>CP136057.1:503844333-505344333 GCA_032464435.1 Aegilops umbellulata
TCTCCTAGGAGATAACACCCCTAGTCCTGCTCTGTGGGGTCTCCGCATGATCATATGGCAAAAGTGAGTACAAGATTGCTCCTCGAGCTGTTCCCTGGAGGTAGGAGAAGGCAGGGCTAGCTCTCTCCTTCCTATCTGTTCTGGTCTAGTGCTAATGAATTCGAACCCTTTGCATGGGTGCCCTGGGGGTTTATATAGGCCTACCCCCCGGGGGTACAATGGTAATCCGGCTGGGCGCGGGGCCCAGCCGTCAGTCTCTTTGGTCACCGGCTTCTCCGCCGGCTACTGGGGCCCGCCGACCGGCCGCTCCGCCGCTCGCGGGTCCTGCCGGCTGCTGACTACTGTAGCCGTGCCTCTAATGACGCAGGCTTGGTCATGGGGTCGTGGCTACAGCCCCGCCGCCTGGCGGGCGATTACTGTAGCCACTCCCCGTCCTGTCTGGTTAATGACGCGTGGGGCCTGTGGGAGAGGGAAGCCGACTCCCAGGGGCCGACTCCCACCGGGCCCGGCTGGTGGCACTCTTGCCGTCTTCTGGACTCCCGCCGACTGGTGGGACCCGTTGTCCCTGGGTTGTACAGACAGGCCGTCGTGGGTGCAGGACTCTGCCTATGGGTGCTGATGTCAAGGCCGGCATGGCAACAGTGCCGCGCCGGACGGAGATTCCTGTGGGTACGGCGCACTGTGGCCATGTCTGCCCCTGGAAAGAGGAGGGAGTGGGCTTTTACTGTAGCCACTCCCTATCTCGTCCCTCTTGATGAGGGCACGGGTATTCGTTGGTGCCGGCAGCCGACTCCTGGTGGCCAGTTTCTCCGGAAGCCGCCAGATTGGAGTCAGCGCGTCTTGAACTTGTCTCCTGGACTCGGCCGTCTTTGGGGAGTCGGCTGTTCCTTCAGCCAGCCTCCAGAAGGTGGCGTCTCGTCTTGGCGTTCGGAGGGGCGCAGTCGGCCCCGATGTCTTGAAAGGTTCTGGGCCCAGGGTTAGCCTACCCATGGCCCATTACTCTGACAGTAGTCCCCGAAGCTGGTGAGGCGCCACAGATGATCAGCCGAGGAGCCTCAGCAGTTTCTCTCTCCGGGTGCTTGAGGCCAGAGCCTCGTCTGACTTCTGCCGATCCGACTAGATGGAGTCGGACTCGCCCAACTCTGACTTGTCCAATATTTCGAACGCGCTGGCGGGATCCAAGTGGCGTGTTGGCTAAGCTTCCAGGCCGCCTCTCGATTTGGGCCTGTCACGTGGCAGCGTGCGGCCGGGCCAGCCGGCCCACCCACGCGCGTGATGGGACAGGCCCTGGGGCGGGGCCCGCCACTACCGCGCCTTGGCGCTCGTGCGGATCCGCTGCGGCCGTGGCAGACGGTTGAGGCTCCCACGAAGTTACTGCGTGCAGTAACTCCGTGCGATAAACGTGGGGGTCGTGGGGGGTCGTGGCGCAGTAAATCCCACGACCGCCCCCTCGGCTTCGCAGCCCATGAGGCTATAAGTAGGGGGAGGAGGGGGGAGCGGCAGAGTACGCGCGCCGCTCCTCCATGCTACTCCCCACTCTTCTTCTTCTTCCTCGCACCGCCGCGCCCCAAGTTTTGCCGAGCGCCGTGGCGATCCGCTCACGATGAGCTCTTCCTCCGCCGCCTCGCCCCCCTTGGTGCACTCCGGCACCTGGGATGGCTCAGAGGTCCACGACGACCACGTCAACTTCCTCCGCAAAACGCGTCGACTCCCTGGCAAGGACTATGTGCGGGTCCGCCTCGCGCCGCCGGAGGAAGTCTCGCCGGTGCCGCAGGAGGGCGAGTGGGTCATCTTCTGCTCGCACTGCCTGCGTGGCCTAGGCCTGCCGGTGAGCAGCTTTTTTCATCCCTTTCTTGAGTTCTACGACCTTCAGCCGCACCACCTTACGCCCAACACGGTGGTGCTGCTATCCGCCTTCGTCACCCTGTGCGAGGGCTTCCTCGGAGTCCTCCCCACCATCAAGCTTTGGGGGGAGTTCTTCTTCTCCAAGCTTGGCACCCAGGCCGCAGGCGTGCCAGCTCAGTGTGGCGCGTTCATCACCGTGCGGAGGCCGGGGGCCGACAACCCCTTCCCCACCATCAAGCTGATAAAGCCGGTGAAGATGTGGCAGCAATCGTACTTCTACATGAAGAGCGTCTTCGCGGAGGGCGATTGGGTTAATCTGCCGGCTTTCGTAGCCGGCCCACCAGCTGGGAGGCTGCCCAACTGGTCGTACCGGGCCAGGTCGCTGACGCCTGCAGGAGCCGGCGCCATGACGCGACTCCAAGTGCTGACGCAGTCGGAGGGCCTGACTGGCCCGGATCTGCTGGCCGCCTTCATGGCGCACCGAGTCCTCCCGCTCCAAGGTCGCCCCCACATGATATGCCAAATGAGCGGGCACCGAGATCCGAGCCGGATGTGCACCAAGGACATGCCTCACGAGGAGGTGGCCTACATGGTGAACTACCTCTCGGACAGCAAGCTTGTGGAAGATTGGCAGTTCGGCAAGGAGCCGTACTCTCGCGCCAACCCCCCGCCTATAGTGAGTTGCCTCTTTCCTTCTTTCTTTAACTTGTCTCCTTTCTTGCCGAGTTTGTCTCGTCCGACCTGACCAGTCGGCCTTGGTCAGAATCCCCTTCTCCATCCATCAGCCGGCACCGTAGGGCCGCCCCGCGAGTTCCTCGCCGACCGGGCGGAGAGCGATGTTGACGACCCTGATCTGGGGGCGGCAGCCTTGGAGGACGACGCCAAGGGAGGAGGCGGCCCGCGGCTTGGGGCCAGTCTCGAGGACTGGCCTGACGATGACGAGAAGGTCACCCCCCGTCATCAGCCAGGAGTCGGTCAGCCCGACGTGAGCTCTTCCGCCGCGCCGGACGCTCAAGGCGGCGCAAGGAAGCGCAGGGCCGCGCCGAGTAAGTTCGGCAGCCGGCCGAAGAAGCCAAGGGTTCAGCCACGGCGACCAAGCGGGACGAGGCGGCTGCGAAGGCCATCCGCTTTCGCAAGGAAGTGAAGAAGCCGTCGCTGGTCTCCGCATGAGTATTCCATCTTTCTGCTTTTATTCTTTCCTTGTAGCTTTTATCTGAGTCTTTACTTGCTTCCCTTGCTTCAGGGCCCCCCTCACTCTTGAGAGGGTTGCCGCCGCCTCTGTCATGGGGTCGGCGGAGACGTCCGCCACCACTCGACGGGTTGACCCCGCCGCTGACCTCTGGGAGGCAACGGAGCGGAACGCGCAAGAGAAGCGCGAAGAGGAGGAGGTCGCCCGCCTGGAGAAGGCGGAGGCCGAGAAGGCGGAGGCCTCCGCCAAGAAGAAGTTGGAAGAGGCCGAGGCCGCCGTCGCGGCAAAGCGGCAGGCTGAGGAAGCCGCGCACCGCCAATCGGCGGTGTTCGTCACCCCACTGAACTCCACGCCGCCGCCTTCGGAGTTCACGGGGCAGACTGGGGGAGTCGGCGGCGAGTGCCCGATCATGAAGAGGGAAGGCGGCGACGCCTCCATGCCGGACGTGGCTACACCGCCGCCGCTAGCCGGAGCCGCACAAGGTGGGCAGCTGGCGGGCCCGCCGGTGCCACCGACTGAAGACGAGCTCGAGGCGGGTCTGCTTCTTCAGGTCGGCACACCGACGCGCCGCCGACTCGCAAAGGCGACTTCAGCGCCACGCCCTTTGGACACCGGCGCCGCGAGCTCCACGATCCCAGACGCCGAGGCGACGAGCGCCGCGCCCACTGGGTGGGTGCAAGGAGGCGGGACGGACCCGTTGAACCAGGCGCTTCTGGACGTCCAGGCCAAGCTCCAAGATGAGGGCGATGCCATCCAAAACTGCTCCAAAGCGCACCTGGCGTCGCGGGCAGCCATACGAGTACGTCTTCTCCTTGTTTTGCTTTTTTTTCCTTTTTTTCTCTATGGGGGCGCGCCAGCGCACCCACTGGGTGTAGTCCCCAAGTTCCGGGCCGGCTGCTGAGCAGGCGGCTTGGGACTCTAAACGGTGAGTTCCAAGTACTAATCGTCTGTCTGAAATGTTTGCCATAGGACTATCATAATATTCGTGCGACCGCCTTTAACCGCAACGTCGAGGAGCTAGGCAAGCGGACCGCCGACTTGTCGAAGAGTCAGAGTGAGTCTTCTTTCTTTCTGCGGGGGCGTGCTGGCGCACCCGCGGGCTATAGTCCCCGAGATTCGGGCTGACTGCTGAGTAGTCGGGCCGGATCTTCCTGGCGACCTTCTTTGTTGACGACTGACGCCTTCTTTCTTCTTTTCTTCAGAGGCCAACGCCACCTTGCAGCAGCAGTTGGGCGAAGCCAACACCGCGTTGCGTGCCAAGGAGGAGGAGTGCAGCAAGCTGTCCGCGGAGCGCGACCTGCTGGTTGCGCAACTGGCGGAGCAGAAGGAGCTGCTCAAGAAGACCCGGGATGAGGCAGAGGAAAAGGAGACCGCGCTTATGGCCGAGTTCGCGAGCGAACGCTCCTCCTGGACCGACAAGGAGGTGCTGCTGACCTCCGGCTTCCATGAGATCGAGGATCTTGTCGACGGTAAGTTTCCTCCTTTTTCTTCTTCGAGTTGCCGACTATAGGTCAAGCCGACTCCTGGTTTTATTTGACTTGTTCTTCATTCTTTCATCTCGGCAGACTTCTTCCCTGGCCACTCGCAGGCCGCCAATCAAGCCATCGAGGCTGATCGCGAGGGGCGGAGGGCGGATGGCGCAGAGATCGCCGCCGACGCCTCCCGAACCCTTGATGAGCAGATCCTGAGCATTGAGGCCCGCCTTCGGCCGGCCCACCGGATGCTGCGCCGGCTTCAACGTGTCGGCGCCTAGGCGATCGCCGCCCTGTGGCCGGACATGCAGGCCCCGCGCACTCCCAGTCGGACTGCCGACTGTCTGGAAGTCATGGCTGGCCGTCTTGAGGCCTGGAAGGGTTCCTCGGCTCGGGCTGGAGCGCGCCTGGCCTTGGAGTTCGTCAAGGCATGGTATCTGGAGCTGGACCTAGACCGGCTAGCCACACTCCGGTCAGAGGCCCAGGCGGAGCTGGCAACTGCAGAAGACACCCTCGTCAAGTGCGCAACAGCGATTGCCGAGTACACTGACACCAGCATCTTTGTCCCTGAGTGGTCTGAAGACGGCGGGGAGGCACCGTCGGAGTGGTTCGGGATGAACCCGGACTACGGCGAGGACTCGGCGGAGGTGATCGGCTCCAGCGTCGAGGAGGAAGGCGAGGCAGAGGACGGAGGTGAGATGGAGGCACCAGAAGACGGAGCGGACGGCCAGCCTCAGCTCGACCGCGCCTCCAGCAACGAGTCGCGTCCGACCGAGCCGGCTGCCACCGGAGGTGATCAAGCCGAGACCGACCAGCCGGCCGCCCCAACGCCTGGCGCCGCCGTCTCCTCTGATCCTCCGAACCCGTCTGCCGCTTCCTAGGCCGCCATCTTATCTATCTTTGTTTTATCTGATTCATAGTCTTTGAGGAACTTGTTAATTCGCACAATTCCACCCGTGGGGTGTATTTTGAACTTCTGTTTCAAAGACTCGGCCAAGGGCCTCTGTTATGTAAATATTCATCCGAGTTCTATCTCTTCTTGCTTATTGCTCCTTTGGCTTTTTCCTTTGCCACCTTCCCTCAGTTGTCGTCTTGCCAGTCGCACAGCCGCACTGCGGACCGTTGCTGGGTCAAGTACTTTGGCTACTTTGGGAAGGCAAGTACTTAGCCGTTTTAGAGTTTTTTAGCAAGTTAACATAGAAGGCGGCGAGCCGACTACTCAAGAGTCGGCTTGCGAAAAAGGCTAGAAGCCGGCTTAAGCTATGTTTATGCTTTGAGTCCTTAGCCATTTTTTGTGTGGGCGCCCATTCTACCTTACTCCTGCCCAGCAGACAGTCGCTCTGCGAGCTGCGGCTTCTGACAGGAGACGACTTAGGTGCCACACACTACTTGTCCGGCTGCATGAAGCATTTCATAGTGTCAGGCGGCAAGTCCCCGGGCCGACTAGTCAAACCCGGTGCCAAGCGGCATAACAAAGAGTAACATACTCGTAGGCCTAATTCTTGTCATATAGATAAAAGAGGGCAGTCCCCGAGCTCTTCTCGAGGGACCCGAAGACTTGGTACTTTAATACAAAAGGTAGCGTGGTACATACTGCATCAACTGTAAAATCTTCGAAGGAGATTTGCGTTCCATGGCTGCTCCGTCTCTTTGCCGGAGTCATCCCTCTTGCATGCTCAGGGCTTCTGAGCGTCGATGAGGTAGTAGGAGTCGTTGCCCAACACTTTGCTGATGATGAAAGGGCCTTCCCAAGGCGCCGAGAGCTTGTGCTGGCTGGCTGTTCGCTGGATCAGCCGAAGCACAAGGTCGCCCTCTTGGAAGGATCTTGTCCTGACCTTCCGGTTGTCATACCAACGCAGGCTCTGCTGGTAGATGCTGGACCGGCTGAGTGCCAACAGCCGGCCCTCTTCCAGCAGATCAACGCCGTCTTGACGTGCTTCTTCTGCTTCCTCCTCGGTGTACATGGTGATTCGTGGGGAGTCGAACTCTATGTCCATCGGGATGACGGCCTCGGCACTGTAGACGAGGAAGAAAGGCGTGAAGCCGGTTGACTTGTTTGGAGTTGTGCGCAGACTCTAGAGAACGACCAGTAACTCGTCGAGCCAGCAACCAGCCGAGCGCTCTAGAGGCTCGACCGGTCGGGGCTTCATGCCGGACAGGATGAGGCCATTTGCTCACTCCACCTGGCCGTTTGACTGCGGATGGGCAAAAGACGCCAAGTCCAGTCGGATGCCCTGCGTTGCGCAGAAACGGGCCAAGGCACCTTTGGCAAAATTTGTGCCGTTGTCGGTGATGATGCTGTGCGGTATGCCGTACCGAATTGTGATGTCGGAGATGAAAGTCACGGCAGTCGGACCATTCAGCTTCTTGATTGGCTTTGCTTCTATCCACTTGGTGAACTTGTCCACCGCGACAAGTAAATGGGTCAGGCCACCTCGTGCCATCTTGAATGGTCCCACCATGTCCAGGCCCCAAATAGCGAAGGGCCAGGCAATGGGGATAGTCTTGAGTGCAGAAGCCGGCTCACGCGGCTTGGAGCGGAACTTCTGGCACCCTTTGCATTTTTGGACCAAGTCCTTGGCTTCTTCTAAGGCAGTTGGCCAGAAGAAACCATGTCGGAAGGCTTTGGCGACGAGTGCCATTGAAGCCGCATGGTGGCCGCACTCGCCTTGATGTATGTCCTTGAGAATTGCTTGGCCTTGCTCTGGCTCCACATAGCGCTGGTAGACGCCAGTGACACTGCGCCTAACCAGCTCTCTGTTGACTATGGTATAGGCTGCTGCTCGGCGTTGTACTTGCCGAGCTAGGATCTCGTCTGTTGGCAGCTCTTTGCTCACCAGGAATTTGAGGATGGGCTGGGCCCATGAGGGTGTTGTTATTTCTTCGACAGTCAGAACTGCGACTTGGACGAGGGCGACTGGGCCAGGAGGCGGCGGATTGGAGTCGGCAGCCGCTTGCTGGATCGATGAAGTCCCCGGGCCGACTGGTGCAGTCCCCGGAGCCGTCTGTCAGGATCCTTGTGTCGCCTGCCTGAGCTGTTGAGTCGGATCCGACTGCTTCAGGTGGAGTCGATACAAAGATGGAGTCTGATTCTGGTGAAGGCTTGACAGACGGCTTGAGGAGGCGCTGAAGGGCGACGCTGGACGGTATTGCTTGACGGGTAGAGCCGATTCTTGCCAGGGCGTCTGCTTGGTCGTTGTCATTTCTTGGTACATGGAGAAACTTGCACCCCTCAAAATATCCACTGAGTTGCTGCACGAGGAAACAGTAGCTCGCCATGTTTGCGTCCTTGGCGTCCCAGTCGCCGGACGACTACTGGACCACCGAGTTGGAGTCACCATAACACAGGATCCGGCGAATGCCGAGTTCTTTGGCAAGTCAGAGCCCGTGAATGAGTGCCTCGTACTCAGCGACGTTGTTGGAGGCGGCAAAATGGATTTGCAGCACATATTTGAGCTTGTCGCCTTTAGGAGAGGTGAGGATGATGCCGGCTCCCAAGCCGGTGTGCATCTTGGAGCCGTCGAAATGCATCCGCCAATGGGTGGAGTCAGGCGCTGGCGGCAGGTACTGGGTCTCGGCCCAGTCGACGAGGAAGTCGGCCAGCGCCTGTGACTTGATGGCGGTGCGAGGCTGGTAGTAGATGGTGTAGGGGGCCAACTCTATGGCCCATTTGGCCACTCGGCCAGAAGCATCTCAGCTTCCGATGATTTCGGCTAGTGGGGCTGTGCAGACCACAGTGATTGGATGCTCCTAAAAGTAAGGCTTCAACCTCTTGGCGGCAAAGTGCACACCGTAGCACATCTTCTGGTAGTGGGGGTAGTTTTGCTTGGAGGTCGACAGCACTTCACTCAAGTAGTACACCGGTCTCTGAACTGGCAGCGGCTTGCCTTCCTCCTTGCGCTCTATCACAATAACAGTGCTGACTACCCGGCTGGTGGCGGCGATGTATAGGAGCATGGGCTGCTTAGGAGTCGGAGTCGCCAGAACAGGTGGAGTAGTCAACATCTTCTTCAACTGGAGAAAAGCTTGTCCGCCTTGTGGTTCCACTTGAAAAAAGTGGTCTTCTTCATGAGCTGGTATAGGGGGAGAGCCTTCTCGCCCAGCCGACTGATGAATCGGCTAATGGACGCCAAGCAGCCAGTGAACTTCTGCACGTCCAACAGTTGGCTGGGTACTTCCATCCTCTCAATGGCCTTAATCTTCACAGGGTTGCACTCTATGCCGCGTTCAGAGACCAGGAAGCCGAGAAGTTGGCCGACCGGTACTCCAAAGACGCACTTTTCTGGGTTGAGCTTGATCTGAAATCGGTGCAGGTTCTCAAAGGTCTCCTTGAGGTCTTCCAGCAGTGTTCCATGCTTTTCCGTCTTCACCACCACATCGTCCACGTAAACGTGGGCGTTTCTACCGAGTTGCTTGAGGAGGCACTTCTGCATGCAACATTGAAAGGTGGCGCCGACATTCCTCAAGCCAAACGTCATGGTCAAGTAGCAGAAGGTTCTAAATGGCGTGATGAAGGCGGTCTTCAGTCTGTCAGCCGGGTTCAGCTTGATCTGGTGATATCCCGAATATGCATCTAAGAAACTCAGCAGCTCGCATCCGACTGTAGAGTCTATCACCTGATCAATCCTTGGCAAAACGAATGGATCCTTGGGGCAAGCTTTGTTGAGGCTGGTGTAATCAATACACATTCGCCACTGCTTGTTCTTCTTCAGCACTAGGACCGTGTTCGCTAGCCACTCTGGAAAGAATACCTCCATGATGAAGCCGGCTGCCATCAGCCGGGCTATCTCCTCTCCAATGACTCTTCTCTTCTCCTTTGATAGGCGGCGCAAGGGCTGCCTGACTGGCTTCACATCAGACCAGACATGTAGCATGTGCTCGGCGAATTCCGTCAGAACACCTGGCATGTCTTTGGGGGACCATGCGAAGATGTCCCGATTCTCACGGAGGAAATCGACGAGCTCGCCTTCCTATTTGCTGTCGAGGTTCGCACCTATGACAGCATACCTCTCCGGGTGCTTCGGGTCCAAGGGTATCTTCTTCGTCTCTTTGGCCGATTTGAACGAGCCTTCAGCTTTCGACTCCTTGGGGTTGAGCGACATCTCCGGCTGCTTGCCGACCATCGCCACAACCCGGTCAAGGAGCCGCTTCTCGGCCGCGATCACCAGGGACTCGGCCAGCCGACTGCTCTCAGCTGCGTAGGCGGACGACCTTCTGTAGTCACCGGCAATAGTTAGAATCCCCTTGGAACTCGGCATCTTCATCTTGAGGTAGGCGTAGTGGGGGACGGCCATGAACTTGGCCAGGGCAGGCCGTCCAAGCAACGCATGGTATGGGCTTTCGAGGTCCACCACTTCAAACCAAACTGACTCTCGGCGGAAATGGTCCTTGTCTCCAAAGAGGACATCTATGAGGATCTTGCCGATTGGTGAGCAGGAAAGGCTGGGAACTATGCCATGGAATACAGTCCGGCTGTTCTAAAGCTGTCTCTGCTTGATTCCTAACTTCTCCATGGTGTCTTAATACAGGATGTTGATGCTGCTGCCACCGTCTGTCAGGACTCGGGAGAAGCGAGCAGCTCGCTTGTCTGTGGCAAAGGTGGCATCCAATACCAAGGCATAGGAGCCTGGACTCGGCATCACCTCTGTGTGGTCAGCTCTGCTCCAGATGACAGGTTTTTCAGACCAATGCATGAACTCTGGTGTCTCCGATGCTACTACATTCACCTCTTGTTGCTGCAAACGCCTGCTGCGTCGATCATCGGCCACACTGGTGAACACCATGTAGTCCCCGTGCTCTTCCGGGTACTCATCCTGTACTGCGTCGACTGGTCTGACTACCAGCTGCTGGGGCGGAGGAGGAGGCGGCTGCCCATCAGGCGGGGGAGGCACGAGGCCGTCTCCCTTGGCGATCTTGGTGAGCCAATGGCATTTCCGAGTGGTGTGGTTAGACGGCTTCGCGCCACTGTGGAACTTGCAGGGACCATCCAAAGTCTGCTCGTAGGAGAAAGCCGGCAACCAGTTTGACTTGGCGCCCTCTGTCTCTTGGTCGGAGGCTGCCCCTCCGGCTGCTGGTCTTCGACTGTCGCCACCTGCCGGCTGCTGGAAGCCGGCTATGGGGCCTTGCGCTTGTGGTCGCTCTGCTGCTGTCGCCGACTGGCGTCTCCAGCCGGGGTTCTAGGAGCTTGAGGAGCCACTTTGCCGGTCGCACTAACTTGAATCTCTGCCTTCATGGAGGAGTCGGCCGTGGCATACTTGTCTGCTATGATCAGCAGCTCGTCGAGGGTTTCTGGGTCGTCGCAGAGGAGCTTGTGCTTGAGGAGGGTGCCTTCCCTGCACCCGATAGTGAAGTACTCGATAGCCTGCACCTCTTGCACGCCCTCACAGGAGTTCCGGAGCTCGGCCCAACGCGTGAGGTAATCGCGAGTTGACTCGTTGGGGCCTTGCATGCACAAGGAAAGCTGGTGAGGCTTGGGAGGCCGCCTGTACGTGCTAGTGAAGTTGCGGACGAAGGTGTCGGTGAAGTTGACCCAGCTGTTGATGCTGCGGGGCTTCAGGCTGTTCAGCCATGTCCGGGCCGTGCCCTGGAGCATGAGCGGAACGTATTTCACGGCAACACGCTTGTTGCCGTTCGCGATGCTGACGGCGGTGGAGTAGTCAACTAGCCAATCTTCCACCTTCATGGAGCCGGTGTACTTGGGCGTGTCTCTCGGGAGCGTGAACCCTTTGGGAAAGTTCTTGTCTCGAATGCGGGGGACGAAACACGGCGGGCCCAGCTCGTCTTCCTCTTCCAGCACCAGGGATCGGTGGAGTCTATCGATCCGGTGGCGGGCGTCGTTCTCTCCGACTCCTTCTCGGCAGCCAAGGCGGTCGCCGAGTGTCGGGTGATCAACAGGAACGGGGAGACTCGCCTTTCCCTGCGAGGGGGAGGAGGCGGACAGTCGTCTCATCATTCCACTGCTCTTGGGCGGCCGTCTTGGTTGCGCCCGATGGTGACGCGGGTCCGACTGCGGCTGGCAGCCGGCTCCCTATCTTTTCTTCCGCGGACCCCACCAGTCGGCGTTCGAGACGTCGCGCCTTGGTCTCGGCGGGGAGGCGGGTCGTCATTTTGCCGTTGCGGCGCATCAGTGCGGCAGCCGGCCTCGTTCTGCTCGGCAGCCGCGTCGAGGAGTCGCTGGACGCGCTCCGTCATCAGGCGACGCTCTTCGCCCTCGAAATTGTCCAGCTCGTCAGCCGCCACCTGGGTGGCTCGGATGTTCTCCGCAGGCGTGGCGTAAACGGGGCGATTCGCCCCGAACATGTTGGCGATGGCTACGCCGCGCTGCTGGACCGCGCCAAGGCGGCTAGGCCCAGCTGGAGCCAGCGAGCCACCCACAGCGTGATCCATCTCGCGCTTGTAGGCCTCTAACAGGCGTCTGATGCTGGCCAGCTTCTTCGCGCCTTCGACGAGCTGAAGGCGGCGTGCCTCCAGCGTCTCGGCGTCGGCGTCTTCGGGAATGGGCGCGGTTATGTCTTGTAGCGCCGCATCAAGCGGGTCGTGAGCTCCTCCGCCGGAGTGTTCGCCATGACTGATGACAAGCACTTCCGTGACGATGCTCCCGTCGCTCTCCGCGCGAGGGAGCGGCTCATTGTAGACCACCACGTTGGTGGGGAACGCATCGAGCGACGCGGTGTCGGAATCGACCAACATCGGGTCGGTGGAGCCTACGGACTCCAAGTCCACAGCTGGCTCGCTGGTGATGTGAAGTTGATCGAGGAGGCCCGCGAGGAGGCTCTCGGGGCCGCCTGTGCCCGCGTCGGACGCGGGCTCATCAGAGAGGCGGACCTCGCCGACAAGATCGGTGAGGCAGCTGGCCACGCAGGCGTTCTCAGTGCCATGCAGGGTGTCGGCACAGACTCCGTCTGGTGTGCCGGGCTGGCTGCGCTCGCCAGGGAGGAAAAGGGTTCCCGTCCAGAGCAGATCTCCGGACGACGGTGCACCTCGCCCCATGGTGGGCGCCAAATGTCGGGGGTTGGGTGCGACATATGCCAAAGGATGGCTTATCATGGTGGGAGCGAGTAGAACGTCGCCGGTGCCTAGAAGCGGGATGAGGCGCAGACATGAACGCCGGCGAACTTTACCCAGGTTCGGGGCTCTCCTAGGAGAAAACACCCCTAGTCCTGCTCTGCGGGGTCTCCGCATGATCACTATGGCAAAAGTGAGTACAAGGTTGCTCCTCGAGTTGTTTCCTGGAGGTAGGAGAAGGCAGGGCTAGCTCTCTCCTTCCTATCTGTTCTGGTTGCTCCTCGAGCTATTTCCTGGAGGTAGGAGAAGGCAGGGCTAGCTCTCTCCTTCCTATCTGTTCTGGTCTAGTGCTAATGGATTCGAACCCTTTGCATGGGTGCCCTGGGGGGGTTTATATAGGCCTACCCCCTGAGGGTACAATGGTAATCCGGCTGGGCACGGGGCCCAGCCGTCAGTCTCTTTGGTCGCCGGCTTCTCCGCCGCCGACTGGGGGGCCCGCCGGCCGGCCGCGTCCGCCGCTCGCGGGTCCTGCCGGCCGCTGATTACTGTAGCCGTGCCTCTAATGACGCGGGCTTGGTCATGGGGTCGTGGCTACAGCCCCGCCGCCTGGCGGGCGATTACTGTAGCCACTCCCCTTCCTGTCTGGTTAATGACGCATGGGGCCCGTGGGAGAGGGAAGCCGACTCCGAGGGGCCGACTCCCACCGGGCCCGACTGGTGGCGCTCCTGCCGTCTTCTGGACTCCCGCCGACTGGTGGGACCCATTGTCCCTGGGTCGTACAGACAGGCCGTCGTGGGTGCAGGACTCTGCCTATGGGTGCTGATGTCAGGGCCGGCATGGCAACAGTGCCGCGCCGGACGGAGATCCCTGCGGGTACGGCGCACTGTGGCCATGCCTGCCCCCAGAAAGAGGAGGGAGTGGGCTTTATTGTAGCCACTCCCTATCTCGTCCCTCTTGATGAGGGCACGGGTATTCGTTGGTGCCCGGGGCCGACTCCTGGTGGCCGGCTTCTCCGGAAGCCGCCAGATTGGAGTCGGCGCGTCTTGAACTTGTCTCCTGAACTCGGCCGTCTTTGGGGAGTCGACTGTTCCTTCAGCCGGCCTCCAGAAGGCGGCCTCTCGTCTTGGCGTTCGGAGGGGCGCAGTCGGCCCCGATGTCTTGAAAGGTTCTGGGCCCAAGGTTAGCCTACCCATGGCCCATTACTCGGACACCAGCCTAAACTTGGTCAAACTTTACAAAGTACTTCAGTCAAATCTAATATCCAGAGTAAATAAAAACAGAGGGCTACTATGCCCATCCGGGTTTTTATTCCATGCCATTTTTAAAATCAAAGCCTGGCCACATATTTAGTTAATAGCTGGACAAATAAAATTACATGGGAGCTAAAAACAAAGTTGTGAGAAGGCTTAGAAATAATACAAAACTATAAGTAGGACCTAGCCACCACCATAGGAGGGGGGATCATCCAGATCATCCTCTCCCCCACCAGCTCAAGAAGACACCTCCTGAGGCAAATCCACCACAAAGGAGTAGGGTTTTACACCGCAAGGTGGTCCAAACCTGGGTAAACTGCTGTGTCTCATTTCCTTCCTGTTCATCGATCTAGGCCGTGAGATCGGCAAGTTGGCAGACTAGGGAGGTTGAGTTCTTCGCACGCACCCCAGATTTCGAATCTATCAAGGGTCCGCGGAGCTCGAAATCTGACATTTGGCGCGCCGGGTAGGGGTGCATTGAAGATCCGCCTCTCCGTCCGCTGCGCTCCATTGTTCGGCTCTCATGGCGAGCACTGCTCCATCGACCGGATTGATGGGTGCCTTCAGGGGAGCCATGGGCCTCCGAGCTTTCACCCCGCCCTGTGGCAGGTGCAGTGGCCACCCAAGTTCAGGCCAGAGTTGACGCCCCGATACGACGACGCAGCGGACCTGGCAGGTTTTCTCCGAGCATACGTGGAGGCTGTTTTGGCTACCGGCGGCGATGACAAGGTTATGGAAAACTGGCTTCCTATGGCCCTCGCGGGCTGATACGTCTCCATCGTATCTACTTTTCCAAACACTTTTGCCCTTGTTTTGGACTCTAACTTGCATGATTTGAATGGAACTAATCCGGAATGACGTTGTTTTTAGTAGAATTGCCATGGTGTTATTTTTGTGCAGAAATAAAAGTTCTCGGAATGACCTGAAACTTCACGGAGAATATTTTTGGAATTAATAAAAAAATACTAGCAAAAGAATCAAGGCTAGAGGGCCCACACCCTATCCATGAGGGTGGGGGCGCGCCTACCCCCTGGGTGCGCCCCCCTGCCTCGTGGCCCCCTGGTGCTCCACCGACCTCAACTCCAACTCTATATATTCACGTTCGGGGAGAAAAAATTAGAGAGAAGGATTCATCGCGTTTTACAATACGGAGCCGCCACCAAACCCTAATCTCTCTCGGGAGGGCTGATCTGGAGTCCGTTCGGGGCACCGAAGAGGGGAATCCGTCGCCGTCGTCGTCATCAACCTTCCTCCATCACCAATTTCATGATGCTCACCGTCGTGCATGAGTAATTCCATCGTAGGCTTGCTGCACGGTGATGGGTTGGGTGAGATTTACCATGTAATCAAGTTAGTTTTGTTAGGGTTTGATCCCTAGTATCCACTATGTTCTGAGATTGATGTTGCTATGACTTTGCTATGCTTAATGGTTGTCACTAGGGCCCGAGTGCCATGATTTCAAATCTGAACCTATTATGTTTTCATGAATATATGTGAGTTCGTGATCCTATCTTGCAAGTCAATAGTCACCTACTATGTGTTATGATACGGCAACCCCGAAGTGAGAATAATCGGGACCACTCTCGGTGATGACCGTAGTTTGAGGAGTTCATGTATTCACTAAGTGTTAATGCTTTGGTCCGATACTCTATTAAAAGGAGGCCTTAATATCCCTTAGTTTCCAATAGGACCCCGCTGCCATGGAAGGGTAGGACAAAATATGTCATGCAAGTTCTTTTCCATAAGCACGTATGAGTATATTCGGAATACATGCATACATTACATTGATGAACTGGATCTAGTTCTGTGCCACCCTATGTTATAACTATTGCATGAGGAATCGCATCCGACATAATTCTCCATCATTGTTCCAATGCCTACGTGCTTTCCACATATTGCTCTTTTCTTAGTTACTTTTCCGTTTCCACTGTTACAATTACTGCAAAACTACTACTGTTATTTTTGCCACCGTTACCGTTACTTCCATACTACTTTGCTACTAAATACTTTGCTGCAGATATTAAGTTATCCAGGTGTGGTTGAATTGACAACTCGACTGCTAATACTTGAGAATATTCTTTGGCTCCCCTTGTGTCGAATCAATAAATTTGGGTTGAATACTCTACCCTCGAAAGCTGTTGCGATCCCCTATACTTGTGAGTTTTCACGGGCGCGCCGCGCGCCTGGCTTCTCAGGTTGCCAAAGTCTTTGGTGGCCTCCTGGGAGGAGCTGTGAGGCCTCTTCATCGTGCACTTCATGGCACCGGCACCCCACACCATCGCAACCCTCCTCAGCGGTTCGTAGGTGCCGCCCTCAGACCGTCGCGCCAAGCGATTCTTTCGCCACGTGGGTGCCGGCCACGTGAAACGGGGAGCTCCTCCGGGCTGGGCGGCTGATACTTCTCCAACGTATATATAATTTATGAAGTATTCATGCCATGTTTACAACAATTTTATATGGTTTTGTTAAGATTTGCATGGAACTAACCCGGACTGACGCTGTTTTCAGCAGAACTACCGTGGTGTTGTTTTTTGTGCAGAAATGAAAGTTATCCGAATGAGCTGAAACTTTCTGACGATTTTTTTGGAACAAAAGAGACCCTCAAAGCTTCATGGAAGGACCAGAAGGTGAAGGAGTAGGGCACACGACACCGGGGCGCTCTTGGGCCCTTGCCCATGCCCCGGTGGGTTGTGCTCACCTCGAGGCCCATCTTAGCGTGAAACCAACACCAAAAAATGCTATAAATACAGAAACCCCCAAATATTACCCTAGATAAGAAGTTCCGCCTCTGCAAGGCTCTGTAGCCACCGAAAACCAATCGAGACCCTGTTCCGGCACCCTGCCGGAGGGGGGAATCATCTCCGGTGGCCATTTTCATCATCCCGGGAGCCACCACAATGAGGAGGGAGTAGTCCACACTCAGGGCTAAGGGTTTGTACCAGTAGCTATGTCTTTACTCTCTCTCTCTCTCTCTCTCTCGTGTTCTTGAGATGTCACGATCTTGATGTATCGCGGGCTCTGTTAATATAGTCGGATCATATGGTGTTTTCCCCTCTCTATCTTGTGATGAATTGAGTTTCCCCTTTTAAATTTATTTTATCGGATTGAATACTTTTATGGATTTGAGAGCACTTGATATATGTCTTGCAAATGAATACTCGTGGTGACAATGGGGTATCATATTGATTCACTTGATGTATGTTTTGGCACTCAACTCGCGGATTCCCAAGGTGACATTGGGGTAATTGATACGCCTCCGTCGTATCTATAATTTTTTATTGTTCCATGCTAATATTCTACAACTTCCATATACTTTTGGCAACTTTTTATACTATTTTTGGGACTAACATATTGATCCAGTGCCAGTTCCCATTTGTTGCATGTTTTTTGTTTCGCAAAAAATCCATATCAAACGGAGTCCAAACGGGATAAAAACTGACGGAGATATTTTTTGGAATATATGTGATTTCTGGGAAGAAGAATCAACGCGATACGATGCCCGAGGGGGGCACGAGGCAGGGGGCGCGCCCTGGACCCTCGTGGCCACCCTGTAAGGCAGTTGGAGCCCTTCTTTCGCCGCAATTAAGCTAATTTTTGGATAGAGATCATGTCCAAAATTCAGCCCAATCGGAGTTACGAATCTCCGGTTATAAAAGAAACGGTGAAAGGCTTGATCTGAGAGCGCAGAAACAAAGAGAGACAGAGAGACAGATCCAATCTCGGAGGGGTTCTCGCCCCTCCCATGCCATGGAGACCATGGACCAGAGGGGAAACCCTTCTCCCACCTAGGGAGAATGTCAAGAAAGAAGAAGAAGAAGGGGGGCTCTCTCGTCCTCGCTTTCGGTGGCGCCGGAGTGCCACTGGGGGCCATCATCATCACCGCGACCTTCACCAACACCTCCGTCGTCTTCAGCAACATCTCCATCACCTTCCCCCCTCTATCTACAACGGTCCACTCTCCCGCAACCCGTTGTACCCTCTACTTGAACATGGTGCTTTATGCTTCATATTATTATCCAATGATGTGTTGCCATCCTATGATGTCTGAGTAGATTTTCGTTGTCCTATCGGTGGTTGATGAATTGCTATGATTGATTTAATTTGCTTGTGGTTATGTTGCTGTCCTTTGGTGCCCATCATATGAGCGCGCACGTGGATCACACCATAGGGTTAGTTGTATGTTGATAGGACTATGTATTGGAGGGCAAGGGTGACAGAAGCTTCAGCCTAGCATAGAAATTGATGCATACGGGATTGAAGGGGGACCAATATATCTTAATGCTATGGTTGGGTTTTACCTTAGTGAATGTTAGTAGTTGCGGACGCTTGTTAATAGTTCCAATCATAAGTGCATAGAATTCCAAGTCAGGGATGACATGCTAGCAGTGGCCTCTCCCACATAAAACTTGTTATCGGTCTAGTAAAGTAGTCAATTGCTTAGGGACAATTTCGTAACTCCTACCACCACTTTTCCACACTCGCTATATTTACTTTATTGCTTCTTTACTTACAACAGCCCCTAGATTTTATTTACGTGCTCTTTATATTCGTGTAGACCTATCCAAAAACACCTACAAAGTACTTCTAGGTTCATACTTGTTCTAGCTAAAGCGAACGTCAAGCGTGCGTAGAGTTGTATCGGTGGTCGATAGAACTTTAGGGAATATTTGTTCTACCTTTAGCTCCTTGTTGGGTTCGACACTCTTACTTATCGAAAACTGTTGCGATCCCTTGTACTTGTGGGTTATCAAGACCTTTTTCTGGCGCTGTTGCCGGGGAGTCATAGCGTGGGGTGAATATTCTCGTGTGTGCTTGTTTGCTTTATCACTAAGTAATTTTTATTTGCTGTTCGTCGTTGTTTTGTATCTTTAGTTATGGGTAGGAAACGCAAAATACCAAAAACATTAGTTGTACCTACTGAACCAATGGTTGAAGAACCACTTAAAATCTATCGTACTCCTGAAGCTTATTACTTGGATCATCTTTGATCCCTATGTGCTCGTGCTGAAACCCCAACTAGCTTAGTTGAGGGCAGATCTTTAGATGAGCATGCTTGTTATGTTCGACACCGCATATCTGAAAAAGGGAAACTTTTACTGGGTCAAATTCATCGTTTGCAATGCTATGCTTGGAATTTATGTGAAATTTATGATGTGACTTGTTGTTCTGAAGACCCTAAGAAACACCTTCCCTACCAATGTTTATTTAGTGATAATGGAATCGTATCTTCTTATGCTAAAGGTGTTTATAATTACTATGATATTCAACAAATTGAAGAATTTGTTGCTTTTAAGGGTGCTTATGAAATTGCTTCTTTGATTGAAAAGTATGATGCTACTCTTTACAAATCTGAAATTTTTGCCATACTTGAATATTCTTATGAGAATTATGCTTCTAATATCTATGTTAAACCATATATTGAGGACTCCTCCGCTGTCCAAGAAGAGACTAATATTTTGCAGGAGTCTATGGAAGAATAAATTGATGAAACTGTGAGCTCATTGGATGAAAAAGATGATGAGGAGAGCGAAGAACAAAGGGAGGAAGAGCGGATTAGCTACCCGTGCCCACCTTCTAATGAGAGTAAATCTTCAACTCATACATTGTTTAATTTCCCTTCGTGCTTACCGAAGGATGATTGCTATGATGACTGTTATGATCCCGTTGATTCTCTTGAAATATCCCTTTTTGATGATGCTTGCTATGCTTGTGGCCATGATGCCAATATGAATTATGCTTATGGAGATGAACTTTCTATAGTTTCTTATGTTAAACATGAGATTGCTGCTATTGCACCCACGCATGATAGTCCAATTATCTTTTTGAATTCTCCCGACTACACTATATCGGAGAAGTTTACCCTTATTAAGGATTATATTGATGGGTTGCCTTATACCGTTGCACATGATGATTTTGATGAATATAATATGCATGTGCTTGCTGCTCCTACTTGCAATTATTATGAGAGAGGAGCTACATCTCCGCCTCTCTATGTTTCCAACACGATAAAATTGCAAGAAACTGTTTATACTATGCATTGGCCTTTACTAGGTGTGCATGAATTGTTCTTTTATGACATGCCGATGCATAGTAAGAGAGTTATACTTCATCATTACATGATATATGTTGCTTTGTGCTCACTACTAAATTACAAATCATTGTTAATTAAAATTGTCTTTGATATACCTTGGGATCCGAGTGGATCCATTACTTGAGCACTATATGCCTAGCTTAATGGCTTTAAAGAAAGCACTGCCAAGAAGACAACCCGGAAGTTTTAGAGAGTCATTTATTTCTGTTGAGTGCTTTCATATAGTTTAAAAACAACAAAAATAAAGAGGGGAACCCAAAACTTTTTCAAAAAGGAAAGTGAAAGTGAGAGAGACAAGCATTGTTGAAGTGGGAGCTAGCCTTGAACTTTGTTCATGCTCACAGATACTTTGTGGATCTTGATTACAGAAACTTTTCAACAAAAATAATTATCCCCTTGTACAATTCCATTGTATTATAAAAATAATGTGCCAAGGTTTGCCTTTAGGATGTTTACAAAGCTTGTTGGTTTGTACGGTGCAGGACAGAAACTTTGGCTGTAGTGCGCGATTTTACATATCTTACTGAATGTCAAATGGTTCTGATTCTTTTTGCATTGTCTTTCCATACAAATTGTTTACTTTTCCTAATTTTGGCAGAAATTTTCAAGTATCATAAGTATGGTGAATGTTCAGATTATTACAGACTGTTCTGTTTTAGACAGATTCTGTTTTTGATGCATAGTTTGCTTGTTTTGATGAAGCTATCAATTTATATCAGTGGATCAAGCCATGAAAAAGTTATATTACATTAGACACAATGCAAAAACAAAATATGAATTGGTTTGCAATAGTACTTAGAGTAGTGATTTGCTTTATTATACTAACGGATCTTACCGAGTTTTCTGTTGAAGTTTTGTGTGGATGAAGTGTTCGATGATCGAGAAGGTCTCAATGTGAGGAGAAAGAAGAGAGGCAAGAGCTCAAGCTTGGGGATGCCCAAGGCACCCCATGTAAATATTCAAGGAGACTCAAGCGTTTATGCTTAGGGATGCCCCGGAAGGCATCCCCTTTTTCTTCCACAAGTATCGGTATGTTTTTGGATTCGTTTCATTCATGCGATATGTGCAAATCTTGGAGTGTCCTTTGCATTTAGTTTTCACTTTTATTTTATGCACCATGCTGGTATGAAGTAGTCCTTGGTTGATTTATAGAATGCTCATTGCACTTCACTTATATCCTTTGAGTATGGCTTTATAGAAAGCTTCATGTGCTTCACTTATACCATTTGAAGTTTGGATTGCCTGTTTCTCTTTACATAGACAACTGCCATTTGTAGAATGCTATTTTTCTTCACTTATATTTGTTAGAGCATTGCCGGGGATTCTGACTCCGCGAGCACCTATGGGGACGGAGCCCCTTTTCGGTTCGGCGGGGGGCGGAGGCCGCGCAAAGAGCGGATCGAGGCGAGGCACACGAGGGGTTTTACCCAGCTTCGGAGCTCTCCGGAGAGATAATACTCCTACTACTACTTTGTGGATTGTATTGAGTTCTTTCTCAGGAGCGCTGAGTGCTACAGTACACACCAGCAGCTAACGAGACCGAGCGTGAGTGTTCTACTGTTCGTCCTCCCCTCTACATTGTGCATGGGCCTCCTTTTATATGCTCAAGGGGTCTCCAACAGGTGGCAACGTAGGCAAGGGTAAAAATGGAAAGGTGCTGCGGTAGGTACAGCTACCTACACAGTGTATCATACCTAACCCTGACGGCAGGGGACAAAGGCATTAAATGCCTATCTACGTCGCCCAGACGGTGCAGAAAAGGGACCGTCAGGGGCGCCACCGCTCGCCACGATGGCGATCTTGTCATCGCCGCATGCCATAGTGTACCCCTGGCTGCACAGCCTCCCGCCACGAACGCCTGGAAGGGTCCCAGAGCGACACGTAGGTGGGTGTGCTGGAGCGCAGGTACAGAGTGGTGGCTTGCCGCAGCAAACGCCTTGCCGCGGCCGTTGTCTTGCCGCGTCTGGGAGCTTGTTGCTCACCGGGTCCTGCCGGGACGCGTGGCGCGTCGCGGCAAGTTCCTTGAGATGCCTTGGTTGGCCTTCCCGGCAAGCTCCTCTTGCCGGGGTCTTGTGCCTTGAGTGGCCTTCCCGGCAAGCTCCTCTTGCCGGGGACTTGTCTCCTTGGCTTAAATACTTTGTCCTTGAATGGCTCAAAAAGGAACCATAGAGGGCCTTGGCGGTCGCCCGACAAGCCTTGCCGCGGGACGCTGCGACTGCCCGTGCACAAGTTCGGGATACTAGGGTACCCCTACTCTAGTACACCGACAGGAGCCCCCGGGCCTGGGCCATACACGGTGCCGAGCGCTGTTGGGCCAGGCCCAAAACAGGGCACGGGCACGCGCGGCCTGGGTCACGTCGTATCTTGCTCTGTATCCACCGCGCCCTCCCCGAACGGCACGCGTCGATTGCGGCATCGTGGGAGATGTCGTGGGTGGTTTCTTTATTCGGGAAAGTGAAACGCCCGCCTCCTGGCGGTTCGTACCTTCCCCATAAATGGAGGGAGGCGTGGAGGCGTGGTCTTCGAGGCGTCCACTCCCCACGATCACGGGGTGGGGAGAGGTCGCCTCATCCGTCGCCTCAGCTCTGTACGCCTGCCACGCAGCCTCCATGCGCTTGGAGTGGCGAACGGTGGAGGCGGGAAACCGGGTCGTCACGGGTCGAGGCAGCGGGTCGGGCCCTGTTCCCTGCTCCTTCCGTGTCTTGATTGGCTGAGCGGGGCGGCCGAGCCCCCACCCCGCTCCTTTATAAGGAGCGGGATGGGGGGGGGGCGGAAGCCCGCATTCTTTCATCTCCTCTTTCCTTCAGCTTTTGCTCCCCTCTCTCTCATTCGCCATGGAGAAAGGGAACCCTGGTCCTTCAATGGTGGCGACAAGGGTCACCGCTAGACAACGCGACCCTCCCTCTCCCGCACCCGTGGTGGCAGAGCCAGCCGCAAGGGGAAGAGGGAGGGGGCGAGGCCGCGGGCGAGGTCGAGGCACTCGGGGAAGAGGTGGACGGGGCAGCTCGCCGGCCTCGCCTCCGCCAGCGGTTCCTCTTCCCGTGGCGGACCATATCGGGGACGACCCTTGCGAGTTCTTCGTCAGGCTGCGTCGGCCGCCTCGTCGTCGCCTCCGTCTCCCGACTCCATTTGCGAGCAAGATGGAGTTGGATCCGCCCGAGACACTGAGGTTGCACATGAGGGGCTGTGGAATCAGCGGTACGCGAGTCCGCGTTGATTTCCCGGCCCCTAATGTGATGTATCTTGGTCGAGGGTGGAAGATGTTCACCCGTATCCACAGCTTGACGGCGGGGCTCACCCTCCATTTTAAGCTGATGGAGGGCAGTCTCCTCTTCGTCAAGGTCTTCGGGTGCTTCGGGACTCGGGCAAGGTGCTGCGTGGAGAGCTCCTCCGATAGCGAAGACTCCTCCTCAGGCGGGAGTGACGAGGAGGACAGCGACAGCGACGACGAGGGTGGCGGGCGGCAGGATGACGGGTCCAACTAGGTGTCGGGCACCGCTCCGTGTGGCACCGGCGACCCCATCATCCGTGTCGCCGGCTCCTCGAGCTTCTCGGGGTCGTCTCCTTGGGCGGCTGGCGTAGGGAGGCTGCGGAAGAGGAAGAGGGCAGGTGGCAAGGCCGTCAACTCGGAGTACGAGGGCACGACGCCCTCGACAGCGTGCTGACGTCCTGCCGCCTCGTCTTCGAGCCCTGCCTCCGGCGCCGCCATCACCATCCAGCCTTCGGACGACCACCGAGATGTTCTCTTGGTGTCTTCTGCCACCCGTAGCTCGCCTAGGCGCCCCTTTTGCCCTTTCCGCCTCCTTGACCTATCTCCTGAAGAGAGAGACAAGAAAGGGATTACGGGCACCTTATCTCTTTTTAATTTGTAAGCCCTCAGGCCTTAGCTGCATTTAAAACTTGTAATCCCATTATTCATGTCTTTCATTCTCTATGGACTATACCTGAGTGGAATGTTTTTTTATGAAAAGGGGATGCTTGCCGGGTCACTTGTCTTGCGGGTGGAACCCACGTCAAGGAGCAGATCCTTGATATCTTTAAGATAGACACTTTTTTCCCGGCAGCAGGCCCTGCCGTCTTCCCACGTCGCTCGACCTTTCTCACGCTTTTGGCGGAGGCAGGGAGGAGGCGGGTTCAGGCTCCTCGTTTCGTCCCTTTGCTGCCGCGACTATGACCAAATCTGGCCCCGGGAATGAGCCCTAGGGCCTAGAGTTAAGGGAGCACGGTAGCTTTTAGGAAGAAATGAGGTTTCGCATACCTCAGTCCATAAGAGAATGCATGATGAGGGATGAAAAACTTATCTGAGATTGCAGCCCCCGGCAACTCTGGTTCGCCGTGGGTTAATCTTTGTACTTGCAGCCCCCGGCAGCACTGGCTTGCCGGGGTCCAGATGTTGGTCCGTCCTTCTTCTCCTTTTCATCCTTAAGTGGTCCGGTCAGGATGTGCGAGCCCTGCGAACCAAGGGAAACGAAAGAACGGCAAAAGGACGCACACTCGACCTCTAAGTTAGGGGTTAGCCGCTACTAAGCACTGTCAACCCTAACCAAGGACGAGACTCGACTCAGCATGCATGCTAAAACTTAGGGCGCCAGCGCTTCACTTATGCTCAGGGTCTGCGCGTGGCTTTGTACAAAGGATTACATGCAACAACGGCAAGACTTGTACAAAAAGGTGGTTGCCGGACAGGGTCCAACAACCGCGCCTTACGGGTAAAACTTACGAAGATGTTCGATGTTCCAGGAGTTGCTCACCGGAAAGCCATCTTCGGTCTCAAGGCGGACAGCGCCAGGCCTAGTGACTCGTTTCACCCGATAAGGGCCTTCCCACTTCGGCGTCAACTTGTTGGAATTCTTGGCGGAATGAACGCGCCGAAGAACAAGGTCGCCTTCCTCGAGACTTCTGGCGTTAACTATACGGCTATGGTAGCGGTGCAAAGCTTGCTGGTAGCGAGCAGCTCGCACAGCAGTCTGAAGACGATCTTCCTCAGGGAGCAGCGCGTCATCTTGTCGCAACTGCTCTTGCTCAAGCTCATCATAAGAGAGCACTCGAGGTGACCTGTATACGAGTTCCGTGGGGATAACTGCCTCTGCTCCATAGACTAGAGCGAAAGGTGTCTGGCCAGTGGCTCGATTTGGCGTCGTCCTGATCGACCAAAGAACCACCGGCAGCTCCTCAATCCAATTTCTTCCGCACCTGTGCAGCTTGTCGAAAGTCCTGGTCTTGAGTCCATGCAGCACTTCAGCATTTGCCCTCTCCGCTTGACCGTTGCTCCTGGGGTGAGCAACAGAAGCGAAGCAGACCTTGGCGCCAAGATCTTGGACGTACTGCATGAAGGTGCGGCTCGTGAATTGCGTACCGTTGTCGGTGATGATCCTGTTAGGGATCCCGAAGCGGCAAACAATCGACCTGAAGAACTTGACTGCTGACTGTGCTGTCACCTTCCTCACTGGTTCCACTTCCGGCCACTTTGTGAACTTGTCGATTGCGACGTACAAGTACTCAAAGCCCCCAACTGCTCGGGGGAAGGGGCCGAGGATGTCGAGCCCCCAGACCGAAAATGGCCAGGATAAAGGGATCGTCTGGAGAGCTTGAGCTGGCTGGTGTATCTGCTTGGAATGGAACTGGCACGCTTCACACTTGGTTACTTGTGCAGTTGCATCCTGGAGGGCTGTCGGCCAAAAGAAACCTTGCCGGAAAGCTTTGTCGGCAAGCGCTCTTGCGCCAATGTGGTGACCACATATGCCTCCATGTATCTCTGCCAACAGCTTCTGTCCATCTTCCCGGTGAATACACTTCAATTTCACACCGTTGAGTCTTCTTCTGTATAGTGCGTTGTCGACGAACTGGTACATACTTGACTGCCGGGCTACTCTTTCCGCTTCTTCTGGCTCTTCGGGAAGTTCTCCTGTCTGGAGAAAACGGACGATCTGCTGTGCCCATGCCGGAGCTTGTGGCTCGACGACAAGGACTAAAGGCATATCTGCTACTGCGGGAACATCCGCTTCTACGGCGAGAACCTGCGGCTCAGCCGGAGCTTGACGTTCCCCGGCAAGCTTGCCGAAGCAAAACTTGTCGGGAGCGTCTGCTACAACGAAACAAACCCTGGGGCTTGTCGGAGCAGACTGCTCCTCAGCGCTCTTGGCGTTGATCTTGGGGACCATCTTGGCAGCGGCTTCGGGAAGCTCTGCCGGAAAATAGTCACCAGAAATCAACTTCCTCTTCTTGCTCTGTCCAGTTGATGGCGTCACAGACGGTTGAGTCAGCTTGAGCACAAAGATCACTGGTTCCACAGGTAACTTAAGTGCTGCGCACTTTGACAGGCCGTCAGCAATGTCGTTCTGAGCTCTTGGAACATGTTCCATCTGTAGGCCGACAAAGCGCTCTTCTAGCTTCCTCACTTCATCAACGTAAGCTTCCATCAACGGACTCTGATAATTCTAGTTCACTTGGCGGACGACAAGCTGCGAGTCACCCCTGACAATGAGCTGCTTGATCCCAAGGTCTGCTGCGATCCTGAGACCGGCAAGCAATCCTTCATACTCTGCAGTATTGTTCGTCGCTTGCTCCTTGGGAAAGTGCATCTGGACCACGTACTTGAGGTGCTCTCCGGTGGGTGCGACAAGCAGCACGCCAGCACCGGCGCCTTGCAGCGAGAAAGCACCATCAAAGTACATCAGCCACTCTTTGCTTGCTTCCTTGACGGGGATGCTCGTTTCTGGAATTTCTTCATCTGGTGTTGGCGTCCACTCTGCTATGAACTCTGCCAATGCTTTGCTTTGGATAGTTGAGGTGCTCTCAAACTTGAGGCCAAAGCTTCACAGTTCCAGTGCCCACTCAACAATCCTGCCTGTTGCTTCTGGATTCTGCAGTATCCTCTTCAGCGGAAAGCGAGTGACAACTGTGATCTCATGTGCTTGGAAGTAATGGCACAGCTTTCTCGAGGCCATGAGAAGGCCGAAAAGCAATTTCTGCACACCAGAGTACCTTGACCTAGCCCCCTGCAGAAGGGAACTGACAAAGTAGACTGGGCGCTGCACCATTCTCTTCTGCTGCATCGCTTCACACATCTGCGCAGATCCATCTTTGTCGGGACCAGAGCTTGTCGGGGAAGCCCCCTGCTTGTTGCTGGATGTGCTTGCCGCGGTCGCTGGCTCATCATCTGCCTCCCTCTCTGCTACTAACGCAGCACTAACCACTTGATTGGTTGCCGCCAGATACAGCAGCAACTTCTCTGGTGGCTTAGGTGCGACAAGTATTGGAGTGGAGGACAGGTATCTCTTCAAGTCCTGCAGCGCAGCCTCCGCTTCCGGAGTCCATTTCATTGGACCTGCCTTTTTCAAGATTTTGAAAAACGGCAGGGCGCGCTCAGCAGACTTAGAGATAAACCTGCTGAGAGCCGCCACGCAGCCGGCAAGTTTCCGCACATCCTTGACGCGCTTCGGTGCTTCGATCTGCTCAATGGCCTTGATCTTGTCGGGATTGGCTTCAATTCCCCTCTGAGACACGAAGAACCCGAGAAGCTTGCCGGAAGGGACTCCAAACACGCACTTCTCGGGGTTGAGCTTGAGGCTGATCTTGCGCAGATTTGCAAAAGTCTCTTCTAGATCTTAAATCAGAGTTGCTTTGTCCCTGCTCTTGACCACTATGTCATCCATGTAGGCTTCCACATTTCTGTGTATTTGCGGTTCAAAAGCAGTATGGACTACCCTTGCAAATGTTGAACCAGCATTCTTCAAACCGAAAGGCATCCGTATGAAACAGTACGTGCCACATGGAGTGAAGAATGCGGTCTTCTCCTCATCTTCTTTTGCCATGAAGATCTGATGATATCCTGAGTATGCATCAAGAAATGAAAGCAAATCACATCCAGCCGTGGAGTCAACAATCTGGTCAATGCGCGGCAAGGGAAATGGATCTTTGGGACAAGCTTTGTTAACATCGGTAAAGTCGATACAAAGCCTCCATTTCCCGTTTGCCTTGCGCACGACTACAGGATTGGCCAGCCATGTAGGATGGAGCACTCCTCTGACAAGGCCTGCCGTTTCCTACTTCTTGATCTCTTCTATGATGAATTCTTGGTGCTCCACCGCTTGTTTCCTGACTTTCTGCTTGACGGGCCGCGCATGAGGACAGACGGCAAGGTGGTGCTCAATTACTTTCCTGGGAACGCCGGGGATGTCGGACGGTTGCCACGCAAACACGTCGACGTTCGCCCGCAGGAAAGCAATGAGAGCGCTTTCCTATTTAGGGTCGAGAGTGGCACTGATGGTGAAAGTACCACCAGTGCTGTCCTCCTTGGCGGACACCTTCTTGGTCGCTGGCGGAGCTGCCATCGTCTTCTTACACTTGCCGGTGGAGTTCGATGGTGCGTCCTCGACGGTAGCGCAGCACTCCGAAGAGGTGCGCTTGCCGGAGTGGGCATCAGAACTCTTGCCGGACTTGGTCTTCTTCTTCCCCCCGGGAGCTTCAGCGGCAAGTGTCTCGCGATCTGTTGCGGCTACTGCTTCTCGGTAGATCTTGTCGGCACAAATAAGAGCATCTTTCTTGTCGCCAGGGACAGAGATGACACTTATCGGGCCTGGCATCTTCAGCATGTTGTACGCGTAGTGAGAGGCCGCCATGAACTTGGCGAGCGCTGGACGGCCGAGGATTCCATTGTAAGGCAATGGAAAATCGGCAACGTCAAAAGTGATCCTCTCAGTCCTGAAGTTTAGCTCGCTGCCAAATGTCACCGGCAGCGTGATCTTCCCCTTCAGCTTGCTCCTTCCCGGGTTGATTCCTTGGAATGTTCCGGTCTCTTCGAGCTCGCTGTCAGGGACCTGGAGTTTCCAGAGCACAGCGGAGGAGATCAGGTTCAAGCCGGCCCCGCCGTCAACTAGTATCTTAGTGACCCTGAGGTTGCGGATAGTTGGTGAGACCAACATCGGCAAACACCCGACCGCAGTTGTGCGATCAGGGTGGTCCTCAATATCAAAGATGGTAGGCGTGCTGGACCATTTCAGAAGCTTGCGTGACTCGACGGGTGGTTCTGCCGCATTGACTTCCCGCACCCACTGCTTGAGTTGGCGGTGCGAAGTATGCAGAGAAGCACCGCCGTCAACGCACAAGACCTATGTGGCTTTCTGAAACTCCTGCTCACTGGTCTCGTCATCATCCATGTCTTCGTCGTCGTCGTCTTCATCTTTGCGCGGCCGCGGGGAGGTCTGTCTCCTTGCCGCTGATTGGCCTTGCCACGGCGTCCTCCCCGGCCGGTGCGCTTCGTACCGGATCCTCCGACACCTGCTTGGGATTTCTCCTTGTCGCGTCGCTCGTACTCGGCCTTTTGTAGCTCGACAAGCTGCTCGACCTTCTTGCAGCTCTGGAGGTCATGGCCCTTGGTGCGGTGGATCTTGTAGTACTGTTTGTTGGTGTCGTCCTGCTTGTCGGCGGCCGCCACAGCCTGGCAGTTGGCGCATGCGGCAACCTCCTTGCCGGAGCTACCATCTTTGGCTTTCTTGGCGCCACCTTTGTTGCCGGACTGCTCAACAACTAGCACATCTTTGCCTTTCCTCTTCCTGTTGTTCCGCCGCCGGTTTTTATTTGTCGGGGCAGCATCCTCGCTGTCAGATCCTCCCGTTCCTGTATTCTCTCCGGGGAGTTTCCTCCCTTCCTCAGCATGTGCACACCTGTCGGCTAGAGCATACATCTCGCTGACGTCTCTGATCTTGCACATCGCCATCTCCTCCCGCATCCTGCGGTTACGCACGTTCTGATGGAACACGCTGATGACCGCGGCAGGGTGGACATCTGGGATGTTGCGTTGCACTTGGCTGAATCTCTGGATGTACTTGCGCAAGGGCTCTCCTTCCTTCTGGGCAAGCAGGTGAAGGTCACTCTCCTGGCCATGAGGTTTGTGGCCGCCCGTAAAGGCGCCGACAAACTGATGGCATAGGTCTGCCCAGGAAGATATGGAGTTTTCCGGCAAGTGCATGAGCCAGGACCTGACGTTGGGTTTGAGCACCAGCGGGAAGTAGTTGGCAAGGATCTTGTCGTCTCGCCCCCCGGCAGCCTGCACCGCGATGGTGTAGATGCTGAGGAACTCCGATGGATGCAACCTGCCGTCGTACTTCTCTGGTACGTCTGGCTTGAAATTCTTCGTGCTGGGCCATTGGACTCGCCGCAGCTCACGGGTAAACGCAGGGCAACCTACCGCATACGGCAGGTCGCCTGGTTCCCCTGGCGCATGCATGTCGACAGTGGGCCCAGCGCGCCGGTCTGATTGATGCCGCGTTTCTCTTCGGCGCTCGATGCAGGTACGAGCGTCTTCTTGCTGTCGTTCGTGAAGAACTTGGCGCTGATCGCGGCGAGTTCGCGGATCTGATGAAGCGGTGGAGTCGCTATCGCGGTGGACCCGGCGAGTCGGTGATCTTGGCCTTCGAGGCGGAGAGTGCACGGTGGTTGCACCCCCGCCGGTCTTGTCGCCATCGGCTCGCACCTGGCTGGCTTGCCGCGGTTGCGATGTGGTCGGCTGCCGTGGAGTGTCGCCGTTGGCGAAGCCGATGAGACTCTGGATGGTGGCCCTCCAGTCGTCGATCTTGTCTGGCGTTGGAGGGAAGTCTAGGAGCAGTTGAGCTCGCGCCAAAGCTTCTGCTGGAGTGGCGGGTAGCGGTGGCGAACGGTGCGAGGAGCGGGATATGCTCGGACTTCCAACGATGTTAGAAGGAGCAGTATTCCGTCCAGGCGACCGTGCCTCGCTCGCGCCAGCACGTTGGCGTGGATGCTGGCCTTGAGCATCCCGAGATCCGCCAGCTCGATTTGGGTCCAGCGAGCGTATGGTACCGTGAGTACCACTACGCTGCCGGTCCCGCGCTTCCTGAGATGGGCGCGGAGCATCCACGGACGCCCGGTCGTCGTGGGAGCCCGCTACACCGCCGACGGGCAGCGCAGCCTTGTCCTTGGACCTGGCGGCACCGTGGGCTCCCTCGTCGACGCCCATTCTTCCGCCGGCGTCTTCCCCACCAGCCGTTTGCTCCGGCGGCGGTGGGTTCGACGCGGACGGAGCAGCCGCCTCCGAAGCCTTCTTCTTCGGCGGCATGCCGATGAAGTCGATGAAGATCTAGTTCGTGTGAACGCCGGATCAGGTTCACACAACCTCGACGCCCCCTACCTGGCGCGCCAAAGATGCCGGGGATTCTGACTCCGCGAGCACCTATGGGGACGGAGCCCCTTTTCAGTTCGGCGGGGGGCGGAGGCCGCGCAAAGAGCGGATCGAGGCGAGGCACACGAGGGGTTTTACCCAGCTTCGGAGCTCTCCGGAGAGATAATACTCCTACTGCTGCTTTGTGGATTGTATTGAGTTCTTGCTCAGGAGCGCTGAGTGCTACAGTACACACCAGCAGCTAACGAGACCGAGCGTGAGTGTTCTACTGTTCGTCCTCCCCTCTACGTTGTGCATGGGCCTCCTTTTATATGCTCAAGGGGTCTCCAACAGGTGGCAACGTAGGCAAGGGTAAAAATGGAAAGGTGCTGCGGTAGGTACAGCTACCTACACAGTGTATCATACCTAACCCTGACGGCAGGGGACAAAGGCATTAAATGCCTATCTACATCGCCCAGACGGTGCAGAAAAGGGACCGTCAGGGGCGCCACCGCTCGCCACGATGGCGATCTTGTTAGCGCCACATGCCACAGTGTACCCCTGGCTGCACAGCCTCCCGCCACGTACGCCTGGAAGGGTCCCAGAGCGACACGTAGGTGGGTGTGCTGGAGCGCAGGTACAGAGTGGTGGCTTGCCGCGGCAAACGCCTTGCCGCGGCCGTTGTCTTGCCGCGTCTGGGAGCTTGTCGCTCACCGGGTCCTGCCGGGACGCGTGGCGCGTCGCGGCAAGTTCCTTGAGATGCCTTGGTTGGCCTTCCCGGCAAGCTCCTCTTGCCGGGGTCTTGTGCCTTGAGTGGCCTTCCCAGCAAGCTCCTCTTGCCGGGGACTTGTCTCCTTGGCTTAAATACTTTGTCCTTGAATGGCTCAAAAAGGAACCATAGAGGGCCTTGGCGGTCGCCCGACAAGCCTTGCCGCGGGACGCTGCGACTGCCCGTGCACAAGTTCGGGATACTAGGGTACCCCTACTCTAGTACACCGACAAGCGTGGACATATATTTTGTAGAAAGAATTAAACTCTCTTGCTTCACTTATATCTATTTAGAGAGATGACAGGAATTGGTCATTCACATGGTTAGTCATAAAATCCTACATAAAACTTGTAGATCACTGAATGTGATGTGTTTGATTCCTTGCAATAGTTTTGCGATATAAAGATGGTGATATTAGAGTCATGCTAGTGGGTGGTTGTGGATTGTAGAAATACTTGTGTTGAGGTTTGTGATTCCCGTAGCATGCACGTATGGTGAACCGTTATGTAACAAAGTCGGAGCATGAGGTATTTATTGATTGTCTTCCTTATGAGTGGTGGTCAGGGACAAGCGATGGTATTTTCCTACCAATCTATCCCCCTAGGGGCATGCGTAGTAGTACTTTGCTTCGAGGGCTAATAAACTTTTGCAATAAGTATATGAGTTCTTTATGACTAATGTGAGTCCATGGATTATATGCACTCTCACCCTTCCATCATTGCTAGCCTCTTCGGTACCGTGCATTGCCCTTTCTCACCTCAAGAGTTGGTGCAAACTTCGCCGGTGCATCCAAACCCCGTGATACGATACACTCTATCACACATAAGCCTCATTATATCTTCCTCAAAACAGCCACCATACCTACCTCTCATGGCATTTCCATAGCCATTCTGAGATATATTGCCATGCAACTTCCATCATCATCATATACATGACTTGAGCATTTATTGTCATATTGCTTTGCATGATCGTAAGATAGCTAGCATGATGTTTTCATGGCTTGTCTGTTTTTTGATGTCATTGCTACGCTAGATCATTGCACATCCCGGTACACCGCCGGAGGCATTCATATAGAGTCATATCTTTGTTCTAGTATCGAGTTGTAATATTGAGTTGTAAGTAAATAAAAGTGTGATGATCATTGAGGGAGTCCTGGATTAGGGGGTATCCGGACAACTGGACTATAACCTTTGGCCGGACTTTTGGACTATGAAGATACAAGATTGAAGACTTCGTCCCATGTCCGGATGGGACTCTCCTTGGCGTGGAAGGCAAGCTTGGCAATACAGATATGTTGATCTCCTTCCTTGTAACCGACTCTGTGTAACCCTAGCCCCCTCCAGTGTCTATATAAACCGGAGGGTTTAGTCCTAGGACAATAACAACAATCATACCATAGGCTAGCTTCTAAGGTTTAGCCTCTCCGGTCCCGTGGTAGATCAACTCTTGTAATACCCATATCATCAATATCAATCAAGCAGGAGTAGGGTTTTACCTCCATCGAGAGGGCCAGAACCTGGGTAAAAACATCGTATCCCTTGTCTCCTGTTACCATCCGCGAAGACGCACAGTTCGGGACCCCCTACCCGAGATCCGCCGGTTTTGACACCGACATTGGTGCTTTCATTGAGAGTTCCACTGTGCCGTCACCGCAGGGAAGGATGTCTCGTCTCATCCTTAAAGACGACATTACCGCCGGAGGGGCCTTGGCTATCGGTCAAACTCTTCGGCTATGCGGTTTTATCATGACCGCTTGTTCGGCCGCTGCACCAACGATGACTTCTCGGGTCACCGAAAACAGCCTCCACGTCAACTCGGAACTTGCCGAGAAGATGGATCCAATGGAGCTCTCTTCCCTGAACGATCTCTTGGATCGCATCGCCGCCTTGGGAGTCGCTACGGACTATGATTAGATTGGGCTTAAACCCGATTAAAGGGAAATTAACTCTCCATCGGTCACCCATCATATCGCGGTGGTGGAGGAACAATGCGGCGACTCTTCCTCTATCTTGAGGACTAATTATGTCCAGATTCCTGAGCTCTCCGAGCCGGACACCCGTTTACGGGAGGACATTACCCAAGTCCTGAACCTAAAGTCAGGCAGCGGGCCAGACTTATCGGGTAACATCCCGGAACGTAGCGGAATTTTAAAATTTTCCTACGTGTCACCAAGATCAATCTATGGAGTCTTCTAGCAACGAGAGGGAGAGGAGTGCATCTACATACCCTTGTAGATCGCGAGCAGAAGCGTTCAAGAGAACGGGGTTGATGGAGTCGTACTCGTCGTGATCCAAATCACCGATGATCCTAGCGCCGAACGGACGACACCTCCGCGTTCAACACACGTACGGAGCGAGGACGTCTCCCGCGCCTTGATCCAGCAAGGAGGAGGGAGAGGTTGAGGAAGAAAGCTCCAACAGCAGCACGACGGCGTGGTGGTGGTGGAGCAACAGTACTCCGACAGGGCTTTGCCAAGCTCTTAACGGAGGAGGAGAGGTGTTGGGGAGGGGAGGGGCTGCGCCTTGGGAAGGGGTGCGGCTCCCATGTGCCTCCCCACTATATATAAGGGTGGAGGGGGCTGGTTTCTTTCCCTCCAAGTCCTTTGGGGCGTTGGCAAAGGTGGGGGAAAGAAATCCCATCATTTCCCTTCCCCACCGATTGTTATCCCCCTTTTTAGGGATCTTGATCTTATCCCTTCGGGATATGATCTTATTCCTCTAAGGGGGGATCTTGGTGCGCCTTGACCAGGGGTGTGGGGCCTTGCCCCCACTACCCACGTTCATGTGGGTCCCCCCATGCAGGTGGGCCCCACTCCGGAACCTTCTAGAACCTTCCCGGTACAATACCGAAAAATCCTGAACATTTTCTGGTGGCCAAAATAGGACTTCCCATATATAAATCTTTATCTCCGGACCATTTCGGAACTCCTCGTGACGTCTGGGATCTCATCCGGGACTCGGAACAACATTCGGTAACTGCACACTAATTCCCGTAACAACTCTAGCGTCACCAAACCTTAAGTGTGTAGACCCTACGGGTTCGGGAATCATGCAGACATGACCGAGACAACTCTCTGGCCAATAACCAACAGCGGGATCTGGATACCCATGTTGGCTCCCACATGTTCCACGATGATCTCATCAGATGAACCACGATGTCAGGGATTCAATCAATCCTGTATACAATTCCCTTTGTCAATTGGTACGTTACTTGCCCGAGATTCGATCGTCGGTATCCCAATACCTCGTTCAATCTCGTTACCGGCAAGTCACTTTACTCGTACCGTAATGCATGATCCCGTGATCAACCACTTGGTCGCATTGAGCTCATTATGATGATGCATTACCGAGTGGGCCTAGAGATACCTCTCCGTCATACGGAGTGACAAATCCCAGTCTCGATTCGTGCCAACCCAACAGACACTTTCAGAGATATCTGTAGTGCACCTTTATAGCCACCCAATTACGTTGTGACGTTTGGTGCACCCAAAGCATTTCTACGGTATCCGGGAGTTGCACAATCTCATGGTCTAAGGAAATGATACTTAACATTAGAAAAGCTTTAGCAAACGAACTAAACGATCTTGTGCTACGCTTAAGATTGGGTCTTGTCCATCACATCATTCTCCTAATGATGTGATCCCGTTATCAATGACATCCAATGTCCATAGTCAGGAAACCATGACCATCTGTTGATCAATGAGCTAGTCAACAAGAGGCTCACTAGGGACATGTTGTGGTCTATGTATTCACACATGTATTACGATTTCCGGATAACACAATTATAGCATGAATAATAGACAATTGTCATGAACAAGGAAATATAATAATAACCATTTTATTATTGCCTCTAGGGCATATTTCCAATAGTCTCCCACTTGCACTAGAGTCAATAATCTAGTTACATTGTGATGAATCGAACACCCATAGAGTTCTGGTATTGATCATGTTTTGCTCACGAAAGAGGTTTAGTCAACGGATCTGCGACATTCAGATTCGTGTGCACTTTGCAAATATCTATGTCTCCATCTTGAACATTTTCACGAATGGAGTTGAAGCGACGCTTGATGTGCCTGGTCTTCTTGTGAAACCTGGGCTCCTTGGCAAGGGCAATAGCTCCAGTGTTGTCACAGAAGAGAGTGATCGGCCCCGACACATTGGGTATGACTCCTAGGTCGGTGATGAACTCCTTCATCCAGATTGCTTCATGCGCTGCCTCCGAGGCTGCCATGTACTCTGCTTCACATGTAGATCCCTCCACGACGCTTTGCTTGCAACTGCACCAGCTTACTGCCCCACCATTCAAGATATACACGTATCCGGTTTGTGACTTAGAGTCATCCAGATCCGTGTCGAAGCTAGCATCGACGTAACCCTTTACGACGAGCTCTTTGTCACCTCCATAAACGAGAAACATATCCTTAGTCCTTTTCAGGTACTTCAGGATGTTCTTGAACACTGTCCAGTGTTCCATGCCAGGATTACTTTGGTACCTTCCTACCAAACTTACGGCAAGGTTTACATCAGGTCTGGTACACAACATGGCATACATAATAGACCCTATGGCCGAGGCATAGGGGATGACACTCATCTTTTCTCTATCTTCTGCCGTGGTCGGGCATTGAGCCGAGCTCAATTTCACACCTTGCAACACAGGCAAGAACCCCTTCTTGGACTGATCCATATTGAACTTCTTCAATATCTTATCAAGGTATGTGCTTTGTGAAAGACCTATGAGGCGTCTCGATCTATCTCTATATATCTTGATGCCTAATATGTAAGCAGCTTCTCCAAGGTCCTTCATTGAAAAACACTTATTCAAATAGGCCTTAATGCTGTCCAAAAGTTCTATATCATTTCCCATCAAAAGTATGTCATCCACATATAATATGAGAAATGCTACACAGCTCCCACTCACTTTCTTGTAAACGCAGGCTTCTCCATAAGTCTGCATAAACCCAAACTTCCAAGATTGGAAAATCCTCGGCCCCTGGGTCTCAGAACGGGTGAGGGTTCGTATTTAATTCCACCCACCCACCCAAACATAAGCGATCTTTCCCACATCAGGCAAGAGCCCCAGGAAACAGTACATCATTATTGGGCTAGATTCCTCCTTGTGATGAACAAGGTTAAGGACTGTCATGAGGAAGACGCAGATTCATTCTTTTGCAATAATTGCATGGACAAGGGAATCCTTAATGCCATAAGTCGTTGTGACATATCACGCTTTGCCGACTTGGCGTCCATAGTACGAAAGTACTGTGCGATGGAAAGCGCCTGGAAAACCGAAACAAAATTTTGGGACAATCCGGCCCCGAATACACACCCAGTCCGAAGTAAAAGGGTGCATTATCACAAGACACCCGGGTCAACTACAAAAAAGCAAAAACCCTCTACAGGGCATGGAACCGTATTGGAGGGATGGCTCAACGGACCCTGCAAAATTCATAGTACAGAAGGTACCATACCAACACATAGCCTTTGAGCATGTTGGATACTCTGGCAGGTGGCCAAAAGTGGTGAGGATCTTCTCATCCCAGAGGCCACAGAGCACCATCCCATGGATAACAATACGGTATTAACAGTCTTCGAGACCTTCGCATCAAATAATAGGCGCAAGCGAACATTCCGCAGCCTTACCGAAATCTGCCACGTGGTAGCAATAAATCCATGGAGTGACACGGCTATTACCTTCAATGCCAGTGACGAACCTAAATTCCGAACAGCCCGGGCACCAGCTGCACTGGTCCTCAGTCCAATTGTGGACGGCTTTCGACTCACCAAAGTACTCATGGACGGCGGCAGCGGATTAAACCTCATCTATGAGGAAACTCTCCATAAAATGGAAATAGACTGGAACCGCATTGAGCAAAGCAGCACAACCTTCAGGGGAATCATCCCCAGTCGGGAAGCACACTGTGCTGGGAAAATCACACTAGATGTGGTATTCGGCACGCCGGAGAACTATAGGTCCGAAGAAATTACATTCCAAGTGGCCCCGTTCAGTAGCGGATATCACGCCCTTTTAGGGCGGGAGGCATTCACAATCTTCCAAGCCATACCCCATTATGGGTACATGAAGCTCAAAATGCCTGGGCCCAACGGAATCATCACTCTCGCTAGTGATCCGGACACAACCCTTCGAGCCGAAAACAAAACAACCACATTGGCCCTCGAGGCATTATCCGAAGCCCTCACGGCCGAGGAATTAACCGCGCTACGCTCCACAGTGGATAGGGACGATGTGATACTCGACAAAAGATCCAAGTCCACCTCTTTTAAACCAGCAGATGAAATAGTCAAATTCCAAGTCCACCCAACGGACGCTACAAATAGCCTCCATCGAGACACAGTTAAACCCCGCCGTGGACGCCGCACTACGAGAGTTCCTGCGCAAGAATTGGGACATATTCGCCTGGCATCCTTCAGATATGCCAGGAATCCCATGCAGGCTGGCCGAACACAGCCTTGATATCCTAAAAGGACTCAAGCATTGATTTATTGGGTTTAGAATGTCGTGAGACAGTTCGGTTCCTGAATTCCTAATCCCTAAATCCAAGCAAGGCATGATTGTTAGTCAGGATAACTAGCTTACGTACCACAAATGGAATGAAGAAGGGGTGTGACCTTATGGCCAACTATACTATCTCCCCTAGAGGGGAAGACCAGAAACAAATATCGACTTCTACTCTCCATAGAGAATAGTCAGTATTAGTTTACCATTTTATTTGCTGGTCTATGATGACCAAGTAGAAGCATCCATTCCCTGGGATGGATCGAGGTTTAGGCCAACAGAGGGGGCTTGCAGAAAGATGCCTTCGAAAGAAAAGCTCTTCCCCTCAACAACACATCACATTTTCCCGCTGCCCACTTCTACTAAGGCTGAGCTTAATAGGAGCAAGAGACTTGGTGGCACCTTCTCGTTGTACCGAGATGGAGGTAAGATTTGAACGACCAGGTACAACATCACATTTGGTTCTTTCAAAGTCTTCTTCTTGTATATAAGAACGCAACTTTTGCAATTCCTTGTATTTGAGTAGTAAGCGTGATTTGATCAGACCGTGTAGGAACAAGGTTCAAATCGTTAACTAACTTCTCCCTTCTTCATAGATCCGGGGGAAAGGGAACCAGCCCTAGGTTGGGGATAATGAATTTTTCGAATCTTGTTGGGAGATGCTTCGCTCCGCCTCTCTTCGCAGTTCGATACCCACTGAAACTATGGATACGATAGTGAAGAATCTCTCAAAAATCTGCTTTTTGATCAGTGATTCACCAGCCACTACATTCTTGGATCCCACCTTATTCTCAAACCTAGTAGCTCGCTGCTTCGCCGCACCCAAAAATTCTTATTCACGGGAAAGCCGAATAGCGGTATCCGCCATTTTGGACAGTGATGAGGTAGTCGATGCAATTCCATTCTTACTGGTGCAGGAGTCCAAAGTGCATCTTCAATCTAAGTTGTCCTCAGCTACAGCAAAAACAGAAGAATCTGAATCCTCAAAAAAAATTTACCGAAGACAAAGAGAAGACATCAGTGAGCGGATAGAGAAGAGCGTGGGCGGATGTGATCTGGGCTTGGACGGGCTCCGTCGTTGCAAGGTATGCGGCGGAGGAACGGACAACTGCTTGAATGCTCTCGGCGATTGCCAGCTCTTCAGGCGTGGGTTGCCGACCGTTGTTGGAGAAGCTTCGTTCGATTTGTGCGGTGACCGCCAGGAGCTGGGTGTGGGCGGCCTCGACATGGTCATGGGCGGCCTCTATCAGGCTAAGGCCGCCGCTGCGGAACGGATAACTGTTGTGCCACTCTCGCCAGTTGCTATCCCCGAGGCAGATGTTGCTGCTGCCACTTGAGAAGCAACAACGCCCGTTTGGGCTGCCTTTGCCACCCGGTCGCAGATTGCGGCCGCGCTCATGCACCTTGTTAGCACACGCATGGCGGCTTCGGTCGCGCTCTCGCTGGAGTGGGCCACCGAAGTTGCCCTATGACGCGGATCCACGTGCCCATCTTTCACCGGCTACGATTGAACAGTGAAATGATATTTGGGGAGCGAGCTGTTGTGCTTGAGACACCGGCTGTGTCTATAGCCGACGCACCTTCTCGCGTAAGCCATAGGCGTACTATACACCGACGGTGCTCCAGGATATTTTGTGTTGCATCTCATACGGTTGGTGATAATAAACTGTGTGCGAACTACTTGATTTTTCATCTTGATTTGAATTACATGATGGGGTCACAGCGGCAATGGACAGTGTTTGAATTGCTAGACCTTTTATCTGGAGTGAACATGCAACTATATGTGTGTGTCAAAGAATTTGAATTATTCAGGGTTCGTTTGAATATTTTATACATTAAATTGGTTTTCTAGCCATTTCAGGTGCACAATTCAAAATTAAACTACATGCACATGCTCCAGTCCATATAAATTGGTTGAAAATTGAATCTGTGTCCTTGGGTGCATGCTTAGGTGCCATGCAAGAATTGGGAATGAATTTCAAACACCAGGGCACCGTTGATTGCCAGCAAAACATTGAGATGCTTGGTTTTTAAATTCTAGTAAATCCAAAACTTGTGTGAAATTCAAGAAACTTGGCATGCTATAATGGAGCGGCATCAACATGCCATGGTAATTTTTTCACCCATTTGGGACAGGTTTGGGTATATGCTTCTCACAAACCAGAGCTTCTCACAACAAGCATGATGGTTTCGGTAGGGAACGCCCCACCTTTGGGGACGAAACAATATCCATTGCCTCTTATTGCTTTCAGAATTTTTCTCGTGTCAACATAGAACAACAAGAGTGTTGTGTTATTTTTGTGATTTTTCGGGGTTCGTTCGGAATTTTTTATGCATTAAGTAAGTTTTCAATGCATTTATGTGCATAATTCAAATTTGAACTACATACACATGCTCCAGTGCATATACATTGGTTGAAAAATCGAATCTTTTGTCCTTGAGTGCATGCTTAGGTCCCATGCAAGAAATGGAAATGAATGTCAAACACACTGCCACAGTTACTCGGCCGCAAACATTGAGATACCTAGTTTTTAAATTCTAGTAAATCCAAAACTCGTCTGAAATTCATGAAACTTGGCTTGCTATAATGGAGCGGCATCAACATGTCATGGTAAATTTTTTGTCCCATTTGGGGCACGTTTGGGTATATGCTTCTCACAAACCAGAGCTTCTCACAACAAGCATGATGGTTTTCGGTAGGGGACGTCCCACCTTTGGGGACGAAACGATATCCATTCCCTCTTATTGCTTTAAATTTTTTTCTCGTGTCAACATAGAACAACAGGAGTGTGATGTGAATTTTTGTGATTTTTCGGGGTTCGTTTGGACATTTTTATGCATTAACTGAGTTTTCAATGCATTTATGTGCATAATTCAAATTTGAACTACATGCACATGCTCTAGTGCATATAAATTGTTTGAAAATCAAATCTGTGTCCTTGGGTGCATGCTTAGGTCCCATGGAAGAAATGGGAATGAATTTCAAACACTAGGGCACCGTTGATTGCCGGCAAAACATTGAGATGCCTGGTTTTTAAATTTTAGTAAATCCAAAACTCGTCTAAAATTCATGAAACTTGGCATGCTATCATGGAGCGGCATCAACATGCCGTGGTAATTTTTTTGTCCCATTTGGGACAGGTTTGGGTATATGCTTCGCAGAAACCAGAGCTTGTCACAACAAGCATGATGGTTTTCGGTAGGGAACGTCCCACCTTTGGGGACAAAACGATATCCATTGCCTCTTATTGCTTTCAAATTTTTTCTCGTGTGAACATAGAACAACAGGAGTGTTGTGTGAATTTTTGTGATTTTTCGGGGTTCATTTGGATATTTTTATGCATTAAGTGAGTTTTCATTGCATTTATGTGCATAATTCAAATTTGAACTACATGCACATGCTCCAGTGCATATAAATAGGTTGAAAAATCAAATCCGTGTCCTCGGGTGCATGCTTAGGTCCCATGCAAGAAATGGGAATGAATTTCAAACACTAGGGCACCGTTGATTGCCGACAAAACATTGAGATGCCTGGTTTTTAAATTTTAGTAAATCCAAAACTCGTCTGAAATTCATGAAACTTGGCATGCTATCATGGAGCGGCATCAACATGCCGTGGTAATTTTTTTGTCCCATTTGGGACAGGTTTGGGTATATGCTTCGCACAAACCAGAGCTTCTCACAACAAGCATGATGGTTTTCGGTAGGGAACGTCCCACCTTTGGGGACAGAACAATATCCATTGCCTCTTATTGCTTTCAATTTTTTTCTCGTGTGAACATAGAACAACAGGAGTGTTGTGTGAATTTTTGTGATTTTTCAGGGTTCATTTGGATATTTTTATGCATTAAGTGAGTTTTCATTGCATTTATGTGCATAATTCAAATTTGAACTACATGCACATGCTCCAGTGCATATAAATAGGTTGAAAAATCAAATCCGTGTCCTCGGGTGCATGCTTAGGTCCCATGCAAGAAATGAGAATGAATTTCAAACACTAGGGCACCGTTGATTGCCGGCAAAACATTGAGATGCCTGGTTTTTAAATTCTAGTAGTCCATAACTCGTCTGAAATTCATGAAACTTGGCATGCTATCATGGAGCGGCATCAACATGCCATGGTAAATTTTTTGTCCCATTTGGGGCAAGTTTGGGTATATGCTTCTCACAAACCAGAGCTTCTCACAACAAGCATGATGGTTTTTAGTAGGGAACGTCCCACCTTTGGGGACGAAACAATGTCCATTGCCTCTTATTGATTTCATTTTTTTTTTCTCGTGTCGACATAGAACAACAGGAGAGTTGTGTGATTTTTTTATTTTTCGGGGTTCATTTGGACATTTTTATGCATTAACCGAGTTTTCAATGCATTTATGTGCATAATTCAAACTTGAACTACATGCACATGCCCCAGTGCACATAAATTGGTTGACTAATCAAATCTGTGTCCTTGGGTGCATGCTTAGGTCCCATTCAAGAAATGGGAATGAATCTCAAACACCAGGGCACCGTTGATTACCGGCAAAACATTAAGATGCCTGGTTTTTAATTCTAGTAAATCCAAAACTCGACTGAAAATCATGAAACTTGGCATGCTATCATGGAGCGGCATCAACATGCCGTGCTAAATGTTTTGTCCCATTTGGGGCAGGTTTGGGTATATACTTCTCACAAACCAGAGCTTCTCACAACAAGCATGATGGTTTTGGTAGGGAACGTCCCACCTTTGGGGACGAAACGATATCCATTGCCTCTTATTGCTTTCAAATTTTTCCTCGTGTCAACATAGAACAACAGGAGTGTTGTGTCATTTTTTGTGATTTTTGGGGGTTAGTTTGGATATTTTTATGCATTAACTTAGTTTTCAAATCATTTATGTGCATAATTCAAAATTAAACTACATGCACATGCTCCAGTGCATATAAATTGATTGAAAAATCAAATCTGTGTCCTTGGGTGCATGCTTAGGTCCCATGCAAGAAATGAGAATGAATTTTAAACACCAGTGCACCGTTGATTGCCGGCAAATGTTGAGATACTTTATTTTTAAATTCTAGTAAATCCAAAACTCGTCTGAAATTCATGAAACTTGGCATGCTATCATGGAATGGCACCCGACATGCAATGGTATTTTTCATGTCCATTTTGAGAGAAGGCGCACTCGAATAATGACAACCAACAAAGGCATTTTGAAATAATAGCTGCCATTTTAATACCTCAAACGTTTGTATAATTCAAAACATGTGCTTTCTATTAACCATTCACGTGATGCCACGTGTCTTGGTTTTAATGGTTGTAGGAGGTGCCGTGCGGACAGCTGCTTGACCTTGACTGAACGGGAGGCGTGCGAGCGCCGTCCGGTGCGCAGGCTGACCGAGAGGCGTGCAAGTTGTCCTCGAATGCGCAGGCTCGCCGGGAAGCGTGCAAGCTATATGCTGCGCATGCTCACTGGGAAGCGAGCCCTTTGACTTCCATGGCCGCCCGCCTTGCTCGCATCCTCTCCATTAATGGCGCCCAAGCCGCAGTTTAATTCTGTTTTTAAATATAAAACACTCATCGCAAACCTTTTACTTAGAACACCCGTATGCAAACCGACAACTTACCCAGGAAGCCAAGGGAAAATGTGTTGAGCAGGATTTGTGCAGCTCTTGATCACAAACATTTTAGATAGAACACCCATATGCAAAGTGAGAGCAGCGCATGATTTATGCATCTCTTCAACCCAAACGGTTGTTTTGGATGACCCGTGTGCAACCACGTACAAACAATTTGGTAAAATTTGCATCTGTCATATTGAGTATGTTGCCATTTGTCAAGCTGGAAAGATTTACATTTGTTGATCTAGTAACGTTGCCATTTGTCAATCCTTGTAACACTGCGATTTGTCAAAATATGCAGCTAGAAATCACTAGCACTATCTAATTTTTTGCAACTGTCATTCATAGGTTAAGCAGTCATTCTTAATTTATACAAACAGTTCAACTCGACAGCTGACCGACCAAACTTTTCCCCAATTGTTGCCAACCATGTACTGAAATAGCTAGTTCAACTATATATACTAGCTAATTTTAAGTACGTTGTATTGTTCCACTACATCTATAGTCAAATGAACTGAACAAAATAGCCCCTAAATACTACTACTACTGCAGAGGGGCTTTGTACTAGTTCCGGCTGCCTCTCCTCTACCGAGCACACTCAGTAAGAGGCGGAGGAGGAGGAGCCTACCGACGAGCTGGGCAACCGCAATACGGTGCCTGCCGCTGTTGCAGCTTCAGCGACGCTCACCTCGAGCGCCCTCTACCGCTCCAGACGACCCCTCTCGAAGCAGTGGTTCTCCTTGTAGATCTCCTGATTCCTCGCCTCTGAAACAGCATGTGCCGCGGCCACGACGGTAGTAAGGCTCTTTGTGTGCTCGACGAGGCACTCCTCCTCCCGCAGGAACTCGGTGTAGCGAGCAAGGTCGCTGACGCACGTGCGGGCATCCACCTCCACCTCCCGCCTTCAAGCAGCGGTGGCGGAGCGGGTGATGACCTCGCGGTCGACGGTGGGCTGGCGGCCACGGCGGCCGACGACGGGGTGGCGGCCACGACCACCACCTCCCTCCTTCAGGCCGCGGTGGCGGAGCGGGTGATCGCCATGGTGGCCGGTAGTGGGGTGGCGGCCACGACAGCCACCTCCCGCCTTCGGGCCGCGACAATGGAGCGGGCGATGGTCCTAGCTTTTGTTGGTGGTGTGGCGGCAGAGGCGGCCGGTAACAGCTGCTGACGGGCACCGGCGGCGGAGCGTGTGGTGGGTGTTCCACGCACACCCAACAGGGACGCCACGCGCACTACACTACGCCGGGGACTGCGCCACCGCCGTGGTGTAGCCTCCCAGCTGGAGCTATCCTCTGATGACGGTGGAGTGGCTGAGCGACGATGACGGACCGGTGCCATTGACGATTGTGGGAGAAGCAGACGAGATAAGCTATAGGGAGGGAGGGGAAATGCGACGCAGGACTCACCCGCCGTGAGGGTTTTTATAGCAGGCCGGTAAGCATTGGGATTTTGGGGGATTTCACCGAGTCGGGTGGGAAGCTTGCGCGGGAACCTGCGAGGTTGTACGGGAACGAGCTCAGCGACGATTCATTGGCGCCACCGTTTGGCCAAAAGAACGCCCCCGCGCGCTGCGCAAGCTTGCACTGTAAGCCGTCTACGACAACGGGGTGACAAGACGCGCGAGAGGAGGATGAAAGGCCACGTACACATACGGTTAATAGAAAAACATTTGCGATTTAATTACCTACTATACCACCGCCCTGGTTTATAAGTATGATTCAACTAATAAAATACGAATGCATGTCGCCAAATATTATATAGTTGGATTTGTATTTGAACATGGTTTCCAATTATATAATATTTATAACATGCATTAACATTTTGTTGGTTAAATTTGAGGGCAAAGTATGGCACAGAATATAAAGGAGACTATAGACTAGACAGAGGTGGTAGCACACGGCCGCTCTCTACGCAGCGACGCAACTGTCGGCCGGCTTGTAGGCGACCATTTCCTGCGTGTTCAACTGCTCTATGCGTGTGGTTTCTTGCGGTTTAGGCGGCGGCGGCACGCTCTGCTCGCGTCCCACCGTGCGCGCTCTGCTCTCACGTCCCTCCGGGTGCTCTGCCCTCGTCCCTCCACGCGCGCTGCCAGTGCTTGGGGCCGGCACATGATCACGCACGTTCGTGTGCATGCGGTTGCGCCGGGCGCGGCGCGACGATGCAGTTACCCGCTGCAAAAATTGCCATGCGAACACACCGAGAATCCACGCCGCCCGGCCCCTTTTTATTCCTGCGGCCATTTACCTTCATCTCTCGTCTCAGATGACATAATAAGCACACCCACGAGGACACATACAGAGAGGACATCCATCGGTTCCAATGGCGCTCCCCGTGGCTCCAATGGCGCTCCCAGCAGCCCACGACGACAGCGGCTTGTAGTTCACCATGCAACACGTCATGGACACCCACGTGAGGGGGAAGGCTCTCTTGGTGGTGTACACGAACGATCCGGTCTCGGTGGAGAGCTCCATCCAAACTATGGAGTGGTTCCTTGCCAAGGACAAGTACCAAGTGGTCGGCTTCGACCTCGAGTACACCATGGGTCGTGCCGGGCACGATCAGAAGGTTGTCGTCACCCAGTTGTGCGTGCGACATGACGTCCTCGTCTACCACTACCACCTGGCCACAACGCCTTGCGAGTGTTTCTCCAGGTTTATCAACAACTCCGACTATAGTTTCGCTGCGGTGGACACCACCAACGATCTAAAAGCGCTCAAGGTTTCGGGCTTGAAATGCCGGAATCTTGTCAACATCCGGCGCCACTACAAGGTCTGGGGCAGCGACAAAAACAAACTGAACTCCCTGGTTGACCTCGCCTCGACCATCATCGACCCCTACTACGTGAAGATGAAGGAAGAGAGCAATAAGGACAAGAACGCCTGGCACATTGTGTGGCATGAGAGATTGGATGAACAACATGTCAAGTACGCGGCCATGGACGCGTACACAAACTATGAGATGTACAAGCGGATCGTTGACATGAGGAACTGTCTTCTTCCTGACCCAGACAAGGGATCGAGCCACATAGAAGTGGCAGGAGCATCACAAGAAGTAGATGACTAGACGATCGTTTCTCCTACTTTAGAATGCATGCAATTGTTTATTGAGGTGTGTGCGAATGATCTGTATAGTCACTTATGTAATTGGATGTTTATTTCAGTTACACACACACACATGTTATTCTACTTTGGATAGAGCAATTCACACGGCTTATTAGCAGCAATCGTTTGTGTTATTATTGGTCTTCGCACACATTTCTGATTACGGACCTGTTTGACGCATATCACACACATCTTGTTCAGTTGAACCATTTCCATTGTGTTGCCTAATCACACACAGTTCATCCTAGTGAACCGTATGCTGTATATCGCACACACCTTCATCAGGCTGCCCATTTCTTTTGTTCTACCTCATCACAAACAGTTCATTGAGCTGAACGTATGCCCTGCATCACACACATAACTAAATTCTGAACCGTGTTTGATGCATCCATGGTCGCAAGCATTTTGCACCTTTTTTGACGGGTTTTTTACACCATCGTTTGCGATTATGGCATCGCACACAGTTTTGTCGAAGGGTCTTTGATCGTAGTGTCACATTTGGACCATCCTGCAGTAGTGTTGCTTCATGTGCCCCATGGCCGGCTCCGCCCCACGAAGCCTTTCGCCGGAGTCGTCGACGGCTCCACCTGCCCCTAGGGCAGATCCACCTCCATGTCACCTTCGGCACCCGCGACAACTACCGCACCGAGCTTATCAACTTCGACATCGCCCGCATCGGCCTCCCGTACAATGCCATTCTCGGGTACCCGGCCTTGGCCAAGTTCATGGCAACAACTCACCCTGCCTACAATCTCAAGAAGATGCCGGGAAGCAACGACGTCCTCACCATGGCGGGGGACACCAAGGACGCGTTGTTGGCCCTCAAGCTCGCCTTCAGGGCAGCGACGGTGGCACGACCAAGTGAGGAAGGAGCCCGAGAGGCTCCGGGGCTGCACCAACGAAGAGGAAGCAATTTTTCTCTCAAGACTGTGCCGGTTGATGAAGACGGGGCATCGAGCGCCACCTTCACCATAGGCGCCGGCCTCCCTCTAGATCAAGAAGAGGCGCTGGTCAGCTTCTTACGCATGAATAAGGATGTGTTCGCATGGCAGCCCAAGGATTTGGTTGGGATCCCGAGGGGGATAATCGAGCATCACCTGAGCGTCTGCCCTAAAGCGCGCCCGGTGAAATAGAAGGCGCGGTGGTAGTCCATAGAGAAGCAGTCGTTCATCATCCAAGAAACCTGCAAACTGCAAGAGGCTCGTGTCATTCGGGAGGTGCGGTTCCCTGCTACCTCTTGAGCACTGCATTGGTTTTCCCCGAAGAGGAGAGGATGATGCAGCAAAGTAGCGTAAGTATTTCCCTCAGTTTTTGTGAACCAAGGTATCAATCCAGTAGGAGGCCACGCTTAGGTCCCTCGTACCTGCACAAAACGATAGCTAATCGCAACCAACGCGATTAGGGGTTGTCAATCCCTTCACGGTCACTTACGAGAGTAAGATCAGATAGAGATGATAGATAATATTTTTGGTATTTTTGGTATAGATATGCAAAGTAAAAAGTAAAAGACAAAGTAAAAAAGCAAAGCAAGATTAAAGTGATGGAGATTGATATGATGAGAATAGACCTGGGGGCCATAGGTTTCACTAGTGGCTTCTCTCGAGAGCATAAGTATTCTACGGTGGGTGAACGAATTACTGTTGAGCAATTGACAGAATTGAGCATAGTTATGAGAATATCTAGGTATGATCATGTATATAGGCATCACGTCCGAGACAAGTAGACCGACTCCTGCCTGCATCTACTACTATTACTCCACTCATCGACCGCTATCCAGCATGCATCTAGAGTATTAAGTTAAAAACAGAGTAACGCCTTAAGCAATATGGCATGATGTAGAGGGATAGTTTCATGCAATATGATAAAAACCCCATCTTGTTATCCTCGATGGCAACGATGCAATACGTGCCTTGCTGCCCCTTCTATCACTGGGAAAAGACACCGCAAGATCGAACCCAAAGCTAAACACTTCTCCCATGGCAAGAAAAACCAATCTAGCAGCCCAAACCAAACTGATAATTCGAAGAGACTTGCAAAGATAACCAATCATACATAAAAGAATTCAGAGAAGATTCAAAATATTACTCATAGATAGACTTGATCATAAACCCACAATTCATCGGTCTCAACAAACACACCGCAAAAAGAAGATTACATCGAATAGATCTCCACAAGAGAGGGGGAGAACATTGTATTGAGATCCAAAAAGAGAGAAGAAGCCATCTAGCTACTAACTATGGACCCGAAGGTCTGAGGTAAACTACTCACACTTCATCGGAGGGGCTAGGATGATGTAGAAGCCCTCCATGATGACGGCCCTCTCCGGCGGAGCTCCAAAACAGGCCCCAGGATGGGATCTCGTGGATATAGAAAGTTGCGGCGGTGGAATTAGGTTTTTGGCTCCGTATCTGGTAGTTTGGGGGTACGTAGGTATATAGAGGAGGAAGGAGTACGTCGGTGGAGCAACAGGGGGCCCACAAGGTAGGGGGCGCGCCCTAGGAGGGGGGCGCGCCCCCCACCCTCGTGACCGCCTCTGTTACTTCTTGGAGTAGGGTCCAAGTCTCTTGGATCACGTTCGGTGAGAAAATCATGTTCCCGAAGATTTTATTCCGTTTGGACTCCGTTTGATATTCGGTTTCTCCGAAACTCTAAAATAGGCAAAAAAACAGCAATTCTGGGCTGGGCCTCCGGTTAATAGGTTCGTCCCAAAAATAATATAAAAGTGGAAAATAAAGCCCAATATAGTCCAAAACAGTAGATAATATAGCATGGAGCAATCAGTTTATAGATACGTTGGAGATGTATTAGGCATCCCCAAGCTTAATTCCTGCTCGTCCTCGAGTAGGTAAATGATAAAAAGAGAATTTTTTATGCGGAGTGCTACTTGGCATAATTTCAATGCAAATATTCTTAATTGTGGTATGAACATTCAGATTCAAAAGATTCAAGACAAAAGTTTCTGTTGACATAAAAATAATAATACTTCAAGCATACTAATAAAGCAATTATGTCTTCACAAAATAACATGGCCAAAGAAAGTTATCCCTACAAAATCATATAGTCTGGCTATGCTCTATCTTCACCGAAATAAGTATTTAAATCATGCACAACCCCGATGACAAGCCAAGCAATTGTTTCATACTTTAACATTTTCAAAACTTTTTCAATCTTCACGCAATACATGAGCGTGAGCCATGGATATAACACTATATGTGGAATAGAGTGGTGGTTGTGGAGAAGGCAAAAAGAGGGGAAGATAGTCTCACATCAACTAGGCGTATCAACGGGCTATGGAGATGCCCATTAATAGATATCAATGTGAGTGAGTAGGGATTGCCATGCAACGGATGCACTAGAGCTATAAGTATATGAAAGCTCAACAAAAGAATCTAAGTGGGCGTGCATCCAACTTGCTTGCTCATGAAGAACTCAGGCAATTTGAGGAAACCCATCATTGGAATATACAAGCCAATGTATCTTTGAAGCACAAGTGTGGTAAAAGGATAGTAACATTGTCCCTTCTCTCTTTTTCTCTCATTTTGTTATTTGGGCCATTTTTATGGCCTCTTTATATATATATTTTTTTATTATTTTTTGTCCGGAGTCTCATCCAGACTTATGGGTGAATCATAGTCTCCATCATCCTTTCCTCACTTGGGACAATGCTCTAAAAATGATGATCATCACACTTTTATTTTTCTTACAAGTCAACAATTACAACTCGATTCTTAGAACAAATATGACTCTATATGAATGCCTCCGGTGGTGTACGGGGATATGCAATGAATCAAGAGTGACATGTATGAAAGAATTATGAATGGTGGCTTTGCCACAAATACGATGTCAACTACATGATCATGCTAGCAATATGACAATGATGGAGCGTGTCATAATAAACGGAACAGTGGAAAGTTGCATGGCAGTATATCTCGGAATGGCTATGGAAATGCGATGATAGGTAGGTATGGTGGCTGTTTTGAGGAAGATATATGGTGGGTGTATGATACCGGTGAAAAGTGCGCGGTATTAGAGAGGCTAGCAATGGTGGAAGGAAGGAAAAAGTGCATATAATCCATGGACTCAACATTAGTCATAAAGAACTCATATACTTATTGCAAAAATTTAGAAGTTATCAAAGCAAAGTATTATGCCCATGCTCCTAGGGGGATAGATTGGTAGGAAAAGACCATCGCTCATCCCCGACCGCCACTCATAAGGAAGACAATCAATAAATAAATCATGCTCCGACTTCATCACATAACGGTTCACCATACGTGCATGCTACGGGAATCACAAACTTCAACGCAAGTATTCTTTAAATTCACAACTACTCAACTAGCATGACTCTAATATCACCATCTTCATATCTCAAAACAATTATCATGCTTCATTCTTTTCTTAGTATTCAATGCACTCAAAACAAAGTTTCACATATCTTGAATACCAAGCATATTAATATTAAGCAAATTACAATGCTATTAAGACTCTCAAAATGATCTAAGTGAAGCATGAGAGATCAATAGTTTCTTTAAAACAAATCCACCATCGTGCTCTAAAAGATCTAAGTGAAGCACATAGAGCAAAACTACAACGCTCAAAAGATATAAGTGAAGCACATAGAGCAAAACTACAATGCTCAAAAGATATAAGTGAAGCACATAGAGTATTCTATCAAATTTTAATTCATATATGGTTCTCTCAAAAGGTGTGTATAGCAAGGATGATTGTGGCACACTAACAAACAAAGACACAAGTAATACAAGATGCTCCAAGCAAAACACGTATCATGTGGTGAATAAAAATATAGCTGCAAGTAAAATTACCGATGGAAGTAGACGAAAGAGGGGATGCCTTCCGGGGCATCCCCAAGCTTTGACTTTTTGGTGTCCTTGGATTAACTTGGGGGTGCCATGGGCATCCCGAAGCTTAGGCTCTTGCCACTCCTTGTTCCATAATCCATCAAAAGATTTCACCCAAAACTTGAAAACTTCACAACACAAAACTCAATAAAAATCTCGTGAGCTCCGTTAGAGAAAGAAAACAAAAGACCACTTCAAGGTACTGTAATGAACTCATTATTTATTTATATTGGTGTTAAACCTACTGTATTCCAACTTCTCTATGGATTATAAACTATTTTACTAGCCATAGATTCATCAGAATAAGCAAACAACACACGAAAAAACAGAATCTGTAAATAACAGAACAATCTGTAGTAATCTGTAACTAACGCAAACTTCTGGAACTCCAAAAAATTACCAAAATAGGAAGACCTAGACAATTTGTTTATTGATCAGCACCAATTGGAATCAGTATTTTATCACGTTCTGGTGATTTTTAACAATTGTTTTCGTGAACAGAAAGATTCTGGAAATTACAGAAAGATCAAATAACTATCATCCAAGAAGATCCTATAGGTCTAACTTGGCACAAACACTAATTAAAACACAAAACCACATCTAAACGGAAGGTAGGTGGATTATTTATTCCTAAACAGAAGCAAAAACAAAAAAACTAAAATAAAATTGGGTTGCCTCCCAACAAGCGCTATCGTTTAACGCCCCTAGCTAGGCATAAAAGTGAGGCTAGATTTAGGTATTGCCATCTTTGGTAGGCAATTCTTCAATGAGGCATCTACCTTCTTTAGGAATTCCTTTCTTTCTAGTAATTATCAAACTCTTAGGCACAAGATCGAAAAAATCATTTGTAGCAAATGGTTCCTTAATGATAGCAAAAAGATCGGGATGAATACTTATAGATTTAAGATCCGCAGTTTCCTTAGAGGATTCACCCTTATTTTTAGGAACATACATAAGGTTGGCAATTAGGAGGACTTGGAGTATTCTTTACGGAAGAAAAACCGGTTCCCAAATTTGTAATGATACCCTCAAGTTTATCGATTGTAGTAGAATCTAGTTTTATTTTCTCATTAACTATAGGTTCCTTTTCCTTAATATTTTTCAAAGTCATTCCTACCTTAGATCCATATTGAGTAATTTGATTGTGGATCTTTTTATCTAGATCTTCAATTGATTCAATGGTAGCAACTTTATTTTCAATAATTTCAAGCCTTTGCATAAGATGCTCCAAAGTTAACATAGTTCCATTAACCAAAAGAGGTGGTGAGCCAAATAAATCTATCATGGCATTATAAGAATCAAAAGTATGGCTACCCAAAAAATTCCCTCTGGTAATGGTGTCAAGGATATATCTATACCAAGTATTGGCACCTACATAAAAATTGCAAAGAAGAACTGAAATAGATTGCTTCCTGGTAGATCTATTTTGAGCATTGCAAATTCTATACCAAGCGTCTTTCAGATTTTCTCCCTCCCTTTGTTTAAAATTTAGGACTTCGTTCTCAGGAGATAACGGAGAAGATATAAGACTAGCCATGATGACAAGGCAAGCGAGAAAGGCAAATGGGAAAAGAGAAGGAGAAGGAGAAGGAGATTGGGAAATAGAGGGCGAATAAAACGGCAAGGGTGAAGTGGGGGAGAGGAAAACGAGAGGCAAATGGCAACTAATGTAATGCGAGAGATAGGGATTGTGATGGGTACTTGGTATGTTGATTTTTGCATGGACTCCCTGGCAACGGTGCCAGAAATTCTTCTTGCTACCTCTTGAGCACTGCGCTGGTTTTCCCCTAAGAGGAGAGGATGATGCAGCAAAGTAGCGTAAGTATTTCCCTCAGTTTTTGAGAACCAAGGTATCAATCCAGTAGGAGGCCACGCTCAAGTCCCTCGTACCTGCACAAAACGATAGCTACTCGCAACCAACGCGATTAGGGGTTGTCAATCCCTTCACGGTCACTTACGAGAGTGAGATCTGATAGAGATGATAGATAATATTTTTGGTATTTTTGGTATTGAGATGCAAAGTAAAAAGTAAAAGGCGAAGTAAAAAGCAAAGCAAGATTAAAGTGATGGAGATTGATATGGTGAGAATAGACCCGGGGGCCATAGGTTTCACTAGTGGCTTCTCTCGAGAGCATAAGTATTCTACGGTGGGTGAACAAATTACTGTTGAGCAATTGACAGAATTGAGCAAAGTTATGAGAATATCTAGGTATGATCATGTATATAGGCATCCCCTCCGAGACAAGTAGACCGACTCCTGCCTGCATCTACTACTATTACTCCACTCATCGACCGCTATCCAACATGCATCTAGAGTATTAAGTTAAAAACAAAGTAACGCCTTAAGCAAGATGACATGATGTAGAGGGATAGTTTCATGCAATATGATAAAAACCCCATCTTGTTATCCTCGATGGCAACGATGCAATACGTGCCTTGCTGCCCCATCTATCACTGGGAAAAGACACCGCAAGATCGAACCAAAAGCTAAACACTTCTCCCATGGCAAGAAAAACCAATCTAGTAGGCCAAACCAAACTGATAATTCGAAGCGACTTGCAAAGGTAACCAATCATACGTAAAATAATTCAGAGAAGATTCAAAATATTATTCATAGATAGACTTGATCATAAACCCACAATTCATCGGTCTCAACAAACACACCGCAAAAAGAAGATTACATCGAATAGATCTCCACAAGAGAGGGGGAGAACATTGTATTGAGATCCAAAAAGAGAGAAGAAGCCATCTAGCTACTAACTATGGACCCGAAGGTCTGAGGTAAGCTACTCACACTTCATCGGAGGGGCTAGTATGATGTAGAAGCCCTCCGTGATGACGGCCCTCTACAGCGGAGCTCCAAAACAGGCCCCAAGATGGGATCTCGTGGATACAGAAAGTTGCGGCGGTGGAATTAGGTTTTTGGCTCCATATCTGGTAGTTTGGGGGTACGTAGGTATATAGAGGAGGAAGGAGTACGTCGGTGGAGCAACAGGGGGCCCACGAGGTAGGGGGCACGCCCTAGGAGGGGGGCGCGCCCCCCACCCTCGTGACTGCCTCTGTTACTTCTTGGAGCAGGGTCCAAGTCTCTTGGATCACGTTCGGTGAGAAAATCATGTTCCCGAAGATTTTATTCCGTTTGGACTCTGTTTGATATTCTGTTTCTCCAAAACTCTAAAATAGGCAAAAAAAACAGCAATTCTGGGCTGGGCCTCCGGTTAATAGGTTCGTCCCAAAAATAATATAGAAGTGGTAAATAAAGCCCAATATAGTCCAAAACAGTAGATAATATAGCATGGAGCAATCAAAAATTATAGATACGTTGGAGATGTATCACGCATCCCCAAGCTTAATTCCTGCTCGTCCTCGAGTAGGTAAATGATAAAAAGAGAATTTTTTATGCGGAGTGCTACTTGGCATAATTTCAATGCAAATCTTCTTAATTGTGGTATGAATATTCAGATTCGAAAGATTCAAGACAAAAGTTTCTGTTGACATAAAAATAATAATACTTCAAGCATACTAATAAAGCAATTATGTCTTCTCAAAATAACATGGCCAAAGAAAGTTATCCCTACAAAATCATATAGTCTGGCTATGCTCTATCTTCACCAAAAAAAGTATTTAAATCATGCACCACCCCGATGACAAGCCAAGCAATTGTTTCATACTTTAACATTTTCAGAACTTTTTCAATCTTCACGCAATACATGAGCGCGAGCCATGGATATAGCACTATATGTGGAATAGAGTGGTGGTTGTGGAGAAGGCAAAAAGAGGGGAAGATAGTCTCACATCAACTAGGCGTATCAACGGGCTATGGAGATGCCCATTAATAGATATCAATGTGAGTGAGTAGGGATTGCCATGCAACGTGTGCACTAGAGCTATAAGTATATGAAAGCTCAACAAAAGAAACTAAGTGGGTGTGCATACAACTTGCTTGCTCATGAAGACCTCGGGCAATTTGAGGAAACCCATCATTGGAATATACAAGCCAATGTATCTTTGAAGCACAAGTATGGTAAAAGGATAGTAACATTGTCCCTTCTCTCTTTTCTCTCATTTTTTTATTTGGGCCTTTTTTATGGCCTCTTTATATATTTTTTATTATTTTTCGTCCGGAGTCTCATCCCGAATTATGGGTGAATCATAGTCTCCATCATCCTTTCCTCACTTGGGACAATGCTCTAAAAATGATGATCATCACACTTTTATTTTTCTTACAAGTCAACAATTACAACTCGATTCTTAGAACAAATATGACTCTATATGAATGCCTCCGGCGGTGTACGGGGATATGCAATGAATCAAGAGTGACATGTATGAAAGAATTATGAATGGTGGCTTTGCCACAAATACGATGTCAACTACATGATCATGCTAGCAATATGACAATGATGGAGCGTGCCATAATAAACGGAACAGTGGAAAGTTGCATGGCAATATATCTCGGAATGGATATGGAAATGCCATGATAGGTAGGTATGGTGGCTGTTTTGAGGCAGATATATGGTGGGTGTATGATACCGGTGAAAAGTGCGCGGTATTAGAGAGGCTAGCAATGGTGGAAGGAAGGAAAAAGTGCATATAATCCATGGACTCAACATTAGTCATAAAGAACTCATATACTTATTGCAAAAATTTAGAAGTTATCAAAGCAAAGTATTATGCCCATGCTCCTAGGGGGATAGATTGGTAGGAAAAGACCATGGCTCATCCCCGACCGCCACTCATAAGGAAGACAATCAATAAATAAATCATGCTCCGACTTCATCACATAACGGTTCACCATACGTGCATGCTACGGGAATCACAAACTTCAACGCAAGTATTCTTTAAATTCACAACTACTGAACTAGCATGACTCTAATATCACCATATTCATATCTCAAAACAATTATCAATGCTTCATTCTTTTCTTAGTATTCAATGCACTCAAAACAAAGTTTCACATATCTTGAATACCAAGCATATTAATATTAAGCAAATTACCATGCTATTAAGACTCTCAAAATGATCTAAGTGAAGCATGAGAGATTAATAGTTTCTTTAAAACAAATCCACCATCGTGCTCTAAAATATCTAAGTGAAGCACATAGAGCAAAACTACAACGCTCAAAAGATATAAGTGAAGCACATAGAGCAAAACTACAATGCTCAAAAGATATAAGTGAAGCACATAGAGTATTCTATCAAATTTTAATTCATATATGGCTCTCTCAAAAGGTGTGTATAGCAAGGATGATTGTGGTACACTAACAAACAAAGACACAAATAATACAAGACGCTCCAAGCAAAACACATATCATGTGGTGAATAAAAATATAGCTCCAAGTAAAATTACCGATGGAAGTAGACGAAAGAGGGGATGCCTTCCGGGGCATCCCCAAGCTTTGACTTTTTGGTGTCCTTGGATTAAATTGGGGGTGCCATGGGCATCCCGAAGCTTAGGCTCTTGCCACTCCTTGTTCCATAATCCATCAAAAGATTTCACCCAAAACTTGAAAACTTCACAACACAAAACTCAATAAAAATCTCGTGAGCTCCGTTAGAGAAAGAGAACAAAAGACCACTTCAAGGTACTGTAATGAACTCATTATATATTTATATTGGTGTTGAACCTACTGTATTCCAACTTCTCTATGGATTATAAATTATTTTACTAGCCATAGATTCATCAAAATAAGCAAACAACACACGAAAAACAGAATCTGTCAAAAACAGAACAATCTGTAGTAATCTGTAACTAACGCAAACTTCTGGAACTCCAAAAAATTACCAAAATAGGAAGACCTAGACAATTTGTTTATTGATCAGCAACAATTGGAATCAGTATTTTATCACGTTCTGGTGATTTTTAACAATTGTTTTCGTGAACAGAAAGATTCTGGAAATTACAGAAAGATCAAATAACTATCATCCAAGAAGATCCTATAGGTCTAACTTGGCACAAACACTAATTAAAACACAAAACCACATCTAAACGGAAGGTAGGTGGATTATTTTTTCCTAAACAGAAGCAAAAACAAAAAACTAAAATAAAATTGGGTTGCCTCCCAACAAGCGCTATCATTTAACGCCCCTAGCTAGGCATAAAAGCGAGGATAGATTTAGGTATTGCCATCTTTGGTAGGAAATTCTTCAATGAGGCATCTACCTTCTTTAGGAATTCCTTTCTTTCTAGTAATTATCAAACTCTTAGGCACAAGATCGAAAAATTCATTTGCAGCAAATGGTTCCTTAATGATAGCAAAAAGATCGGGATGAATACTTATAGATTTAATATCCGCAGTTTCCTTAGAGGATTCACCCTTATTTTTAGGAACATACATAAGGTTGGCAATTAGGAGGACTTGGAGTATTCTTTACGGAAGAAAAACCAGTTCCCAAATTTGTAATGATACCCTCAAGTTTATCGATTGTAGTAGAATCTAGTTTTATTTTCTCATTAACTATAGGTTCCTTTTCCTTAATATTTTTCAAAGTCATTCCTACCTTAGATCCATATTGAGTAATTTGATTGTGGATCTTTTTATCTAGATCTTCAATTGATTCAATGGTAGAAACTTTATTTTCAATAATTTCAAGCCTTTGCATAAGATGCTCCAAAGTTAACATAGTTCCATTAACCAAAAGAGGTGGTGAGCCAAATAAATCTATCATGGCATTATAAGAATCAAAAGTATGGCTACCCAAAAAATTCCCTCTGGTAATGGTGTCAAGGATATATCTATACCAAGTATTGGCACCTACATAAAAATTGCAAAGAAGAACTGAAGTAGATTGCTTCCTGGTAGATCTATTTTGAGCATTGCAAATTCTATACCAAGCGTCTTTCAGATTTTCTCCCTCCCTTTGTTTAAAATTTAGGACTTCGTTCTCAGGAGATAACGGAGAAGATATAAGACTAGCCATGATGACAAGGCAAGCGAGAAAGGCAAATGGGAAAAGAGAAGGAGAAGGAGAAGGAGATTGGGAAATAGAGGGCGAATAAAACGGCAAGGGTGAAGTGGGGGAGAGGAAAACGAGAGGCAAATGGCAACTAATGTAATGCGAGAGATAGGGATTGTGATGGGTACTTGGTATGTTGATTTTTGCATGGACTCCCTGGCAACGGTGCCAGAAATTCTTCTTGCTACCTCTTGAGCACTGCGTTGGTTTTCCCCTAAGAGGAGAGGATGATGCAGCAAAGTAGCGTAAGTATTTCCCTCAGTTTTTGAGAACCAAGGTATCAATCCAGTAGGAGGCCACGCTCAAGTCCCTCGTACCTACACAAAACGATAGCTACTCGCAACCAACGCGATTAGGGGTTGTCAATCCCTTCACGGTCACTTACGAGAGTGAGATCTGATAGAGATGATATATAATATTTTTGGTATTTTTGGTATTGAGATGCAAAGTAAAAAGTAAAAGGCAAAGTAAAAAAGCAAAGCAAGATTAAAGTGATGGAGATTGATATGGTGAGAATAGACCCGGGGGCCATAGGTTTCACTAGTGGCTTCTCTCAAGAGCATAAGTATTCTACGGTGGGTGAACAAATTACTGTTGAGCAATTGACAGAACTGAGCAAAGTTATGAGAATATCTAGGTATGATCATGTATATAGGCATCACCTTCGAGACAAGTAGACCGACTCCTGCCTGCATCTACTACTATTACTCCACTCATCGACCGCTATCCAACATGCATCTAGAGTATTAAGTTAAAAACAGAGTAACGCCTTAAGCAAGATGCCATGATGTATAGGGATAGTTTCATGCAATATGATAAAAACCCCATCTTGTTATCCTTGATGGCAACGATGCAATACGTGCCTTGCTGCCCCATCTGTCACTGGGAAAAGACACCGCAAGATCGAACCCAAAGCTAAACACTTCTCCCATGGCAAGAAAAACCAATCTAGTAGGCCAAACCAAACTGATAATTCGAAGCGACTTGCAAAGGTAACCAATCATACATAAAATAATTCAGAGAAGATTCAAAATATTATTCATAGATAGACTTGATCATAAACCCACAATTCATCGGTCTCAACAAACACACCGCAAAAAGAAGATTACATCGAATAGATCTCCACAAGAGAGGGGGAGAACATTGTATTGAGATCCAAAAAGAGAGAAGAAGCCATCTAGCTACTAACTATGGACCCGAAGGTCTGAGGTAAGCTACTCACACTTCATCGGAGGGGCTAGGATGATGTAGAAGCCCTCCGTGATGACGGCCCTCTCCGGCGGAGCTTCGGAACAGGCCCCAAGACGGGATTTCGTGGATACAGAAAGTTGCGGCGGTGGAATTAGGTTTTTGGCTCCGTATCTGGTAGTTTGGGGGTACGTAGGTATATATAGGAGGAAGGAGTACCTCGGTGGAGCAACAGGGGGCCCACGAGGCAGGGGGCGCGCCCCCACCCTCGTGACCGCCTCGTTACTTCTTGGAGTAGGGTCCAAGTCTCCTGGATCACGTTCGGTGAGAAAATCACGTTCCCGAAGATTTTATTCAGTTTGGACTCCGTTTGATATTCTGTTTCTCCGAAACTCTGAAATAGGCAAAAAACAACAATTTTGGGCTGGGCCTCCGGTTAATAGGTTAGTCCCAAAAATAATATAAAAGTGGAAAATAAAGCCCAATATAGTCCAAAACAGTAGATAATATAACATGGAGCAATCAAAAATTATAGATACGTTGGAGACGTATCATACCCGAAATGGCTGGCAAACCCGGTTATTGTCCCCAAGAAAGGCGGGAAGGAGCGCATGTGCATTGAATTCACCAACCTCAACAAGGCTTTCCCTCAAGATCCCTTTCCGCTTCCACGCATCGATCAGATCGTCGACTCCACCGCCGAGCGCGACTTGCTGTGTTTTCTGGACGCCTTCTCGGGCTATCACCAAATCAAGATGGCGGTGCAGGATGTTGAGAAGATGGCGTTCCTGACCCCATGCGGGGTGTACTGCTACACATGGATGCCGTTTGGGCTGCGTAATGCTGGAGCAACCTTCTAGCGGCTGATACACATCGCTCTGGGCCAGCGGCTCAGGAGGAACGCCGAGGCATACGTCGACGACATAGTGGTGAAATCTCGGGAGGCAAGGACACTTATTGAAGACCTGGAGGAAACATTTGCCAGCCTGCACAAAGTGGGTCTGCGACTCAATCCGGAGAAATGTGTGTTTGGCGTCCACTCCAGCAAGCTGCTGGGTTTTCTGGTGTCGCACAGGGGGATCGAGGCCAACCCGGAGAAGGTGAAGACCATAGAAAGGATGATCCCGCCACAAACCCTCAAGGAGGTGCACAAGCTGGCGCACTGTGTGAACTCGCTGGGGCGCTTCATCTCCAAGCTGGGAGAACGCGCCCTCCCGTTCTTCAAGCTAATGAAAAAGAAAGGACCATTCGAGTGGACTCTGGAGGCTGATGCGGCCTTCCAAGATCTCAAGAGGTACCTCACCAGCCCACTAGTGATGGTAGCACCACATCCCCTTCAGCCCTTGGTGCTCTACCTGGCCGCCACGCCTCACTCTACCAGCGCGGCGCTGGTGGCGGTGCAGGAGGAGCGTCCGACCAAGGGCTCACGACGAAGCAGCTCATCCCTAAATGAGGCGCCGCAGTCTCAGGATGGCGCTCCGGAGACCCCGCCCGCCCCACCAATCAATGACGCTCTAGGGAGCTCGGCCAATCCTTTCGAGGGGACGGCTCCTGAAGACAGTGCTCCGGAGGCCGTGGCTGCACTGACGGATGTCAAAGCTCCTGAGGGCCCTAAGACCCAGGAGGTACAAGACCACGCCGACGCTTCCGCCCTCGTCAAGCACCCGGTGTACTTCATCAGCACGGTGCTAGGCGATGCGCAGGCATGCTACCCCATGCCACAAAAGCTCTTACTCGCGCTCCTCGTCGCCTCCTGAAAGATGCGCCACTACTTCCAAGGCTAGACCATCAAAGTTGTCTCAACTTACCCACTGGAGAGAGTGCTACGGAGCCCCAATGCCGCGGGGAGGGTCGCCGAATGGAACATCGAACTGCAGGCATTCCAATTTGAGTTCAGCACCACCAGAGTCATCAAGGGTGCGGTGATATGTCTCCGACATATCGATAATTTATGAAGTATTCATGCCATGTTTACAATAGTTTTATACGATTTTGGTATGATTTGATTAGAACTAACCCGGATTGACGCTCTTTTCAGCAGAACTACCGTGATGTTGTTTTTGTGCAAAAATAAAAGTTCTCGGAATGCGATGAAAATCAACGGAGAATTTTTCTGGAAAATATGAAAAATACTGGAGCAAAAATCTACCGGAGGGGAGTCCCGTGGGCCCCATGAGGGTGGGGGCGCGCCCCCTGCCTCGTGGACTCACCGAGGGCCCCCTAACGTGAAATCAACGCCAACTTCTCCTATAAATACAGAAACCTTCGGGAAATAACCTAGATATGAAGTTCCGCTGCCGCAATCCTCTGTAGCCACGAGAAATCAATCTAGGCCCTCTCCGGCACCCTGCCGGAGGGGGCCATCATCACCGGAGGCCATGGAGGAGGATCTCGGAGGGGCTATCATCGCCATGAAGGCCAAGGACCAGAGGGAGAACCTCTCCCCATCTAGGGGGAGGCCATGGAGGAGGAAGCACAAGGGGGAGAACCTCTCCTCCTCTCTCTCGGTGGCGCCGGAGTGCCATCGGGAGGGGAATCATCGCCACGGTGATCGTCTTCATCAACATCACCAACATCATCACCATCCTCATCTATTTTACGCGGTCCACTCTCCCGCACCCCGCTGTAATCCCAACTTGAACATGGTGCTTTATGCCACATATTATGATGCAATGATGTGTTGCCATCCTATGATGTTTTGAGTAGATATCCTTTGTCTTTGGGTTGATTGATGATCTAGATTGGTATGAGTTGTATGTTTTATTTTGGTGCTGTCCTATGGTGCCCTCCATGTCACACAAGCGTGAGGGATTCCCGCTGTAGGGTGTTGCAATATGTCCATGGTTTGCTTATTGTCTGCGTTGCGTGAGTGACTGAAACACAAACACGGATAAGCGGGACATGGCATATGGGAATAAAGAGGACTTGATACTTTAATGCTATGGTTGGGTTTTACCTTAATGATCTTTAGTAGTTGCAGATGCTTGCTAGAGTTCTAACCATAAGTGCATATGATCCAAGAAGAGAAAGTATGTTAGCTTATGCCTCTCCCTCATATGAAATCGCAATAGTGATTACCGGTCTTGTTAACAATTGCCTAGGACAATTCCGCACACCGATCCATAATTATTCCACACTTGCTATTTATAGTATTTAGTAATATATTCTAACTTTAAGATAACAACACCTACTTCTATTTTTTAGCTCTACGATACCATGCAAAATTATCCTCTTCATACCCACAACATAGTTTTATTTGTCGTTTCTAGTTGGAAGCAAACGTTTGGTGTACGTAGAGTCGTATCAGTGGCAGATAGGGCTTGAGAGAATATTGATCTTACCTTTAGCTCCTTGTGGGTTCGACACTCCATACTTATCACTTCCACCATTGGGAATTGCTATGATGATTCCCTGCACTTGGGGATTATCAAGCTCTTTTCTTGCGCCGTTGCCGGGGAGCAATAGCGCAGGGTAGGTATTCTCGTGTGTTCTTGTTAGATTTTGTTTTTTCCTTTTTGTTTCTGTTTAGTTGTGGGTTAAACATAAAAAATTTAAAAGAATGAAAATACAAAAAAATTACTTGCCTTTCATGCCTAAAAAGTTTTTCAAAAGGAGAAGTGATTGGAAAGTTATGCATTGAAGAAGTGAGGGTCGACGTTTAGCACTTGTGTTCATGCTCACGGAAACAATGTAGAATTTTTCATGGAAGTTTCTCTGTAAATAATTATACCCTTGTGTATATCCATTGTATTATAAAAATAATGTGCCAATCTTTGGTTTTAGGATGATTAGATTGCTTGTTTACTAGCAGAACAAAAACAGAAACTTTGGCTGTAGCGCGTGATTTTACATTTTTTACTGGAAAGTAAAATGGGTCTGAAACTTTTTGCACATTACTTCTGTACACAATTTTCAGTTTTTCAAATTTATTTCATAATTTTTGGAGTTACAGAAGTTTACTAAACCTCCACATTACTATAGACCGTCCTGTTTTAGACAGATTCTGTTTTCCATGTGTTGATCGCTTATTTTGATGAATCTATGGGAAGTATCGGGGGGTATGAACCATAGTGAAGTTGGAATACAGTAGATATAGTTCTAATATGAAATTTGAATGAGTTTGAAATAGTACCTAAAGGTAGTGATTTGCTTTAGTATACTAACGGATCTCACAAAGTTTTTGTGGATGAAGTGTTCGAAGAATGAGGAGTTACCGATGTCAGAAGAATAAAGAGAGGCAAGAGTTGAAGCTTGGGGATTCCCAAGGCACCCCAAGTAAATATTTCAAGGATACTCAAGCATCTAAGCTTGGGGATGCCCCGGTTGGCATCCTATCTTTCTTCTTCAACAATTATCGGTATACCTCGGTTTTTGTTTTCTTCACATGATTTGTGTCCCTTGTGTTTTCCTTTTTATTTAAGAACCATGCTAGTATGAGATATCTCTTCATCGATTTATATAGTGATCCATGTGCTTCACTTATATCTTTTAAGTACGATCTTATAGAATTGCTCTTTGTGCTTCACTTAAATCTTTTGAGTATGGTTTTATAGAATGCTTCGTGTGCTTCACACATACATTTTGAGCTTGGATATTGGTTAGTTTATATTAATTATAGAATGCTTCATTAACTTCACTTATATCTTTTGTTGTATGAATAATACTATCATCTAAAGTGGGTTTGGAAGAGTGTCAACTTTAGGAATTAGTGATCCCACTATTCTGAATGAGAAGAATTTTGCTTATGTGGAGAGTAGAAAAATTTCTATGCTCATAGATCATGAAAAGAATGCTTTATGTGACGGTTATATTGATGAATTCATTCATGATGCTACTGAAAAATATTGTGAGGGAGTAATATATGCTTGTAGGAGTTGCAATAATATCAAGTTTCCTCTCTATGTGCTTAAAGTTTTGAAGTTATACATGTTTTGCCTTCCTATGCTAGTTGATTCTTGTTCCTATAAATTATGTGCTCAAAAAATCCCTAGGCATATGAAGTGGGTTAGATTTAAATGTTCTAGTCATATTCTTCATGATGCTCTCTTTATGTTTCAATTCTTTTCTTTTATGTGAGCATCATTGAAATCATCATGCCTAGCTAAAAGGCATTAAAGAAAAGCGCTTGCTGGGAGACAACCCAATATTTACCCTTACTGTTTTTGTGTGTTTACATGATTAAGCTACTTTAGTAATCATGTTTTATAGATTTAGTTTCAATAAAGTGCCAAGTAAGACCTTTGGGAAGACTTGGGTGAAAGTTAATGTGATCTTGCTGTAAAAAACAGAAACTTTGCGCTCATGAAATTAGCTGCCATTTTTTACAGAAGAGTGATTTGGAGTTGATTCTTTTTGCATAATATTAATAGACAAATTACTCACGTCCAAAAATTTATTTCATAATTTTTGGAGTAGCATAAGTATGGTTTCTGTTCAGATCATTACAGACTGTTCTGTTTCTGACAGATTCTGTTTTCATTGCATAGTTTGCTTGTTTTCTAGTTTCTATGGATTATATTTCTCAATATAAATTGGAGAAATGATATGGTACAGTAGGAATTGTGTGAGAAAATTATGAACCTTGTCTTTGACAGAGCCAAAGTGAATGGTTTACTCTTTATCATACTAACATATCTCATGAAGTTCCGTTAAGTTTTGTGTGATTGAAGTTTTCAAGCTTTGGGTGAGACATCGATATGAGGAGAATAAGGAGTGTAAAGACCCTAAGATTGGGGATTCCCAAGGCACCCCAAGGTAATATTCGAGGAAGACTCAAACGCCTAAGCTTGGGGATGTCCCGGAAGGCATCCCCTCTTTCGTCTTCAGAACTATCGGTATACCTTACTCGGAGCTATATTTTTATTCGTCACATGATATGTGTTTTGCTTGGAGCGTATTTTCAATTTTACTTGCTGTTTGAATAAAATTATTGGATCTGAAATATTGAATGAAAAATAATCTTCCCATGGCTAGTTAATTATTTGACTACTCAGTGTACTTCACTTATATCTCTTTGGAGTAGTTTGTCATTTACTCACGTGCTTCATGTATACCCTATGAGTAAATGGTTGAATGCATTGAATATCATAAATCTGAATTTATGTATGTTTCATATGCTTATAACATGGGAGTAATGACTTCACACATAATAAGTATAGGTAGTAAACTTATTGAAAGTTAGCAAACGTAGAATTGGTCACTTAACAATTCATGAAAGAATATTGAAGGAAGAGAGATTTCACATATAAATATACTATCTTGGACATCTTTTGTAATTGTGAGCACTCATTAAAATATGACATGCTAAAAGGTTGATGTTGGACAAGGAAGACAACTTAATGGGTTATGTTTTCTTATATATGAAATAAAGTATATTGTCATGGATCATCCAACATGCTGAGCTCGCCTTTCCCTCTCATGCTAGCCAAATTCTTTGCACCAAGTAGAGATACTACTTGTGCTTCCAAACATCCCTTAAACCCGGCTTTGCCATGAGAGTCCACCATATGTACCTATGGATTGAGTAAGATCCTTCAAGTAAGTTTTCATCGGTACATGCAATAAAAATTGCTCTCTAAATATGTATGATCTATTAGTGTGGAGAAAATAAGCTTTATACGATCTTGTGGTATGGAAGCAATAAAAGCGACGGACTGCATAATAAAGGTCCCTATCACAAGTGGCAATATAAAGTGACTTTCTTTTGCTTTAAGATTTTGTGCATCTATCCTTAAAATCGCATGACAATCTCTGCTTCCCTCTGCGAAGGGCCTTTATTTTACTTTTATCTTCTACCTTATGCAAGAGTCATGGTGATCTTCACCTTTCCTTTTTACATTTTATACTTTGGCAAGCAAATTGTGTTGCAAAGATCCTGATATATATATATATATATATATATATATATATATATATATATATATATATATATATATATATATCCAATTGGATGTAAGTTAACATGAACTATTATTGTTGACATTACCCGAGAGGTAAAAGGTTGGGAGGCGAATCTATAAGCCCCTATCTTTCTCTGTGTCCGATTAAAACTTTGAACCCATAAATATCATGTGAGAGTTAGCAATTGTGAAAGATTAAATGATAGTTGAGTATGTGGAGTTTACTAAATCAAATCTCTGGCATAGACCCTTCCTGAAAATAAGATGAATTGCAATTGTTTGATGACTGAGAATATAGTTTGTTAGTTTCAATAAAGTTTATGATCTATACTTTAACATGTGAATAGCTTGTTACTTGATCATGAAAAGTTTTATAAGATGAGCTACTGTTATGATATATGATCTTGCTAGAAAAAGTGAGGAATTATCATTGATCAAACTTATGCACTTGCTAGCATTCACACTTCATAAATTATTTCTTTTATCATTTACCTACTCGAGAACGAGCAGGAATTAAGCTTGGGGATGCTGATACGTCTCCAACGTATCTATAATTTATGAAGTATTCATGCCATGTTTACAATAGTTTTTTATGATTTTGGCATGATTTGATTAGAACTAGCCCGGACTAATGCTCTTTTCAGCAGAACTACCATGGTGTTGTTTTCGTGCAGAAATAAAAGTTCTCGGAATGCGATGAAAATCAACGGAGAATTTTTCTGGAAAATATGAAAAATACTGGAGCAAAAATCTACCGGATGGGAGTCCCGTGGGCCCCATGAGGGTGGGGCGCGCCCCCTGCCTCGTGGACTCCCCGAGGGGCCCCCTAACGTGAAATCAACACCAACTTCTCCTATAAATACAGAAACCTCTGGGAAATAACTAAGATCAGAAGTTCCGCCGCCGCAAGCCTCTGTAGCCACGAGAAATCAATCTAGGCCCTCTCCGGCACCTTGTCAGAGGGGGCCATCATCACCGGAGGCCATGGAGGAGGATCCGGGAGGGGACATCATCGCTATGAAGGCCAAGGACTAGAGGGAGAACCTCTCCCCATCTAGGGGGAGGCCATGGAGGAGGAAGCACAAGGGGGATAACCTCTCCTCCTCTCTCTCGGTGGCGCCGGAGTGCCATCGGGAGGGGAATCATCGCCGCGGTGATCGCCTTCATCAACATCACCACCATCATCACCATCCTCATCTATTTTACGCGGTCCACTCTCCCACACCCCGCTGTAATCCCTACTTGAACATGGTGCTTTATGCCACATATTATGATCCAATGATGTGTTGCCATCCTATGATGTTTTGAGTAGATATCCTTTGTCTTTGGGTTGATTGATGATCTAAATTGGTATGAGTTGTATGTTTTATTTTGGTGTTGTCCTATGGTGCCCTTCGTGTCGCGCAAGCGTGAGGGATTTCCGTTGTAGAGTGTTGCAATATGTCCATGGTTTGCTTATTGTCTGTGTTGCGTGAGTGACTGAAACACAAACACAGATAAGCGGGACATAGCATATGGGAATAAAGAGGACTTGATACTTTAATGCTATGGTTGGGTTTTACCTTAATGATCTTTAGTAGTTGCGGATGCTTGCTAGAGTTCCAATCATAAGTGCATATAACCCAAGAAGAGAAAGTATGTCAGCTTATGCCTCTCCCTCATATGAAATCGCAATAGTGATTACCGGTCTTGTTAACAATTGCCTAGGACAATTCCGCACACCGACCCATCATTATTCCACACTCGCTATTTATAATATTTAGTAATATATTCTAACTTTATGATAACAGCACCTACTTTTATATTTTAGCTCTCCGATACCATGCAAAGTTATCCTCTTCATACCCACAATGTAGTTTTATTTGTCGTTTCTAGTTGGAAGCAAACGTTCGGTGTACGTAGAGTCGTATCAGTGGAAGATAGGGCTTGAGAGAATATTGATCTTACCTTTAGCTCCTTGTGGGTTCGACACTCCATACTTATCACTTCCACCATTGGGAATTGCTACGATGATTCCCTGCACTTGGGGATTATCATGCGGCCCTCGCCGACTTCGTGGCGGAATGGACCAACATTCTTAGCCCACAAGTGGTTGAGGATCGTTCCCTTTCGCCAAGAAGTGAAGCACTAGATGGTTGGGTCATGTACTTCGACGGGGCATTCGCGCGTGATACCTCTCCAACGTATCTATATTTTTTTATTGTTCCATGCTATTATATTATCTATTTTGGATGTTTATGGGCTTTATTTTACACTTTTATATTATTTTTGGGACTAACCTATTAACCCGGAGCCCAGTGCTAGTTCCTGTTTTTTCCGTTGTTTAAGTGTTTCACAGAAAAGGAATATCAAACGGAGTCCAAGCGGAATGAAACCTTCGGGAGAGTTATTTTTTGGAACGGAAGCAATCCAGGGGACTTGGAATGCACGTCAGGGAATCAACGAGGAGAGCACGAGGCAGGGGGCGCGCCCACCCCCTGGGCGCGCCCTCCACCCTCGTGGGCCCCTCGTGGCTCCCCTGACCGACTTCTTTTGCCTATATATATATACCCTAAAACCATCGAGGAATAGAATAGATCGGGAGTTTCGCCGCCGCAAGCCTCTGTAGCCACCAAAACCCAATCAGGACCCTGTTCCGGCACCCTGTCTGAGGGGGATCCCTCACCGGTGGCCATCTTCATCATCCCGGTGCTCTCCATGACGAGGAGGGAGTAGTTCACCCTCGGGGCTGAGGGTATGTACCAGTAGCTATGTGTTTGATCTCTCTCTCTCTCTCTCTCTCTCTCTCTCTCTCGTGTACTTGAGGTGGGTACGATCTTGATGTATTGCAAGCTTTGCTATTATAGTTGGATCTTATGATGTTTCTCCCCCTCTACTCTCTTGTAATTGATTGAGTTTTCCCTTTGAAGTTATCTTATGGGATTGAGTCTTTAAGGATTTGAGAACACTTGATGTATGTCTTGCCGTGCTTATCTGTGGTGACAATGGGATATCACGTGATCCACTTGATGTATGTTTTGGTGATCAACTTGCGGGTTCCGCCCATGAACCTATGCATAGGGGTTGACACACGCTTTCGTCTTGACTCTCCGGTAGAAACTTTGGGGCACTCTTTGAAGTACTTTGTGTTGGTTTGAATAGATGAATCTGAGATTGTGTGATGCATATCATATAATCATACCCACGGATACTTGAGGTGACATTGGAGTATCTAGGTGACATTAGGGTTTTGATTGATTTGTGTCTTAAGGTGTTATTCTAGTATGAACTCTATGATAGATCGAACGGAAAGAATAGCTTCATGTTATTTTACCATGAACTCTTGAATAGATCGATCAGAAAGGATAACTTTGAGGTGGTTTCGTACCCTACTATAATCTCTTTGTTTGTTCTCCTCTATTAGTGGCTTTGGAGTGACTCTTTGTTGCATGTTGAGGGATATTTATATGATCCAATTATGTTATTATTGTTGAGAGAACTTGCACTAGTGAAAGTATGAACCCTAGGCCTTGTTTCCTATCATTACAATACCGTTTACGCTCACTTTTATCATTAGTTACCTTGCTATTTTTATATTTTCAGATTACAAAAACCTATATCTATCATCCATATTGCACTTGTATCACCATCTCTTTGCCGAACTAGTGCACCTATACAACTCACCATTGTATTGGGTGTGTTGGGGACACAAGAGACTCTTTGTTATTTGGTTGCAGGGTTGTTTGAGAGAGACCATATTCAACCTACGCCTCCCACGGATTGATAAACCTTAGGTCATCCACTTGAGGGAAATTTGCTACTATCCTACAAACCTCTGCACTTGGAGGCCCAACAACGTCTACAAGAATAAGGTTGCGTAGTAGACATCAAGCTCTTTTCTGGCGCCGTTGACGGGGAGGTGAGTGCTTGAAGGTATATCTTTCGATCTTGCAATCTAGTATTTTAGTTTCTTGTTTTATCACTAGTTTAGTTTATAAAAGAAAACTACAAAAAGATGGAATTGAGTTTACCTCATACACTTCATCTTTTTAATATCTTTCGTGAGTATGATGGGAAGGAAAATTGTGCCAAAGTGTTAGAAGAAGAATGCATTAAAATGTTTGGCACTAAATCTTTGAATGATGAGCATGATTGTAATGTTGTTAGTATGAACTGCTTGAATATCCATAGTACTAATGATGATTGCACTAGTTATGATGAAAATGTCTCCTATAAACATGTCAATTTTTGTGGAGTGCATTGGGTTTGCAAGTACACACCAAATAGGGAAGATAGATATTGCAAGAGGCATAAGCCTGTAGAAACTAAATGGTTGCAAGAAAGGCTAAATGTTAGTGCTGAAAATTTAAAATTTCTTAGCCATAGTTGTGAACTTTGCAATGAACATGGTCATTTAAATATCAAATGCAAATTGTTTCATGATCGAATCATGTCCAAAAATTGTGATGACTTGATTTCCCTTGCACATGATGAACTTAGTTTGCTTTTGGGTTATGAAGAAATGAAATGTCAAACTATGATTATTCCAGAATATAACCTCGAGAAATTCCTCGATATGTATTGTGCGGTGAATTGCATTTAAAATCCTTATATTGTCAATTATATAAAGGAAAGAAAACAAATAGAAGATGAAGAGGGTACTAACGAAAGGGAAGAGACTTCCCAATATTCTCTTATTATTTCTTATGATGAATCAGGTAACGAGGAGGAGCCTTTTATTCAACCAATCTCATCAATAAGGAGCTCAAAAAAGAGGGTTAAACCCACACATGATGTGAAGAAGAAAAAGAAAAGATGGAGAAGCAAAGGTAGAAAGTTATCCCTCCCAAATGATGTTGCTCCTACTACTCATTGTGATGATGATAATTGCTATACTATTGGTGCTATCCATACTATTAATGATGAGAGTGATTATGCTTATGATATGGAAAGGCCCAAGCTTGGGGATGCTATGTTTGATGAGAATTACATGTTTGAGAATATATTTGCTGCAATTAATGTTTGTCCCAAGCTTGGGGAGGCTATGTTTAATGAAGATGCTATTTCTAGCCTCCCAAGTTTTGATATGCAAGTTTGTTATGATGATAGCATGCCTCCTACTTATGATGACTATATTGATGAAAGTGGGTTTGGAAGAGTGTAAACTTTAGGAAGTAATGATCCCACTATTTTGGAGGATGTTGAATCTTATTGTGACAATTACAAAAGTGGATTTGGAGAGGTCATGACTCTATTTAGTAACGATTCCACTATCTTGGAAGAGGTTTCAATCGATTATGATGAGAACAAAGTTGCTATCTATGATGATCATTGTGATGATACTTATGCAATAAAAAGTAGTAATGATTATATTTATAAAACTTGTCATGATTATGATTACCCTTTTTTTGAACATTACTCTTTTAATGTGGAAACAATTTATAGTATCCAAGTCTCTTATGATACTCCCACTATTCCGAAAGAGAATAAATTTGCTTATGTGGAGAGTAGTAAAAATTCAATACTTGTAGATCATGAAAAGAATGATTTAGGTGCTGGTTATATTGTTGAATTCATTCATGATGATACTGAAAATTATTATGAGGGAGGAATATATGCTTGTAGGAATTGCAATAATATCAAGTTTCCTCTCTATGTGCTTAATTATTTGCTCACAAAATCCCTATGAATAGGAATTGGGTTTAGACTTAAATGTGCTAGTCATATTCTTCATGATGCTCTCTTTATGTTTCAATTCTTATGTCTTGTGTGAGCATCATTGAAATCATCATGCCTAGCTAGGGGCGTTAAACGATAGCGCTTGTTTGGAGGCAACCCAATTTTATTTTAGTCCCTTGATTTTTGGTTCTGTTTAGTAATAAATAATCCATCTATCCTATTTTTAGATGTGGTTTTATGTTTTAATTAGTGTTTTTGCCAAGTAGAACCTTTGGGAAGACTTGGGTGAAGTCTTTATGATCTTGCTGTAAAAAATAGAAACTTTAGCACTCACGAGATTAGCTTCAACTTTTTACTGGAGAGTGATATTTAGTTGATTCTTTTTGCATATGATTACTAGACAAATTTCTCAGGTCCACCAATTTATTTCAGAAATTTTGGAGTTCCGTAAGTATTCGAATGATATAGATTACTACAGACTGTTCCGTTTTTGACAGATTCTGTTTTCATTGTGTTGTCTGCTTATTTTGATGAATCTACGAGTAGTATCGGAGGGTATGAACCATAAAGAAGTTGTAATACAGCACATAGTACACCAATATGAATTTATAATGAGTTCACAACAGTAACTAAGTGGTGATTTATTTTCTTATACTAACAGAGCTTACGAGTTTTCTGTTGAGTTTTGTGTTGTGAAGTTTTCAAGTTTTGGGTAAAGATTCGATGAGCTATGGAATAAGGAGTGGCAAGAGCCTAAGCTTGGGGATGCCCCGGAAGGCATCCCCTCTTTGATATCCATTCATCGGTGACTTTACTTGGAGCTATATTTTTATTCACCACATGATATGTGTATTGCTTGGAGCGTCATTTTATTTTCTTTTTTTTGCTTGTTGTTTGAATAAAATACCAAGATCTGAAATTCTTAAATGTTAGAGAGTCTTCACATAGTTGCATAATTATTCGACTACTCATTGATCTTCACTTATATCTTTTAGAGCACGGCGGTAGCTTTATTTTGAAGAAATAGATGAACTCTCATGCTCCACTTATATCATTTTGAGAGTCTCTAAACAGTATGGTAATTTGCTTTGGTTATGAATTTAGTCCTAATATGATGGGCATCCAAGAGGGATAGAATAAAAACTTTCATATAAAGTGCATTGAATACTATGTGAAGTTTGATTCCTTATGATTGTTTTGAGATATGAAGATGGTGATATTAGAGTCATGCTAGTTGAGTAGTTGTGAATTTGAGATATACTTGTTCTAAAGTTTGTGATTCCCGTAGCATGCACGTATGGTGAACAGTTATGTGATGAAGTCGAAGCATGATTTATTTATTGATTGTCTTCCTTATGAGTGGCGGTCGGAGACGAGCGATGGTCTTTTCCTACCAATCTATCCCCCTAGGAGCATGCGCGTAGTACTTTGTTTCGATAACTAATAGATTTTTGCAATAAGTATGTGAGTTCTTTATGACTAATGTTGAGTCCATGGATTATACGCACTCTCATACTTCCACCATTGCTAGCCTCTCTAATATCGTGCACCTTTCGCCGATATCATACACCCACCATATATCTTCCTCAAAACAGCCACCATACCTACCTATCATGGCATTTCCATAGCCATTCCGAGATATATTGCCAAGCAATTTTCCACCGTTCCGTTTATTATGACACACTCCATCATTGTCATATTGCTTTGCATGATCATGTAGTTGACATCGTATTTGTGGCAAAGCCACCGTTCATAATTCTTTCATACATGTCACTCTTGATTCATTGCATATCCCGGTACTCCGCCGGAGGCATTCACATAGAGTCATATTGTTCTAAGTATTGAGTTGTAATTCTTGAGTTGTAAGTAAATAAAAGTGTGATGATCATCATTATTAGAGCATTGTCCCAGGTGAGGAAAGGATGATGGAGACTATGATTCCCCCACAAGTTGGGATGAGACTCCGGACGGAAAAATAAAAAAATAAAAAAGGAGGCCATAAAAAAAGCCCAAATAAAAAAGTAAAAAAAATAAAAAAAAGAGGCCATAAAAAAAGAGAAAAGTCCCAAATAAGAAAATGAGAGAAAAAGAGATAAGGGACAATGCTACTATCCTTTTACCAAACTTGTGCTTCAAAGTAGCACCATGATCTTCATGATAGAGAGTCTCCTATGTTGTCACTTCCATATACTAGTGGGAATCTTCCATTATAGAACTTATCTTGTATATTCCAATGGTGGGCTTCCTCAAAATGCCCTAGGTCTTCGTGAGCAAGCAAGTTGGATGCACACCCACTTAGTTTCTTTTGTTGAGATTTCATACACTTATAGCTCTAGTGCATCCGTTGCATGGCAATCCCTACTCACTCACATTGATATCTATTGGTGGGCATCTCCATAGCCCGTTGATACGCCAAGTTGATGTGAGACTATCTTCTCCTTTTTGTCTTATCCACAACCACCATTCTATTTTACCTATAGTGCTATGTCCATGGCTCACGCTCATGTATTGCGTGAAGATTGAAAAAGTTTGAGAGCATCAAAAGTATGAAACAATTGCTTGGCTTGTCATCGGGGTTGTGCATGATTTAAATATTTTGTGTGGTGAAGAAAGAGCATAGCCAGACTATATGATTTTGTAGGGATAACTTTCTTTGGCCATGTTATTTTGAGAAGACATGATTGCTTTGTTAGTATGCTTGAAGTATTATTGTTTTCATGTCAATATTAAACTTTTGTTTTGAATCTTATGGATCTTAATATTCTTGCCACAATAAAGAAGATCACATTGATAAATGTGTTAGGTAGCATTCCACATCAAAAATTCTGTTTTTATCATTTACCTACTCGAGGACGAGCAGGAATTAAGCTTGGGGATGCTGATATGTATCCAACATATCTATAATTTTTTATTGTTCCATGCTATTATATTATCTGTTTTGGACGTTTATGGGCTTTATTTTACACTTTTATATTATTTTTGGGACTAACCTATTAACCCAGAGCCCAGTGCCAGTTCCTATTTTTTTCCTTGTTTCAGTGTTTCGCAGAAAAGGAATATCAAACGGAGTCCAAACGGAATGAAACCTTCGGGAGAGTTATTTTTGGAACGGAAGCAATCCAGGGGACTTGGAGTGCACGTAAGGGAATCAACGAGGAGAGCACGAGGCAGGGGGCGCACCCACCCCCCTGGGCATGCCCTCCACCCTCGTGGGCCCCTCGTGGCTCCCCTGACCGGCTTCTTTCGCCTATATATATCAGTATACCCTAAAACCATCGAGGAACTGAATAGATCGGGAGTTCCGCCGCCGCAAGCCTCTGTAGCCACCAAAAACCAATCAGGACCCTGTTCCGGCACCCTGCTGGAGGGGGATCCCTCACCGGTGGCCATCTTCATCATCCCGGTGCTCTCCATGACGAGGAGGGAGTAGTTCACCCTCGGGGCTGAGGGTATGTACCAGTAGCTATGTGTTTGATCTATCTCTCTCTCTCTCTCTCTCTCGTGTTCTTGAGGTGGTACGATCTTGATGTATCGCGAGCTTTGCTATTATAGTTGGATCTTATGATGTTTCTCCCCCTCTGCTCTCTTGTAATGGATTGAGTTTTCCCTTTGAAGTTATCTTATGGGATTGAGTCTTTAAGGATTTGAGAACACTTGATGTATGTCTTGTCGCGCTTATCTGTGGTGACAATGGGATATCACGTGATCCACTTGATGTATGTTTTGGTGATCAACTTGCGGGTTCCGCCCATGAACCTATGCATAGAGGTTGGCACACGTTTTCGTCTTGACTCTCTGGTAGAAACTTTGGGGCACTCTTTGAAGTACTTTGTGTTGGTTTGAATAGATGAATCTGAGATTGTGTGATGCATATCGTATAATCATACCCACGGATACTTGAGGTGACATTAGGGTTTTGATTGATTTGTGTCTTAAGGTGTTATTCTAGTATGAACTCTATGTTAGATCGAACGGAAAGAATAGCTTCGTGTTATTTTATTATGGACTCTTGAATAGATCGATCAGAAAGGATAACTTTGAGGTGGTTTCGTACCCTACCATAATATCTTCATTTGTTCTCCGCTATTAGTGGCTTTGGAGTGACTCTTTGTTGCATGTTGAGGGATATTTATATGATCCAATTATGTTATTATTGTTGAGAGAACCTGTACTAGTGAAAGTATGAACCCTAGGCCTTGTTTCCTCTCATTGCAATACCGTTTACGCTCACTTTTATCATTAGTTACCTTGCTGTTTTTATATTTTCAGATTACAAAAACCTATATCTATCATCCATATTGCACTTGTATCACCATCTCTTCGCCGAACTAGTGCACCTATACAACTTACCATTGTATTGGGTGTGTTGGGGACACAAGAGACTCTTTGTTATTTGGTTGCAGGGTTGTTTGAGAGAGACCATCTTCAACCTACGCCTCCCACGGATTGATAAATCTTAGGTCATCCACTTGAGGGAAATTTGCTACGGTCCTACAAACCTCTGCACTTGGAGGCCCAACAACGTCTACAAGAAGAAGGTTGCGTAGTAGACATCAGCGCGTCAGGGCGCGGGGGCTTGAGCCATGCTCATCTCGCCTACCCAGGACAAGCTCTACTATGCTGTGCAGCTCTCGAGCAGGGCGAGAAGGTCTCCAACAACATTGCGGAGTACGAAGGCCTGATCGCCGGTCTCAAGGCTGCGGCAGCTTTGGGAGTGAGGCGCCTCACCTTCAGGGGCGACTCCCAGCTCCTCGTCAACTTCTCCAACAAGGCATACAAGCCAAAGGACGAGCACATGGAGGCATACCTCGAGGAGGTATGCAAAATTGAGAAACAATTCTTGGGCCTGGAATTGCAGCATGTGTCGCGTGGCACGAGCAATGAGGCAGACGACATCGTGAAGAGGGCGCCTCGCCGCCTGCCTCTGGAGCCTGGCGTCTTTGAGGAGCGGCTCTTCAAGCCGTCGGCAGCCCCCTCCACCACGGGATCAGCATCGCCTCAGGAGGAGCTCCCCCCAGCACCCCTCTCGGGCGCCCCGGCTTACGGCCCGACCTCGGGAGCCTGCTTGCTCCTCGCGCTCGAGCCCTAGGAGGGGTGCTGGACTAAGGAATTCAAGGCTTTCCTGCTCCGGGGCACCTTGCCCGAGAAGGAGGAAGACGCAGAGCGGGTAGTCTGCCAGGCCACCGCGTACCGCATCAGGGACGGTGAGCTCTATCAAAAACGACCGAACGATGTCTCTCTACGGTGCATCTCCAGGGAGCAGGGACGCGAGCTGCTGGCCGACATACATGACGGGGCCTGCGGGCATCACTCTTCATCGTGCACCCTCATGGTCAAGGCGTTTCGTAGTGGATTCTACTGGCCCACGGCGCTCAATGATGCCACTGACCTGGTAAGATCCTGTGAAGCCTGCCAATTCCATGCCAAGCAGATCCACCAGCCCGCTCAGGGTCTCCAGACCATCCCGCTCTCGTGGCCGTTCACGGTCGGGGGGCTGGACATCGTGGGCCCGTTCCCCCGAGTGCCCGGGGGCTACCGCTACCTCTACGTCGCCATCGAAAAGTTCACCAAGTGGGCAGAGGTGGAGGCCGTCTGCACCATCCCGGCTGGCTTAGCTGTCAAGTTCATCAAGGGCCTCGTGAGCCGTTTCGGGGTCCCTAACCTAATCATCACCGACAATGGCTCGCAGTTTACCAGCAACCTTTTCAAAATGTATTGTGCTAACCTTGGAACGCAGATATGCTACGCCTCGGTGGCTCACCCCAGGAGCAATGGCCAGGCTGAGCACGCCAACGCAGAAGTTCTGAGGGGGATTAAGGCAAGAACCATCAAGAAGAAGCTCGAGGCCTACGACAGGGGCTGGCTCGACGAGCTCCAGTCCGTGTTGTGGTCCATACGCACCACGACGACCAAGCCAACGGGCGAGACTCCATTCTTCCTCGTCTAAGGAGCAGAAGCGGTTCTCCCTCATGAGGTCAGGCATCTCTCCGCGTGGGTCTTGGCGTTTGACGAGGCACGCCAGGACGCCTCGCAGGGGATGGACCTCGTGCTGGGGGAGGAACACCGCCGCCAAGCCTCGCTCCGAGCGGCAAGGTACCAGCAGGCACTGCGGCAGTATCAGTAGCACATCATCCGCTCTAGGATGCTCGAGGTGGGCGATCTCGTCCTGAGGCGGGTACTCTCCAGGGAAGGGTTGCACAAGCTCTCGCCCATGTGGGAGGGCCAGTTCAGGATCGCCCGTGTCTCCAGGCCTGGCATCGTGCGCCTGGAGACACAGGACGGGATCCCCATCCAAAATGCTTGCAACATCCAGCACCGCCAGAAGTTCTGCCCATGACGCAAGGCTCCGTGCCTATGAAGGTCTCCGCTCGTGACACTCTCATGTAATAATGAGTTGGGGATGTACACACCCTGGAGTTTCCTGAGTGCCGCCCGCGGGCCTCACGGGGGCTCCCACCCACATCCCAGTGGCAGCACTTAGCTCCGCGCTGGTGAGAAGACTACTCTAGGTGCTGGACGCGGCTGTTCTTTCGCTTGCTTTCTGTAGCTGGTTTGCAACTTCTTAAATGAAATTTGGAATTTTCTCGTTTTTCGTTCGCCAGAGTTGGAAATTTTTTCCTCTTTCTTCGCTCGCCTCTCCAATCTTGTCCCAGGAAGAGCGGTAGTTGCCCGTCGCTCCTCCTCGCGTGTCCCGCATGTGGGGGCTAGGAAGGTGTGTATGCTTGGGCTCGCTCGCAAACACACCTCACCGAAGCCTCATTGCCCCAGAGCTTCCGTATCCTTAATCCTCGCGAGACGCTCTCGAATGAGCTCGTGGGCGTGCGCACCCTCTTAAGTTCATGCCTCCGGGCAGAGCGACGCGGTGTACTAGCCACAACCAACCCACGCCCAGGGGCTCGCACGAGGAAGGATGAGACACCCCGTCAGGCTTTCTAATAACTCTGCAGTTATACAATGTCACCTGAGGCCCGACGACTCCTGAGTCGTCAGGAAGGGAACTTTGCAAGATGCTGCTAGAAGGGGTGCCCTCGCGAGGCGGAAGACTACCGCAAGCATATCAAGCTAAGTTACCCTAACCGCACCTGGTCGGAACATGGGTATCGCGGCATACTATCAAGATAATAAACATAACATAGTGGCATAACTGCCATGGTTCATTACACACCCCAGCGGGGCCCTCTACTTTTTTCAAATGCAGGAGAAAGGAAAGGTTAAACAAAAGTGGGCCGCACGGCTGCGGCAGGTCTTGAGGCCAGGCTCCAGCGGCGCCCGAGCTCAGTCCGAGTCTTCCTCCCGCTTCACCGGAGCACGGCGGCGAGACGGTTCGTCACCTTCCCCGATCCGAGCCTGGCGGCGTGGTGGTTGGTCATAGCCGCCGCTGCTGGTGCTCTCGTCGGAGGAGGAGACGTTGCTGCTGGGGGTAGCACGGCTATCGCCAAGGGCAAGCTCATCGTCGTTGCCGCCGTCTTCCGGGCAGCACCCCGTACGGCGGCCGTCTTCCCTGAACACCCTCACATAGAGAGTCGCAAGGCGGTCGTACCTGAAGTGGAGGGTGCACCTCCCGCTCAGGCCCCGCGCACGGGCAAATGCCTGCCAACCGCGGGTCAAGGATACGTTGCCTACGGTGGTGACCTCGACCCCAGCCCATGAGGCCCTGTTGCAGCAGTCGTCAGCCTGCATCCAGAGGCCGTCAAGCCCTGTGGTCGGCAGCTCACCCGCGAAGAAGCGCGGGAGTGAGATCCAGGTGCCAGCTAGCCTCTCTGACCACATGACAAACTCCGGGAACGCGTCCGCAGAGTGGAAGCGCGGCCGAGGAGGTCGGGCGACCACGGCGCGCCTCCCCACATCGCAGGGGCTGCCCCGTCCTCGGTGGCTCTCACCGTGAGAGGAGGGGCCACTGTGGCTGCCCAAGGTAACGCCAGCCCTCGAAGAGGCACCCCCACGCCCTCGAGGAGTCACTACCGGGGTCACAGTGTCGGATTTCGGGCTCCGACGGACCCTTAAGGTTTGAACTCTGGGGTGCGCACGGAGATTCTGCCCTCTACCTCTCCGTCTCGCAAGGATCTAACTACTGAAAGAACAACACAAGGGACACAAAGTTTATACTAGTTCGGGCCACCATTGTGGTGTAATACCCTACTCTAGTTTGTGGTGGGTGGATTGCCTCTTGGGCTGATGATGATGAACAGTACAAGGGAGAACAGCCTCGCGAGGGCGTGTTCAAGCTGGGACGATGAACTGCTAGGGGAGTTAAGACACCCTTCTGTCTCTCTCTCTCTCCTTGCTCGGATTCTGGATACCAGATGCCTCTACCCTGGGGGTGGCTAGTCTTATTTATAGGCAAGGGCCCTGGGCCTCTTCCCAAATATTGAGCGGGAAGGGAGCCAACAATTGGCCAATTCGAAGGGGAACATCCAGTACACTTATCCTGACTAAAGTTGGTCCTCGCCTACCAAAGGCCCTATGGTGACGCCGTTCTGGGCTCCACGATGACCTCCTTCCCATCGTTGGACTGGTCTTGGTCTTGTTGCACCGAAATGGATACCTTTGCTTGATCCTCTCGCCTGCGCTTGCCCCTTTGCACCAAAGAGGAAAGGGAGGACACTGCGCAGGCTGGCGCTCGCCTGGCGCCCTTGGCCGTCATGGCTTGCGTCATGGGCACCTCGTGAGGTACCCTGCCTTGATCTCTCCGCCTCCTCATGAGCCAGCCTGATGAGGCCGCGCCTGAGGAAGTACCGCGTCGTCCGCCCCGTGAGGCTTGGCCCCTCGCGAGGGTCTTGGGTCTTGTGTTGATGAAGATGGGCCGCGCTGGGATCCCTTTGAGCCACGCCGCAGGCCGCAGGCAGGCAATTCTGGGGACCCCCGTTCCCAGAACGCCGACAGTAGCCCCCGGGCCCAAGGCGCGCATGGACTTGGCCATGCCGGGGAGCGAAAGGGCAGAGAAGCGCCGTGGGCCCTAACAGCCTGCAGCCTTGGGCGCCGCGTGGCGGTTTGATTGGACGTGGGCGTCTCCGCTTCCCCACGACGCCTTGGCAACTGCGTGACTTGACTAGTCCCTGCATGCATAGATACGGGTCATTATTACCTACGATCGTGGTGCTCGGCGGTTGGCCTTTTCCGGCTATAAGTACGGGGCCGCGTGAGCTCCGCCAGTCCGCCCCTTCCTGCTTCTCTTCTTCTTCTCCTTGGCCACTCGCCGCTCTCATGGCTCTTAAGAGGTTCTCAGCCGCAGAGAAGGGAAAGGCCAGTCGGGCAGGGCCCGACTCCCCCCCGGCCAAGCGCGGCCGGGGTCGTCCCCGCAAGCATCCCGCGGTCCCCGTTGCGGCTTCCCGTGGCCATAGGGGTGGCTCCCCGCGGGGTGGTGAGCGCTCGGCTGCCAAGGGGAGGCAGGCCGTGACTGCGTGGCCCCCCCAGGCCGCGCTTTCGCTCGGCGGAGGTGTTGCCGGAGTTCGTCGTGTGGTCGGCGGACCTGACCAACACCTGGCTCCAGCTCCCTTGCCTCTTCATTGGCGAGCTGCCGGCCAGCGCCCGGTGCGGCTTCTGGCTCCAGGCTGACGGTTGTTGCAGCAGGGCCTCCTCGGTCTCGCTTGAGGTCTCCCCTTCTGGGAACGGGGCCCTGACTCGTGGCTGGTAAACGTTTGCCCGCGCGCGCGGCCTGAGTCAGCGCTGCACCCTGCACTTCAAGTTCGACGGTGATGGCACCCTCTATGTGAGGGTGTTTTGGGAAGATGGTCGCCGCGCAGGATGCTGCCCCGAGAGCGACGACCGTGGCCAGGGGCCTCGATCCGACGATGATGGAGGAGACAGCGCCCGCTCGGATGGCGGCGCTCGATGCTCCCCAAGCTCCACCAAATCTTCTTCGGGCGACTCCTCCAGCGGTGGTCGCAGCCAGCCCCCATGCCGTCGCGCTTGCTTGGGGGTGGCGATTCATCCGACCGTCGCTGCGCCCCGGTGAAGCGCGAGAGGGAGTCCGCCTGAGCCCTGGAGGCATCCCGGGTCGCCTCGGCTGGCCGGAGCGAGGCGTGCCGCGCCTGGCTCGTCCTTTCTTTTCCTTTTGTTTCCTGCGCAAAAGAGAACAGCTGCATGGAGCCCTGCGGGGGCGTGTTGGAAGTTATTGCTGTTAAAAACTACCTTGATTTAGCTTTCGCGCTTTTCAGCTGTGTGTCTGCATGTAAATAGTTCCTGACCCCAGCCGTGGGGGGCGACCGACCCAGGCCCTGTGTGCAAGTCGCGGTGCCCGAGGGGCACGGACCGGAGGGGTGCTCCCGTAATGGACCAGGGTCGTGAAACCTTAGAACGAGTAGGACAGGAACCCTCGCGAGGGCGTTCGGCTGCTCCCCCTCGCGAGACTTATGGCAAGAGGAATCAAAACGGGGAGTGGAAATCAACGAAACGTAAACCAATGACGGCAATAATGTCAATAAAACTTCAACTCCGAACAAAGCGAACCAACTGCGGAAAGCAAATGAAAAAAGCCGCGTCCGGCACCTAGTCTAGTCTTCGACGTCTTCTCACCAGCGCGGAGCTAAGTGCTGCCACTGGGAGTGGGAGGGAGCCCCAGGGCCTGAGGCCGGCGCTCCTGAGACTCCGGGGCGTGTACAACCCCACTCATTATTACGTGAGAGTGTCACGAGCGGCGAGCTTCACAGGCATTGGCCTTCTTCACAGGCTCCAGGCCTTTCTTCTTGGGGTAACGAGCTTCACAGGCTTTTGCCTTCCTCACAGGCTCTGGGCCTTTCTTCTTGGGGTAACGAGCTTAACAGGCTTTTGCCTTCCTCATAGGCTCTGGGCCTTTTCCAAAAGGGATTGATATTCACAGGCGTTCGCCTTCTTCACAGGCTCCGGGCCTTTTCCGAAAAGGGATTGGTCTTCACAGGTGTTCGCCTTCTTCACATGCTCAGGGCCTTTTCCAAAAAGTTCACAGGCGTTCGCCTTCTTCACAGGCTCAGGGCCTTTTCCAAAAAGGATTAATCTTCACAGGCGTTTGCCTTCTTCACAGGCTCAGGGCCTTTTCCAAAAAGGATTGGTCTTCACAGGCGTTCGCCTTCTTCACAGGCTTAGGGCCTTTTATGGGTAGAACCTCCGGAGGTGTTGGATGTTCCACGCCTTCTTCACAGCCTCCACTTCTGCCCACTTGGTGAATTTGTCAATGGCGACGTAGAGGTAGCGGTAGCCCCCTGGCGCCCGAGGGAACGGGCCCAGAATGTCCAGCCCCCAAACTGCAAATGGCCATGAAAGGGGTATAGTCTGCAAGCCTCCTGCCGGCTGATGGATCTGTTTGGCGTGAAATTGGCAAGCCTCACAAGCCTTCACCAGCTCGACAGCGTCGTTGAGTGCGGTGGGCCAATAGAACCCGCTGGGAATGCTTTGCCGACGAGGGTCTGCGATGACGAGTGATGCCCACAGTCCCCGCCGTGTATGTCCTCCAACAGTTCCTTCCCTTGCTCCCTGGAAACACAGCGCAGGGATACGTCGTTTGGCCGCTTCCGGTAGATCTCTCCATCCCTGATGCAGTATGCCGTGGCTTGCCGCGCCACACGCTCCGCTTCTTCCTCCTGCTCCGGCAGGGCCCCCTGTGTTAAATAACTCCAGAGTTCAGTGATCCAGCATTCCTCCTGAGGTTCCATAGTCAGGAGCATGCGTGCCCCTGAGGCAGGGCCGCAGGCCGGGGCTTCTGAGGCCGGTGGCTGGGGAAGTTCCTCCTGAGGCTGGGCAGTGTTTGACAACGACGGCTGGGCTGAGGGCTTGAAGAGTCGTTCTTCAAATACGCCAGGCTCCTGAGGCAACCGCCTGGACGCCCGTCTGGCAATGTCATCGGCTTCCTGATTGGTGCCACGGGGCACATGCTTTAATTCCAGCCCCCAGAACTGCTTCTCCATCCTGCAGACCTCCGCTAGATAGGCTTCCATGTGCTCATCCCTTGGTTCGTACACCTTGTTGGAGAAGTTGACAAGGAGCTGCGAATCACCTTTGACGGTGAGGCGCTTCACCCCCAAAGCTGCTACTGCCTTCAACCCCGCTATCAAACCCTCATATTCCGCTATGTTGTTCGAGACCTTTTCGCCTTGCTGGAAACAGAGCTGTACGACGTAGTAGAGCTTGTCCTGAGTGGGCGATATCAGCACCGCACCTGCCCCGGCGCCATGCCTAGAGAACGCCCCATCGAAGTACACGACCGAGCCTTCCGGTGCCTCACTCCCTGGGGAGAGGGACCGATCCTCGTTGCTCTCGAGGCCGGGTGCCTCAGTCATTCTGCTACGAAGTCTGCTAATGCTGCTCCTTTGATGACCCTGGTCGTGCGAAACTCGAGCTGGAACGCCTGCAGTTCTATGTTCCACTTGGCGACCCGTCCAGCCGAGTTAGGGCTCCTGAGCACTCTCTCCAAGGGGTATGACGAGACGACCTTGATGGAGTGCCCTTGGAAGTAGTGACGCAACTTGCGCGAGGCCACCAGTAGTGCGAGGAGGAGCTTCTGGGGCATGGGGTACCGTGCCCTCGCGTCCCGCAACACCGTGCTGACAAAGTAGACTGGGTGCTCAATAAGGCCGAGAGCATCAGTGTTCGCGACGCCCTCCAGAGGCAAGGGCGCTTCGCGAGGTGATGTGGACTCGGGAGGTTGTCCGTCCAGGGGAGTGGCCTCTGCTTCTTCCGGTGCACTTTTCGACGGCTGATCTTCCTCAGCCGTAGTTACATCTCCCGTGGGCCTTCCTTCTTCCTGCCTTGCCTTGTCTCGGGCTGCTGATGTGGCTCTGATTTGGTGCCCTTCCCTAACCGCCACTAGGGCTGCGCTGGCGGAGTAGGGAGTGGCAGCGAGGTAGAGCAGTAGGGGCTCTCGAGGACGCGGAGCCACCATGACTGGGGGACTGGTTAGGTACCTCTTGAGATCTTGAAACGCCTTGTCTGCCTCTTCAGTCCATTCGAAAGGTCCCTTCTTCTTCATCAGCTAGAAGAAAGGCAGTGCTCGCTCCCCCAGTTTGGAGATGAAGCGCCCTAGTGCGGTCACGCGTCCGGTGGGATTCTGCATTTCTCTAAGGGTTTTCGGCGGGCTCATGTCCTCGACCGCCTTGACCTTCTCTGGGTTAGCCTCGATGCCCCGATGGGACACGAGAAAGCCCAAGAGCTTGCCTGAGGGGACTCCGAACACACACTTCTCTGGGTTGAGCCGCAGGTTCACTACGTCGAGGCTCGCGAAGGTCTCCTCCAGGTCTTGTATCAGGGTCTTGGCCTCCCAAGATTTCACCACAATGTCGTCGACGTAAGCTTTGACATTCTTCCCGAGCTGCGGGCCCAAGGTGATGTGCATCAGCCGCTGAAAGGTCGCCCCTGCGTTACGCAACCCAAATGGCATGCATGTATAGTAGTACACCCTGCATGGGGTTAGGAAGGCGGTCTTCTCGACGTCTTCTACTGCCATCTTGATCTGGTGATACCCAGAGAAGGCGTCCAGGAAGCAGAGCAGGCCGCACTCCGCGGTGGAATCGACGATATGATCGATGCGGAGGAGCGGGAACGGATCTTGCGGGCATGCCTTGTTGAGGTTGGTGAAGTCGACACACATGCGTTCCTTTCCCCCCTTCTTGGGCACAACGACAGGGTTAGCCAACCAATCCGGGTATCGGACCTCGTGAATGGCCCCAGCGGCCTCCAACTTGTGGGTTTCTTGGACGATGAAGGCCTGCTTCTCTGCGGACTGCCGCCTGGCTTTCTGCTTCACGGGGCGCACGTTCGGGCACAGGTTGAGGTGATGCTCGATGACGCTCCGGGGGATCCCTACCAACTGATCAGGCTCCCAAGCGAATACCTTCTTATTTGCGCGCAGGAACCTGATCAGTGCTTCCTCTTGCTCAGGCTCGAGGTTGGCGCCTATGGTGAAAGTGGCACTGGAGGACCCGTCTTCGTCGACAGGTATCTGCTTGGTTTCTGCTTTGTCCTGGGTGAACAACTGCCTCTTCTTGGCTGGCGCAGCCCCCTTGGGTTCGGGGGTCTCCGCGTCGGCTGGCTGTGCCGAGGCCGCCGCCTTGTAGGCGAGCTTGAGTACCCGCAGGGCATCTCCGGTGTCCTAGGCACGGTGAGGACACCGCTGCTCCCGGGCATTTTCATGAGGTTATACGCCGGGTGCGTGGCGGCCATGAACTGGGCCAGCGTCGGGTAGCCGAGGATGGCGTTGTAAGGAAGAGATGGGGGCGATGTCGAAGTCGACCATTTCCGTGCGGAAGTTGTCGTAGGTGCCGAAGGTTACTGGGAGCCGGATCTGCCCCAAGGAGCTGGACGACCCGCCCCCGACGCCCAAGAAAGACCGACTGGGTTGCAGCCACTCCAGGGGTATGCGGAGGAGGTTGAAGGTCTCAACCGAAAGCACGCTGAGGCCGGCGCCGCCGTCGACGAGGGTTCTGGTGACAGCCACCTGGCAGATGGTGGGGGTGCACAACATGGGGAGCACGCCCGAGCCAGCCGAGTTGGCGGGGTGGTCCTCCGAGCTGAAGGCCAGACCGACCTCGCGCGCCACTTGGTCCATGGGAGCCCCCTGCCGTGCGCAAATGGCACCAACCCGGCGGACAAACGACTTGACGTGGCGACTTGTGGGCGGCGCCTGCGAGCCGCCCAGGAGGGCCGCGACGACCGGGGGTGTTGATGTAGCGGTGCGGTTATCTTGCCGCACAGGCAGATGCTGGGATGACGCTAGACGCTTGTTCCCCGCTAGGCCGGTGGCGGCATTGGTGGCGAGCGACGGGGAACGACGAGGACGTCCACCGATGGGGGCCGCCTGGGCGATGCGGGCTCGACGAGCGTCGGACATGGACGCGATGGTCGGAGGAGAATGAAGCGGTGAAAGGCAAATTCCGGCGCACCCCTACCTGGCGCGCCAAATGTCGGATTTCGGGCTCCGGCGGACCCTTAAGGTTCGAACTCTGGGGTGCGCGCAGAGATTCTGCCCTCTACCTCTCTGTCTCGCAAGGATCTAACTACTGAAAGAACAACACAAGGGACACAGAGTTTATACTAGTTCGGGCCACCATTGTGGTGTAATACCCTACTCTAGTTTGTGGTGGGTGGATTGCCTCTTGGGCTGATGATGATGAACAGTACAAGGGAGAACAGCCTCGCGAGGGCGTGTTCAAGCTGGGACGATGAACTGCTAGGGGAGTTCAGGCGCCCTTCTCTCTCTCTCTCTCTCTCTCTCTCTCTCTCTCCTTGCTCGGATTCTGGATACAAGATGCCTCTACCCTGGGGGTGGCTAGTCCTATTTATAGGCAAGGGACCTGGGCCTCTTCCCAAATATTGAGAGGGAAGGGCGCCAACAATTGGCCAATTCGAAGGGGAACATCCAGTACACTTATCCTGACTAAAGTTGGTCCTCGCCTGCCAAAGGCCCTGTGGTGACGCCGTTCTGGGCTCCACGATGACCTCCTTCCCACCGTTGGACTGGTCTTGGTCTTGTTGCACCGAAATGGATACCTTTGCTTGATCCTCTCGCCTGCGCTTGCCCCCTTTGCACCAAAGAGGAAAGCGAGGACACTGCGCGGGCTGGCGCCCGCCTGGCGCCCTTGGCCGTCATGGCTTGCGTCATGGGCACCTCGTGAGGTACCCTGCCTTGATCTCTCCGCCTCCTCATGAGCCAGCCTGATGAGGCCGCGCCTGAGGAAGCACCGCGTCGTCCGCCCCGCAAGGCTTGGCCCCTCGCGAGGGTCTTGGGTCTTGTGTTGATGAAGATGGGCCGCGCTGGGCCCCCTTTGAGCCACGCCGCAGACCGCAGGCAGGCAAGTCTGGGGACTGCCGTTCCCAAAACGCCGACACACAACATATTTGCGGGGGCGACCACGGCCTCTCTTGGGCAGCGGAGAACCTGGCCCCACGTTGGGGGCCTTCCCCTTTTCGGCGGCGGAGAACCTTCTCGCTGGCGCCATGGATGCTACAACAATATGGCGATACCAAGTAGATCGGGCAGCAAGAAGATGGAGATGAGCAGGGGACGGGCTCTGCCCCTCCCCTCATTTATAGCCGAAGGGAGGCCAACCGCCGACCTCCATGATCCCACACAATTATGATCTTTCTCTTCATGAGGAGGTTCTTGTCAAGTCGAACGACTGCCGAGGTAGCATGGGGAAGCGGAGACATCCACGTCCCATGAATCGCCATGCGTCGACCGAGGCTGCAGGTGGTTGGGGCCCACGGTTCTTCGCCCTTACCCCTTGGCTTCGCCTCGAAGCCAAGTCCGAGCGCGCCATGGGCCCGGGGGCTACTGTCGGTCTTCTGGGAACGGGGGTATCCAGAATTGCCTGCCCACGGCTTGCAGCATGGCTCCATCGACGGCTTGGTATGGCCCACCTTTAGCATCAACAACTCAAGACCCTCGCGAGGCGGATGACACCAAGACCTGTAGAAGGAGCGGCCTCCTCCGGCTAGCTCCGGAGGAGCAGAGATTTCTTTACAAGCCTCACCTCATGAGGTTCAGATGACGTGAGCCATGACGACCAAGGCCAGGTAGTACATCTATTTCCTCTTTTGTGCTAAAGAGGCAAGCGCAGGCGCGGAGTCCTGAGGAGTCAGCCAAAGGTTTCCATTCCCATGCAACAAGACCAAGACCGTCAGGACGACAGGATGAAGGTCATCGCCGAGCCCACCACAGTGTCACGACCATAGGCTTTGCAGGCGAAGACTACTTTTGTCAGGATAAGATGTAGTAGTTGTCTCCCTTCGAATTTGGCCGTTGTGGGATCCCTTCCCGCCTCCATTTTAGGGGAAGAAGACCAAGGCCACTATAAGTAGGACCTAGCCACCACCATAGGAGGGGGGATCATCCAGATCACCCTCTCCCCCACCAGCTCAAGAACACACCTCCTGAGGTCATTCTTCCACTGTACTAGTTCAGCCCACCTCAAGGCAACTCCACCACAAAGCAGGAGTAGGGTTTTACACCGCAAGGTGGCCCGAACCTGGGTAAATTGCTGTGTCCCATTACCTTCATGTTCATCGAGCTAGGCTGTGAGATCAGCGAGTTGGCAGACTGGGGAGGTTGAGTTCTCCACATGCACCCCAGAGTTCGTATCTATCAAGGGTCTGCGGAGCCTAAAATCTGACAAGATCAGCATGAGTAGCAAATGATTCACAAAAGGAGGCTACTATCTCAGAGTCAAGTCCATATTTAGTGCTAAACTTTTGGAAAGCATCGGTATTCATAAAAGATTTAACACAATCATACTTAAGCTTAATACCTGACTCTTTACCTTCGTAGAGTTCCCAATCTTCAGAGTTGTGTTTAATTCTTTCCAAAAGATCCCACCGGAATTCAATAGTCTTCTTAATAAAAGAACCAGCACAAGAAGTATCAAGCATGGATCAATCATTATGAGAAAGCCGAGCACAAAAATTCTGGATATAAATTTCTCATGAGAGCTCGTGATTGGGGCATGAATATAACATTGACTTAAGCCTCCCCCAATCTAGAGCGATACATTCTCCTTCACAAGGCCAAAAATTATATGTATAATTCCGATCATGATCAACTAGATGCATAGGATAATTTTTTTGGTGGAACTCTAATTTCAATCGATTCCAATTCCAAGATCCAATATCATCGCATAGCCTATACCATGCCAATGCTTTTACCTTCAAAGATAAAGGGAAAACCTTCTTCTTAACTTCATCTCTGGGTAAACCTGCAAGCTTAAACAATCCACAAATATGTTCCACACATATCAAGTGCATATCAGGATGTTTGGTTCCATCTCCTGCATAAGGATTAGCTAGCAGTTTTTCTATCATACCCGAAGGAATTTCATATTCAATATTTTCAGTAGGTGCAGTAGGTTGAGGGGTAGCTAATTGTGGTTCCGGTCGAGGTGAAGATAACCCAAACAAACCCCTCAAAGGATTGTTTTCCATAGTAACATGTGACAATACATTTCAGCACACTATATAAATGTTTCCTTACCAAATTCCACTTACCAAAGGCACTTCACTCCCCAGCAACGGTGCCAGAAAATAGCCTTGATGACCCACAAGTACATGGGATCAATTTTAGCTCTTTTCAATAAGTAAGAGTGTCGAACCCAACGAGGAGCAGAAGGAAATGACAAGTGGTTTTCAGCAAGGTAATGTCTGCAAGTGCTGAAATTGTAAGTAACAAAGTAATTTGATAGCAAGATAATTTGTAACGAGCAAGTAACGATAATAGTAGCAAAAGTGCAGCAAGGTAGCCCGCAAAGGACATGCCAAAGTGGTCTCTTATAATAGGCAAAGCGTTCTTGAGGGTACACGGAATTTCATCTAGTCACTTTCATCATGTTGATTCGATTCGTGTTCGCTACTTTGATAATTTGATATGTGGGTGGACCGGTGCTGAGGTGTTGTTCTTACTTGAACAAACCTCCTACTTATGATTAACCCCCTCGCAAGCATCCGCAACTACAAGAGAAGTATTAAGAATAAATTCTAACCATAGCATTAAACTTTTGGATCCAATGGGTTCCTTATAGAATAGCGCATAAACTAGGGTTTAAGCTTCTGTCACTCTCGCAACCCATCATCTAATAACTACTCGACAATGCATTCCCTTAGGCCCAAATATGGTGAAGTGTCATGTACTCAACGTTCACATGACACCACTAAGGGAATCACAACATACATACTATCAAAATATCAAACACACACTACTACAGGATGCTGCTAACGCGACACTACGATCAGAGACCCTTTGACGAAACTGTGTGCGATGCATTAATCGCAATGGGGATGTAAAAAACCATCAAAAAAGATGCAAAGCGTTTGCAATGGCAGAGACATCAAACACGGTTCAGATTTTAGTTACGTGTGCGATGCTGGGCATACGGTTGATCCAGCGAAACTATTTGCGATGAGGAAGAACAACAAAAATGGGCAGCCATATCAATGTGTGTGCGATATACGTCATGCTGTTTGCTCCGATGAACTGTGTGCTATTAGGGAATGCAACAGAAATGGTCAGTCAGATCAAGGTGTGTGTGATATATGGTATACGGTTCAGTCAGACAAACTGTTTTTGATTAGGCAAGAGAACGGAAACTTCTCATCTTAACAAGATGTGTGTGATATGCGGCATTTGCGATGAGCCAAAAGAACACAAACAATTCGTGTAAACCAGATGTGTGTGATACGCAACAAACAGCCCACTCGGATGAACTATTTGCGATGAGAAATTATAACACAGACTGTTACTATAGTAAGTTCGTGTGCGATTCTGTTCGTACAAAAAACTTTGAAAAATGCAAACTAGTTGCTTGAAGTTGCTAGGAGTATCGCACACGATGCGTCTGCAAGTACTCGTGTGTGATGGTTAGTAAGTTACACATAATGAACGGCCTCAAGGGTGATATGCTGATCATGAAGTCCAAGAAGATCATCGTCAGAAGGCCGCCGGCTCAGCCTTTTAGCCTGTATTTTATTATAATTGTATGCATAAGTAGGTTGTGAGTGTTTCGTGTCTTGCCTCATGTGGCATTTTAAATTATCCTGAATATGTAAGACAATTATTAACCATTGCCATTGTAAATTTGCTTCAATGGCGAGCAGAGCGCGCGCATGGATGCCAACGGCGAGCAACCATGTGGTCAACCTTTTGGCACCCCGTGGGAGACGTGACGATGCATCCATAGGACACGATGGTGATATCATGACCGTGTGTGATAGTGGGCAGACACGTACACGTACATCCAAGAACAGGGGCCCACGTTTCGGGCTTCCAATGTGTGGCATATGGTTGATCCAAAAGAACTGTTTGCGACGAGGCAGAACAACAGAAACGGGGCTTTGTAGGCCCAGAACCATCAATAAATTTTGACTTTGTTCTCATCACATTGCAGATTACAACACAATAAGTAATTGCAAATCTGCTCACACTGACCAAACTAATATGTGTTCACACTGATCAAACTAATATGGGTTCACACTTAGCACCGGGCTATAAAAACTACCCACTCAAAAATTACTTCACAGTTCCTCTCCTCATCACCCATGAAACTGGTCTTTCCTGTCAAATCGTTCCACCATGACCGGTAGGAGGAGTTCGGGTGGACATATAACCGGGAAGCAAAGACCAAGGCCACAGAAGCACTAGAGAGGTCCCGCTGTGAAGCGGCAGCCGTAGAAGAGATGTCCCAGCGCACCGCGGAGCCCTCGAACGAGCTTTCACGGGCACGCGAGGGCTCTCCCAAGCGCACTCGCCATGTCGGCGATTGCGGAGAGTTGGCGTTGCTGAAGTCCTTGGCCGGCGATGACGACATTCTCGCTGGCCTCATTAAGGAGCAGGAGCTGGTTGACGACTTGATGAAGCTGCTCAAGATCAGCGATGCCTCGATTGACAAGGCGGCCGGCCTCGTCGAGCAACTCATGGGTGACAATGTGAAGCTCCTCAAGGCGCTCACCGAGAAGGAGGAGGAGGCCGCCGGCTAGAAGATGCTTCATGAGCAGAGCAGTGCCTCGGGGATGATGCTGACAGCGGTCATTGAGGAACTGATGGGTGACTTGAGGAAGCTCCGGATAGAGCGCGAGCAGGAGGTGGAGGAATCCATGGCTGCTTTCAAGCAAAATCGTGAGGAATTGAAGAAGGAGTTGGAGGATGTCGTCGTCCGGCAATCCATTGACGAGTAGAGACAGTAGCTATCCAGATCATTGTCTGCGATTTCCTTCTTCTCTTGCCCCCGTGTCTTTCGGGCTTTGCCGCATGTGGCATTTTAAATTATCCAGAATATGTAAGACAATTATTATCTGCGCCATTGTAAATTTTTCGTCGTATTATCCGTTACCATTTTATTTGTGGTCGTATTATCCGTTGCACTATGTGGAAATTTAAATTAGGCCGGAATACGAGTTGAATACAAGGACAAAGCAAATGCTGCCATGGGATCACAGGCAAACACCCTCCGTCCAGGTGCTTTAATTAACCCATTAATGGAGAAGTTGTGAGCGAGGTGGGCGGCGGCTGGTGCATGGAGGTCAAAGAGCTCGCTTCCTGATGAGCATGGGCGGCCTTGCTGCTCGCACATGTCCCGTCGAGCCTGCGAGGTGGACATGATGCATGTGTCCCGTCGAGCCTGTGTGGCGAACTGCTCACACGCGTCCCGTCGAGTCTGCACGGCGGACTTCTCGTGCTCATCCGTCTAATCAAACAGCTACACGCACGCCACCGAGTATGGTTAAATTTTGACACGTTCATATAATACAACCGTTTGCGATATTAACATGTCATCTTTTTGTTTCAAAAAGGACTTCGTTGGCTACTAATGTGTGCGCCTCTTCTCAAACTGGACGATTTTTTTACCACGGCATATATGTGCCATGTCATGAAACCATGCCAAGTTTCATGTTTTTTGGGTGAGTTTTTGATTTACTGGGACTTAAAAACCAAGATTCCCAATGTTTCAGGACGACGACAAGTTTGTAATTCATTCACATTCCTTAAATGAGACCTAAACATGCACCCAATGACACATGTACGATTTCCCACCCATTTTGCTTCACTGGAGCATGTGCTTGTAGTTCAAATTTGAATTATGGACTACATAAATGCGTAGAAAACTTAATTAGTAATATATTCAATGGTCAAACGAACCCTGAACAGTTTCAAATTTCAGGACGACACTACTGTTATTCTATGTTCCCTATAGAAAACAAAGTTCAAGGCGAGAAGAGGCAACGATTATCGCTTCGCCCACCGAAACACGAGGGTTGCGAGAAGCTTCAGTTTTTAAGAGGCTTGTAATATAGCTTCTCCCAAATTGGATTATTATATGTACCATGTGTAGTGACACCCTGCCAAGTTTCATGATTTCCTGGTGAGTTTTGGATTTACAGAGATTTAAAAACCGAGATTCACAATGTTTGTGGCCAAGGCAGGATGGAGAGATAGTTGAATTCATTCCCATTCGGTCCACGGGACCTAAACATGCACCCAAGGACCCATGTACGTTTATTCTAGCCATTTTGGTGCACTTGAGCATGTATTTGTAGTTTGGATTTGAATTATGGACATTAAATGCCTAGAAAACTCAATTAATGAATAAAAAGGGTCAAACGAACCATGAATAATTTCAAAGTTCAGCGCGAATCTCCCGTTCTTCCGTGTTGTGTGTAGAAGAAAATACGAGGCTAGAAGAGGGAGCGATTATCGTTTGGCCCACAAGGGGACACGTTTCCCTATTGAAACCACGAGGGTTCTTGCGACAGGCTCCGGTTTGTAAGAGGTTTGTAATAAAGCTTGGCCCAAATTGGCAATGTTTTTACCACGACATATATGTGCCATGACGTGACACCATGCCACCTTTGATGACTTTCTGGTGAGTTTTGGATTTATGGGGATTTAAAAACCAAGATTCCAAATGTTTGAGGATGAGCCAGGACGCCGGTACAATTGTAATTTGTTCCCATTCCTAGCATGGGACCTAAACATGCACCCAAGGACACATGTACAATTTTTCTAGCCATTTTGGTGAACTGGAGCATGTATTTGTAGTTCAGATTTGAATTATGGACATTAAATGCCTAGAATACTCAATTAGTGTATAAAAAGGCCAAACGAACCCTGCATAAGTTCAAATTTCATCATGGATATCCTGTAGTTCCATGTTGCCCGTAGAAGAAAATACAAGGCGAAAAGAGGCAGTGATTACGTTTCACCACAAGGGGAACACGTTTCCCCATTGGAACCACGAGGCTTCTTTGAGAGAAGCTCTGGTTTGTAAGATGTTTGTAATAAAGCTTGGCCCAAATTGGACAATGTTTTTACCACGACATATATGCGCCATGACGTGACACCATGCCAACTTTCATGACTTTCTGGTGAGTTTAGAATTTATGGGGATGTAAAAACCGAGATTCTAAATGTTTGAGGACGAGCCAGGACACCGGTACGGTTGTAATTCGTTCCCATTCCTTAAATGAGACCTAAGCATGCACCCAAGGACACATGTATAATTTTTCTAGCCATTTTGGTGAACTGGAGCATGTATTTGAAGTTTAGATTTGAATTATGGACATTAAATATGCCTAGGAAACTCAATTAGTGTATAAAAATGCCAAACGTACCCTGAATAATTTTAAATTTCAGCACGGATATCCTGTCATTCAATGTTGCCCGTAGAAGAAAATACAAGGCGAAAAGAGGCAGTGATTATGTTTCGACAATAAGGGGAACATGTTTCCCTATCGAAACCACGAGGCTTCTTTGAGAGAAGCTCCCGTCTGTAAGAGATTTGTAATAAAGCTTGGCCCAAATTAGACAATGTTTTTACCACGACATATATGTGCCATGACGTGACACCATGCCTACTTTCATGACTTTTTGGTGAGTTTAGGATTTACGGGGGTTTAAAAACCGAGATTCCAAATGTTTGAGGACAAGCTAGGACGCCGGTACGGTTGTAATTCGTTCCCATTCCTGACATGGGGCCTAAACATGCACCCAAGGACACAATATAATTTTTCTAGCCATTTTGGTGAATTGGAGCATGTATTTGTAGTTCAGATTTGAATTATGGACATTAATTGCCTAGTTAACTCAATTAGTGTATAAAAGGCCAAATGAACCCTGACTAAGTTTACATTTTAGCACGGATATCTTGTCGTTCCATGTTGCCGGTAGAAGAAAATACAAGGCAAAAATACACAGTTTCTAAAAGCACAAATGTGCGTGATAGGAGGGAGTAGGTCCCATAGGGTGACCATCCTGAAACTCCTTAAAGGCAAGGAGGCAATTCCTATCAGCAAGGTGCCACTTCCCATCCACTAGCCTAGTTGAATAGAACGCAGAAGTTAAGCATGCTCGGGCTGGAGTAGTCCAAGGATGGGTGACCCGGTGGGAAGTTACGTATCTCAAGATTCATTTAATCTAAATATCTCTATAGTTACCTTGTCTCTATAATGACCTGACATGCTGATTATATAAACCTTGTTTTTATAGGTTGTTTTTAGTTGTAAAATCACCACGACTGTGCAGGCGCGCGCAAATGGTGGAGGTACTAGCTTAACCGTGTGCGATGCAAGTGCGTTGTAAAATCACCACGACTGCGCAAGCTAAAGGCGAGTAAGTTTATTTATAAATTAGGACGGGCCGTGTGTGATAGACCAACTAGCTAGAAATATAAAAACAAACTACTCGCCTTGAGCGTTGCAAAAATTGGCGGTTCCGCCACTTTTCCTTATTAGCATACACGCATATTCTTATTGGACCGGGCACGATCTTGGGCACTCCCTCCCCACATCAATTCCTTTACCCAAATTTTAGTAGCCGCCATACTTCAATCGTCACCCACACTCCTCCAGCACCGACCTTATAGTAAAATTGCAGTAGCGGAGGCATTTGAACCGTCGCCCTTTGTCGTCCACCACCATCTCCACCCACCATTACTAAAAATTTTAGTAGGTGCGGTGTATCCTCAAACACCACCATCCCCCCTCCCCAGTCCCCCCACCCGGCCCCCTCCCCCCGTGAACCCTAGCTCGCGGCCACCGCCGGCACCGCCGCCAACCCATGCCGGTCTGCCCGTTCCTCCTAGCTTAGATAATAAAGATTAGGTTACCCAGTGATTCCCATACCATCGCCCCACTCCCCTGAGTTTTTAGATGAGGCCTGCAGTGTCCCTCCCCGCCATATCCACATCCCCTACTCCAGAATGTCACAGCCTAAGCTCGGCCACGTATCCCGGGGAGCCCGATGAGCGTTCAGCCAAGAAGAGGTTTATCGTGGCCTCTTCGGCGGACCTTGGCGAGGTGGCCGCCGTTCGCCCTGACCTGTCGATCCCGGAGCAACACGTCTGTCAGATCACGGGTTCCGGCAAAACCCTCAAGATTCGAACACTAGGGTGCGCACAAACATTCCCCCCTACCAATCCATGTCCTAGTTTGGCTAATACCTTACGGACTACTCAATGAACTCACAACACAAGGGGACACAAGATTTATACTGGTTCGGGCCACCGTTGTGGTGTAATACCCTACTCCAGTGTGTGGTGGATTGCCTCTTGGGCTGATGATGAATAGTACAAGGGGAAGAACAGCCTCCTAAGGTTGAGGTGTTCTTGTGCTTGGTAGGTGTGAGGATGAGTTGGATCTAGTTCAAGATGAGATGGTTGAGGCTCAGCTCAAGATGAGTTGCCTCCTACTATGGGTGCTAGTCCTATTTATAGAGGCCCTGGTCCTCTCCCCAAATATGGAGCGGGAAGGGAGCCAACAAATACTACAGCTTATCCTGACAAAAGTAGCCTTCGCCTGCAAAAGGCTCTGGTGGTGACGCCATCTTGGGCTCCATGGTGACCTCCGTCTTGCCGTCCTGCTGGTCTTGGTCTCGTTACACCGATATGAAAACCTTTGCCTGATGCCTCGGTACCCCGCGCCTGCGCTTGCCTCCTTAGCACCAAAGAGGAAACAAGGACGCTACGCGCGCTGGCGCCCGCCTGGTCTCGATCGTCATGGCTCACGTCACGAGAACCTCGCGAGGTTTGCCTTGCCTTGATCTCTCCGCCCCTTCCTAGCGAGGCCTCTCCTGAGGGGGTCTTGCGTTGTCCGCCTCGCGAGGCTTGGCCCCTCGCGAGGGTCTTGAATGCCTTGTTGATGAAGATGGGCCGTACAGGCCGGCTAGCACCACCACGCCGTGGGCCGCAGGCAGGCAAGTCTGGGGACCCCCGTTCCCAGAATGCTGACAGTATCCCCCAGGCCCAAGGTGCGCTCGGGCTTGGCTTCGAGGTGAAGACAAAGGGAAAGTGCGGAGCGCCACGGGCCCCAACAGCCTGCAGCCTCGGTTGACGCATGGCGGTTGATTGGACGTGGGCGTCTCCGCTTCCCCATGCTGCCTCGGCAACTGCCCGACTTGACAAGTCCCTGCGACATGCAAGGAAAACCATCATTACCTATGATCATGGGGGGTGCTGGTTGGCCTTCTCCTACTATAAATAAGGTGGGGGTCAGAGCCCCCATCACCCATGTCTTTCCCATTCCGCTTCCTTCTTCTTCTGCTCCACCGCCGACCCCAATGGCACTGTCGAAGAGGTTCTCCGCCACAGAGAAGGGGAAGACCCCTCGCGAAGGGCCCGGCTCCCCGGCGTCCCAACATGGACACGACCATCCCCGTAAGCACACCGCGACCCCCGTCGCGGCCCCCCGCCCCCGCGGTGGTGCCGCTGCGCGTGGCAGGGGTCGTTCTAGTCGTGGCAGCCTTGGTGGCGAAGGGAGATGCGCCATGGTTGCACGGCCTCCCCGGCCGCGCTTCCATTCAGCAGAGTTCGTTGTATGGTCGGAGAACCCGGCCGGCAACTGGCTTCAGCTCCCGCGCTTCTTCACCGACGAGCTGCCGGCCTCCGGTCCTGGCGGGCTGTGGCTGCAGGCGGACGGTTGCAGCAGCAGAGCCTCTTGGGTTGTGGTCGAGGTCTCCGCCGCGGGCAACATAGCTTTGGCCCGTGGCTGGCAGACGTTTGCCCGCGCGCGTGGCTTGGTCAGGCGGTGTACTCTTCATTTCAGGTATGACGGTGATGCGACCCTCTACGTGAGGGTGTTCTGGAAAGATGGTCGCCGCACCGGGTGCTGCCCCGAGGTGAATGACGGCGAGGAGGTGCTCGGCCTTGGCAATGGTCAAGACGAGGATGAGAGCGAACCCGCCCTTGGTGCTGACCATGTCTCGTCCAGCTACGGCGGCTCTTCCCCCGGCGACAGCTCCAGTAGGGGTTGCTACGACCAGCCACCACGCCGCCGCACCCGCTTTGAATGCGGTAGTGGATCGTCTCGTCGCCGCGCCTTCGTGAAGCGCGTGGAGGGGTCTGGCTGAGCTCAGGACGGTGCGGGAGCCTGCCTCCGCGGATCGCTGCAGGAGTAGGCACCGCTTTCTTTTGTTTTCCCTTTCCTTTCTACATCAAGAAGAAACCAGTATGGGCCCCAGAGGGCGTGTATTTAACTATGTATCGGACTATGGTTTCCCAATCATTATGCTATATTTGTTGTTTCCGTGCTGTGCCGTTATTTTGTGTAGAGGTAACTTAGCTTGGCACGCTTGGGGTAGCCTTCTCCTTGTGAGGGGCTTGCTTCCTGGTGCCTGCGGGGGCCTTTCTTGGCTTGGCGGGTGCCAGGGAACTACGAAAAACTTGTTAGGAACGTCGCCAGGAGGCTTTTCGTTCACCCGAGTCGAGACCCAACGCTTCGTATCGCGATACTCGGGGGCACGGATCAGGGGAGGTGCGCTAGCTTGTTGGCTCGAATGAGGATGCCTCGCGAAAAATCAGATAAGGGCAGGGGAGAGAAAAAGGCTTGCGAGGGCGCCTACCTAGCCCCCTCGCGAGGTATGCGAAAGAGATAAGACATGTTAAACTGGAACCGGAAACAGCAGCAAAAAGCAACGGAACCAAACCAGCAAGGAACTCCAGAAGCAAACTTTCAATTAAAAGGAGGTGAGCCAACTACGGAAAACATATGAAAAGCCGCTCCAGAACCTAATCTAGTGTTCAATTCTTCTCACCTGCGTGGAGCTAAGTATTGCCACTTGGACGTGGGAGGGAGCCCCCGAGGCCCGAGGGCGGCACTCCTGAGACTACGGGGCGTGTACAGCCCCACTTATTATTACGTGAGAGTATCACGGGTGGCGATCTTCACAGGCACTGGGCCTTCTTCACAGGCATCGGGCCTTTCTTCATGGGTAGAACTTCCTGAGGTGCTGGATGTTCCAGGCGTTCTGGATGGGTACCCCATCCTGTGTCTCCAGGCGCGCAGCACCAGGCCTGGAGACATGGACGACCCTGAACGGGCCTTCCCACATGGGTGAGAGCTTACGCAACCCTTCCCTGGATATGACCCGCCTCAAGATGAGGTCACCCGCTTCGAGCGTCCTGGAGCGGATGCTACGACAGTGGTATCACCACAGCACCTGCTGGTACCTTGCTGCCCGTAGTGCGGCTCCGCGACGGTGTTCCTCCCCCAGCACGAGGTCCATCCCCCGCGTGGCCTCCTATTGTGTTTAATAAAACGCAAGGACCCGTGCTGAGCGATGCCTGACCTCATGAGGGAGGACCGCATCTGCTCCATAGACAAGGAAGAAAGGGGTCTCGCCCGTTGTGTCGGATCACGGGTTCCGGCAGACCCTTAAGGTTCGAACTCTGGGGTGCGCGCGGAGATCGTGCCCTCTACCTCTCCGCCTCGTAAGGATCTAACTACTACAAGAACAACACAAGAGACACAGGGTTTATACTGGTTCGGGCCACCATTGTGGTGTAATACCCTACTCTAGTGTGGTGGGTGGATTGCCTCTTGGGCTGATGAGGAAGAACAGTACAAGGAAGATCAGCCTCGCGAGGGTCTGTTCTTGGCTAGGGGATGAACTGCTAGGGGAGTTCGATCGCCCTTCTCTCTCTCTCTCTGGGTGCTGGATCGGATCAGATTCTCGATCCCCCATCCCCTGGGGGTGGCTAGTCCTATTTATAGGCGAAGGCCCTGGGCCTCTTCCCAAATATTGAGCGGGAAGGGCGCCAACAATTGGCCAATTTGAAGGGGAACATCTGGTACACTTATCCTGACTAAAGTTGGTCTTTGCCTGCCAAAGGCCCTGTGGTGACACCATCCTGGGCTCCATTGTGACCTCCTTCCCACCGTTGGACTGGTCTTGGTCTCGTTGCACCGAAATGGGTGCCTTTGCTTGATCCTCTCGCCTGCGCTTGCCCCCTTTGCACCAAAGAGGAAAGGGGGATGCTGCGCGGGCTGGCACCCGCCTGGCATCCTTGGTCGTCGTGGCTTGCGTCATGGGCACCTCGTGAGGTACCCGCCTTGATCTCTCCGCCTCCTCGCGAGCCAGCCTAAGGAGGCCGTGCTTGAGGAAGTGCCGTGTCGTCCGCCTCGCGAGGCTTGACCCCTCGCGAGGGTCTTGAGCCTTGTGTCTATGAAGATGGGCCACGTTGGGCTCCCACTCGAGTCATGCCGCAGGCCGCAGGCGGGCAAGTCTGGGTACCCCCGTTCCCAGAACGCCGACAGTAGCCCCCGGGCCCAAGGTGCGCACGGACTTGGCCGTGCCGAGAGGCGAAAGGGCAAGGGCGAAGCGCCGCGGGCCCTAACAGCCTGCGGCCTCGGGCGCTGCGTGGCGGTTGATTGGACGTGGGCGGCACTGTTTACCCACGCTCCCTTATTCTGCGCCGCGCTAGGTTGCCCCACAGTTGTACACAGCCGCCCCCTTTTCCTGTTGCTTGACCGTCTCCTGCTCTTCCTCCCCCCGAACTCTGACTCTTGCTTCCAATCCCATCTCGCATCTCCTCTCTTCCTCCCGCCGCCATGGCTCCAAAGAAAGAGAAGGGAAAGAAGCCTGTGGATCCATCTCGCCCGCCGCCGCCGGTGGCGCCTACTGTCGGCCGCTCAATCATACTCAACCTGGAATGCCTGGGCAAGCTTAGTCCGGCTCTGGCCACCGTCTTCAATGAGTGTGGGAGGACGATGGCTTGGCCTACGTATCACTTCCCCACCGATAGGACAATCACCGAGGTCCATTACTTCGCCGACGCCTTGTGGGCGGGTTTGGTGCCTCCCTTCTCCGATTTCTTCAACGCCATCCTCAATCATTATCAGATCCACATGATGCATCTGGGTCCTGAGTCCATTGCCCTCCTTTCAGTCTTCACTTTTGTCTGTGAGGCGATGGTAGGCATCCCTCCTTCTGTTGCCTTGCTGCGCCACTTCTTCTCCCTGCATCTTACCGACCCTACGCAATGCTCGGCATGCGTGAGCTTTGTAGCTTCGCCCGAGACCGCAACCTCTGGTATCGACTTCAACCTCCCTCTGCCTTTAGCCGGGTTCCACGAGCGGTGGTTGTATGTTGATGTCGGGGTGCCCAGCCCCCGGCTCGCGAAGCCGACATCGCCTGCTGTGCCCAACTCAGGCTGGGGTCAGGAGACGCTCGTGAGCCCCCGGCTCGCCTTTGTGTGGCACCGCTTTATGTCCTTGAAAAAGCTTGGCGTAACGGCGCCCAAGGTGGTGAAGGAGTTCCTATTGCGCCGCATTGCCCCCCTCCAACGCCATTCTCGTCGAATGTGGACCTTCAGCGGGCATGGTGACCGCATGAGGCTTCAGGAAGAAGACCTGACGCCCGAGGCGCTGAGGACATTGCTCTTGGTCCTGACAGGCGATCCCAACCCCGGGGGTATCCGGCAGGGGGAGCTTTGTTGTACCTCTGCCAAAACAGGGGTGACTTCGTGAGGCAGACGCCCCCCTTCGACGAGTGGGGGCTACGCCCTGTCGGCCTCCAGAGGCCTCGCGAGAACCCTGTGGTGGTGATTTCCCTTCCGGTCGTCCTGGGTGAATCCTCCTCGAGTGGTGGCGCAGGGAGGCAGGAGAAAGCGGGGGTCGAGGGAGCCGCGGACGATGTGACCGCACCTGGCGATGCTCTTGATGGGGCAGCTCACGAGGTCCGTGCTGCCGAGGCTGTGGGTGAGGCGCTGCCGCCTCCGACGCTTGAGGCCGAGGCTTCTGAGCCCCCGGCCGTGATCTCTGGCGAGGCAGCTGCCCGTGCACATCAGGCATGTGTCCTCGACGCAAGTGGCCTTGGTACTCCATCCTCTTTGCAGGCTGATTCCTGTGCATCTCTCCTGGGCCGTTTCCGTGTGGACTTCGAGGCCCTCCGGAGAAAGAGGGAGGCCCTGGGCGACGACTTCCCCTGCCGCTTGCTGAAGCGCCGGAAGTACTTTGCTGTCGATGAGTAAGTCCTCTCCTTTTTTGTTCTCTATCCTGCTTGCCGCATCCACCGATCCTTGCTCTGCAGGCCTCTCCCTACTGAGCTCAATGAAGCCGCCGAGTTGACGCCTTCCTTGACTTTGTCTCCTCCACCACCCCTTGGTGCCTCGAGCTGCACTGCCCTTGTGGTTTGGGCGAGCGACGGCGCGGACCGTCACACAGCGTGTGGTGACTCTTCTGTTCCCGTGATCTCCTTCCGCGGGCCTTCCCTCGACATAGGCAGCCTGCCGTGGGCTTCCCATTTGGTCGCGGGCTGCGATTGGCAGAGGCTCCCCTCGGGCCCTCCTCCTGAGGGCAGGCCAGACTCAGGCCGGTTCTCTTCTGATGCAGCGCGGCTAGCCGTCGTGCGGGCGCCAGCCCCCAGCCCCCTGCCTGGGGCTGGAGCGATGGTCCGAGGAACTCGACGCCTGCTTGGAGCGGATGATGGCGTGGCAGATGTGCTTGAGCGTGCTCGGGGGCGTCGTGCTCGTCGCCATGAGTTCCTCCGAAGGGCGAGTGGCGCCGTAGACCTGCTCTGGCAGGAGCTCGCTGAGGAAGACGCACACCTGGAAACCGAGGGCTTGCGCCTGGCCGCAGAGCGGCGCGAGCTGGAGGCCGCCGCTGCCCTCGCGCGTCGTCGGCGCGACCTTGACGACGAAGGAGCGAAGGCGTCGCTGGAGGCTTCTCTGGCGGCTCGGTCTCAGGCCGTTGAGGAAGCCCGAGGAGCAGACCGACGGCGAGAAGCAGCAGACGAACGGGCTTGGGAGCTCTTGGCCCGGTGTCGCTCGTTAGAGGAGCAAGCGGAGCTGCACGAGGCAGCCCTTGCAGCGATGGGGGTGGCTTCTGGCGACCCGGCTGAGATTCGGAAGCCCGAGGAAGCATTGGTGTTGGAGGCTGCCGAACGCGCTCGCGAGCACGAGCAGCTGGAGACGAGGGAGCGCCTAGTGACGCAGGCGGAAGTTGATGTCGCCACGCGGGAAACGCGCGTCCTGGAGGAGGTTTGCCGTCGGGTGGCGACAACGCGCCAAGGCCTCGAGCGTGAGTTCGAGGGGAAGCTAGGGATGATCCGAGTCGAAGCTGAGGGTAGAACCGCCGCCTTGAGGGCCCAACGGGACGAGGCGACGCGACGAGCGGACGCCTCCCGGGTCGCTCTTGAGGCAGCGCAGAAGGAGCTGGCCACCTCCCAGGCCGAGGTGCTCCGCCTTCGCCAACGTGTGGAAGAGGCTGTGGCCGTTGAGCGTCAGAATGCCGACGAGATACGCCAGCGGCAAGTCCTGGAGGACGAGCACGGCCCCATGCTCACCAAGCTCAGGGAGAGGGCTAACATCGCCCTGGGCAACATCTGTGAGGCTGCCGTGGGCAAGCCGCACACGATTAGCTACACCGGCAACCTGCAGTTCTTCACCACCGTGGTGACACAGCTGGAGGCACGGTCGGCCAAAGCCGATAGGTTGGTGGAGGAGAGCAGCCGCGCCCTGCTCGGGCGCGCCTTTTCCCGCGTCTTCAGCCATCTTCGAAACATGGACCCCCACTTCGACTTCAACGCCGCCATCGCCCCAGTTCCCCAAGCTGTTCGAGGTGACCTGGCTGAATGGGTGGAGAGCAACGTAGATGCTCTCGTCCGGGCCTTCACTTCGGATGATGACGACGTGATCGTGGGTGCCGACGAAGGTGGCGTAGTGGATGACCCCAACACTGTTGATGGTGGCGCAGACGACGAAGGCGTGTCCAGCCACGCAAGCGATAGCTCAGGAGGCGCCCCCGAGGATGCATTGGCGGATTTGTCAGATTGACCACGTACTATCCTCGTCTTTTTGCCGCGTGTCCAATGGTAGGCTGGTTCACCCTTGTTCCTTGCTGGCTCCGGAGCTGCCTTCTGAAGGGCGTCACGTCTCGGGTGCTGGGTAGTTGAAACCTCGGGAGGCGGGGTCGTTGCTGACAGGAAACCCCACAGGCGTGGGCCGTCTTCGCAGGCTCCGGGCCTTTTCTCGAGCGAGACGTCTTCACAGGCGTTCGCCCTCTTCATAGGCTCCGGGCCTTTTCCTCAAGCGTGATCTCTTCACAGGCATTTGCCTTCTTCACAGGCTCCGGGCCTTTTCTTTGAGCGAGACGTCTTCAAAGGCATTTGCCTTCTTCACAGGCTCAGGGCCTTCTCCCAGGCGGGACGTCTTCATAGGCGTTAGCCTTCTTCACAGGCTCAGGGCCTTCTCCCGAGCGGGACGTCTTCACAGGCATTCGCCTTCTTCACAGGCTCAGGGCCTTCTCCCGAGCGGGATGGCTTCACAGGCGTTTGCCTTCTTCACAGGCTCCGGGCCTTTTCTCGAGCGGGATGGCTTCACAGGCGTTCGCCTTCTTCACAGGCTCCGGGCCTTCTCCCGAGCGGGATGGCTTCACAGGCATTCGCCTTCTTCATAGGCTCTGGGCCTTTTCCCGAGAAAACGATCTCCGCAAGTGCCAAAGGTCACCTCGCGAGGGAGCGACAACGGCAGTCTGGGCCATGCTCAAGCTAGGCCTGGCCCGGCTCACGAGGGGCTCGCGAGGAGGGGGTAGCTGTGGTGAGATGGTGACCAGAACACGGGAAACGATTCAAACAAGACCAAGCATCCCTTCCCCGAACGCACGCAAAGCTCAAATTCGAATTCAACTTAAATCCAGCGGGGGAAAAAGGTTACAACCAAAGGAAGAAGGCAATGAAAGCAAACAAAAAGGCCGCGTCCGGCACCTAATCTAGTCTTCGACGTCTTCTCACCAGCGCGGAGCTAAGTGCTGTCCACTGGGCGTGGGAGGGAGCCCCAGGGCCTGAGGCCGGCACCCCTGAGACTCCGGGGCGTGTACAGCCCCACTCATTATTACGTGAGAGTGTCATGGGGCGGCGAGCTTCACAGGCACTGGGCCTTCTTCACAGGAACCGGCCTTGCTTCATATCGCCAGACGAGGGCCCCGCCTTGCGCCACACTCTAGTGCCACCAACGACGACCGGAAACTAGGACGCCGCCGGTGGGGTAGAGCGGTCGCCAGCGGTTCCCCCGACGTCCACGGGTCCTCCGCCAGGGGCAGGCCCTCGGGCGCCTCCCCAGCGGAGGGCCTATCTTCTAAGAATGCCTTGCTCCGAACGCCACGGTGGTGATGTAGGATCTCTGCCCCTTTCCTGCAGCCCCCTGCGTACTCCTCCCGAGGGGTAGGAGACCGCAGGAGCGGGGCAGCTGCTTGTTGCGGCGACCTGCATCTCCCGTGACCCATGATTAGCGTATGCCTGCTCTTGAGGAATTAACGGTACCCGATAGTCGTTGCCTCCAGTGTGACCGACGGAGACGTCCTGGGGTTCCTGGAAGGGCTCGGCCTCTGGCGTCTCGTCCCCCTAGCTGGGGTTGAAGAGTGAGCCCTGTTCGCCCTCGTGAGCGTGCCCTTGGTCCATCATGTGGGGCACGTATTCCGCTGGCACCGCCACCGCGAATGCTGTGCTGCAGTGCTCCATGTGCCACGCGGTGTTGCTCGCCGTGCCCACCGTGGGGTGGTAGCGTGGTTGCCCGCACGCGTCGCGGGCTACGCTGAGACCTTCTCCTTCTCGCGCCGGGGGCGGGGGTAGCGCCACCGCCAGTCCAGCGCCGACGGATTCGCTGGTGCCGGGTAGTCCTGAGGCCCGCGGGGGCGCGCGGGGCCTCCTCGTGCGTCGCCCTAAGCTGGAGGCGGAAGCCGAGTGCAAAAGGGGTGAGCCCCCGAAGCGGCGAAGCCCAGGAGCTCGGCGACCCGCTCCAGCAGCATGTCGTGGCCGCCCTCCAGTAGCCTACACTGCAGCAGCTCCCGTGCTACTGTGAGCGTGGCCCTCGAGTTCGCCTATTCCCGGCGGGTGTACGGTGTCGTAGTTGCGGCGTGGTTGGAGGCCCTCGCTGCCGACCGCGCCTGTCGCGGTGTGAGGGTCGCAGAGGCTTGCCCGCGTCGCCCGCGGCCCGCAGCGCCCTGCGGACCGCGGGCTGCCTGTGGCGCGGGGTCGCCCGGAGCGGGAGGTTCCGCGCAGATGGGCCACGCCGCCCATGGGCCTTGGTTGCCCGCCTGGTCGCCGGACATGGTGACGACGACGCAATGGGAGACGGAGCGGTGGGAAGGTAGATTCCGGCGCACCCCTACCTGGCGCACCAAATGTCGGATCACGGGTTTCGGCAGACCCTTAAGGTTCGAACTCTGTGGTGCGCGCGGAGACCGTGCCCTCTACCTCTCCGCCTCGTAAGGATCTAACTACTGCAAGAACAACACAAGAGACACATGGTTTATACTGGTTCGGGCCACCATTGTGGTGTAATACCCTACTCCAGTGTGGTGGGTGGATTGCCTCTTGGGCTGATGAGGAAGAACAGTACAAGGAAGAACAGCCTCGCGAGGGTCTGTTCTTGGCTAGGGGATGAACTGCTAGGGGAGTTCGATCGCCCTTCTCTCTCTCTGGGTGCTGGATCGGATCAGATTCTCGATCCCCCATCCCCTGGGGGTGGCTAGTCCTATTTATAGGCGAAGGCCCTGGGCCTCTTCCCAAATATTGAGCGGGAAGGGCGCCAACAATTGGCCAATTTGAAGGGGAACATCTGGTACACTTATCCTGACTAAAGTTGGTCTTCGCCTGCCAAAGGCCTTGTGGTGACGCCATCCTGGGCTCCATGGTGACCTCCTTCCCATCGTTGGACTGGTCTTGGTATTGTTGCACCGAAATGGGTGCCTTTGCTTGATCCTCTCGCCTGCGCTTGCCCCCTTTGCACCAAAGAGGAAAGGGGGATGCTGCGCGGGCTGGCACCCGCCTGGCACCCTTGGTCGTCATGGCTTGCGTCATGGGCACCTCGTGAGGTACCCGCCTTGATCTCTCCGCCTCCTCGCGAGCCAGCCTAAGGAGGCCGTGCTTGAGGAAGCGTCGTGTCGTCCGCCTCGCGAGGCTTGACCCCTCGCGAGGGTCTTGAGCCTTGTGTTGATGAAGATGGGCCACGTTGGGCCCCCACTCGAGCCACGCCGTAGGCACAGGCAGGCAAGTCTGGGGACCCCCGTTCCCAGAACGCCGACACATTGGCTTGGTGGCGGTGGTGCGGATGGACCACAGCACGGACTGGAGCTCGTCGTACCAGCCCTTGCCGCAGGCCTCGAGCTTCTTCTTGAAAGTCCTGGTCGTGAGGCCCCTCAGGACCTCTGCGTTGGCGCATTCGGCCTGACCATTGCTCCTAGGGTGTGCCACCGAAGCGTAGCAGATCTGCGTTCCAAGGTTAGCACAATATGTTCTGAAGAGATTACTAGTGAACTGTGAGTTGTTATCAGTGATGCTGCGGTTGGGGCCCCGAAACGGCTCACGAGACCCTTGATGAACTTGACTGCGGAACCAGCTGGGATGGTGCGGACGGCTTCCACTTCCGCCCACTTGGTGAACTTGTCGATGGCGACGTAGAGGTAGCGGTAGCCCCCTGGCGCTCGAGGAAATGGGCCCAAGATATCCAGCCCCCAGACCGCGAATGGCCATGTGAGAGGGATAGTCTGGAGGCCCTGAGCTGGCTGATGGATCTGCTTGGCATGGAACTGGCAGGCCTCACATGACTTCACCGGCTCTGCTGCATCGTTGAACGCCGCGGGCCAGTAGAATCCGCTGTGGAATGCCTTGCCAACGAGGGTTCGCGACGACAAGTGGTACCCACAGTCGTCATCGTGTTTGTCGGTCAGCAACTCCTTCCCCTGGTCTCCGGAGATGCAACGCAGTGAAACGTCATTTGGTCGCTTCCTATATAACTCATCGTCCTGGATGCAGTATGCCGTGGTTTGCCGGGCCACACGCTCCGCGTCCTCCTCCTTCTCCGGTAGCGTCCCCTGCATAATGTATTCCTTGAATTCCTTGGTCCAGCATCCCTCCTGGGGCTCAAGCGCCAAGAGTAGGCGTGCTCCCGAAGTCAGGCCATAGGCTGGGGCTCCTGTGGCAGGCGGCTGCAGGAGCTCCTCCCAAGGCTGAGCTGTCCTTGAAAGTGGTGGTGCGGCTGATAGCTTGAAGAGCCGCTCCTCGAAGACGCCAAGCTCTTGGGGCTACCGCTTGGATGCCCTCTTGGTGATGTCGTCAGCTTCCCTGTTGGTGCCACGGGGAACGTGCCGCAACTCCAGGCCCAGGAACTGCTTCTCCATCTTGCGCACTTCTGCAAGGTATGCCTCCATGTGCTCGTCCTTCGGCTCATATACTTTGTTGGAGAAGTTGATGAGAAGTTGCGAGTCGCCCCTGACGGTGAGGTGCTTCACCCCCAGGGCATCCACAGCTTTCAGGCCAGCTATTAGGCCTTCGTATTCTGCGATGTTGTTGGAGACCTTCTCGCCCTGCTGAAAGCAGAGCTGTACAACGTAGTAGAGCTTGTCTTGAGTGGGTGAGACGAGTACTGCTCCAGCCCCCGCACCTTGGTGCGCGAAGGCCCCGTCGAAATACATGACCCAGCCGTCGGGCGCCTCACTTCCCAGTGAGGTGGACCGGTCCTCGCCTACTTCCAGTGTTGGGGCATCCGTCCATTCTACCACGAAATCAGCGAGGGCGGCTCCCTTGATGACACTGGTGGTGCTGAACTCCAACTGGAATGCCTGTAGCTCGATGTTCCACTTGGTGACCCTTCCCGCAGAGTTGGGGCTCCTGAGCACTCTCTCCAATGGGTAGGCCGAGACAACTTTGATGGGGTAGCCCTGGAAGTAGTGCCGCAACTTCCACGAGGCCACCAAGAGTGCGAGCAAGAGCTTCTGGGGCATGGGGTATCGTGCCCTTGCGTCCCGCAACACCGTGCTGACGAAATACACTGGGTGCTCGATGAGAACTAGCGTGTCGGCGAGTGAGGGAGTCCTGGATTAGGGGGTGTCCGGATAGCCGGACTATAACCTTTGGCCGGACTCTTGGACCATGAAGATACAAGATTGAAGACTTCGTCCCGTGTTCGGATGGGACTTTCCTTGGCGTGGAAGGCAAGCTTGGCAATACGGATATGTAGATCTCCTTCCGTTGTAACTAACTCTGTGTAACCCTAGCCCTCTCCGGTGTCTATATAAACCGGAGAGTTTTAGTCCGTAGGACGAACAACAATCATACCATAGGCTAGCTTCTAGGGTTTAGCCTCTGTGATCTCGTGGTAGATCTACTCTTGTACTACCCATATCATCAATATTAATCAAGCAGGAGTAGGGTTTTACCTCCATCGAGAGGGCCCGAACCTGGGTAAAAACATCGTGTCCCTTGTCTCCTGTTACCATCCGCCTAGACGCACAGTTCAGGACCCCCTACCCGAGATCCGCCGGTTTTGACACCGACATTGGTGCTTTCATTGAGAGTTCCTCTGTGTCGTCATCTTTAGGCCCGATGGCTCCCCTGATCATCAACAGCGATGCGGTCCAGGGTGAGCCTTTTCTCCCCGGACAGATCTTCGTGTTCGGCGGCTTTGCACTGCGGGCCAATTCGCTTGGCCATCTGGAGCAGATCGAAAACTACGCCCCTGGCCATCAGGTCAGATTTGGAAGCTTGAACTACACGGCTGACATCCGCGGAGACTTGATCTTCGACGGATTCGAGCCGCAGTCAGGCGGGCATGACCTGACTCTGCCACCGAACAGTGCCCTGGAGGCCGCACCCGTGTCCGTTCTGACCCTTAGCTCGGAGCCGACTGCGCCAATCGAGGACGGGTGGCTGGACCCCGCCTCGGTGGCTGCAATCTCTACGGCGATCGAGCCGAACACCAGCCTTGTCCTTTGTGAAGCTCGTGACTCTAAGGTGCCAGACTCCTCTTCGGACTCCGAACCCTCCGCGCCCCTGCCAATCGAACCCGATTGGGCGCTGATCATGTAATTCACCGCCGCGGACATCTTTCAGCACTCGCCCTTCGGCGATATTCTGAATTCACTAAGGTCTCTCTCTTTGTCAGGAGAGTCCTGGCCGGATTATGGCCAACATGATTGGGATGCGGACGAGGAAGAAATTCGATGCCCACCCACCACCCACTTTGTAGCCACTGTCGATGATTTAACCAACATGCTAGACTTCGACTCTGAAGACATCGACGGTATGGACGACGATGTAGGAGACGAACATGAACCAGCGCCTATAGGGCACTGGAAAGCCACCTCGTCATATGACATATATATGGTGGATTCACCCAAAGAAGCCAATGGCGACGGAACAATGGGGGATGACCCCTCCAAGAAGCAACCCAAGCGTTGGCGTCAGCGGCGCCGCTCTAAGTCCCGCCAAAGTAAAAACGGTGATACCGGCACAGGAGACAATAACACCTCGGACAGTGCCGAAGACAACTCCCTCCAGCAAGACTCGGCGTAGGAAGATGGAGAAGCCAACCCTCCTGTGAGGGCGGCAGACAGAGAGAAAGACGAGGATAATTACAAGCCTCCCTCCGAAGACGAGGCAAGCCTCAGCGACGATGAATTTGTCGTGCCTGAGGATCCCATCGAACAAGAGCGCTTTAAGCGCAGGCTTATGGCCACGGCGAGTAGCCTTAAGAAAAAGCAGCAACAACTTAGAGCTGATCAAGATTTGCTAGCCGACAGATGGACTGAAATCCTTGCGGCCGAGGAATACGAACTCGAATGCCCCTCCAAGAGCTACCGAAAGCGCAGGTTGCTACCCCGGTTGGAGGAGGAAGCACTTAAACCTACATCACCAGTGCATGAGGCGGCTGATCGGCCACCTTGCGGCTGTGACAGAGAGGCCTCTCGGCCCTCCACTCAAGCCGCACCCCGGCGTCGCTCAAAAAACACCAAGGCACGGGGAAATGCGCCAGACCTGCGCGATATGTTGGAGGACAAGGCAAGGCAAACAAGATCGATCTACGATCGCGTGGGCGCCCCATGACACGAGACGATAACCGTCATGCCGGATATAGTAAGTCCGGCCGGGCCAAACACAGTAGACAAAGCTCATTTGAGCTACGTCGTGATATAGCCCAGTACAGAGGGGCCGCACACCCACTATGCTTCACAGATGGCACAGCAGACCCTGCGGTATGGATCGAGGACTATCTCCTTCATATCCACATGGCCAGCGGTGATGATCTACATGCCATCAAATACCTCCCACTCAAGCTCAAAGGACCAGCTCGGCATTGGCTTAATAGCTTGCGAGCAGAATCAATTGGTTGTTGGGAGGACCTGGAAGCCGCATTCCTCGACAATTTCCAGGGCACCTATGTGCGACCACCAGACGCCGATGACCTGAGCCACATAATTCAGCAACCAGAAGAATCGTCCAGACAATTCTGGACACGGTTCCTAACCAAGAAAAACCAAATCGTCGACTGTCCGGACGCAGAGGCTCTAGCAGCCTTCAAGCATAACATCCGTGACGAATGGCTAGCCCGGCACCTAGGACAGGAAAAGCTGAAATCAATGGCAGCTCTCACGACACTCATGACCCGCTTTTGCGCGGGAGAAGACAGCTGGCTAGCTCATACAATAACATGACCAAGAGCCCTGGTAATTCGGATACCAAGGACAGCAATGGCAGGTCGCGTCGCAACAAGCACAAGCGCCGCATTAGCAGCGATAATGCTGAAGATACGGCAGTCAATGCTGGATTCAGAGGCTCTAAACCCGGTCAGCGGAAAAAGCCATTCAAAAGAAATACATCGGGCCCGTCCAGTTTGGACCGAATACTCGATCGCTCGTGCTAGATACATGGCACCCCCGAGAAGCCAGCCAATCACATCAACAGGGATTGTTGGGTGTTCAAGCAGGCCGGTAAGTTAAATACCGAAAATAGAGATAAGGGGCTGCACAACAACGAGGACGAAGAGCCCCGGCCATCGAACAATAGTGGACAGAAGGGCTTCCCCCCACAAGTGCGGACGGTGAACATGATATACGCAACCCACATCCCCAAGAGGGAGCGGAAGCGTGCGTTAAGGGACGTATACGCGTTGGAGCCAGTCGCCCCAAAGTTCAACCCATGGTCCTCCTGCCCGATCACTTTTGATCGAAGGTACCACCCCACTAGCATCCGTCATGGCGGATTCGCCGCATTGGTTCTTGACCCAATCATTGACGGATTTCACCTCACTAGAGTCCTTATGGACGGCGGCAGCAGCGTGAACCTGCTTTATCAGGATACAATGCGGAAAATGGGCATAGATCCCTCAAGGATTAAACCCACAAAAACGACCTTTAAAGGCGTCATACCAGGTGTAGAGGCCAACTGTACAGGCTCAGTTACACTTGAAGTGGTCTTTGGATCCCCGGATAATTTCTGAAGCGAGGAACTAATCTTCGACATAGTCCCATTCCGCAGCGGCTATCATGCACTGCTCGGACGAACAGCATTTGCAAAATTCAATGTGGTGCCGCACAACGCATACCTCAAGCTCAAGATGCCAGGCCCTCGAGGAGTCATTACAGTCAATGGGAACACCGAACGCTCTCTCTAAATGGAGGAGCATACGACAGCACTGGCAGCGGAAGTACAGAGCAGCCTCTCAAGGCAATTCTCCAGTCCGGCTTTCAAACGTCTGGACATCGTCAAGCGCGCCCGGAGTAACCTACAACAAGACCGCCTGGCACACTCCGAGCAAGCATAGCAATACGGCCCCAACCCCAGCCCTCGCGAAACTGCCGAAATCAGTACTACGCGTACATAACTACGCTCTGAAAATTCCATGGGCACAGGGGAGGGGAACGTCCACGGCATGCCCTAAATGCGGCTCAACCGCACTAGGGACTCCCGATTTCGTCATTTTTTCTTACTTTTAGGACTCCATCATACGGAAGGCCTGTCCGGCAGTACAATCGCCGAACACACGATGCAACAACCAAGGAGGCAGGAAGCTACTCGAAATTCCCAGGTGGTCTCTATAACGAGCAAAATACCTATCTTACATATCGTCTCGCAGCTCGCCCCCAGAGGGGTACATTTCAAATAGTCCCATCTCTTGCTTACCGCACTATTTGTATTGTTCTGCTTTTATAGCAGCATTTTAAAATGAACAATGTTTAGCTTCATCTCATTACTGCATTCTCTATTCATTTCCTTTTTTATATATACGTTCAATTATGACGTTTAGCACCCGTACACTTTGGTACGGTCAATACGCCAGGGGCTCAAGCACCCCATAATACGGCGTGAGAAGTCCGAACACTTTCACAAGTGCGGCCCTCCGAACTTATAGCATTATATGCATCAGCTCCGAATCATGTCTTTGGTCAATAGTTGGGTTTGCCCGGCTCCCATGTTTTGGTACCTTACGTTCCGCTATATCGGCTAAGGTAGCGCTGGGAGAACTACTGTGATTGTGCCCCAGTTGAGCTGGGCCTAAGCACCTCAGTAGAGAAAGCTAAAACTGACTGTCATGATAGGGCGAGAGTTGGTTGCTGTTCGGTAGGTTTCAAGTCCCTAAAGACTTATGCCGCTTCGAGCGAGGAGTCGGCTTTTCCGGCCTAGGCGTGTATAGCACCACGAACTCGGTCTTCCGAACACTAGGGGCTTCGCCGAAATTTAAAATTATAGAATTCTCGGGCTAAGTGAGAGTGATAACGCATTATAGTCCGATTGCCTTGTTCGTTGTGCTGAGCACCTCCCTCGAAGGACCCAACAATGGGAAAAAGAGTGCTCAGGTTTATCCCGAACACCCCAGCACTCGTGGCATGGGGGAAGAAGCCGATGACTCGCCATCTCTTAAATTTAATAAATGGCCGCATAGAAGGTAATATTTTAAATTAAACAAGCGTTGCATAGCGCAAATGAACAAGTTTTCAGCGCACAAGATAAAATGAACAAATTTCACTCAAATATTACATCTTTCGAGCATTCATCCGCCACATGGCGGGCACCCTTCAGGACGCCCTTGTGATACATCTCGGGGTGACGATGCTCCTTGCCCTGCGACGGCCCTTCATCGCCTCAACTTTCTGGAGGGCTTTTTGGGCTTCGGCCTTGGCAGACTTGGCGCATTCAAGGGCCGCCGCAAGCTCGGACTCTCGCATCTTTGAGTCAAGCTCCAAACTCTCGTGTTTTTTCACGAGAGCCTGGAGCTCTTGCTGCACCTCGCCAACCCGCGCCTCATGCTTCCCCGCTCGGTGCGTTTCGTGGCCGCCTTCTTTTCGGCCTCGGACAACGCTTGCCTAAGGGTCGCCACCTCAGTCATGGCCCCTATGGCACCAATAGCGATCCTGTCATTTTTTGCAACTGCATCTTTTTATATTATACTCCACAAGGTATTACTTACCTTCTTTTTCCCCGAGCTCCTTCTTGGCAAGGCCGAGCTCCTGCTTGGACCGCTCAAGGCTCTGCTTCAGCGCATCCACCTCCGTAGTCTGTGCGACGGAGGCTAGCAGCGAAGCCCGCATACGCATATTGACTTAATTTGTTAGACTCATGCGAATGTTATTAGATCCTCTATTCGGCTTTTCTTTCTGAACGCCAAATAGAGAATCAGGGACTACTGTCTATGCGGTAATATTTTTACATATTTTTTACATACCTCAAAGCCTGTCAACAGGCTGGCACAGGCTTCGGTCAGCCCGCTCTAGGCGGACTGAACCTTCTGAATCACCGCACTCATAATGGTGCGGTGCTCCTCGTCGATGGAGGCGCCGTTAAGCACCTAAAGCAAGTTATCCGGTGCCTCCGGTTGGGCGGAGGTCACCGGTGTCATAGGCTTGCCCTTCTTCTTAGGGGGTCGCCTGCCGGACTCCGGAACCTTTGAAGGTTCCAGTGCGGTGTCCGGCCTGGGGCCGGACTTGGATCCCTCGGGGGTTTTGTCCCCTTGGCGCCTGGAGTCTGGGATGTTGCCTTGCGGCGCCTCCAGGACCACCTCCTCCTGGCTTGGAGCCTCCTGGAACAACACCTCGACATTATCCGTAGGGTGAGGGGAGGAGGCGGTCGGAAGTGAAGTGTTGTTCACATCCGACGAATCCAGGGAACCGCTCGACGACACGTCGAGCCGGTCTTTGGGCAGACTGCATAAACATATTCGGCGTCAGGAAAAACTATGCAATAAAGGAACGCCACGAGTCATTCTGGTATCCGAACACTTACGATTTTGCCAGGGGCATGGCCCTGTGCGGCCACTCCTCTTTGCCGTCGTCGGCGTTGGTGGAGTAGTCCGGAGGGAGGGTCCTTCCTTTCTTGGACCCTCCGGCCTCCCCCGTTGGGGCTGTCGGATTTCGGGTTCCGGCTGACCCTTGAGGTTCGAACACTGGGGTGCGCGCGGAGATTACGCCTTCTTCCTACTTGCACCCCTCCGCCTCGCAAAGATCTAAGCTATGGAAAGAACAACACAAGAGACACAGGGTTAATACTGGTTCGGGCCACCGATGTGGTGTAATACCCTACTCCAGTTTGTGGTGTGGTGGATTGCCTCTTGGGCTGATGATGATGAACAATACAAGGAAGAACAGCCTCGCGAGGGTCTGTTCTTGGCTGGGGCGATGAATTGCTAGGAGGAGTTCAGTCACCCTTCTCTCTCTCTCTCTCTCTCTCTCTCTCTCTCTCTTTCTCTCTGATTGATTCTCTGGATCCTAGCTGATTCCAATTGCCTCTACCCTGGGGGTGGCTAGTCCTATTTATAGGCAAAGGCCCTGGGCCTCTTCCCAAATATTGAGCGGGAAGGGCGCCAACAATTGGCCATTTTGAAGGGGAACATCTGGTACACGTATCCTGACTAAAGTTGGTCTTCGCCTGCCAAAGGCTCTGGTGGTGACGCTGGCTTGGGCTCAACAATGACTTCCTCCCTGTTGTTGGGCTGGTCTTGGTCTCGTTGCACCGAAACATGTGCCTTTGCTTGATGCTCTCGCCTGCGCTTGCTCCCTTTGCACCAAAGAGGAAAGGAGGACACTGCGCGGGCTGGCGCCCGCCTGGCGCCCTTGGTCGTCATGGCTTGCGTCATGGGCACCTCGTGAGGTACCCCGCCTTGATCTCTCCGCCTCCTCGCGAGCCAGCCTGATGAGGCCGTGCCTGAGGAAGCTCCGTGTCATCCGCCCCGCGAGGCTCGGCCCCTCGCGAGGGTCTTGGGTCTGTGTTGATGAAGATGGGATGTGCTGGGCCCCCTTTTGAGCCACGCCGCGGGCCGCAGGCAGGCAAGTCTGGGGACCCCCGTTCCCAGAACGCCGACAGTAGCCCCAGGGCCCAAGGCGCGCCCGGACTTGGCCATGCAGGGAGGCGAAAGGGCAAGGGCGAAGCGCCGCGGGCCCTAACAGCCTGCGGCCTTGGGTGCCGTGTGGCGGTTGATTGGACGTGGGTGTCTCCGCAACCGTGCGAGTTGATAAAGGAGCGGCTTCTGCCCAGGCTTTGTTTTTTTCTTTCTCCGGTTGCTGCTCAGATCCCCCTTCTTGCGCCTCTCCTTCCTTCCTCCACATTTCTAGATCTACTCTGACCACGTGACCTAGGAAGCCATGGCGCCTTGTCAGTCCCCGACCGAAGCTTGGTACTCGTCTGCCCTGGAGTCGCCGAACGTGTCGGAGTCGAGCCTCGCCCGGTTGCGCCGGATGGCGGCGGCTCAGGGCATCGACGGGGCGAAGGTGTTCAAGGCCGGCTCTGCCACCCCTGAGGGCCAAGGGAGCACCTTCTATCCGCTCTTTGTAAGCGCCATTGCTGCTGGTCTGGTGCCTCCCTTCTCTGAGTTCTTCTTCTCTGTCCTCCGCCATTATAAGCTACATGCTCTGCATCTCCATCCCAACTCCGTCCTTCTCCTGGCAATCTTCGCCTATTACTGCGAGGCTCCCGTAGGGGTGCAACCCTTAGTGGCCTTGCTGCGCCAGTACTTCTATCTCCGGACCACTCGCGGTCCTACTTCCATGTGCGCGAGCTTCGTCGCGTACGGTGGCGCCATTGCCATCTCAAGCCCCGGGAAAAGGATTGAGGGATTTAGGAGCAAGTGGGTCTTGGCAGATGCTGGGCGCATCCACACTCGGCTGATCTTGCCCATGGAGCAACCCATGAGCTCCAGCGATTGGGGTCGAGCGGAGTTCGCGGACCCCCGCGCGAAGCTGGTGTTGGAGAAGATGGACGCGGATCTGAGGCCGGCCAACATGGCGGCGGCGAAGCTGACCGGCGCGTCGCTGCTGAGGGAATTCCTGGAGCACCAGCTGGCTCCGCTTCGGTAGTACTCACTTCCAATGTGGAGGCCCCATCCGAGCCCCGGGGCCTTGGCCGACGAAGATCTGGCTGCGGTCCTCCAATCTCTGGTCGGGGGCGATGTGGCGAGGTTGGAGGGTGCTCCTACGCCCTCGTTCCTCCGCGACGACTGGGAGCAGGTGGTGGAGTCCATGCCGGTCTTCAACGGGGACGGGCCCATGCCCACGGAAGCTCCCGGGGAACCGGTGGATGTGTCCTCCGACGACTCCAGCGAAGAGGAGGACGGAGGGGAGCGGGAGAAAGGGCCTGACTCCGAGGCGACTGACGGAGAGTCAAGGGCTCCCCTCCCCCGGCGCAGGTCCCACGCTCTCCGCCTCTCTCCGAGCGATGACGACGAGGATGATGACGAGCAAGGCGGCGGGAGCTTGCCCCTAATCCCGAAGAAGGACAGGACCGGGCTGATCTCCCGTGAGTCTGGCCCAGCCCCGAGGCGGACCGCAGACGCGCCTTCCGCTTTCGAGGTTGACCCTTCCAGCCGGCTTTCAGGCTTCAAATTCGGCCGGAGGCAGCTTGAGCTTACCGGCGACGACCCGTAAGTGCTTGATTCTTGTCTTTAATTTTTGTTCTACTGTCGAGGCTTGACGTCCGCGTCTCTTGGATAGGCTGGCGCCCGCAGCAAAGAAGCCGAAGGGGGCTCCTGAGGTTCCATCCGTGGCAGCGCCTCTGCCCGCGAAGGGAGGTAACCGCGATGCACGGGCCTCTCCTGCCCGGTCGTCCTCAAGAGGCCTGGCTGAGCTGGCTGGGGCGAGCTCAGCCCCATGGCCCAAGTGAATCCCGAGGTGCCTTTGCCTGCCGCCGCCACCACAGTCGTCGGGGCGCAGCAGGCTCCGCCTCAGGATGTTGTGGCCGTGCCGCCGCCTTCTCCTCCTACTCCACCGACTGCTATCTCTCTGACTCCCCTGCCGTTCTGGATCGTGTTGCTGCTGAGCTGGACCGGCTGCGGCAGAATCTTCTTGGCGCCGACCATCGCTTGGTGCCCGGGCGCTTGGAGCTGGCTTCAGGATGGATTCGCTCCGACGCTTCGATTCGGGCGGTGCTGGTCCAGGCCTCGACGGCTTGCGATGAGGAGAGGCAGGCTGTCTGTAGGATCGGAAGTATGTCTAGAGGGGGGTGATTAGACTACTTGACCAAATAAAAACTTAACCTTTTCCCAATTTTAGTTCTTGGCAGATTTTAGCTACTTTAGGACAAGTCAAGCAATCATCACACAATTCAAGCAAGCATGCAAAGAGTATATAGGCAGCGGAAAGTAAAGCATGCAACTTGCAAGAATATAAAGGGAAGGGTTTGGAGAATTCAAACGCTATTGGAGACACGGATGTATTTCCCGTGGTTCGGATAGGTGGTGCTATCCTACATCCACGTTGATGGAGACTTCAACCCACGAAGGGTAACGGTTGCGCGAGTCCACGGAGGGCTCCACCCACGAAGGGTCCACGAAGAAGCAACCTTGTCTATCCCACAATGGCCATCGCCCACGAAGGACTTGCCTCACTAGCGGTAGATCTTCACGAAGTAGGCGATCTCCTTGCCCTTACAAACTCCTTGGTTCAACTCCACAATCTTGTCGGAGGCTCCCAAGTGACACCTAGCCAATCTAGGAGACACCACTCTCCAAGAAGTAACAAATGGTGTGTTGATGATGAACTTCTTGCTCTTGTGCTTCAAATGATAGTCTCCCCAACACTCAACTCTCTCACACAGGATTTGGATTTGGTGGAAAGAAGATTTGAGTGGAAAGCAACTTGGGAAAGGCTAGAGATCAAGATTCATATGGTAGGAATGGAATATCTTGATCTCAACACATGAGTAGGTGGTTCTCTCTCAGAACATATGAGTTGGAAGTGTAGTTGTGTTTTGATGGCTCTCTTCACGAGTGAAGAGGAGGTGGAGGGGTATATATAGCCTCCACACAAAATCCAACCGTTACACACAATTTACCAATCTCGGTGGGACCGAATCAACAAACTCGGTCGGACCGAAATAGTAAACCTAGTGACCGTTAGAGATTTTCGGTGGGACTGACATGCAACTCGGTAGGACCGATATGGTTAGGGTTAGGGCATAACGTAATCTCGGTGAGACCGATTACACAAACTCGGTGAGACCGATTTGGTAATTAGCTAACCAGAGAGTTGGTCAGGTAAACTCGGTGGGACCGATCTTTCGGTGAGACAGAAATGTTACAAAAGGGAAACAGAGAGTTTACATTGCAATCTTGGTGGGACCGATCCGCTCTTTCGGTGAGACCAAAAAGTTATGAAAAGGAAACACAGTGATTGCAATCCCATCTCGGTGAGACCGAGATCCCTATCGGTAGAACCGATTTGCTAGGGTTTGGCAGTGGCTTATGACATGTGAAAATCGGTGGCGCCGGATAGAAAGAATCGGTAGGTCCGAGTTTGGCTTTGGGTTTAGGTCAAGAGTGGATATGAGAAAGTAGCTGAGGATTTTGGAGCATATCATTAAGCACATGAAGCAAAAGGCTCATTAAGCAACACCTCATCCCTCCTTGATAGTATTGGCTTTTCCTATGGACTCAATGTGATCTTGGATCACTAAAATGTAAAATGAAGAGTCTTGAGCTTTTGAGCTTGAGCCAATCCTTTGTCCTTAGCATTTTGAGGGTTCCACTTTCACCATCCATGCCATGCCAATCATTGAGCTTTCCTGAAGTAATTGTCTTGGAATAGCATTAGCTCAATGAGCTATATGTTGTTATGAATTACCAAAACCACCTAGGGATAGTTGCACTTTCACTGTCCTTGAGGCGAAGGCTGCTCGTGACGCAGCCCTGGGGGAGGCGGCCGACGTCCGTGGTCACTGTAAGGTGATGGAGGACGAGCTGCAAGGCCTGCGGGACCAGCTCGCGAAAGAGGCCCGCCTTCGCCAAGAGCAAGAAGAAGGCGTGAAGGCTCGCGAGGCGGCCGTCGAGGGCCGGGAGGCCAAGCTCAAGAAGCGCCGCGACCGCCTAGGCGCGCTGGAGCAGGAGTTGGGGGTGTGGAAGGTCGAGCTGGACGACAAGGCCCGGGTTCTTCCCGAGGACCGCGTGGCCTTCGCGGAGATGGAGAAGAAGGCTCGCTCCTCGCCGAAGACGCTTTATGACAACGGCCTGGAGAGCCCGCTGGCTGGCGCCGAAGACGGCCCCGCCAAGCTGCTTCCCTTCCTGGTTCGCGCTATTGAAGATGTCGCCCTTGGCCTTGGCCCCACGGCCGAGGCCGAGGCGCGTGTCTTGTCTTCTGCAGCGCTGACGCGGGTCTTCACCCACATCTACCTTCACGATCCCAGCGTCGACCTCGACAGCCTGCTGGAGCCAGCAAGCGGCGAGCGTGCCGCTGTCGCTGCCGAGGCCGTGAAGGGTTGCGCGGAGGCTCTGCTGGGGAAGTTCCGGGCCTTGCGAGGCCGAAGCGAGGCGCTGCCGACCCTGCTGCTCCATGAGGCGAACCCACTCCGTGCTGCTCCACCGCCGACAAGTGACTCCGTTGTGGCTCCTGTCCTGCCTTCAATTCCTGCACATGTATCATGCCTTGGGGAGGCGTTTAAACTTGTGTTTGGCATTGAGATAACAGTGTGGACTGTAATATTTGCTTTTGAACTCCTTGAAATTTAAGATGGCGCTCCCCTCTCGCCTTTGCTCCCCTTTTTGATCTACGTCCTCGGGTCCCGGCCCTCGAGCAAGTCTCAGCCGTCGATGGTATGCCAGGTCGCGATACCGTGGACAAGGCTAGAGGGTGAGGGCTGGAGAGCCAGTAGGAGCCCTAAGTCGTGATGCTCAGGCACCCCCCCTTTAACGTGCAAGCGGTTCGCGCGGTTGAGAGTGAAGGAGGTTGTCTTTGGAATTTACACTTTTCCTTCCTACTTGCTTATGTTCTACACCGGCAGAGCCCAGCCCTTCGCATACCTCACCCAGCGTTAGCCCCGACCAGAAACCAGGACGAGACTAAGGAGTGAGGGGCTACGTGACAAGTTAGGCTCCTGAGTCGCGATGCTCAGGAGTCCCCCTTGGCGCACGAACAGCAAGTAGGGAGGCGAGATGTGGGTGGATCTACCGTTCTACGTCTGCAGAGCCCGGCCCCGCGCGTACCTCACCCAGCGTTAGCCTTTCGGAACTAAGGAGTGAGGGGCTACGTGACCAGTTAGGCTCCTGAGTCGCGATGCTCAGGAGTCCCCCTTGACGCTCAAACGACCTTCGTACCTTGGCTCCGCTCGGGGAGAGACGCGCGACGAACCAGGCCCGGGGGGCCTGGCTGGGTGGCGTGCGTCCGGGCGTGACCCAGGCGCAGCCCCCGTGCCCAACCCCTCGCGCGGCACTCCCGAGGGGAGGCGTTACGATGAGGCTAGACACTGAGCTCTGGGCTCCCTGAGGTTGATGCGTCCCGGGGGCCACCCTCAGTTGTTTATCACCAGCGCGGAGCATAGCGCTTCTGAAAGTGCGTTATATCGACTAGAGGGGGGGTGAATAGGCGATTTTTATGAAATTCTTCACTGACGAATTTGCTAGTGAGGAAATTCCTTAGCGAAGAACTACTAGCAGCGGAATAAGTACTTAGAAGTAAACATAACATAATACATGCATGGTCATCATGATGAAATGAAGACAAACACAGAGTACAGGAAGCGTAAACACAGGATAGCACAAGATGAAGACAAACAGACTGAAGAAATTGAACTGAGGAAATTGAGAAAGTCTTCAGTCAAAGTCTTCAAACACAGATATGAACAAACATGCAACACAGTAATGAGGAAATGAAAGTGTTGAGGAAATAGAACCAGTTGGCTTGGTGAAGACAATGATTTGGTAGACCAGTTCCAACTGATGTCTCAGTTGTACGTCTGATTGGAGTGGCTGAGTATTTAAACTCGAGGACACCTAGTCCCGGACACACAGTCCTCACCGTATTCTCCTTGAGCTAAGGACACACAGTCCTCACCCAATCACTCGTGGTAAGTCTTCAGGTGACTTCCAAACCTTCACAAACTCGGTCACTCGGTGATCCACAATTCCTCTTGGATGCTCTAGACCTTGACGCCTAACCGTCTGGAAGAAGCACAGTCTTCAAAGGTAACAAGCATCGGATCCACGCAGGATCAATCACTTCAGTGATGCTCAATCACTTTGGGTTTGTAGGTGTTTTGGGTTTGGGTTTGGATTTTCCTCACTTGATGATTTTCGCTCAAAGTCCTCGGACGATGGGTTGCTCTCAAATGACAAGTGTCAAGTTCTCGCGGAGCAGCCAACCAGCTAGTGGTTGTAGGGGGCTGCTATTTATAGCCTAGGGAGCAGCCCGACATGATAAGACATAAATGCCCTTCAATGATATGACCGTTGGATGGATAAGATATTTTGGGACAGCTGGCGCGTAGCACAACAACGGTCGGAAATTTTAGGTACAAATTCCTCAGGGCTATCATGTTCCTCACTGTGTAGGCAATTCGCACTGGCGAATTCCTAACTCCTCAGTCAGAGCAAGATCCTCAGTGACCAGAAGAACTGCGTCTCTGTCATTGAAGAAATTGACTGATCTGTATGAGATTTCCAAAGGCTTCACTCGAAGGGATTGGTAGGTGTAGGATTTGAGTTGAGCATCAAGTGGAAATTTTCTCCTTAGTATTTCCTCGACCCCCTTTAACAGTACGGTGTTTCCTATGACTCAAGAAAGAGAAAATGAAACTACGAAAACAAAAGTCTTCACGCTTCATGTTCCTCGAATGATAACCAAGTCTTCAAGGTCACACCAATTTCTTCACTTTCAAAGTCTTCAGAAAGTCTTCAGAATATCAAAGTCTTCAGTCGAAGAACTTCATTTTTAGGGGTCGACTTTCTCTGTAAATATCAAACTCCTCATAGACTTATAGACCCGTGTACACTCATAAGCACATTAGATCCTTAACCTATAAGTCTTCAATACTCCAAAATCACTAAGGGGCACTAGATGCACTTACAGCTTCCGTATGTGTACGGGCATAGCCGCTCCTCGGCAGTGTCGTCAGCCAGCGCGAAGCATGGTGCTTCCACTGGTACGTGGGAGGGGGCTCCCCTCCGGGAGGAGCCCCCGGGGCGTGTACAGCCCTGCCCTGACATGTGGCTGGCACGGTAGGGCCTGGCGAGGTGTATCTGGACACCTGTGAGCCAGCGCGGGACTCATGGGGCCCTACCTCTAGGCGGGTTGCGCCTGGCACTGGGCCTTATCTTGTGATGTGTTCCTGCAAATTTGGTTAGATGCCTGCACTCTACGTCCTCGGGTCCCGGCCCTCGAGCTGGTCTCAGCCGTCGCTGGTATGCCAGGTCACGATGTCGTGGACAAGGCAAGAGGGTGAGGGCTGGAGAGCCGGTAAGAGCCCTGATTCGCGATGCTCAGGTACCCCCCCTTTAACGCGCAAGTGGTCGGCATGGAGAAGAAGAGGTGCCGTGGACCGGCATCAAATAATCAAGCATGGTGGGTTGAACGCATAGCCGGAAATAAACGCAAATGGGATACATGCCGCTGGGTCTGGCCCGAGCGACTTGGAGATGATGCAGCCCGAGGGGCGCCCCCAACAAAGTAAGCTAGCAACATGAAATAAAAGGGATACATGCTGCAGGGACGGACCCACATGGCCTGGGAATAATGCAGCCCTGGGGGCGCTCCCAGCTGGAAATGAAACTTGAAAGATGTCACCTGATGATGTTGAGGATGAAGCAGTGTTGGTGTAGTAGACTCGGTGGGCTGCGGAAGCCGATCCTCACGAGCCCCCAGGCCCAGGGGCCTCGGGAGGCTCCGGAGGCGCCGGTGGCTCCTCGCGGACCATCTCCATCTCCGCCAGGGCTGCGGAACGCCTGGCCTCTTGAGCTTCCATGATGCCCCTCATGAGGCACTGGTACATGGCAGCCACGTTCGGCAAGCCGTAAGGCATGCGAACGTAGCTGTGTGGTGGACCTTCGCAGTGCCCCACTCGCGAGGGCCAGAGGCGCTCCAGAGAGGTGACTCGATTGAGCCCTGGTATGTCGATGCAGACGCGTAGCCCACCATCCTCGCCTGGATGGGGAGCCACAGCTGGTAAGCGGCGGCCGCCTCTCATGACTCTTGACTCCTGTAGCTCATGAATGGCCTTGCTGACGAACTCCTGAGGGTCTGACCCTCCTTGCCTTACTCCTACTTGAGGGAAACGTGCTTCGAAACACGCCTCCATGTGGTGCCCAAGCGCCTCCCTCGTGACCTTAGCCAGGTCGGTGGCCCTCCGGGGGAGAGCCCCCGAGCCCTGCCTGAGGAGGGCGCCAGGCGCGCCTTCCTATGCAATGGATGGAGGTTCCCCCTGGGCAGGCGCGGGCCCTGAGGGGCCTGCCTCCTGAGGGACCGGGCCGGACGACGTCTTCTTCTTCTTGGGGGTGGTCTCGGGAAGCCTCCTACTTTCGCGATCCGGGTCTTCCAGTGATGCGGCCTGAAAGGCTCGTTCCAGGGAACACACCGCGTCCTTCTCTTCACAGGGCACCGTGATGACTCCACCACCTCCTGGCATCTTGAGGACGTTGTAGCCGTGGTGAGTTACGGCCATGAACTTGGCCAACGCTGGGTACCCAAGGATGGCGTTGTACGGCAGGCGAATGTGAGCGACGTCGAAGTTGATGAGCTCGGTGCGGTAGTTGTCGCGTGCCCCGAAGGTGACTGGGAGGCGGACCTGCCCAATCGGGACCGTGGAGCCGTTGGTGACTCCGAAGAAAGGCTTGGTTTGCTGAAGCTGGTTGTAGGGCACTTGGAGATTGTTGAATGTTTCCACGGACAGGACGTTGAGCCCTGCCTGTGGGATCGGAAGTATGTCTAGAGGGCGGTGATTAGACTACTTGACCAAATAAAAATCTATCCTTTTCCCAATTTTAGTTCTTGGCAGATTTTGGCTATCTTAGCACAAGTCAAGCAATCTTCACACAATTCAAGCAAGCATGCAAAGAGTATATGAGCAGCGGAAAGTAAAGCATACAACTTGCAAGAATGTAAAGGGGAAGGGTTTGGAGGATTCAAACGCAATTGGAGACACGGATGTTTTTGTCGTGGTTCCGATAGGTGGTGCTATCGTACATCCACGTTGATGGAGACTTCAACCCACGGAGGGTAACGGTCGCGCGAGTCCATGGAGGGCTCCACCCACGAAGGGTCCACGAAGAAGCAACCTTGTCTATTCAATCATGGCCGTCGCCCACGAAGGACTTGCCTCACTAGCGGTAGATCTTCACGAAGTAGGCGATCTCCTTGCCCTTACAAACTCCTTGGTTCAACTCCACAATCTTGTCGGAGGCTCCCAAGTGACACCTAGCCAATCTAGGAGACACCACTCTCCAAGAAGTAACAAATGGTGTGTTGATGATGAACTCCTTGCTCTTGTGCTTCAAATGATAGTCTCCCCAACACTCAACTCTCTCTCACAGGATTTGGATTTGGTGGAAAGAAGATTTGAGTGGAAAGCAGCTTGGGGAAGGCTAGAGATCAAGATTCATATGGTAGGAATGGAATATCTTGAGCTCAACACAAGGGTAGGTGGTTCTCTCTCAGAAAATGTGTATTGGAAGTGAAGATTTGTTCTGATGGCTCTCTCCACGAATGAAGAGTGGGTGGAGGGGTATATATAGCCTCCACACAGAATCTAACCGTTACACACAATCTGCCAAACTCGGTGGCACCGAATCGTTAAACTCGGTCGGACCGATTCAGCAAACCTAGTGACCGTTAGGATTTTCGGTGGGACTGAGATGCAACCTGGTAGGACCGATATGGTTAGGGTTAGGTCATAACATAATCTCGGTGTGACCGATTACACAAACTCGGTGAGACCGATTTTGGTAATAAGCTAACCAGAGAGTTGGTCAGGTAAACTCGGTGGGACCGATTCGCTCTTTTCGGTGAGACCGAAATGTTACGAAAGGGAAACAGTGAGTTTACATTGCAATCTCGGTTGGACCGATCGCTCACTTCGGTTGGACCGGAACGTTACGAAGGGAAACAGAGAAATTGCAATCCCATCTCGGTGAGACCGAGATCCCTATCGGTGAAACCGATTTGCTAGGGTTTGTGGCAGTGGCTGTGACATGTGAAACTCGGTGGCTCCGGATAGAAAGAATCGGTGGGGCCGAGTTTGACTTTAGGTTTGGGTCATATGTGGATATGGAAAGGTAGTTGAGGATTTTGGAGCATATCACTAAGCACATGAAGCAAGAGGCTCATTAAGCAACACCTCATCCCTCCTTAATAGTATTGGCTTTTCCTATGGACTCAATGTGATCTTGGATCACTAAAGTATAAAATGTAGAGTCTTGTTCTTGAAGCTTTAGCCAATCCTTTGTCCTTAATTTTGAGGGATCCACTTTCCTCATCCATGCCATGCCATCCATTGAGCTTTTCTGAAATATTCATCTTGGAATAATGTTAGCTCAATGAGCTATATGTTGTTAGGAATTACCAAAACAACCCAGTGATAGTTGCACTTTCACTGCCCCGCCATCGATGAGGGTCCTGGTGACCACCACGTTGCTGATGATTGGGGAACAAAGCATCAGGAGGACTCCGGCTATGGCCGCGCACTTGAGCTGATCCGCTGAGCTGAACATGATGGCGCATGCCGACCACCCGAGAGGGCACGTGGCTTCGAGCTTGGGGAGGACTGCATTTACTTCGCGAGCGAACTGCTTGAAGATGCGCTGAGAGGCTGGGGCTTGAGCTCCGACCAGGATGCAGGCGATCGCGCGCGGCTCCTGGAAGCCCCCAGCCCCCTCGTCCTCATGGCGGTCCTCATTTCTTCTTGGCTGTGGCGGCAGCGGAGGGAGGCTTGCGTTGCCTTGCGGGCGATCCTCGCGAGGCTGGTCCCTCCAGTCTCCCTCGCGAGGCGGGTCTTGCCAGCGTTCCTCGCGAGGTCGATCACGCCACCCTTGGCGTGGGCCGCGGTCTTCCCAGCGTCCTTCGTTTCTTCCTCCTCCTCGACCGTAGCCCCGGTCACCGCGGTTGGGACGACGGCCAATCCTTCCTTCTCGTACGGCTCAGAGCTCTTGACATTCGTTGGTGTTGTGGGTGTGGAGGTTGTGGTACACACAGTACCGACTGCCCTTGGAAGATTCGGGCTGATCTCTGCCCCGCTTGGTGTCTGGTTCTGCCGCGAGCACGGCAGCCCCCTTGGGCTTCACATCCTTGGCCTTGGACTTCTTCTCTTCTGGGTCTGCGGCAGGCAGCTCGAGGAGAGAGAGGCACCCTTCCTCAAACCTGGCGCACTTGGTCGCCAAGTTGAACAACTCCAAGGAAGTGCACATGTCTTCATGCATCGCCAGCTCCTCCTTCATCTTGACGTCACGCACGCCGTCGGAGAAGGCTGAGATGATGGCCTCCTCGGACACCTTGGGAATCTTGAGGCGTGCGTTGTTGAAGCGCTGGATGTACTTTTGCAGGGTCTCTCCGGGTTGTTGCTTGATGCGGCGCATGTCTCTCACGGCGGGCAGCCGGTCGTGGGTACCTTGGAAGTTGGCGATGAAGCGGGTGCGCATCTCGTCCCAGGAGGAGATTGTGCCTAGAGCCAGTTCAGGAGCTAGGTGCGGCCCCGTCCTTGAGCGCCATGGGAAACCAGTTCGCCATGACCTTCTCGTCTCCGTTGGCAGCTTCGATGCCCAGCTCATAGAGCTGGAGGAACTCCGCAGGGTCAGCCGTGCCGTCGTAACGAGGAGGCAAGTCTGGCTTGAACTTGCCGGGCCACGCGACGCTACGTAGCTCGGTGGCGAAGGTACGGCAGCCTGCTGTGGCCACGGGAGGCCTTGGGTGACGGAGAGCTTGGTCTTGCAGGTCCCCATGCGCTACAGCTGGGAGCAGCGCGGGGTCTTGACGCGCGGGAGCAGCAGCATGGCCGAGTCGTGCTGGAGCAAGGAGCGCCCAGGCAGCTTCTTGCGGGCGAGGGACTTCTTGGCAGCTCTGCTCTTGCCGCGCTGGCACCTGACAGAGCGGGTTCCACCCAGGGGCCACGCGCCTTGGGGCCGGGGCGCCTTCTTGAGGAGGAGGCGGCTGGGGCACCCTCGGAGCTTCGTCGCCCGCGCAGGGCGGGGTGCGGTGCAGCGGGAAGGACGGCGCAGGAGAGCCCCCTGCGGCGCGAACGAGCTCGGCGACGCGGTCAAGCCATTCTTCGTAGACGTCGTCGACGGGACGGTAGTGCAGGAGCTCGTTTGCCGCGATGAGCGCAGCTCGAGCCTCCATGGGTGCGCGGAGCGCGCGGGACGAAGAACCAGCTGGGGTGAGCGAGGGAGTAGCGGTGCGGCTGTCTTGCCGCACGGACTGATGCTGAGACGACGTTTGCTGCTCGTTCCCCGCTGGGCCAGTGGCGACATTGATGGAAGGCGACGGGGAACGGCGAGGACGCCCGCCGACAGGGGCCGTCTGGGCGATGCGGGAAGAGAGAGCGGCTCAGCGCTCGGCGCGGGCCCGACGAGCGTCAGACATGGACGCGATGGTCGGAGGAGAACGGGGCGGTGGAAGACGAATTCCGGCGCACCCCTACCTGGCGCGCCAAATGTCGGATTTCGGGTTCCGGCTGACCCTTGAGGTTCGAACACTGCGGTGCGTGTGGAGATTATGCCTTCTTCCTACCTGCACCCCTCCGCCTCCCAAAGATCTAAGCTATGGAAAGAACAGCACAAGAGACACATGGTTTATACTGGTTCGGGCCACCGATGTGGTGTAATAACCTACTCCAGTTTGTGGTGTGGTGGATTGCCTCTTGGGCTGATGATGATGAACAATACAAGGAAGAACAGCCTCGCGAGGGTCTGTTCTTGGCTGGGGCGATGAACTGCTAGGAGGAGTTTAGTCACCCTTTTCTCTCTCTCTCTCTCTCTCTCTCTCTCTCTCTCTCTCTCTCTCTCTCTCTCTCTTTCTCTCTGATTGATTCTCTGGATCCTAGCTGATTCCAATTGCCTCTACCCTAGGGGTGGCTAGTCCTATTTATAGGCAAAGGCCCTGGGCCTCTTCCCAAATATTGAGCGCGAAGGGCGCCAACAATTGGCCATTTTGAAGGGGAACATCTGGTACACTTATCCTGACTAAAGTTGGTCTTCGCCTGCCAAAGGCTCTGGTGGTGACGCTGGCTTGGGCTGCACAATGACTTCCTCCCTGTCGTTGGGCTGGTCTTGGTCTCGTTGCACCGAAACAGGTGCCTTTCCTTGATGCTCTCGCCTGCGCTTGCTCCCTTTGCACCAAAGAGGAAAGGAGGACACTGCGCGGGCTGGCGCCCGCCTGGCACCCTTGGTCGTCATGGCTTGCGTCATGGGCACCTCGTGAGGTACCCCGCCTTGATCTCTCCGCCTCCTCGCGAGCCAGCCTGATGAGGCCGTGCCTGAGGAAGCACCGTGTCGTCCGCCCCGTGAGGCTCGGCCCCTCATGAGGGTCTTGGGTCTGTGTTGATGAAGATGGGCCGTGTTGGGCCCCCTTTTGAGCCACGCCGCGGGCCGCAGGCAGGCAAGTCTGGGGACCCCCGTTCCCAGAACGCCGACAGGGGCGTCCTTCATTTTCTTATCTCCCCCCGCTGGGGGAGAGACCTCTCTTTCCTCCTCGTCTTTGTGGGAGGAGTTCGCCTCGGAATCATCGGACGACGAGTCCGATTCCATCGGGCGCCGGGAACTCTTCCGGGTTCCCGTGGCCTTCTTCTTGGCCTTCTTCTCCGGCACCACATAGAGGTCCGAAACCAGCAGCTTTTCCAAGCGAGCGTCTGCTAGGTCTTCGGGCAAAGGAGCCGGACAGTCGATCTGTCCGGACGTCTCCTGCCAATCTTGTCAAAGGTAAGGGAGCTTAGATCCCGCATAGAGTCAAATTATGAAAGATAAATATCCTATAAGAGGTAAAAACAGCTTACCGCGCTGGCTTGACGCTGTGCGCTGAATCCGCGATCCTCGGTAGCGGATGCGGGAGCTTCGGCACCCTTAAATAGCACCTTCCAGGCATCTTCGTACGTTGTGTCGAAGAGCCTGCTCAGAGTTTGGTGCTGGGCCGGATTGAACTCCCACAAGCTGAAAGCCCGTTGTTGGCACGGGAGTATCCGGCGGATGAGCATGACCAGGACTACATTGACAAGTTTGAGCTTCTTGTTCACCAGGGTTTGGACACATGTTTGGAGTCCGGTCAGCTCTCCTTTTTGCCCCACGGCTGGCCCTTCTCTTTCCAGGAGGTGAGCCGCGTGGGGATTCTGGATCAGAACTCGGGGGCTATGACCCACGCAGGGTCGCGCGGCTCGGTGATGTAGAACCATCCCGATTGCCACCCCTTTATGGTCTCCACGAAGGAGACCTTGAGCCATAGGACGTTGGGCATCTTGCCCACCATGGCGCCTCCACACTCCGTCTGGCGGCCACCCACTACCTTCGGATTCACATTGAAGGTCTTCAGCCATAAGCCGAAGTGGGGCTGGATGCAGAGGAAGGCCTCGCACACGACGATGAACGCCGAGATGTTGAGGATGAAGTTCGGGGCCAGATCGTGGAAATCCAGGCCGTAGTAGAACATGAGCCCCCGGACAAATGGGTGGAGAGGGAAACCTAGTCCACGGAGGAAATGGGTGAGGAACACCACCCTCTCATGGGGCCTAGGGGTGGGGATGAGCTGCCCCTCTTCGGGAAGCCGGTGCACGATGTCGTCAGACAAGTATCCGGCCTTCCTCAGTTATTTGATGTGTCCCTCCATGACGGAGGAGACCATCCACTTGCCTCCCACTCCGGACATGGCTGGAGAGGGTTGAGGTGGGGAGTGCGACCTTGGGCGCTGGAGCTCGAGTGTGCGAAAATGGATGAGCAAAGGAGGAAGAAGGCGTAGGTGAAAAGGTGGATCCTTATCCCCTTATATGGGCAGACGAAACTGCGTGCCCCCACCAGCCTGGTAAAACTCGCTTATCTCCCAAGCGCCGTAATAAATGGCGCGGTTGGGTTACCCACGCCCGTATTGATGAGAATCCCGGAATAAGGGGACACGATCTCTGCTTTGACAAGATGTGCCAAGGAAACCACCTCGCTAAACGCGCTAAGGTGGGACAGTAAAACGATTCGAATAAAGACTTGACCATGGTGTGATGTCACACTACGGAGTACGTCAGCAGATTAGATTTGTGTAAATACTATTCTCTCTATGGCAATATGTGGAACTTATTTTGCAGAGCCGGACACTATCCTTGTGTTCAAAATCTTCTACGAAGTATTCGGAGGAGGAACCCGCCTTGCAATGCCGAAAACAATTTGCGCGCCGGACTCGTCGTCATTGAAGCGTGGTTCAGGGGCTACTGAGGGAGTCCTGGATTAGGGGGTGTCCGGATAGCCGGACTATAACCTTTGGCCGGACTCTTGGACCATGAAGATACAAGATTGAAGACTTCGTCCCGTGTCCTGATGGGACTTTCCTTGGCGTGGAAGGCAAGCTCGGCGATACGGATATGTAGATCTCCTTCCATTGTAACCGACTCTGTGTAACCCTAGCCCTCTCCGGTGTCTATATAAACCGGAGAGTTTTAGTCCGTAGGACGAACAACAATCATACCATAGGCTAGCTTCTAGGTTTAGCCTATCTGATCTCGTGGTAGATCTACTCTTGTACTACCCATATCATCAATATTAATCAAGCAGGAGTAGGGTTTTACCTCCATCGAGAGGGCCGAACTTGGGTAAAAACATCGTGTCCCTTGTCTCCTGTTACCATCCGCCTAGACGCATAGTTCGGGACCCCCTACCCGAGATCCGCCGGTTTTGACACCGACAGCGAGGCTCGCGCCCTGCGGAAGTTGAGGTGCCTCGCGAGGTGGTGGAACCTCCGACGCTTGATCGCCTAACGGGACCTGGACGGCGCCGTCCTGGCGAGCTTGGTCCTCTGCAGATGCCGCTGCGGCTCTTGCAGTGTCTTCCCGATCTTGTGTCAGCCCGGCTGGTGGCGTGGCTTGTCGTAACACGCCTTTGGCTTGGCGTTCTTCCCGAACCGCCACTAGGGCTATGCTGGCTGAGTACGGAGTGGCAGCAAGATAAAGCACTAGGGGCTCGAGAGGTCGCGGCGCCACCATCACTGGAGGGCTGGTCAGGTATCTCTTGAGGTCTTGAAAGGATCGATCGGCTTCCGGGGTCCACTCGAATGGGCCATTCTTCTTCATCAGCTTTAAGAAGGGTAGGGCGCGCTCTCCCAGCTTGGAGATAAAACGCCCCAACACAGTCACCCGACCAGCCAGCTTCTGCATTTCCTTGAGGGTCTGAGGTGGGCTCATGTATTCAATGGCCTTGATCTTTTCTGGGTTCGCCTCGATCCCTCTGTGGGACACGAGGAAACCCAGCAACTTGCCGGAAGGGACACCAAACACGCACTTCTCCGGGTTAAGTCACAAGTTCACCTAGTGCATACTCGCGAAGGTCTCCTCCAGATCCTGGATCAGGGTTCTCGCCTCCCGAGACTTCACCACAATGTCGTCGACGTAGGCCTCCGCGTTCCTTCTGAGCTGTCACCCTAAGGCGATGTGCATCAGCCGCTGAAAATTTGTGCATGTGTTATGTAGTCCGAAAGGCATGCAAGTGTAGCAGTACACCCCGCATGGGATCAGGAAGGTTGTCTTCTCTACATCTTCTACCGCCATCTTGATCTGGTGATACCCTGAGAGTGCATCCAGGAAGCACAACAGGTCGCACTCGGTGGTGGAGTCGACGATCTGGTCGATGCGTGGGAGCGGGAACGGATCTTGGGGGAAAGCCTTGTTCAGGTTGGTGAAATCGACGCACATTCGCTCCTTCCCACCTTTCTTCGGCACGACGACGGGGTTCGCCAGCCATTCGGGTTACCGAACCTCACGAATGGCACCCGCCGCCTCTAGTTTGCGGGTCTCTTGGACGATGAAAGCCCGCTTCTCCGTGGACTGCCGTCTTGCCCGCTGCTTCACCGGGCGTACGTTGGGGCACACACTCAAGTGATGTTGGACCACCTCCCTCGGGACTCCTACCAGCTGCTTGGGCTCCCATGCGAATATCCCCTTGTTTGCGTGCAAGAACTTCACCAGCGCCTCCTCTTGGCTCGGGTCGAGGTCGGCACCTATGGTAAACGTGGCTCCCGAGGACCCGTCTTCATCAACCGGCACCTGCTTTGTTTCCACCTTGTCCTGGGTGAACAACTACTTCTTCTTGGTTAGTGCGGCCTCCTTGGCCTCAGAGGCGCCCGTGCCAACGGGCTGCGCCGCTGCGGCGGTCTTGAAGGCAAGTTTGAGCGCCACCACGGCCTCCTTGGTGTCCCCCTTGATAGTGAGGACACCCTTGCTTCCGGGCATCTTCATGAGGTTGTATGCCGGGTGAGTTGCTGCCATGAACTGGGCCAGAGCCGGGTACCCGAGAATGGCGTTGTACGGGAGGCCGATGCGGGCGATGTTGAAGTCGACCAGCTCGGTGCGGTAGTTGTCGTGCGTGCTGAAGGTGACAGGGAGGCGGATCTGCCCCAGGGAGTGGGTGGTGCCGCCGCCAACCCCTGAGAAGGGCTTGCTAAGGCTGAGCCGCTCGAGCAGCATGTGAAGAAGGCTGAAGGCCTCCACGACGAGCACGTTGAGGCCGGCGCCACCGTCGATGAGGGTCTTGGTGACGGCCACATTGCAGATGGTGGGCGTGCATAGCATCGGGAGCACACCTGAGCCGGTGGTGGTGACGGGGTGGTCTTCTGAGTCGAAGGTGAGGTCGGCTTCGGGCGCGGCCCAACCCGGCAGAGCCCCCGAGCGCTTGAAATCGGTGCCGATCTGGCGAAGGAACGGCTTAACATGACGATCTGAAGGCGGTGCTTGTGAGCCGCATAGTAGGGCCGCGACCGCGTGGTGCACCAGTGCCGCGTAGCGCGCAGTGAAGAGGTCACGCAGCTCCTCCCAAGATGCCACTGTGGATCCGGGGAGGTTGAGCAGCCTGGCGCGTGGCGCGCCGGTGAGGGCCATGGGGAACTAGTTGGCCATGACCTTGTTGTCGCCCCCGGCCTCGAGGACGGCCTCCTTGTATGCCAGCAGGAAAGACGGCAGGTCCGTCGCGCCGTCGTAGCGCGGCGGCATCTCCGGCTTGAACTTGGGTGGCCACTGCACCCTGGCCCCGTCGTCAGCGCCGGTCGTCAAAGCCGGCAGCGAGGCGCCTGCCATGAGGGCGGAGCACGGTGGTGGCGAAGCGTAGATTGGCGGAGGGAAGGCTACGACGCACCCCTACCTGGCACGCCAAATGTTGTATCACGGGTTCCGGGAAAACCCTCAAGGTTCAAACACTGGGGTGCGCGCGAAGATTCCCCCCTACCGATCCACGTCCTAGTTTGGCTAAGATCTTACGGACTACTCGATGAACTCACAACACAAGGGGACACAAGATTTATACTGGTTCGGGCCACCGTTGTGGTGTAATACCCTACTCCAGTGTGTGGTGGATTGCCTCTTGGGCTGATGATGAATAGTACAAGGGGAAGAATAGCCTCTTGAGGTTGAGGTGTTCTTGTGCTTGGTGGGTGTGAGGATGAGTTGGGTCTAGTCCAGGATGAGACGGTTGAGGCTCAGCTCAAGATGAGTTGCCTCCTATTGTGGGTGCTAGTCCTATTTATAGAGGCCCTAGTCCTCTCCCCAAATATGGAGCGGGAAGGGAGCCAATAATGGCCAATTTGAAAGGGGACAACTAGTACAACTTATCCTGACAAACATAGTCTTCGCCTGCAAAAGGCTCTGGTGGTGACGCCGTCTTGGGCTCCATGGTGACCTCCATCTTGCCGTCCTGCTGGTCTTGGTCTTGTTGCACCGATATGGAAACCTTTGGCTGATGCCTCGGTACCCCGCTCCTGCGCTTGCCTCCTTAGCACCAAAGAGGAAACAAGGACGTTGCGCGCGCTGGCGCCCGCCTGGTCTCGATCGTCACGAATCACGTCACGAGAACCTCGCGAGGTTTGCCTTGCCTTGATCTCTCCGCCCCTCCCGAGCCTTCCTGGCGAGGCCCCTCCTGAGGGGGTCTTGCGTCGTCCGCCTCGCGAGGCTTGGCCCCTCACGAGGGTCTTGAACACCTTGTTGATGAAGATGGGCCGTACAGGCCTGCTAGCACAGCCACGCCGTGGGCCGCAGGCAGGCAAGTGTGGGGATCCCCATCCCCAGAATGCCGATAACATCACCGCGGAAGCCGGCGAAGACGTTGACTACGTTGCCATGCCGAAGGCTTCATGTCAGCAGGCTTGCGTATTACTGTATCTCGGGAAAGCTGGCTACGACATCAAGCTCGTCGACAACGACGGCTTCATGCGGGCCATGTCACAGGTTACGTGGTCCATTCTTAACCCCTCTGGTTCAACTGCCGGCGATCTCATTGACGGCCCTGCCGCTGATCTCCTCTGCCAAGCGGTCATGGATTTGTGATCCTTATACGCCATCGAGCCCATTTTGTCATTTTTGAAGGACACATTCTACGATGGCGGCTTTGGGATCCTCAATTGCCAAGTCAGATCTCATTGACCATGACCACGACCATGAGGAGGGCACCCACAAAGGTTCTTCCAAGGTGAAACAACCCATCTGTGACATGAGAGAGCGCACCATGGGTCTGTCCTCTTCCAACTGGAAGGATCCCGTCCATGAAATGTGAGGCAACATCCTATCAGCAAATCTTACCTTTTCTAGCTTGCCAACCCGTACCCTTTTTTGTAGTAGCATTTGCCGTGCGGTGCTATATATAACTGTGTCATGTTTAATTATTTCAGTTATGCAAAAATGTATTGTTCAATAGGGCTATGTGATGTTTAAGTATGAATTGTCCACTTCAATTTCACGAATGGCTATATTTTGTTGTCTATAGTGAGTAGATGCCTTGTTTATCTGTGTTTGGTTGTTAGGTTGGTTGCAGTGAGCATTTTTTCAGTTATCGAGCCGATGCCGTGTTTATATGTATTTGCTTCTTAGTTTGGTTGCAGTGAGCATTTGTCCAGTTATCAAGCAGATGCCTTTTTTATCTGTATTTGGTTGTTAGGTTGCTTTTCTTAGCATTTGTCCAGTTTTCAAGCAGATGCCTTGTTTATCTGTATTTGCTTGTTAGGTTGGTTGCAGTGAGCATTTGTCCAGTTTTCAAGCATATGCCTTGTTTATCTGTATTTGCTTGTTAGGTTGGTTGCATTGAGACTTTGTCCAGTTTTCAATGGCTATATTTGATTGTCATACTGATCATTTATGCGCTGTTTATTTTAGTCACTCACAATGTGTTGTTCATTATGTGCAAGTCGGAACTGTGCCGCTCGACTGCATCAATACCAGCTTGAACAGATATATTTGGTTCCAGTTATGCCTGTTGTAGTTAACACATGCCCCTTATTTCAGTTTTACACATTTATCCAGTGTGATGTTTAAGCATTACCTACATTCTATTCATTTTCAACAATACCAGTTTGAATTACAATATTTGATGGCTGTTAAGCCTGCTGTCGGTAACATTGCCTTCCATTTTATATATGCTTTAACAGCATGCTCAAACCAACACATTCAAACTATCATTTGGAGATGATGTTGTTTACCTTTGCTATATCTGTTTGATGTTAAGGTTGTTGCACTTATCATGCCTTTCCACTACTTATGCAGGCCAACAACGGAAGTGGCCACCGTTTTCCGCCAAGGTTAGCTTCATCCCTCGGCTTGTACTCCCCCATCGTTCCATAATGTAGTGCATATAGATCCAGGCCTGGACACTTGTTAGCTTCTAATATTGACTTGTTGCTTGTAGGTACATATGCCCTTGTCAAGGATCCACGCATCGACCCTTTTTGCGTATGGGGCAATGGGATATTCATGAACAAGCATCAAGTGAGGAAACTGATAAGGATTATTAGCAAAAAGATACGAATGGTGTCAAGCAAATTATTTATTTATGCTCTATCCAACACAAAAGTGAGTTGTAGGATGGTAACTACAAACTCTACAACCTTCTCTTTTTACTGCCCATAATGAGTTGTTAGACAACAATGTCTGAATCTTTTTCATTCGCAGTGGTTCCCGAAGCAGTTCACTCAAGATTACCTCGCAAAGTACATGATTGGTGGACATGCAGTGAAGGTTAAAGTATTTCATCCAGACTACAATGAGCATAGAGAAGTGGTAATGAAGATAGTGAAAGAAGGACGGGCAGCCATCACAAGGGGCTGGCCTAGAGCCGTGTGCACATTACGCATGGAGGAGGGCACAATATGGGCATTCCGCCTCACCTTCTAGCAACCAAAATGACTTTCGCCTCTCTCTTTATAGTCTTTAGTACAACTGTGGTTCATCATTCTTTACTTGGTGATTCTGTAGTTCTTCAGTATATGTACTTGTGCATCGAATTATGCATTTGTGGTTGAACCTATATTTGTAATAAACATGGTTGGATATGAAATAAGTGATTGCTTGCACAGAATTGGCGAAGGCGGAACGTCTGCGATAGATGTGGAGATCAGACATGTTGCTAGGATCCGCTATGTGTGCGATCAATCTCCACTGCACACACGATCAGCCAAGAAAAAACGTGTGTGATTAACAACAGCATCGCACACAGTTCTTTCTTATTAAATGTTTGCAATAGTCACCTTATCACACACGCTTCAAAATTATGGATTTTTTGTGATGTTGTGCGCATCACAAATGTTTGGTCGTAGAAGTTAAATGATTGTGATAGTTGCCTTATCGTACACGATTCGCAACCATGAACTATTTCTGATGAAGTATGCATCATAAACGTTGCACCACAGAATAGTGTGTGCGATAGTTTCGTGTACAATGATGTTATGACGTTTTGTAATGCTATCCGCCACTCGTACGACGATTAGCCAATCTTCTTAATTAGTTATTACATACGGTTTGGGACAAGCGAATGTGTGTGATTGTATGCTTATCATACACGTTCTATAATAGTGAACCGTTTGTGATGGGTCGCACATCGTAAACGTAGCACCACAAAATACCGACTGCGATGGCAATGCGAGCACAAACGAGTAGGAGTATTGTATATGCATCTTGGCTCCCTATCCCTGACGGTTTCTGGGTCGTGTGGGAAGGACCCCCCCTATCGCCCACACTTACTTGACAACGGTTCCAACTGTTGTCGCAGAAAGGGGTTAAAAACCGTTTATATAGCACTGATGCGTACCAGTGACATATCAAGTTCACATGATTACTTGCAACATGATTTCTCCCGTGACCTCAAGAACAAAAGTAACTACTCACAAATGATAATCATGCTCAAGATCAGAGGGGTATTAAATAGCATATTGGATTTGAACATATAATGTTCCACCAAATAAACCATATAGTAATCAACTACAAGATGTAATCAACACTACTAGTCACCCACAAGCACCAATCTATAGTTCCGGTAACAAGATTGAACACAAGAGATGAACTAGGGTTTGAGATGAGATGGTGTTGTTGAAGATGTTGATGGAGATTTCCCTCCCCAAGATGGGAGAGTGGTTGGTGATGATGATGACGATGATTTCCTCCTTGGGAGGGAAGTTTCCCCGGCGGAATCGCTCCACCGGAGGGCAAAAGTGCTCCTTCCCAAGTTCCTCCTCGAGACGGCGGCGCTCTGTCCCGAAAGTCCTCTCCTTATTTTTTCTAGGTCAAAATGACCTATATACTAGAAGATAGGCACCGCAGGTGGGCCTGGGTGAGCACAAAGCCTGGGGGCCCAGGCGCGCCCTGGTATCTTGTGCTCACCAGGGTGGCCTCCTTTGGTACTTATTGGCTCCAATATTCCTCATATATTCCATAAAAAATCTCCGTAAAGTTTCAGCTTGTTTGGAGTTGTGCAGAATAGGTAGCCTGACGTTGCTTTTCTAGGTCCAGATTTCTAGCTGCCAGAATTCTCCCACTTTGTGTGTACCTTGCATATTATGAAAGAAAAGGCATTAGAATTACTCCAAAAAGTATTATTATGAATAAAAACAACATAAATAACAGTAGGAAAACATGATGCAAAATGGACGTATCATATAGCGGATTAGAATGAAAATTTGGCAAAATATCAGAGGACGTCCTCACCTTGTTGGATGAGCTCATCCTTCAACAGCACCTCAAGGACACAACCTTGGAGGAGGGAGGGGGAACGAGGTGCCTTCTATCGGAGTCGGGCATCAGCCGTAGTTGTGCGGCGACCGTCGAAGTAGTGCGTTGGACGGACCATAGTGGAGCAGCTGCTGGAGACCATGAGAGTGAGGGGCGACGCCAGAGGGAGGAGCATCTGGGGAGATTGGGCCATACTCGCCAGCCATGTAGCCTAACTGGATAGAGCATCATCGAGGAGCAGGCAAGATGGAACCTGTGGCGGCGGCTTGCTGGAGGAACCCTAGCACTACAGGCAGGGGATCGAGGTAGAGGGAAAGGGGAGAGGAGATGCAAGCGGGCAGGGTAATGAATGCTTGCATGTTTTTTTTACTTGAGGTTAGGTGTGACACGGGCGTGAGTAGTGGCATTTTGAGTGTAACATAAGCAGACAATAGGATCATTTCGCTATTCCCCTTCCCTTCATTTTTAGTGAGCTTCTACGCGAAGCACCCCCCCCCCCCACCCAACAGAAATAAGTTAAGCCCAAGCCCATAACTCAAAAACGAGTTCTTTACATCTTTTATGGCTTATGTTGACAATAAGCTCTGAAAAGGCAGAATAGAACTGGCCCTAAACCTGCAATGCAATTGTGCAAGCAATGATGAATCACTCATGCGTGCTATAGTGTACATTTAGGCATCATACATGGCATAACCTAATACATGCGCATTTCATTATAGAATCTAAAATATGCAATGTTTATGTTAGTTCATACGTTGCACATGATGTTTAAATGCCCCTTAAATCTGGCCAGTCAAGTGATGGTGTTTAAGCCTCCTTCTATGCTTCTTTTCTTGATATGTAATTCAGTGTTGTGCAAGATTTGCTCACACATCTGTTCAATTGCTTGTTTGTATCAGCCAGCCATATTAGGACTGTTTGCTTTGATTACTTGTTGTTCTTGACCCAATAGAGCTTTTCAACGATTTAAACACTAAGGGCTGCTGTAGTGGGGGATTGTATAACTCATAGTGACATAAAGGGTTGGTTGTACACTAAACTAGGCTGTCCAATAGTACCTGGAGGTCCAGGTCGAAGGTATGCCTAGTTTTTACACAACGCACACATAGTAAATGCCCATTTCATTGTGTGCAACAGATGTGGCATGTTTCTTTATGTGGTGTTGTTTTGTTATAAATTCATCCTATGGTGTTGTTCACACACTGGAAAGGGTGCATATTTATCTTCCAAGGAGACCAGTAACTAGTTTGTGTCACCTTACAAAGGGGGTGCAATGAAGATATGATTGAGGATTTCCATGTACAAGATGTTAGGAAGGAGCCTTGCGAGAGAAGGAGGAGCAGCGCTGAGCCTATTCAACCAGTTATGGTAAGTCACTTTATTACAAATACCAGGACATCCTATTTGTCTGACATTGTGCTTGCATAGGGTACTTCACTTGTAACCCAGTCATTGGGCCATTGATTAAAACTCCCTCCGCTCACTACTATATGATGTTCTAACTTTTTTGTAAATAAGATGTATGTAAACACATTTTAATGTGTCTCTTCACTCATTATGGATGTAGTCTACTTTTTAAAATATCTAAAACATCTTATAGTAGTGAACAGTGTGAAACTACTTCCTTCTATGGTAGAGTTGTCGATGTCATAAATGTCATAACCAAACGCATATTTACATCATTAGTCTCCCTATCATTACTAGGATCTTGATTACATACTACTCGAGATACTTCGTAGGGGGCAAACAATATTACATTACTTTTTCCTTTATATAGTAAATGTAGCTAGGCCATGGATGTTATTGAGGCGTCTATGTATGCATGTTGCCAACTCAACAGTTCAATTGCTTGTTTGTTTCAGGCATAGTTAAATTGCTCTTTTCAATTGCTTTATTTTTCCTCAGTTAATGAGATGCCCAAACAATGATGCCTAATGTTGGGTACTTGTATAACCATTAGTTGACAAAATTAAAGGCCTTACCATTTAATTAATTTGGCAAAGTGTGTGTGAAGCTTTGAAGTCTATTAACCAACTATTACTGCATGAGGCTCACAATCTAGTTTATACGAGGCTAATGATTGCATAGTTTTGCTTGCTGTAGTAGGTTTTTATGAATCCCTCTGTTGTTCATTATGCTCCCTAAGAATATAATGTTGAGTAGCTGCATGTGGTCTAAATTTGTAACCTGTCTGTGTTTTGGATTTGGCCCCAACACATGCTCCTCTGGTGAGCTAAGAGAGATCTCTTTATGCGGGCCGCACAGACTACCATTTTTATAATTTTTAAAATATCACCTACTTATGCTTCATGACGTGTAACATTATTGTTAGTCCTGTTTTGCCATGTACAAATAGTATGTCTTGCTCGCATCACTGTTGTAAATATATTTTTGCCCTAGTCATGTGTATTTACATAAACATTTCAGGATGAAGTGGCATCAATACAAAGATCTGAGAGCAGTGCGGCATGGTCGTTACCAAATGATTATGGATTGGAATTGGAATGTGCTGATGTTCTCAAGCATCAACTAGAGGTGGCAAGACAACGTGTATATGATTATCAACATGCAGTCAACATGTTGAGACAGGAGTTGCATGTATTAGATGCAGGAGTCAAAAAATGAAACAAGACACTAAGGTAACCACAAAGGAATTGGAGATTTTGCAAACTGAAATTTGTGCTATCTGAATCAGGCCAATCCTATTTTCTGAAGAGATTATAGTTCAAATGGTAAGTTATGTTGATGTGTGTCCATGATGTATGAGCTTTATTTGCCCAGTGTATGTAATTTTTTGTTTGTGTATGCTTTATTATCACTGGTGCCAAACTATAATGCCAGTGGGTATAATCTGCTGTAATTTCTTTATTGTAGTGTAGGATTATTCTTTGTTTCTATTCCTTGGTCTCTTTATTGTATAGTGTAGGTTTTTAGAGGCGACAGTATAGAGTAGGATAATTCTTTGTATATGCAATATCGTTGAAACGAGGGCCAACACGCCCGAACATTACCTAGACACCATCCGAACGAACAAACATGTGTAGTCAAAGCGGGTCTTCATTGGGCTGGTCAACTTAATATTTAGTGGATCCCAATCGATGTGGCCCACCATAACAACGACTCTTAACAGGCCGTTAACAGGCCGAAAGCTCGATAGGGTCGTATAAATGGAAACGGCCCGCGGACCTCTAGCAGGCCAAAATAAATGTCAATTTTGTCTCGGCCCTTTTACTTCACGGGCCAGTAAGAGGCCGAAAGTGTTTTGGGTCAGAAGAGGCCCAATTTACAAACTAGGCTTTTAATAGGCCGAAAGTTGCATCGGGCTGAAATTGTGACCTGTGGAATGTGAGCCGCTAATGGACCCAAAATTAGGTGGCACCAGCAAAGGCCCAACTGTTGTTGTCGTCGTTTTGGGAACGGGGGTCCCCAGACTTGCCTGCCTGCGGCCTGCGGCGTGGCTTGAGTGGGGGCCCAACGTAGCCCATCTTCATCAACACAAGGCTCAAGACCCTCGCGAGGGACCAAGCCTCGCGAGGTGGACGACACGGCGCTTCCTCCGGCGCGGCCTCCTTAGGCTGGCTCGCGAGGAGGCGGAGAGATCAAGGTGGGGTACCTCACGAGGTGCCCATGACGCAAGCCATGACGATCAAAGGTGCCAGGCGGGCGCCAGCCCGCGCAATGTCCCCCCTTTCCTCTTTGGTGCAAAGGGAGCAGGCGCAGGCGAGGGGATCAAGCAAAGGCACCCATTTCGGTGCAACGAGACCAAGACCAGCTCCACGACAAGGAGGCAGTCACTGTGGAGCCCAAGCCGGCGTCATCACCAGAGCCTTTGGCAGGCGAAGACCAACTTTAGTCAGGATAAGTGTACCTGATGTTCCCCTTCAAATTGGCCAATTGTTGGCGCCCTTCCCGCTCAATATTTGGGAAGAGTCCCAGGGCCTTTGCCTATAAATAGGACTAGCCGCCCCTAGAGTAGAGGCAACTGGTTGAGCATCTAGAGGAAAGAGAGAGAGAGAAGGGGAAGGGCGACCGAACTCCCCTAGCAGTTCATCCCCTAGCCAAGAGCGAGACCCTCGCGAGGTTGCTCACATGTACCATTCTTCCTCATGAGCCCAAGAGGCAATCCACCCCCAACAAACTAGAGTAGGGTATTACACCACAACGGTGGCCCGAACTAGTATAAATCTTGTGTCTCTTGTGTTGTTCTTACGGTAGCTAAATCCTTACAAGACGGAGAGGTAGAGGGCACGATCTCCGCGCGCACCCCAGAGTTCGAACCTTAAGGCTCTGCCGGAACCCGTGATCCGACATTTGGCGCGCCAGGTAGGGGTGTGCCGGAATCTGCCTTCCCATCGCTCCGTCTCCCGTTACGTCGTTGTCATCATGCCCGGCGACCAGGCGGGCAACCAAGGCCCATGGGCAGCGTGGCCCATCGGCGCGGAGGCTCCAACTCCGGGCGACCCCGCGCCACAGGCAGCTCGCGGTCCGCAGGGCACTGCGGGCCGCGGGCGACGCGGGCACGCTTCTGCGACCCTCACACCGCGACAGGCGCGGTTGGCGGCGAGGGCCTCCAACCACGCCCGCGGCTACGACACCATACACCCGCCGAGAACAGGCAAACTCAAGGGCCGCGCTCACGGTAGCGCGGGAGCTGCTGCAGTGCAGGCTATTGGAGGGCGGCCGCGACGTGCTGTTGGAGCGGGTCGCCGAGCTCCTGGGCTCCGCTGCCTCGGGGGCTCACCCCTTCTGCGTTCAGCTCCCGCCTCAAGTTCAGGGCGGCGCACGAGGGGGCCCCGCGCACCCGCGCGGGCCTCAAGACTACCCCAACACCAGCGAATCCGCCGGCGCCAGACTGGCGGTGGCGCTACCCCCGCCCCCGGCGTGTGAAGGAGAGGGGCTCGATGCGGCCCACGGCGCCAGTGGCCCACCACGCTACCACCCCGCGGTGGGCACGACAAGCAACGCTGCATGGCGCATGGAGCACTACAGCGTAGCATTCGGGGTGGCAGCGCCAGAGGAATACGTGCCCCTCATGATGGACCAAGGGCGCGCTCACGGGGGCGAACAGGGCTCGCTCTTCGGCCCCAGCTGGGAGGACGAGACGCCGGAGGCCGAGCCCCTCCAAGAACCCCATGACGGCTCCGTCGGTCACACCGGAGGCAGCGACTATCGGGTACCGTTAATTCCTCAAGAGCAGGCATACGCTAATCATGGGTCACAGGAGATGCAGGTCGCCGCGACAAGCAGCTGCCCCGCCCCTGCGGTCTCCTACCCCTCGGGAGGAGGACGCAGGGGGCTGCAGGAAAGGGGCAGAGATCCCACCTCATCACCGCGGCGTTCGGAGCAAGGCGTTCTTAGAAGATAGGCCCTCCGCTGGGGAGGCGCCCGAGGGCCTGCCCCTGGCGGAGGACCCGTGGTCGTCGGGGGAACCGCTGGCGACCGCTCTACCCCACCGGCGGCGTCCTGGTTTCCGGTCGTCGTTGGTGGCACTAGAGTGTGGCGCAAGGCGGGTCCCTCGTCTGGCGATATGAAGCAAGGCGGTTCCTGTGAAGAAGGCCCAGTGCCTGCGAAGCTCGCCGCCCCGTGACACTCTCACGTAATAATGAGTGGGGCTGTACACGCCCCGGAGTCTCAGGGGTGCCGGCCTCAGGCCCTGGGGCTCCCTCCCACGCCCAGTGGACAACACTTAGCTCCGCGCTGGTGAGAAGACGTCGAAGACTAGATTAGGTGCCGGACGCGGCCTTTTTGTTTGCTTTCATTGCTTTCTTCCTTTGGTTGTAACCTTTTTCCCCCGCTGGATTTAAGTTGAATTCGAATCTGAGCTTTGCGTGCGTTCGGGGAAGGGGAGCTTGGTCTTGTTTGAATCGTTTCCCACGTTCTGGTCACCATCTCATCACAGCTGCCTCCCCTCGCGAGCCCCTCACGAGCCGGGCCAGGCCTAGCTTAAGCACGGCCCAGATTGCCGCTGCCGCCCCCTCGCGAGGTGACCATTGGTGCCTGCGGAGATCGTTTTTCTCGTGAAGGCCCGGAGCCTATGAAGAAGGCGAATGCCTGTGAAGACATCCCCCTCGGGAGAAGGCCCAGAGCCTATGAAGAAGGCGAACGCCTGTGAAGACATCCCCCTCGGGAGAAGGCCCAGAGCCTGTGAAGAAGGCGAACGCCTGTGAAGACATCCCTCTCGGGAGAAGGCCCGGAGCCTGTGAAGAAGGCGAACGCCTGTGAAGACATCCCTCTCGGGAGAAGGCCCGGAGCCTGTGAAGAAGGCGAACGCCTGTGAAGACATCCCTCTCGGGAGAAGGCCCGGAGCCTGTGAAGAAGGCGAACGCCTGTGAAGACATCCCTCTCGGGAGAAGGCACAGAGCCTGTGAAGAAGGCGAATGCCTGTGAAGCCACCCCTCTCGGGAGAACGCCCAGAGCCTGTGAAGAAGGCCCTGAGCCTGTGAAGAAGGCAAATGCCTGTGAAGACGTCTCGTTCGAGAAAAGGGCCCGGAGCCTGCGAAGACGGCCCACGCCTGTGAGGTTTCCTGTCAGTAACGACCCAGCCTCCCGAGGCTTCAACCACCCAACACCTGGGGCGAGACGCCCTCCAGAAGGCAGCTCCGGAGCCTGCGAGGGACAAGGGAGAACCGGCCTACCATTGGACACGCGTACGATTTAATCACTGCAGATACATTATATACAAGTTCATACATGAGGGGCTCCCCCTCCCAAAATGCTCTCACGACCTCGGGCCAAACGCCTGAGTTCTATCTATGCAGGGTAAAAAGGCGAGGATAGCGCATGGTCAATCTGACAAATCCCCCAATGCATCCTCGGAGACGCCTCCCGAGCTGTCGTTGGAGTCGCTGAACTCACCTTCGTTGCCTGCGCCCCCGTCAGCGGCATTGGGGTCTTCCACCACGCCACCTTCGTCAGCGCCCACGATCACGCCGTCGTCGTCCGAGGTGAAGGCCCGGACGAGCGCATCTACGTTGCTCTCCACCCATTCGGCCAGGTCGCCTCGAACAGCTTGGGGAACTGGGCCGATGGCGGCGTCGAAGTCGAAGTGGGGATCCATGTTTCGAAGATGGCTGAAGACGCGGGAGAAGGCGCGCCCGAGCAGGGCGCGACTCCTCTCCTCCACCAACCTATCGGCTCTGGCTGACCGTGCCTCCAGCTATGTCACCACGGAGGTGAAGAACTGCAGGTTGCCGCCGTAATTAATCGTGTGCGGCTCGCCCACGGCAGCTTCACAGATGTTACCCAGGGCAATGTTGGCCCTATCACGGAGCTTAGTGAGCATGGGGCCGTGTTGGTGCTCCAGGACTTGCCGCTGGCGTATCTCGTCGGCATTCTGACGCTCGACGGCCACGGCCTCTTCCACACGCTGGCGTAGGCGGAGCACCTCGGCCTGGGAGGAGGCCAGCTCTTTCTGCGCTGCCTCAAGGGCGACCCGGGAGGCGTCCGCTCGTCGCATCGCCTCATCCCGCTGGGCCCTCAAGGCGGCGGTTCTGCCCTCGGCTTCAACTCGGATCATCCCCAGCTTCCCCTCGAACTCGCGCTCGAGGCCTTGGCGTGCTGTCGCCACCCGACGACAAACCACCTCCAGGACACGCGTTTCCCGCGCGGCGACATCGTTTTCCGCCTGCGTCACCAGGCGCTCCCTCGTCTCCAGCTACTCGAGCTCACGAGCGCGCTCGGCGGCCTCCAGCACCAACGCTTCCTCGCGCTTCCGAAGCTCAGCCAGGTCGCTAGAAGCCACCTCCATCGATGCAAGGGCCGCCTCGCGCAGCTGAGCTTACTCCTCCAGCGAGCGGCACCAGGCCAAAAGCTCCCGAGCATGTTCTTCTGCTGCTCCTCGCCGACGGTCAGCTCCACGGGCCTCCTCCGCGGCCTGAGACTGAGCCACCCGAGAAGCCTCCAGCGACGCGCAAGGGCAGCGGCTGCCTCCAGCTCGTGCCGCTCGACAGCCAGGCGCAAGCCCTCAGCTTCCAGGTGCGCGTCTTCCTCAGCAAGCTCCTGCCCAAGCAGGTCTACGGCGCCACTCGCCCTCCGGAGGAATTCGTTGGTCGGGCGCGGCGCTCCCGAGCACGCTCAAGCACGTCTGCCGCGCCGCCATCCGCCCCAAGCAGGCGTCGAGGACCTCGGATCATCGCTCCGGCCCCGGGCAGGGGGCTGGGGGCTGGCGCCTTCTTGACGGACAGCCGCGCCGCATCAGAAGCCTGACTTGAGTCCAACCTAGCCTCAGGAGAAGGGCCCCGGAGGTGCCTCAGCCGGTCGCAGCCCGCGACCAAACGGGGAGCCCACGGCAGGCTGCCTATGCCGAGGGAAGGCCCGCGGAAGGAGATCGCAGGGGCGGGAGAGTCGCCCCGCGCTGCGCGGCGGTCCGCGTCGTCACCTGCCCAAACCACCAGGGCAGTGCCGCTCAAGACACCCAGGGGCGGTGGAGAAGACGGAGTCAAGGAGGGCGCCGGCCCAATGACTTCATCGAGCTCAGTAGGCAGAGGCCTGCAGGGCAAGGGTCAGCGGATGCGGCAAGCAGGATAAGGAACAGAAAAGGAGAGGACTTACTCATCGACAGCGAAGTACTTCCGGCGCTTCAGCGAGCGGTAGGGGAGGTCGTCGCCCAAGGCCTCCCTTTTTCTCCGGAGGGCCTCAAAGTCCACACGGAAACGGCCCAAGAGAGATGCACAGGAACCAGCCTGCGAAGAGGACGGAGCGCCAAGGCCACTCGTGTCGAGGGCACATGCCTGGAATGCGCGGGCAGTTGCCTCGTCAGAAATCCCGGCCGGGGGCTCAGGAGCCTCGGCCTCAAGCACCGGAAGCGGCGGCACCTCACCTGTGGCCTCGGGAGCACGGACCTCGTGAGCTGCCCCGTCAAGAGCATCGCCAGGTACGGTCACATCGCCCGTGGCTCCCTCGACCCCCGCTGTCTCCTGCCTCCCTGCGCCACCACTCGAGGAGGATTCACCCAGGCCGACCGAAAGGGAAATCACCACCACGGGGTTCTCACGACACCCCTGAGGCCGACAGGGCGTAACCCCCACTTGTCGAAAGAGGGCATCTGCCTCACGAAGTCATCCCTGTTGTGGCAGAGGTACAGCAAGGCTCCCCCTGCCGGACACCCCCGGGGTTGGGATCGCCTGTCAGGATCAAGAGCACCCTCCTCAGCACCTCGGGCGTCAGGTCTTCTCCCTGAAGCCTCATGCGGTCACCGTGCCCGCTGAAGGCCCACATTCTACAAGAATGGCGTTGGAGAGGGGCAATGCGGCGCGATAAGAACTCCTTCACCACTTTGGGCGCCATTACGCCAAGTTTCTTCAAGGACATGAAGCGATGCCTGACGAAGGCGAGCCGGGGACTTACGAGCGTCTCCTAGCCCCAGCCCGAATTAGGCACAGCAGGCGATGTTGGCTTCGCGAGCCGGGGGCTGGGCACCCCGACATCAATGTACAACCACCGCTCGCAGAACTCGGCTGAAGGCGGAGGGAGGTTGAAGTCGATACCAGAGGCAGCGGTCTGGGACGAAGCTACGAAGCTCACGCATGCCGAGCATTGCGTGGGGTCGACCAGATGCAAGGAGAAGAAGTGGCACAGCAGGGCAACAGAAGGAGGGATGCCCACCATCGCCTCACAAACAAAAGCGAAGACAGAGAGAAGAGCTATGGACTCAGGACCCATACGCATCATGTGGATCTGATAATGATCAAGGACAGCGTTGAAGAAATCGGAGAAGGGGGGCACCAAACCCGCCCACAAGGCGTCGGCAAAGTAATGGACCTCGGTGATTATCCTGTCAGTAGGAAGGTGGCACGTAGGCCACGCCGTCGTCCTCCCGCACTCGTTGAAGGCGGTGGCCAGAACCGGACTGAGCTTGTCTAGGCACTCTAGGTTGAGTATGATTGAGCGCCCGACAGCAGGCGCCACGGGCGGCAGCGGGCGAGATGGAGCCGCGGGTTTCTTCCCCTTCCCGTTCTTTGGAGCCATGGCGGCGGGCGGACAAGAGGAGATGCTAGATGGGATTGGAAGCAGGGGTCTGAGTTTGAAGGGGGGGAGAAAAGGAGACGGTCAGGCAACAGGGAGGAAGACAGTTGTGTACAACTGCGGGGCAACCTAGCGCGGCGCAGAATAAGGGGGCGTAGGTAAACAGTGCCGCCCACGTCCAATCAACCACCACGCGGCGCCCGAGGCCGCAGGCTGTTAGGGCCCGCGGCGCTTCGCCCTTGCCCTTTCGCCTCTCGGCACGGCCAAGCCCATGCGCACCTTGGGCCCGGGGGCTACTATCGGCGTTCTGGGAACGGGGGGTCCCCAGACTTGCCTGCCTGCGGCCTGCGGCGTGGCTCGAGTGGGGGCCCAACGTAGCCCATCTTCATCAACACAAGGCTCAAGACCCTCGCAAGGGACCAAGCCTCGCGAGGCGGACGACACGGCGCTTCCTCCGGCGCGGCCTCCTTAGGCTGGCTCGCGAGGAGGCAGAGAGATCAAGGTGGGGTACCTCACGAGGTGCCCATGACGCAAGCCATGACGATCAAAGGTGCCAGGCGGGCGCCAGCCCGCGCAACGTCCCCCCTTTCCTCTTTGGTGCAAAGGGAGCAGGCGCAGGCGAGAGGATCAAGCAAAGGCACCCATTTCGGTGCAACGAGACCAAGACCAGCTCCACGACAAGGAGGCAGTCACTGTGGAGCCCAAGCCGGCGTCATCACCAGAGCCTTTGGCAGGCGAAGACCAACTTTAGTCAGGATAAGTGTACCCGATGTTCCCCTTTAAATTGGCCAATTGTTGGCGCCCTTCCCGCTCAATATTTGCGAAGAGGCCCAGGGCCTTTGCCTATAAATAGGACTAGCCGCCCCCAGAGTAGAGGCAACTGGTTGAGCATCTAGAGGAAAGAGAGAGAGAGAAGGGGAAGGGCGACCGAACTCCCCTAGCAGTTCATCCCCTAGCCAAGAGCGAGACCCTCGCGAGGTTGCTCACCTGTACCATTCTTCCTCATCAGCCCAAGAGGCAATCCACCCCCCACAAACTAGAGTAGGGTATTACACCACAACGGTGGCCCGAACTAGTATAAATCTTGTGTCTCTTGTGTTGTTCTTACGGTAGCTAAATCCTTACAAGACGGAGAGGTAGAGGGCACGATCTCCGCGCGCACCCCAGAGTTCGAACCTTAAGGGTCTGTCGGAACCCGTGATCCGACAGTTGTGGAGGTCGTTAACAGGCCAACAGAGAAAATGGGCTAGGAGTTGGCCCATGTACAGAATAGGTCGAGGAAAGGCCAAGAGTCACAATGGGCTAGAAGTTGGCCCAACTATAGAGTGGGCCGAGAAAAGGCCGAAAGTCGTACGAGCGGCATATTGGTCCATATCTATAATGTGCTGCTAACAGGCCGAAAGAAGGTCAGGCATAATTGAGCCCAAAGACGTAGCGGGCCGTTAACAAGCTGGAACTAACGATGGGCTGGAAATTGTCAAATCTAGAATGTGCCTTTGATGGGCCGATTTTGTGTAACTCGTATTGGCCATGCTTGTGAATGGGCTTGACTCAAGTAGGCCGCTAATGGGCTAGCCTGCTTATTTTGATAGGCCCAGCCTTTTAACCTAAACGGGCCACTGTTGGGCCAAGGCACCTGTCGACCTACCATAGGCGCATCCCGTCCACTCGCTAGATGACACTTGTCCCAACACGGAGCTAACACGTGGATACTAAATTGGATCCGAAATTTACACGTGGAAAATCCCCATTGGTCCGGATTGTTAATAGGTTATCGGATCCAAACCGGAACCCGATAGCTTAATGGTGACCCATTACAGTGGATGCCACCAGTCGGTTACCCTTGACGAAATCACTTCCATGACGCGCCATTTATCGTCATGGAAGTGAACACTTCCATGATGATAATTTTTGTATTGTCATGGAACACTTCTACGACAGCATAGGTATTACTATCTTGATTATGTCATAAAATCGTCATCGATGTACATGCATGACAGAAAACGTGACCTATTGTGACAAAAGCATATCATCACGGAAGTGGTTTTTTTAGTGCCGGTGGCCATCTCGACGGGCTTGATCTTCAGCCAATGCATTTCGTCTTCGAGAACGCCATCCGAGCCCCTTCGATGCATACAGAGCACTTGATGGCCTCGATACGGGCAGAGGCTTCACACAGCTTGGCCACCAGACCGAAGTAGCTGGTCGGAATGGGCTCGGTAGGCCATAGCCGGACACAAAGATCCTTCATGGGTGGCTCCGCCATGCGGTGCAGCTCCATCATTTCCTTCATTTGATTAACAAGGAGGGGAGGGTGCTCGGGCGCCTGGAATTGGGCCCAAAATAGCCTCAGCTCAGTGTCACCCTCCCGAGCCGCATAATGCCTCGCGGCGTCGACCGCACTCCTCGGGAGCTCCACAAAGGTGCGTGTGGAATGCCAGACATGGGTGAGCAACTTGAATCTTCAGCCGCAAAAAACACTCTGCAGTAAGTACTACTTACCATTGGCAATTTGCTTTACTTGTCGGAGCTCCTCCCGGCGCTCCGCATCTCCGACCGTGCCTCTTGGATCTTCGTCTTCATGTTCGCCAACGTGGTGGCGTGCTCCTTATTCTTTTGCTCAAGGCCTTCACCTTTCGTGATGGCATCCTTGAGCTCTTGTTGCACTTCGTTCACCCTAGCCTCATTTTTCTCGCGTTTGGTCTTCACCAACGCGAGAGCGGTAGCCGCCTGTTTGGCCGCTCCCTTCTGTTCGGTCGCTTCCTTCATGGCTTGTAGTAGTTTGGCCTTGAGGCTTTCAACCTCCACAGCAGGAGGTACAAAATCGTCTCTCCCTTAGGGATAACTCCGGATTCTTTGCTCGACAAAGAAAATCAAGGAACCACATTTTACAAATATACTAACCTCGTGCCTCGTCGAACCGTTTGTTGACAAGGTCGAGCTCCTCATCGGAAACCTTCAGTTTTCGATTTATTTCGGCTAGTTCGGCGGCGTTGACTGCTACATCGAAGCCTGCAAATACATAGCAAGCACTGGTTAGTCTATTATTCGGAGAATCTAGATCCTCAGCCAAGTTTCTTTTCAAAACCTGCCAGAGTCTCGGGGGCTGCTATATATGTAACGTAATGCCTTTTAACAGGCTTTGAGGTGAGCAAAGTAATGCTTTCTCTTTGTAGATGTGTGTTTGATATATAGGACGTTATGTAAAACACACTTCTACAAATAGAACTCATTACTTTGCTTACCTCAAAGCCTATTAAAAGGCCACCAAAAGCATCTTTCAATCCGCTATTAACGGATCAAACGCTTTGCAAAACCGCATCCATCACGGTGCGGTATTTTGCGACTATGGAGGAGCTCTTCGTAGCTGAAAGAGCAATCATGCCCTTACAGCATGTTTTGATGTTGATGACAATATACATGTAGGGGTCTAACAATGGTTTTCAAGTAAAACTCAGGTGTTAGCCCCTAGTTCATCGAAGTGTGTGGATCAAGAGCATACAAAGTGATTTTACTCAAGGATAAAGCATAAAAATTGATTACATATTTGATTTCTTGAGTATAGGATCCCGCACTATTAAGTGGGGATCGATAGGGTTAGTTAAAGGCTTGCTCTTGCTACGAACCTCCTTACCATATATGCACATGCTCCGTCTTCATGCTTTTGTCTCTGGGCTGCGGGATGTCCGGGCTTCAAGCCGGATGTCCGGGCCTCACGCCGGATATCCGGCCTGATCGCCGGATATCCGGGCCTAGCTATCCAGAGAGCACTTTGTGTTGTGCTGCTTGCCGGATGTCCGGCCCTCTATGCCGGATGTCCGGGCTCCCAGTGTACCCCGATTTTCCGAGCTTCCCTGCTGGACGTCTGACATGTGCTATCCAGAGGCCGTTTCTGATTTGGTAAACTTGCTGGATATCCGGCCATGTGCAGGATGTCCGGGGTTTCTTGACTTGCCAGATGTCCAGGCTTGGTCCCCGGATGTCCGTCCCCTCTGCTTTCTGCTCTGTTTCTGCCTTGTTCTTCGACTGGCTTGCTAGGCCGGATGTCCGGCCCCTAGCCCGGATGTCCGGCCTGCCAGTTCACTTGCACTACAACGGCCATATTTGTGCTCACACTATATATAGCCCTTCTCCCCCACGGGAGAGGGTTGACCATTTACTTTGAACAAACCCTAGAACACATTTCACCCTCTCTCTCTCTCTCTCTCACTCACTTCTCCACACCAAATCTTAGATCCCGAAGGGATTTGAGAACATTTGAGAGAAGTTGTCCGATCAAGTGATAGATCCAATCCTTCCCCTTCTTTGCACCAAAGGAATTCGTGATTTCAGCAAGTCTTGAGCTTTTCCCCATCGTTCTTGTTACTCTTGGAGGTTGGAGACTCCGAGGGGGTAGGAGTCTTTCGGAGAGGAATCAACCATTGTGATTACCCCCGAAAAAGTTTGTGAGGGTTTGGACACCACCCTAAGGTCTACCACTAGTGGTTGAGAAACGCCTTCATGGTGTTGTCTCAAAGGGAGAAGAGGGTGAGCCTTCGTGGCGTTGGTGTGCCTTCGTGGTAACATCTATGTCTCTAACGGTGACGTAGCTTCCCTCCAAGGAAGTAACCATCGGCATACATCCTTGTCTCCCGGAGTTGCGGTTATTCCTAACCCTAACTCTCTACTTGTGGTTACTTGTCTCTTAGCACTTACTTATATCATATTGTGCTTGCTTACTTGTGTTACTTGTTTATCTTGCTTAGCTCTTAGCATCACACTTACAATTGTTAGGCTCACTTTCATATTCCGCATTATTGCCTAAAATTGCTAAGTAGTAATTAAAATTTTTAATTGTACCTATTCACCCCCCAGGTCCATCTCAATCCTTTCAATTGGTATCAGAGCCTCGTGCTCTATTCTTGTGGCTTAACCACCCTAGAGCGAGATGAACCCCGCGGACTCCCCTTGTTGCAGATCCGAAGAATGCGGGTGCGGCTTCCATGGAAGCCAAGTCCTTCACTTCAGAGGATCTGGAACGAGCTCTTGCTAACCAAAAGGAGGATCATGATGCCTCTCTTGAGGCCTTGGTCCAAATGAGGCTAGCCACACTAACCATGATGCTTGCACCACTTTCTGGTGGTGCGGCCTTGAGGCCAGCTGTGCCTACTCCTTCACTTGGCCAACAACCTCCTAGCAATGAACACTCCAGTGTTCCTTGGCTTTATTCAAAACCTCAAATAGAGAAACCTAAGTATAACCCTCAAGGAAAACCTCCTTTACTTGATGAAACTACCGATTTTGCTTTGTGGAGAGTTGCTATGAAGGATCATCTTCGATATGGAAATGATGGGATGTTGGACATCCTGGAGTATGGCTACCAAGTTGTTGACCCAAAGAATCTTACTCCAAGAGAGGTATATGACAAGAATCTCAACGACATAGCAACCATGTGCATAAGAAGAGGTATGACTGACAAGAAAAGGAGACCATACATACATATCACAAGTGCACAGGAATTACGGGATACCATTGTGAGAACCAAGACCGGTACCTCCACTCTCCGGCTTGCTCAATATGAAATTGCCAAGGGTCAGTTGCACAACTTTTGTATGGAGAATGGTGAATCACCCAAGAAACTACTTGAGCGTATCATGACTCTCACCGCCGACATTGAGTCATGTGAATGTGACAAGACTCAAGATGGATTCAACTTGACTAAGCGATTTCTCGTGGATAAGTTGCTTCATGCTCTTGCTCCATATCATCACCAAATGGTGTGGGACATAAGACAACACCATGGATTCAAGGAAATGACTCCAGATGATATCATATCCACTTTCCAACTATTTGAAGAGTCAAAGGCAAATGCCACAAAGAATCTTGCTACGCATGGTACCTCAACATCAAAGATCAATCTTGCATTGAAGGCCAAGCATGTATGTGAAGAAGAGCAAAGTGAATAAGAAGATGATGATGAGATTGATTCAGATGAGAGCCTGTCATATGAAGACATTGCACTCTTTGTCAAGAAGTTTAGCACGGGAAAATTCAAGGGAAGATTCCAGAAGAAGAAAGTGAGGAAATGCTACAACCATGAAGAAACCAACCACTTCTCCAACGAGTGACCTTATGAGAAGGGAGAAGATAAACCAAGGTTTCCCAAGACCTTTCCCAAGAAGAAGTTGAGAAGTTGCCAAATCCTTTGAACTCCAAGCTCAAGAAGAGAGATGGGAAAGCAATGGTTGCTCATGAAGAATCCGATCCGGATGATGTTAATGGTGTTGCCGGAGTTGCTCAAGATTCTCAAAACACGTTGAGGCTAGTCAACAAGAGTGGTGATGTTGTCACATACAACTATATGAAGGACTAAAAGGGAAACACTCACAAGTGTGTAATGGCAAAGGCCGTGGTTGAAGATGGAGAGGACCAAAGCTCTCCTGACAAGGTCAAGTGTAAGCCCATGATCAAACCCTCCTCTTTTTACTCCTCCTACTCCTAGTGATGAGTATTTTGATGCGGACGATAGTTATGAGGATGATGATATAGATGATCCTATGCTTTCTAAACTAAATAAGTTCATGTGCTCCCTCAAAGGAAAGAAGCTCACTATGTTTCGTATGCTTATGGAGATGGTGAGTAAGAACACCATCACCATTAAGGAACTCAAAACCCTCGTCATCGAGGAAAAGGAAAAATATGAAATGCTTGAGCGAAAATTCCAATATGAGAAAGCACGAAATGTTGAACTATGCTTGAAAATTGGTGCAAACATTGATGTTCATACTAAAGATCTTGCCTCCTTGAAAAAGGCTATCGACTCTTGCGAAGAGTTGATGAATGATAAAAGTAAGCTTGTGAAGTCTAATGCTTCTCTCTCTAAGGATTGTGAGCTCCTATCCGTGTCCCTCGAGACTAAGGAAGAAGAGCTCACCCTTCTTACAAAGAGTTTTGAGACGCTCAAGCTTACTTATCGTGAAACTCTAGCCAAAGCTTACTCCTCTCCTATTATCAATGTTGATGCTTGTACTACTAACTCTAGTAGTGATCTAGCATCTATTCTTGAGGAGAATCGCTTTCTCAAGGCTCAAATCGAGAAAGGTCTCATGACAGGTGCTCATGGGCAAAAGAACCTTAATGAGGTATTGAGCCAATACAATTAGGTGTTTGCCAAAGAGGGACTCGGGTTTGACCCAAGCACAAGCAAGAAGAAGACGTCCTCTCAAAAGTGCACCACCCCTCTAAAAGAAACTTTTGTACGAGAAGGGCACAAGGAGAAAGGTAAGGTTGTTAGTGGGAAGGCCACAAGGGGCATGCCCACTCTCAATAAGCCAAAAGAGTTCATGCCTCCATCCTATGTACTTCGTAAGACTAAGGATGGAGAAGTTTATGAAAAGTTTGTTGGTCCTCGAAATGCATTCTGATTTTATGCTATTTGGGTCCCTAAGACCCTTCTGACTAACTTGAGAGGTCCCATTGCAAAATGGGTGCCTCTAACCAAGTCATAATTGTGTGTAGGTTGTCTTCTCCAGTGGAGTAAAATGGGTGATTGATAGTGGATGTACCAATCATATGACCGGAGATAGAAAATTGCTCTACGATTTTATGGAAGCTATTCAATCATTTATGAGCATTATGTTTGGTGGAGGATCAAAAGGACAGGTACTCGGGTTGGGCAAGGTGGCTATCACAAATGACATGTCTCTTGCAAATGCCATGCTTGTCCAATCCCTTAAATACCATTTGCTTTCTGTTAGCCAATTGGCTTCTGTTGGTTATGATACACTCTTTGGACTAACGGATGTGAAATTCTTTAAGAGAGATACTCTCGAAGTGGCCTTTGTTGGAGTGTTGGATGGCAACCTTTACACGGTTGATTTCTCGAAAGATAGCACATTCCATGCAACTTGTCTAATGGCTAAGGCCGACAAGGGGTGGTTGTGGCATCGCCGGCTAGCCCATGTCGGCATGAGAAATCTTCAAGATCTCTTAAAGGGTAATCACATCCTTGGACTAACCAATGTCTCTTCTGAGAAAGATCATGTGTGTAGTGCATGCATAGCCGGGAAGCAACATCAATCAAAGCACCCACCCAAGAATAGTGTGTCTACATCAAGGCCCTTGGAGCTCCTTCATGTGGATCTTTTTGGGCCTCCTTCATGGGATAGTCTTGGTGGGAAAAAGTATAGGCTTGTCATTGTTGATGATTACTCAAGATATACATGGGTCTTCTTCCTCAAATCCAAGGACGAAATGAAGATCACCTTCATTGATTTTGCCAAGCAAGCACAATGCAAGTTTGACAAAGAAATCTTGGCAATAAGAAGTGTCACATCCTAGCTAGCTCATGCATTAGAGTGTGCATCATGTTTACTTTTGACAGAAATTTGAAATGGGGAAGGCAGAACCCCCAGCACCCCTCCTGAAATCAACTAGGGTTTACTAAAAATATTTTCAATGAACCTGAAATGCCCTTCTAAAATGTTCACCCTCTTTGTCTTGGGTTAAAACCTCTGGCAAAAATGGTGCATATATTTCTAGGTCAACAGAAGGTCATTGAATTAATGCATAAGTATTTGAATTTGGGCATTTAAAATTTATAAAATATTTCAAATGCTCAAATATTTCCAAACCAAAATGTTCCTTGCTGGAAATACTCCAACTAAGGACTAGATGAAGTTTGGTGATTTTAGGAGTTGTTTTAGTATTTTTAATAAGTCCACAAAGTCACAGAAAAAAATAGAAAAAGGAAACAAAATGGAAAAAACTTACCTGGCGCCTACTAACTGGCCCACCTGCCGGCCCAGCCCAGCTGCCGCGCCAGCGAGCTGCTTGGCTTGGCCAGGCAGGCACGCAGGTGTTCGACGGCGGCACCAGCGTGCGCCACGCAGCTGGCCGCCGCCCTGCTTCACCTTCTCGCCGCCTCGCTGCCCTGGACGTGTTCCACGTCGCCGCCCCGAGCCCCTGGACATGCACATTCGCCCCTGCCTCGCCTCCCTCGCTCCCCTTCGCCATGGCCGACGCCACCGCCGCCGCACCTATGGCGTAGACGCGCTCTCCGTCAACCCCACGCCGCGCCACCGTGTCGAGGAGCTCCACCACCCTCCTCTTGTTCGAGCAAGCCGAGCCCCGAGCGCTCGCGTGCCCCGAAGCCACTGCACGGACCTCGCCCGAGTCCACCGTCGCCGGAGATCCCCTTCAACGCCGTCGCCGCATCAGCTCGTCCCCGACCCCGCCGGTGGCCTCTACGAGTGCTCTGTGAGCCTAGATACCCCTCCTACCCTTCCTCTCTCGCCCCCGAGCCGTGTAGCCACCGCACGAAGATCACCCGCACGCACCGCCGCGGATCTCGTCGCCGACGTGCTCCCGGCCACCTCTCGGTGTCCATCGCACTCACCACGCTGCGTTGGGTCCAACCGTGCACTCCCCGCACCTCACTGCACCCCCTAGCTCGAGTTCGCCTCCAACCGAACTCCGGCGGCCGCCTAGGTCGTCGCCGGCGCCGACTCCGGCCACCCTGACCCCAACCAACTCCACCAAGAGCTGCGGTTCATCCCCAGCTCCACTTAGATGCCTTCCGCGCCTCATTTGGTGGCCGGAACGGCCAAAACCACTTCCGCCACCCTGACCCCTAAACACCGGTGCAGCCGACCTGACTTTGACCACGGGTGGGCCCTCGTTGACTCCCCTGAGTCAATGACAGGTGGGGCCCCCTGTTAACTAATTAGATTAGTTCTAATTAAAATTAATTAGTTAAACTAATTACTGACGTGCGGGTCCCACTGGTCAGTTTGACCTGGACTCCCCCGTTGACCCCTGACGTCACACTGACGTCATGCTGACGCAGTAAATTAATTACTGGATTTATTTTTGTACAGGAAAATCCAGAAATTAGTCCAAACTTCAAAAAATCATAGAAATTAATCTGTAGCTCCAAATGCAAAGTTCTATATATGAAAAATGATCAGAAAAATCCAAGCTATCCATTGGTGCTGGTTTCATGCATGTCAGAACAAGTTAAACCCACTGTTTAGGCATTACAAGGTGATGCACTAATTTGGACATGTTAAATGAGCTAACAATTGAACCTTTGGTTCAAATAAGCACTTACCCTTCTGTTTAGCTTGCATTAGACCAAGACACATCCATCTTGCCATGTCATAGCATGCATCATATTGTTGCATATCGTCATGTGTTGATTGTGTTCCGACGTGTTCTTCGTGGTAGGTTCTGCCTCCGAGGATATCTCCGAGTATCCAACTGAAGGGCAGTATCCCACTACTACTCCATCAGGCAAGCAACCCATTGATCATTCCGATACAAACCCATGTTCTCGCTTCTGCCCTTGTTTACTTCATTAAGACAACGCGTTTCAAACTGTTGTGTGTTGCGGTAGTTGAACCCACTTCCTTTGCATGACCTGTCATTGCCACAGTAACTAGATGAAACCCACTAGCATGTGTAGGAGTTGATTGAGCCAATATATGTGTGTGTGTTCCTACCATGCTATGCTTGCTATGCTTAGAGTTGTGTCAGGTCTGGCTCATCGGGATGATGAACTGGAGTGAAAGGTTGTGTCGGTGACAAGAGTGAAGTGTTGAACACGATTTGGTAAAGGAATCGATGAGAGGCCATGTAGGAGTACATGGTGGGTTGTTTCATTGAAGCCGTCCTTAAGAACTGAGATCTGTGTGTGTGATTTAAGACTCAGCTACTACCACGCATTGGGCCCGAAACCAATGGACCCTCTCGGCTTCTTGATCACGCTTGTCCTCTGTCCAGGAGTTGCAAAGTAGTTTCTGGTGTTTGTAGTATGCTGGGGGCCGCACGCAGCGCTGACCGTCGGGGTGGGCTGTGTTGTGGTAGGCACGTGGCCGGGCCAGCCGGACGCCCGTTTGGTGTCTCGGAACCCTGTTCACATCGTTCGGGGCCGTTAGTGGAAACCTCGGCCGGACTCCCTGTGGATGGAACCCGAATAGGCGATAAACCTGGACTAGAGACTTGAGTGTTTAGGTAGGCCGTGGCCGACACCCTCGCTGGGCTTCCGCTTGAAGGTTGCCGAGTACATGTCGTGTAAACGGCGGTAAGTGGTGAGAGCGTGTGTGAAGAAGTACACCCCTGCAGGGTATAAATCTATTCGAATAGCCGCGTCCGCGGTAAAGGACTACTTGGTCACCTATACAGTTCATAGACAAGTTAAATGGATACTACTAAAAATCTCAAGATAAGTGTGAGTACCGCGGATGGCCCTCTCGTAGGATGGCGAGAGAGGATCCACGGTGGAGTATTGTGATGGTGATAGTGGACTCGTGTGCGACAAATGATTTACAAGTGGTGTCTATCGTAGGATAGCTTAGCCAAAAGTCAAAGCTGGCTTGCTGCAATAACCCCACTACCTTCTTGAGAATGTGCATGTATAGTAGGTTCCTGTTGTAAGACTTGCTGAGTACCTCCGTACTCATGTTGCTTTAATCATGTTTTTCAGACGACTGCACCAACCCCTCTGATGGGTTCTATGTAGACCTCGACGTTGACGAGTGACTTATCACCCAGGTGGTGATCCAAGACTTGTGAAGGGTCGATGTAGATAGACAGGCTTCGCCAAGCTTTCTTTCTTTCTAGTGTCTGTACTCAGACTACTTTGCTTCCGCATGTGCTTGTATGTTTGTATGACTTGAGTGTTGGGTCATGTGACCCCTATCTGTATGGATGATATGTATGGCTCCTCGGAGCCTTCTAGATAAAGTACTTGAGTTGTAGAGTTTTGTTGTGATGCCATGTTGTATTTACTCATATCGGGCATATTGTGTGTATGATTGAAATGCTTGGTATGAGTGGGATCCGACTATCTAGTTGTTTATCCTTGGCAGCCTTTCATATGGGGAAATGTAAGTCTAGTGCTTCTGAGCGATAGTAGTCCGCTACAGCCCGGTTCACCGGAGTCCTGCTAGCCCAGCACTACTGCTTGGAACACTTGACTGGCCGACATGTGTTTCACGTCGTTCCTATGTCTGTCCCTTCGGGGAAATGTCACGCGCTGTTATTCGGAGTCCTGCCTAGCCTGCTACAGCCCGGGTTACCGGAGTCCTGTTAGCCCAGTGCTACAGCCCGAATAAATACGTTGATGACCGACATGCTCGATGTGATTCATGTATGCCTGTCCTCATAGGCTAGCGCCACTTTGGGTTCACGACTAGCCATGTTGGCCCGGGTTCTCTGTCATATGGATGCTAGCGACACTATCATATACGTGAGCCAAAAGGCGCAAACGGTCCCGGGCCAGGTAAGGTGGCACCCGTGGGAGTACCGTGCGTGAGGCCGCAAAGTGATATGATGTGTTACACGCTGGATCGATGTGGCTTAGGATCGGGGTCCTGACAGCGTTGGCATCAGAGCCGGACTGCCTGTAGGTTCGCTAAGCCAAACTGGTCGATGTCGAGTCTAGAAATGCTCTAGTTATATGTAGGGGAATTGATTGTGCGAGGGAACGTAAGGCTCTTTTACTCCTTTACCTTATGCCCTCTATTCTGAGTCATTCCCTTCTCATTCTACGTGGGTTAAGGACTAGGCTCTCTTCTCTCTATCAGGTTCACGTGTTACTAAATCCGTAGTAACTTATAGGATTGTTGGATACAACCCAGTTCAGTTCTACTAAAGTTTAGTATGTTGCCAATTGAACCAGAACCTTGATATGATGTTGTTGAGTGGTTTCGCAAACTGTTGTGGATGTCTCAAGTCTTTTTCTGAGCATTTACAGCCGTTATGCTGTCCAATTTCATCCAGAAATTCTAATGCCTTTGCACTATTTTGTGCTTTCAGATGGCTACCCGTCCCCAGAACCAAGTGGTTCGTCTGACCCGTTGCATTGGTATATGTGGTCATACCGCCATGTTGGTTCAAGTGATGGTTGAGGCAGGTTACCGATGGTACCCTGAATACACCGTCGAAGAGCAGTTTAGAGATTTTAACCAGAGCCAATATCTGTGCACGGTCAGGATATATCCATCTTATCCCGGAGCCACGGAACCACTCCACTGTTCTTATGGACTTGGGATTACTATTGGGATGTCCGTGCAAGATGCAGCCTACTCGATGATGACCATCACTTGAGCCAGAACTGCCTTGTTGGGCAACACTGAATTTCGCTACATGCCAGCATCCCTCCCTGGGGCGCATGGTTATCTTCAGGGCATGTACAGTGATGCATCCCATGAGGACTCACTTCTTCGCACCACTACTGAGATGTTGGAAGACAAGGACCGTGAAAACCGGGCTTTGCGTATGGAGCTTTTTAATGCTCGTGCTGATCATTGGGCCACTTTGATGAGGTTTGCACCTGCTGTGCAAGCCGGATACATGGACATGAGAGACTTGTACCCTGTGCAGGCTAGTCTGCCAGACTTCATGGAATGGCGTGAGGTGGGAGGCATCACCCCTCCTCGTGGACCTCGTCTGCCGCCGTCTGTTGGACCAAGGCCGCACCCAAGTCCCTATGGTCCACAATCACCGCAGGACCGCCTGTTCCCAGATGATCATGTTGCGCTTCCAGGTCTGGGTGGTGACTTCTATGAGGACTTCTACGGAGCCGTCTGAGCTAGTAGTAGTCTTGCTAGTATCGTAACAGTTGTATGTCCACCGTCCTGCGTGACCGTGGAATATGACTTAGTGTGTATCAATGCCGGAGGTGTAGTTAAATAATGTATAGGAGCTTGGAATGCCTCCGATGAGATGTAACGTCTTTTATCGTAGTGGTACTTCAGCCGGGCTTGTACTAAACTATGTATGGTGTGTATGACCGTTGGTTAATATATGGCAGTTTTATATTACCATGTCATACGGATGAACATCTCTGCATTCCATGTTGTCCATTACATTCCGCACTTCCTTGGCCAGATTTTGCCATCCTCGACTAAATCGTTGTCTTGTTTCCTAGGATGGTCAACACTCGCAACAACCCTGCTACTCCGGAGCAGGGTGAAGCTAGCGCAGCTAGGGATGAGACTCTGCCTCAACCGCCTTCTCTGGCCGAAGTGATGCTGGAGGCAGAGCGGAACAGGCGTGACACCAACCGCTTGCTAGAGCGGATTGAGCAGAACACTGCACGCCAGCAGAGGATCAATCCAGTGTCCATCAATGACTTTGTCAAGCTGTATCCGCCAAAGTTCAACCATTCCATCGAACCTCTCGATGCGGATGACTGGCTCCGCAGCATCGCCCACAAGCTACGTTCTGCCAACGTAGCCGAAGATGATAAAGTCACCTTTGCTGCCTATCACCTCGAAGGCCCTGCCAGCCTTTGGTGGGAGAATTATGAAGCTATGCGCCCGGTCGGCCAACTCACTACTTGGGCTGATTTCAGTGCTGCTTTCCGTGAGAATCATATCCCGGAAGGTCTCATGGACCGCAAAAGGGAGGAGTTCTGTAACTTCACCGAGGGAAAGCTGACTGTGGATGCATACAGTCGCGAGTTTGGGAAGCTTGCATGCTATGCTCCCGAAGAGGTATCCACCGACGCCAAGAAGCAGGCAAGGTTCCGCAAGGGACTTAGCCCTGAGCTCCGCCGTGATCTTCGTCTGCACGATTGCACTTCCTTTCCGAAGCTAGTCAACAAGGCCATCAGTGCCGAGACAGGGCAGAATGATTTTGAAGCTTCACGCAAGCACTCCCACGACTATGGATCTTCATCCGGTTCTGGATCGCAGAAACGCTGGGTCTGGATCCCAAATTCTGCTATGCCACCCAGGTATACCCCGAGGCCATCCTTTGAGGCGCCTCGTCCCAACCAGCAGTATGTGTCGCCCATGACTTTTGGTGGCCCCACTGCCAATGCTGCTCCACGCCCCAATATGATAACTTGCTTCAAGTGTGGTGAGCCGGGTCACTACATCCGTGAGTGTCCCCAGAACAACCCCAGCCAGTTCGGAAAGTCTGTTGGCCGTGGTAAGTCAACAGCAAAGGTGCTTGTCGCCAAGCCAGCCACCACTGCTCGTGGCCATGTCAACTACGTTTCAGCTGAAGAGACTCAAGAGGACCCCAACGTCGTTCTCGGTACGCTCCTTGTTAATTGCCATCCGGCAACTGTTCTCTTTGATACTGGAGCATCTCATTCATTTATTTCTGAGAGCTATGCTCAATTGCACAACACCACCTTTAGTGACATGCCCACCTCCATGGAAATTCAAACTCCCGGTTCTAGATGGCAAACCTCTAGGATCAGCCATGGAAATGAAATTCTTGTCGACAGATTGGTCTTTCTCGCGTCACTAATAGCTCTCAAGTCTTCGGACATAAACATCATCTTGGGTATGGACTGGATGTCAGCTCATTACGCCAAGATTGATTGCTCAACTAGAACTGTCCAACTTACCCATCCATCGGGCAAGACAGTCAATGTTTTGACCCGAGTGTTGGAGCGTCAGCTCTACTCTCTAAATGCCAACCCCCTTCCAGACCTCGAAGATATTCCGGTAGTCCGTGACTTCCCGGATGTGTTTCCAGAGGAACTGCCAGGTGTTCCACCTGACAGAGATGTCGAGTTCGTGATAGACCTTGTTCCAGGAACCGTCCCAATCTCTAGAAGACCTTATAAGATGGCACCCCTAGAACTAGCCGAGCTTAAGAAACAACTCGATGAGTCCTTACAAAATGGTTTCATCCGTCCTAGTTCATCTCCATGGGCTTGCCCCGTCCTCTTCGTCAAGAAGAAGGATGGAACGGATCGGATGGTTGTAGATTACCAACCTGTCAATTTGGTCACTATCAAGAACAAGTATCCGCTCCCCAGGATCAACGACCTGTATGATCAGCTCGCAGGATCCTCAATCTTTTCTAAGATGGATTTGAGGTTGGGCTACCATCAAATCAAAATCAAGAACGGGGACATTCCCAAAACGGCCTTTGTCACTCGTTACTGCCAATATGAGTACACCGTCATGTCCTTCGGTTTAACCAATGCTCCAGCCACCTTCTCTCGGTTAATGAACTCGATCTTCATGGAGTATTTGGATAAATTCGTCGTGGTTTACCTCGATGATATACTCATCTACTCCAAGAATGAGGAAGAACATGCCGAACATCTAAGGTTAGTATTGATGAAACTTCGAGAGCATCGCCTTTATGCCAAATTCTCCAAGTGTGAATTCTGGTTGCCAGAAGTGACCTATCTGGGCCATGTAATCTCTGGCAAGGGCATTGCTGTCAATCTGTCCTTGACTGGACTCCACCTGAAACGGTCAAGAAAGTTCGGAGTTTTCTTAGTTTGGCGAGCTATTGCCGCCGCTTCGTCGAGAATTTCTCCAAGGTTGCTAAGCTTCTAACTGAACTCCTCAAGAAAGATAAAAAGTTCGAGTGGACCCCACAGTGCGAGTTCAGCTTTCAGGAACTGAAAAGACGCCTGACATCTGCTCCCGTACTGGTACCACCAGATTTCTCTAAGGACTTTGTTATCTATTGCGACGCCTCGCGGCAAGGACTAGGTTGCATACTCATGCAAGATCGTCATGTGATTGCCTACGCATCTCGACAGTTGCGTCCACATGAGGATAATTATCCCACACATGATCTAGAGCTTGCAGCAGTAGTCCATGCACTCAAAACCTGGCGACATTACCTTCTGGGTAATCGTTGCGAAATCTACACTGATCACCAAAGTTTGAAATATATCTTCACCCAACCGGATTTGAATCTCAGGCAAAGACGTTGGGTCGAGTTGATCTCGGATTACGACTTAGGAATAACTTACACCCCAGGCAAAGCCAATGTCATGGCTGATGCACTAAGTCGTAAATCTTATTGTAACAACCTGATGTTACAACAAAGTCAACCACTTCTCCACGAGGAATTTCGTAAGCTTAACCTTCACATTGTTCCTCGAGGATTCCTTTCCACCCTGGTGGCGAAACCTAACCTTACGGATCAGATCATCAAGGCACAAAAGGTGGATCCGGGAATTTCCCGTATCAAGGGAAACATCAAGAAGGGAGTTGTAGATTGTTTCTCCATTGATGATCAAGGTGTCGTGTTCTTTGGGGACCGTCTAGTGGTTCCCAAGGTACGCAACTTGAGGCGATTGATCCTTAAGGAAGCTCATGAATCCCCTCTCACCATTCATCCCGGTAGTACTAAGATGTATCAAGACCTACGCCAGAGGTTTTGGTGGACTAGGATGAAGAGAGAAATCGCTCAATACATTGCTAATTGCGACGTCTGTCGTCGTGTTAAAGCAGAGCATCAACGGCCTGCTGGCACCCTTCAACCTTTGGAAATTCCTAAATGGAAATGGGATAAAATCGGTATGGATTTCATTACCGGGTTTCCCAGAACCAAAAGAGGGAATAATGCTATCTTCGTTGTTGTCGATCGTCTTTCCAAAGTAGCCCACTTCTTACCTGTTCGCGAGAGTATAACCGCTAGCCAGCTAGCTGATTTGTACATCTCTCGAATAGTGTCTCTCCATGGTGTTCCATTGGAAATTAATTCAGATCGTGGAAGTCTTTTCACCTCTCGATTTTGGGAAAGTTTCCAAAATAGTATGGGGACTCGTCTTTCCTTTAGCACCGCCTTCCATCCTCAATCAAGTGGTCAAGTAGAACGAGTCAATCAAATTCTGGAGGATATGCTCCGAGCTTCTGTCATCTCTTTCGGTATGAATTGGGAGAAGTGCCTTCCATTCGCCGAGTTCGCTTATAACAACAGTTATCAAGCTAGCTTGGGTAAAGCTCCTTTCGAAGTTCTTTATGGACGAAAATGTCGAACGCCTCTTAACTGGTCAGAAACCGGCGAGAGACAACTCTTTGGCCCGGACATGATCCAGGATGCAGAAGAGCATGTTCGCATTATTCATGAGAAGTTGAAAACCGCCCAATCTCGACAAAAGAGTCAGTATGACCGCAAGCATAAGCCCATGGCTTATGAAGTCGGCGAGATGGTTTACCTTCGGGTTACACCTTTAAAGGGAACCCATCGATTCGGTATCAAAGGCAACTTGGTTCCTCGTTACATTGGACCTTTTCGCATTCTTGCCAAACGAGGGGAAGTTGCCTACCAGCTGGAACTACCTCCACATCTCTCCAGAGTTCATGACGTCTTCCACGTTTCTCAACTCAGGCGTTGCTTCTCGAATCCTATCCTTGGAGTGGACCACGAAACGCTTGATCTCCAAGATAACCTCACTTATCGGGAATACCCCGTTCGTATCCTTGATCAATCCGAGCGTACCACTCGACGCCACAATATCAAGTTTCTCAAGGTTCAATGGTCACACCATTCCGAGCAAGAAGCTACATGGGAAAGGGAGGATCGTCTTCGACTCGAGTACCCCACCTTCTTTCCGGAGGAACCTAAATCTCGGGACGAGATTCTTTTGAGTGGGGGTGAGTTGTCACATCCTAGCTAGCTCATGCATTAGAGTGTGCATCATGTTTACTTTTGACAGAAATTTGAAATGGGGAAGGCAGAACCCCCAGCACCCCTCCTGAAATCAACTAGGGTTTACTAAAAATATTTTCAATGAACCTGAAATGCCCTTCTAAAATGTTCACCCTCTTTGTCTTGGGTTAAAACCTCTGGCAAAAATGGTGCATATATTTCTAGGTCAACAGAAGGTCATTGAATTAATGCATAAGTATTTGAATTTGGGCATTTAAAATTTATAAAATATTTCAAATGCTCAAATATTTCCAAACCAAAATGTTCCTTGCTGGAAATACTCCAACTAAGGACCAGATGAAGTTTGGTGATTTTAGGAGTTGTTTTAGTATTTTTAATAAGTCCACAAAGTCACAGAAAAAAATAGAAAAAGGAAACAAAATGGAAAAAACTTACCTGGCGCCTACTAACCGGCCCACCTGCCGGCCCAGCCCAGCTGCCGCGCCAGCGAGCTGCTTGGCTTGGCCAGGCAGGCACGCAGGTGTTCGACGGCGGCACCAGCGTGCCCCACGCAGCTGGCCGCCGCCCTGCTTCACCTTCTTGCCGCCTCGCTGCCCTGGACGTGTTCCACGTCGCCGCCCCGAGCCCCTGGACATGCCCATTCGCCCCTGCCTCGCCTCCCTCGCTCCCCTTCGCCATGGCCGACGCCACCGCCCCCGCACCTACGCCGTAGACGCGCTCTCCGTCAACCCCACGCCGCGCAACCGTGTCGAGGAGCTCCACCACCCTCCTCTTCTTCGATCAAGCTGAGCCCCGAGCGCTCGCGTGCCCCGAAGCCACTGCACCGACCTCGCCCGAGTCCACCGTCGCCGGAGATCCCCTTCAACGCCGTCGCCGCATCAGCTCGTCCCCGACCCCGCCGGTGGCCTCTACGAGTGCTCTGTGAGCCTAGCTACCCCTCCTACCCTTCCTCTCTCGCCCCCGAGCCGTGTAGCCACCGCACGAAGATCACCCGCACGCACCGCCGCGGATCTCGTCGCCGACGTGCTCCCGGCCATCCTCCGGCCACCTCTCGGTGTCCATCGCACTCACCACGCTGCGTTGGGTCCAACCGTGCACTCCCCGCACCTCACTGCACCCCCTAGCTCGAGTTCGCCTCCAACCGAACTCCGGCGGCCGCCTAGGTCGTCGCCGGCGCCGACTCCGGCCACCCTGACCCCAACCAACTCCACCAAGAGCTGCGGTTCATCCCCAGCTCCACTTAGATGCCTTCCGCGCCTCATTTGGTGGCCGGAACGGCCAAAACCACTTCCGCCGCCGCGTCGGGCTCGCCGGCGGCTAAACGCCGGTGCAGCCGACCTGACTTTGACCACGGGTGGGCCCTCGTTGACTCCCCTGAGTCAATGACAGGTGGGGCCCCCCTGTTAACTAATTAGATTAGTTCTAATTAAAATTAATTAGTTAAACTAATTACTAACGTGCGGGTCCCACTGGTCAATTTGACCTGGACGCCCCCGTTGACCCCTGACGTCACACTGACGTCATGCTGACGCAGTAAATTAATTACTGGATTTATTTTTGTACAGGAAAATCCAGAAATTAGTCCAAACTTCAAAAAATCATAGAAATTAATCTGTAGCTCCAAATGCAAAGTTCTATATATGAAAAATGATCAGAAAAATCCAAGCTATCCATTGGTGCTGGTTTCATGCATGTCAGAACAAGTTAAACCCACTGTTTAGGCATTACAAGGTGATGCACTAATTTGGACATGTTAAATGAGCTAACAATTGAACCTTTGGTTCAAATAAGCACTTACCCTTCTGTTTAGCTTGCATTAGACCAAGACACATCCATCTTGCCATGTCATAGCATGCATCATATTGTTGCATATCGTCATGTGTTGATTGTGTTCCGACGTGTTCTTCGTGGTAGGTTCTGCCTCCGAGGATATCTCCAAGTATCCAACTGAAGGGCAGTATCCCACTACTACTCCATCAGGCAAGCAACCCATTGATCATTCCGATACAAACCCATGTTCTCGCTTCTGCCCTTGTTTACTGCATTAAGACAACGCGTTTCAAACTGCTGTGTGTTGCGGTAGTTGAACCCACTTCCTTTGCATGACCTGTCATTGCCACAGTAACTAGATGAAACCCACTAGCATGTGTAGGAGTTGATTGAGCCAATATATGTGTGTGTGTTCCTACCATGCTATGCTTGCTATGCTTAGAGTTGTGTCAGGTCTGGCTCATCGGGATGATGAACTGGAGTGAAAGGTTGTGTCGGTGACAAGAGTGAAGTGTTGAACACGATTTGGTAAAGGAATCGATGAGAGGCCATGTAGGAGTACATGGTGGGTTGTTTCATTGAAGCCGTCCTTAAGAACTGAGATCTGTGTGTGTGATTTAAGACTCAGCTACTACCACGCATTGGGCCCGAAACCAATGGACCTTCTCGGCTTCTTGATCACGCTTGTCCTCTGTCCAGGAGTTGCAAAGTAGTTTCTGGTGTTTGTAGTATGCTGGGGGCCGCACGCAGCGCTGACCGTCGGGGTGGGCTGTGTTGCGGTAGGCACGTGGCCGGGCCAGCCGGACGCCCGTTTGGTGTCTCGGAACCCTGTTCACATCATTCGGGGCCGTTAGTGGAAACCTCGGCCGGACTCCCTGCGGATGGAACCCGAATAGGCGATAAACCTGGACTAGAGACTTGAGTGTTTAGGTAGGCCGTGGCCGACACCCTCGCTGGGCTTCCGCTTGAAGGTTGCCGAGTACATGTCGTGTAAACGGCGGTAAGTGGTGAGAGCGTGTGTGAAGAAGTACACCCCTGCAGGGTATAAATCTATTCGAATAGCCGCGTCCGCGGTAAAGGACTACTTGGTCACCTATACAGTTCATAGACAAGTTAAATGGATACTACTAAAAATCTCAAGATAAGTGTGAGTACCGCGGATGGCCCTCTCGTAGGATGGCGAGAGAGGATCCATGGTGGAGTATTGTGATGGTGATAGTGGACTCGTGTGCGACAAATGATTTACAAGTGGTGTCTATCGTAGGATAGCTTAGCCAAAAGTCAAAGCTGGCTTGCTGCAATAACCCCACTACCTTCTTGAGAATGTGTATGTATAGTAGGTTCCTGTTGTAAGACTTGCTGAGTACCTCCGTACTCATGTTGCTTTAATCATGTTTTTCAGACGACTGCACCAACTGGGTTCTATGTAGACCTCGACGTTGACGAGTGACTTATCACCCAGGTGGTGATCCAAGACTTGTGAAGGGTCGATGTAGATAGACAGGCTTCGCCAAGCTTTCTTTCTTTCTAGTGTCTGTACTCAGACTACTTTGCTTCCGCATGTGCTTGTATGTTTGTATGACTTGAGTGTTGGGTCATGTGACCCCTATCTGTATGGATGATATGTATGGCTCCTCGGAGCCTTCTAAATAAAGTACTTGAGTTGTAGAGTTTTGTTGTGATGCCATGTTGTATTTACTCATATCGGGCATATTGTGTGTATGATTGAAATGCTTGGTATGAGTGGGATCCGACTATCTAGTTGTTTATCCTTGGCAGCCTTTCATATGGGGAAATGTAAGTCTAGTGCTTCTGAGCGATAGTAGTCCGCTACAGCCCGGTTCACCGGAGTCCTGCTAGCCCAGCACTACTGCTTGGAACACTTGACTGGCCGGCATGTGTTTCACGTCGTTCCTATGTCTGTCCCTTCGGGGAAATGTCACGCGCTGTTATTCGGAGTCCTGCCTAGCCTGCTACAGCCCGGGTTACCGGAGTCCTGTTAGCCCAGTGCTACAGCCCGAATAAATACGTTGATGACCGACATGCTCGATGTAATTCATGTATGCCTGTCCTCATAGGCTAGCGCCGCTTTGGGTTGACGACTAGCCATGTCGGCCCGGGTTCTCTGTCATATGGATGCTAGCGACACTATCATATACGTGAGCCAAAAGGCGCAAACGGTCCCGGGCCAGGTACTGTGGCACCCGTGGGAGTACCGTGCGTGAGGCCGCAAAGTGATGTGATGTGTTACACGCTGGATCGATGTGGCTTAGGATCGGGGTCCTGACAAGAAGTGATAATGGCTCTGAGTTCAAGAACTACACCTTGGAAGAGTTTCTTAGTAATGAAGGGATTGAGCATCAATATTCAGCTCCATATAGTCCCCAATAAAATAGTGTAGCAGAAAGGAAGAACCACACACTTGTGGAGATGGCAAGGTCCATGCTGGATGAATACAAGTCGCCACATAGTTTTTGGGCCGAGGCTGTCAACACCGCACGTCATGCATCAAACCGGCTCTTCCTCCGCACTATATTGGAAAAGACACCATATGAGCTCCTAACTAGGAACAAGCTGGATGACAAATACTTTCGTGTATTTGGGTGCAAATGTTTCATCCTCAACAAAACAGAACAGTTAGGAAAATTTCAATCCAAAACCATTGAGGGAATATTTGTTGGCTATGGATCAAACTCTCACGCCTATAGAGTCTACAAAAAATCCAATGAATGTGTTGTAGAAACTTGTGACGTGGTGTTTGATGAATTTAATGGCTCCCATGGGGAGCAAGTTGATCTAAGTGATGTAGGTGAAGAAGATTCTTCTCAATATATCTTCACCATGGTGTTGGTGCACTTCTTCCAATGGAACAAGAACCTCATGACGATGAAGAAGAATAAGGAAGCTTCACGCATCATAAAACTACTTCAACACCCATACCACCACAAGACCCTATTGGTCAACCAATGCCCGTAGACCAAGTACAAGATGATGATCAAGTTCCTAATCATCAAGAACAAGATCATCCTTAAGGGCAAGAACAAGAAAGTGCAATCATTGATGATGAACCTCAACAAATGCAATATGAAGAAGAGGATCTTCCACCACATATTAATGATCCATATATTGAGTACGTGGATGATGGACATGAAGTTGAACCCCGCGAAACCCTCACCTCCATCATCTCGAGTGGTCGGTCATGTTGATGTTGACAAAATTCTCACCGGCATATCGGAAGGTAGAGTCACTCATAAACATTTGACAAACTTTTGTGCTCACTTCTCGTTTGTGTCTAGTGTTGAGCCTCTCAAGGTACAAGATGCATTGATGGACAATGATTGGCTCGTTGCTATGCAAGAAGAGTTGAACAGTTTTGAACGCAATCAAGTGTGGTCATTAGTCGAGAAGCCAACTACTGAGCATAACGTCATTGGAACAAAGTGGATTTTCAAGAACAAGCAAGATGAGAATGGTGTAATCATCCGAAACAAGGCAAGGTTAGTGGCACAAGGGTACTCACAAGTTGAAGGTTTGGACTTTGGTGAGACCTTGGCCCCCATTGCCCATCTTGAATTCATTCGCATCTTACTTGCTTAGAGCATCTCCAACAGGCGCCGCGCTGCAAATATACCCAGTTTAGCGCGTGCGCAACCCAGCGGGTGGCTCTAGCGGGCGCGCAATAACCGCGCGCGCGGTATAAGGAGTTGGGCGCGCGGCAGGAATCGCTACCTCGCGCGGTGTATTTGGGGCGACCGCTTCCGCGCGCGGCACACTCGAGCCCTCGCGCTGCACTCTGTCTTCTCCGCCTCCAACGCCCCGCGCGCGCCTGCGCCGGCGACCCGCACCCCATGGACGCACGTGCCAGCACCCCGCTCGCCCCGTCCTATAGCCGTGACCCCCCTCCCGCCGCCGCAAAACCTAGCCCGGGTGGCGTTGGCCTCACCTCCGCCGGAGCTCCTCCGACCATCGGCCTCGCGCGCGGCCTCTTCATGCCGCCGCGGATGACCTCGACGGCGGGTGGCGTCGCGCCGGCGCCGGCCCGAGCCGCCGCCCCCTCCTCCTCAAAGCTCCCCAATGCGGCATGGCCAAAGAAGGGCAAGACATCGGCGAAGAAAAACAAGGCGGCGGACGGCTCCGGCACCTCCAAGGCAAGGAGGAAGAAGCTTGTGGGGCGTGCGACGGGCGCGGCGGCTACCGAAGCGCCGGCGAGCTCACTCGTTGAGCCGACGGCCGACGCGCACAACATGTTCGACGAAATGCCCCCAAGGTAAAAAAAAATCTAACTTTTCATTTTTTTTGTTATTTTTTGAATGCATTCACATATAGATAGCTTATTTGCATTTTTCAAAAAACTTTGTAGTCTCAATGATGATGCATACATGTCAACGATGGGTGTTGGCTCCAACAATTCGCATTGGTCTCAAAGCAATGACATGCATTGTCGGTGGGAAACGACACCTATGGGATCACGAGAATCCCTTTTTGCGGTTGCGGGGCGCGGGGTCCGTGAGAAGAGCGGATCGAGCAGGCAGTACACGATTCCTTTACCCAGGTTCGGGCCGCGAAGGTGCGTAAAATCCTACTCCTGCTTTGGTGGATTATATGTTTGTGTTCTTGAGCTAGCTACGGGGCGTGAGCAGCTCCAAAAAGCCGAATCCTCTTCCTGGTCGCCTGGGGCCTCCTTTTATAGGGAAAGGGGCTGCCAAAGTTGCACACAGGAGGTGGAAAGGGTACAGTGATGCAAGGTTATCCCTCGCATTACATGACAAGGTGCATTTAATGCACCTTGCTTAGGTGTCCTTGCTTTATCGGGGGCGCGGGAGAGCCCTGTCTCGTCCGTCGCCTCTCTCTCCCACGTCGACATGCGCCCTGGCAAGCGGTGCCTGCGATGCCATGTAGGCGGGCAGGCAGCTGAGGTGGCGCAGCGGTGGGTCTCCACAAGGATCTGCATGCCGCCATGCAGGTGCCTGCCTAGCTGGTTGGGTCGGCAGCTGCATGCGAACGGTGGTGGAGGCGTGACTGGTGCGGGTCCGATGGTGGCCCTGCGGGTGTCCTTGGCAAGGGCCTTGCCGCGGCCCCAGCAAGGGTCTTGTCGGGGTCCCGACAAGGGTCTTGCCGTGGCGCCTGCTGCCATCCCCGGCAAGGCTCTTGCCAGGGGCCTTGTGCTTTTCCTTGGCTGGGATCCCGCCAAGGACCATCATCTTCTAAAGTGTGCATCTGATCTTGAATGTCTTCACAAAGATCTGCATACCACCACGGGAATGCCTCCCGAATCCTTGTCCCATGGGGGCAGTGGACTCAAGGGTGACCCGCTCCATAGGTGTGGGGCGAGCTGCCACGGCAAGGGTCTTGCCGGGTTTGCAAAAACCGCCTCCCGGCAAGGATCTTGCCGGGGGGCCCGCTTCATCCCCTTTGCTCTTTGTGGTCTTGGTCTTGGCGTCGTTCTGCTCCTCTTTGGCTTCGGCCTTACCTTGGTTCTACCTCCCTTGTCGGGCTCGGTGCGGCGGCGCCCGTTGCTCAGACTGCTCATGCACAGTCATAGGGGTACAAAAAGTGTACCCCTCTTTTTGTTCACCGACAGGAGCCCCCGGGCCTGGGCCACACATAAGCGCTACGCGTTGTTGGGCTAGGCCCAAGAACGGTGCGCGGGCAGGCAGGGCGGTTTTTACCGCGGTAAGTTTCTTCGCGCGCTGCGCCTCCCACGCTTCCCGTGCGTGGCGCGTCGTGGGGAGGCGGGCGTGACGTGGGCGGCATGCGTGGGGTCGCTCCCCGCGGGCATGCGTCACATCACAATTAATGTGAAAGGAGGCGGCCCGCATTCTCCCCCATAAGAAGGAATAACCGCGGGCGCGCTGCTCACTTTCCCTCTTCCTTCGTGCCTTTTCCAATCTCAGAGCCATCGCTCCTTTTCTTCCTTCTCTTGCAAGCTTTTCGCCGTTGCCTGTCGTCGCCGTCTCGTCCCCGCCCTCCTCCCCTTCCTTAACCCTCTAGGCTCCTTGGCCTCCATGGCGCCCAAATCTGCCAAGGGCAAGGGGGTGGCTAAGGGCCTCGTGACCATGGAGCCGTCGGAGAGCGCGTTGCTGGGGGACAAGACAAAGTCCGCCTTCTTCTACCCCTCGTCGGTCGACGTCCACGAGCTCCGGGCTTCTTTCAATCCCTTGTGGGGAGTGAAGACGAGGGGAGAGAACTCGGGGCACCCGGCGACACGCGTTATTCCTGCCGTTTGCGCCGAACCTGCTCCAATCGGTACCCCTTCTTCATCGACTACTTTTCTTGTGGGTTATGCCCCCCTTTATCCGAGTTCTTCTGTGATATCATGCACACCTTTGGCTTCCGCCTTCTGGATTTTACTCCGAATGCGGTGGCGTGCATGTCTTGCTTTGCGCATCTTTGCGAGGGCTTTGTCGGAGTGCGGCCGAACACGGCGCTCTTCCGTCATTATTTTTACCCTCGAATCCAAACTGGAGGTGCCGTTGCTGGTTGTGTCACCTGGATCCCAAGGTCCAACGAGGCGTACCCGGATGGCGCCATGAAAGAGAGGTGGGACGAATGCCGTGACCGGTGGTGCTGGATCGAAGACGAAGACCCACCGGACTTTTGAAAGGTCCGCCTGACGCCGCCTGTCCGTGGCAACGATTGGGGTGAGGTCGACGCCGCCAATGGGAGGCTCACCATCGTCACCACTCGAATCCTCCGGCTGACCCGGGCGGGGCTCACCCTGGAAATGATTGGGGCGGATTTCATCCGCCGTCGGATTGCTCCGTTGCACAATAAGGGGAGGCTAGCTTGGCTCTTCACGAACCCGGCTGATATCATGCGGCTCCGCCCTGGCCTCGATCACAACTTCACGGTGATGGGGCATGCCCACTTCTGCCAGCGGCTCTTCCAGCTGGACGTGGATAGTGACGGCGAGGTCGAGCTGACTAGCAAGGCCGCGAGGGTTGCCATAAAGACTGGCAAGGCCGTCAAGAGGCCGCTCTTCAAGTTGCCCGCGGGAGTCGTCCCGCTGTGTAACAATTCTCGCCGGTCCGAGATCATTGCCATGATGCCGGACTGCAACGCGCACGGCCCCGTCCCTAGCTGGAGGGAGCCGGCGGCCACAGACGTGCGGCAGTTCTTCGACACCTTGGCTGGGGTGTACGTCAACGCCGATGCCGAGCGGCGACTCATCATGGACACCACCCAGGCGGAGGTGGACTTCATCGCCACCAGGGCGAAGGAGGCATAGCTCGCCCTGGAGGCTGGCAGCGCCGGGGGCGTGGAGGACGAGGGCGCCGCGGCGGCGGAGGAGGAGCAATTATCCCTGTGGGCGGCGGCCACCATGGGGGCCAGCGGCGCCGACACCGGGGCTCCGCTCGTCGAGGACGCGGCCGGCGAGTCGTCGTCAGAGGAGGAGGGCGTGGTGGCGGGCTCGACGCCAACCAGGGGAAGAGGGCGAGTCCTGTGGCAGGCTTGCTCCGGCGAGCCAGTCCGGCCTGGCAGGGGCCCGCGGCCTCAATTGACCCTGGAAGGGTTCGGGCGCCACACGAGGTCCTCGGCAATGAAGAAGCTGACGACGGCCGCTGGGAAGAAGAAGGCGGAAGCCTCTTCCTCTTCTGGGCGCACACAGACCCCGCTGCCTTCCCCGCCCCCTCCAGCAGGCGTCGACTCGGATGATGACGCGGTGCTCCCCTTTGATCTCGGGCCCCTCAGCCCGGAGAGGAAAAGGAAGCCGGCGGATGAGGAGGAGACGGATGATGAGTAAGTGCTCCGTTCCTTATTGTCGTTTCCATTTCCCTGAATGGTGCCGCTTGTCCTGATCCATTTTGCTTTTGTAGGGATGCAGAGACGTTGGCCCACAGGGTGAAGAGGGCGAGGACCTTGGCGAGCAGCCAGCCCCCGGCCGGGGCTTCAACGACACCATTGGTGGTGTTGAGCAGCCTGGACAGCAGCCCCCAGCGTAAGCTCATCACCCTCTTCTTACTCGACTTGGGGTAGGCGCCCGATGCCACGATGCTGACCTTGTCGGGTTTGTAGGAGGGGAGCGGCAGTAGGAGGAACCGCAGAGGGCTACCCCTAACTCGCCACCCCCATCGACTACGCCGCCACGGGGGGCGTCCCCGGCAAGGGCACCAAGCGCGGGGCCCACACCCATGGAGGAAGAGGGGAACTTGGGCACTGGTGGCTCAGCCCCGACGCCAAAGACCGGCGGAGAGGGGACCTCTACTTCACGGCCCGGCACTGGTGAGTCGCCTGCCCTTCGCCCTTTGTTCTTTTTTATTGTGCTTCTCTTGGCTTCATTGCTCCTATCGCCACCCAAGCCCTCCCCCAATGGACACGGAGGATGTGGTCTCCGTTGTCAGGGATATTGCTGAAGAGGCCGCGGTTGAGGCCGACAAGGTGGCCGCTGAGGAGGCCGCCAAGAGCACCGACGAAGCCGCCGCTGGTGAGGCCGCCAAGGACGCCGCCGAGGGTGCCGGCGCGGGGGCCGCCAAGGCTGCTGATGAGGCCTCCGCCGAGGGCGCCGGCGGTGGTCCTGCCGGGGGGACCGGCAAGGCCCCTGCCGAGGAAGAGGTTATGGATGACCAGCCTCCCTCCTCCTCAGCCTTGGGCCCCGGCAGGTACCTGAAGCTGGGTGATGATCTCTTCGTCCACCTCCTAGGGGCGCCAAGTCGAGCGCCCGCCGAAGGGGAAGTTTTTTATGACGAAGTGCTTACCGCCACCGGGTTCGAGATCGTCGATGCACCGGGCGCCGGCGGCGACGGTTCTCCAGAGGAGCAGCTCTTCCGCGTCATGGGGGCCAACTTCCGGAATCTCCAAGCGCTCTACCGCGGCCACCTGGACAAAGTTGAGTCCAGGGCGGCAGCGGTGGACAACACAGAGGCGGACTTCAAGGCGCGCGTCGTTGAAACGCAGGTTTGGTTCCACCAGTCTCGCGAGGAGCAGGGGGCCTTCCAGGAGAAATTGGCCCAGCGCGAGGTGGAGCTCGCCCTGAAGATGGCCGACATCAAGAAGGCCCAGGAGAAGGCGGCGAACTTGGCCGCCGCGGCCGAAGCCATCCGGAACCAGCATCAAGCCACCTTAAACTCCCAGGAGGAGGACCTCTCTGCGCGCGAGGCGAAGCTTGCCGCTATGCTCCGCGGCAAGGACGAGGAGCTCGAGGCCCTTGTCGCACGACGGACCCAGGAGCTGGAGCAAAGGCACAGAGATGCGCTCGATGCCCAAGCCCTGGCCCACGCCGGCAAGGTGAAGAAGATGGAGGCAGAGCGGGACGAGCTGAAGGAGCAGGCCCTCCAGCTGTCCGGCGAGACGGACACGCTCAACCGCACCTTGGTGGAGGTGCAGGGAACGGTCATCAGCAGGACTGGTGAGCTCTCTGAGGCGCGAGACTCCATCAGAGACCTCAAGCTAAAGCTGGAGGATCTCGAGAAGCTGTTGCCGGAGAGCAGGGCACAGGAGGAGGCCTTGACCAAAAGCCTAGAGGAGGAGAAGCAGCAACGGGCAGCCGAGGCCGCCTCCCACCAAGAGTATGTGGCGGGCAAGAACAGGTGGATCAGCCATCTGGAGGTCGTCGCCAGCAGGGTTACCTCACAATTGTCCACCATGGGGTTGCCAAATGTGAGGTACGCTCCTGAGCGCAGCGGGACTGTCAACGCCAAGCTGACCCAGTTCTTCGAGGGCGTCCTCGGGGCCCTGGCCTATCTCCACTCCAACAGGACGACCACGCTGGCCGAGGAGGCCCGGCGTCTTTGCCGGAAGGTCGTGACCAAGGTCCTCACCAAGGTGGCATACTGGAATCCCGATCTTGACTTCGCGGCTGCGATGAAGAGCTTGTCGGAGGATGCTGATCCCGCGGTGCTCAAGGAGCGTATCAAGCCCATCACTGACTGCATCGGCAAAATCAAGAGGGTGGAAGGCCAGCGCCGGGACTAGGCGTCTCGTTCTTCTTCGCCGCTGCGGGCCCTCGACCAAGATAAATTTTATCTTTAGTTAGAACCGCGGCAATGATGTGATGTAAAATAACTCTGAAGTACTCTTTAATTTCATGCATGTTATTTCCCCGTTCAATTACTCTTTGTATGTGTGCCCTATGCCGATCGGGAAGGCTTGCCGGCACGAAAGCCCCAAGCGGTGTCTTGGGGACGGATCCCCATGGCCTGCCGGGTACGCGTGCAACCGGGTGAGCCACCTTCCCGTTCCGAACGCGGTCGCTCGAACTGTCGAGCTTGACTCGAGTCAGAATCGAGGACGTTGCCGATTACGGGAGGCTACCCTGCCACTCTCGACGCAGCCGCTCGAGCTATTGAGCGGACTCGAAACAGGGCAAGGGCGTTGCCAATCGTGGTAGAGCCCCCTGGCGTGCAGGTTTTTTCATACAAAGCGGACATCTCCGGGGGGGAATAACCTCAAAATAAAAAGGGGATTGTAGGCAAGAGTTCAGTGCAACTTAGCTTTTGTCTGCGATCGCTCAAGTGTCAATCTCCTGGACCCTTTTCTTCTTCAAAGATCGCGAAGACGAAGGAGCATCGAACTGACTGCTAAAGCCGATTCTCACAACTGCGCAGACCCTGCCTGGCGCGCCAAAGATGTCGGTGGGAAATGACACCTATGGGATCACGAGAATCCCTTTCTGCGGTTGCGGGGCGCGGGGGCCGTGAGAAGAGCGGATCGAGCAGGCAGTACACGATTCCTTTACCCGGGTTCGGGCCGCGAAGGTGCGTAAAACCCTACTCCTGCTTTGGTGGATTATATGTTTGTGTTCTTCAGCTAGCTACGGGGCGTGAGCAGCTCCAAAAAGCCGAATCCTCTTCCTGGTCGCCTGGGGCCTCCTTTTATAGGGAAATGGGCTGCCACAGTGGCACACAGGAGGTGGAAAGGGTACAGTGATGCGAGGTTATCCCTCGCATTACATGACAAGGTGCATTTAATGCGCCTTGCTTACGTGTCCTTGCTTTATCGGGGGCGGGGGAGAGCCCTGTCTTGTCCATCGCCTCTCTCTCCCACGTCGACACGCGCCCTGGCCAGCGGTGCCTGTGATGCCATGTAGGCGGGCAGGCAGCTGAGGTGGCGCAGCGGTGGGTCTCCACAAGGATCTGCATGCCGCCATTGAGGTGCGTGCCCAGCTGGTTGGGTCGGCAGCTGCAGGCGAATGGTGGTGGAGGCGTGACTGGTGCGGGTCCGATGGTGGCCCTGCGGGTGTCCTTGGCAAGGGCCTTGCCACGGCCCCGGCAAGGGTCTTGTCGGGGTCCCGACAAGGGTCTTGCCGTGGCGCCTGCTGCCATCCCCGACAAGGCTCTTGCCGGGGGCCTTGTGGTTTTCCTTGGCTGGGATCCCACCAAGGACCATCATCTTCTAAAGTGTGCATCTGATCTTGAATGTCTTCACAAAGATCTGCATACCACCACGGGGATGCCTCCCGAATCCTTGCCCCATGGGGGCAGTGGACTCAAGGGTGACCCGCTCCGTAGGTGTGGGGCGAGCTGCCACGGCAAGGGTCTTGCCGGGTTTGCAAAAACCGCCTCCCGGCAAGGATCTTGCCGGGGGGCCCCGCTTCGTCCCCTTTGCTCTTTGTGGTCTTGGTCATGGCGTCGTTCTGCTCCTCTTTGGCTTCGTCCTTACCTTGGTTCTACCTCCCTTGCCGGGCTCGGTGCGGTGGCGCCCGTGGCTCAGACTGCTCGTGCACAGTCATAGGGGTACAAAAAGTGTACCCCTCTTTTTGTACACCGACAGGCATTTCGAAAACCATGAGTTCGAGGTGGACGAGGAGGGTGAGGGCATTGTCGACGCACCGAAAGGAAGAGCGGGCAATTACACCAACGCCAATGACATCTTACTATGAAATACTTGGTTGCAAGTGTCGAGGGAACCATCCGTTGGAGGTGATCAAAGTAGAGGTGCTTATTGGCTTCGGATGAAGGAACACATTGATGTTTGCAACGTGAGTGGAATTGATCGCTCCGACCGATCACTTCGGTCCCGGTGGTCGACAATCAACTCGGATTGTCAAAGGTGAGCGGCTTGTCAAAAGGCGGTTGACAAGTTGAACCAAAGTGGCACAAATGAGGACGATAGAGTAAGTGGCATTTCATACATGTTCATCATACTTGTTGGTGCTAACTTGCTTTGTTTTCATGTAGTACAACATTGCGCAAAAGTTGTTCAAAGAAGAGGAGAGGAAAACCAAGAAGGGGAAGATCAAGAAAGGAAGGATATTTACTTTGCCTCATTGCTATGAAGTGTTGAAGGATGATGAGAAATGGAAGAAGTGTGAAGATTTGGATGATTTGCATTTGAGCAACAAACGGAAGTGAAGAATTAAGTTGGATGATGATGAGGATGATGCATCAAGTGATGACGGCAAGAGAAGCCCCACACCCAACTCGGTTTCATACTTGAAGCCAAAGCGACCGGATGGGTGCAAGAAAGACAAAACTGAAAAGAAGAAGAGGAAAGGAGATGATGAGCTCAAAAATGCTATGGAAGCTATTGTGAAGGCAAGGAAAGAAGCCAACGAAGTGAGGAAAATGGCAAGGAACCAAGATGTCGCGGCCGAGTAGAGGAGGTTGGCGGCCGAGGAGAGGAGGGTCGCGGCCGAGGAGAGAAAGGTGGCTTTGGAGGAGAGGAAGGTGAGCAATGAGGAGTGTACTAGATTGTTGGAATGGGAGAAGCACTTGTTCTTCTTGGACACATCTAACCTCCATGTGGCGCAAAAGCAGTATGTCAATCTTGCCCGTGAAGAAGTCTTGATCCAACAAAGAGCCATGGTTCGTGCAATGGGTGGCGGTGGCCTCGGTGCCATGGGTGGCGGTGGTCTCGGTGCCATGGGTGGCGGTGGCCTCGGTGCCATGGGTGGCATGGGTGGCTTCGGAGGTACCGTGGGCGGTGCAATGGGAGGCATTGCTGGCTTTGGAGCACCCCCGACGCTATGGCCACCATGGGAGGCATGAGTTTTGCTTCTCTCATGGGAGGCATGGGTGCACCTCTGGCCGCCATGGGCGGAATGTCTTTTGATGTGCCTCCTCGCACACATTCCCATGAAGATGTCATTGAAGATCTTGCCAACACCGTCAGAGCTTCACATGATGCGGTGCGCGATGAGGAGAGGGAGGAAGATTCATCTTCGGAGGCGGAAGAATCGTCTTCCGAAGATGAGGACGAGGACGAAGACGAGGACAAGGAATGATGTGTCTTTCATTTGTGTATTGAACTTGATTTGCATTTTGAACTTGGTTGGATGAACTTGTGGGCATGATTTTGAACTTGTGGGCATGAACTTTTCTTCATCAACTTGTTTGTGTGAAATTTTATATGTCATGTTCATTGCATTTTGAATGTTTCATCAACTTCATTTTGTGTTCAAAATTCCATATAAAATGCACCGGCGAGTCGCGCGCGCTGCATTTTTGCGCGCTGCTGGAGCGGCGCGCGCGCTGCATTTTAGCGCAGCTGCTGGAGCCAGCACCGCGCGCCGCGCCAAACCAGGCGATGGGCGCGCGGCAAATCAGTTTTTTGCGCGCGGCACGTTCGGCGCCTGTTGGAGATGCTCTTATGCTGCTTTCAATGGTTTTACACTACATCAAATGGATGTGAAGAGTGCTTTCCTTAACGGTCCTCTACAAGAAGAAGTATATGTATCACAACCACCGATCACAAAGACTGTGTGTATAAACTTCATAAGGCTTTGTATGGCCTCAAACAAGCACCTCGTGCTTGGTATGATCATCTTAAGAATTTTCTTGTCTCAAGCAAAATACCTCAAGGATATCCTAGAGAAGTTTGGCATGTCTGATACTAATCCATGTAATATACCCATGCCAACCAAAATTGTACTCACTAAAGACACAAATGGTATTCCTTTCGACCCATCTATTTACCGCTCTATGATTGGTTCATTGCTTTATCTTTGTGCATCTAGACCAGACATCATGTTTAGTGTATACATGTGTGCTAGATTTCAAGCTTTCCCTATGGAAAGTCATCATAAGGAGGTTAAGCATATTCTTAGATACCTTGTTCACACCCCAAAGTTGGGTCTATGGTACCCCAAGGATGCTAAGTTTGATCTCATTGGGTACACAGATGCGGATTGGGCTGGAGACAAAGTGGATCATAAGTCCACCTCTGGTGCATGTCAATTTCTTGGACGCTCCTTCGTAAGTTGGTCCTCGAAGAAACAAAATTGTGTTGCCCTCTCCACCGCCGAAGCTGAATACATTGCTACCGCCAGTTGTGCAACTCAATTACTATGGATGAGGCAAACTTTGAAGGATTACGGTATCACCTATAGACATGTGCCTCTTCTATGTGATAATGAAAGTGCCATCAATATTGATGAGAACCCCAAAGATCAAACCCGCACCAAGCACATTGATATTAGGTATCACTTCTTGAGGGATCATGTGGAGAAGGGTGATATTGACATTGCTCATGTTGGCACAAATATGCAACTTGCAGGTATTTTCACGAAGCCATTGGATAAAGCAAGGTTTTTTCTACTTAGGCGTGAACTTGGTGTCTTGGAGCTTGACAATATTATGTGAAATCTAGTACCCATTCATGCATGAACTTAATGTATTGTCTTGATGTAGGCATATATTTAGGGGAAGACATTCAATTCATGAGTGTTCTCACCCTACATAATGCATAAATAGAACAAACACTCTCAAAGTTATCATGGCTCTCGAACTATCGTGCTTTAACATGATGGAGTCGTGACTGTGCCCAAAGTCTACATCTTTGCAGCACTATGTTCCATACGCTCAAACATGGTGACCTCGGTCACCGCTTGTGAATTGCTTGTATGGACCTTTCTTTACTTAATATTGTTGGGTTGTTATTACATCTTAGTATGGCCTTAGATTACTCAGGTTTTGACCCCTATAAATCTATATAAACTCCTTGGCGGAGTCTATATCAAATTATATTTATTGGCCCCTTACAAATCTTTCCCCTTGCCTGGTCTTTCTGTCCAGTGGCCGTACATCCGGCTCCTCAGCCGGACATCCGGGCCCTGGGGAAAATTTCTTTGCTGACTCAAACAACCATTGAGCACTTCCAGTGGCCGATTTCTGGGCCCTGAACCTTTGCTCCCTGACCTCCACACGCCGGATATCCGGGCTTGTCCCCGGATGTCCGACCCATTGGCCCTGGGTTTTCTGCTCACTGATCTCCGCACGCCAGATATCCAGGCCAGGACCCCGGATATCCGGCCCGTCGCCCGCAGCCACACTTAACTAGGGAGGGGCTCGGGATTTGGGGGCAATTCCCCATTCAGTCCTGCTCCTCTCCCATCTCGTCACACAGCCGCCGCCGCCGGGCTGTGCTCCGGCGCTGCCCCGGCCCTCTCCTCCATCCTCCGGCCCTGATCTCCTGCCCACGGATTCTCCTCCTCCCGATCTATGGTTCTATCCAATCCATTTCTTGGGTTGTCATGTGAATCTCTCGGGAGGGTCCGGTGTATTGTGGGATTCACCGCCGGAGTTCCTCATGGCGCGTACCAAGAACTGCGGCCCCGAGAGCCTTCTTACTATGGTACGAATGCTATCTCTCTTGCATTCTACTCTTGTTGTGACCAAATCATCTTAGGGCTTCATTATCTCTCATGTATATCTTGGCACCGGTTCGCCTCTAGATTTTTGGTGTCTCTTGCCTAAGCCTAAAAATCTCTCTATGTACTCAACTAATCAACTTAATCATGGGCATGTCAAATTTTTTGATCTACCACTTAGACTTGTTCTATGGTCATGATCGAAAAATGTCCATCCCACTGTTTAGTTTTTTTATCCTTGTTCATACTTGTTGGCTCCTTCTCATCGGGACCTATCATCATCCATTTCAGTCGATCGCCGGCAAGGCTGCACTCACTCCGATGAGCATGCTCGGCCTAAGAAGAAGAAGACCACCACCAAGAAGAAGAAGCGGGCTCCATCCACAAGTCTGTCGGCCTCGGATCCGGATGATGAGGACTATGTTGGGGAGGAAGAGGATGAATTTTCTCCAAGACACTCTGTTGGCTAGTCAAAACTAGACACTCGAAGGGCACTGGTGCCTCCAGTCCATGGTACTGCCATGCCCGTGGTCCATGGTCGTCGCATCTCAATGGAGCTTCCCGACATCGGGGACTGATAATCCCCAAGTGCAGGGAATCATCGTAGCAATTCCCAATGGTGGAAGTGATAAGTATGGAGTGTCGAACCCACAAGGAGCTGAAGGTAAGATCAATATTCTCTCAAGCCCTATCTGCCACTGATACGACTCTACATGCACCGAACGTTTGCTTCCAACTAGAAACGAGAAATAAAACTACGTTGTGGGTATGAAGAGGATAATTTTGCATGGTATCGGAGAGCTAAAATATAAAATTAGGTGTTGTTATCATAAAGTTAGAATATAATACTAAATATTATAAATAGCGAGTGTGGAATAATGATGGATCGGTGTGCAGAATTATCATAGGCAATCGTTAACAAGACCGGTAATCACTATTGTAATTTCATATGAGGGAGAGGCATAAGCTAACATACTTTATCTTCTTGGATCATATGCACTTATGATTGGAACTCCAGCAAGCATCCGCAACTACTAAAGATCATTAAGGTTAAACCCAACCATAGCATTAAAGCATCAAGTCCTTTTTCTTTCCATACGCAACAACCCCCTTACTCGGGTTTGTGTTTCAGTCACTCACCAACCCTCTATAAGCGAATCATGAATATATTGCAACACCCTACATCGGGAATCCCTCACGCTTGCGAAACACGGAGAGCACCATAGGACGGCACCAATAATAAAACATACAACTCATACCAATCTAGATCATCAATCAAACCAATGATAAAGGATATCTACTCAAAACATCATAGGATGGTTACACATCATTGGATCATAATATGTGGCATAAAGCACCATGTTCGAGTAGGGATTATAGCTGGGTGCGGGGGAGTGGACCGCGTAAAAGATATGAGGATGGTGATGATGATGGTGATGTTGATGAAGACGATCACCACGGCGATGACTCCCCTCCTGATGGCACTCCGGCGCCACCAAGAGAGAGGAGGAGAGGTTCTCCCCCTTGTGCTTCCTCCTCCATGGCCTCCCCCCTAGATGGGGAGAGGTTCTCTCTCTGGTCCTTGGCCTTCATGGTGATGATAGACCCTCCAGGATCCTCCTCCATGGCCTCCGGTGATGATGGCCCCCTCCGGCAGGGTGCCAGAGAGGGCCTAGATTGATTTCTCATAGCTACAGAGGCTTGCGGCGGCAGAACTTCTGATCTAGGTTATTTTCTAGGGGTTTCTGTATTTATAGGAATTTTTGGCGTTGGTTTCACATCAGGGGGGTCTCCGAGTCGTCCACGAGGCGGGGGCCCACGCCCACGGAGGGTGGGCGCCCCCCCCCCACCCTCGTGGACAGCCCGGGACTCTTCTGGCCCAACTATTTTGCTCCAGGGGCTTCTTTTCATCCATAAAAAATCAACAAAAATTGGCACGTCAATTGGACTCCGTTTGGTATTCCTTTTCTGTAAAACTCAAAAACAAGGAAAAAATAGAAACTGGCACTGGGCTCTAGGTTAATAGGTTAGTCCCAAAAATCATATAAATATCACATAAATGCATATAAAACATCGAAGATGGATAATATAATAGCATGAATACTTCATAAATTATAGATACGTTGGAGACGTATTAGGGACCACCTCCCACATGACTTCACCACCGTGGGGGCTGGTCCATACCTTGAGTTCCGAAGGGATACCAACCAATATGAAATGGTGGCTGATGCTGAGGATCCTCGATTCCGTACTCGCATGCAGCAAGATCTGTACTCAAGTTTCATCCATGGTCATGGGCTTGCCCCTCACAAATACCTAGATCTTCAGTTCATGCGTGAGCATCCTGCCATGTTCCCGGACAACACCGTCAAGATCATTGATGATATGACTCTACGTCAAGCCATGACCTTCAAGTGTGATTGGAATGAAGCTGACATCCTTCAGTTCTATGCCACCTGCTTCTTTGGGCCAGACAACACTCTCACATGGATGACTGATGACACTGTGTTGAGCATCACCTATGACCGCTTTGTTCAGATTTTGGGCTTCTCTGGTGTTGGTCATCACATTCACAGTATGGATCCTCGCTATAAGCCCAAAGGGATTAATGCTTGCATGGCTCTTCTTAAGCCCATCCTCACTGCTGAGGAACGTGCATATCCACCCAATGAGTCATCTATTTTACGGTCTCCCTACTACATTCTCTATCGGTGTGTGTTTCACACTCTCAATCCGAAGAAGTGAGATCGCTCAAGGGATTGCAACTATTGTATTGATCTGATGGTTCGTATGCAAGATGCACCTACTGAGCCTCTTGACACCGCTCACTATATTTGGCATGAGATACGTCTCTCCAGCTTCATTCAGACGCGCCAATTCCCACTTTCTCCATTCATTCAGGCCATCATTGATCACACTGCTCCGTTTGAGGTTGTTAAGACCGCCGGGCATTCCATTTGGAAGCCGCCTGTCCACATGCGCATGGCTGCTCCTGAACTGGTTGCTGCACCTCGACCACCTAGGAAGCCTGCTGGTGGGTCTCAGCCCACTGCTTCCTCCGTCCCTTCTTCCTCGTCTGCTCCTCGTGGACGTCTTGCCTCATTATTAGGCAAGGCTTAGTCTGCTATCATGAAGGCAATCACTTTCAGCTGTCAGCAAAATCATGATGTTCAGAAGCGCCTCATCATCTCCAAGAATCAGCTCAAGCAGCGCCTCCGTGACCGTGGGAGTCCCGTGAGTGATGATGATCCTCTTCCCGCGGCTCCGTCCATTTCCACCTTCAGTTTCCCGTTTCATGGCGAGTACCCCGAGTTCTTTGTTGCCGATGATGACATCCACCGGGAGTGACCGAGTCTGTTTAGTTCTTCGACCCTTTTTACTTGTTGCTGTCAAAGGGGGAGAAGTAGTATCTTAGTATGGGCATGCTATGATGTGTTGGCTATTTGTGTTAGCTACTATTATTCAAACTTGTTATGTTGCTACCTATGGTACTTGATCGTGTGAGACTATGTTATTATGTTGCTACCTATGGTACTTGATCGTTTGAGACTATTGTCGGAGTAATGGGCCACGGGTAGCCTAACCCGAGCCCCAGAACCTTTCAAGACATCGGGGCCGGCTGCGCCCCTCAAGACGTCAAGATAGAGCTCCGCCTTCTGGCGGCCGGCTGGTCGAACAGCCGACTGTCAGAAGGCGGCCATGCTCAGGAAGGCGGCTCCAAGACGGGCCGCTCCTAGCAGGCGGCCTCCAGAGAGGCCGGCTCCTAGCAGTCGGACCATGGCGCCCTCAAAGTCTGCGCCCCCATTAAGAAGACAAGACATGGTGTGGCTGCAGTATAGCCCACCCCCCGTATCCAGGGTCGGGCGTGGCCACAGCGCTCCGTACAGGCGGAGATCTCTGCCTGGCGCGGCACTGTTGCCGCTCCGCCCCTAATGTCACTCCTGTCAGGCGAAGCCCTGTTCCCACGACCGCTTGTCGGTACGGCCCGAAGACGGCGGGCCCTGCCGGTCAGCAAGAGCCCGGAAGACGGCGGGGGCCTCACCATCCGGACCCAGGGGAGGCCGGCTCTCAGCAGTCGGCCCGTTCCTTCCTCGGGGCCCCACGCACCATTAACCAGATAAGACGCGGAGTGGCTACAATGATCTCCCGCCAGGCGGCGGAACTGTAGCCACGCTCCCCTGACCAAGCAAGCGTCATTAGAATCACGACTACAGTAATCCGCAGCCGGCAAGACCCGTGAGCGGCGGAGGCGGCCTGTCGGCTCCATACCAGACCAGCCGGCGGGGCCCACCAGGCGGCGGGCGCCAGCTGTCGGCGGAGAAGCCGGCGACCAGAGAGACTGACAGCCGGGTCCTACACTCGGCCAGATTACCATTGTACCCCTATATAAACACCCAGGGCACCCATGCAAAGGGTTCTGACCTGTTAGAATTAGACTCACGCCTAGGGGGGAGGAGAGCAAGCCTTGCCTTCTTCTACCTCTAGCATACAACTCGAGGAGCACCATTGTACTCACTACTGCCTTAGTGATCATGCGGAGACCCCGCAGAGTAGGACTAGGGGTGTTATCTCCTAGGAGAGCCCCGAACCTGGGTAAAGTGCGCCGGCTTTCGTGTCTACGCCTCATCCCGCTTCCAGGCACCAGCGACGTTCTACTCGCTCCCACCATGATAAGCCATCCATTGGCATATGTCGCACCCAACCCCCGACATTTGGCGCCCACCGTGGGGTGAGGTGCACCATCTCCCGGAGACCTGTTCTAGACGGGAACCATATTCCTTCCTGGCGAGCGCAGCCAGCCCGGCACGCCAAATGACGTCTGCGTCGACGCGCTGCGCGGAGCAGAGGTTGCCTGCGCGGCAAGCTGCCTCACTGATCTTGTTGGTGAGATTCGGCTCTCCGACGGTCTCGTGTCTGATCACCGATGTCCCCGAGAGCTGCCTCGTGAGCCTCCTCGGTCAGCTCCATGTCGCCAGTGAGCCTGCTGCTGACTTGGAGTCGGTTGGCTCCACAGACCCGATGTTGGTCGACTCCGACACGGCGTCGCTTGGCGCGTTCCCCTCCAACGTGGTAGTCTAGGATGAGCCGCTTCCTCGCACGGACAACGGCGGCAGCACCGTCACGGAGGTGCTCGTCATCAGCCACGGCGAGCATTCTGGTGGAGGGGGGCAGGATCCATTGCAGGCGGAAATACAAGACCTGGCTGCGCCTATCCCGGAAGACACCAACACCGAGACGCTGGAGGCACGCCGCGTCCAGCTCGCCGAGAGCGCCAACTGGCTGGCTAGCATGAGACGCTTTTCGGAGGCCTACCAGCGGGAGATGGACCGCGCTGTCGGCGGCACACCGGCTCCTGGTGGGCCTAGCCGCATTGGCTTGGTCCAGCAGCATGGCACGACCATCGCCAGCATGTTCGGGATAGATTGTCCCGTCTACGCCACGCCTGCAGAGAACATAGGAGCTGCCCAGGCGGCAGCAGATGAGCTAGACAAGCTCGAGGGCGACGAGCGTCGCCATATGATAGAGCGAGTCCAGCAGCTCCTCGACGCGGCTGTTGAGCAGCAAGATGTCGGGTGCCGCACTAAAGCGCCCAACCGGCGAAACGATGACCCGCCTCCTTGCCGAGACCAAGGCGCGTCATCCCGGACGCCGACTGGTGGCGTCCGCGATAGAAGAGACAAGGAGCCGGCTGCCAGCCGTAGCCGGACTCACATCACCATCGAGCGCGACCAAGACGGCCGCCCGAGAGCGGTGCGGCGGCGAGACGACTGTCCGCCTCCTCCTCCCTGCAGGGAGAGGCACATTTCCCCGCCGCGTGTTGATCACCCATCACTCGGCGACCGCCTTGGCTGCCGGGAAGGAATCGGAGAAAACGGTGCCCGCCACCGGATCGATCGCCTAAATCGATCCCTGGTGCTAGAAGAAGATGAGCTGGGTCCAACTTGTTTTGGCCCCCGCATCCGAGATGAGCCCTTCCCCAAAGGGTTCACTCTCCCGAGAGATACGCCCAAGTACACCGGCTCCATGAAGCCATAGGACTGGCTGGTCGACTACTCCACAACCGTCAGCATCGCCAACGGCAACAAGCGTGTTGCCATGAAGTATGTTCCGCTCATGCTCCAGGGCACCACCCGGACATGGCTGAACAGCTTGAAGCCCCTCAACATCAACAGCTGGGTTGATTTCACTGAAGCATTCATTCGCAATTTCACCAGCACGTACAAGCGGCGGCCCAAGCCTCGCCAACTCTCCTTATGCGTCCAAGGCCCCAACGAGTCGACTCGCGACTACCTCATGCACTGGGCCAAGTTGCGCAACTCTTGCGAGGGCGTGCACGAGGTGCAGGCCATCGAGTACTTCACTGCCGGGTGCCGAGATGGCACCCTCCTCAAGCACAAGCTCCTCTGCGACAAGCCGACGACCCTCGATGAACTGCTGATCATAGCAGATAAGTACGCCACATCCGACTCCTCCATGAAGACGGAAATCCAAGTTAACGTATCGGTCAAGGTGGCCCCTCAAGCTCCTCGGACCCCGGCTGGTGATACCAGTCAGCGACAGCAACCAAACGACAACAAGTGCAAGGCCATGCAGCCGGCTTCCACGAGCCGACAGGTGGCAACAGTCGAAGATCAGCAGCTGGAAGGACAGCCTCCTCCCAAGCGCCAGAAGGGCGGCAAGCCCAACTGGCTGCCCGTCTTCTCATACGAGCAGACTCTTGATGCACCCTGCAAGTTCCACAGCGGCACGAAGCCATCCAATCACACCACTCGGAAGTGCCACTAGCTCACCAGGATCGCCAAGGGTGACGGACTCCATCCTCCTTCGCCTGTCGGCCCGCCGCCTCCTCCTCCTCAGCAGCCGACGGCCCGGCCAGTCGGCGCCATACAAGATGAATACCCTAAGGAGCATGGAGCTTATGTCGTGTTCACCAGCGTGGCCGACGACAGGCGCAGCAGACGGCAGCAGCAACAAGAAGTAAATGCAGTAGCAACAGAGACCCCCGAGTTCATGCATTGGTCTGAGAAGCCCATCAGCTGGAGCAGAGCCGGCCACCCGGAGGTGATGCCTTCTCCCGGCTCTTACGCTCTGGTGTTGGATGCCACCTTTGCCACGGAGAGGCGAGCTGCTTACTTCTCCCGAGTCCTGATAGATGGCGGCAGCAGCATCAACATTCTGTACAAAGATACCATGGAGAAGTTGGGAATTAAGGAGAGACATCTTCAGCCCAACCGGACTGTTTTCCATGGCATAGTTTCTGGCCTTTCCTGCTCGCCAATCGGCAAGACTTAGATAGATTTCCTCTTCGGGGACAAAAATCATTTCCGCCGAGAGCCAGTCTGGTTTGAGGTGGTGGACCTTGAGAGCCCTTGCCATGCATTACTTGGCTGGCCTGCCCTGGCCAAGTTCACCCCCACTATGCTTACCTGAAGAAGAAGATGTCGAGCTCCAAGGGATTCCTGACCATAGCAGGGGACTACAAGAAGTCGTCCGCCTGCGCAGCAGAGAGCAGCTGGTTAGCCGAGTCCCTCGTGATCGCGACTGAGAAGCGGCTCCTTGACCGGGTTGTGGCGATGGCCGGCAAGCAGCCGGAGATGTCACCCAACCCCAACGAGTCGGAAGTCGAGGGCTCGTTCAAGCTGGCGAAGGAGACGAAGAAGATACCCTTGGACCCGGAGCACCCGGAGAGGCACACTGTCATAGGTGCAAACCTTGACAGCAAATAGGAAGGCGAGCTCGTCGATTTCCTCCACGAGAATCGGGACATCTTTTCATGGTCTCCCAAGGACATGTCGGGTGTTCCGACAGAATTCGCCAAGCACATGCTACACGTCCGGTCCGATGCCAAGCCAGTCAGGCAGCCCTTGCGCCGCCTGTCGGAGGAGAAGAGAAGATTTGTTGGAGAAGAGATAGCCCGGCTTCTAGCAGCCGGGTTCATCATGGAAGTATTCTTTCCAGAGTGGTTAGCCAACCCGATCCTAGTACTAAAGAAGAACAAGCAGTGGCGCATGTGTATTGATTATACCAGCCTCAACAAAGCATGCCCCAAAGACCCATTTTCCTTGCCAAGAATTGACCAGGTGATAGACTCCACAGCCGGATGCGAGTTGTTGAGCTTTTTGGATGCCTACTCAGGATATCATCAGATCAAGCTAAACCCGGCCGAAAGACTGAAGACCGCCTTCATCACGCCATTCGGAGCCTTCTGCTACCTGACCATGATGTTCGGCTTGAGAAATGTCGGCGCCACGTTTCAGCGTTGCATGCAGAAGTGTCTCCTCAAGCAACTCGGCAGAAACACCCATGTCTATGTGGGCGATGTTGAGGTGAAGACGGAGAAGCGTGGAACACTGCAAGAGGACCTCAAGGAGACCTTTGAGAATTTGCACCGATTTCAAATCAAGCTCAACCCGGAGAAATATGTCTTTGGAGTGCCAGTCGGCTAGCTTCTTGGCTTTCTGGTCTCAGAGAGCGGCATAGAGTGCAACCCTGTAAAGATCAAGGCCATCGAGAGGATGGAGGTGCCCACCCGACTGCTGGACATGCAAAAATACACCACTTGCTTGGCATCCATCAGCCGTTTCATCAGTCGGCTGGGCGAGAAGGCTCTTCCCCTGTACCAGCTCATGAAGAAGACCACTTTTTTCGAGTGGAACGACAAGGGAGATGAAGCTTTCCTCCATCTCAAGAAGATGTTGACCACTCCGCATGTCCTGGCGGCCCCGACTCCTAAGGAGCCCATGCTCCTCTACATCACCGCCACCAGCCGGGTGGTCAGCACAGTCATAGTGGTGGAACGCAAGGAAGAAGGCAAAGATCTACCAGTCCATAGGCTGCTGTATTACCTGAGTGAAGTACTATCCGCCTCCAATCAGAACTACCCCCACTACCAGAAGATGTGCTATGGCATGCACTTTGCTGCCAAGAAACTGAAGCCATACTTCCAAGAGCACCCAATCACTATGGTCTGCACAGCTCCACTTGCCGAGATCATTGGAAGCCGAGATGCCTCAAGCCGAGTGGCCAAATGGGCCATAGATTTGGCCCCCTACACCATCTACTACCAGCCTCGCACCGCCATCAAGTCACAAGCACTGGCCGACTTCCTCATCAACTGGGCCGAGACCCAGTACCTGCCGCCAGCGCCAGATTCCACTCATTGGCGAATGCACTTAGATGGTTCCAAGATGCGCACCAGTTTGGGAGCCGGCATCATCCTCACCTCTCCCAAAGGCGACAAGCTTAGATATGTGCTGCAAATTCACTTTGCCGCCTCCAACAACGTTGCTGAATACGAAGCACTCATTCACGAGCTCCGGCTTGCCAAGGAACTCGGCATTCGCCGGATCCTGTGTTATGGAGATTCCGAACTGGTGGTCCAACAGTCGTCTGGTGACTGGGACGCCAAGGATGCAAACATGGCAAGCTACCGCTTCCTCGTCCAGCAACTCAGCGGATACTTTGAAGGGTGCGAGTTCCTCCATGTGCCAAGAAATGACAATGAGCAAGCTGACGCCTTGGCACGAATCGGCTCCTCCCGACAAGCAATACTAGCCGGCGTCGCCCTGCAACGCCTCCTCAAGCCGTCTGTCAAGCCATCGCTAGAGTCGGATTCCATCTTTGTGCCGGCTCCTCCTGAAGCAGTCGGATCCGACTTAAGGACCCCAGCAGCCGGCACGGGGAATTCGGCAGGCGGCCCGGGGACTGCAGCAGCCGCACCCGACCCAGGGACTTCAAAACCCGGTCTAGGGACTGCGGCAGTCGGCCCAGGGACTTCATGGACTCAGCAAGCGGTAGCCGACTCCAACCCACCGCTTCCCGGCCCAACCGCCCTCGTGCAAGCAACAGTCCTAGCAGCCGAAGAAATTGCAGCACCATCATGGGCCTAGCCCATCCTCAACTTTCTGGTGAACAAAGAGCTGTCGACTGATGAGATCTCGGCCCGGCAAGTGCAGCGTCGGGCAACAACGTACACCATAGTGAACAGAGAGCTTGTGAGGCGCTGTGTCACTGGTGTCTATCAGCGCTGCGTAGATCCGGAGCAAGGCCAAGCAATCCTCAAAGATATCCATCAACGCGAGTGTGGTCACCATGCAGCTTCAAGAGCACTCGTGGCCAAAGCTTTCCGCCATGATTTTTTCTGGCCGACTGCTCTAAAGACGCCACAGACTTGGTCCAGAAATGCAAAGGGTGCCAGAAGTTTCGTTCAAAGCCACATCAGCCGGCTTCTGCACTCAAGACTATTCCCATTGCCTAGCCCTTTGCTGTCTGGGGCCTCGACATGGTGGGACCATTCAAGATGGCACGCGGCGGCATGACTCATCTGCTTGTCGCAGTGGACAAGTTCACCAAGTGGATAGAAGCAAAGCCAATTAAGAAGTTGAATGGTTCGACTGCTGTGACTTTCATCTCCGACATCACCATCCGGTATGGCATACCACACAACATCATTACCGACAATGGCACAAACTTTGCCAAAGGCGCCTTGGCCCGTTTTTGCGCGACGCAGGGCATCCGACTGGACCTAGCGTCCGTTGCCCATCCGCAGTCAAACGGCCAGGTGGAGCGAGCAAACGGCCTCATTTTATCTGGCATCAAGCCCTGACTGGTCGAGCCTCTGGAGCGGTCGGCCGACCGTTGGCTCGACGAGCTGCCGGCCGTCCTCTCGAGCCTGCGCACAACTCCGAACAAGTCAACCGGCTTTACGCCTTTCTTCCTCGTCTACGGTGCCTAAGCCATCATCCCAACGGACATAGAATTCGACTCCCCTCGAGTCACCATGTACACCGAAGAGGAGGCAGAAGAAGCACGACAAGACGGCGTCGATCTGTTGGAAGAGGGCCGGCTGTTGGCACACAGCCGGTCCACCATCTACCAGCAGAGCCTGTGCCGATACTACAACCGAAAGGTCAAGACAAGATCTTTCCAAGAAGGAGACCTTGGGCTCCGGCTGATCCAGCGAACAGTCGGCCAGCACAAGCTCTCGGCACCTTGGGAAGGCCCCTTCATCATCAGCAAGGTGTTGGGAAATGACTCCTACTACTTCATCGACGCTCGAAGCCTCGAGCACGCAAAAGAGATGACTCCGGCAAGGAGACGGAGCGACCATGGAATGCGAACCTCCTTCGAAGTTTTACAGTTGATGCAGTATATACCACGCCAACTTTTGTATCAAGTACGAAGACTCTGGGTCCCCCAAGAAGAGCTCGGGGATTGCCCTCTTTTATCTATATGATAAGTATTACACCTGTCATTTATGTTATTTCATTACTCCGTATGGCACCGGGTTCGACCAATCGACCCGGGGACTTTCCGCCTTGTACTATGAAATGCTTCCTGCAGCCGGACAAGTAATGTGTTGGCACCTAAGCTTTCTCCTGCCAGAAGCCGTAGCTCACAGAGCGACTGTTCGGTCGGCAGGACTTAAGGCAGAAAGGGTGTCTGCATGAAAAATGGCTAAGGACCCAAAGCATATACATAGTACAAGCCGGCTTCCTGCCTCACCGACCGACTGTCAAGCAGTCGGCCGGCCGGCTTCTACTTAACTTGCTAGAAAACTCTAATCGGCTAAGTACTTGCCTCCCCGAAAGTGGCTAAGTACTTGACCCAGCCACAATCCATAGAGCGGCTGTTCAGCTGGCAAGACGGCAACCGAGGGAAGGAGGTAAAGGAAAAAAGCCAAAGACCAGAAAGCAAGGAAAGATAGAACTCGACAAAAATATTTACACATCAAAAGGCCCTTGGCCGACATCCAACAAGAGTTTGAAATACACCCCGCGGGTGGAATTGTGCAAAGCTAACGAAGTTTGTCGAGACTGATAAGCAGGAAGAAACAAAGGTAAAATGGCAGCCTAGTAAGCAGCAGACGGGTTCGGCGGAATGGTGGAGTCGGTGGTGTTGGCTGGTTGAGTGGCCGGCTGGTCGGTCTCCGCTTGGTCGCCTTCAGCAGCAACCGGCTCGCTCGGCCGTGGCTCGTTGCTGGAGGCGCGCTCCGACCTCTGGAACCTCCTCTTCACCTTCCTCCTCCTCTTCGTCTTCTCCCTTGTCGCTAGAGTCGATCACCTCGGCCGAGTCCTCGCCATCCTCCGGGCTCAGCCCAAACCACTCTGGTGGCGCCTCGGCACCGTTCTCGGCCAGCTCCGGGATGAAGATGCTGGTGTTGGTGTACTCGGCGATTGCCTCCGCCCGCTTGACAAGATCACCCTCCACCGCCACCACCTCCTCCTTGGCTTCCTGTCGAAACGTGGTCAACTGGGCTAGATTTAGCCCAGGGTACCACGCCTTGACGAACTCCAACGCCCGGCGTGCTCCGGCCCGGGCCGAGGAGCCCTTACGCGCCTCAAGGCGGTCGCCGCCACCTCCAACCAGTCGGCAGTCCGGCTGGGTGTGCACGGAGCCGGCATGTCAGGCCACAGGGCGGCGATCGCCTGGGTGCCGACACGCTGAAGGCGGCGCAACATCTGATGAGCCAGCTGAAGATGAGCCTGGATGCTGAGAAGCTGCTCGCTAAGAGTGCGGGGGGCGTCGGCGGCGATCTTCTCACCTTCTGCCCTCCATCCTTCGCGATCGGCCTGAATAGCCTGGTTGGCAGCACCAGAGTGACCTGGGAAGAATTCTGCTTGGACCAAAAAGCAAAGAGTCAGATCAGAAACAAGAAGTCGGCTTGATCATAAGCCGGCGGCTTGAAGAAATAGTAAAGAGGGCAGCTTACCATCGACCATGTCTTCAACCTCGCTGAAGCCGGCAGTAAGCATTGCCTCCTTGTCGGTCCAGGCAGAGCGCTCGGTCTCGAACTCAGCAAGGAGACCTGCCTCCTTATCCTCCACCTCCTTCTGGGCCTTCTTGAGAAGCTCCGCCTACTCCGCCAGCTGCGTGACCAGCCGGTCACGCTCCTCGGCCAGCTTGTTGCAGTACGCCTCCTTGGCACGCAGCGCGGTGTTGGCTTTGCCCAGCTACTGCTACATGGTGGCGTTGGCCTCTGCAAAAGTAGAAGGAAAGGACATCAACAATCACCAAACAGAGATGTAGTTGCCAGGAAGATCCGGCCCGACTGCTCAACAGTCGGCCCGAATCTCGGGGACTACAGTCCGCGGGTGCGCCAGCGCGCCCCCGCGGAGAAAGAAGTTATCAAATATCAACAGAGAAGAAGAGCAGTTGCCAGGAAGATCTGGCCCGACTGCTCAGCAGTCGGCCTGAATCTCGGGGACTACAGCCCACGGGTGCGCCAGCGCGCCCCCGCAGAGAAAGAAAAAGACTTACTCCGGCTCTCCGGCAAGTCGACGACCCGTTGATCCAACTCCTAGACTTTGGAGTTCAAGGCGGCTGCACAGAGGTTATGATAATCCTGCAGCAAAGATATCACACAGTATTAGTACTCAAAGCTTGCCAGTTAAGGTTCTGAACCGCCTTCTCAGCAGTCGGCCCGAAACTCGGGGACTACACCAAGTGGGTGCGCTGGCGCGCCGCCACGAAGCAATACAAGAATTAAAAACAAAGAAGCAAGAAGCATACCCGGATGGCTTATCGCGACTCCAGGAACACCTTGTTGCAGTGCTTGAGAGCGTCGGCCTCGGCGCGGAGCTTGGCCTGAACGTCCAGGATCGCCTTGTTCAGAGGGTCCGTCCCGTCTCCCTGCAGCCACTCAGTGGGCGCGGCGCTGGTCGCCTCGGCGTCCAAGATCAAAGAGCTTGCGGTGCCGGCCTCCAGCGGGCGTGGCGTTGAGGCCGCCTTTGCAATCCAGCGGCATAAGTGTGTGTGGACCTCAGGAGTCGGGCCCGTCACCATCTCGTCTCCGGCTGTTGGCGCCGGCGGATCAGCCGGCTGCTTGTCTCGTGCCTCCTCAGAAGGTGGTGGCGGGGGCACGATTACGTCCGGCATGACGAAGTCAACGCCGTCCCTCTCCATGACCGGGTGCCCATCGCCGGTCCACCAGTCGGCGCCACGAATTCTAGCGGTGGCGGCGCGGAGTTCAGGGGGATGAAGAACAACGCCGACTGACGGCGCGCAGCTTCCTCGGCCTGCTTCTTCGCCGCGATAGCGGCCTCGGCCTTCGCCAGCTTCTTCAAAGCGGTGGCCTCCGCCTTGTCTGCCTCCGCCTTCTCCAGGCGAGCGGCTTCCTGCTCCTCGCGCGCCTCCCGCGCGTTTCGCTCCGTCGCCTCCCGAAGGTCGGCGGTCGGATCGATTCACCGGGTAGTGTGGAAGTCTTCGCCGACCCCACGATGGAGGCGGCGGCTGACTTCTGTAGAGAGAGCGGAGCCCTAAAATCAAAAATATAAAACAAAGGAAGTTTAGAAAGAATCAACGAGAAAGAAGAACACAAGGGAAAGATACTTACGCCGACACCATAGGAGGCGCCTTTGGGAGCTTCTGGTACTTGGCCGCCTTCGCTGCGGCCTCTTTCCGCCTGGTCGCGGCGGTTGGATTCTTGGCCTTCTTCGGCGCGCTGCCGAATGATACGTCCATTTTGCATCATGCTTTTATATCGATATTTATTGCATTATAGGCTGTTATTTCACGTTATGTCACAATACTTATGGCTATTCTCTCTTATTTTACAAGGTTTACATGAAGAGGGAGAATGCCGGCAGCTGGAATTCTGGGCTGGAAAAGGAGAAAATATTAGAGACCTATTCTGCGCAACTCCAAAAGTCCTGAAACTCCATGGAATATCTTAAAATAAATAAAGAAAAATCGTTGCCAAAGATGAAGGCCAGGGGCCCACACCCTGCTCACGAGGGTGGGGGCACGCCCCCCTCCTAGGGCGCGCTCCCTACCTCGTGGGCCCCCAGGTGGCTCTCCGATGCTCATCTTCTCCTATATGAAGTCTTTCGTCAAGAAAAAACCCACAAGCAACCTTTCGGGACGAAACTCCGCCGCCATAAGGCGGAACCAATCTAGAGCTCCGGCAGAGCTGTTCTGCCGGGGACACTTCCCTCCGGGAGGGGGAAATCATCGCCATCATCATCACTAACGCTCCTCTCATCGGGAGAGGGCAATATCCACCAACATCTTCACCAGCACCATCTCATCTCCAAACCCTAGTTCATCTCTTGTATCCAATTCTTGTCTCCAAGTCCGGGATTGGTGCTAGTAGGTTGCTACTAGTGTTGATTACTCCTTGTAGTTGATGCTAGTTGGTTTATTTGGTGGAAGATCATATGTTCAGATCCTTTATGCATATTATTACCCCTATGATTATGAACATGAATATGCTTTGTGAGTAGTTATGTTTGTTCCTGAGGACATGGGAGAAGTCTTGCTATTAGTAGTCATGTGAATTTGGTATTCGTTCGATATTTTGATGAGATGTATGTTGTCTAGCCTCTAGTGGTGTTATGTGAACGTCGACTGCATAACACTTCACCATTATTTGGGCCTATAGGAAGGCATTGGGAAGTAATAAGTAGATGATGGGTTGCTAGAGTGACAGAAGCTTAAACCCTAGTTTATGCGTTGCTTCATAAGGGGCTGATTTAGATCCATATGTTTCATGCTATGGTTAGGTTTACCTTAATACTTTTGTTGTAGTTGCGGATGCTTGCAATAGAGGTTAATCATAAGTGGGATGCTTGTTCAAGTAAGAACAGCACCCAAGCACCGGCCCACCCACATATCAAATTATCAAAGTACCGAACGCGAATCATATGAACGTGATGAAAACTAGCTTGACAATATTCCCATGTGTCCTCGGGAGCACTTTTCCTATTATAAGAGTTTGTCCAGGCTTGTCCTTCGCTACAAAAAGGATTGGGCCATCTTGCTGCACTTTATTTACTTTTGTTACTTGTTGCTTGTTGCTAATTATCCTATCACAAAACTATCTGTTACCACTTATTTCGGTACTTGCAGAGAATACCTTGATGAAAACCGCTTATCATTTACTTCTGTTCCTCGTTTGAATCCTAAAATGAAAGAAGTGGTAAGAAAAGAAATACTCAAGCTTCTGGAGGCAGGTATAATTTATCCCGTTGCTAATAGTCAGTGGGTAAGTCCCGTCCATTGTGTCCCTAAGAAGGGAGGTATTACTGTTGTCCCTAATGATAAAGATGAATTGATCCCGCAAAGAATTATTACAGGTTATAGTATGGTAATTGATTTCCGCAAATTAAATAAGGCTACTAAGGAAGATCATTACCCCTTACCTTTTATTGATCAAATGCTAGAAATATTATGCAAACATACACATTATTGCTTTCTAGATGGTTATTCTGGTTTCTCTCAAATACCTGTGTCGGCTAAAGATCAATCAAAGACTACTTTTACATGCCCTTTTGGTACTTTTTCTTATAGACGTATGCCTTTTGGTTTATGTAATGCACCTTCTACCTTTCAAAGATGCATGATGTCTATATTCTCTGACTTTTGTGAAAAGATTTGTGAGGTTTTCATGGACGACTTTTCCGTCTATGGTTCCTCTTTTGATGATTGCTTGAGCAATCTTGATCGAGTTTTGCAGTGTGAAGAAACTAATCTTGTCTTGAATTGGGAAAAGTGCCACTTTATGGTTAATGAAGGTATTGTCTTGGGGCATAAAGTTTCTGAAAGAGGTATTGAAGTTGATAAAGCCAAGGTTGATGCTATTGAAAAGATGCCATGTCCCAAGGACAGCAAAGGTATAAGAAGTTTCCTTGGTCACGCCGGATTTTATAGGAGGTTCATTAAGGACTTCTCAAAAATTTCTCGGCCTCTGAATAATTTATTACAAAAAGATATACCATTTGTCTTTGATGATAATTGTGTAGAAGCATTTGAAATACTTAAGAAAGCATTAGTCTCTGCACCTGTTGTTCAGCCACCTGATTGGAATTTACCCTTTGAAATTATGTGTGATGCTAGTGATTATGCTGTAGGTGATGTTCTAGGGCAAAGAGTTGATAAGAAACTAAATGTTATCCATTATGCTAGTAAGAATCTAGACAATGCTCAAAGAAATTATGCTACTACCGAAAAGGAACTTTTAGCGGTTGTATTTGCTTGTGATAAGTTCAGACCCTATATTGTTGATTCTAAAGTAACTATTCACACTGATCATGTTGCTATTAAATATCTTATCGAAAAGAAAGATGCTAAACCTAGACTTATTAGATGGGTTCTCTTGCTACAAGAATTTGATTTGCATATTGTTGATAGAAAAAGAGCTGAGAACCCCCTTGCAGACAACTTATCTAGGTTAGAGAACGTTCTTGATGACCCACTACCTATTGATGATAGCTTTCCTGATGAACAATTAAATGTTATAAGTACTTCTCGTAGTACTCCTTGGTATGCTGATTATGCTAATTACATAGTTGCTAAATTCATACCACCTAGCTTCACATACCAACAAAAGAAAAAGTTTTTCTATGATTTGAGACGTTACTTTTGGGATGACCCACATCTTTATAAAGAAGGAGTAGATGGTGTTATTAGACGTTGTGTACCTGAGCATGAACAGGAACAAATCCTACGCAAGTGCCACTCCGAAGATTATGGAGGACACCACGCTGGAGACAGAACTGCACATAAGGTATTGCAATCCAGTTTTTATTGGCCTACTCTCTTCAAGGATGCCCGTAAGTTTGTCTTGTCTTGTGATGAATGTCAAAGAATTGGTAATATTAGTAGACGTCAAGAAATGCCTATGAATTATTCACTTATTATTGAACCATTTGATGTTTGGGGCTTTGATTATATGGGACCATTTCCTGCCTCTAATGGATATACACATATTTTAGTTGTTGTTGATTACGTTACTAAGTGGGTAGAAGCTATTCCAACTAGTAGTGCTGATCATAACACTTCTATTAAAATGCTTAAGGAAGTTATTTTTCCAAGGTTTGGAGTCCCTAGATACTTAATGACTGATGGTGGTTCACATTTTATTCATGGTGCTTTCCGTAAAATGCTTGCTAAGTATGATGTTAATCATAGAATTGCATCTCCTTATCATCCGCAGTCTAGTGGTCAAGTAGAATTGAGCAACAGAGAGCTCAAATTAATTTTGCAAAAGACTATTAATAGGTCTAGAAAGAATTGGTCTAAGAAACTTGATGATGCATTATGGGCATATAGAACTCCATATAAGAGTCCTATGGGTATGTCTCTGTATAAAATGGTTTATGGAAAAGCATGTCACTTACCTCTTGAACTAGAACATAAGGCATATTGGGCTATCAAAGAGCTCAACTATGATTTGAAACTTGCCGGTGAAAAGAGGTTATTTGATATTAGCTCACTTGATGAATGGAGATCCCAAGCTTATGAAAATGCCAAGTTATTTAAAGAAAAAGTTAAAAGATGGCATGACAAAAGAATACAAAAGCGTGAGTTTAACGTAGGTGATTATGTATTGCTATACAAATCTCATTTAAGATTTTTTGCAGGAAAACTTCTCTCTAAATGGGAAGGCCCCTACGTTATCGAGGAGGTCTATCGTTCCGGTGCCATAAAAATAAACAACTTGGAAGGATCCGAAGGTGGTAAACGGTCAAAGAATTAAACATTATATCTCAGGTAATCCCATAAATGTTGAAACCAATATTATTGAAACCGTAACCCCGGAGGAATACATAAGGGACACTTTCCAGACCGTTTCAGACTCCGAAAAGGAATAGGTATGTGGTACGGTAAGTAAACCGACTCCAAAACAATATTTAAGGCAATATTTCTCTGTTTTGGATTATTTGGGAAAATAGAAAATTAAGTAGTAGTCCGGGAAGGACACGAGGGCCCCACGAGGATGGTGGGCGCGCCCCCTACCTCGTGAGCACCTCGTGTGCCTTCCGGACTCCGTTTTCTTGCACGATACGTATTTTGGCCGGTAAATATTCACTATATATTCTCCCGAAGGTTTTGACTCCCGTATCACGCAAATATCCTCTGTTCTTGTTTTGGGCTGTTCTCTGTCAGGGTTGTCAAGGCCAGGCATCATGTCGTCCCCCTCCTTCAACAATGGTGACAAAGATGCTTGGCTAATGAAGATAGAGCTGAAGAGGGAAGAACCATGGAGATCAACAAAGATGAAGGGATCAAGAAGGCCACGGAGAACCAAGCCCCGGCGACAGAAGACATCCTTCCACATGATCACAACCTTCTTACTCCAACTGAGATCGAAGCTTTCCAGATGATTGAGTTAACTCGTATTCAAAACAAGTATCTCACGAGTGAAAATATTTTGTTGAAGGAGCATATCTTCGGGCTCAAGGGCATTATTCGCAAGCTAGAGGACCTCTTACGCTCGATGTGCGACTATCCATCACCTCCACCTTCTTCACCAACAAAGGAGACATAATCACATGGGTATGGGCACTCCCCTTGGCAACTGCCAAGCTTGGGAGAGGTGCCCCGGTATCCTATCACCATCACAACTCCTATCATTACCGTTTTTCTTAGTTCGATCCTTTTAGTAGTATTTTGATCTAGTAGAATAAAGTTGATGGCATGATCTAGTTTTGAGTTTTGCTTTGTGATCTCTCTATGTAATCGAGTCCGTGAGCTATATAATAAAGATTAGTGTTGAGTTAAGGGCTTGATTATTTTGCCATGATCTTGGGTGAATAAAAGAAAAAGAATAAAAAGAAACAACGAGCTCATATTGATCTTATTGAGAGTAATGACTTCACATAGAAAGAGTATGATGATTAAAAGTTGTTGGGAGTTGGCAGACATAGCTTTGGTAATTGTTGCAATTAATAGGAAGTAATAAGGAAACAGAGGTTTCACATATAGATATATTATCATTGACATCTTTTATGATTGGGAGCACTCATTAAAATATGACATGCTAAAGAGTTGATGTTGGACAAGGAAGACAACGTAATGAGTTATGTTTTCTTATATCTGAGATAAAGTATGTTGTCATGGATCCTCTAACATGTTGATCTTGCTGTCGGATCGTGGGTTCCGGCAGACCCTTAAGGTTCGAACTCTGGGGTGCGTGCGGAGATTCTGCCCACTACCTCTCCGTCTCGCAAGGATCTAAACTACCAAAGAAACAACACAAAAGACACGGAGTTTATACTGGTTCGGGCCACCGGTGTGGTGCAATACCCTACTCCAGTGTGGTGAGGTGGATTGCCTCTTGGGCTGATGAAGATGAACAGTACAAGGGAGAACAGCCTCGCGAGGGCGTGTTCTAGCTGGGACGATGAACTGCTAGGGGAGTTCGGTCGCCCTTCTCTTTCTCTCTTCTTGCTCGGATTCTGGATCCCAGGTCGGATGAACACCAGATGCCTTCCAGATCAACACCCGATCGGATCAACACCAGGTGCCTCTACCCTGGGGGTGGCTAGTCCTATTTATAGGCAAAGGCCTTGGGCCTCTTTCCAAATATTGAGCGGGAAGGGCGCCAACAATTGGCCAATTCGAAAGGGAACATACAGTACACTTATCCTGACCAAAGTTGGTCCTCGCCTGCCAAAGGCCCTGTGGTGACGCCGCTCTGGGCTCCACAATGAGCTCATTCCCACCGTTGGACTGGTCTTGGTCTCCTTGCAACGAAATGGATGCCTTTGCTTGATCCTCTCGCCTGCGCTTGCCCCCTTTGCACCAAAGAGGAAAGGAGAGGACACTGTGCGGTCTGGCGCCCGCCTGGCACCCTTGGTCGTCACGGCTTGCGTCATGGGCACCTCGCGAGGTATCCTGCCTTGATATCTCCGCCTTCTCATGAGCCAACCTGTGGAAGCCGCGCCCGAGGAAGCGTTGCGTTGTCCTCCCCGCGAGGCTTGGCCCCTCGCGAGGGTCTTGAGTCTTGCGTTGATGAAGGTGGGCCGAACCGGGCCTTTATTCGAGCCACGCCGCGGGCCGCAGGCAGGCAAGTCTGTGGACCCCCGTTCCCAGAACGCCGACAGTAGCGCCCGGGCCCAAGGCGCGCCCGGACTTGGCCGTGCCGAGAGGCGAAAGGGCAAGGGCGAAGCGCCGCGGGCCCTGATAGCCTGCGGCGTCGCATGGCGGTTTGATAGGACGTGGGCATCTCCGCTTCCCCATGACGCCTCGACGATCGCACAGATCGGACAAGTCCCTTCATGCAAATCATGTCATGATTACCTGTGATCGTGGAGGCCAACGGTTGGCCTCCGCTGGCTATAAGTACGGCACCGCGCGTGCCCTTCCAGTCCATCACTTCTTGTTTTCTCCTTTGCCTTGATTCTGGATCCCTCTTGGCGCGATGGCCCCGATTCGCCGGTTCTCTGCGGCGGAGAAGGGAAAAGCTCTCCAAGAAGTGCCAGACCCGCTCCCGCCGAAGAAGCGACTTGCCCCTCGCAGCCGAGACGAAGGAGATCACCAGGTGGTATCAAGGCCTTGGTACGAGCGGCCTCCACCGGGGTTTCCGCTTCCCTTGTTTGCCCACGCCGAGGGCCTCGGAGGGGGCGACGTCGATCCCAGCAGCAGGCGCCGTCGCCGCCGGGTCACGAAGGTGTTGGTCGTTCCGCCTGGAGTCCATGCCGAGGGCTCCTCCCGCGAGCTCGTGCTCCACGCCGCCATGCCTCCGCGAACTTGGATTCGCTTTCCTTCCTTCTTCGCCTCCGTCTTCCCACAGGGAAGACTCCTGGAGTTGTGGCTGCAGCACGCCGACTGCAGCACCCCCGCGACCGAGAAAGAGGTCGTGATGCTTGCCTCGGGCGAGGTCTTCATGACTCGTGGCTGGGGCGAGATCGCTCGGGGCTGCAGAGCAAGGGGCTCCCTCACGATCCACCTAGAGTACGATGGCGCTTCAGTGATGTTCTTAAAGGTCTTCGACGCGAGCGGGCGCCGGCTTGAGTGCTGCCCCAGGAGAGGTGGCCAGGACCTCGCGATGGCGGCGGCTGGGCCCACCAACCGTCCCCTGGACAGCTCCACAAGCGGAGGAAGCGCCGGTGGATCCAGCGACCCCAGCGAGGTCTTCGCGACTCCGGAGACGAGCGACGACAGCTACGAGCCCGTGAGCCAGCGCCGCTCCCGGAGCAGGGCGGGCTCGCTCGGCCGCCGCCGACTCTGATCTGGATGGGGTTGGCGCCGATGCCTGACGGCCCACTGTTGATGATGGCGTCGTCTGCTAAGGCGCGTGTAGATAGCATCCCTTAGGATCCGTTTCCTGCAAGGAATCATACTGCGCCCCGTGGGCGCTTGTAAGGTGTCTGTGATCCTTTCTGTTAATACGTGACTTTTGCTATGGAACCGTGCGGGTCGCTAATTCCGTCGTAGCTTAGTCATCCCTTTCGAACCTCGCGAGGGCTTGGCGCTCTGCATCGACAGGTCCCAGTCCCAAGGCGTCGTCAGCCGTCGCTGGTATGCCAGGTCGCGATGCCGTGGTCAAGGCCAGGAGGTGAGCGACCCGGGGTCCGGTAAGAGCCCCTGAGTCGCGATGCTCAGGAGGTCCCCTTTGGCGCCCAAGCAGCCGTCGCTTGATGAGAAAGGGAAACGACGTCGCTGGTATGGAATTGCATTGGGTGCGGGGGTAGTGCCATGGTAGCCAGTGCTTTGGATGGTGACTTATCTGGAGGATCAGAGGCCGTCCCCAGCGCATCGTCGGGTCCGTGGTGTAGTTAGAACGGAGTTTCTCGGCGTGGTCCTCACGTGTCCCTTCTCCCTCACCTCTGCTCCCCTTTCTGCTCTACGTCCTCGGGTCCCGGCCCTCGAGCTTGTCTCAGCCGTCGCTGGTATGTCAGGTCGTGATGCCGTGGACAAGGCCAGAGGGTGAGGGCTGGAGAGCCGGCAAGAGCCTTGAATCGCGATGCTCAGGCACCCCCCCTTTAATGCGCAAGTGGTTTGCGTGGGCGAGGGTGAAGAGGACTCCGTGAGGGCCTCAGTTAGGCCAACTCCCTCCAAGGATCCTGCAGACTCATCACAGAAAGAAGAAGGGGCTGCCTTGACAGTCATTAGTCGACCGTTAGTCGCTTAAAAGCTTGCTGGTTGGGGTAGGTGAGGTGTATCTGGGCACCCGTGAGCCAGCGTGGGACTCACGAGGCCCTACCTCTAGGCGGGTTGCGCCTGGCACTGGGTCGTATCTTGAGATGTGTTCCTGCAGAATTTGGTTAGATGCCGGCACTCTACGTCCTCGGGTCCCGGCCCTCGAGCTTGTCTCAGTCGTCGCTGGTATGCCAGGTCGCGATGCCGTGGACAAGGCCGGAGGGTGAGGGCTGGAGAGCCGGTAAGAGCCCTGAGTCACGATGCTCAGGCACCCCCCCTTTGACGTGCAAGTGGTCGACATGGAGAAGAAAAGTTGTAGTGGACAGGCATCAAGTGATCAAGCATGATAGGCGAATGCATAGTTGGAAATAACGCAAGGGAGATACACGCCGCTAGGCCTAGCCCAAGCGGCTTGGGGATGATGCAGCCCGAGGGGTGCCCCCAACAAAGCAAGCTAACGATCGAAAACTAAAAAGGGATACATGCCGCAGGGACGGACCCACGCGGCCTGGGAGTAATGCAGTCCTAAGAGGGCGCTCCCAGCTGGGAATGAAGCTTGAAAGATGTCACCTGAAAATGTCGACGGCGAAATGGCGTTGGTGCGGCAGACTCGGTGGGCTGCGGGAGCAGATCCTTACGAGCCCCCAGGCCCTGGGGCCTCGGGAGGCTCCGGAGGCGCTGGTGGCTCCTCGCGAATCATCTCCATCTCCGCCAGGGCTGTGGAACGCCTGTCTTCCTGAGTCTCCATGATGCCCCTCATGAGGCGCTGGTACGCAGCAGCCACGCTCGGCAAGCCGTAGGGCATGCGAACATAGCTGTGGAGTGGACCTCCGCAACGCCCCACTTGTGAGGGCCAGAGGCGCTCTGCCGTGGCGACTTGATTGAGCCCTGGTACGTCGATGCAGACACGCAGCCCACCATCCTCGCCTGGATGGGGAGCCACAGCCGGCAGGCGGCGGCAACCTCTCATGATTCTCGACTCCTGTAGTTCTTGAATGGCCTGGTTAACGAACTCCTGCTGGTCTGACTCTGCTTGCTTCGCTCCTTCTTGAGGGAAACGTGCGTCGAAGCACGCCTCCACGTGGTGCCCAAGCGCCTCCCTCGTGACCCTGGCTAGGTCGGTGGCCCTCAAGGTGAGAGCCCCCGAGCCCTGCCTGAGGAGGGCACCGGGCACGCTTTCCTATGCGATGGAAGGAATGTCCCCCTGGGCAAGCACGGTCCCTGAGGGGCCTTCCTCCTGAAGGGCAGAGCCTGACGACGTCTTCTTCTTCTTGGGTGTGGTCTCGAGGAGCCTCCTGCTCCCGCGATCTGGGTCTTCTAGCGACGCGGCCTGAAAGGCTCGCTCCAAGGAACACACTGCATCCCTCTCTTCACATGGCACCGTGATGAGGCCGCCACTCCCTGGCATCTTGAGGACATTGTAGCCGTGGTGAGTTACGGCCATGAATTTGGCCAGCGCTGGGTACTCGAGGATGGCGTTGTACGGCAGGCGGATGTGAGCGACGTCAAAGTCGATGAGCTCGGTGCGGTAGTTGCTGCGGGCCCCGAAGGTGACAGGGAGGCGGACCTGCCCGATCGGGATTGTGGAACCGTCGGTGACTCCGGAGAAAGGCTTGGTTGGCTGAAGCTGGTCATAGGGCACTTGGAGGTTGTCAAATGTTTCCACGGACAGGACGTTGAGCCCTGCTCCACCATCGATGAGGGTCCTGGTGACCAGTACGTTGCTGATGACTGGGGAGCAAAGCATCGGGAGGACCCCGGCTGTGGCCGCGCACTTGAGCTGATCTGCTGAGCTGAACGTAATGGCGCACGCCGACCACTTGAGGGGGCGCGTTCCTTCGAGCTTGGGGAGGACTGCATTGACTTCACGGGCAAACTGCTTGAAGATGCGTTGGGAGGCTGGGGCTTGAGCTCCGCCTAGGATGCAGGCGATCGCGCGCGGCTCTTGGAAGCCCCCAGCCCCCTCGTCTTGATGGCGGTCTTCGTTCCTCCTTGGCTGAGGTGGCAGTGGAGGGAGGCCCGCGTTGCCATGAGGGCGGTCCTCACGAGGCTGATCCCTCCAGTCCCCCTCGCGAGGCAGGTCCCGCCAGCGGTCCTCGCGAGGTTGGTCGCGCCACCCCTGGCGCGGGCCGCGATCTTCCCACCATCCCGGGTTTCTTCCTCCTCCTCGGTCGTAGCCCCGGTCGGCGCGGTCAGGGCGACGGCCGATCCTTCCTTCTCTCACAGCGCGGAGTTCTTGGCATTCGTTGGTGTTGTGGGTGTGGAGGTCGTGGTACACACAGTACCGGCTGCCCCTGGAGGATTCGGGCAGATCTTTGCCCCGCTTGGTGTCCGGTTCTGCCGCGAGTACGGCAGCCCCCTTGCGCTTCACGTCCTTGGCCTTGGGCTTCTTCTCTTCTGGGTCTGCAGCAGGCAGCTCGAGGACAGAGAGATGTCCCTCCTCAGCCCTGGCACACTTGGTCGCCAAGTTGAACAGCTCCAGGGAGGCGCAGAGGTCTTCATGCATCGCCAGCTCCTCCTTCATCTTGACGTCGCGCACGCCATCGGAGAAGGCTGAGATGATGGCTTCCTCGGACACCTTGGGGATCTTGAGGCACACACTGTTGAAGCGCTGGATGTACTTTTGCAGGGTCTCCCCAGGTTGCTGCTTGATGCGGCGCATGTCGCTCACGGCGGGCGGCCGGTCGCGAGTACCTTGGAAGTTGGCGATGAAGCGGGTGCGCATCTGCTCCCAGGAGGAGATCGTGCCTGGAGCGAGATTCAGGAGCCAGGTGCGAGCTCCTTCCTTCAGCGCCATGGGGAACCAGTTCGCCATGACCTTTTCATCCCCACTGGCAGCTTCGATGCCCAGCTCGTAGAGCTGGAGGAACTCTGCGGGATCGGTCCTGCCGTCGTAGCGGGGAGGCAGGTCCGGCTTGAACTTGTCGGGCCACGCGACGCTACGCAGCTCGGTGGTGTAGGCGCGGCAGCCTGCGGTGGCCACGGGAGGTTTTGGTTGAGGGAGAGCTTGGCCTTGCGGGCCCCCTTGCGCTGCAGCTGGGAGCAGCGCGGGGTCTCGACGTGCCGAAGCTGGAGTAGGGTCGCGGCGAGCCGGAGCAGGGAGCGCCCAGGCAGCCTCTTGCGGTCGAGGGACTTCTTGGCAGCTCCGTTCTTGCTGGGCTGGCGCCTGACGGAGCGGGTTCCGCCTAGGGGCCATGCGCCTTGGAGCCATGGCGTCTTCTTGGAGCGGAGGTGGCTGGTACGCCCCCGGAGCTTCATTAGCCGCGCGGGGCGGGGGCGGCGCAGCGGAGCGGACGGTGCAGGAGAGCCCCCTGCGGCGCGGACGAGCTCGGTGAGGCGGTCGAGCCACTCTTCGTAGACGTCCTCGACGGGACGGTAGAGCAGGAGCTCGTTTGCCGCGATGAGTGCAGCTCGAGCCTCCAAGGGTGCGCGGAGCGCGTGGGACGAAGAGCCAGCTAGCGTGAGTGACGGAGTAGCGGTGCGGCCGTCTCGCCGCACGGACGGGTGCTGAGATGACGCTTGTTGCTCGGTCCCCGCCAGGCCGGTGGCGGCGTTGACGGCGGGCGACGGGGAATGACGAGGACGCCCGCCGACGGGAGCTTTCTGGGCGACGCGGGAAGCGATGGCGGCCCGGCGCTCAGCACGGGCCCGACGAGCGTCAGACATGGATGCGACGGTCAGAGGAGAACGGAGCGGTGGAAGACAGATTCCGGCGCACCCCTACCTGGCGCGCCAAATGTCGGATCAGGGGTTCCGGCAGACCCTTAAGGTTCGAACTCTGGGGTGCGCGCGGAGATTCTGCCCACTACCTCTCCGTCTCGCAAGGATCTAAACTACCAAAGGAACAACACAAAAGACACAGAGTTTATACTGGTTCGGGCCACCGGTGTGGTGTAATACCCTACTCCGGTGTGGTGAGGTGGATTGCCTCTTGGGCTGATGAAGATGAACAGTGCAAGGGAGAACAGCCTCGCGAGGGCGTGTTCTAGCTGGGACGATGAACTGCTAGGGGAGTTCAGCCGCCCTTCTCTCTCTCTCTTCTTGCTCGGATTCTGGATCCCAGGTCGGATGAACACCAGATGCCTTCCAGATCAACACCCGATCGGATCAACACCAGGTGCCTCTACCCTAGGGGTGGCTAGTCCTATTTATAGGCAAAGGCCTTGGGCCTCTTCCCAAATATTGAGCGGGAAGGGCGCCAACAATTGGCCAATTCGAAGGGGAACATACAGTACACTTATCCTGACCAAAGTTGGTCCTCGCCTGCCAAAGGCCCTGTGGTGACGCCGCTCTGGGCTCCACGATGAGCTCATTCCCACCGTTGGACTGGTCTTGGTCTCGTTGCACCGAAATGGATGCCTTTGCTTGATCCTCTCGCCTGCGCTTGCCCCCTTTGCACCAAAGAGGAAAGGGGAGGACACTGTGCGGTCTGGCGCCCGCCTGGCACCCTTGGTCGTCACGGCTTGCGTCATGGGCACCTCGCGAGGTATCCTGCCTTGATATCTCCGCCTCCTCATGAGCCAACCTGTGGAGGCCGCGCCCGAGGAAGCGTTGCGTCGTCCTCCCCGCGAGGGTCTTGAGTCTTGCGTTGATGAAGGTGCGCCATACCGGGCATTTATTCGAGCCACGCCGCGAGCCGCAGGCAGGCAAGTCTGGTGACCCCCGTTCCCAGAACGCCGACACTTGCCTTTCCCCCTCATGCTAGCCAAATTCTCAGCACCAAGGAGAAATACTACTTGTGCTTCCAAAAACCCTTAAACTAGTTTTGCCATGAGAGTCCACCATATCTACCTATGGATTGAGTAAGATCCTTCAAGTAAGTTGTCATCGGTGCAAAGCAATAAAAATTGCTCTAAATATGTGTGATTGATTGGTGTGGGAGAAATAAGCTTTATACAATCTTGTGAGGTGAAAGTAATAAAAGCGACGGACTGCATAATAAAGGTTCATATCACAAGGGGCAATATAAAGTGACGTTCTTTCGCATTGAGATTTTGTGCATCCAACCATAAAAGCGCATGGCAACCTCTGCTTCCCTCTACGAAGGGCCTATCTTTTATTATTATCTTCTACCTTATGCAAGAGTCATGGTGATCTTCACCTTTCCATTTTCATTTTATCCTTTGGCAAGCACAGCATGTTGGAAAGAACATGATATATATATATCAAATTGGATGTAGGGGAGCATGAGTTATTATTGTTGACATTACCCTTGAGGTAAAAGGTTGTGGGGCAAAACTATAAGCCCCTATCTTTCTCTATGTATGATTAAAACTTTGTAACCACAAGTATTGCGTGAGTGTTAGCAATTCTGAAGGACTAGATGATAGTTGAGTATGTGGACTTGCTTTTTAGCTCTGACATAGACTCTTTCCGATGTTATGATAAATTGCAATTGCTTCAATGACTGAGGTTATAGTTTGTTGGTTCTCAATAAGGTTTCTGATTCATACTTCTGCATTGTGAATTGATCATCACTTGAACATAAGTAATCATATGACAAAATCTATATATGTTGCTGTTATGAGAATAATCATGATGCCTTCATGTCCGTATTTTATTTTTATCGACGCCTCTACCTCTAAACATGAGGACATATTTATTGTCATCGGCTTTTCGCTTGAGGACAAGCGAGGTCTAAGCTTGGGGGAGTTGATACGTCCATTTTGCATCATGCTTTTATATCGATATTTATTGCATTATGGGCTATTATTTCACATTATGTCACAATACTTATGGCTATTCTCTCTTATTTTACAAGGTTTACATGAAGAGGGAGAATGTCGGCAGCTGGAATTCTAGGCTGGAAAACGGAGCAAATATTAGAGACCTATTCTGCGCAACTCCAAAAGTCCTGAAACTCCACGGAATATCTTAAAATAAATAAATAAAAATCTTTGCCAAAGATGAAGGCCAGGGGGCCCACACCCTGCTCACGAGGGTGGGGGGCGCCCCCCCTCCTAGGGAGCGCCCCCCTACCTCATGGGCCCCTGATGGCTCTCCGACGCCCATCTTCTCCTATATGAAGTCTTTCATCACGAAAAAACCCAGAAGCAACCTTTCGGGAGGAAACTTCACCACCACGAGGCGGAACCAATCTAGAGCTCCGGCAGAGCTGTTCTACCGGGGATACTTCCCTCCAGGAGGGGGAAATCATCGCCATCATCATCACCAACGCTCCTCTTATTGGGAGAGGGCAATCTCCATCAACATCTTCACCAGCACCATCTCATCTCCAAACCCTAGTTCATCTCTTGTATTCAATTCTTGTCTCCAAGTCCGGGATTGGTGCTAGTAGGTTGCTACTAGTGTTGATTACTCCTTGTAGTTGATGCTAGTTGGTTTATTTGGTGGAAGATCATATGTTCAGATCCTTTATGCATATTATTACCCCTCTGATTATGAACTTGAATATGCTTTGTGAGTAGTTACGTTTGTTCCTGAGGACAAGGGAGAAGTCTTGCTATTAGTAGTCATGTGAATTTGGTATTCGTTCGATATTTTGATGAGATGTATGTTGTCTAGCCTCTAGTGGTGTTATGTGAACGTCGACTACATAACACTTCACCATTATTTGGGCCTAGAGGAAGGCATTGGGAAGTAATAAGTAGATGATGGGTTGCTAGAGTGACAGAAGCTTAAACCCTAGTTCATGCGTTGCTTCGTAAGGGGCTGATTTGGATCCATATGTTACATGCTATGGTTAGGTTTACCTTAATACTTTTGTTGTAGTTGTGGATGCTTGCAATAAAGGTTAATCATAAGTGGGATGCTTGTTCAAGTAAGAACAGCACCCAAGCACCGGTCCACCCACATATCAAATTATCAAAGTACCGAACGTGAATCATATGAACGTGATGAAAACTAGCTTGACGATATTCCCATGTGTCCTCGGGAGCGCTTTTCCTATTATAAGAGTTTGTCCAGGCTTGTCCTTTGCTACAAAAAGGATTGGGCCATCTTGCTGCACTTTATTTACTTTTTTTACTTGTTGCTCGTTACGAATTATCCTATCACAAAACTATCTGTTACCACTTATTTCAGTACTTGCAGAGAATACCTTGCTAAAAACCGCTTATCATTTCCTTCTGCTCCTCGTTGGGTTCGACACTCTTACTTATCGAAAGGACTTCGATAGATCCCCTATACTTGTGGGTCATCACCGAACAAGATGGCGCCTTGCTTACGCTTACGCTTGCCGCCTCGAGCAGTCGGCTCGACGGAGGGGCCCGCGTCCACCCTGCCGGCGCCCCGCGCAGGGCGCGGCTCTTCTTCCTCCTCCTCATCATCAGGCCAGGTCTCGATGTCGCCTTCTTCGGAGCCCCCTGCTTCGTAGACGCCGCCTGTCGTGGTGTCCTCCAAGGCGGCCGTCCCCAAGTCGGGGTCGTCCACGTCGCTCACCGCCCGGTCCGGTTGGTAGTCGCCATCCGCCTCTACGATGGAAGCCGTCGCGTCCAACATATAGATCTGTTTCAGATGACGAGAGGCCGGCTGATCAAGACCAAGATCAAGACTAAGACGAGTATCAAAAAGAAAGAATTGGAAAACTTACCGCGGGCGGCGGGTCAGCGCGAGAATAGGGCCGCTTGCCGAAGCTCCAAGGCCCCTCCAGCTTGAGGCCGGAGATCTCGTTCACCAAGTTCGCGACCTTGGCAGGCGGCATCTCCTTGGTGCTCAGCCGGCACGGGTCGTGATGCCCGCTCATCCGACTGATCAGGTGTGGCCGGCCTTGGAGCGGGAGAACCCGGCGCTCGACGAAGGGGACCAGCAAGTCGGACGCCTTGAGGCCTTCGGTCTCGGTCAGCTCCCGGAGCCGTTGGATGGCGGCGGCGCCATCTGCTGATACCGGCTTCGGCTTGTAGCCCCAGCTGGCCCGAGGCTCGGCAGGCGGGCCAGCTACATAAGCCGGCAGGTTGATGAAGTCGATGGTTGGGTCCACATTCTCCACGTAGAAGTAGGATTGCTGCCCCATCTTGACCGACTGCGGCAGCTTGATGGTGGGGAAGGCGTTCTTTGGCGACGGTCGGCGAACCGCAACGAAGGTGCCGCACTGGGCAGCCACCTCCCGGATGGAGGTGCCCAGCTTGGTGTAGAAGAAAGCTCCCCACAGCTCAATGGTGGGGAGGATGCCGAGGTAGCCTTCACACATCGTGACGAAGGCGGCCAGGAGCATCACGGTGTTGCGCGTGATGTGATGGGGCTGGAGGTGATAGAATTCGAGAAACGAACGGAGGAAGCCCCTCGCAGGCAGGCCGAAGCCACGGATGAAGTGCGAGCAGAAGACGACCCGCTCGCCCTCTCCCGGCGCCGGCGAGATCTCCCCCTCCGGCGGCACGCGTGCCTTCACGTAGCCCGCGCCGGGAAGACGCAACATCTCGCGGAGGAAAGTGATGTGGTCCTCATTGATGTTGGACCCGTCCCAGTCTCCTCCTCGCTCGCGCGCCATGGAGAGCTTGATGAAGAAAGGGCGCGGCGAGGGAGCTAAGAATGGAGCGGAGCAAAGAGGGCTCAGGCCGACGAACTCGACGGAGACAAACTGCGGCAGCGCTCCGGCATGGCTCGGGGGTGCTGCGGCAAGAGGAAGAAGAATGAGGCAAGAACGGGGTGGACGGGCACGCATACTCCGCCGCTCCCTCTCCTCCCCCTACTTATAGCCTACGGGCTATGAAGCTGAGCGGGCGGGCGTTGGATCATGATATTAACTGTGCCCACGACCCCACGTCCCCACCTTTATCGCGCGAGTTACTGCGCACAGTAACTCCGCGGGGAAACGCAACCGCCCGCCTCGGCCGCAGCAGATCCGCTCGCGCGCCGAGGCCTAGTGGTGGCGGGGCCAGCCTGCAAACGCGTCCCATCGCGTGCATGGGCTTGCAGGCTGGCCCGGCTGGCTGGCGCCACGTGGCGCACCCACGACAGGCAGTGGGCCAAGAAGCTTAGCTAGCACACCACTTGGTTCCCGCCGTTGCATTCAAAATTCCAGAAAGATCCGACTGGACGTATCCGACTCCTGCCAACCGTCTTCCCAAGAGTCGGATGAAGTTTCCTTCAGAGCACCCAGAGGAGGAAACTGTTGAGGCTCCTCGGCTTCTCGGCCGCGGCGCCCCACCAACTTTGGGGACTACTGTCGGAGTACTGGGCCAGGGTAGCCTAACCCGAGCCCTAGAACCATTCAAGACATCGGGGCTGGTTGCGCCCCTCAAGACGTCAAGATAGAGCTCCGCCTTCTGGCGGCTGGCTGGCCGAACGGCCGACTATCAGAAGGCGGCCATGCTCAGTCAGGCGGCTCCAAGACGGGCCAAGTCCTAGCAGGCGGCCTCGAGAGAGGCCGGCTCCTAGCAGTCGGCCCATGGAGCCCTCAAAGTCTGCGCCCCCATTAAGAAGACAAGACAGGGTGTGGCTGCAGTATAGCCCATCCCCCCGTATCCAGGGCCGGGCGTGGCCACAATGTTCCATACAGGCGGAGATCTCTGCCTGGCGCGGCACTGTTGCCGCTCCGCCCCTGACGTCACTCCTGTGAGGCGAAGCCCTGTTCCCACGACCGCTTGTCGGTACGGCCCGAAGACGGCGGGCCCTGCCGGTCAGCGAGAGCCTGGAAGATGGCGGGGGCCTCACCAGTCGGACCCAAGGGAGGCCGGCTCTCAGCAGTTGGCCCATTCCTTCCTCGGGGCCCCACACACCATTAACCAGATAAGATGCGGAGTGGCTACAGTGATCTCCCGCCAGGCGACGGAACTATAGCCACGCTCCCCTAACCAAGCAATCGTCATTAGCATCACGACTACAGTAATCCACAGCCGGCAAGACCCGTGAGCGGCGGAGGCAGCATGTCGGCTCCGTACCAGACTAGCCAGCGGGGCCCACCAGGCGGCGGGCGCCAGCTGTCGGTGGAGAAGCCGGCGACCAGAGAGACTGACAGTCGGGTCCTACACCCGGCTAGATTACCATTATACCCCTGGGGGTAGGCCTATATAAACCCCCGAGGGCACCCATGCAAAGGGTTCCACCCTGTTCGAATTAGACTCACACCTAGGGGGAGAGGAGAGCAAGCCTTGCCTTCTTCTACCTCTAGCATACAACTCGAGGAGCACCATTGTATTCACTAGTGCCTTAGTGATCATGCGGAGACCCTGCAGAGCAGGACTAGGGGTGTTATCTCCTAGGAGAGCCCCGAACCTGGGTAAAGTGTGCCGGCATTCGTGTCTAGGCCTCATCCCGCTTCCAGGCACCGGCGACGTTCTACTCGCTCCCACCATGATAAGCCATCCATTGGCATATGTTGCACCCAACCCCCGACAACTATGTTATTATCTTGTCGCTATGAAATGTTTTTAGTCTATATGTGATGGTGGTTTCATATGTGCATGTCTCTCACATTTATATCTCTTTGAGCTACATATGCTACCATACGAAGTCTGTGTTGTACATCCTAACATATTCATCTCATGCACACAATGAGGGGGAGCTAAAAGCAAATAGAAACATAAACATACTTTGTACTTTTGCTCTCATGTTTGTCAGTACTAAGATTATTTATTGCATCTATGATACTACATGTATGATTGTCATCAACAAACAAAAAGGGGGAGACTGAAAGAGAAATCATGCCCTTACATCATGTTTTGATGTTGATGACGATATACTTGTAGGGGTCTAACAATGGTTGTCAAGTAAATCTCAGGTGTTAGGCCCCGACTCATCGAAGTGTGTGGATCAAGAGCATACAAAGTGATTTTACTCAAGGATGAAGCATAAAAATTGATTACATATTTGTTGTCTTGAGTATAGGATCCCCCACTATTAGGAGGGGATCGATAGGGTTAGTTAATGGCTTGATCTTGCCACAGACCTCCTTGCCATATATGCACATGCTCCATCTTCATGCTTTTGTCTCTGGGCTGCCGGATGTCCGGGCTTCAAGCCGGATGTCCGGGCCTCACGCAGGATATCCGGCCTGATCACCGGATATCCGGGCCTAGCTATCCACACATCACTTTGTGTTGTGCTGCTTGTCGGATGTCCAGGCTCCCAATACACCCTGGATTTCTGGGCTTCCCTGCAGGACGTCCGGCTTGTGCTATCCAGAGGCCGTTTCTGATTTGGTTAACTTGTCGGATGTCCGGGGTTTCCTGACTTGCCGGATGTCCGGGGTTTCCTGACTTGCCGGATGTCTGGGCTTGGCCCCCGGATGTCCAGCCCCTCTGCTTTCTGCTCTGTTTCCGCCTTGTTCTTCAAGTGGCTTGCCAGGCCGGATGTCTGGCCCCTAGGGATGTCCAGCCTGCCAGTTCACTTGCACTACAACGGCCATATTTGTGCTCACACTATATATATCCCTTCTCCCCCGCGGGAGAGGGTTGACCATTCACTTTGAACAAACCCTAGAACACATTTCTCTCTCTCTCTCTCTCTCTCTCTCTCTCTCTCTCTCTCACTTCTCCACACCAGATCTTAGATCCCCAAGGGATTTGAGAACATTTGACAGAAGTTGTCCGATCAAGTGACATATCCACTCATTCCCCTTCTTTGCACCAAAGGAATTCGTGACTTGAGCAAGTCTTAAGCTTTTCCCCATCATTCTGGTTACTCTTGGAGGTTGGACACTCCTAGGCAGTAGGAGTCTTTCGGAGAGGAATCGACCATTGTGATTACCCCCGGAAAAGTTTGTGAGGGTATGGAGGCCACCCCGAGGTCTACCACTAGTGGTTTAGAAACGCCTCTGTGGTGTTGTCTCAAAGGGAGAATAGGGTGAGCCTTCGTGGCGTTGGTGTGCCTTTGTGGTAACATCCACCTCTCTAACGGTGACGTAGCTTCCCTCCAAGGAAGTGAACATCGGCATACATCCTCGTCTCCCGGAGTTGCGGTTATTCCTAACCCTAACTCTCTACTTGCGGTTACTTGTCTCTTAGCACTTACTTATATCATATTGTGCTTGCTTACTTGTGTTACTTGTTTACCTTGCTTAGCTCTTAGCACCACACTTACAATTGTTAGACTCACTTTCATATTCCGCATTATTGCCTAAAATTGCTAAGTAATAATTAAAATTTGTAATTGTACCTATTCACCCCCCCCCTCTAGGTCCATCTCGATCCTTTCAGTAGCCTCCTCCATCATGTTCGGCCATTCTGCCATGACTCGGCTCCTAGTGTTCGACACTGATGGCGGGCCCCCCGCTCACCCTTCAGAGGGAGACATCTGGGACGCTTCGGGGGACTAAATAGGCACCAGAGCCGTCGTTTGAGAAGGCTCGTCTTGCTCGAGCTCCTTCTCCTTGTCTTCGATGGCCGAAGTGTTAACCTCAGCCATGTTGATATCGCCATCCCCCCTGTTCGGCACGGGCGGGTTCCTCTGGGACAGCACTTCCCCAGGCTCATTAATGGCCGGAGGGGGTGTGGCACCCGATGCGCCTCCACTCTCCGCCAGGTCAGTTGTTGGGGAAGTGCCCTCAGACATCTGGTCACCGGGGAGGTCGTGTGGCGGGCTGCAATGTAAAAAGACATATATTTAGTAATGGGTTAGTAAAATCCGCGTCCGGACAAGTTTTTGATCTTTTACCTTTCGGCGCAAGGATTGACTCTGGGAACCCTCTCCGGGACCTTCTCGGAGGCTGCGGACTCCTCGTCGGAGTCCGAACTGTCATCGAGCAGAACCAGCTTCCCTTTGCCCCTCTTCTTTGGAGCTGGGAAAGGGCGCTCCCCTTCGGCCTCGGTCGGTGCTGACCTCTTCCTGAGGCAGGAAGAGTTGCTTTCCTCCTCCTCCTCCTCCTCCTCTTCTTGGTCCCCCTCTTGAGCGAAGGGGCGAGGGTGTCCCTGGAATTTGTCTCCAAAGAGACTCATTGGCATAGGCCCTCTCTGGCCCCCTTTGTGGGGTTCTTCTTCTTCTTTTTCTCCGACGCCTTGTATGGTGCCACTGTCAACATTTCGCCCAACTGAGCGGACATAGGGTCTTTGGGTAGTGGGGCCGGACGCTCATCTTCACAGCCTTCTTCAGTCAACCCTGGGGAAATAAGAGACAAGGAACTGAGATCTGTAATGAAAGGGCAAAAATCCCCACACATGGGAGGGTTGACTCACATTACCTCCTTGGGAGGGGTCTCGGCGTCGAGGCCCATGTCCTCCTTCTCGCCTGGCCAAGACTCTTGCGGCTTAAACAACGCTCTCCACAACTTCTCGCAAGTAGTGTCATGGAAATACTGCACGGTGTTGGGGTCTTTGGACTTCCAGGACCACATCAGGGTGTCCCGGAGTTGGCAAGGTAGCAGATTGCGGTGGAGCATGATCTGAACCACGTTGCTCAGTGCGACTCCCGCCTCTGTCATACTGGTAACACGTTTTTGTAGTGCCTTCGCCTCAGCGACGGGTTCCCAGTCAAGGCATTTTCTGGCCCATGAGTTTAACCTCGTTGGGGGTCCGGGTCTAAAATCTGGAATAGCTGCCTAGTTCGCCTCTTGGGGCTCTATGATGTAGAACCACTCTTTCTGCCAGATTTTTACCGTGTCTATGAACACGCCCCCGGCCAGTTGAGTCAGGAAAGCCTGCTCACCATGGCACCCCCATAGTCCGCACGGCTTCACATTGAAAACCTTCCACCATAGGCCGAAGGGTGGATGGACCCAAAGAAAGGCCTAACAAATGATGATAAAAGCGAAGATGTGGAGGAAGACGTTTGGAGCTAGGTCAGGGAAGTCGAGCCCATAGTAGAACATCAACCCTCGAACGAATGGGTGAAGGGGAAAGCATAGTCCCTGGGTGAAGTGGGGGACGAACAACACCTGTTCGCCTACACGGGGCATCAGCACGACCTGGCCTTCCTCCTGGGCCATATGAACAATGTCAAGGGAAAGGAATCCTGCTCGCTTCAGGTCCTCGATGTCACTATTGGTGACACGTGAGGCCTCCCACTTGCCTTTTGCTCCAGATCCGGCCATTGCCGAACTTGACTTGGTGGAAAGAGGGGTTGGGGTGCTCGAGCTCTGTGGATTGAAAAAGATTGTGGCAAGAGGAGGAAGAAGGCATGTAGGGATAACCTTGGTTGCTCCCTTTTATAGGCGGTTGTAATACCAAGAGTCATGTAAATGCGCCGCCCACCTCGCCTCTTCCCGATATACTCCTAGCGTTTTGCACGAGTGGCATGTTGTGAATCATTGATCAAATCCCTTAAAAAAGGGATGTGATCTCCACTTTGAATGGACGTGTCATCAAGGTAGCACCCTCAAGTCGCATATTGAGTCTTCATGTTTATGACCAGACACGACCCTTCGCCTGATAACCCACAAGTATAGGGGATCGCAACAGTTTTAGAGGGTAGAGCATTCAACCCAAATTTATTGATTCGGCATAAGGGGAGCCAAAGAATATTCTCAAGTATTAGCAGTTGAGTTGTCAATTCAACCACACCTGGATAACTTAATATCCGCAACAAAGTATTTAGTAGCAAAGTAGTATGGAAGTAACGGTAACGGTGGCAAAAGAAACAGTAGCAGTTTTGTAGTAAATGTAACGGTGGCAACTGTAAAATAACTAAGCAAAGATCAATATGTGAAAAGCTCGTAGGCATTGGATTGGTGATGGAGAATTATGCTAGATGCAATTCCTCATGCAATAGTTATAACATAGGGTGACACAGAACTACCTCCAGTTCATCAATGTAATGTAGGCATGTATTCTGAATATATATTATATGTGCTTATGGAAAAGAACTTGCATGACATCTTTTGTCCTACCCTCACGTGGCAGCGGGGTCCTATTGGAAACTAAGGGATATTAAGGCCTCCTTTTAATAGAGTACCGGATCAAAGCATTAACACTTAGTGAATACATGAACTCCTCAAACTACTGTCATCACCGGTAAGTATCCAGATTATTGTCACTTCGAGGTTAACGGATCATAACACATAATAGGTGACTATAGACTTGCAAGATAGGATCAAGAACTCACATATATTCATGAAAACATAATAGGTTCAGATCTTAAATCATGGCACTTGGGCCCTAGTGACAAGCATTAAGCATAGCAAAGTCATAGCAACATCAATCTTAGAACATAGTGGATACTAGGGATCAAACCCTAACAAAACTAACTCGATTACATGGTAAATCTCCTCCAACCCATCACCGTCCAGCAAGCCTATGATGGAATTACTCACGCACGGCGGTGAGCATCATGAAATTGGTGATGGAGGAAGGTTGATGATGACGACGGCGACGAATTCCCCTCTCCGGAGCCCCGAACGGACTCCAGATCAGCCCTCCCGAGAGAGTTTATGGCTTGGCGGCGGCTCCGTATCGTAAAACGTGATGAGTCCTTCTCTCTGATTTTTTCTCCCCGAACATGAATATATAGAGTTGGAGTTGAGGTCGGTGGAGCTCCAGGGGGCCCACGAGGCAGGGGGTGCGCGCCCCCCACCCTCGTGGACAGGGTGTGGCCCCCCTGGCCTTGATTCAATCGCCAGTATTTTTTATATATTCCAAAAATATTCTCCGTGAAGTTTCAAGTCATTCTGAGAACTTTTATTTCTGCACAAAAATAACACCATGGAAGTTCTGCTGAAAACAACGTCGGTCCGGGTTAGTTCCATTCAAATCATGCAAGTTAGAGTCCAAAACAAGGGCAAAAGTGTTTGGAAAAGTAGATACGTTGGAGACGTATCAACTCCCCCAAGCTTAAACCTTTGCTTGTCCTCAAGCAATTTAGTTGACAAACTGAAAGTGATAAACAAAAACTTTTACAAACTCTGTTTGCTCTTGTTGTTGTAAATATGTAAAGCCAGCATTCAAGTTTTCGGCAAAGATTATGAACTAACCATATAAACAATAACACTTAGGTCTCATGTTTCCTCATATCAATGACATAATCAACTAGCAAGCAATAATAATAAATCTCGGATGACAACACTTTCTCAAAATAATCATAATATGATATAACAAGATGGTATCTCGCTAGCCCTTTCTGAGACCTCAAAACATAAATGCAGAGCACCTTTGAAGATCAAGGATTAACTAAACATTGTAATTCATGGTAAAAGAGATCCATTCATACTCAATATAAACTAATAATAATGCATGAAAATGACAGCGGTGCTCTCCATCTGGTGCTTTTTAATAAGAGGGTGATGACTCAACATAAAAGTAAATAGATAGGCCCTTCGCAGAGGGAAGCAGGGATTTGTAGAGGTGCCAGAGCTCGGTTTTGAAACAGAGATAAATAATATTTTGAGCGGCATACTTTCATTGTCAACATAACAACCGAGAGATCTCGATATCTTCCATGCTACACACATTATAGGCAGTTCCCAAGCAGAATGGTAAAGTTTATACTCCCCCACCACCAACAAGCATCAATCCATGGCTTGCCCGAAACAACGGGTGCCTCCAACTAACAACAGTCCTGGGGGAGTTTTGTTTGCAATTATTTTGATTTGGTTTGAGAAAAGGACTGGGCATCCCGATGACCATCCATTTTCTCGTGAGTGAGGAGCGGAGTCCACTCCTCTTGAGAATAATCCGCCTAGCATGGGAGATACAAACAGCCCTAGTTGATACATGAGCTATTTGAGCATGCAAAACATAATTTCATTTGAAGGTTTAGAGTTTGGCACATACAAATTTACTTGGAACGACAGGTAGATACCGCATATAGGAAGGTATAGTGGACTCATATGGAATAACTTTGGGGTTTATGGAAGTGGATGCACAAGCAGTATTCCCGCTTAGTACAAGTGAAGGCTACACAAAGACTAGGAAGCGACCAACTAGAGAGCGACAACGGTCATGAACATGCATTAAAATTAATAAACATTGAGTGCAAGTATGAGTAGCATATAATCCACCATGAACATAAATATCATGGAGGCTATGTTGATTTTGTTTCAACTACATGTGTGAACATGTGCCAAGTCAAGTCACTCGAATCATTCAGAGGAGGATACCACCCTATCATACCACATCACAAAAATTTTAATAACATGTTGGCATGCAAGGTAAACCATTATAAACTCCTAGCTAATTAAGCATGGCATAAGAAACTATAATCTCTAATTGTCATTGCAAACATGTTTCATTCATAATAGGCTGAATTAGGAACGATGAACTAATCATATTTACAAAAACAAGAGAGGTCGAGTTCATACTAGTTTCTCTCATCTCAATCAGTCCATCATATATCATCATTATTGCCTTTCACTTGCACGACCGAACGGTGTGGATAATAATAATAGTGCACGTGCATTGGACTAAACTGGAATCTGCAAGCATCTGATACAAGGGAGCAGACAAGGTAACATGGGCTCTTTGTTAAATCAACAATAATGCATATAAGAGCCACTCAACATTTTCATTATGGTCTTCTCTCTCAGCCCCCAAAGAAAAGAAATAAAATAAAACTATTTACACGGGAAAGCTCCCAACAAGCAAAAGAAGAACACAAAAATCTTTTTGGGTTTTCTTTTAATTATTACTACTACAAGCATGGAAAGTAAACTGGCTAAAAGCTACAACTAATTTTTTTTGGTTTTTCTTAAGGTTATTCAAACACACAAGAAGAAAGCGAGAAAAAGGAAAGTAAACTAGCATGGATAGTACAACGAAAAGGTATGAGCACTGACAACTGGAATCAGTGTGTGAACATGAATGTAATGTCGGTGGAAAATACGTACTCCCCCAAGCTTAGGCTTTTGGCCTAAGTTGGTCTATGCCCATGGATCAAAGTGGTCCTCTCTAGTATACTGAGGAGGATCCTCAGGGTGCCACTGGTTAGCAATCTCTTACGGATCCCACTGATAAACAAACTGACGGTGAGGATCAAGCGGTGGCTCTGGCTCGGGCTCTGGAGCTGATGTTAGGCTCCGGTAGGCATGAATGGCCTCTGGCAAAACAAGTTACATGCCTGAAAATATGTTGAACAAAGAAGGAGCAGGCAAGGTAATAGTCTCAAAGTAATTTTTATCAAATATCAGTCTATAGTTAAGCATCATTTTATTATTCTTAACAATAAAATCATGTGCTACCATACTCTTATAGTCTAGAAAAATAGGAGGCAACAAATTTTCCTCTTTCTCATAGTGTCTAATAGGTATCTCAAAATATTTAGCAAGACATGAAGCAAAGATACCTCCAAAGATGGGACCCTTCGCACGGTTTAGATTTAACCACTTAGCAACAATAGCGCCTAAACTAAAAGTGGTATCACGAAACAAAGCATGGCGCAGAATAACATTATTAGGGGCACTAAGATTTACACAGTTCCCGCGACCAACTAAGCATCTACTAGCAAATATTGCAAAGTAACGTAGAACAGGAAAGTGTATGCTACTAATTCTTGCATCGGAAACCTTCCTCGTCTCCCCTATAGCGATCATATCAATAAACCCTTCCACGTCGTTATGATGTGGTTCCTCTATGCTGCCCTCAAAGGGCAACTTGCAAACCCCACAAAAGTCATAAAGTGACATCTCCTTATACTCATCATATAAATAACAATCCACCGAAGGTGGTGATCTCCTAGCATGGAAATGAAAATTTTGCACAAAAATATTAGTGACTAGGAGATACTGATCGAGCTGGTCGTGGAGGAAGTCGGTGAGGCCTGCATTCTCAGCCAAATAATAAAGATCATCATGAATCCCGGCTGCTCTCAAGAACTCATCACAAGGCCATTCACACGGACGAACATCTGCGGTGCGAGGGAGATTATATTTGGGCGTCTTATCCTCTTCACTTTGCTTATCCTTGGAGCTTCGGCTCGAAGAGCCCCTCAATAATCTCTTCATCATTTTCTGAAAATTTCTGGAATTTTTAGTAACTCAAAATAAAAGTGAACCAAACTCAACAAAATTGATAGCAACTACTCCCACAAGTGCCTAGAGACTATATCATACATTAGAACTACTTGGGACCAAATAAATTTGACATACAAGCTCAAGAACAGGGTCACCTAAGCAGCAAAAAATTGCAATAAATAAAGCACTAGAACAAAAACTAATTGGACCATTGAAGGAGTCACATACCGAAGAATAATCCCCCAAAGCAGTTTTGCGAGTGGAGCTTCTAGCAAGGAGATCGAAAATGGTAGCAAGATAAGCTAGAACACGGGTTTGAGCTGGTTGGTGATTTTTTCTGGAGGAAGACGAAGTGTGTGGGTGCTGGAATAAGTGGAGGGGGGCCACCAGGGGCCCACGAGGCAGGGGGCGCACCTAGGGGGTGGGCGCGCCCTGGACCCTCGTGGCCAGGTGCTGGCTCTCCCTGATGTGTTCTCAGTGCTAGATATTCTCAAATATTCTAGAAAAAATCATATTTCATTTTCAGGGCATTTGGAGAACTTTTATTTTTGGGGTATTTTTTATTGCACAGATAATTCAGAAAACAGAGAGAAAATACTATTTTTGCTTTATTTAATCTAAATAACAGAAAGTAAAAGGAGGGTACAGAGAGTTGTGGTTTCTAACTTCATCCATCTCATGCTCATCAAAAGGAATCCACTAACAAGGTTGATCAAGTCTTGTTAACAAACTCATTCCGAATCGCATGAAACCGGAGAATTTTCGAACAGCACTAGGTTACCTCAATAGGGATATGCACATCCCCAACAATAATAATATCATATTTCTTCTTGACAGTAGGAAGAGGAAATTCAAAACCTCCAATAGTAATTGTTGGAATTTTTTTAATAGAATTGATACTGTGGACTTGAGGTTGTTTCCTCGGAAAGTGTATCGTATGCTCATTACCATTAACATGAAAAGTGACATTGCCTTTGTTGCAATCAATAACAGCCCCTGCAGTATTGAAAAAAGGTCTACCAAGGATAATCGACATACTATCGTCCTCGGGAATATCAAGAATAACAAAGTCCGTTAAAATAGTAACGTTTGCAACCACAACATGCACATCCTCACAAATACCGACAGGTATAGCAGTTGATTTATTGGCCATTTGCAAAGATATTTCAATAGGTGTCAACTTATTCAAATCAAGTCTATGATATAAAGAGAGAGGCATAACACTAACACCGGCTCCAAGATCACATAAAGCAGTTTTAACATAGTTTCTTTTAATGGAGCATGGTATAGTTGGTACCCCTGGATCTCCAAGTTTCTTTGGTATTCCACCTTTAAAAGTATAATTGGCAAGCATGGTGGAAATTTCAGCTTCCGGTATATTTCTTTTATTTGTAACAATTTCTTTCATATACTTAGCATAAGGATTCATTTTTAGCATATCAGTCAAACGCATACGCAAAAAGATAGGTCTAATCATTTCAGCAAAGCGCTCAAAATCCTCATCATCCTTTTTCTTGGATGGTTTGGGAGGAAAAGGCATGGATTTCTGAACCCATGGTTCTCTTTCTTTACCGTGCTTCCTAGCAACGAAGTCTCTCTTATCATAGCGTTGATTCTTTGATTGTGGGTTATCAAGATCAACAGCAGGTTCAATATCTACATCATTGTTATTGCTAGGTTGAGCATCAACATGACCATCATCATTAACATCATCTCTAGGTTCATGTTCATCACCTGGTTGTGTTTCAGCATCAGAAATAGAAATATCATTGGGATTCTCAGGTGTGTCTACAACAGGTTCACTAGAAGCATGCAAAGTCCTATCATTTTTCTTTTTATTCCTTTTAGAATGACTAGGTGCATCAACATTAGTTCTCTGAGAATCCTGCTCAATTCTCTTAGGGTGTCCCTTAGGATACAAAGGTTCCTGAGTCATTTTACCCCCTCTAGTCATAACTCTAACAACATTATTATTTTTCTTATTCTTTAATTCATTAAGCAAATCATTTTGAGCTTTAAGCACTTGTTCTACTTGAGTGGTAACCATAGAAGCATGTTTACTAATGAGTTTAAGTTCACCCTTAACTCTAGACATATAATCACTCAAGTGTTCAATCATATAAGTATTACGTTTCAATTGTCTACCAACATAATCATTGAAGTTTTCTTTTTTAATAATAAAATTATCAAACTCATCTAAGCATTGGCTAGCAGACTTATAATGAGGAATGTCACCTTCATCAAATCTTTAGAGAGAATTTACCTTTACTACCTGTGTCGGGTTATCAAGACTATGTATTTCTTCAATAGGTGGTAAATTCTTAACATCTTCAGCTTTAATACCTTTTTCTTTCATAGATTTCTTTGCTTCTTGCATATCTTCAGGACTGAGAAATAGAATACCCCTTTTCTTCGGAGTTGGCTTAGGAGTTGGTTCAGGAAGTGTCCAATTATTTTCATTAGTCAACATATTATTCAATAGCAATTCAGCTTCATCAATTGTTCTTTCCCTGAAAATACAACCAGCACAACTATCCAGGTGGTCTTTGGAAGCATCGGTTAGTCCATTATAAAAGATATCAAGTATTTCATTTCTCTTGAGAGGATGATCAGGCAAAGCATTAAGTAATTGGAGAATCATCCCCCAAGCTTGTGGGAGGCTCTCTTCTTCAATTTGCACAAAATTATATATTTCCCTTAGAGCAGCTTGTTTCTTATGAGTGGGGAAATATTTAGCAAAGAAGTAATAAATCATATATTGGGGACTACGCACACAACCAGGATCAAGAGAATTAAACCATGTCTTAGCATCACCCTTTAATGAGAACGGAAATAACTTAAGGATATATTAGTAGCGAGTTTTCTCATCATTAGTGAATAGGGTAGCTATCATTTAATTTAGTAAGATGTGCCACAACAGTTTTAGATCCATAGCCATAAAAAGGATCAGATTCAACCAAAGTAATTATCTCAGGATCGACAGAGAAATCATAATCCTTATCAGAAATACAGATAGGTGAAGTAGCAAAAGCAGGGTCATATTTCATTCTAGCATTCAAAAACTTTTCTTTCAACTTAGCTAACAGTTTCTTAAGATCATATCTATCATTGCAAGCAAGAAAGTCTCTAGCAGTTTCTTCATCCATAACGTAACCCTCAGGCATATAGGCAATTCATATCTAGGGGAAAAATCTTCATCATCACTTTCATCAATATTATCCGTTTCAATAATTTCATTCTCTCTAACCCTAGCAAGTTGTTCATCAAGAAATTCACCTAGTGGCACAATAGTATCAAGCATAGAAGTAGTTTAATCATAAGTATCATGCATAGCAGAAGTGGCATCATCAATAACATGCGACATATCAGAATTAATAGCAGAAGCGGGTTTAGGTGTCGCAAGCTTACTCAAAACAGAAGGTGAATCAAGTGCAGAGCTAGATGGCAGTTCCTTACCTCCCCTCGTAGTTGAGGAAAAAATCTTGGTTCTTTCATCTTTCAAGTTCCTCATAGTGATCAACAGATATAAATCCCAAGTGACTCAAAGAATATAGCTATGCTCCCCGGCAATGGTCCCAGAAAATAGTCTTGATAACCCACAAGTATAGGGGATCGCAACAGTTTTCGAGGGTAGAGTATTCAACCCAAATTTATTGATTCGACACAAGTGAAGGAAATATGCCCTAGAGGCAATAATAAAATCATTATTTATTTCCTTATATCATGATAAATGTTTATTATTCATGCTAGAATTGTATTAACCGGAAACATATTACTTGTGTGAATACATAGACAAACTAAACGTCACTAGTATGCCTCTACTTGACTAGCTCGTTAATCGAAGATGGTTATGTTTCCTAACCATAGACATGTGTTGTCATTTGATTAACGGGATCACATCATTAGGAGAATGATGTGATTGACATGACCCATTCCATCAGCTTAGCACCCGATCGTTTAGTATGTTGCTATTGCTTTATTCATGACTTATACATGTTCCTGTGACTATGAGATTATGCAACTCCCGTTTGCCGGAGGAACACTTTGTGTGCTACCAAACGTCACAACATAACTGGGTGATTATAAAGGAGCTCTACAGGTGTCTCCAAAGGTACATGTTGGGTTGGCGTATTTCAAGATTAGGATTTGTCACTCCGATTGTCGGAGAGGTATCTCTGGGCCCTCTCGGTAATGCACATCACTTAAGCCTTGCAAGCAATGCAGCTAATGAGTTAGTTGCGAGATGATGTATTACGGAATGAGCAAAGAGACTTGTTAGTAATGAGATTGAACTAGGTATTAAGATACCGACGATCGAATCTCGGGCAAGTAACATACCGATGACAAAGGGAACAACGTATGTTGTTATGCGGTCTGGCCGATAAAGATCTTCGTAGAATATGTAGGAGCCAATATGAGCATCCAGGTTCCGCTATTGGTTATTGACTGGAGACGTGTCTCGGTCATGTCTACATTGTTCTCGAACCCGTAGGGTCCGCACGCTTAACGTTACGATGATAGTTTCATTATGAGTTTATATGTTTTGATGTACCGAAGGTTGTTCAGAGTCCCAGATGTAATCACGGACATGACGAGGAGTCTCGAAATAGTCGAGACATAAAGATTGATATATTAGACGACTATATTCGGACACCTAAAGTGTTCTGGGTGATTTCGGAGAAAACCGGAGTGCCGGAAGGGTTACCGGAACCCCCCGGGGAAGTATTGGGCCTTAGTGGGCCTGAGGGGAGAGAGAGGGCAGCAGCCCAGGAGGTGGCACGCCCCCTCCCATGGGGAGTCCGAATTGGACTAGGGGAGGGGGGCGCGGCCCCTCTTTCCCTCTCCCTCTCTTTCCTTCCCCCTTCTCTCTTCCTAGTTGGACTAGGAAAGGGGAGTCCTACTCCTACTAGGAGGAGGACTCCCCCCTCCTTGGCGCGCCCCAAGGGCCGGCCGGCCTCCCCCCTTGCTCCTTTATATACGGGGGCAGGGGGCACCTCTAGACACACAAGTTGATCTTCGTGATCGTTCTCTTAGCCGTGTGCGGTGCCCCCCTCCACCATAATCCTCGATAATATTGTAGCGGTGCTTAGGCAAAGCCCTGCGACGGTAGAACATCAAGATCGTCACCACGCCGTCGTGCTGATGGAACTCATCCCCGACACTTTGCTGGATCGGAGTCCGGGGATCGTCATCGAGCTGAAGGTGTGTTAGAACTCGGAGGTGTCGTAGTTTCGGTGCTTGATCGGTCGGGCCGTGAAGACGTACGATTACATCAACCACGTTGTTATAACGCTTCCGCTGTCGGTCTACGAGGGTATGTGGACAACACTCTCCCCTCTCGTTGCTATGCATCACCATGATCTTGCGTGTGCGTAGGAAATTTTTTGAAATTACTACGTTCCCCAACAACAAGGGGAGCCAAAGAATATTCTCAAGTATAAGTAGCTGAGTTGTTAATTCAACCACACCTGTATAACTTAATATCTGCAACAAAGTATTTAGTAGCAAAGTAGTATGGAAGTAACGGTAACGGTGGCAAAAGTAATAGTAGCAGTTTTGTAGTAATTGTAATAGTGGCAACGGTAAAGTATCTAAGCAAAGATCAATATGTGAAAAGCTCGTAGGCATTGGATCGGTGATGGAGAATTATGCCGGATGCGATTCCTCATGCAATAGTTATAACATAGGGTGACCCAGAACTAGATCCAGTTCATCAATGTAATGTAGGCATGTATTCCGAATATAGTCATACGTGCTTATGGAAAAGAACTTGCATGACATCTTTTGTCCTACCCTCCCATGGCAGTGGGGTCCTATTGGAAACTAACACTATGTTTGGATGTTGATATTCAGGCCAAGATATTGATATTGGCATTGGATAGGCCGAATTCTGTTGTTCAGATGCATTTGGAATTGAGTCCACCGAATTGGCCTAGAATATTGGATGGCCCGCTCGAAAGCCCGCCTCTCTATTCCCGAATTCGGAGGGGCCAAGCTAGATTTTCGCTGTGATATTCGGTAACGCGCCCGCACTTACCCCTTCGACCGTGCTCATGAAAAGAAGAGGCAGAGCGTCGAGCGGGAGAGGAGGCGAACAGGGCGCGACGCAGAGCTTCCGCAGCGCAGGTCAGACCCTCTCCGTCCTTCCCCTTCTTCTCCGTTCTCTCCGGGCAGTAGATCCACTCCTCCCCTGCATGTGTCCAAGTCCCTGTGCATCGCATCACCCGACCGGCCCACCTCCCCGCCTGTCCCGTCGTTTGCCGCCGATGGCCGTCCGCTTTTGCCATCGCTGCGGTGCCCCTCCATCACTGGATGTCATGGGTGCCCTCCCCCTCCGCTTATTCATGAAGGACCCCATAGTCCTTGTCCCTGTCCCAATCCCTAACCCCATACAGAAACCCTAAATCCCCAATCCCTTCTACTCACCATGTATGTGTCAGTATGCTAATTTATTTTTCCTTTTGATGAACAACAACTTAGTGGATTGGTCAGCAGATCTGAAGGTCTGTGGATCGGAGGATGGATTCGGAGCAGGCAGATCAAAGGTAACTGAAGAACACACCATTCCTCTGTTATGCTTGTGATGGTCTGACATTGTAGAGATGTTCTTTTGATGCTTGTGATGGTCGGATTTGTTACATCTAATAAAGTAGCAATGATTTGTTACATATTTTTGATGGTCTGATAGTTGTAGAGATGTTCTTTTAATGCTTGTGATGGTCAGATTTGTTAAAGTAGAATGATTTGTTACATACTTGTGATGGTCTGATATATGTACAATTATGCATTGTCATTTTGATGCTTGCTAGAATGTGTAATTTGTTGATTCATTTTTTGGTAGAAATGATTGGTGCCTAATTATGTAATTATTGTGTAGTTCCATAACATCAGATCAAGTAGACATGATTTCTTACATAACTGAAGAGAACAAAAGGAGAAAGAGGAAAAGGATAATCTTGACAGAACTTTACTTTGAATCGGTTCTTCTCGGAATGGCATGCCTTATTTCATAGAGAGCACCTCGTGGAATAGGTAGTTTTAGTGATGATGAGCACAAACACACACTTAGGAAGTACTTGTTGAAAGATATGTATGATGGCTCAAAAGTGGCTTGCTATGATCAGCTACGTTTAACCAAAAGAAACTTTCATGATTTATGCACCATGTTGCGTGAGAGCTGTGGTCTAAGCGGTAGTGTGTATGTGACTGTGGAAGAAAAGGTTGCCATGTTCTTACTAGTAGTGGGTCACGGTCTGAAAATGAGGTTGCTTCGAGGCACATACAAGCGGTCTTTGGGAACTATAAGTACTCACTTTTCCGCAGTCTTAAGTGCCATTCTATCTATGCATGGGGAGTTCATTAAGCTTCCAGATGCTAATGTTCAACCTCCCGATGATTACAAATGGAAGTGGTTTGGTGATGCACTTGGAGCACTAGATGGTTGTCATGTAGACGTTTCAGTTCCTGTGGCTGCCCAAGGGAGGTACAGGAATAGAAAGCAAGCTGTCACTACTAACATGCTCGGTGTGGTGGACTGGAACATGAAATTTCTGTATGTCTTACCTGGCTGGGAGGGTTTCGCTTCTGACTCAAGAGTCCTCCGTGACTCCATGAGAACTGATCGCCAAGATGCATTTGTTGTACCTCATGGTATGGCTTTTTCTCTTGGGATTTTGTTCTCTTTAATTGCGGATGTCACAACCAACCTAATTGACTTGTTTACCAATAGGAAAATATTACTTGGCTGATGCTGGTTACACGAATGGGCCTGGATTTCTAGCTCCATTCAGATCCACTCGGTATCACTTGAAAGAGTGGGCATCAAGTCAGCAACAACCCCAAACTGCCAAAGAGTTATATAACTAGCACCATTCTCGTGCTAGAAATGTAGTAGAGAGAACTTTTGGGTTGTGGAAGAAGAAGTGGGGTATCCTTCGCACTCAAAGTTTCTTTGATATAAAGGACCAGGTACATGTGTCCATTGGGTTTTCAATACGATGCCTAGCGGAGTGACAAATCATTAATGCTTAATTAAATAAAACATTCTTGCAGATTCGAATCATTAATGCTTGTTGTGTGTTACACAACTTTGCGAGGGATAGGCAGCATATGATGGACAACTTATTGCTACACGAAGTGGATAATGAACTAGCTTCTCAGCCAATTGAGGCTGATGATGCTAACTCAATTAGAAGTGTCCAAGTCACTAATGCATGGACCAACTTGAGGAACCAACTATCTGATGACATGTTTGCTGAATATGTTGTGGCGCATGCTAATTTACACCATTAGTGGGGCATGTGGATTAGCAAGATGATGTATTTTGCTTTTGGTCTAGCTAGATGTTGGGTTAGCAAGATGATGTATGTTGCTTTTGGTCTAGCTAGATGTTGGGTATTATGTTCTTTTTTGTGCATAGCTAGTGGATGGAGACTTTTGGATATTTTGTACATCATCATCACGAGAAAGCAATTAATATATGTTCTCTTCTGTTTGTCAATTGTTATTCAAATTTTTACTTGTAGCACCATGGTTGAAGAAACAAAGAAGAAGTATAGTAGAGATTACTTGACATGGGCAGATGAGATGGATAAGGTATTGTTGGATGTCTTTGTTGAACATCACAACAGAGGTGATCAGGGCCAAAATGGATGGAAGCCACATGTCTACACTGCTGCTATAAAGGCAATACATGATAAGTGTGGACTGCACGTCACAAAGGAGAAAATATGTTCAAGGATGAAGACTTTTGACAAGCATTATGCTATGATTAGCAAGATTCTTTCTCAGAGTGGATTTGGTTGGGATTGGGTCAATAACAAGCTACTCATGGACAGTGATGATGTGTGGAACAAATATGTGCAGGTAAAAAAAGGTTGTTTACTTAATTTATTTTGTGGCATATATACAACCAAGTGATTTACTTTGTATGTTTTGTAGGCTAATCCGAAGGCAACTTGTTACAAGAACAAAGAAGTGAAGAATTGGGAGGCAATTTGCACAATATACTCCAAAGATCATGCAACCGGTGAAGGTGCAATGACAGGTGCTGAAACTGAAGCGCAACCAACAGAACCTGATGTAGTAGCCGTCGAAGACTCTCCCGAAATGCCACAAAAAAGGCAGCGAACAGGTGATGCTATCTTGTGCATGCTAGGAGACATGAAATGTTCTTTTCAAGATGCTTTGAAATCGCTTGAGCCGCTTGAACTGCCCAAGGTTACCCCTCCTCTTGAAATCCTTGCTGCCCTTGAAAAGATCCCAGAGTTGGCTCGTTCTAACATGTTGCGAGCATATGGTAAACTCATCCTTAGTGAACGCTTATTTCAAGCGCTTATGGAGTTGCCCATGGACTTTAGGAAGGAATGGTTGTTGATGCTCAATGAGAAGAACAACATTTGAGTAGTTTCAAGTGCTTAATAAGTGTTGTTTCTTGGTTCCATGTAATAGCTATGAACTTGATGGACCAATTACTATGTTATTGTTACATGTATGAGACTTGAATTTCCTATATTATGTTCTGTTGTTGGCTGATTTATAAGTGTTCCTGTTGTACAAGTGCTGCTGTTGATGTATGTGTTGTTGTTACCGTATATGCTGCTGTACAAGTGTTGCTGCTGTTGTAGATGTGCTGCTGCTGCTGTATATGTGCTACTGTGCAAGTGCTGCTGTTGTATATGTGCTACTGTTGCTAAGAAAGTGTTGTTGTGTATGTGCTGTTGTTGCTAAGAAAGTGATGTTGTGTATGTGCTGCAGCTGTTGTGTATGTGTTACTGTCTAAGTCATGTTTAATGTATAATTGTTGGTTTTGGTTAAGTGCATCTAGTTTATAACTGCTGCCATTGAAACATTACAACAAAGTTCAATTTGATCATATGACAAATGATCAATTCCAATGTAGATAATGACCATCCAAACAAGCTTCAGAATTGACCTTGTCATGAGAATACCAAGTGGCAATTCTGTGCACATCCAAACAGCAGAATTGGGTTCAATGTCAATATCAAATCCAAGGAGATTTGATATTGGGGCCAATTCAATTCCATGGCCCTGAATATCAACATCCAAACAAAGCGTAAGGGATATTAAGGCCTCCTTTTAATAGAGTACCGGACCAAAGGATTAACACTTGGTGAATACATGAACTCCTCATACTACGGTCATCACCGGTAAGTATCCCGATTATTGTCACTTCGGGGTTAACCGATCATAACACATAATAGGTGACTATAGACTTGCAAGATAGGATCAAGAAATCACATATATTCATGAAAACATAATAGGTTCAGATCTGAAAACATGGCACTCGGGCCCTAGTGACAAGCATTAAGCATAGCAAAGTCATAGCAACATCAATCTTAGAACATAGTGGATACTAGGGATCAAACCCTAACCAAACTAACTCGATTACATGGTAAATCTCATCCAACCCATCACCGTCCAGCAAGCCTACGATGGAATTACTCACGCACGGCGATGAGCATCATGAAATTGGTGATGGAGGAAGGTTGATGATGACGACGGCGAAGGATTCCCCTCTTCGGAGCCCCGAACAGACTCCAGATCAGCCCTCCTGAGAGAGCTTAGGGCTTGGCGGCGGCTCCATATCGTAAAACGTGATGAATCCTTCCCTGCAATTTTTTCTCCCCGAACGTGAATATATAGATTTCGAGTTGAGGTCGGTGGAGCTCCAGGGGGCCCACGAGGCAGGGGGCACGCCCAGGGGGGTAGGCACGCCCCCCACCCTCGTGGACAGGGTGTGGGCCCCTGGCCTTGATTCTTTCGCCAGTATTTTTTATATATTCCAAAAATATTCTCCGTGAAGTTTTAGGTCATTCCGAGAACTTTTATTTCTGCACAAAAATAACACCATGGCAATTCTGCTGAAAACAACGTCAGTCCGGGTTAGTTCCATTCAAATCATGCATGTTAGAGTCCAAATCAAGGGCAAAAGTTTTTGGAAAAGTTGATACGTTGGAGATGTATCATCGCCTAAAGTTCTCAGTCAAAGACACTGATCGTATTCAAATGATCGGCCTTCAAGGCTAAGTAAAGCAGATATTATGGAGCCCAGATACGACTCGGTGTGTGGCTGAACTGAATCAAGTACCACTCGAAGGATTAACTAGAGGAGGATCATTCCAAATATTCGGGAAAAAAGGAACTCGCCTCGCAAGCCGAAGACTTTATGGAACTAAGGGGCGATCAATGGTGGAGAGCTCCGGCATTGAAGGCTAGTTCGGGGGGTACTAAGGGAGTCCTGGACTACGAGGTCCTCAGGAGGCCGGCCTATTGAAGGAAATATGCCCTAGAGGCAATAATAAAGTTGTTATTTATATTTCCTTATATCATGATAAATGTTTATTATTCATGCTAGAATTGTATTAACCGGAAACTTAGTACATGTGTGAATACATAGACAAACAGAGTGTCCCTAGTGTGCCTCTACTTGACTAGCTTGTTAATCAAATATGGTTAAGTTTCCTGACCATAGACATGTCTTGTCATTTGATCAATGGGATCTCATCATTGGAGAATGATGTGATGGACAAGACCCATCCGTTAGCTTAGCATAATGATTGTTTAGTTTTATTGCTATTCTTTCTTCATGACTTATACATATTCCTCTAACTATGAGATTATGCAACTCCCGAATACCGGAGGAACACTTTGTGTGCTATCAAACGTCACAACGTAACTGGGTGATTATAAAGATGCTCTACAGGTGTCTCCGAAGGTGTTTGTTGAGCTGGCATAGATCAAGATTAGGATTTGTCACTCCGTGTATCGGAGAGGTATCTCTGGGTCCTCTCGGTAATGCACATTACTATAAGCCTTGCAAGCAATGTGACTAATGAGTTAGTTATGGGATGATGCATTATGGAATGAGTAAAGAGACTTGCCGGTAACGAGATTGAACTAGGTATGATGATACCGACGATCGAATCTCGGGCAAGTAACATACCGATGACAAAGGGAATGACGTATGTTGTTATGCTGTTTGACCGATAAAGATCTTCGTAGAATATGCAGGAGCCAATATGAGCATCCAGGTTCCGCTATTGGTTATTGACCAGAGATGTGTCTCGGTCATGTCTACATAGTTCTCGAACCCGTAGGGTCCGCACGTTTAACGTTCGATGGCGATTTGTATTATGAGTTATGTGTTTTGCTGACCTAAGTTTGTTTGGAGTCCCGGATGAGATCACGGACATGACGAGGAGTCTCAAAATGGTTGAGAGGTAAAGATCGATATATTGGAAGGTTATATACGGACACCGGAATGGTTCCGATAAGGTTTGGGGATTTTTCGGAGTACCGAGAGGCTACCGGAACCCCCCCGGGAAAGTTAATGGGCCTATTGGGCCATAGTGGAGAGAGGGAGGCTGCCACAGGAGGTGACACCCCCCCCCCAAGCCCAATCTGAATTGGACAAGGGGTGGGGGCCGCGACCCCCCTTTCCTTCTCCCTCTCCGCCCTTTCCCCTCTCCGTTGGAAGGAAGGAGGGGGGGCGAATCCTACTTGGACTGGGAGTCCAAGTAGGACTCCCCCCTTGGGTCGGCCACCTCCTCCTCCCCTCCTTTATATAGTTCGCCTGATCTCGTGGTAGATCTACTCTGTAACCCCCTTATACACAAGTAGGACGTAGGGTTTTACCTCATAGAGAGGGCCCGAACCAGGGTAAACATCGTGTCCCATGACTATTCCCCATCAATCCAAGGTCCACAGTTCGGGACCCCCTACCTGAGATCCGCCGGGTTTGACACCGACTGTCCCCCGACCCTCCATGAAGTTGAAAACTAGATGAGTCAAAATGCCAATTGGGATGCCTCTTTGTAAACAAATGCGCTCCTAGCTTCAAAAAAAGTGCTCCTACATGTACCCACGCGTGGGTGCAAGAGAACTAGTGCATGCATGCACCGCTTCTCTTCGTGATAGTACAATGTACTGCGCCCAAAGAAGTTCCGCCACAAGAGTAGTAGTATAAGTGTGTGACGTGTGAGTTAAAAAAAGGTTTGTGTCGTCTTTTATTTTGAAGAAGTTCTGAGGGTAGGGTGTGAAGAGCACATATTTGTGTGACGTCTACCTACAGATAGACGGTGGGTGCGAGAGGACTTGGGAGAGTCGTGACTCGTGAAGGTGCGTGTGTGCGTGAGAGAGAGGGGCACGTACCAATGCAATGCATGTGTCCGTAAATCATATCTGACAAATGTTCGCCACAAGCCGTTTCCTGACGAACGCCGAAAGAACCGTCAGATCGACATTCGACAATGTCAGTTTTGCCATGGCATTTGACAGAACAGCCGCTCCTCTGACACACAAATCTTCCACCTGATTATTAGCAATTGCCGTATGCTCCTCCCTCCGTTTCAAAATGTAGTGCATATAGCTTTATTGAAAATTCAAACCTCGCAAACTTTACTGAGTTTTCGTAGAACAAAATGCACATACAGAATACCTGGTATATATCATTTTATTCATCATCAAGAGGTATCTATAAAGATGCGGAGGAGCGTACAAAGAAAGGTCATCGTATCACCTACAGCAATTTCAACCATCCTTTGGTGTGGGGGAATATAATAGGAATTCTATATGATATGATTTTTATAGGAATTTTTCCTTTAAAGCCAATTGGTTCATAGAAATAGATTCCTATACTCCACATTTCAAAGAAAAATAAACATGATATGATTTTTATAGCTTTAGAGCCACTTGGTTCATATGAATGGATTCCTATACTCCCACAATTTCAAAGGAAAATAAACATTAGCCTAGATTCAATAGAAAAGTTCCTATGATGTGAACCAAATGACATCTCTTTTCCAATCCCTACTCATAGGAATTGAGATACATGTCATCTCTTTCCCTGCAACTTCCATATACATCTTGTATTCCTAAATAGCTAGTACAACTCACTAGCTTTTTTCCTGGACATGCAACTATGCCACATGAACACGTCATGCATGAAAGTCATAAATTACATTTTTTTTGTACTCTATGCATGCAAGCACCAAATCATCAATCGCATGTCACTCGTAAGTTATTTTTTGCATTAGATTTTGTATTGACAATATATGTGTTGGTCAAGTCCACACCTATGTACCTCACATTCACATTTTTGTTAGAAATGTCATTCTTTTAACTGCAATTCATTTTTTCTCTTTTTATAACCTTTTTATTTTATTTTCATTTTAAGCTTACATCCGCTTCCCATTAGTTATAGATGTTTTGGAGGAACTTTTATGCATTATTTTGAGTAGCAAATTTTACGTGGCCGCGAGTATATCAAAATGGGGGGCTCATGCGTCATTGCCTTTCGGTCGAACCTTCGTCCACAATTTTTTGTACGTATATCTCCACTGCTCCCCAGACCCAAAATTCTGCCTCATTGTGGTAAAACCGAGCGGCCCACACCGTATTAAGGCTTCGACTCAAACTCAATCCCTCTCCCATTTACTATTGCGTGGGCCCCGCACGCCGTAGTAGAAACCCTACCTGCCGCACGCATCATTGGTTTTCTTCAAGAAGACGAGGGAGAAGCGGATTTGTAGTGGAGGCTCCTACCCTAGGGCGCCCTAGGTAGCTGCCACGTGCATCATTGGTTTTCTTTGTTCTTTATGCTCTTGCACCCTAGAGTGAAATGATGGTTGCTTCGTCCTTCTAGCTTAATGCAGGAAAGGTGGGGCTTTGTGTTTTGACCCCTCATTGCTCATTTACTACTACTGCGGGGCTACGACTAGGGTGCCTCCAAGTCCAATCGCTACTCAGAACTGTAATTTGGTGCATCGCACGTGAAACAAGTCGGTGGATGACCCACATGTCGGCGAAAGGGGTCATGTAAGTGTGTCGCCATTTCGTGTGCGGACTGACCCTGCTGAGTTGCTACGTCAACGCGACAGGAGCAGCCTACCACTTTCTTTTGCTCCTTGGTGAAGCCTGATTATATTCATCTAAAAATATAGTATCCAGATTAGTAAAAATGAGGTGATTTTACCGAGCAGTGGGCGGGGGATCATGGCCTGTCATGCGGTCCCACGTGTTATTATGTACCACGCCAATGCGCGTCCCTCTTGAGGCAAAACAATGGCAGAAGAAATATGTGGTTTTCTTGAAGGAGATGATGGAGAAGCGGATTCATCGAAGTGTGAAATAATGCTTGCTTCGTCCGTTTGCGAGAAAGGTGCGGCTTTGTGATTTGATGTATCATTGCTCATTACTACTACTGAGGCGCTACAACCAGGGTGTGCCCCCCTGCTATTCTGCACTGTTATTTGGTGCATGACACATGGACCCGGTTGCTATATGTCCCACATGTCGGCGAGAGGAAGTAGAACATTTATGAAAGCGAGCGCTTTCACTCTTAGTATGACGGAGGAGTACAAGACACGACTTGGTTTTGCTGCTTCGCGCAATCCATTGATATAGACCCCGACTAAAAAGGGCGAGGGTGGGTCTTTCCCCGTGTGGTAGGAAGGGGAGTTTGGCATAGTCTGTTCGACAGATAGAGCGAGAGAAAGATGTGATGAAATGCTTGAATGTGTATTGGGCCATTTCTTTCTTTGTTTGTTTTGTAAAGTGGACCCTTTCATATCACTATGAATACTAGCGTGCATGGTGTTATGTATACTGGTTTATTGGTCCCCTTTGCAATTTATGCTAAATTTTGACCAAAGATTTACTTGAAAAAATATTAGTGCATGTCAACAAAAATTATATCATTGGATTCGTATTTGAACATAGTTTTCAATGATGTTTTTTTGTGACATGCATTAACATTTTGTTGGTTAAATACATGATCAAAATTGGCACAAAATACTATGTGAAACGATAAATCTGGACAGAGATACCCCCGCAGAGTCGGTCTGACATGCTGTAGTAGTACCCCCCTCCTTTTTTCTGCTCGGATTTCCCAATGAGCACCAATCAAAAAGTGCATGCATTGCCCTAGACACATGCATCTATCAACACGAGTAATCATTTTGCAAAAAATAAAATAAAATCAACACGAGTAATCAATTGCTATTTACATGACCTCATTTTTTTCTAGCTGCATGGGGAAGAACAACGAGGCAGGAAGGGAAACAAGCAAATAATTAAGGTTGAGCGACTTAGTTTTGGGAAAATCTGATTTTACTGAGTACTACGTACCCACTATGGAGGTTCTGCTACTACTAGTAACAGCCTAGGGTGGCCAAGGAAATTGGTGTCAGATGCGACTCGTACTACTCTACACTATACTACTCCTACCACTATACAACCATGTCCCGGCAGAAGACCACGGCACCGATTATTCGTTCATATTTAAATTTGTTTTCACACAACAAAATATCCCTGAAAACAACAACATGTGGCAAAAATTCACGGCGAACGAGGGATTTGAATGTGCTGGGAGGGGTGGGGCTGGTAGGGCTGTTTGGATCTTGCCCGGGGTACCCAAAATATTGGCGAGCCTTTTGTCCACCCATGCCTTTGCCACCAATGAATGAGGTAGATCTCGGGTGCTCCTCCTCCAGCGAGCGCGTCGGAGACGAGCTCGCATGAGCTAGTTTTTATTTGTCCCACCTCGTCGCCTGAGCCAGCCGCATACCGACTTAGGGCACATCTCCAACAGCGGCCCGCAAATTACACCATCCAATCATAGTTGCACACATTTTGACAACAAACTCAACCAACCAGACGAGATTCGTGCAAACACGGCGATATTTCATATAAACAATGACGAAATTCATATAAAATACCGGATTTTCATATAAACATGACATATGTCATTACATTTATAAATCAACTAACCGATGCTACTCCTGAATTGCACATGTATAATAATACCTAGTCTAAATGATCGCTCGCGGATCCCTTTGTCTTCCTCATGTCTGGCAGCACGATCACCGGACTGCCGGGAGCCTTGGAGGTATATGCTTCAGCATGAAGGATGGCTCCCTTCCCCACCGCTCAACTGAGTGAAATCCTTTGTTGATGCCTAAGATGGATCGAAGGGGGCTTCTCCGCTTTTGTGGATCCCATGCCGGGTCGACAAAGGTCCTCGCAACAGAAGGACCCGGGAAGACACCTGTTGTGTACGCTGGCGTCGCCTCGGCGGTGGCCTTCATGGGACCCAAGCGACGGCCTCACGTGTTCTACTTCTCCTTGATGATGGCGGCAGACGCGGAGGCGCCGGCCACCGAATCGTCGCTCTCCGCGCACACAGCTTTTGTCGTTGCCTGCATGGCGCGGTCGCATGCACGGGAGTTGCGGCCAGAGACACGGGAGGCGCGGTACGAGGCGGGTCATGGACGACAACAAAGGCGCACGTGCTCCCGCCGTGCCGGCGTGGAGAAACTCACCACTCCTCGTTGAGCTGGCCGGGAGCGGCGAGTTGCTGAACCAAGCGCCAGCTTGGGGCGGCAACTGGCTCCATCGGGTGAGGCGAGGGAGGTGGATCAGCGAGCTGCATAGCTCGTATCCGCCGGGCTCGGGGGGCCACCTAGCCGGCTTGTATGCCGGATAACTACTCTTCGTAAGCCATTATAAGAGTGGAGAAAATGGAGAAGGAGGAGATAGGGGAGGAACGAAGGTGTGCGATTCTTGCCTGGCGTTCGTCCTCGTTTAAATAGGAGATTAAATAGAGGCGGACTGGAGGAGCTCGATCGGCGTTGCGTTTAATGTCGACCTGGTCATGAACGAACGTGTGGCCGGAGTGGGTTTCTCGGCTTCCACATGGGTTTCATGGAGGCATTTGAATGCGTCAAGGAGGCATGTTTAGCCGGCCGTGCAGCGGGCGACGCCCTCGACCAGATCTTCTGACATACGACACCTACGTTTCTGCAAAGGATAGGAAGAAAGTTTTTTGTAACAATGATTCCTCATCTTGAAGTTGTCATTAACCTTCTCCATGGTAGTCACTACGCGCAAGAACAAATCTCTACTCATCCGGAAGCGGCGTCGAAAGAAACCTTCATGGTATGTAGGGTCTAGTGTGAAGTAGTCCGTGTACAGAAACCGTGTGCCGACAATTTTATCCCGGGGAATAACTCTCTGGCCCTTTCACTACTAGGAAAATGCTTATAGGTAGACATTTAACAATAGTGTTGGTTAAATACCCCACGCTACTGCTATTTAGCAGTAGCGCTGAACAAAAACAGCGCTGCAAGCGCATGTTAGCAGTAGCGCGTGATTTCCCGGCCAGCACTGCTGTTAATGGGCCACGCACTCGGCCCTGTTGCAGCTTTAGCTATAGCGCTGGCCCTCCTCCCCCATGCTCTTGCTAAGCCCACCTCTGCTTCCTCCCCGCGGCGGCCCGTGCGCCCCTCTCTCTCACTCACTCACACTCACAGACTCCCTCAATCCCCCGCTCTGGCCGCCGCCCCCGCATCCTATGCCGACCGCCCTACCCCGCGCCGCCCCCCCCCCCATCCTCCCTCCTTCCTCCTCCTCCCTCCCTCGCTACTTATAGTTATTAGAGAGTAGTTATTTTGAACCCAATCTAGTTGAAAAAAAGTAGGTTCTTAGAATAATGTAGGTTATGATCGAACCCTAGCTAGGACAGATTAGGTAGTATGAACCCTAGTTAATTCTTATGAACCCTAGGTTTTTAAATTAGCTAGGTTTTTAAATTAGGACATAAATTTAGCTAGGTTTTTAAATTAGGAAAAAAATATCTAGGTTTTTAATTAGGTGTAGTTAATAGAATTTAGGTGTTTTAGGTGTATTTAACAGAATTCTAGGTGTTTTGGTTGTTTTAGTTGTAGTTAACAGAATTCTAGGTATTCTTTTGTTAAAGCAATTGTTGTTATTTATTTAGTTAAAGCAATTTTTCCTGTTATATGAAAATTTGTAGTGGACATGTCATATTTTTCCGAGTGGACTATGTTTTGCCAGAATGTCGATTCGTTTACGTTCTGGAAAATTTCAGGCGCTCAATATGTCCTACTTTTAGCAAAGGTCATGCCAAATTTTGCTAAGTGTTTATTAATTTTGTTTTCATAATTAAGCATTTGTTCTCGACGTCGATGATGCCTATCCCGCATCCTCGTCGTCGACTCGGCGAAGGAGGCCTTCTTGATCAGAGGGGCCCTGTCCGGGACTGGGATCCGTCGGGCTGGTACTGGGAGGTGCTACCTTCCGGGGGCGCAGCTTGGTGAGGAGCCAGCCCGTCATTGACTCGAACCTTCTTTGGTGGCGGTCACGTGGGCCAGTGACGGTGCGGAGGCTTGGGGACCCCGCGGAGGTGGTACGTCACCGTGTCAGCGAGGAGGACGAGCACGTCCGTCGCTACATGGTTGCGTTGGAGGGCAGGTTCTCCAATACCTGGCAGGTTCATCAAGGATCTCACTGGAACTATGATCCTGTGATGGTTCCTTCTCTTTGGGTGTCCAGCGCCCGCGCCGATACTCGTCGTTCGCTAGGGTTCTAGCTGTATTAGTGATATTATATGTATGATACTATTCGAGATGTGTTAGTGATAATATTCGACGATGTACGGACGCAAGAGATGATTTAGTTTTGCTTATTGAATGCATACTAATTTGTTTTATGATTTAGTTTTGCTTATTGAATGCATATCTGTTTCAACTATGAACATAGGAAATGTCTGACGACGATAGTGAAAGTGAATTCGGTATGTGCGAATACTGCGAAGACAAGCGCGGTCTGTGCGACAGCCCTCACCTAGAAGATGGTAGGCGCTTCATCATCGTGCTGGATGAGAACTTCGAAGTGGATACAATAAGTCACAATGACAAGTCTTTTTTTGTAATTAAGCATGACTTCTGCTTCTTTTGCTTCAACTTATAATTTTAATTTTTTACTATTCTACTAGCGTATTCCCTGCCATGCAAGAATTTATGTCTTGGATAAGATTGGTTTCAGTAGTATGAAACGTATGGAGGTAAAGAGAGTTCACTTGAGGACCGAGCATGGTTATACTTTTGCCGTAAAATTATACAATGCAGACACCTACACCTATTTTGAATGCAAAATTTGGAGAGCACTATGCAAGGCTTATGCATTTGAGCCTGATATGCTTATCACCTTTGATATTCATCCGAAAGATGAAATTGAAGGTAATATCGACATCTGGGTCGATGTGCAGACGCCTCCATTTCTACCATTATGTGAGTTTCTCAACCATATTTATTGAGTAATTTATATTTTTTATTTAAAAATAGTTGACAACTAATTTATATTGACAGCTTATTTCCATTCAAGCAAACATGTCCAACGCTTGATAGACAACACCTACTACTGTCCCGGGGCTGAACTAAACTGCGAGGAGATAGGTCATTATGTTTCATGGCTTGAGGATCTTGATACCGTTAAGACAGGTTATTTTCCTGGACTTCGAGATATTAGTACTCAAAACATGCGACCACTAGTGCGCACATTGAACTACGGTCACATCTATTTAGGAAAGATGGTAAGATTTTTACTATTTTTCCTCAGTGCATCTTTTGCATACATTATTTTTAAGCTAAACTTCATTGTTAAGCATGTTACTACGATGTTTTTCAACAGGGACTCCTGATGAATGTTGTGCCTCATTGGATCGAGGCTAAAGGTCGCATGAGAATGGTTAGTTTACAGCCAAGACATCCTACATTGCACATGAGTGCATTCAGGATTTCTTGAAGCGAACAAGTCTTAATAGTCAAAGACTGGAGCAAAATTGTGAAGGACCGCAGAGAAGTATTAGGGGGCAGCAATCAGAAGCGCATCCCACAATTAGGAGACAGGTTCATTTGCATGCTCCAATATGATGAAGCATGAGTGCTACACATGTTCTATGCTATTTTACCTGAGAGAGAGAGCAACATGAGTGATTAGCTAGCTAGAATGAGTTTGAAGATGATGATGTGCTAACTATGACTAGCTATGATGATTAGACAATGTGGTAATGACTATGATGATTATTAGCTAGTGTTGGTGGTATTTTTCCCTTGCTTGCAACTCCTATGCTGAATTAGAGGGTATGCTGATGCTACTACTAATCATTGGTGAAGCAAATGCATCTGAATTTCCACCCATGAATACTGCATTTGAATTTTATTTTTAATTTCTAATTAGTTAGCTGTGGCGTGTGGTGGAAATGCAGCGCTACTAGTACATACGATAGTAGTAGCGTAGGAGTAGAAAGCAGCGCTACTAGTACTTAGAATGTCTGTAGCGCGGGATAGAAAACGCGTTACTGCTAAAGTTTAGTTGTAGCGCCGTAGCAGTAGCGCGGGCACCCACGCTACTAGTAAGGTTTTTCCTAGTAGTGTTTATGAAACCCTTGAAATTTAGTACGTGCTCCTCTGCCTTCTCCATTTCCTCTTGGATGCTCATCATCATTTCAACACCTTTGTCATTCAAATCCGACAAATCAATGAACTCGTTGAATATGAATATGTCAAGGTCTGTGTTTCCATAAACATAATTCCACGATGAATCCATTGCTTGAATATTTCATCGAACACATAGAGCGTGAGATGTACATCTGGAGGAGTTGGACGTATCAGGGCGACGTTAGATGGCAGTGACCTTGTCCGGTGGTGGCAGGCCAACGGCGTTAGGGTTGGGATCCTCCAGTGGCGAAGCTGTTGGTTGGGGATGATGGCGACAGAACTACGGTGGTGGTGGAACTACGGTGGGGCAAAATGGATAAATTTTCCCTCGGGTGAAAGTATATCACAAAGTAAACCGTCGGTGAAACTAATTCACTCATCCGACCCTTTTGTGCAACGTCCGGCGGCAAGGCACTGCACCCTACAGAGCAGTGCCTTACTGATAGGCGTTGCACGCCTGGCCAGCGTGGCACCCCGGGGCCAGACCCGGCCCGCCCCCACCCCTAGTCGACAGGCGCCACACTTTCCAAGTGTAGTGCCTATGGGTAAGGCGTCACGCTTGTGAAGTGCAGCGCCTGCCCGTTAGGGGCTGCACATTAACTTACATAGTTAGTTGTGGCCCCCAGCCCATCCTCCTCCCCACACACACACCCCACGCAATCCCCACAACAGACACAACAGATTTGCCCCCCCCCCCCGCTCCCCGAGTTTCCCCTCTTCCTCCCTCTCAAATCCTTCCCCAAATCCCTGGAATCTAAAGGTTTTGTTTGTGGATTTCGACCCCAATCCCTCCCTCAAGGTAATCTCCTCTGATCCCCTCGTTTTCATCCAAAAAAATGCTCACATTTGCTCAATTCTTGCTAGGTTTAGGCAAACCCTAGTTTTTCATGGATCTTAACATTTGTATGGAAATATGAGATGATTGTTTGGCATTTTGCTAGGGTTAGGCTTCTTAGTATGTTAGGGTTAGGGTTATGGTTCTTATTATGTTGGGGTTAGGATTAGGGTTCACTTTGTCTCAACAATCATACATATGGTCCACACTAGGGTTCCACAAATCAACAAATCATCTACGAATAGGAATACACATCTAGTTCTACTAATTTAAATACTAATATACAAAATACTCATTCAAATACTCATCTAGGAATTTCATACTCATCTAGCACTTAACAAACGAACAATACTAGGGTTCCACAATGATTACAAATCATCTACAAAATCCTAAATCACACAAAGCTATTTCCATTTTACATACAATTTTTTAATGCAAGCAAAACAAGGGTTCCACTTCCACCAAAACTTGCACAAATCTGGAAAATGGGTAAGATTTTTCGGATAGAAAGAAGGGGAACGGAAGATATTACCTTCTAGGAGGGATTGTGGAAGAAATCCACGGAAGAAATCGCCAGATCTAATGAATTTTGGAGAGGGAATTGAGAGGGGGAGAGGAAAGAGCCACCACCGTGCCCTGTGTTTTGGTGCTGGAAGTAATGGGGGTGGGATGGGGGAGGGCCATCGCGTGGCGGTTACTAAGTCAGTGTGCAGTGCCTACGTGCCTAACACGTAGGCACTGCACATGGTTGTGTGCCGCCTTACAGTTAGGCGCTGCACATTGAGCCATAGCACTGGTCGGCTAGGCGCTACACATCAGGGGTGGGGCTGGGCTTGGCCTTGGGCTGCCATGTTGGTCTGGTGTGCAGCGCCTGTCAGTCAGGCACTGCACAGTGTAGTGTGGCGTCGGGCTGTCGAGCGCCACACAAAACGGTCAGCTAGGTGAAATTTTTCACCGACGGTTCACTTTGTGAAATTGTTTCGCCCATAGGTCAATTTTGTCCATTTTACCCTACAATGACGGCTGTGCGAATGAGGTAAAAAGAAAATAAAAAGGAACAGGGCATGTCGGGCAAGGAAGGAGGCATCTTGAAGCGAAATAGCACAAGCCTTGTGGCCAACCCTACGTTGCGGATGCGTCCAGACGTCTCCTATCCATCCCACATATGGGCTAGGTACGGATTTGCCGGTCAGCCTAGTCGTTCGAGTTGGATTTACCCCATCTACTTGGATGACATTTTTCCGTTTTTCTGCCCAAACAATGATCTGGTAGCTCGCCCTAACGTTTGGGCGGATATTGGGGATGGGTAGCTTTAACAGATACACGTACTCCATCCATCTCATAATATAAGAGCGTTTCTAATACTCCCTCCATTCCCTTATACAAGGCCACTATGAAAAATACAATTTGCATCTATACAAGGCCACTAACAGTAATCGAGGCAAAATTTAATGATTTTTTCTTGTACTAGCAACTTGTTTAATACTTGCATGCATGTTGTCATAATAACATTGTGCTACTTCCTTCTCATTTCTTCATTGCATGCATGCATGTGTATTAATAATCTCGGCTAACGATAAGAAAAATTGGCTTGTAAAGCAGTCATTAAATTTTACCTTGGTACCTGTAATTTGAGTTCGTGGCCTTGTATAAGGCTGGCCATAGTGGGAGTAACATAATCGGTAACATGCACTTGGGACTAGCAAACATGCTTATGTGTCACATAATTAAAGAGGAGAGAGGATTAGAGTAACATACGTAGATACCATATCATGTTAAATGTTATGCTACTTTGTGTCATGCATGGCAATAAATATGACCATCTATTGTACTACTTTATGTTACTATGCACTATGAAGATAGTATCATACACTAGTATCATATGCATGATACTAGTATATGTTACTCCCCACTATGACCAGCCTAAGGGAATGAAGCGAGTACTAGAGTTGCAAATCTTAGTGATTAAGCTGGGAGGAGGTCCGTTGGTGGGTCCGGCGCTCTGGCCGAGGAGGCGCCAGAGGTTGCTGAGTTGTGGTGTCTCGTGTCTCATATCTAATGTCCTCTCCTGTGATCCGATGTGACCCTTTCAAGCCAACTTCACAGGACGACCCTAAATCTATACCCATTTTGTCCGAATTTTGTCCGTATGGGGTAGAAATAGGGAGAACAAACGCCGGACAGAGGCCGCACAAACTCGCTGCACGCAGCGCTGCTACCCCATTTTCACCCCATACGTCGTGGTTGTGGGTGCACGTGGTGGGCCAGGTACAGAAAAGGAGAGAGTGACATGTGGGGTCGAGGCGGACACAGACGGACGACGAGGACGCGAAGACATCCGCTTTCTGTCCGCTTTGGCCCCAAACCGAGAGCAACTTTGGTCTGAAAATTGGGCAAAAGCGGACACGGGCCGGACAAAACGTCCGTATGCTCCCATGCGTTGGATCGTTTGATTTGTCCGTTTACCTCAAACGAACATAAACGGACGATTTAGGGTCGAAATCGGTCACGCGGTGGAGTTGGCCTCACCCTCGCCGTCCGGCTGCCAAAGCCAGCCGCCATTTTTTACCCCGCCTCATCCATCCAGTCTACTAGTAAAAACACGTCTCAGCAAAGGGCAATGCCTGCTGGCACTGGACTCTCTCTCTTTTTTTTCGAGGGTACGCCAAAGGCGTACCATAGCTTTATAGATGGAGAGAAATATATGTACAAGATATTACACGAAAGGTAGAAATCCCCCTACCGAGCGTATCCACCAAACCATCCTTTCATCCTAGCTTAACCCTACTACTCACACCACGTAGAGACTCCTGAAGCTCCTGCTCTAGACCACATCTCTAGCTCTTGCCAGATCAAGTCCACAGTGTCATTTACATTTCTCGTATCGTTCCTCCCAAAAACCCTACCATTCCTTTGCTTCCATATGTTCCAGCATATTGACGTGACCACTGAGTCAAAACCCTTCCGTCTCTCTTTCGGCATAGTCTTCCTCGTCGTACTCCACCAACCACCAATTGTGGAAAGCTGTGTTGGGCAACGGTCCGGGCTGATTCTCATTCTGGAAAAACACAGGTGCCACACCTGCCGCGCAAACACACATTGCATGGTAATGTGGTCTACGGTGTCCTCCTCCTGATCGCAAAGATAACAATGCGATCTTTCGTCCTGTAACCCATGTCTAAAGCGTCTATCCGTCGTCCATAACCTGTATTGCACCGCTAGCCACATGAATATCTTGCAGACAAGAGGTGCCCAACATTTCCAAATGGCGGCATAAGCTCTAAACCGGATCCCTCCCATGCAGAGCATCTTATAGGCCGAGGATGCCGTGTATACCCCTTCTCGGTTCCAAGACAAAATTAGCTTGTCCACGGACCCAGGCTCCAACTGTATGTACATCAGGATCTCCCACAATTGGATAAACTGAGCCAGGCCTTATGTGCATAGCTGGCCTACAATGTCATCTGTCCATGTATGCAGCCATAGCGCATCTTTCACACACCTTCTGTTGATGATTTGCGTTCTGACCCTTTGATAAACCAGCGGTGCAATCTTCCCAATCGTGGCCCCACTGATTCACCTGTCTTTCCAGAACAACACTTTCGTTCCCTCTCCCACCTGCCACTTCACGAGACTAGCGAAAGCTGCTGCATCTTGTTTGTCAGGTGTCCAATTCAGTCCTTGCCATGGTCTTGAGTCATCGGTCCTAGATAACCACTCCCACCTCATTCTCAAAGCAATCCCTTGTTTGCACAAATCGATGACTCCTAAACCTCCAAGTTGTTTGGGTCAACAAACTCGCTGCCAGGACACCAAACACCGCCCCCCATGGATCTCTTCTGTCCCAGCCCAGAAAAATGCTCTGCACCCCTTCTCCACTCTCTTAATAGCCCACTTTGGAGCCTCTGCCACAATCAGATGATGTGTCGGCCGAGCTCTCATCACCTGGTTGACCAGAATCAGCCTACCAGGCCTGGTTACAAACCCTCTTTGCCATCCTGGCAGTATATGAAGTGCCGCATCCACCACCGGTTGCCACTCCGACCTCTTTAGCTGCTTTATACTGAGTTGTAAACCCAAATATTTGCATGGAAAGGTCTCCATCTTCCATGGTAACGCCTCCTTTACTAGCTGTTCATCGCCAACATCCACCCTGATCATGATCGCGGCAGATTTGTTGTAGTTGATTCTCAGGCCCGAAGCTTCACCAAAAATCCCAAGCATTTCCTTAACAAACAGCAGGTCTGAGACAGAGGGCTTGATGAAAAACACCACACCATCCGCATAGAGAGATAGTCGCTGCAATGGGCTGCATCCATTCATGCGGCACAACACCTCAGCCTCATGCGCTTTGATCACAATCTCCGTTAACACATCCATGGCGATGACGAATAGCAGCGGCGAGATCGAGTCTCCTTGCCTCAATCCCTTTGCGTGCATGAATTTTTGTCCAGCAGAACGATTCACCAGCACCCTAGAGCTCGCCGAGGTGAGTAATGTGGCAATCCTCGATAGCCAGCGCTCAGAGAATCCTTTAGCACGCAGCACTTCGAATAAAAAAGGCCAGGACAGCGAGTCAAAAGCCCTCAAAATATCAAGCTTTAGAAGCACACCTTTGGCCTTACGTTTGTGCAGTCTTCTGGCCATTTGTCGAACTAGCAGAAAATTGTCATGAATGTTCCGTCCCTTAATGAACGCCGATTGATTTGTGTGCACCAGCTCCCCCATTCTCGGCCTCAGTCGTGTAGCCGGCAGCTTAGATGCTAGCTTTTGGCATGCTATGAACCAGGCTGATTGGTCTGAAATCATTGATGCAGCAAGCTTCAGCAGACTTGGGAATTAGTGTTATAAGCGTCTGGTTAAGCCTCCCGAATCCAGTACCATTACCCAGCATAAAACTGTGGAGTGCCGCCAGCAGATCTCCTTTGATAATCTCCCAGGCCTTTTGGAAAAATATGCCAATGAATCCATCAGGCCCCGGGGCCTTGTCTGACGGCATCTCCTTCACCACGGTCCAAACTTCTTCCTCCGAAAAGATGAGATCCTGCTCTGCAAGATCAACAGCCTGAATGCCTAACTCTCTGAGATCCAGTGTGTGCCTTCTCACATCGTCTTTCCCCAACAGCTCTCTGTAAGCGTTGTAGAAAGCCTCCTCTTTGCCTTGTTGATCGGTAATTACCTGTCCTCCCACATGAATAGTCTGGATAAAATTCTTCATCCTCCTACCATTACCACCAAGTGGAACAACTTTGAATTTTCATCTCCTTCCTGCAGCCACGTGATTCTGGACCTTTGCCGTGCAATCGTTCTTTCCAACGAGGCAAGCCCTAAGACCAAATGCTTAAGCTTACTCCTAAGTGCTCGCTCCTCCTCGGATAACATCCGGCTCTCCTGTGCGCAGTCAAACCGAAGTATGACAAGGTTTGCCACTGCAATCTGCAGCTTGATGTTGCCAACCTTTTTCTGTCCCCAAGCATCCAAAGCTCTCGCCGTGTTCCTCAGCAATACATCAAGCCTATGAAAGGGATCCGTGGTACCGCTATCGCAAACCCAAGCCTCCTTTACCACGTCCATGAAACCATCAAGCTTCACCCAAAACTTTTCGAACCGGAATCGTCTCTTGTAATGTATGCGCCCTTCCATGGTCAGGTACAGCGGACAGTGGTCTGAAGTGGAGGTAGAAAGAGCTTGCAATAAGCACTCTGGATGCTCCAGCTCCCAGTCAATGGACACAAAAGCCCTATCAATTTTGGTAAGGGTAGGTACCTCCCGTTCACTACTCCAGGTAAATCTGCGGCCATGAAGAAAAAGCTCCTTAAGCGCATTGTCATCAACAAAGTGTTTGAATTTGCTCATCATCCTGCGATCCAGAAGGGCGTTGTTCTTGTCTTGTGCATACAATATCATGTTAAAATCCCCCATGACGATCCAAGGCCCAGGGCATAGATGACGCCTAGCCGTGAGCTCCTCCAGAAACATGATCTTCTCCGCGTCCTCCTGCGGCCCATAAACCACTGTTAGCCACCAAGCTGGCCCATCCAAGGGGGTGACGTAACCCGTGATAAAATGTGTGTCATTGACAAAATTTGTCAATTGCACTTTGGTAGAATCCCAAGCCACAAAAATCCCTCCACGTGTCTCCAAAGCAGGAAGGTAAAAAAACCATCATAGGCCGGCCCCATGCATTGCATAATTACAAATTGGTCCACCCTCTCAAGTTTAGTTTCTAGGATACATATAATGGCAGTACGGATCGAATCTACAAACTCCCTAAGTGCTTTCCGTTTGGCCGGGCTGTTGAGTCCCCTTACGTTCCAACACACCAGATCTAGAGCGTTGTACGACATCAGAAGGTAGAGACTCCCATGTCAGTACACGTCTATACCCCTACACCACGGCCAGCTCAACGCTCTCCATCTCACCCCCCAGACTGAATGGGATCGCCTTGCCAAAGATGGCCGCGATCGCCCGTAGCTGCTGCTCCTGTAAAGGCGAGTCGAACACTTGTCTTAACTGCCCAAGTGCATCCTCTGAAACCGCAATATCCTCACTGTCAAACCCCAGCGTTTTCAACAGCACTGCTTCTGCCGCCGAAGCTTTGGTCTTGCGAGGGCCCCCCACCCTCAGAGATCTAGTGGTGCGCCGAGGCGTGAACGGATCCTGTCCCGGCCTCACTCCCCTTAGTCCCTCGAATTCTTTAGGCAATGGGGGGGCCAACTTCTTGAGCAACCCCGCACAAAAGGCTCTTATGTTGCTGAGCACAAGTTGCTCTTTGCTGGACAAATTTGCGTCCCCAGACTGCAGCTCCAAACCAGTAGTTCCGGCGCTAGTTTGCACTCTGAATGGCTCCAGCTCCGTTCCTGTAGCGTACTTGGTCATGTCATCCACAGTGCCGTCCCTTCCCCCTTCTTTCTGCATGGCCACCACAATCGAGGTGGGCACTACCTCGGCCATCTCCCTTGGCAGCTCCTCCGCATTGGCCTGCATCAAATCCTCGACTGGGGCCCATCCATTGGGCGATCGCTGCTCATGCCTCTCCTGCGCCACCTGCTGGCCCGAGATCCTCTGTGGCTCGATCCCCTGGCCGTCCGCCAACACAAGTCGGGCATGTGGTGAACTTGTCCGCACCGGATCCTGGCTGGCATGCATCGTTTCCTCCACGACCACCGCATAGCCAGTCTGCACGGATCCCACCGCCTCTTTGTCGACCGAAGCGGCGTCCACTTGCGGCTCCACTCTCCTCAATGCCTCCTGGTTGGTGGAAACCCCCTGCCCCGCTGTCTCTCCTGGGACCAGCACCAAAGTGCCCTGATCCTGTCCCGCAGCCCGATTCTGATCCGCTGCAAAGGCCAAACTGGCTGGGACAGCGACCTCCTCGCCAACCGTATCCAGCGGATCCGAAGCAACCCGTCCGCCAGCTGTCACTCTCCCAGTGGCCAGCGTACCCTGCTGAGGTCTCGGTGTGTTTGAACTCCTCGGAATCTTATCAGTCATGGTCGTAAAGCTCGCCCGAGGGCCCACATGACCGTCGTGATTCCCATCAGCCATGTGCGGAAGCCTCCACTCAGAAGGCCCCACCCTTCCCTCCAGGGCAGCGCGGTGTGATCTTCCCGGCCCTCCATCGGCGCCGCCGCTCGCCGGGCCGCGCCGCTCGCGGTCTGGACCTCTGGCATCTCTAACCCCACGTGTCCAGGGTTGCACCATCCAATCACCACCGATCTGCGAGCCATGTGAGCTGTCTGGCAATCCATTCTGTCCACTCCCCTCGTCGGAGCCGGACCTCCCTCTCTAGAGCTCCGGTGGAGAGAAGTCGCGCATCCTCCCTATGTGCACCAGAATTGGGTACTCCAGGAGCTGGCGAAAGGAAGGCCTCCTCGCCGCCGGGTCCGGCCTCGACTCCAATGGCTCCGGCACCCAGAGTCTGCGGAAAACTGGCACATCCTCAGGGTCTACGCACCAAGCTCTCAACTTGAATAGCGAAAGATCCTCCCTGCTAGCCGTCTCCGGTGCCAAGCTCAATCAAACAGGCGCTGCCCAGAATTTCAGCCGACGTGCTCTCCGACCACGCATGCGATGTCACCCCTTCAATCATGACATCAATCTGCACTCTCATCAACCTCGATGTTGCTTGTGCCTGCCGGAGCCAAGGCTTAATGAACAGCTTGAACCCCTGGTGCTCGATCGAAGGAACCGCCAGCGCCAAGTTCCGGAACTGATGTGCGGCGAAGACAACCAGAAAATCCTCGGGGTGGAACTTGTGAACAGAGAACCTGAACCTAGGGATGCCTAACTGCTCGGCAATCGCCACCGCCGCCTCCTCACAGGAGACCAACGGCCTTGCGCCGCCGACGTACATCACCACCGCAAGCTGCAGACGGCGCTCAAGATCATCCATGCCTCCGGACCTCTGCAGCACACAGATCTCAGATGGGGACGGCGCAGGCGCAGCCACCGAAACCAAAGGAGGGAGATTGGGCGCAACTGGCGAGGGCGGCGCCGGCGGCGTGCTCTGCCTAGGCTCCGTCAACCTCCTCCGAATCGCTGGTGGCTGCCGCTGAGCCGGGACCCTGCTGGCAACTCTGGCGATGACAATGCGGCGGAGCTCCTCCACAGATATGGGACTGCGCGGCTCTAAACACTGGGACGAGACGTGGCCAGCACCACCACAAGGGATGCACAGCGGAGGATTCAAACAATCCTGACGCCGGTGACCCTCCTCAAAGCACCGGAAGCAGAGACCATGGAGGTCCTGCGGGATTTGGCGCAACTCCGAAAACGTAGGCGATGCAGATCTGCGAGGGGCGCCAGCCTCCTGCTGGCGCCGTAAAGCACGTCGTCGACGCCACATGGCCTTGCGCGAAGGCCATGGGCGGCGCCAGCCCTCAGCGGGCCCCAAAGCGGGCACAGCCTGCCGCCCCCCCCCCCCCCCCCCCCCGGCCCTCGCGCCTCCGACGACGATCCAGCCGAGCCCAAGGAAGCAGAGAGCCCCAGACCAGAAACCACGGGCCGCCCTTGGGGAAACGCCGAAGAGACAGAAGGGGGACTGCGCGAGCCCGACGCCATACACGCGAGGAGAGGTGGACGCCGGAGCCGGAGCGGCTACCGGCGGGGGAGGTGGACGCCGGAGCCGGAGCAACAACCGGCGGGAGAGGGTTTGCGACGGGGCCGGGGTGGCACCGCCGAGCGGGAGAGCAGAGACAGTATCTTAAATGCGTGGGCTTGTGGGCTTGTGGCAAAGTACCGGCGGCTCGTAAATGCGTGGGTCCATGGAGTACTTCCACCCAAAATAAACGTTTTGTACCAGAGTACTTGTCGCCAAGAAAACCGAGCACAAAAGGCCGAGGCCTTGGCTAGCTAGATTCCTGTAACCCGACGTCCCTTTCCTGCGCCAGTGAACGCCAACTGCGCTCTGCTAGCGTTCGGCAGATGGCTAGCGAGAAGCGATTCCCCTAGAGCCACCCACTCACGACTTTTCTGCGCGGCTGGATCGGAAATGGAAACGGCAGCGACGGACGAGGAGAGGCGAGCAGGGGCACGCCGTCATAACTGCCGGAGGCCCCAGCGGCGGCCTCGGGCCTGGGAAGATCGGTGAGCTAGGAGCCAATCAATCAATCCATCTGTGGACACCACAAACGGCCACTTGCGCTTTCAACCATGTCGCCAGCACTGTCGGTCTCTTCCTCGCTGAGTTTAGTTTTTCTCTTTTTTTTTCACTCGTGATGAAACGGTGGCTGAGGCTGCGAGCTTTCCGAGCTCCATGTGCGTGCAGGCGCAAGAAATAGCTATGCGATGGTGGCCTAGAGTAGAGCTACGCACTGGCCGGACCAGCAGCAAAAGAGATAGATAAAAAGCATGGGAGGGAGGGCCAATAAATTCAGAGCCCAAGGAAACTGTCTCTGTTGCAGCCGGTGAGTCAGCGAGGGAAAAGAAAGCAAGTGTTCCTGTTGCAGTTAAGGTTCATCAGACTTGAACAGAAAGATGGATCCAAGAAGAATCCAACCAACGCCCAACCCTCTTTTGCCCAAACGGATACACCGGATGGCTCCAGTCACGTCGGTTTCCTTTATATTACTCTTTCGTTTTTGACAAGAATAGCAACAGGGAATCTCGATCCAGCAGAGAAAAAACAAGAAACAAGAGTTGTGACAATATCTATCACTGTTCTGAAACCGATAAACACTAATTCGGCAGGAACGCTTTCCACAAAACAGGGGGAAGAATACAGCATCCCATGGCCATGACCAAATAAATAGCTCTTCTATACATTCGTGTCGAATCGAATAAAGAAGAAGAAAAACAGAAGAGAGATCCTAACAGGCAAAATGCTACTACTATGTCTTTTACATAAGCACAAGAAGAATCTGCACAGAAAGGTATAAAAAAGTTCTACAAAATGCTGAGCAGTCCTGAACAAGTACCTCATATCATGTACAGGGGAGAAAGCAGGACGATGAACAGCAGTGGAGCCATTTAGTACAAGAGAAGAAAGAGGGATCACGCAGTCAGACGTCCAGGCTCTATCACCTTGCTTGCCGGGGCCTTGTCCCTCTGCTCTACGTACGCAGATGGGAACCAGCCAGCCTTTCCTTTGCACTCCCCTTCCGACCACCCGTTAGGAGACACCTGTCAAGGCAGACACGCAAATATTGCTTGCTTAGCACTGCCGGCCCCATGTGTTCTCTCTTCTATAAATGGACAATTATGCGTTGCCCTGCATCTCATCATGTTCATGCAGCAGCAGTTGCCCAACTTACTGCCGGTATGAATTAAGGTGTGATTCATTACTTCAGAAATTTGGCCATGAGGTGTAACATGAATAATGGATGGATGAAATCTACAACAGTGAATGCTGATGTGCAAACCGAGTGTACCTGGCGGACCACGACGAAATCACCCACGGAGATACTGAGCTCACCATCTGCCTGACCATCAAACGGATGGATTACCTGCACGTCATCAAGTGTTCAGCTTGTGGAGTGATGAAATGCTATGTTCAGTCTAGCAATTGTGCTGCAGTTGCTAAAATTACTCAACAACTAATCTTGCCAAATACTCCTTGCCATCCATTTATTGCATATATTTGTTGTTTGTGTGTGGATTAACCCACATGGAATTTCCACTCCAGCATTTTTATGTGGTATTACTATATTTAGCAGGTGTAAAAAAAGAATAACATGACATGCAAGGTAGGCGAGGAGCTTTGTTGAAAGAATGGCAGCACGGGATATTCATCGATCATATTAAGCACTGTCTAAGCTGCAGTTTTGATTCAACAAAATGGAGGCTCACATGATTTCGGATAATCATGCTACTAACAGCATATTTTATGGCTTTCTTATGCTACCAAACAATTTAGTTTCTCGATTTCTTTGATTGCTGGAGAATCAGATGAACATATTTTTATGAATCAATCAAATGAACTTGACATCATCAAAATCAGCCATGAGAAAGCAAGTGTTTATAATCTACTTATAAATAAATATATGGAGCAGTTCCAGAGATAGCTTTCTGGGGCTTCCAAAAAACCTACCATCAGTCTGTCTAAAATAGCTCATGCCAGTACGGAACTAAGGTCTAACATGATACAGAGTACACAGCAACAATATAACAGAGTGAAGAACAGTAGAGATGACACACTACAAACTGATCTGCCAAATACGCGGTGCAAAAGGCGTACTTACCTCCCCAACATAATGCACTTCCTGACCATTCCTTGTAGGTTCGCTAGTTTCAGTTAATGCTGGATCTTCTGATATGCTATTTGAGTGCACATGTGTCGGTGATACTTTAGGTGATGATACTTTAGGCTCCGATGATGGATCTGATGATGGCACGTCATCGTTGTTGTCTGACTCTTCATGGGGTCTTGCATTGAGCATCTGTGCAAATCAGCAGAAAAATGGCAATAACCTTCAGCAGAAAATACTCACATCTGTTTTCAACGTTTAGGGCATTAAAAATGCACAATACAGGTCAAATAATCCATTATTTAGAAATAGCTATGCACCTCATCATGAAGTTTGTTCAGAATATCAGCAACGTTCTGATGGTAAGTTCTCTCGGCATCAACCTGCAAGTGGGGCACACCATAAGATAACGCTCATTAATGTTTAATGCTCAATTCTGTTCAATCAAAGTTATCAAATTTCACATATGGTACGTGAGGCGTATGCATATTTGGTTGGAGCTCATGAGTGTCAAATCCAGGAGTGGGAACTTGAAGTAGGAAAATTAACAAAAAAAGCTACCTGACGTTTTTTAGGGGCAAGTGAAAAAAAAACATACCCATGTTCAGCATCTAAATCACACATATCACCAATCACATCAAACGGACAGAAAATCCAAACTATGTTTTAAAAAGACACCTGGTAATTAGAAGACATATTTAATTTCCAGGATACTTTCAAGGGGATTGGGCCAAACTATAAGAATTGTTTGTATGCCAAAACTTACATGACACTGTTTTACTTCTAATCAGTAAGTACAGTTTTGGTAAAAAAAATACTCCCTCTGTATCAAAATATAAGACGTATTTTGTTCTAGATTTAGACGAAAAAACGTCTTATATTTTGATACAGAGGGAGTAGATCAGTAACTAGGCACCCGCACATCGGGGTTGAGAACAAAAGCAATGTACCCATATGACCAAACACGCACATGCACACAGGCAGAACATAATAAAAAGATAAGTCATCGAAATGAAGTTCTATCCTAGAAATGAAGTTTTTAATCAACAAAACCAAAAGGCAATTTATAACCGTTCTGTTTATAGCATAAGTGGCCATACCATACCACAGGAATCTCAGCCATCAACATAAGTACATATTCTGAAATAACAGCGAGGCGTACCATACCATTGCAAGAAGACGATCGAAGGTAATCTGTTGCTGCTGAGCCTCTACAGCCTCCATAGCTGCCGTTGCTTCCTTTCCTAATGCTGCCAGCGTAGTTCGGAGCTCTGATAATTTTGACTCTGCATGTTGCAGTTTCACCGAATCTGTATTACCACTACTCTCCTTGGACTTCAGTTGCCTTCTAACCACATCAGCTATCTAATAAGAGAAACATTGTCTTTTTAGTATCAGGCAGGGATCACTGAAGTAGTTACAGTGCTAGGCGAGTAGCTCTGTGATCAGCTGACCACACAGGTTTTTCCAAATGCCACTTTGTTTTGCTATAATTTCTAATTTTATGTATTAGTCTATGGAAGCTAAAGGAGTGAAATCACAGGTACTAACTCCTGGCATAACCACTGCTCTGGAGAAGATAATTTTTCATCTGCTATTCATTACCTGAGACTCCATATCTTGTCTGATCCGTTGATAGCGGTAAGTTAACAAGCGAGCATCTTCAAGAGGAGCACTCATTATCATTTCTCGAAGAGGCTCAAAAACCTTTGGGTAGGAAAAACCAAATGGTTAAACAGTAGCAATACAGCTGAATCAGAAAATGTGATGTCATTAGTTAGATGTAATCATAAAGAAGTTATATGTGCATTTTAGAATGCACAAATCATCATATCACATTTGGCATTCACTACTTGCTTTGATACTATTTTGTAAATTTTAACAGAATAAACCACATCTAGCTTCGGATGACATTCCACTCAAGGGTAAAAAGGAAAATATATCACAACCTAGATGTTTCAGACTAATAAACATAACGCCATGAAGGCAACATTTGTGATGTTGAGAAACTTATGAAATAGTGAAACTGAGGATGGGAATAGCCATCACCTGCTCTCCAAGAACTCTAAGAAGTTTCTCCCGCTCTATCTCCATTTGGCTGTGGGATTTACCAAACTCAACTGAAGCCTTTCCAAGAACAAAACCAAGATTTTGATTGTTGTTTCCATATTTGCAACAATCCTCAGCTAGCTTTTTCACTGTAGGAAGAAACATTATAGCTTGACAACATCTCAAAATAGAAGCATATGCACATACAACAACAGCAGCAGCAGCAACAACAACAAAAAATAAAACAATGTGAAGTTACCTATCTCCATCTGTTTGGTGCTAACAGCAACAAAACCCTCCAGTCCTCGTACAATTGTTCGTTGGAAATGCTACAAAATGACACAACCAATTCACTTTACAACAATCGGCTAGACTAGTTATCTTTGAGTCCTTTTACAGTACATTAAATTATTCTATGCCGTTTATTTTTATGATGCAGCGGTTAAGATATAATAACAATACTACACTAGAATTCTTGTAGTATATTCAGGCATGGAGGGCACTTCGGGCAGTCCAGCATCCAGCTTCTGCTGGTAATCCACGAGCTGGGCGATGGCTGGAGGGTGCCGCCGGAGCTGCCGTTCATGCTGTTGGTGGAGTGGTGGTGGCCCACATCAGGTTGGGGATGAATCGTAGTGGGTGCGGGGTACGCGGGTCTGGGCGCGAGAGCACGCTGCTCTCCATCGTCTGGCTGCCAAGCACATCACCATTGCCTTCCGTCGAGTTCGACGTCCACGCTTGTTTAGGCTTGGATTTGGAATTGGCGTCGAGCGAAACAGTTTTTTGTGGAACTTGGAAGTAGTAATTATATGGTTGGATAAGGACATGGATTGAATGTGTCGTACGCACTGTTTCTCTCTGAAGTTACAAAACAGTAGTGGAACTGATTCGTTTGTGTCCTAAATTCGCTATGTAATATGTGATGCTGTTATTTTATAGCCTGTAAGCTCTTTGTGGTAGCCTACATGTAACACGCATCATCCAGCTACTGCTAAGATCAATGACCAGACTAGTGCTAAAGTTTTGCATGAGCTCTTGGATTCCATGCTTCATCATTGTTGGTGTTGAAAAGGGAGACAACGAGCAGCGATTGGCGGCATCACCCTCCTCGTCGACCTTCCGTGCAGCAGCGTCTCACCTGACAGGGGCGGCGAAAGGGAGGAGCGGGCGTACAGCTGCGCTCATCACGTGTGGCGGCGATCGTCGCATACGGCGGAGCTATATTGGGATCGTTTGAAGGGAGGCGACGTCATGTGGTTGTGATCAGTTAATTTTCCTGTTCCTTCTGGATTATTGGAGGCATTGAATCGATCGGGCGAGAGCTGAACCCAAAGCTGAGAATATTAGCCTAGTCGGAAATTACCAAGCTATCCTCAAGCTGAGCTTTTAGGCGAACCATATCAATCGTTGGATTAACTTAATACTACACCTAAAACTCAGTAGTACGATGTACCGTAAATAATCTCTTATCTATCACAGGTAACAAACCGAAGGAAGACATACTTTAGCTGCTCTTGTGGTATTATAAAGCTTCTGGAGATTCTGGTGGCACTCAAGTTCAGCTTCATCGACAAGCGAAGTGTCTTGATTATGGCGTGCGCTGAACGTCTTGCGAACCGCCTGCAACGTAAAATGTAACTCTCTCAAGAATGAAACAGGCAAAGAAGCATGTCATATGATGCTCGAACCCCATTCATTCTATTGGACCAAGCAAAATTAGGCTCAGCTTCCGAATAAGTGGGCATCCACAGTCAAACGTACAAGAAATGAGTAGGCCCAGATTAATGTCAGAAACCTACAGAATAGATATGCAATTCACTCCCTCCCTTCCAATCCAATGGCTGCTGTTCTGTTCTGTTCTCCCAATACAGTGGTCACTACCCATAACCTCAAAATTCTCAAACTAACTCTGTGTGGAATTAACTGGGGGGAAAGCAATAGCCGGGGGAAGAACCATGCCTGTACTTCCGGCGAAATTCCAGGGCTGAATTTGTGCAATTTGAGCGGGGAACCCGTACCTGCTGCTGCTTGGCGACGTGCTCCCGGAGCTTGCTGGCCTGCTTCTTGAGCGCCTCCATCCGCGCCGGCCGACAGGATCGATCAAAAGCGAACGGCGCCTCTCCGGCGGTAGATAGGATTTGGGGCCGCCGCAAGCCACAAAATAACGAACCCCGGAGGGGGAAAGCAGGGTGGAGCACTCTCCTGACTGCTACACGACACGACGCGAAGCGCTAGAAGGGGAGGGGCGGCGGCGGCTGCTAGGATCAGCAGCAGCAGCGCGGCGCTAGGAGGGAGGGAGCAGCAGTAGAGCAACCGCCCCTCGCCTCTCCGCAGTTTGTTGGGTTGCTGTGGTGGCGGTGACGGTGGTGGTGGTGGTGGTGGTGGGGTTGGTGCGGAAGCGGAAGCGGAAGGCAGTAGCTGCTGCCGTGGTCGCTCGGGCGGTAAGGTAAGTAACTGCCGGGCAACCGCAACCGAGGCGGGGAGGTCAAAACCGCCCGCCGCGGCGGCGGGCACGGAGCGCGCCGGACGACGACGGTGACGGCTGCCGACCGAACTGTAGAGCGAACCGCTAAGCTGGACCGCAGAAATGGCCAAACGGGAGTGTTCCGGTTTCCAGAGAAAGCCAGAAGGATAAAAATGGACGTGTGACGGGATTGACCCGGAGCGTCGAGCCGAGCCGAGCCGAGCCGCGCGTTAGTCCCACGCCATTGGGGGCGCGCCGTGCCGTGCGCGTGGGAGGTTGGGGACTGACTGGGGGTGCGCGCGTAGAGAGCGACCCGACGCGACGGGGAGCGTAGGGGCGAATGAACCGAAAGTGCCGGAGGCGTGGACTTGGTGCCGTACGCTCTCGCCGAACAATGGCCGCAAACGAGTCGAGTTCAAGCGAGTTGAAGTTGGCTCGGCTCAACTCATATGAAAATTCGAGCAAGCTCAAACTGAGTGAAACTCAAAGCCGAGATGTAGAACATGACTCGTGCTCAGCTTGTAACGATCTCAAATTGACCTCAAGCTAGTTTCAAGCAAAATGAGATGGTAAAAATTATAAATCTATGATGAATATCACAACTAGAAAAGGCTCAACACGAAATGAGAAAGCACTAAAAAAATTATTACTCCAATTAAGATGATGATAATATAAATTTCTTCAAAGTATTTTGACGTATTCTCTCACAACCGAAAGTTTAGTACCCAAATAATATAATGATTCGCGATAGATATATAATTGGGAAAAAAATTATTGGCCCAAGACCTAAACATTTTCTGAAAGAAATAAGGCCTAAATCTTCTTTGCACTTAATTAAACTTTCATATTTGCTCGTAAATAAACTAGAGAAAATCATGGACAACATATATGGTAATAAATTACCTTATTTCCAATTAATATATAGCAATGATCATTTAACATAATGATATCATGTCGAGGCGTCGATCTATCGAGCTAAAATGGAGCGAGCTAGTATTGGCTCAAGACTGCGTCAGCGATCTAAGCCAGCGGGAGTGCATCAGATGAGCGCGAGAAGTTGATTCAAGTGACGGGCCGGCCCAGAAGGGAGCCTCGTCTACCCGCTCGGCTCGCTGGGCCGGAATGGGCCTAGTGGACTCACTGCTTAAAGGGGTTGTTGGTGTGCGTGTAGAGGCAGGCGGTGGCAAACAGCTAGTTGGCCGAGAGGCTTGCGTGTGTATCTGTATCTTCTTCCCAAATTCCCCTCCTTCCTCTCGAATTGTAGCTCGGATTTGAATCAATGGAGTAACAGAGAGAGAGAGAGAGTGATCACCTAACAATCTGGTATCAGAGTCTCCCATCCTAAAATTCCCTCGCCACCCCCACCACACTCGCTTCGCCGACCGCCGCCGCGCTGAAGCTATGGATCAAATTCCACCGGAGACGAAGGCGCTGTACGAACTACTGCGGACGGATTTCGACGCCGCCCTCGCCAAGAGCCCCTCCGAGCGGAACGAGGCGACGGTGACCGCGCTCGCCAAGCTCGACACCAAGTTGGATCAGCTTTCGGGGCGGATCGACGATGTCAAGCTCTCCCTCAGCATCGACCTCGATGAGATCCACGGAGAAATTGAGGCCACACTGCCTCCGTCACCGCGAGATCCGTCTGCTAGCAAGCAGCCGGTGCAAGGTACCACGGCTGGGCTTGATGGATCGGCTCCCAAGTACGTTCCCCCTCAGGTCCGAGGTATGCATTCAGAGCACAATTCTCCTAGGCACGTCAGTACACCTCAGGAGAATTTCCGTCAGTTCCCTGTTGAAGCACTTGGATTTGGCCCTCGGATTGAGTTACCTAGGTTTGATGGGTCCAACCCGAAGTTATGGTAGACTCGATGTGAGGATTATTTTCGTTTTTGGAACACACCGCAGAATCAGTGGGTTTCCTTTGCTTCATCTTTGTTTGATGGATCTGCTGCTCGTTGGTTGGAGTCTGTTCAGCGTAGAGCACCTAATGCATCCTGGTCGGAGTTTTGTAGTTTGTTGATGTCCCGTTTTGGTCGTAATAAGCATCAAAATTTGCTGCATCAGTTATTTTCTATCCGCCAAACTAGCACTGTTGAAGAGTATGTTGAACGATTTTCAGAACTGTTTGATCAGTTAACTACTTATGAGGATCACCCCAATACAGTGCATTATGTGACTCGTTTCATGGAAGAGTTGACACCTGCAGTGCGCATGTTGGTTGGCATTCAGCAGCCGCTTGATTTGGACTCTGTATATGCTTTGGCTTTGTTGTCAGATGAATTAACTAGTTCATCGACACATCCCATCCCATTTGTTCCTCGCTCAACATCGTCAAGTTTGATTGGAACAAGTCGCTCAGGTCCAAGTAAACCTTTGGAGGAGAAGAAGGTAACTGACACTGTGAAATCGTCCGCAACTGATGACAGATGGTCAGCTTTACGTGCATTCAGAAGGTCCAAGGGTTTGTGTTTTGTTTGTGGTGAGCGTTGGGCTCGAGATCATAAGTGTAAGCAGGAAATTCAGTTACATGTGGTTCAGGAGATGTTGTAATATGTACAGTGTTGGCCTGATGAATTCAGTAATTCAGAGGAAGATATGGTTAATGAAGCTAATGCTACGACACTGTCTGCAGCTGCTATTGGTGATCCTACTGTTCCTGCTGTGTCCACTATGAAGCTCAGAGTTCAGTTGCAAGGGCGTACACTGTATTTCTTAGTGAATTCTGGTAGTAGTCATACTTTTATTGATGCAGTTGTAGCTGCCTCCTTATCAGGTGTTTCTGAAATGTCAGTCTCCATGGTCAGAGTGGCTGATGGTAAACTTATTCCTTGTTCTCGTCAGTTAAAAACAGGGCAGTGGTCTTGTGCTGGTTATAATTTCACTAGTCAGTTTAAGGTTTTTCCCTTGGGTACTTATGATGGCATATTGGGCATGGATTGGCTTGCTGCTCATAGTCCTATGCAGGTGGATTGGGCTGAACATTTGATTTCTTTCCAGAAAGATCATGCTTTAGTTACATTGCTTGGTGCAGATGCTAGCCCTCAGTTGTGTGCAGTAATGGAAATGTCAGCCTTGTTAGTAACTGAAGAAATTGTTCTGTCTGAATTACCTTAGGAAATTCAAGAGCTTATTGAGAAATTTGCTCCAGTTTTTGCAGCTCCTACGGGTTTACCACCTAGAAGGAAGTATGATCATACAATCCCTCTCATTCCTGGAGCTGGTCCTGTTGCCATCAGACCATATAGAGTTGATCCTGCTTTGAAGGATGAATTGGAGAAGCAAGTGAAAGAAATGTTGGATTCTGGTGTGATTAGACCTAGTAATAGCCCATTTTCTTCCCCAATGTTGTTGGTACAAAAGAAGGACCATTCTTGTAGGCCTGTTTTTTATTATAGGCATCTTAATGCTATTACTGCTAAATGCAAATATCCAATTCCAGTGATTGATGAGCTTTTGGATGAATTAGCTGGTTCTTCATGGTTTTCTAAACTGGATTTGAGATCAGGTTATCATCAGACAAGGCTTGCCCTGGAGAGGAGTATAAGACTGCATTTCAAACTCATAATGGGCATTTTGAGTTTTTGGTTATGTCACAAGGGCTGACTGGGGGGGCCTAACACTTTTCAGTTTGCTATGAATAGTGATTTGTCTCCCGTGTTGAGGAAATGTGCAGTGGACTTCTTTGATGATATTTTAGTTTTTAGTGCTACTTATGCACTTCATTTGCAACATTTGGCAGAAGTACTTTAGTTGTTACTTAAGCATCAATGGCAAGTCAGATTATCCAAGTGTGCTTTTGCTCAGCAAGAAATTGGATATTTAGGTCACATTATAAGTGGTGAAGTGTTGGGGAACGTAGTAATTTCAAAAAAAATCCTACGCACACGCAAGATCATGGTGATGCATAGCAACGAGAGGGGAGAGAGCGGAAGCGTTGATGCAACGTAGTGGAAGTAGTCGTACGTCTTCCCGATCCGACCGATCCAAGCACCGTTACTCCGGCACCTCCGAGTTCTTAGCACACGTTCAGCTCGATGACGCTCCCTGGGCTCCGATCCAGGAAAGCTTCGGGGATGAGTTCCGTCAGCACGATGGCGTGATGACGACGATGATGTTCTACCGACGCAGGGCTTCGCCTAAGCACTGCAACGATATGACTGAGGTGGAATATGGTGGAGGGGGGCACCGCACACGGCTAAGGAACGATCACGAAGATCAACTTGTGTGTCCTAGGGTGCCCCCCTGCCCCCGTATATAAAGGAGGGGAGGGGAGGGCGCGGCCGCCCCCCAAGGGGTGCGCCAGGAGGAGTCCTACTCCCACCGGGAGTAGGACTCCTCTCCCTTGCCTTGTAGGAGAAGGAAGGAGAGAGGGGGAAAGGAAAAAGGGGGGCGCCGCCCCCCCCCCTTCCTTGTCCTATTCGGACTAAGGGGGGAGGGGGCGCGCGGCCTGCCCTAGCCGCCCCTCCTCTTTTCCCTTAAGGCCCATATGGGCCTATTAACCCCCGGGGGGGTTCCGGTAACCCCCCGGTACTCCAGTAAAATGCCGATTTCACTCGAAACCATTCCGATGTCCAAATATAGGCTTCCAATATATTGATCTTTTATGTCTCGACCATTTCGAGACTCCTCGTCATGTCCGTGATCACATCCGGGACTCCTAACTAACTTCGGTACATCAAAATGCATAAACTCATAATAACTGTCATCGTAACTTTAAGCGTGCGGACCCTACGGTTCGAGAACAATGTAGACATGACCGAGACACGTCTCCGGTCAGTAACCAATAGCGGGACCTGGATGCCCATATTGTCTCCTACATATTCTACGAAGATCTTTATCGGTCAGACCGCATAACAATATACGTTGTTCCCTTTGTCATCGCTATGTTACTTGCCCGAGATTCGATCGTCGGTATCCAATACCTAGTTCAACCTCGTTGCCGGCAAGTCTCTTTACTCGTTCTGTAATACATCATCTCACAACTAACATATTAGTTGTAATGCTTGCAAGGCTTATGTGATGTGCATTACCGAGAGGGCCCAGAGATACCTCTCCGACTATCGGAGTGACAAATCCTAATCTCGAAATACGCCAACCCAACAAGTACCTTTGGAGACACCTGCAGAGCACCTTTATAATCACCCAGTTACGTTGTGACGTTTGGTAGCACACAAAATGTTCCTCCGATAAACGGGAGTTGCATAATCTCATAGTCATAGGAACATGTATAAGTCATGAAGAAAGCAATAGCAACATACTAAACGATCGGGTGCTAAGGTAATGGAATGGGTCATGTCAATTAGATCATTCAACTAATGATGTGATCTCGTTAATCAAATAACAACTCTTTGTTCATGGTTAGGAAACATAACCATCTTTGATTAACGAGCTAGTCAAGTAGAGGCATACTAGTGACATTCTATTTGTTTATATATTCACACATGTATTATGTTTCCGGCTAATACAATTCTAGCATGAATAATAAACATTTATCATGATATATGAGGAAATAAATAATAACTTTATTATTGCCTCTAGGGCATATTTCCTTCAGTCTCCCACTTGCACTAGAGTCACTAATCTAGATTACACAGTAACGATTCTAACACCCATGGAGTTTTGGTGTTGATCATGTTTTGCTCGTGGAAGAGGCTTAGTCAACGGGTCTGCTACATTCAGATCCGTATGTATCTTGCAAATCTCTATGTCTCCCACCTGGACTAGATCCCGGATGGAATTGAAGCGTCTCTTGATGTGCTTGGTTCTCTTGTGAAATCTGAATTCCTTTGCCAAGGCAATTGCACCAGTATTGTCACAAAAGATTTTCATTGGACCCGATGCACTAGGTATGACACCTAGATCGGATATGAACTCCTTCATCCAGACTCCTTCATTTGCTGCTTCCGAAGCAGCTATGTACTCCGCTTCACGTGTAGATCCCGCCACGACGCTTTGTTTAGAACTGCACCAACTGACAGCTCCACCGTTTAATGTAAACACGTATCCGGTTTGCGATTTAGAATCGGCCGGTTCAGTGTCAAAGCTTGCATCAACGTAACCGTTTACGATTAGCTCTTTGTCACCTCCATATATGGGAAACATATCCTTAGTTCTTTTCAGGTACTTCAGGATGTTCTTGACCGTTGTCCAGTGATCCACTCCTGGATTACTTTGGTACCTCCCTGCTAAACTTATAGCAAGACACACATCAGGTCTGGTACACAGCATTGCATACATGATAGAGCCTATGGCTGAAGCATAGGGAACATCTTTCATTTTCTCTCTATCTTCTGCAGTGGTCGGGCATTGAGTCTTACTCAACTTCACACCTTGTAGTACAGGCAAGAATCCTTTCTTTGCTTGATCCATTTTGAACTTCTTCAAAACTTTGTCAAGGTATGTGCTTTGTGAAAGTCCAATTAAGCGCCTTGATCTATCTCTATAGATCTTGATGCCCAATATGTAAGCAGCTTCACCGAGGTCTTTCATTGAAAAATTCTTATTCAAGTATCCCTTTATGCTATCCAGAAATTCTATATCATTTCTGATTAGTAATATGTCATCGACATATAATATCAGAAATGCTACAGAGCTCCCACTCACTTTCTTGTAAATACAGGCTTCTCCAAAAGTCTGTACAAACCCAAATGCTTTGATCACACTATCAAAGCATTTATTCCAACTCCGAGAGGCTTGCACCAGTCCATAAATGGATCGCTGGAGCTTGCACACTTTGTTAGCTCCCTTTGGATCGATAAAACCTTCTGGTTGCATCATATACAACTCTTCTTCCAGAAATCCATTCAAGAATGCATTTTTTACATCCATCTGCCAAATTTCATAATCATAAAATGCGGCAATTGCTAACATGATTCGGACAGACTTAAGCATCGCTACGGGTGAGAAGGTCTCATCGTAGTCAATCCCTTGAACTTGTCGAAAACCTTTTGCGACAAGTCGAGCTTTGTAGACAGTAACATTACCGTCAGCGTCAGTCTTCTTCTTGAAGATCCATTTATTCTCAATTGCTTGCCGAACATCGGGCAAGTCAACCAAAGTCCACACTTTGTTCTCATACATGGATCCCATCTCAGATTTCATGGCTTCAAGCCATTTTGCGGAATCTGGGCTCACCATCGCTTCTTCATAGTTCGTAGGTCACCATGATCTAGTAGCATGATTTCCAGAACAGGATTGCCGTACCACTCTGGTGCAGATCTTACTCTGGTTGATCTACGAGGTTCTGTAGTAACTTGATCTGAAGTTGCATGATCATCATCATTAACTTCCTCACCAATTGGTTTAGACGTCACAGAAACTGGTTCCTGTGATGTGCTATTTCCCAATAAGGGAGCAGGTATAGTTACCTCATCAAGTTCTACTTTCCTTCCACTCACTTCTTTCGAGAGAAACTCCTTCTCTAGAAAGGATCCATTTTTAGCAACGAATGTCTTGCCTTCAGATCTGTGATAGAAGGTGTACCCAACAGTTTCTTTTGGGTATCCTATGAAGACGCATTTCTCTGATTTGGGTTCGAGCTTATCAGGTTGAAGTTTTTTCACATAAGCATCGCAGCCCCAAACTTTAAGAAACGACAACTTTGGTTTCTTGCCAAACCATAGTTCATAAGGCGTCGTCTCAACGGATTTTGATGGTGCTCTATTTAATGTGAATGCGGCCGTCTCTAAAGCATAACCCCAAAACGATAGCGGTAAATCTGTAAGAGACATCATAGATCGCACCATATCAAGTAAAGTACGATTACGACGTTCGGACACACCATTACGTTGTGGTGTTCCGGGTGGCGTGAGTTGCGAAACTATTCCGCATTGTTTCAAATGTAGACCAAGCTCGTAACTCAAATATTCTCCTCCACGATCAGATCGTAGAAACTTTATTTTCTTGTTACGATGATTTTCAACTTCACTCTGAAATTCTTTGAACTTTTCAAATGTTTCAGACTTGTGTTTCATTAAGTAGATATACCCATATCTGCTTAAATCATCTGTGAAGGTGAGAAAATAACGATATCCGCCACGAGCTTCAATATTCATCGGACCACATACATCTGTATGTATGATTTCCAACAAATCTGTTGCTCTCTCCATAGTACCGGAGAACGGTGTTTTAGTCATCTTGCCCATGAGGCACGGTTCGCAAGTACCAAGTGATTCATAATCAAGTGGTTCCAAAAGTCCATCAGTATGGAGTTTCTTCATGCGCTTTACACCGATATGACCTAAACGGCAGTGCCACAAATAAGTTGCACTATCATTATCAACTCTGCATCTTTTGGCTTCAACATTATGAATATGTGTATCACTACTATCGAGATTCATAAAAAATAGACCACTCTTCAAGGGTGCATGACCATAAAAGATATTACTCATATAAATAGAACAACCATTATTCTCTTATTTAAATGAATAACCGTCTTGCATCAAACAAGATCCAGATATAATGTTCATGCTCAACGCTGGCACCAAATAACAATTATTTAGGTCTAATACTAATCCCGAAGGTAGATGTAGAGGTAGCGTGCCGACCACGATCACATCGACTTTGGAACCATTTCCCACGCGCATCGTCACCTCGTCCTTTGCCAGTGTTCGCTTAGTCCGTAGTCCCTGTTTCGAGTTGCAAATATTAGCAACAGAACCAGTATCAAATACCCAGGTGCTACTGCGAGTTCTAGAAAGGTACACATCAATAACATGTATATCACATATACCTTTGTTCACCTTGCCATCCTTCTTATCCGCCAAATACTTGGGGCAGTTCCGCTTCCAGTGACCAGTCTGCTTGCAGTAGAAGCACTCAGTTTCAGGCTTAGGTCCAGACTTGGGTTTCTTCTCTTGAGCAGCAACTTGCTTGCTGTTCTTCTTGAAGTTCCCCTTCTTTTTCCCTTTGCCCTTTTTCTTGAAACTAGTGGTCTTGTTGACCATCAACACTTGATGCTCCTTCTTGATTTCTACCTCCGCAGCCTTTAGCATTGTGAAGAGCTCGGGAATCGTCTTATCCATCCCTTGCATATTATAGTTCATCACGAAGCCTTTGTAGCTTGGTGGAAGTGATTGGAGAATTCTGTCAATGACGCGATCATCTGGAAGATTAACTCCCAGTTGAGTCAAGTGATTACAATACCCAGACATTTTGAGTATATGTTCACTAACAGAACTATTCTCCTCCATCTTGCAGCTATAGAATTTATTGGAGACTTCATATCTCTCAATCCGGGCATTCTGTTGGAATATTAACTTCAACTCTTGGAACATCTCATATGCCCCATGACGTTCAAAACATCGTTGAAGTCCCGGTTCTAAACCGTAAAGCATGGCACATTGAACTATCGAGTAGTCATGAGCTTTGCTCTGCCAGACGTTCTTAACGTTGTCAGTTGCATCAGCAGCAGGCCTGGCACCCAACGGTGCTTCCAGGACGTAACTCTTCTGTGCAGCAATGAGGATAATCCTCAAGTTACGGACCCAGTCCGTGTAATTGCTACCATCATCTTTCAACTTTGCTTTCTCAAGGAATGCATTAAAATTCAACGGAACAACAGCACGGGCCATCTATCTACAATCAACATAAACATGCAAGATACTATCAGGGACTAAGTTCATGATAAATTTAAGTTCAATTAATCATATTACTTAAGAACTCCCACTTAGATAGACATCCCTCTAATCCTCTAAGTGATCACGTGATCCAAATCAACTAAACCATAACCGATCATCACGTGAAATGGATTAGTCTTCAATGGTGAACATCATTATGTTGATCATATCTACTATATGATTCACGCTCGACCTTTCGGTCTCCGTGTTCCGAGGCCATATCTGCATATGCTAGGCTCGTCAAGTATAACCCGAGTATTCTGCGTGTGCAAAACTGGCTTGCACCCGTTGTAGATGGACATAGAGCTTATCACACCCGATCATCACGTGGTGTCTAGGCACGACAAACTTTGGCAACGGTGCATACTCAGGGAGAACACTTCTTGATAATTTAGTGAGAGATCATCTTATAATGCTACCGTCAATCAAAGCAAGATAAGATGCATAAAAAAGATAAACATCACATGCAATCAATATAAGTGATATGATATGGCCATCATCATCTTGTGCTTGTGATCTCCATCTTCGAAGCACCGTCATGATCACCATCGTCACCGGTGCGACACCTTGATCTCCATCGTAGCATCGTTGTCGTCTCGCCTATCTTATGCTTCTACGACTATCGCTACCGCTTAATGATAAAGTAAAGCATTACAGGGCGATTGCATTGCATACAATAAAGCGACAACCATATGGCTCCTGCCAGTTGCCGATAACTCGGTTACAAAACATGATCATCTCATACAATAAAATTTAGCATCATGTCTTGACCATATCACATCACAACATGCCCTGCAAAAATAAGTTAGACGTCCTCTACTTTGTTTATTGCAAGTTTTACGTGGCTGCTACGAGCTTAAGCAAGAACCAATCTTACCTACGCATCAAAACCACAACGATAGTTTGTCAAATAGACTCCGTTTTAACCTTCACAAGGACCGGGCGTAGCCATACTCGGTTCAACTAAAGTTGGAGAAACTGACACCCGCCAGCCACCTGTGTGCAAAGCACGTCTGTAGAACCAGTCTCGCGTAAGTGTACGCGTAATGTCGGTCTGGGCCGCTGCATCCAACAATACCGCCGAACCAAAGTATGACATGCTGGTAGGCAGTATGACTTATATCGTCCACAACTCACTTGTGTTCTACTCGTGCATATAACATCAAACCATAAAAACCTAGGCTCGGATGCCACTGTTGGGGAACGTCGTAATTTCAAAAAAATTCCTACGCACACGCAAGATCATGGTGATGGATAGCAACGAGAGGGGAGAGTGTTGTCTACGTACCCTCGTAGACCCAAGCAGAAGCGTTGATGCAACGTAGTGGAAGTAGTCGTACGTCTTCCCGATCCGACCGATCCAAGCACCATTACTCCAGCACCTCCGAGTTCTTAGCACACGTTCAGCTCGATGACGCTCCCCGGGCTCCGATCCAGCAAAGCTTCGGGGATGAGTTCCGTCAGCACGACGGCGTGATGACGATGATTATGTTCTACCGACGCAGGGCTTCGCCTAAGCAGTGCAACGATATGACCGAGGTGGAATATGGTGGAGGGGGCACCGCACACGGCTAAGGAACGATCACGAAGATCAACTTGTGTGTCCTAGGGTGCCCCCTGCCCCCGTATATAAAGGAGGGGAGGGGATGGCGCGGCCGGCCCCCAAGGGGTGCGCCAGGAGGAGTCCTACTCCCACCGGGAGTAGGACTCCTCTCCCTTGCCTTGTAGGAGAAGGAAGGAGAGAGGGGGAAAGGAAAAAGGGGGGCGCCGCCCCCCCCCTTCCTTGTCCTATTCGGACTAAGGGGGGAGGGGGCGCGCGGCCTGCCCTGGCCGCCCCTCCTCTTTTCCCTTAAGGCCCATATGGGCCCATTAACCCCCGGGGGGGTTCCGGTAACCCTCCGGTACTCCAGTAAAATGCCGATTTCACTCGGAAACATTCCGATGTCCAAATATAGGCTTCTAATATGTCGATCTTTTATGTCTCGGCCATTTCGAGACTCCTCGTCATGTCTGTGATCACATCCGGGACTCCGAACTAACTTCGATACATCAAAATGCATAAACTCATAATAACTGTCATCGTAACTTTAAGCGTGCGGACCCTACGGTTCGAGAACAATGTAGACATGACCGAGACACGTCTCCGGTCAATAACCAATAGCGGGATCTGGATGCCCATATTGGCTCCTACATATTCTACGAAGATCTTTATCGGTCAGACCGCATAACAATATACGTTGTTCCCTTTGTCATCGGTATGTTACTTGCCCGAGATTTGATCGTCGGTATCCAATACCTAGTTCAATCTCGTTGCCGGCAAGTCTCTTTACTCGTTCCGTAATACATCATCTCACAACTAACATATTAGTTGTAATGCTTGCAAGGCTTATGTGATGTGCATTACCGAGAGGGCCCAGAGATACCTCTCCGACTATCAGAGTGACAAATCCTAATCTCGAAATACGCCAACCCAACAAGTACCTTTGGAGACACCTGTAGAGCACCTTTATAATCACCCAGTTACGTTGTGACGTTTGGTAGCACACAAAATGTTCCTCCGATAAACGGGAGTTGCATAATCTCATAGTCATAGGAACATGTATAAGTCATGAAGAAAGCAATAGCAACATACTAAACGATCGGGTGCTAAGCTAATGGAATGGGTCATGTCAATTAGATCATTCAACTAATGATGTGACCTCGTTAATCAAATAACAACTCTTTGTTCATGGTTAGGAAACATAACCATCTTTGATTAACGAGCTAGTCAAGTAGAGGCATACTAGTGACATTCTATTTGTTTATATATTCACACATGTATTATGTTTCCGGCTAATACAATTCTAGCATGAATAATAAACATTTATCATGATATATGAGGAAATAAATAATAACTTTATTATTGCCTCTAGGGCATATTTCCTTCATGAAGGTGTGTCCACTAACCCTGCTAAGATCTCTGCTATTCAGGATTGGCCAGTTCATGTGTCTGTTAAAGAGGTCAGGGGATTTTTGGGTCTGGTTGGATATTATAGGAAGTTCATTAAGCTTTATGGAGTTATCAGCAGGCCTCTCACCTTGTTGTTCCAAAAAGGGGTGTACTTCCATTGGACGGATGTAGAACAACAGTCCTTTGTGGCCCTCAAAGAAGCTCTTGCTTTAGCACCAGTGTTAGCACTTCCAGATTTTTCTAAGAAGTTTATTGTGGAAACAGATGCTTGTGATGTGGGAATTGGAGCAGTTCTTATGCAAGATGGTCACCCCCTGGCATATGTTAGTAAAGCTTTGGGCCCAAGGAATCATGCTCTATCTATTTATGAAAAGGAGTATTTAGCTATACTTCTTGCTGTAGATCATTGGCGACAATACTTGCAGTTGTCTGAATTTGTTATTCAGATAGATCAGAGGAGTTTAGCCAGTCTGTCTGACCAGCGTTTGCACACAGTTTGGCAACAAAAAGCTCTAACTAAATTGCTTGGCCTGACTTACACCATTTGCTATAAAAAGGAGTTGAGAACAGAGCCGCTGATGCTTTATCTAGGAGGCCCCACACTGCGCAAGAAATACTCCCTGAACTTCATCGTATCTCTTCTGTTCAACCATTGTGGTTGGAAGATATCATTCAGAGTTATGTTGATGATCCTTTTTCTGCTGCATTATTGCAACGGTTGGCAATTGATCCTCAATCTGATAAGAAGTTTTCCTTGAGAGCTGGTATTTTGCGCATTGATCAGTGTATTTGGGTGGGTGCTAAACCTCAGTTGCATCATAAGTTGGTCAGTGCTTTCCATGACAGTGTAATTGGTGGACACTGGTTTCGTTGGGCAGGTATGCGAGGTTTTATTAAACAGTTTGTGCAACATTGTTTGATCTATCAGCAAGCTAAGCCCGAACGTATACCATATCCTGGATTGCTGCAACCTTTGCCAATTCCAACATTGCCTTGGGAAATGGTGACCATGGATTTTGTTGAAGGTCTTCCCACATCTGGCAGGTATAATTGTTTGTTGGTAGTCATTGATAAGTTGACAAAGTATGGCCATTTCATTCCCTTGCATCACCCCTTCACTGCTGTGTCTGTGGATGAGGCGTTTCTGAATGCAGTTTATCATCTTCATGGCATGCCACTGTCCATTGTGTCAGGTCGTGATCGAGTGTTTACTAGCCTTTTTTGGAAGGAGTTGTTTGCTAAGACAGGCACCTTGCTTCGCATGAGCTCTGCTAGACACCCATAGACAGATGGCCAGACTGAATGTGTGAATCAGCAAGTAGAATGTTTCCTTCGATGCTTTGTCAGTGCACATCCCACTCGTTGGGCACAATGGATACCTTTGTGTGAGTTTTGGTATAATACGAATTGGCATTCGGCTACAGGGCAAACACCATTTGAGGTTGTTTATGGGCATACTCCTCGTCACTTTGGTATCTCTGTTGATGATACAATTCAGCCTGAAGATCTGAAACAATGGCTTGATCAGCGCAAGGTGGTTCTCGATTCAGTTCAGCAGCATTTTTCTCGTGCGCAACAGCGAATGAAAGCTCAGGCAGATAAGCATCGCTCTGAGCGTTTGTTTGAAGTTGGGGACTTTGTGTTCCTCAAGTTGCAACCATATTTACAATCCTTTGTTGCTCCACGCGCTAATCATAAGTTGGCCTTTAAGTTTTATGGGCCCTTCCAGATTATTGCTCGTGTGGGAGAAGTGGCTTATGAGCTGGCTTTGCCTACTTCTAGCAAGGTCCTCCCGGTTTTCCATGTCTCACTGTTGAAGAAGGTCCTGGCTCCTGGTTGCGAAGCACTTCCACAGCTACCTTCTTCTGATGCTCATCTTTAGGTACCTGTGGAGATTTTGCAGCAGCGAGTGATCAGACATGGTTCTAGCTCTTTGGTTCAAGTTCTGGTTCGTTGGAGTGATTCTTTTGATGAACTCGCTACTTGGGAGGATAAGGAGACTTTGAAGCAAATGTTTCCAAGGGCTCCGGCTTGGGGACAAGCCGTTTCTAAGAAAGGGGGAATTGTCAGCGATCAAGCCAGCGGGAGTGCATTAGATGAGCGCGAGAAGTTGATTCAAGTGACGGGCCGGCCCAGAAGGGAGCCTCGTTTACCCGCTCGGCTCGCTGGGCCGGAATGGGCCTAGTGGACTCACTACTTAAAGGGGTTGTTGGTGTGCGTATAGAGGCAGGCGGTGGCAAACGGCTAGTTGGCCGAGAGGCTTGCGTGTGTATCTGTATCTTCTTCCCCAATTCCCCTCCTTCCTCTGGAATTGTAGCTCGGATTTGAATCAATGGAGTAATAGAGAGAGATCACCTAACAGACCGGCTCGTTTCTCAGCCGAGTTACATAAAGTGTAAAAACTCGGCTCGTTTATTTTTGAGTCGAGCTAAAATTTCAGTCGATTTCGAGCGGCTCATGAGTCTCAAGCTTTTCTTGCAGTCATCCTCACCGCGGCCCGCAGCTTATCTAATCTGCATCGGACAAAATCTTTGTATTTTGTTCTACTCGCCGGCCATCGTGCTCGTTTTTTGTTTAAGACGCCGGCCATTCCGCCGATGACACCACTGGTGGCCGGCTTTTGACGGCTGCCCAACCAGCCCTCTTGTGCTCGGTCGCTCTCGCGTCGGCGTAGGCGCGTGGCCCTGCGAGGTCAAGCCTACCCCGTCATCTAATCTCATCTCACCAGTAAAATATTTGAGACCGTCGTGTCATCTCAACCGAATGCTTCCTGAGGTAACCTCTCAGTTGCTTAACTCGCCACGTTGCAATCCATCCCGGTCATGACAGACTCAGCAAAGCACTGGCCAAATAGAAGAATGATAGGCTCAACTGTAAACAACGCGGCCCAGCAAAGTGTCGCCCTCAGCTGAGCTGGCCCAAATGGGCGACCTGCATCCATCATCACAGCAACCAAATGAAACTAGCATCAGAAGCACCAACCAGATAAGGGCAAGGGAGGAAAGACCCCTGCCGGTGACATGCCAGCACATTTCTATCATGACGACTCACATCTGCGTCGTCCTATTGGCGGTTCATACTACCTGATTGATGTCCAAAATTCAGCCAATGCAAGAAATAACAATGTCACGACACACCCATAACTAACACGGTTTCACTGACACCGGACACAAAACCACATTAAACACATGAATGTTGCAAGACTGCAGATAGTGTTATCTGTCATAGACGACACCAAAGTTTTCACTTCACTCTCTTTGCGATTCGCCGAGAGCCCAACACAAGCTTCCTTTCTCCAACAAGTTGGAAGATGGAGGCCACCACAGGTCCGGCCATATTTTTCGCAACAGGAACACTTCACTTGTTCCCATCCTCAACACTTTGGTTTTCAGCCGCACCTTTAGGTTTTTCTTCTCGAAACTTAATATGATTCCTCTTTGCACTTCGGAGATTTTCTACCATCTCATGATCCCTGCAAAGATTTTGCACCTGTCACAAACTCTGAAAGTAGAACAGACAGAGGACACAGAGAATGACAAAAGGATGACGGCAAAAGCTACCTGCAATAGAACACAGTCCCACCCGCAGTCTTCCATATCCTCAGTATTTCACCTTCACCGCCATAGATTTTCCTACAATACAAGCACAAAGGGTCAACAAAACAAGATACATCAAAGCAGACAATATCAACACGAGCTATCCAATACATAAATCACACCTTGGCAAGCACTTCCGATGAAATGCTTTGGGGCAGCGCCTGCATAGCACCAAGTCCATTTCCCACGTTCCCCTTCCCTTTGATTTTCCTCTTGTTTTATTACCCTCCGACGTTGCATGTTTTTTGCTGCACGATTCCTTTCCCTTTGTTTTTCCTGACATTTTGTTATCCTCCGAAGCTGCATTTTTTTTCTTGCATGAGTAACATTCATGCATAGGGCATAAATCCCCTGGCAAATTATTGATGTCCAGTGGAAGACATTCAGGGTGGTAAAAGCACTTACAGCCCCTTTTATTGCACTTTATGATGACCTGACAAAAATGCAAACAAAAAGTTGGAGAATTACAGGATCTGATCTATCCTGACGAGCAACTGCATATGCAAAAAGATCTTGAATATTTTAGAGCCTATATGCAATCAAAATCAAGTATCATCAGTAGTTGTTCCCTTGGCTCCTACATCTACAGAATCACAATACTTTAGCTTCAAAGAACTCTACTGTTTTTTCTCATTATTCTCAATGACAGAGAATTAAGAAATCAGTAAATCAAGTAACAGTTCCATCACAAACAGAACATAATATATCTCAGAAAATACAAAATACAAATACATGTTTTTTCAGACGCACCAGTCCGTCTCCTCCTTGGTCTGAAGATCCCAACTCTCCGCAAACAAAGCACTGGTGCTTCTTAGACGCACAATTTTCGCACAGAAACTCAGGTAGTTCCTATATAATATGATATGCATGAAAAGTTAGATGCCAATACCGGACATACTGAAACAAGAATAAAACTGAATAATTTGGTAAAGGATTAGCACCAGTTGTTCTTCACTCAGACCAAGAGTGTCGCAATGAGAAGCTTCACCAGTAGGTTTGGTTGGGTGGAACGACCTCCCACAGTCACCATCACAACTACAATGAATTAAGTTGAGAATATGTGTCAACCCTTCTTCAGTCAGGGAGCACGCAGGCCCCGCTGGATACAAAACTTCTTTCGAGAACAAGAGCCTTGTAGAGTTCATGCAATGCAAGCTACAATGTTACGCAATCAGGCTACTCAAATAGTATATAGAATGACAAATGGCAATCTAGAGCCGTGATGGCAACTCTGAACATGGAGGAAATATTTAGGGGCTGTTTGGTTTTTGACAGAGCCAGACCCGCCAACGGAGGGCACGCCAATAATTGGCAAGCGATTTCGGCGCCGAGCTTCACCAAAAAGTTGGCGCAGATATACACTAGTAGCGCTGCGGTGGGCTGGGCGAGCCAAAATATCGGGGCTCATCCAAACGACCTCACCAGTCTGGTCAACGACCAATATTTTGGAGGGTGGCTGTGGGCAGCAATCCAAACAGCCCCTTACACATGACATGAGCAAATAGCTCCATTCAAAATAAATGAACTAAAATAATCAATCCTTTTACATGGTACATGAAAAAATACAATTTTTTTTCAACCGATCTATGTATTTTATATGTGAACTAGTTGCATATAACTCTCCAAAATACCATAGATTAACCTGAGAAGAACAAAAATAAAAGATACCCTACATTATGAAAAAGACTAGACAAATAGAGTATGCCTACCATATCAAGTCGCCACCCTCATCACAAATAGCACAAATATAATCATCCTGCACAAGCATGTCATTTTAGTTATACATATTAAAACAAGAAGAATTGTAGTGGTACAAGTATGAAACAAAACAAAAATCTGAGCGGCTAAACTAAACAAATCAACGTTGCCGTGCAAAAAACAAATGTACCTTGAAGAAAGGTTGACTGATGGTTATTTCCTAACACCGTCAATATTTATCAAAATCTAGTAAGTACTGAACCTTTCCTTTTGAAATTGTTTCATTCGAATAATAATCAGTTAACATTTACTCATGCAAAGTTTGAACTGAGATGATACATTACAATGATAGTTTAGGGAAACACAAGGGAAAAGGTGGAAGATTATCTTTCTAGCATGTACCCAGTAAATTCATAATCTATAATGTGAAAGAGTTATTCACGAGGAGATGTTTTTACCACACTATAGTCCTTCTCCATGGCAGCTTTGGTTCCTGCTTAGAACAAAGGAATAAAGACAAGAGAAAATTGGAATTTATATGAACGGCATAGAATTGCAAACTATAAGAAAACTAAAGTGTTGATGTTTGGATCATGGTACGAAAACACAGTAGCAAAGGATAGACAATTTTGGAGAGAGAGAGAGTAATAATCTTGTTGTACAGAGACTAAAGCAAAAAGAGTTATAAAAAGAAGAGGGTGTCCAGGGGGAGACACACGACAGAAAATTCCCCCCAATCTTAATATGGTCGGAGCTAGGCATTACAAGAGAGGCGGCAGCGGCCGGCGGCTGTGGAGCAGTGCTGTTTTTTGGTGGCCTGAGGTTGGGGGGGTGGGGTGGGGGGGGGGGGGGTCCAGCTGCGTGTGGAGGTGGAGAACTGCTGCTGTGTGGCTCATGCAGCTGGCATGGCTGCTGGGATCGAGCCCAGCTGTGGGGAGACGGCTGGCGGCACAACCGGCTGTGCAGGATTTGAATGCTGCTCGCGGTAGTGATCTAGGGGAGGAAAACGACAGCTGCGGGGTGGAAAAGAAAGGGGGTGGAGAAAGGAGTCTCGTTGCTGCTGAGCAGCTGGGGAGTTCTTGTTTTGTGTTCAGCAGAAATGGGTACCGTTGGGGCTGACGCCGAGGCTGCAAGGAAGGCAGCACAAGATAAGCTGGAGAAGGAGGGTCAGGGTGAATCCACACTGGTTACGAAAGGCGATATAAGAAGTTTGCTGCAGAATCTTATGGCAATGGGGATAATGGGCTCAAAAGCACCACTGGGAACACGCAAGTTTGAAGCTAGAGGTCATGCCAAATGAACTGACGTTAGAAGAGAGCAAGAACTATCTGAGTTGGTCAAGGAGGGCAAAGTTAACCTTGAGTAAAAAGAGCGTAGAGCATTTTGCGCAGGAAATATTCATAGAACCTGCGGATAAAACAAGTACTGATTGACGAGTGTGGAACACCACCAACTCTGTGGTTGCAGCAATGGTTGATGAACTCCGTCTCTCCATCAATTGCTAGGATGATAGAAGCAATTGCAAATGCAGCAGCGATTTGGAAGAAACTGAGTAATATGTAATCTGGGGCTGGCAATGTGGTGGTGATGGAGGTCCAGAGTAAGGTGGATGAACTCAAGAAAGGGGAGAAAACGGTCCAACTATGGTCTGATTTGGACCACTATGATCCATTGCAACTGACATGTTCCAGTGATATTGAGGCCGGTGAGGCTTGGCAGCAACGTAGAAGGGTTACACACGGTTCGGACTTTTGGTTGCTTTGGCTAGTGCATGAAGCTTAACATGGTATCAGGGTCTAAGGTCTTGAGTTCAAGTCCTGTCTTTCGCAATTTATCCAAAAAGTGTTGCTGCCCCCCTCTGTGTCCACGTATAGGCCTCTTGAGTCTATGTTCCTACAGCAGAAACCTCACAAATCATGCTCACGGGTGAACAGGCTGCACAATGGGAGAAGTGGCATAAGAGCCATACATATAAAAGCACACAGGGATCTGGCACAAGACCTCAGTGTCACGCCTACGCCACCTATGCAAGCAGAGATGACAGTGCGAGATAAACTTTCAAAGATCAGTTCTGAGCAGCTGACCAAATGGCTATCTTTTTTTTTCAAAAAGGAGGAAGACCCCCAGCCTCTGCATCTGGGCGATGCATGCAGCCACTTCATTAATTATTCACAAAAGACCTTACAAAGAAATACAACAGTAAGTCTGAAGCCACCGTCTAGGCAACATATGTCGCTACTCCTATCCAGTTGACGAAGGGATGCTGATAGTCCGGGCCTAATACCACAGACCTCGCAGCCAAGCCTAACATCGACCTAAGGCCCCAACCTAGCCACTTGCCGGGTCTGGGGCACACACTGGTCCGGCGCGCTCTCAGAGGCTGCCGCCGCCAACTGCCACCGCTCCATCTTCAGAGTTGTACTGACGCATCAACCTTGCTCGGTCTAGCTGTCGTCAACGCCACCACGGCGCCCAACGGCACCACCTCCCTGCGTGCAAACAGCTGAGCACGTCGTGGTCTTCTAAAACTGCAACCTTATGCACAGAAATCTGTGGTTAATCGTCCATGCCATAAGCTCTCCTTCAAGTTCTTTGGTCCCTACAGATTGTGCAAAACATTACTGCGGCATACGAATTGGAACTTCCTGAGGCAGCCCAGGTGCATCCTGTATTCCACGTCTCTCAACTGAAGCCTTTTACACCAAACTACACTCCGGTTTTCACTGATCTGTCAGCTCACCTGCTGGTTCCTTCCTCGGGCTCTACTCCGTTCGCCATCCTTCAACGCCGGTTGGTTAGAAAGGAAATTCTGGTACAATGGTCACATTTGCCAGCAGATTGCTCTACCTGGGAAGATTACTGCACCCTCAAGCAACGTTTTCCAGAGGCACCAATTTGGGATGATGATCTTGCTCAATCGGGGGCTAGTGTCACGCCTACACCACCTATGCATGCAGAGATGACAGTGACGAAGGCAGACCCAGAGATACCAGCACAGGATGTCGAAGACGACTGGGATACAGAATTGAAGGGGGCCACCTGCCAGAGAGATGAACTACAGGAGTGACCCGCAAGAAGGTGCCCAGTGTGGACTGGGTGTATGGACCAGAGGTCCCGCTGCACGTGTGAGTTATTTGGGCTGAGTCGCTGTCCCTGTATGGCTATGACTGAAACACTCACCTGCTCTCTGTTCTCTCGCTTGTTCTCTGTTCTTCTCATCCCTTGCTGCAATTTATCCTGCCAATCTGTGATTTCCCCTTCCTCTCTTAGTGGGATATCACAGTCAGGCTGATCACTTCGGTAATTATGCCAACTATGTCCAAATGGGCAAACTTCCCCCAAATCATAATACACAATTACTAGAAAAAAAAAGCCATGTATGGCAGCACCGCAACGGGAATGTACAGAACTAACATGGAAGTAATTAAACAAAAATGCATACCTGCCATCAGAGATATCGGGCTAAAGGGGCGGACAGAGGGGAGAGAAGATGGAGAGGTAGGGAGAGACGCGCAGTTGGATGGAGACGGGAGAGAGAGAGAGGTACGGGAAGGGATTGCGGCGGAAGGGGTAACCCTAGGACCATGGCTTGGTCCTTGTATATCGGAGGCTGTCAGGTGTCACACCTATTTACTCAGTTATCCGATGGCTAGGAGGCAACGCCAGGAAAGGATCCAACGGCTCGCGTGCTCGCCTTATTTCACCGAGTCACTAGTGTTTAAGTTACTGTATCGCTTCACTAGTTGTCATGGGTATGCTATTATCATTTTGATCAGAACACTTTATACTTCACAGCTATACTGCTACAGTACACTTTAATGGAGAATTCCTCTCGGCTTGGCTGATTCGATCCCTAATTCCTCTCAAACCCTAGTTCTTACCCTGATCTACTTTCCCAATCCCATCCAGGGCGTGACAAATTGGTATCATGAGCCAGGCGTTTCCTCTGCGGCGAGATCATGCAGTGACACGCTGATTTTTTTCCCCTCCCTTCTCCCACCTGGTTTCCGGCCGCGGCGGTGATTGTGGGCGTTGGGGGCGGTGTTTGGGGGGCGTTGGAGGCGGTGCTTGGTGGCGTTGGAGGCGGTAGAAATTCGACTGCAGCTCGTGAGGCGGAACTGGTTGCCGGGACACACTGTCTAGGTGGTGAAATCCCAGGTTCACGTACCGGTGGTGCTGTAGGGTGGCGTTCGTGTCGGCGGCGGCAGGATCTGTCCGTGTGGTTCAGGTTGCCGACATGTGCGGTCATAAAATTCCTCTCCACTCCGGCCAGTTATGGGGCGTTAGAAGCAAAGCGTGGACGAGACGGATCTGGCAGAACTGCTGCATCTCAAGGAGGATGTTGCGGCCAATCGGGAAGAGACCACAGGGTTGCGGGAGGAGGTGGATTTGCTGCGGAAGGACATCCAGGCTACCAACTTCAAGCAGGATGTGATGACAAAGGTGATTTCCGGGGTGCAAGCAGCAGTAGCAGCACTTGGGGGACAGCTCACAATGATCACAGGAGTGCTCAAAAGTCTCAGTGCAGCAGCCCATCCACAGCGGTGGTTCCTCCTTCAACGGCACACGCGCAAGAGCCACATCAGGAAAAATCCCCAGAAGTTGAGGAAATTCAGAAGGAAGGGGGGACGAACAGCAGCGTCCTCTCACTGAAGAACTTAAGAGGAGATTGCTGATGGAGCAAGAGAAAACTAGGCAGTTTGCACTGTTAACAGGCAACGAACTGCCTCCTATCCAGACTGACAGATGATCAGCCCCACTGGAGCTTGGACCGCTACAATTTCAAGATAGACCCTCTGTTCAGGGCTCACCAATAGCGCCCACAAGGACTACTAGGGTGCCTGCTTTCAATCAAATGCAGCAGCAGGGGAACCGTCTCCGGTGGGAAGACTATCACAAAGCATTTGAAAGCGATATGCGAGCTCAGTTCCTCAAATCCATGACCAAGAGCCCTAGGATGGAATTCCCTCAGTTCGATGGCACTAATCCAGCAGGGTAGATTATGCAAGCAGAAAAGTACTTTCAAATGGCTGGGGCACCTCCAGAATATAAGATATCATTAGCACAGTGTACTTTGTGGGGACAGCTGATGTCTGGTTAAGGAGAGCGGGCATTTTGAAGAAGCAGTATACGTCGGGCCAGAGCCACCCCACGCCCTGGATTTTCCCGTCCGAAATCCTCCTCTGTAATTTGAATTCCGCGATGAGTGGAGCTCGATCCGTGAACTAGTCCTCACAATCTGGTATCATAGCTACCCCACGCCCTGGGTTTTCCCGTCCACCACCGCCATACCAGGTTTGCTGCTCGCCGCCGCGCCGAAGCCATGGATAAAATTTCCCCGAAGACCAAGGCGATCTACGAGCTTCTCCGTGCCGATTTCGATGCCGCCTCCACCAAGAGCACGGCGGAGCGTTCCGAGGAGATGGTCACGGCCCTCGCCAAGCTCAACAGCAAGCTGGATCAGCTTTCGGGCCCGCATCGATGACGTCAAGCTCGCCATCGGCGTCGACTTGGACGAGCTCCGCGGCGAGTTCGGGGCGGATCAAAGTAACGCGACGTTCCCCACCGTGCCATCGTCTCCGTGAGCACCACCTGCATCGACCAAGAGCGCGCCAGCAAGCAATGGATCAGGAGGATCAGAGGGGTTCCATGGCGAGGTGGAGCACAAAAGCGCTGCTCCCAAGTACGTGCCTCCACCAGCTAGAGGTATGCAGTCGGATTCCAATTTGTCACGGCTGATTCAGGCACCAGAATTTTTGCGACCACACCCATCTGATGCTCTGGTGTACGGTCGTCGAATCGAGCTGCCGCGATTTGATGGATCCAACCCAAAGCTATGGTAGACGCGTGCGAAGATTACTTCAAGCTTTGGAACACCCCGCAGAACCAATGGATTTCATTCGCCTCAGCTCAGTTCGAGGGCACAGCAGCACATTGGTTGGAGTCTGCCTAGCGTCGGGCTCCTCAAGTAAACTGGACAGAATTCTGCACTCTTCTGCAATCCAGGTTTGGCAGAAACAAACACCAGAATCTCTTGCGCCAAATGTTCAATATTCGTCAGACCAGTTCAGTTAAGGAATATGTTGAACGTTTCTCTGAACTATATGATCAGCTTACTGCTTATGAGACAAATCCAAATACAGTCCATTATGCAACCAGGTTTATGGAAGGATTGATACCGTCAGTGCGTTTGCTGGTAGGAATTCAACAACCCGAGGACCTCTGCTTATGCATTAGCTCTGCTGTCAGAAGAACTTGGTGAGAATGCAGTACAGCCGGGCAGTGCATTTCAGGGGTCAAGCGTTCTGTTCCCTCCAGCTCCAAATCATCAGTTGGCAAAGCTCTAAAGGAAAGGAAAACGACAGACCAGCCTCGGGCTGCCCAGGGCAGACAGTCGATGGGCTGCCGTGCATGCTTACAAAAAATCAAAAGGGCTGTGTTTCATATATGGAGAGAGATGGGCTCGTGATCACCGTTGCAAGCAGGAGGTCCAACTACATGTAGTGCAAGAGATGCTTGATTATGTTCAGAGCATGCCCAACAAAAATAGTGACAGTGAAGAGACAGTTGCTGTCAAAGCTAATGCTATCTGTATTTCTGCAGCGGCCATGGGTGACATCTTCGATCCGGCAGCAACCACCATGAAACTGAGAGTTCGTCTGCAAGGTCAGTCGCTGGTTTTCCTGGTAGATTCAGGCAGCACACACTCGTTTTTTGACTGCACTGTAGCAGTTGCTCTCCAGGGTGTTACCCAAATGCCAGTAAGTATGGTTAAGGTAGCCAATGGCAGTTTGGTCCCTTGCACTCAGCAGTTGCGGATGGACTTTGGTCTTGTGCTGGACATGAGTTTACCAGCAGTTTCAGAGTTTTTCCTTTGGGATCCTATGATGGCATCTTAGGCCTGGATTGGTTAGCTGCCCATAGTCCAATGCAGGTTGACTGGGCTGAAAACTGGCTGTCATTTCAGTTAGAGGCAACTTAACATTGTTGGGCTAGGATGCTGTTCCTCAGGTGTATGCATTAGTAGAGCTGTCAGCATTGTTGGTGACTGAAAATACAACCATGTCTGAACTACCTTGTGAAATTCAAGAGTTACTGGCCAAATTTGCTCCTGTCTTTGAAGCTCCCACTGGCCTTCCCCCAAGAAGTATGACCATACAATTCCCCTGGTCCCTGGAGCCCAACCTGTTTCCAGCAGACCCTATAGAATTGCCCCTGCTCTGAAAGATGAAATGGAGAAGCAAGTCCAAGAAATGCTTTGCATCTGGAGTGATCAGGCCAAGCAACAGTGCTTTTTCTTCTCCAATGATCATTGTGCAGAAGGACAAGACTTGGAGGCATGTGTTTGATTACAGAAAACTGAATGCTATTACAGTTAAGAGCAAATATCCTATTCCTATTATTGATGAGTTACTAGATGAGTTGGCAGGCTCCAGTTGGTTTTCAAAGTTGGATCTTAGAGCTGGCTACCACCAGATCAGACTGGCCCCAGGAGAAGAACACAAAACTGCATTCCAAGCTCACATTGGTCATTTTGAATTCCTGGTACAATGATACTTTGGCACCCTGCCTCAGGAAATATGCTTTGGTCTTCTTTGACGATATCTTAGTTTTTTGTGCTTCTTATGCACAACATTTGCAGTATTTGGCAGAAGTGTTGCAGTTATTGCTCAAAAACATTAATGGCAAGTTAAACTATCTAAATGTGCTTTTGCACAGACTCAGATTGGCTATCTGGGACACATAATCAGTGGACAAGGAGTGGCTACTGACCCCTCTAAGATATCTGCTACCGAGGAATGGCCAGTACCTGTGTCTGCCAAGGAAGTGAGAGGATTTTTGGGCCTTGCTGGTTATTATAGGAAATTTATTTCCCATTATGGCATGTTGAGCAAACCATTGGCAAATCTTTTGAAGAAGGGGGTACCATTTCATTGGACACACAATGAACAACAAGCATTTGTGCTACTGAAGCAAGCTTTGGTTTCAGCTCCTGTTCTGGCACTGCCAGATTTCTCCAAGAAATTTATTGTGGAAACTGATGCCGGTGATGTCGGAATTGGAGCAGTGCTTATGCGGGAGGGACACCCCATTGCTTATGTCAGTAAAGTCCTTGGGCCCAGGAATCAGACTGTCAGTTTATGAAAAAGAATACTTAGCAATTCTTTGAGCAGTTGAACAAGTACTTACAACTATCTGAATTTGTCATCAGAACTGGCCAATGCAGTTTAGCTTGTCTGTCTGAGCAAAGATTACATACCAGGTGGCAGCAAAAAGCACTAACTAAACTGTTGGGGCTGCAGTATTCCATTGAATATAAGAAAGGTGTGGAAAATAGTGCTGCTGACTCTCTGTCCAGGAGACCCTCTAGTGCCAGTGACACATTGCCATAACTACAGCACATCTCTTCTGCACAACCTGCTTGGCTCGAGGAAGTTCTTCAGAATTATGTGCATGACCCATTTACTTCTGACTTACTGCAACGCCTGTCAGTGTCTCCTGTATCCAGTGACAAATTTTCTCTTGAAGCTGGGGTTCTCAGGCAAGGAAATTATGTCTGGCTTAGCTGTGATCCAACTCTCCGCAGCAAGGTTTGCGCTGCTTTCCATGACAGTCCCTTGGGTGGCCATTCTTTTTTTTCGAGAAAACGCAGGAGACCCATGCGTTTCATTCCATTGAAAAGAGAGAGTTTGTAATTACAATCCTCCTAGGAGGCAGTTTCACAAAGAAAGTAGCTGCTAGTGCACATCCCATGAGGTGGGCAGCACGACTCTAAGGCCAGCAGCGCCAGCAGTGGCCCAGAGCCTGGCTTCGGCTTTGATCCTACTCACTAAGGCGTGAACGGACGGTTGCACGCGGTCGAAGACGCAGTTGTTTCGGTGTTTCCAAATCATCCAGGATGTCAGAAGCGTCGCGGATGCAAGCCCCTTGCGCATCAGCTGGGAGGTGTCTTGCCTAGCGTTGAGCCACCAATCGAGTAGGGAGCTGTCATTGGCCGGCGCTCGGCAGGTCATGCGCATCCAGGAAAGGATCTCGTGCCAGACCTGCCGCGAGAAGGGGCAGGCTAGCAGGAGGTGCTGCATCGTCTCCGGGGCCTGGTCGCACAAGGGGCACGCCGTGTGGTGCTGAAGCCCATGTCGATCAAGGCGGTCAGCCCTCCAGCAGCGGTCAAGGCTGGCAAGCCAGAGAAAGAACTTCACTTTCGGCGGCGCCCAACTCTTCCAAGTGAGCTTCCAATGGTTGCAGGCAATTGATCCGTGGAAGGATGCAAGGTAGGCGGATTTAGCAGTGTAGGTGCCGGCCTCAGTCCACTTCCAAATCAGCTTGTCAGGCTCGGCGGAGAGGGCAATACCCTCGAGGAGTCGCCAAAGCAACAAGTACTGGCCGATCTCGTGAACGCCCAGGATGCCGTGGATGTCGCGCGCCCAGAGATGGGCCTGCAGGCCCTCAGCGACCGTCCTATTCTTCCTTCGCCGTTTTGGGATGCACGCGTGCAGCAAGGGCGCAATCTCGCGAACGGAGCGTCCATTGATCCACCGGTCCTCCCAAAATTTGGTGTTGTGGCCGTTCCCAATGGACGTGTGGGTGCTGGCGAAGAAGAAGGCCTGCTCCTCAGCAGAGAACTGGAGGTCGAGACCAGCCCAAGCACGGCGCCCGTCGGTTTTGCTGAACCAGAGCCAACGGGTCCTGAGCGCCATGCCGGTGCGCTCCAGATCGTGCACGCCCAGCCCGCCGAGGCTCCTGGGGCGCGCGACACGACGCTAGTTAACGTGGCAGTGGCCTCCCTTGGCCTCGGCGCGCCCGGCCCAAAGGAACCCACGCTGGATACGCTCAAGCATGCGGAGGATCCTCTTTGGGGGCGCCAACACAAGCAGCTGGTGCAGCGGGATCGCGCTGAGCACCGATTTCACCAACGCGAGCCGGCCTGCTCGGTTCATGAGCCAAGCCTTCCAGGTGGGCAGTCTGCCCGCCACTCTGTCGACGAGGGGTAGCAGCTGCGCGGTGGTGGGGCGTCGAATGGTGAGCGGGATGCCGAGGTAGGTGATGGGGAGCTCGACGATTGGGCAGCCCAGGCTCTCGACGACGGGCAGTACAGTGTCATCTTCGCAACGGATGAGCGTGGCGGTGCTCTTGGCGAAGTTGACGCGGAGTCCGGATGCCCGGCCAAAAAGCTGCAGGATTGCCTTCACGGCCTCGATGTCGTCCGGCTGCGGGTGACAGAAGAGGACCACATCATCCGCATAAAGCGAGATGGGGGGGATCGGCCTGGAGGGGTGCAGCCGGCGTATGATCCTGAGCTCGGTGGCGCGCTTGAACAGGCGACCAAGGGTGTCAACAGCCAGGACGAACAGCTGCGGCGACATGGGGTCCCCTTGGCGCAGGCCTTGGCGGTGCCAAATTGGGGGGCCAGGGCTTCCATTGAGCAGCACCTTGGTGCTAGCAGAAGACAAGAGGATCGCCAGCCACTCAAGGAATCTATCCCCGAAGCCGTATTGTTTCAGCACCTCGAAGAGGAAAGGCCATGATATCGAGTCAAACGCCCTCGCGAGATCAAGCTTCAGCATTACGCGCGGTGCTCCCAGCTGGTGCAGAAGACGAGCAGATTGGCGCACCAGGACGAAGTTGTCATGGAGGCTGCGCCCAGGGATGAAGGCGTTCTGGTTGCTGCTGACGAGGGCGTCGAGTCTCGGCGCGAGGCGGAGCGATAGCACCTTGGCGAAGACTTTTGCAACCAAGTGGATGAGGCTAATCGGCCGATAGTCCCGCAGGCAGCTCGCGTCGGCGCGCTTGGGGAGCAGGGAGAGCAGGGCCTGGTTCAGACGTGCGAACCCGCGCCCCCGCATGTCGTAGAGTTGCTGGAAGACGGCGGCGAAGTCAGCCTTGACCGTGGGCCAGCAAGCGCGTAGGAACTCGGCCGTGAAGCCGTCGGGCCCTGGTGCCTTGCACGCTGGCAACCGCTTCACGGCGTTCCAAATCTCCTCGTCGTCGAAGGGCGCGTCCAGCTCGAGGAGGTCCGGAGATGGGGTGATCAGCTGCGAGAGGTCCAGCGTGCAGTCACGGCCGACCTCGGTGCCCAACAGCTCGTCAAAGTGCGCGAAGGCGGTGGAGGCCATGTCGGCATGGTCGGTCAGCGTGTGGTCACCAACGTCGAGGCTGTGCACCCGATTCTTCTGGCGGCGATTGTTGGATTCGCGGGTTCCGGCAGACCCTTAAGGTTCGAACTCTGGGGTGCGCGCGGAGATCGTGCCCTCCACCTCCCCGTCTCGCAAGGATCTAAACTACTGCAAGAACAACACAAGAGACACAGGGTTTATACTGGTTCGGGCCACCATTGTGGTGTAATACCCTACTCCAGTGTGGTGGGTGGATTGCCTCTTGGGCTGATGAGGAAGAACAATACAAGGAAGAACAGCCTCGCGAGGGTCTGTTCTTGGCTAGGGGATGAACTGCTAGGGGGAGTTCGATCGCCCTTCTCTCTCTCTCTGGATGCTGGATTCGGTCTCTAGCTCATTCCAATCTACTGGTTTCTTGGTACTCGATCAGATTGGATTCTAGATGCCCCTACCCTGGGGGTGGCTAGCCCTATTTATAGGCAAAGGCCCTGGGCCTCTTCCCAAATATTGAGCGGGAAGGGCGCCAACAATTGGCCAATTTGAAGGGGAACATCTGGTACACTTATCCTGACTAAAGTTGGTCTTCGCCTGCCAAAGGCCCTGTGGTGACGCCGTCCTGGGCTCCATGGTGACCTCCTTCCCACCGTTGGACTGGTCTTGGTCTCGTTGCACCGAAATGGGTGCCTTTGCTTGATCCTCTCGCCTGCGCTTGCCCCCTTTGCACCAAAGAGGAAAGGGAGACGCCGCGCAGGCTGGCGCCCGCCTGGCACCCTTGGTCGTCATGGCTTGCGTCATGGGCACCTCGTGAGGTACCCGCCTTGATCTCTCCGCCTCCTCGCGAGCCAGCCTAAGGAGGCCGTGCCTGAGGAAGCGCCATGTCGTCCACCTCGCGAGGCTTGGCCCCTCGCGAGGGTCTTGAACCTTGTGCTGATGAAGATGGGCCACGTTGGGCCCCCACTCGAGCCACGCCGCATGCCGCAGGCAGGCAAGTCTAGGGACCCCCGTTTCCAGAACGCCGACAGTAGCCCCCGGGCCCAAGGCGCGTACGGACTTGGCCGTGCCGAGAGGCGAAAGGGCAAGGGCGAAGCGCCGCGGGCCCTAACAGCCTGCGGCCTTGGGCGCCGCGTGGCGGTTGATTGGACGTGGCTGCTTTTGCAACTGCGCAGGATACTAAAGGTGTGGCATCTGCTCGGGCTTTGCTCTTCTCCTTCGCTGCTCAGATCCCCTTTCTTGCGCTTCTCCTTCCTTCCTCCAAGCTTCCAGATCTGCTCCACCCGCTCGACCCAGGTAGCCATGGCGCCTCGCCGAGCCCCGGCCGAAGCTTGGTTCTCGCCTGCTTTGGATTCGCCCAATGTGTCGAAGGCGAGCCTCGCCCTACTGCACCGGATGGCTGCGGCGCAGGGCATTGACGGGGCGCAGATGTTCAAGGTCGGCTCCGATGCCCCTGAAGGCCAAGGGAGCACCTTCTATCCTTTCTTCGTGAGCTCCATTACAGCGGGCCTGGTGCCTCCTTTCTCTGAGTTCTTCCTCGCCGTCCTCCGCCATTACAACTTGCAAGCTTTGCATCTCCACCCCAACTCCGTCCTTCTCCTGGCGATCTTCGCCTACTACTGCGAGGCGCATGTGGGGGTGCAGCCTTCAGTGGCCTTGCTGCGCCACTACTACCTCCGGACCTCCAAAGGTTCCCCTTCTGCGTGCGCGGGCTTCGTCGCGTGCGGCAGCTCCATGGCCATCTCGAATCCAGGGAAGAGGATCGAGGGCTTCCGGAGCAAGTGGGTATTGGTTGACGCTGGGTGCGTCGACCCTCGGTTGGCCCTTCCCACGGAGCCGGCCGTGAGCTCGGAAGACTGGTGCCGGGCGGAGCTCACGGATCCCCGCGCGAAGTCGATGCTAGCGAAGATGGACGCCGATGATCTGAAGCCAGCCAACATGGCGACGGCGAAGCTGACCGGGGCGTCGTGGCTGAGGGAGTTCCTGGAGCACCAGCTGGCTCCGCTTCGGCAGTACTCTCCCCCGATGTGGAGGCCTCACCCGAGCCCCGCAGCCGTGGGCGAAGAGGACGTGACTGCGGTTCTCCAGTCCCTGGTCGGGGGCGAGGCAACAAGGCTGGAGGGCGCACCTTCGCCCCTGTTCCTGCGCGACGATTGGGAGCAAGTGGTGGAGTCCATGCCCGTCTTCAACGGGGACGGGCTCGTGCCCGTGGTGGCCCCCGAGGATCTGGTGGATGTGTCTTCCGGCGACTCCAGCGGAGACGGGGGCGAGAAGGAGCAGGAGGCAGGCCCCGACTCCGAGGCGACTGACGGAGAGTCCAGGGCTCCCCCACTCCAGCGCAAGCCCCGTGCTCTCCGCCTTTCGCAGAGCGATGATGACGATGACGACGACGTGCTGGGCAGCGGGAGCTCGCCCCCGGTCCCGAAGAAGGGCAGGACCGGGTTGATTCCCCGCGGGTCCGCCTTGACTCCGGGGCGAACCGCTGACACGCCTTCTGCTTCCGAGGTCGACCCCTCCAGCCGGCTCTCTAGCTTCAAGTTTGGCAGGAGACCACTGGAGCTTTCTGCCGACGACCTGTAAGTGCTTGATCCTTGATTCCTGGTTTCTTGTTCCGCTGACGAGGCTTGACGATTACTTCTCCTGAGCAGGCTGACGCCCGCGGCGAAGAAGCTGAAGGGAGCTCCTGAGGCCCCAGTTGCGGCGACACCTCCACCCGCAGGGGAGGGCGACCGCGACGCACGGGCTTCTCCTGCCCACTCGCCCTTGCGGGGCTTGGCTGAACTGGCTGGGGCCGCAGCCCCCATGGCTCGGTCGACCCCAGAGGTGCGCTTGCCTGGTGCTGCTGCTACGGCTGGGGAGGCGCAGCGGACTCCGTCTCGGGATACTGCAGCCTCGCCGCCGCTACCTTCTCCCGTTCCGCCGGCTGCTGGTTCCGCGACTCCTCCTGCTGCCTTGAAGCGCTCTGATGCTTCTCCGCCTTCTTCTTCCATCCTGGAGCGAGCTGTTGCTGGACTGGACCGGCTGCGGCAGGATCTTCTAGGCGCCGACCCTCGCCTGGTGGCCGGGCGCCTGGAGCTGGCCTCGGGGTGGATTCGCTTTGACGCCTCGATCCGGGCAGCGCTGGTTCAGACTTCGACGGCCTGTGACGAGGAGAGGGAGGCTACCCTCGAGGCGAAGGCTGCCCGTGACGCGGCCCTAGGAGAGGCGGTTGGCATCCGCGGCCGTTGCAAGGAGCTGGAGGACGAGTTGCAAGGCCTGCGGGATCAGCTTGCAGAGGAGACCCGCCTTCGCCAAGAGCAGGAGAAGGGGGTGAAGGCTCGCGAGGCGGCGCTCGAGGACCGGGAGGCAAAGCTCAAGAAGCGCCGCAGCCACCTAGAGCTGGAGACGACGAAGGCCGAGCTGGACGCCAAGGCCCGGGTCCTCGCCGAGGATCGCGTGGCCTTTGCGGACATGGAGAAGGATGCTCGTGCTTCACTGAAGACGCTGTATGAGAGTGGCCTGGATAGCCCGCTGGCTGGTGACGGGGACGGCCCCGCCAAACTGCTTACCTTCTTGGTGAAGGCTCTTGGAGATGTCGCCCTTGGACTCGCCCCCACGGCTGAGGCCGAGGCGCGAGTCCTGTCTTCTGCCGCGCTGACGCGGGTCTTCGCCCATGTCTATCTTCGCGATCCCAGTGCCGACCTCGACAGCCTGCTGGAGTCGGTGAGCGGCGAGGGCGCCGCTGCCGCTGTCGAGGCCGTGAAGGGGCGCGCAGAGGCGCTGCTAGGGAAGTTCCGGGCCTTCAGCACCAAGCCGAAGCGAGGCCCTGCCGACCCCACTACCCCACGAGGCGAAGCCACTCCACGCGACTCCGCTGCCGACAAGTGACTCCGTTATCGCTCCTGTTCTTCTTTCGATTCCTTGGCTCCGCTCGGGGAGAGACGCGCGACAAACCAGGCCCGAGGGGCCTGGCTGGGGCGTACGGCTGTGCGTGACCCAGTCGTAGCCCCCGTGCCCAGCCCCCTCGCGCGGCGCTCCGGGGGGAGGCGTTGCGATGAGGCCGGCCACTGAGCACGGGGCTCCCTGAGGTTAATGCGGCCCGGAGGCCACCCTCAGTTGTTTATCACCAGCGCGGAGCATAGCGCTTCCGTATGTGTACGAGCATAGCCGCTCCTCGGCAGTGTCGTCAGCCAGCGCGGAGCATGGTGCTTCCACTGGTACGTGGGAGGGGGCTCCCCTCCGGGAGGAGCCACCGGGGCGTGTACAGCCCCGCCCTGACACGTGGCTGGCACGGTAGAGCTAGGTGAGGTGTATCTGGGCACCCGTGAGCCAGCGCGGGACTCACGAGGCCCTACCTCTAGGCGGGTTGCGCCTGGCACTGGGCCGTATCTTGAGATGTGTTCCTGCAAAATCTGGTTAGATGCCGGCACTCTACGTCCTCGGGTCCCGGCCCTCAAGCTTGTCTCAGCCGTCGCTGGTATGCAAGGTCGCGATGCCGTGGACAAGGCCAGAGGGTGAGGGCTGGAGAGCCAGTAAGAGCCCTGAGTCGCGATGCTCAGGCACCCCCCCTTTAACGTGCAAGTGGTCGACATGAAGAAGAAAAAGTGCTGCGGACGGCATCGAGTAATCAAGCATGATGCATAATTGGAAATAAACGCGGAAGGGATATATGCCGCTGGGCCTAGCCCGAGTGGCCTGGGGATGATGCAGCCCGAGGGGCGCCCCCAGCAAAGCAAGCTAGCGACTGAAAAGATAAAAAGGGATACATGCCACAGGGACGGACCCACGCGGCCTGGGAATGACGCAACCCTGGGAGGGTGCTCCCAGCGGGGAATGAAACTTGAAAGATGTCACCTGAAGATGTCGTCGGTGCAGTGGCGTTGGTGCAGCAGACTCGGTGGGCTGCGGAAGCCGATCCTCACGAGCCCCCAGGCCCGGGGGCCTCGGGAGGCTCCGGAGGCACTGGTGGCTCCTCGTGAGCAGCCTCCATCTCCGCCAGGGCTGTGAAACGCCTGTCTTCTTGCGCCTCCAAGATGCTCCTCATGATGCGCTGGTACGCCGCAGCCACGCTCGGCAGGCCATAAGGCATGCGAACATAGCTGTGGGGTGGTCCTCCGCAGCGCCCCACTTGTGAGGGCCAGAAGCTCACCCTGTGCATTCGGTTTATTCGGTTTACGTGGTTCGGTTTATACGGTTTTTTGGTTTGTACAGTATTAATACTTTGGTAAATACGGTATGAAAATAAAATACGGTTTGGTTTCGGTATATACCAAATTATTTCGGTATGGTTTCGGTATATACCATAAAAACCGAAGTTGACGCGAATTTGAAAATGACGTAATAATAATTTGCAAATTTATGACTCAAAACACATACTATTTTACACAAATAGTATATGACTATATATATGAGTATATATACATGCATTGATTCATCTGTTGCTAGTTATGGACGTGCTTAGCATTTTAAAAGGAGAAAAATGACCATGTTACAAGAAAAATTTACGTGCTTAGTAGTGAATTTAACTCACGTAAAGAAAAATGACAACTTGTATGGTTGTTTATCTTAAGAAATATAAATTTATTTTTTACTTCGGTTTTTCGGTATATACCATAAAAACCAAAGTTCAAATCGGTATGAAAAGTTCATACCATACCGAGACCAGAAACCATAAAAACCATAAAATCGGTTCGGTTCGGTTTATTTTCGGTATGGTTTTTCGGTTCGGTTTTCAAATGCACAGAGTGACCAGAGGCGCTCCGCCGTGGCGATCTGATTGAGCCCTGGTACGTCGACGCAGACGCGCAGCCCACCATCCTCGCCTGGATGGGGAGCCACAGCTGGTGGGCGACGGCAACCTCTCATGATTCTTGACTCCTGTAGTTCTTGAATGGCCTTGCTAACAAACTCCTGCTGGTCTGACCTTCCTTTCCTGGCTTCATTTCGAGGGAAACGTGCTTCGAAACACGTCTCCACATGGTGCCCCAGCGCCTCCCTCGTGACCTTGGTGAGGTCGGTGGCCCTCCAGGTGAGAGCCCCCGAGCCCTGCCTGAGGAGGGCGCTGGGCACGCTTTCCTATGCGATTGAAGGAGGGTCCCCCTGGGCAGACGCGGGCCTTGAAGGGCCTGCCTCCTGAGGGGCTGAGCCTGACGTTGTCTTCTTCTTCTTGGGGGTGGTCTCAGGAAGCCTCCTGCTTCCGCGATCTGGGTCTTCTAGTGACGCGGCCTGAAAGGCTCGTTCCAGGGCACACACTGCATCCTTCTCTTGACATGGCACCGTGATGACGCCGCCGCTTCCTGGCATCTTGAGGACGTTGTAGCCGTGGTGAGTCACGGCCATGAACTTAGCCAGCGCCGGGTACCCGAGGATGGCGTTGTACGGCAGGCGGATGTGGGCGACGTCAAAGTCGATGAGCTCGGTGCGGTAGTTGTCGTAGGTGCCGAAGGTGACTGGGAGGCGGACCTGCCCGATCGGGACCGTGGAACCGTCGGTGACTCCGGAGGGCTTGGTTGGCTGAAGCTGGTCATAGGGCACTTGGAGGCTGTTGAATGTTTCCACGGACAAGACATTGAGCCCTGCCCCTTCGTCGATGAGGGTCCTGGTGACCAGAACGTTGCTGATGACTGGGGAACAAAGCATTGGGAGGGCTCCGGCTGTGGCCGCGCACTTGAGCTGGTCCGCTGAGCTGAACGTGATGGTGCAGGCCGACCACCTGAGGGGACGCGTTGCTTCGAGCTTGGGGAGAACTGCATTCACTTCGCGAGCAAACTGCTTGAAGATACGTTGAGAGGCTGGGGCTTGAGCTCCGCCCAGGATGCAGGCGATGGCGCGAGGCTCCTGGAAGCCCCCAGCCCCTTCGTCTTGGTGGCGGTCTTCATTCCTTCTTGGCTGAGGCGGCAACGGCGGCAGGCCTGGGTTGCCATGAGGGCGATCCTCACGAGGCTGGTCCCTCCAGTCCCCCTCGCGAGGCGGGTCACGCCAGCGGTCCTCGCGAGGTTGGTCACGCCAGCCTTGACGTGGGCCACGATCTTCCCAGCGTCCCGGGTTCCTTCCTCCTCCTCGGCTGTAGCCCTGGTCAGCACGGTCAGGGCGTCGGCCGACTCTTCCTTCTCGCACGGCGCGGAGTTCTTGGCATTCATTGGTGTTGTGGGTGTGGAGGTCGTGGTACACACAGTACCGGCTGCCCCTGGAGGATTCGGGCAGATCCTTGCCCCGCTTGGTGTCCGGCTCTGCCGCGAGCACGGCAGCCCCCTTGCGCTTCACGTCCTTGGCCTTGGGCTTCTTCTCTTCTGGGTCTGCGGCAGGCAGCTCGAGGAGGGAGAGGCGTCCCTCCTCAGCTCTGGCGCACTTGGTCGCCAGGTTGAACAGCTCCAGGGAGGTGCAGAGGTCTTCGTGCATCGCCAACTCCTCCTTCATCTTGACGTCGCGCACGCCGTCGGAGAAGGCCGAAATGATGGCTTCTTCGGACACCCTGGGGATCTTGAGGCGCGCACTGTTGAAGCGCTGGATGTACTTTTGCAGGGTCTCTCCAGGTTGCTGCTTGATGCGGCGCATGTCGCTCACGACGGGAGGCCGGTCGCGGGTACCTTGGAAGTTGGCGATGAAGCGAGTACGCATCTGGTCCCAGGAGGAGATCGTGCCTGGGGCCAGGTTCAGGAGCCAAGTGCGAGCACCTTCCTTCAGCGCCATGGGGAACCAGTTCGCCATGACCTTTTCATCCCCGCTGGTAGCTTCGATTCCCAGCTCGTAGAGCTGGAGGAACTCCGTGGGATCTGTTGTGCCGTCGTAGCGAGGAGGCAGGTCCGGCTTGAACTTGCCGGGCCACGCGACGCTACGCAGCTCGGGGGTGTAGGCGCGGCAGCCTGCGGTGGCCGCGGGAGATTTTGGTTGAGGGAAAGCTTGGCCTTGTGGGTCCCCTTGCGCTGCAGCTGGGAGCAGCGCGGGGTCTTGACGTGACGGAGCTGGAGCGGGGTCTCGGCGAGCCGGGGCTGGGAGTGCCCGGGCGGCCTCTTGCGGTCGCGGGACTTCTTGGCAGCTCCGTTCCTGCTGGGCCGGCGCATGACGGAGCGGGTTCCGCCCAGGAGCCGCGCGCCTTAGGGCCACGGCATCTTCTTGGAAAGGAGGCGGCTGGAATGCCCCCGGGGCTTCATTGCCCATGCGGGGCGGAGTGCGGCGCAGGGGTACGGAAGGCGCGGGAGAGCCCCCTGCGGCGCGGACGAGCTCGGCGACGCGGTCGAGCCACTCCTCGTAAACGTCGTCGACGGGGCGGTAGCGTAGGAGCTCGTTCGTCGCGATGAGCGCAGCTCGAGCCTCCAAGGGCGCGCGAAGCGCGTGCGACGAAGAACCGGCCGGGGTGAGCGACGGAGTGGCGGTGCGGCCATCTCGCCGCACGGACGGGTGCTGAGAGGATGCTTGCTGCTCGTTCCCCGCCGGGCCGGTGGCGGCGTTGACGGCGGGCGACGGGGAACGACAAGGACGCCCACCGACGGGGGCCGTCTGGACGGCGCGGGAAGCGATGGCGGCCCGGCGCTCGGCGCGGGCCCGACGAGCGTCAGACATGGATGCGATGGTCGGAGGAGAGCGGAGCGGTGGAAGACTGATTCCGGCGCACCCCTACCTGCGCGCCAAATGTCGGATTCGCGGGTTCCGGCAGACCCTTAAGGTTCGAACTCTGGGGTGCGCGCGGAGATCGTGCCCTCCACCTCCCCGTCTCGCAAGGATCTAAACTACTGCAAGAACAACACAAAAGACACAGAGTTTATACTGGTTCGGGCCACCATTGTGGTGTAATACCCTACTCCAGTGTGGTGGGTGGATTGCCTCTTGGGCTGATGAGGAAGAACAATACAAGGAAGAACAGCCTCGCGAGGGTCTGTTCTTGGCTAGGGGATGAACTGCTAGGGGGAGTTCGATCGCCCTTCTCTCTCTCTCTGGATGCTGGATTCGGTCTCTAGCTCATTCCAATCTACTGGTTTCTTGGTACTCGATCAGATTGGATTCTAGATGCCCCTACCCTGGGGGTGGCTAGCCCTATTTATAGGCAAAGGCCCTGGGCCTCTTCCCAAATATTGAGCGGGAAGGGCACCAACAATTGGCCAATTTGAAGGGGAACATCTGGTACACTTATCCTGACTAAAGTTGGTCTTCGCCTGCCAAAGGCCCTGTGGTGACGCCGTCCTGGGCTCCATGGTGACCTCCTTCCCACCGTTGGACTGGTCTTGGTCTCGTTGCACCGAAATGGGTGCCTTTGCTTGATCCTCTCGCCTGCGCTTGCCCCCTTTGCACCAAAGAGGAAAGGGAGACGCCGCGCAGGCTGGCGCCCGCCTGGCACCCTTGGTCGTCATGGCTTGCGTCATGGGCACCTCGTGAGGTACCCGCCTTGATCTCTCCGCCTCCTCGCGAGCCAGCCTAAGGAGGCCGTGCCTGAGGAAGCGCCATGTCGTCCACCTCGCGAGGCTTGGCCCCTCGCGAGGGTCTTGAACCTTGTGCTGATGAAGATGGGCCACGTTGGGCCCCCACTCGAGCCACGCCGCAGGCCGCAGGCAGGCAAGTCTGGGGACCCCCGTTCCCAGAACGCCGACAGCGATAAGAGCATTGCCGGTGAAAGAAGGAGGTGCTAGCGTCTCCGTCCTTGAGGGTTGAGATGCGCGCCCGCTGGCGCGCAATGGTGCGCTCGAGAGACGCTAGTCCAAGGTAGGAGCGCTTGATTTGCTTGCGTAGCCACTCCTCATGGGCAGAAAGCATCATGTCCTCCTGGGCCTTGTCAAACCGGAGCAGCAGCTCACGGGAAAGGGCCAGCTTGTGCCGAACGTTGCCGACCGTGCGCGCGCTCCAGCTGGTCAGCTTGCGAGCCGTGGCTTGGAGGCGCCGCCGGAACGGGTCGGCGTCGTCCACGGAAAGCCAGGCTTCCGCGACGACGTCCTGGAACCCATCCAAGCGCACCCAGAAGTCCTCGAAGTGGAATCGTCAGTGGCTCGGTGGTTGCGGAGAACAATCCAGGAGCAGCGGGCTATGGTCAGAGACCACCGAGGCGAGGCATCGAAGGTGGCAGCTGCTATGGCGCTCCTCCCAGTCCGTCGTGCATAGCACCCTGTCGAGGTGGACCAGGGTTGGAGGGGAGCACTCGTTAGACCATGTGTAACGGCGCCCGTGAAGGTAGACCTCCTTGAGCGCCAAGTCATTGAGCAAGTGTCTGAACCGCCTCATCATGCGTCTGTCCAAGTTGTTGTTGTTTTTGTCTTCGTCGCGGTAGATCAGGTTGAAGTCGCCGCAAAGCATCCATGGCCCTGGGCAAGAGGCGCGTAGGTCGCGGAGTTCACGAAGGAACTCGATCTTCTCGTCGTCCAGTTGAGGCCCATACACGATGGACAGCCACCAAGGCGGGTGCTGGCTTGAGGGTGGAGTGACCCGGGCCGACAGCGTGTGTGTGGTGAACTCAGGGTTAGTGATGGTTACCACCCGGCTTTTCCACGCCAGCAGGATGCCGCCGCGGGTGTCATCCGCCGGCAAGTACACGTACTCGTCGAACTCGGAGCCAAGCGCCTCAAGGACAACCGACGAGCAGATCAAAGCCATCTTAGTCTCTTGCAAACATACAATGGAGGCGCCACTAGTGACGATTAGCGAGCGGATGGCGGTGCGTCGGGCGCGCGCGTTAAGGCCGCGCACGTTCCAAATCACAATTTTTAGGTCGTGATCCATGGAAACGGGGTCGACAGTGGAGGCGGAGCGCCACGCTACACCGCAACCTCAGCCGCCAAGGTCGCCGAGGCAGGCGCCGACGCCTCCGGGTCGACGGGCAGCTCGCGGTCGACAAGTGCAGCAATGGCAGAGAGCACAGCCATCGGGATCGGAGCGGCGAAGACGTCTTCGTATGCTTTCATCTCTGCGGCAGAAATCTTCTGGTCGAGGCCGAGGATCCCAAGAGTACGCAGCACCTGAACTTGCGCACGGCGCTCCGCGGTCGGCGGTGCGGTGGCCCGGCACGATGCGGACGAGGCCGAGCGGCCCCGGCGCGGAGAGAAGTTAAGGGGCTGCCGGCGATGCCGCTTCCCAGGCGCGGGAAGGATCGTGTTCAGGTGTTTGGTGGCGGCGGAGAGGAACTCGCCCAGCGTCCAGGATGCACCTCGCGGCCGGGAGCGGCGCAGCGTGATTGGAGGCGAGGCGAAGCGCTGCGTAGTTGGTCGAGGCGGGGTCGCAGTAGGCGCAGGGTCGTCCGATGCATGCAATGGGCCGCTAGGCTGCATGGCATTGCTGCTGGGCTCGCTGGAGGGGGCCGCCTGGGCGTTAAGGGCCGCGAGGTTGGGCTGGTGGCCCAACTCTGGGGAGGGGTCCTCCCCTGGGTTGCTGCGGTCGTGGTGGGGAGCCACATCCCAAACGCGCGCCGAGGCGCAAGCGAACGTTGAGCCAGGAGCGGGCCCGTCCGGTGGCATGGCAGGCGATGGCGCGCATGCAGAAGTTGACTCGGTCGTGGGTCCGTCCAAGGGTGCGCCAGGAGCTGACATGTGCGGGCCAACAGCAGCCCCCGACAGCGGATCGTCATGGGCCGACTCCTCACTTCCCATAGGCTGTGAGTCTGGCACCATGCTGGCAGAGGGCGGGGAGGGGGCCAAGTAGGCCACCGGATCCCGAGACAAGAGCTGGTTGGGTGAGGACAGGGTGGCCCCAGCGTGCGCGACCAGCCGTCCGCTAGGGGACGATGGGCACAGGCGCTCAGAGGGCTCACGCAGCTGCTGCACCGCTAGCAAGTCGCCAACTGGCACGGCCGTGCTGTCCACAACACGCTGGTCTGGGTCGGTCTGGTCTGGTGACGCCTGGACAACAGCTTTGGCAGGCTCCACTTTGTCTTTCGTCCTGCGCCTGTTTCTGCGCTTTCCCCTTTTGGGGTGGTGACGAGAACGACTGGCCCCACCGTGATCACGCCAGGGGACCACGGTTCTTTCGGACGGCGGCGATGCAGGGCCACGGCAGAGACCGTTGGGCCAGTCCGGCGAGGTAGCCACACCGTCCGTGCGAGCCGTGCGGGCGGCAGCGGACCAGCCGGTGGCCTCCAAGGCCATGCCATCCGACCGACCGGCAGGGGCCATGGCCATGCCGGGGGCGGCGCCGCCGGCCGCAGCCGTGGTGCGGCGCCTCTTGCGCGCGCGTCGGCCACGCCGGCCGTGGCCGGTGTTGCCTCGCCACTGGCGTCGGCGCTGCCCGCATGGTCGCCGTCGGCACCGTCGTCACCGTGGCCATCTTCCGGCCCTGCGGCGTCAGCGCCCGAACGGTCCACCGCGGCGCGCATCAGCTGGATGGCGACGGGGTAGGTTAGGGTTCGGACCGTCGGCGGCGAGGAGGATAGGCGAGAGGGGATTTGCTCGACAATCTCCAGAATAGCCTGGCGACGGATGCGCGCAGGGTCGCGGGTTCGCGCAGAGAGACGGAAGGTGGCGAGGTCCGCGCGCGATCTCGTGTCTGGGTGCAGCCGCTCGATCCAGCAGCTGGCCCCGAGGAGGTGCTCCGCCGTGGAGAGGTGCCAGGCTTGGGCCGGAATGCCGCGGAGCTCTAGCTCGACGCGGTACTCGAACGTGCCGTAGCCGGCGTGGGCGAGCTTGCTCCAGGGGCGCATCGAAAGCGAGAAGGCCGGGGTGCGCAGGAAGTGGTCGCCGGCGAGGCGGTCCATAGTCTGCGAGGTGGTGAAGACGATAAGAAAGTCTTCAGGGTGGTGGATGTGGACGGAGAAGTCGCCGGGCAGCAACTCAAAGGTGGAGTAGAGGGTCTCCTCGACTTCGCGCGCGGTCACAGACGGCCTTGTCCCCGTGATGGAGGCCACCATGGCGCGGCGCAAGACCGCCTCAGCCTCTTCCATCTCGACCGTGTGGGAGATGATGACGCGGTCCGGGCTGGGGGGCGCGAGCTCGAGCGTGGGGGTGGGCGCCGCAGGGCGCGCCGGTGGTGGGACGGCAACGGGGGGAGCCGCGGAGCGAGTCTGCAGCGCAGGCGCACGGGCGGGCGCCGGCGCGCGGGGGGGCCGAGGGCGCGCGCACCAGGCAGCGAAGCGGTGCGAGGCGGTGGCGGCCGGGCGCCGCGGGCGGTGGGGCGGCGCCAGTCGCACTGCCTGGAGTCGTGGCCGGAGACGAGACATCGGCGGCAGCGGATGTCGTTGGTGCAGTCGCGGACGGCGTGCCCGGGGTCAAGGCACCGGAAGCACAAGCCCGCGACAGCCTCAGGCGAGGGGGTGCGCCGCCGCGGCGGCGAGGCCGGCGCCGGGCCGGACGAGGGTGGCGGCGCCGGTTCTTGCGCCGTGGCTGGCGGAAGCCGTCCTGGTCCACAGCGAGCTCGCGGCCGCCCACGCGATGGAACTCCGAGCGGGGGCCAAGGCGGGCGGCGGCCGGGATCCGCGAGGCTGCAGTGGCAGCGGTCCGCCCGGCAGGGGCGGAGGCGACAGCGTCGGAGGCGGCGGGGCTTGGGGCGGGGGAGGCGGGAGCAACCCCGTCGCGGTAGGAGCGTGAGCTGGAGCCGTCGTCGTCTGAGTCCATCCAGCGGACCGCGCAGCGGTTGCCGGAGCGGGGGCTGGAAGAGGCCATGGGAGGGGCGCGCCGGAGTGGAAAGGGAGGGGCTTTGGGAGGGCTACCGCCGGGGATTCGACGGCGGCGAGGCTGGTGGTGGGCTGGGTCAGGCGCGCGGAGCAGGAGCAAGGGGGAGGGGGCGGAGCGGAGACATCCTGGGTGGCCATTCTGGCTTCACTGTAACTTACAGACACATCAGGCAGCTGTTTCGTTGGAAGGGGATGAGAGGATTCATCAAATCCTACGTGCAGCGTTGTCTAACTTGCCAACAGGACAAACACGAACGGATTCCAACCCAGGTTTGCTTCAACCCTCCTTACCTTGGGAGATGGTCATGATGGACTTTGTTGAGGGCCTGCCTCCATCTGGTCGTTACAACTGTTTGTTGGTGATCATTGACAAGCTCTCCAAGTACGGGCATTTTATTCCTCTGCGCCACCCATTTTCGGCTGAGACTGTGGCTGATGCATTTCTGAACTCTGTCTACAAACTGCATGGTATGCCCCTCTCCATTGTTTCTGACCGTGATCGGATTTTTACAAGCAAGTTCTGGAGTGAGCTGTTCCAAAAATCTGGCATACTGCTTCGAATGAGTTCTGCTCGCCATCCCCAATCCGAGGGGCAAATTGAACGCGTCAATCAGCAAGTGGAGTGCTTCTTGCGCTGTTTTGTCAGTGGGCATCCGTCTCGTTGGGCACAATGGATTCCACTGTTAATTCTGGTATAACACCAATTGGCACTCAGCTACGGGTAAAACACCATTTGAGATCATGTATGGGCATTGCCAGCGTCATTTTGGTCTGTCAGTTGACGATGCTATTTAGTACGCTGATCTGCAACAGTGCTTATTGACCGCACTGTGGTCATGGGTTCAGCTAAACAACGTTTGCTCCGTGCCCAACAACGTATGAAGATCCAAGCTGATAAACATCGTTCTGATCGCGTCTTTTTTTTTTGCAACTTTGAAGTGGGCGACAAGGTATTCCTCAAGCTTCAACCCTACCTCCAGTCGTCAGTGGCACCAAGAGCAAACAATACCTTCTGGCGTTCAAGTTTTATGGGCCGTTCGAGATTGTTGAGCGCGTTGGTGAAGTGGCTTACCGATTGGACCTGTCGCCAGCATGCAAAGTACACCCCGTGTTTCATGTGTCACTGCTCAAGAGGGTGCTTGCACCTGACGACCGGCTCCAGTTTCCAGAGCAAGTTTTGCAGCAACGGGTGGTTCGTCGAGGCTCCGACTCAATTGTCCAAGTCCTAGTCAAATGAAATGCTTCGCCAGTGGATATGGCAACGTGGGAAGACAAGATTACACTACAGCTAAAGTTTCCCCGGGCACCGGCTTGGGGTCAAGCCGTGTCTAAGGGAGGAGGGAGGGATTGTCAGTGACCAGGGCGAGCACCAAGGAGTTCAAACAGAAGCACGGCCCAAGAGGCAGCCTTGCTTACCCGCTCGGCTTGCTGGGCCGGGGTGGGCCCAAATCTGCGTGTGTAGTTATACCTGGGAATAGATAGGATTCGGTGGCGGCTGGCAAAACGGCTAGTGGGTGTGTGGCATGCGTGACTTATAAGCGAAGACCTCCCTCCTCCAAAATCCTCCTCTGTAATTCGAATGTCACCATGAATGGAGCTCGATCCGTTAACTAGTCCTCACAGACCTATTCTTGGACAACACCTGACTTCTCTACATCTGAAGCGTATTCAGTTTTATGGGCCAAGAGACCGTGTTACCCTATGCAGCACCGATACGGATACGTGTAGTATCATTATCAGGCCGATACTGATACGTAAATTCGGCATGTTTAAAATCACCAATGTGGGGGTACCTTTTACTATTTCTTTAGTCACTAACAGATACTCCCTCCGTTCCAAAATAGATGACCACATACTCCCTCCGTTCCAAAATAGATGACTCAACTTTGTACTAACTTTTTTAAGTTAGTACAAAGTTGAGTCATCTATTTTGGAACAGAGGGAGTATGTGTAGTTGCTAGGACAGCAGATTACCTTGCTGCCCTCTTTCCCTGATCATACCGAAGCAGCTCCAAACCTCCAAGTCGCCAACATCTAATGCTGAATTGCTGATGCCCTATTCAAACTCAAAACTCCAAAAGGATAGAATGTTAATAAGCGTACAGTGTGAATACCGTTAAATTAATAATGAAGCAACACATCAGTACATCACCTTTGCAGGTTTGAAGCATTGATCTGGACCCCAAGCTCCATTTTCCATGTAGCAACAGCCAACAGCAAACAAGTGTCAAACAATGGTCAAACTTGCAAAAAATTGCCAAGGCAGGGTAGCAACAAGACAACAATTGAACATTATGAAGTTCAATATTAGAGAATACATAGCACAGGTGGCAGTTCAGTATTTAGATAGCAGATAGCTTAAGTTTCCGAGGCATTACTAGCATTTGAGTGATTGGAAATCATGTTGCCAAAAGAAGCTTAAGGTTTTCTTCTTGCTGCTTTTACATTACAGGCTGAACACAAGAGATTATTCAGAGGAAAAACTTTTCGTACCTGACTATTCGTGAGCAAGCACAACTGAAACCAGGGATCACCTTTCCTTCCACTGCCAATTTGCCAATGAATGCTGGAAATATGTAACATGCTTCACAGAAATACATAAATATACGCAGTAGGAATTCCTACTGCTGGTCATTAAAAAATCATAGCTATAGGGTTAATAGCATTGTCCAACAGAAAAATTGAAGATATACAATACTCCCTCTGTATCAAAATATAAGACGTTTTTTGATACTTACCTTGTAGCAAAAAACGTCTTATATTTTGATACAGAGGAGTAGAAAAGTTCAGTAGCTCAAATTACACACTTTCTATTGAAGGAACCCCTGCCGGCTGCCTCTACCTTGAAGCCGCCAACTTCCCTGGGCAAGGTGCTCGAGCGCAACTCATTCGGGAGGCAAAGGGGGTTGTTCCTTCAACCTGTCCATTGCGGAACGAGAGAAGATGTGCAGGAACGATGCTGCACCCACACCCAAAGTGGGCAAGTCACACGAGGTCGCTCTTGCCGCTCAAAGATGGTTACACATAGTAGACAATGATTCTGCTGAGGTGGGTTGTAGTTGGTGCCGCATTGTCTCCTTGATACAGATGAAGACAGGGAGAGTAACTGTCATATTCTAAGTTGGGGATTACGTTTGTCCAGTGGACCGTGAATGCTTAGGGAATATTTGGTTCATAGCCACACCTAGCCAAACTTTGCACATGCTGACTTTGCCACGCTTTATCTACTAACTATGACAAGTATAAAAGATGTTGATGGGTAGTCCTAAACTATGAGGAGGTATCAAGGTTTTTGAGTCGATGAGTCGACGAGTCGCTCAGGGGCGGCGACTCTAGACTAGTCGTGACTAGTCTAGACTCATGGTCGACGAGTCGACGTGAGTTATGCAGTAGGCAGTAGGTACAATAAAATTACCATACAGAAGCACTATCATGTATCATCTCTTTTCCTTTTGCTCTGATCTGCTCTAGACCTCTAGTGCTTCTGCTTGGTAGCTCAGGGGAGGAGCAGACCAGCAGCAGCAGCAACCATGGAAGGAGGGGAGGAGCAGACCACCAGCAGCAGCAACCAGAGGAGGGACGGAGCAGATATGCAGCCGCAACCAGGGGAGGAGGGGAGGAGCAGCAAGCCAGCAACCATGGGCGGCGGCGGTTGCCAAGGAAAGGGTTGGGTCAGGGGGGAGGGGGAACTGCTTCGATCTAGGTTTCCAGCAAGCAAGATTAGAGAAAAAAATTGAGTCGCTCGACCCAGAAAACACGACGAGTCGTGACTAGTCGCTCGAGTCGCTCGACTCATACCATGAGTCGAGTCGCTAGGCTGAGTCGACCCTGCCAGTGTGACTCATCGACTAGTCGACGACTAGTCGCGGCTAGTCGAGCGACTCGAAAACAGAGGGAGGTATACCATAAAAAACGTATGATGACCACATTGACCTATGAGTAACTAGGGTTCCCGGGGCCTCCGCACATAGCCACGATAGGTAGGTACTCCGAAGAGATTATAACAAGTGAGGTATGCTGCAAAGGAAGTGTGGCATACCACAGTTGTAGCAGTAAAAATAAACAGTACCCTTCCGAACTGCCTGGCAAAGTTCGACAAGGTGTGGCTATGAAAACATGCCCTAAGCAACAACAGTGAGTGCTAGACCGTTGGAACCTGGAAATTTGGGTTGGCAATGCAGATTGGGCTAGCATATGAGATTGCAAGCTCTAAAGAACGTACCAAGAACACATGGGTGAAGTTCTCATTTTTTGTAGCCCACGTATACATATACATGCAGCATACCTACTAAATACCAGGTTCCACATAAAAATTGTTATCAAGTGTCTTACACACCCATGGTTATTCTAGCCCATGTCGCTCCACCACTGAACCCAACTAGTCCACCCAGTTCAGTTGATGAAGCCAGTTGGTGGTGGCTGGGTGACTGAAAAACCAATGATCAATAAGACTGTCTCTATAAAAACGATTTGAAGTTCTCAATGTAGAGCAGCACCGGTTCTTCATAGAAGTCTTTCTTTGCAGCAGTAGCTTTGCATATCTTGAACATGCAAAATGCGAAGATCATGAACGATATTTCTTGTACAGTTAGATAATTGAAGCATCTTTTCAGGAGAGATTACAACTGAAGGAGGAGTCTAGACCCCTCTTCTTAGTTGGGTCAATCCTACCACCTAATTCTCACTCTGACCAGATCTCTTTTCGATCTGAAAACTGTAGGGGAGGCCGGCGAGTCCCAGACAGTAAACTTGACCAGTTCTTGTGCACATAGTGAATTGCTGACTAGTTGGTAGTCCTAAGTGGCAAGATTTAACTACCCTATCAACATGTTAATAGTCAAAATCAGACCATTATAAGGGCCTGATTTAAGAAATAAGATAGTTCGAGGATCGAACTCAACTAAGTATAAATAGTTATCAAACTCAACTAAGTATAAATAGTTATGCTAGATTGCACGAAAATATATTTGTATACAAGCCTATACAGAGGGGGGGGGGCTCTGTAATACAAAATTTTACCTGAAGAAAATCACTCATAAATAATAGTCCACTTTCTTTTTGTCATGAAGCATGCACCAGGAAAAGGATTTCTCTTCGAAACTAAATAACTGAAGCATTGCCATTCTTATGTAGGCGAGATATGTGAGTTTTGGTTGACTTCTACCCCTTTCAGCGTTTTAGTATTCCATGCGTCTCTATTTACATCGCACCCTCGTCGCGATTAAATTTTGACCATCATTTTTTTATCTATGATATGCTAATTAAATAACATAAAAATTATACCATTGGAAATTACTCTTTAATATGGATTGGATAGTATAATTGTTGTAACACAGAGCCCAAGTTTTGTTAGTCAAACTAATGGTCAAAGTTGGACCTTGGAACATGTGTGCACCATGTAAATGGGGTCAGAGGGAGTACACCTTAAGATGTACCTGAAACACAATCGAATTTATTAGACATGCACAAATATGGTAGTTAACTCCTATTATGAGTTTTATGGTTGACTTCTACCCCTTTCATAGTTTTAGTACATCTTGAGTTGGACCTGGAACCGAATCGAATTTATTAGACATGCACATATAAATAAAGTTAAGCACAAAGACATTTTAATTAAGAAACAAGTTGAACATAACTTAGTTTACATGGCATGTGCTTGTCAGTGAACAAAGGTCTAATTCTTAGTGTGTGAAATCCGGTACATTTTGGTGCCACATGAGCACATGCATGTACCAAACACCTTCTTGTGAAGATATCTTAGATATTTTGTGAAGATGATTTTGGAGATAAAATTATAGTAAGATTAATATCAAATGCACCCAACTGTCATGTTCTCGACATGAACATGGACATAAGAGTCCAAAATAAATGTAGGAGACAGAAGAACCTCATAAAAAACGAATACTTCAAGCTAAAAAGTTACAGCATTAACTGTCCCATTTTACAATTTGTTTTACCATCTTATTTAAACGAATCGATAATGCATAGAACTCAAACTAAGTGATTCATATAACAACTCCAGTCTAAACTAGATGTCTTGCAGATACATGAAAATTCAGTTTCCCAAGTTCATATGCTCATGTTAATCTTAAAGAAAACATGTTTTTTTGCCGGACATGGTGCAAAGTGCAATATTACTGAGCAGAACATGATGCGGAGTGAGAACTCTTACATAACCTACTATAGTGACACAAGTTGCAAACTACCTGGTATAAGGTGCTATTTGCTCTGAAGTTGAATCAGTAGCAAAGTAAAGGCTCTACAATGGTGTGTTCATGGAGCTAGAATGGAATTTATGTTAATGAGATGAAGAGAATAACATGTACAGTGTGAAAGAAATGTTATAGCCAATTCATCTTTTCCTCCCAAGTTCTAAAAGCAAAAGCAACAGTGGGAAAAGTGAATCGCAGTCTTGATTATATCAACGGATAGCTACCATGAGATGAAAATTGTCACGGTGAAACAGATGGAGTACATTCAAAATCAAAACATTTAGGTACGAAACTAGAGGTGGGAGCACTAAGCTGGATGAACGCAGGAAGAGATCCTCTGTGTGGCTTCCAGCTGCTTCATCTGCATCCCAACAAGACAATTAACCACTGCATCAGGTTCATACACGCATTAGAGAGAAGCAGGTAGAGAGGAGGGGCTCTGCCTGAATCTGCCTCCACCTATTGGAACATTCTTCCGGATTCCAGCTCCTGAAATTCCCGTCCCTGGTAAATGCACGACAGCACAAGGAACAAGTAGACATGATTAGCTGAATCACACGTGTTCAGGAGTGCGCTGACGCCAGTGGGCTCTCGTCGAGGGCGCGGTCGCGCAATGCGCCGAACACCTTGCGGGCGCACGCGGTGGACATGCCAACGCCCACCGCCCGGTTGCATCGCGACTGAGGAAACGGAGCCGAGATCTCCTGGCGACCTCGTCTCGCGGTCCCTCGCATATGCAGCTGACGGCGACGAGGCGGGAGATGTATGATGCGGCCAAACAGGAGAGGCCGCCGAATTTGGCGGCTATAGACTCAAAGGGCACAGACAGGCTGCCCGGTTGTTCAATCCTTTGATAACCAAGGTCATTCTTTGCTAAAGAGCGGTCTGGGACGGCCGGAGCACGACGAAAAGTCTCGCTAGCCCAACCGTCGGATGGGGCCGCGGCGCACGGTGACGGCGGCACGAGCGAACTTGGGCCTGGCTAGCTGCTGGACCGGAAGTCCGCGGCCTTTTTGACGATACTGAACGCTGGCGCAAAACATAGCTCGGGCAAGGCATGGCTGACAAGACACCGAGGCGCACGGCTCGAGCTCCCCGTCCCCTCCTCCACGAATTCCTCAACGCCTGACGAGCGACCGGGAAGACAAGGGACCACTGGCTGCTCGCCGTGCTCCTCCGCTCGCCGTGCTCCTCCTACCACCAGCATCCGGGAGGCGCCTAAGCTCCAACTAAGATCAGCGTCACTGTAATGTTCAGTGTTCATTCCGAGTTCAATTGTGAGAGTCAGGAACATTCTACGATCCGCACGGCCAATCACAAATTAGCAGAGAAAGTAATGAATTTACTCAGTTGCTGATGGAGTACAGAGCCAGTACAGAATGATTAACAAACAACAACAACAAACCGGACTCAAAACACAGACACGAGAGACTCAAACACTGACTGCAACATTGGACCATTCGCACCCACAGACGGCCGGACTTCTTGCTTTTATTTCATCACGACGACCGGGGCGAGACTCGACACCACTGCTCTGCGCTCCACTTCATCGCTCTAGCCGGAGATCTGGATGGACTTGACCTCGGGCTTCTTGGCCTCCTCCTTTGGCACGGTGACGGTGAGCACGCCGTTCTCCATGGACGCCTTCACCTGCTCCGCCTTGGCGTTCTCCGGGAGCCGGAACCTGCGCAGGAACTTGCCGCTGCTGCGCTCCACGCGGTGCCAGGTGTCCGTCTTCTCCTCCTGCTCCTTGTTCCGCTCGCCGCTGATCTGGAGGATGTTGCCGTCCTCCACCTCCACCTTCACCTCCTCCTTCTTCAGCCCCGGCACGTCTGCCTTGAACACGTGCGCCTCGGGCGTCTCCTTCCAGTCGATGCGCGCGCCCGCGAAGGCCGCCGTGTCGGAGGAGGTGCGCGGGACGAGGCTGCCGCCGCTGCTGCTGCCGGAGCCGAAGGGGAAGCCGTCGAAGGGGTCGAAGAAGTCGAGGGAGAAGGGGTCGAACACGTTGCTGCGGCGGATCAGCGACATTGTCGGTCGTATCGGTGGGGATTCGAGATGGTGGTGGAAGGAATCGAAGATCGACGATTTGGCTGGTGTTGGAAGCGGAAGGGTTGAGCGATTGATTTCTGGGAGCTCTTTGATCGGTGCTTTCTTCAGATATTCTTGGGTTTCTGTCGATCGGCACGGCGGAGAATTTATAGATAGCTGGGGATGATACGGCGGAGAAGGAGAAAACACGCTTCTGGACAATTCTCTCGTCTTCCCGTGAAGACCCGAGGTCACTGGACTGTGTTCGTGGGTTGGGCCAGAATTGGGTTGGTCCCGTATCGTGGAGAAGACACCAGCACTCTCCATTGGATTTGCGCTGATTCTTTTTCTGTTTTCAGGAAAAATGCACTGATCCTTATTTAAAAAAGTTTCACTAGCTCTAATCTAGCTCATACACCGTTGGATTTTACACGAAGATTTGTAGGGATTTTTTTGGTTAATCAAGTAGTGTAGGAGACCTTTTTTCAGTGAAGTGATGTAGGAGCTAGATAAGACTTCATTAGCTTGCAGAAATCTTATATTATGAGACAGAGAAAATAGATGAGAATTACTCCCTCCGTCTCATAATATGGTATGAAGGAAGTAATAAATTATGTTAGAAAAAGTATTTAATACACATATTGAAATCTTGTGTAACAAACACATTTTGGGTTTTTTTTTTTACCTGCAAATCACATTCCATTACTTAATGTCGCTTAGCTCAGTCGCTATTGACCAACCAAAAACAAAGTTGAAAGGATCGATATAGTTGACTAAAGGGGGTGAATAGGCAACTAACAATTTTTAGCTTTTCTTTAACAATTTGAATTTTGCATCAAAGTAGGTTGTCTAGATATGCAACTAAGTGAGCAACCTATATGATGCAACAATGATAAGCACACGAGCAAGCAAGAGATATAACACAAATAAGCTTGCACAAGTAAAGGCACGAGATAACCAAGAGTGGAGCCGGTGGAGACGAGGATGTGTTACCGAAATTCCTTCCCTTTGAAGGGAAGTACGTCTCAGTTGGAGCGGTGTGGAGGCACAATGCTCCCCAAGAAGCCACTAGGGCCACCGTATTATCCTCACGCCCTCACACAATGCGAGATGCCGTGATTCCACTATTGGTGCCCTTGGAGGCGGCGACCGAACCTTTACAAATAAGGTTGGGGCAATCTCCACAACTTAATTGGAGGCTCCCAACGACACCACGAAGCTTCACCACAATGGACTATGGCTTCGCGATGACCTCAACCGTCTAGGGTGCTCAAACACCCAAGAGTAACAAGATCCGCAAGGGATTAGTGGGGGAATCAAATTTCTCTTGGTGGAAGTGTAGATCGGAGCCTTCTCAACCACTCCCAAGCAGATCAACAAGTTTGGTTGGCTAGGGAGTGAGATCGGGCGAAAATGGAGCTTGGAGCAACAATGGAGCTTAGGGTTGGAAGAGGTGGTCGACTAGAGGAAGAAGACACCCCTTTTATAGCTGAGGGCAAAATTCAACCGTTATCCACCTAACCAGCCTGCGACATGTGGTACTACCGCTCCAGAAGCGCGGTACTACCGCAAGGCCACGCGGTACTACCGTGAGGGATCACGGTACTACCGCGGCAGCGGCAGGGACTAGAACATGCCTGACTGAGAGCGGTACTACCGCTCCCCCTTGCGGTACTACCGCAAGGCAGGAAAGTCCTAGCCTGGAAAGGGCGCGGATGAATAAAAATACATCCGTGCCTACTTCCGCTGAAAATCAAACGATGCAAAAATCCGACACGGTACTACCGCATGGCAGCTAAACCAGGCCGCGCGCGGTACTACCCGCACGAAGTGCGGTACTACCGTGGCGGCGCGGATGTGAAAAAATTACATCCGCCCCTACTACCGCGAAGCAACGGTACTTGGCCTAGGGCCATGGTACTACGGCTCCAGAGGAGCGGTACTACCATGGGCTCCCGCGGTACTATCGCTCTAGGGAGCAGTACTACCGCAAGCATAGCAACAACAGCCAGGACAATTGCATAGAGGATAAACGGGGGATGCTCCAAAGTGCAGGGGAAAGGAGGAGACAAGGAAGGAAACGTGTACGTGATGATTCCACCCGAACCTTTCCGACGCGGACCCCCTCTTAATAGTACGGCTTTCCTACGACTCAAATCCACCAAAACGAAACGTAGAAAAACGCCGTCTTCAATAGTCTTCGAGGGGCACCAAACCATCTTGTGCCTAGCGATGAAACGTCTGAGAAACTCAAGGCACACGATTAGTCCGCAAAAGCATTGTCATCAATCACCAAAACACCCCAGGGATAAATATGCCCTTACAATCTCCCCCTTTTTGGTGGATTGATGACAATACGGGATTTGCACAAAAGGAAATAATATTGAGCAGAGGCAAACCCCTCCTCTCTAAAATATAGACGGGCTCCCCCTATATGTGTGCAATCTAGATGGATGCTTTGGACTGCACAGCACACAAACTAGGATCAACACTCCCCCTATATTTTAGAGACAAGGCATATCTTGCAATAGAAAGACTAACATCTAAACGAGAGCATAAAACATAGGTAGCACAATATATCATAAGCTCACTAAGATAGGATAAAGTGCAAATGTCTTACACCATATGAAGGATAAGTCTCAAACCAAACCAAAGCAACTGAAACAAGGTTCAAACGAGAAAGCAAACACAATGAACACGACACACGACTCGCAAGCACGCAAATCCCTACACTCTCTCCCCCTTTGGCATCGAGACGCCAAAAAGGCAGAGAGGACACCTACACACAAGGGGTGGCTCAAGCAGAGAAATCATCCCAACGCTCCCCGTCAGACTCGACAGCGGTGACGTCCTCCTCGATGTCCTTGTCAGAATCAGACCACTTGAAGCCTTGCTTCGCCATCCATTCGGCCTCCGGGGTGATGTGCTCCTCAGAACCACCAGACATGTCCTCTCCAAAGACCTTCATAATCTTCTTGTCGCGGCGGCGACTCTCCTTGGGTGCTACGTGAGTCCTGTACTGCCCCTTTGCTTGCATGCAGAAAAGAGTCTTCATCTTGTCCTTCAGCTTCTTGGCCCACGAGGGCTCAGAGGAAGGATGGGAAGACCTAGCAGCACGGTCCTCAGCAACATCCTCTGCGCCAGCCTCCTCCTCATCAACAACCCTCCTAGCAGCAGACGCCTCAGCACGAATAGTAGTGTTGGCCCAGTTGGACTTGACACGGAGACTGATGGGCTCATGCCGAATCCAGTCTGGAGCAAGGAACTCATCACCAGGGTACAGCTTCTCCTAAGTCTTGGAGGTCAACAGAAACAGGTAAGGCCCATAGATAGGCACCTTGCGATTGAACACCGCAAACCGAAGCTCACACCACATGATGTGTGAGACATCAAGTGGCTGAGTCTGAGACACACGTGCGTCCTGGCACAGGAGCATCATATCCACCATATAGGCATGAACCTTGTCCTTGTCGCCTATGCGAGGGAACAGAGAGTTGCGGAAGATGCGATACATGATATCCAGAAAAGAGTTCAGCACCCACGACAACTTGCCATTGGGAAGCACCTTCTCAACATAGAACGGCAGTAACTTGTTCTTGCTAGCAGACTCCGGATTGGCATGGGGGCGAACACCCACGGGTGTGTTGAGCCCGTCATCAGGAACCTGGAGCAGATCCATGAACTCCTTCCAGACAGCAGTCAACTGACGACCATTGGTCATCCAGGTCATCCTCCGCTCCTCCCCAGGATGAAAGTAAACTGAGGCAAAGAACTGGCAGATAAGCTCAGGGCCATAGTCAAGGTGGAAAGAGATCACATGCTAAATCCCGAACTGCTCCACCAAATCCAGAGCCTCTCCAAAGTACTCACGAAACTTGTCCTTCCTCAGGTGGTGCATGTCTATCCACTTGACATCCACGTAGGTATTTTGCTTGTTCTTGATTACATCCAGATAGATGAGAGCTTGCTGCTTGGTCCAAAACAACTCACTACCTCTGATGGTAGCACGAGCATGCACATAAGGGTTGACCTGCCTAAGACGGATGAACTCAGCAAGGGGAACCTCATCCATGCCCTTAGCGGGTTCCTTGTGCTTGCTAGCGGTGGTCTTGACATTGCGCTTGGGGGCACTGGAGCCCTCTGGTGCTTCATCTTGATTGCACAGACGCTTGGACCCAGTGTCACGACTGGGATTGGAATGGCGAGAGCCACCACCTAAGAAACACGAGAAAGCACACACACAAAGTGAGAAGAATCAATGAAAAGACCTTAGCAAAACAAGAGAAACAAGTAAAGTATATGTGGTAATTTCCACGAGAAAGATTGGACCTCAACGGTAGTACTGCCAGGTCGTGCGGTACTGAGATGTTAGTACCGCTCCTAGTCGCGGTAGTACCGTGTGGTGTCACGGTAGTACCGGGGCTGGGGGCGGTAGTAAGATCTTAGGGCCACGGCGCATGCGGTAGTACCGCACTGGACGAGCGGTAGTACCGCACATGTGGCGCGGTAGTACCGCACCGCGTCCGATCTGAACCAGTTTTTGAATCTGAGAAGAACCGCGAAACCACGGCGGTACTACGGTTGATCAAATCTATCACAGGACAATATATCAAGTATAATCCCTACGCAATACTACTCTCCTACATCCTACTCTTGCAAAGATTTAGCCTAAAACCTCAAGAACACATGCATCTCCCCAAAAACCTAGAGGCAAAGAAAACAACCAAAAGAGAAAGGGATTTGGGGAAAGACCTTGTTCCATGGCAAGAGCACATGGTGGGGAACGATCCCACCGGTCGGAACCGAAGGAGAGCAGCCGGAGGCGGAGATCCGGCGAGGGACTCCGGCCCCATCCTTGAGCGAGAGAGAGAGACGAAGTGGGGAAAACGGACGAATGGGTATGGGGGAGTTAGAACTCCCCCTGCCCGTCCTTATCCCCCACGCGTCTGCGACAGCGCAGTAGTACCGCACATCATCACGGTAGTACCACTTGGGCTGAAGTACCGCACCAAGGCGGTAGTACCGCTCTCCCAGGCGGCAGTAAAAAATTACTGTCGTGCTGGGGCGGTAGTACCATACCCTCTACACGCGGTAGTACCATAGCAGGCTGCGGTAGTACCGTGAGCTCAAGAAAAAATAGGTTTCAAACACACGAAAAGAGAGGTCTTCGCAAGGAAACTTCGAGCACAAGAGAAACCACAAGAACACGCTCAACACAAAGGCAGAAAGGCAAACGACAACAAGAAACAACCACGAGACACCACCTATCCAAAGAGAGGGCGGTGGCCGGAGCCACCTATGTTTGAGTCAATTGGTATGGCACCGCGAAGAATTATCCTTGGGCCCATGACCAAAACTCGTCTTTGAAGCACAAGTACCATAAAAAATGGCTAATGTGAAAGAGTTGATCGATTTATGCATAATGGGGGGAGGGAGAGTTCATTGAGAGAACAACACTCCCCCTATGTCCATGCATACACCTAAACAAGACATCAAGTTGAGTATGGTGGGGTGTGCAAGGGTTCAAGCAACATTGCTCGAATCAATGATATTTAACTCATGCCTTAACTCGTGAAATCTTGCTTCATCCAAAGGCTTCGTGAAGATATCTGCAAGGTTATCATGAGTGTTGACGTAGTTGAGCTCGATCTCCCCTCGCCTAATGTGATCCCGGATGAAGTGATACCGAATCTCAATATGCTTCTTCTTGAAGTGTTGCACCGGGTTGAGAGAAATCTTGATGGCACATTCATTGTCACACCAAAGAGGCACTTTGTCACAAATGACACCGTAATCCTTTAAAGTTTGCCTCATCCATAAGAGTTGTGCACAACAACTACCGACCGCCACATACTCTACTACGGTGGACGAGAGAGACACACAACTTTGCTTTTTAGAAGACCAACTTACCAAAGAGCAACCAAGGAATTGGCACCCTCCGGAAGTGGACTTCCTATCCACTTTGTCTCCCGCCCAATCGGAATCCGAATATCCTACAAGCTTGAAGTTTGCTCCTCTTGGGTAACACAAGCCAAAGTTTGGGGCATGAGCCAAATATCGAAAGATTCGCTTGACCGCCACAAAGTGACTTTCCCTAGGTGCGGCTTGAAACCGTGCACAAATTCCCACACTCAACATGATATCCGGTCTAGATGCACAAAGGTAAAGCAAGGATCCAATCATGGAACGATATACCTTTTGATCCACCGCTTTGCCATTGGGATCAATGTCAAGTTGGCATTTGGTGGGCATTGGAGTGGAAGCCGGCTTGACATCACTTAGCTTGAATCTCTTGAGCATGTCTTGAGTGTATTTAGCTTGGTTGGTGAAGGTACCTTCTCTTCTTTGCTTCACTTCGAAACCGAGAAAGAACTTCAACTCTCCCATGGAAGACATCTTGAACTTTGAGGTCATTAGTGCGGCAAATTCCTCATTGAAAGCTTTGTTAGGGGAACCAAAGATAATGTCATCAACATATAGTTGGCACACAAACAACTCCCCTTTGACCTTCTTAGTAAAAAGAGTGGGATCGATTGGCCCAACTTCAAACCCGCGATCTTGTAACAACTCGGTAAGGTGGTCATACCACGCACGTGGGGCTTGTTTAAGGCCATAGAGTGCCTTATCGAGTTGATACACATGATCGGGAAAGTAGGGATCCTCGAACCCGGGGGGTTGCTTGACGTAAACCAACTCATTAATAGGACCATTAAGAAAAGCACTCTTCACATCCATTTGTTGCAACTTAAAGTTGTGATGAGACGCATAAGCAATCAACAAACAAATGGATTCAAGACGAGCAACGGGAGAAAAGGTTTCACCGTAGTCGATACCATCGACTTGGGAGTAGCCTTGTGCCACCAATCTTGCCTTGTTGCGAATGATGGTCCCATGAGCATCTTGCTTGTTCTTGAAAATCCACTTGGTCCCAATGACATTGTGGTTCCCCGTTGGCCTTGGCACCAATGTCCACACCTTGTTGTACTCGAAGTTGGTGAGTTCTTCATGCATGGCATTAAGCCAATCCGGATCTTTGAGTGCTTCATATACCTTTTGGGGTTCAACACACGAGACAAACGCGTGATGTTCACAATAGTTTGCCAATTGTCTACGAGTGCTTACTGATAACCCACAAGTATAGGGGATCGCAACAGCTTTCGAGGGTAGAGTATTCAACCCAAATTTATTGATTCGACACAAGGGGAGCCAAAGAATATTCTCAAGTATTAGCAGCTGAGTTGTCAATTCAACCACACCTGGAAACTTAGTATCTGTAGCAAAGTGTTTAGTAGCAAAGTAATATGATAGTGGCGGCAACGGTAACAAAAGAGTAAAGAAAGCAAAGTAATATTTTTGGTGTTTTGTAGTGATTGTAATAGTAGCAGCGGGAAAGTAAATAAGCGTAAACCAGTATATGGAAAGCTCGTAGGCACCGGATCAGTGATGGATAATTATGCCGGATGCGGTTCATCATGTAACAGTCATAACATAGGGTGACACAGAAATAGCTCCAATTCATCAATGTAATGTAGGCATGTATTCCGTATATAGTCATACGTGCTTATGGAAAAGAACTTGCATGACATCTTTTGTCCTACCCTCCCGTGGCAGCGGGGTCCTATTGGAAACTAAGGGAAATTAAGGCCTCCTTTTAATAGAGAACCAGAACAAAGCATTAACACATAGTGAATACATGAACTCCTCAAACTATGGTCATCACCGGGAGTGGTCCCGATTATTGTCACTTCGGGGTTGCCGGATCATAACACATAGTAGGTGACTATAGACTTGCAAGATAGGATCAAGAACTCACATATATTCATGAAAACATAATAGGTTCAGATCTGAAATCATGGCACTCGGGCCCTAGTGACAAGCATTAAGCATAGCAAAGTCATAGCAACATCAATCTCAGAACATAATGGATACTAGGGATCAACCCTAACAAAACTAACTTGATTACATGATAAATCTCATCCAACCCATCACCGTACAGCAAGCCTACGATGGAATTACTCACGCACGACGGTGAGCATCATGAAATTGGTGATGGAGGATGGTTGATGATGACGACGATGACGAATCCCCCTCTCCGGAGCCCCGAACGGACTCCAGATCAGCCCTCCCGAGAGGTTTTAGGGCTTGGCGGCGGCTCCGTATCGTAAAACGTGATGATTTCTTCTCTCTGATTTTTCTCTCCCCAAAAGTCAATATATAGAGTTGGAGTTGGCGTCAGAGGGTCTCCAGGGGGCCCACGAGGTAGGGGGCGCGCCCTAGGAGGGGGGGCGCCCCCCACCCTCGTGGACAGGGTGTGGGCCCCCTGGTCTTCATCTTTGGCGAGGATTTTTTATTATTTTTTATAAGACATCCCGTGGAGTTTCAGGTCATTCCGAGAACTTTTGTTTTCTGCACATAAAACAACATCATGGCAATTCTGCTGAAAACGGCGTCAGTCCGGGTTAGTTCCATTCAAATCAAACAAGTTAGAGTCCAAAACAAGGGCAAAAGTGTTTGGAAAAGTAGATACGACGGAGATGTATCAACTCCCCCAAGCTTAAACCCTTGCTTGTCCTCAAGCAATTCAGTTGACAAACTGAAGAGAAAAGGAAAAAACTTTTACAAACTCTATTTGCTCTTGTTGTTGCAAATATGTAAAGCCAGGATTCAAGTTTTCAGCATATATCATAACTAACCACATTTGCAATAATTCTCAGGTCTCACAATTACTCATATCAATAGCATAATCAACTAGTGAGCCATAATAATAAATCTCGGATAACAACACTTTCTCAAAACAATCATAATATGATATAACAAGATGGTATCTTGCTAGCCCTTTCTGAGACCGCAAAACATAAATGCAGAGCACCTTTAAAGATAAAGGACTGACTAGACATTGTAATTCATGGTAAAAGAGATCCAATCATAGTCACATCCAACATAGATTAATAGTGATGAATGCAAATGACAGCTGTGCTCTCCAGCTAATGCTTTTTAATAAGAGGGTGATGACTCAACGTAAAAGTAAATAGATAGGCCCTTCGCAGAGGGAAGCAGGGATTTGTAGAGGTGCCAGAGCTCGGTTTTGAAATAGAGATAAATTATATTTTGAGCGGTATACTTACATTGTCAACATAGCAACTAAGAGATGGCGATATCTTCCATGTCACACACATTATAGGCGGTTCCCAAACAGAATGGTAAAGTTTATACTCCCCCTCCACCAACAAGCATCAATCCATGGCTTGCTCGAAACAACGAGTGCCTCCAACATACATCAGGTCCCAGAAGGAGTTTGTTTTGCAATTAGTTTTGATTTAGTTTGCATAAAGCATGGGACTGGGCATCCCGGTGACCAGCCATTTTCTCGTGAGTGAGGAGCGGAGTCCACTCCTCTTGAGAATAACCCGCCTAACGTGGAAGATAAGGGCAACCTTGGTTGATACATGAGCTATTCGAGCATACAAAACAGAATGTTTATTTGAAGGTTTAGAGTTTGGCACATACAAATTTACTTGGAACGGCAGGTAGATACCGCATATAGGAAGGTATAGTGGACTCATCTGGAATAACTTTGGGGTTTAGGGGATTGGATGCACAAGCAGTATTCCCGCTTAGTACAAGTGAAGGCTAGCAAAAGACTGGGAAGCGACCAACTAGAGAGCGACAACAGCCATGTACATGCATTAAAATTAATAAACATTGGATGCAAGCATGAGTAGGATATAATCCACCATGAACATAAATATCGTGAAGGCTATGTTGATTTGTTTCAACTACATGCGTGAACATGTGCCAAGTCAAGTCACTTAAATTATTCAAAGGAGGATACCACCCCATCATATCACATCAAAACCATCTCAATAGCATGTTGGCATGCAAGGTAAATCGTTATAACTCATAGCTAATTAAGCATGGCACAAGCAACTGTGATCTCTAATTGTCATTGCAAACATGTTTATTCATAATAAGCTGAATCAAGAACGATGAACTCATCATATTTACAAAAACAAAAGAGGTCGAGTTCATACCAGCTTTTCTCATCTCAATCAGTCCATCATATATCATCCTAATTGCCTTTCACTTGCATGACCGAATGGTGTTGATGTCTACTACACAACCTTCTTCTCGTAGACGTTGTTGGGCCTGCAAGTGCACAGGTTTGTAGGACAGTAGCAAATTTCCCTCAAGTGGATGACCTAAGGTTTATCAATCCGTAGGAGGCGTGAGGATGAAGATGGTCTCTCTCAAGCAACCCTGCAACCGAATAACAAAGAGTCTCTTGTGTCCCCAACACACCCAATACAATGATAAATTGTATAGGTGCACTAGTTCGGCGAAGAGATGGTGATACAAGTGCAATATGGATAGAAGATATAGGTTTTTGTAAACTGAAAATATAAAAACAACAAGGTAACAAGTGGTAAAAGTGAGCGTAAACGGTATTGCAATGATAGGAAACAAGGCCTAGGGTTCATACTTTCGCTAGTGCAAGTTCTCTAAACAATAATAACATAGATAGAACATATGACAAGCCCTCAACATGCAACAAAGAGTCACTCCAAAGCCACTAATAGCGGAGAACAAACGTAGAGATTATGGTCGGGTACGAAACCACCACAAAGTTATTCTTTCAAATCAATCCGTTGGCTATTCCTATAAGTGTCACAAACAACCCTGGAGTTTTTACTAGAATAACACCTTAAGATACAAATCAACCAAATCCCTAATGTCACCTAGATACTCCATTGTCACCTCAAGTATCCGTGGGCATGATTATACGATATGCATCACATGATCTCAGATTTATCCTACCAACATAAAAGTACTTCAAAGAGCGCCCCAAAGTTTCTACCGGAGAATCAAGAACGTGTGCCAACCCCTATGCATAGGTTCCCAATGTCACGAAACCCGCAAGTGATCACCAAGACATACATCAAGTGTTCTCATAAAGACTCAATCCGATAAGATTACTTCAAAAGGGGAAACTCAATTCATCACATAGGAGTAGAGGGGTAGAGACATCATAAGATCCAACTACAATAGCAAAACTCGGGATAATCAAGATCGTGCCATAGAGGAACACGAGAGAGAGAGAGAGAGAGAGAGAGAGAGATCAAACACATAGCTACTGGTACATACCCTCAACCCCGAGGGTGAACTACTCCCTCGTCATGGAGAGCGCCGGGATGATGAAGATGGCCACCGGAGATGGATCCCCCTCCGGCAGGGTACCGGAAAGGGGTCACGATTGGTTTTTGGTGGTTCTGGAGGCTTGCGGCGGTGGAACTCCCGATCTATCTTCTGTTCTAGAAGTTTTAGGGTACGACGGTATATATGGGTGAAGGGGGAACGTCGGTGGAGCTACGGGGGGGCCACGAGGCAGGGGGGCGCGCCCAGGGGGAGGGCGCGCCCTCCACCCTCGTGACCGCCTCGTGGCTCTTCTGACGTGGGGTCCAAGTCCATCAGGTGGGTTTCCTTCCAAAAATAACTTCTCCAGTTGATTTCGTTCCGTTTTGACCCCGTCTGATATTCCTTTTCCTCGAAATACTGAAATAGGCATAAAACAGCAAATCTGGGCTGGGCCTCCGGTTAATAGGTTAGTCCCAAAAATAATATAAAAGTGGATAATAAAGCCCAATATTGCCTAAAATAGTAGATAAAGTAGCATGGAGCAATCAAAAATTATAGATACGTTGGAGACGTATCAAGCATCCCCAAGCTTAATTCCTACTCGTCCTCGAGTAGGTAAATGATAAAAAGAAGAATTTCTGATGCGGAGTGATACTTTGGCATAATTTCAATGTAATTCGTCTTACTTGTGATATGAATATTCAGATCCGAAAGATTTAAGACAAAAGTTTATATTGACACAAAAATAATAATACTTCAAGCATACTAATCAAACAATTATGTCATCTCAAAATAACATGGCCAAAGGAAGTTCATCCCTACAAAATCATATAGTTAGGCTATGCTTCATTTTCGTCACACAAAGATGTTCCCAACTTCTATACCCCCGATGACAAGCCAAGCAATTGTTTCATACTCAAATAATTTCAAACTTTTTCAACCTTCACGCAATACATGAGCGCGAGCCATGGACATAGCACTATGGGTGGTATAGAATATGATGATGGGGATTGTGTGGAGAAGACAAAAAAGGAGAAAGTCTCACATCAACGAGGCTAATCAATGAGCTATGGAGATGCCCATCAATTGATGTTAATGCAAGGAGTAGGGATTGCCATGCAATGGATGCACTAGAGCTAAGAATGCTCAACAAAAGAAAACTAGTGGGTGTGCATCCAACTTGCTTGCTCATGTAGACCTAGGGCATTTTGAGGAAGCCCATTGTTGGAATATACAAGCCAAGTTCTATAATGAAAAATTCCCACTAGTATGAACAAGACAACTTATGAGACTCACTATATGAAAATGATGGTGCTACATTGAAGCACAATATATAAGACTCACTACATGAAGAACAAGGTGCTACTTTGAAGCACAAGTGTGGAAAAAGAGATAGTAGCATTGCCCTTTTTATTTTCTCTTTTTTTTGGGCCTTTCTCTTTTTTTTGGCCTTTCTCTTTTTTTATTGGGCAATGCTCTAATAATTATGATCATCACACTTCTATTGATTACAACATAATGATTACAACTCGAAACTAGAATAAGTTATGACTCTATTATGAATGCCTCCGGCGGTGTACCGGGATGGTGCAATGAATCAAGAGTGACATGTATGAAAAATAATGCATGGTGGCTTTGCCACAAATATGATGTCAACTACAAGATCATGCAATGGCAATATGACAAAAGTAAAGCATGTCATGATGATGATGGTGGAAGTTGCATGACAATATATCTCGGAATGGCTATGGAAATGCCATGATAGGTAGGTATGGTGGCTGTTTTGAGGAAGATATAGGGAGGTTTATGTGTGAAAGAGCATATCATATCACGGGGTTTGGATGCACCGGCGAAGTTTGCACCAACTCTCAATGTGAGAAAGGGCAATGCACGGTACCGAAGAGGCTAGCAAATGGCGGAAAGGTAAAAGTGCGTATAATCTATGGACTCAACATTAGTCAAAAGAACTCATATACTTATTGGAAAAATTTAGAAGTCATCAAACATCAAGTACTACACGCATGCTCCTAGGGGGATAGATTGGTAGGAAAAGACCATCGCTCGTCCCCGACCGCCACTCATAAGGATGCACAAGCCAGGTACACTTCATGCTTCAAATTTGTTACACAACTTTAACCATACGTGCATGCTACGGGACTTGCTAACTTCAACACAAGTATTTCTCAAATTCACAACTACTCAACTAGCACGACTATGATATTATCACCTCCATATCTCAAAACAATTATCAAGCATCAAACTTATCTTAGTATTCAACCCACTAAAAAGAAAGTTTCACATATCTTGAATACCAAGTATATTAACATTAAGCAAATTACCATGCTATTAACGACTCTCAAAATAATCTAAGTGAAGCATGAGAGATCAAGTTTCTTTAAAACAATCCACCACCGTGCTCTAAAAGATCTAAGTGAAGCACTAGAGCAAAAATTATCACGCTCAAAAAGATATAAGTGAAGCACATAGAGTATTCTAACAAATTCCAATTCATGCATGGCTCTCTCAAAAGGTGTGTACAACAAGGATGATTGTGGTAGACTAACAAGCAAAGACACAAATAATACAAGACGCTCCAAGCAAAACACATATCATGTGGTGAATAAAAATATAGCTCCAAGTAAATTACCGATGGAAGTGGACGAAAGAGGGGATGCCTTCCGGGGCATCCCCAAGCTTTGACTTTTTGGTGTCCTTGTATTATCTTGGGGGTGCCATGGGCATCCCCAAGCTTAGGCTATTTCCACTCCTTGTTCCATAATCCATCAAAGGAATTCACCCAAAACTTGAAAACTTCACAACACAAAACTCAATAGAAATATCGTGAGCTCCGTTAGAGAAAGAAAACAAAAGACTACTTTAAGGTACTGTAGTGAACTTGTTCTTTATTTGTTTTGGTGTTAAACCTACTGTATTCCAACTTCTCTATGGTTTATAAACTATTTTACTAGCCATAGATTCATCAAAATAAGCAAACAACACACGCAAAACAGAATCTGTCAAAAACAGAACAGTTTGTAGTAATCTGTTACTAACGCAAACTTCTGGAACCCGAAAAATTATACCAAAATTAGAAGTCCTGGGAAATTTGTTTATTGATCAGAAGAAATTTGAATCACTATTTTATCACGTTCTGGTGATTTTTAACAATTTGGGCACTGAGCGCAAAGATTCTGGAAATTACAGCAAGATCAAATAACTATCTTCCAAGAAGATCTAATAGGTTTAACTTGGCACAAACACTAATTAAAACATAAAACTACATCTAAACATAGGCTAGATGGATTATCTATTCCTAAACAGAACCAAAAAGAAAGAAACTAAAATAAAATTGGGTTGCCTCCCAACAAGCGCTATCGTTTAACGCCCCTAGCTAGGCATGATGATTTCAATGATGCTAACATAAAAGATAAGAATTGAAACATAAAGAGAGCATCATGAAGAATATGACTAGCATATTTAAGTCTAATCCACTTCCTATGCATAGGGAGTTTGTGAGCAAACAACTTATGGGAACAAGAATCAACTTGCATAGGAAGGTAAAACAAGCATAACTTCAGGATTTTAAGCACATAGAGAGGAAACTTGACATTGTTGCTATTCCTACAAGCATATATTCCTCCCTCATAATAATTTTCAGTAGCATCATGAATTAATTCAACAATATAACCAGCACCAAAAGCATTCTTTTCATGATCTACAAGCATAGAAATTTTATTACTCTCCACATAAGCAAAATTCTTCTCATTCGAAATAGTGGGAGTATCATAAGAGACTTGAATACTATAAATTGCTTCCACATTAAAATACTAATGTTCAGAGAAAGGATACTCATAATCATGACAAGTTTTATAAATATAATCATCACTACTTTTTATAGCATAAGTTTTATCACAATAATCATCATAAGTAGCAACTTTGTTCTCATCATAATCACTTTGCATATCAAAACATGGAAGGCTAAAAATATCATCATTATTAAACGTAGCATCCCCAAGCTTGGGACAAACATTAATTGCAGCAAGTATATTCTCAAATATGTCATCCTCATCAAACATAGCTTCCCCAAGCTTGGGCCTTTTCGTGTCATAAGCATAATCACTCTCATCATTAATAGTATGGATGGCACCAATAGTATAGCAAACATTATTATCATATTCTTCCAAGCAAGTGCCAAAAAGATTTTCAAGATCATAAGGAGTATCATTATCTTCCCAATCATAATCATCACAACAAGCAATAGGCATAACGAGATCATCATCAAGTGTATCATCTTCATTTTCATGGGGCATAGCAATAATAGGAGCAACTTTATTTGGGAGAGATACCTTTTTACCTCTCTTCCTTTTTATTTTCTTCTTCTTCACCACATCTTGTGTGTGTTCAATCCTCTTTTTGGAGCTCCTTATTAATGAGATTGGTTGAATAGAAGGCTCCTCCTCGTTACCTGATTCATCATAAGAAATAATAGGAGGATATTGGGAAGTCTCTTCCATTTCGTTAGTATTCTCTTCATCCTCTATTTGTTTTGTTTTCTTTATGTAATTGGCAATATAAGGATTTTCAATGCAATTCACCGCACAATACATATAAATTTCTTCTAGATCAATATCGAGGAATTTCTTGAGGTTATATTCTGGAATATGCTTAGTTTGACATTTCAATTCTTCATAACCCAAAACCAAACTTAGTTCATTATAATGTGCAAGGGAAATCAAGTCATCACAATTTTTGGACACGATTCGATCATGAAACAATTTGCAATTGATATTTAAATGACCATGTTCGTTACAAAGTTCACAAGTACGGCTAATATATCTTAAATTATCAGCACTAGCATTTAGCCTTTCTTGGAACTCTTTAGTTTCTAAGCACTTATGCCTCTTGCAATATCTATCTTCCCTATTTGGTGTGTCCTTGCAAACCCAATGCACTCCACAAAAATTGACACGCTTATAGGAGACATTTTCATCATAACTAGTGCAATCATCATTAGCATCATGGATATTCAAAGAATTCGTACTGACAACATTGCAATCATGCTCATCATTCAAATATTTAGTGCCAAACATTTTATAGATTTCTTCTTCTAGCACTTTGGCACAATCTTCCTTTCCATCATACTCACGAAAGATATTAAAAAGGTGAAGCGTATGAGACAAACTCAATTCCATTTTTTTGTAGTTTTCTTTTATAAACTAAACTAGTGCTAAAACAAGAAACAAAAAGATTCAATTGCAAGATCTAAAGATATACCTTCACTTACCTAGCCTCCCTGGCAACGGCGCCAGAAAAGAGCTTGATGTCTACTACACAACCTTCTTCTTGTAGACGTTGTTGGGCCTGCAAGTGCACAGGTTTGTAGGACAGTAGCAAATTTCCCTCAAGTGGATGACCTAAGGTTTATCAATCCGTAGGAGGCGTGAGGATGAAGATGGTCTCTCTCAAGCAACCCTGCAACCAAATAACAAAGAGTCTCTTGTGTCCCCAACACACCCAATACAATGGTAAATTGTATAGGTGCACTAGTTCGACGAAGAGATGGTGATACAAGTGCAATATGGATAGAAGATATAGGTTTTTGTAAACTGAAAATATAAAAACAGCAAGGTAACAAGTGGTAAAAGTGAGCGTAAATGGTATTGCAATGATAGGAAACAAGGCCTAGGGTTCATACTTTCTCTAGTGCAAGTTCTCTCAACAATAATAACATAGATAGAACATATGACAAGCCCTCAACATGCAACAAAGAGTCACTCCAAAGCCACTAATAGCGGAGAACAAACGTAGAGATTATGGTCGGGTACGAAACCACCACAAAGTTATTCTTTCAAATCAATCCGTTGGGCTATTCCTATAAGTGTCACAAACAACCCTGGAGTTTTTACTAGAATAACACCTTAAGATACAAATTAACCAAAACCCTAATGTCACCTAGATACTCCATTGTCACCTCAAGTATCCGTGGGCATGATTATACAATATGCATCACACGATCTCAGATTTATCCAACCAACATAAAAGTACTTCAAAGAGCGCCCCAAAGTTTCTACCGGAGAATCAAGAACGTGTGCCAACCCCTATGCATAGGTTCCCAATGTCACGAAACCCGCAAGTTGATCACCAAGACATACATCAAGTGTTCTCATAAAGACTCAATCTGATAAGATTAATTCAAAAGGGGAAACTCAATTCATCACAAAGGAGTAGACGGGGAGAAACATCATAAGATCCAACTACAATAGCAAAACTCGGGATACATCAAGATCGTGCCATAGAGGAACACGAGAGAGAGAGAGAGAGAGATCAAACACATAGCTACTGGTACATACCCTCAGCCCCGAGGGTGAACTACTCCCTCCTCATCATGGAGAGCGCGGGGATGATGAAGATGGCCACCGGAGATGGACCCCCCTCCGGCAGGGTACCGGAAAGGGGTCCCGATTGGTTTTTGGTGGTTCTGGAGGCTTGCGGCGGCGGAACTCCCGATCTATCTTCTGTTCTGGAAGTTTTAGGGTACGACGGTATATATGGGTGAAGGGGGAACATCGGTGGAGCTACGGGGGGCCCACGAGGCAGGGGGGCACGCCCAGGGGGGAGGGCGCGCCCTCCACCCTCGTGACCACCTCGTGGCTCTTCTGACGTGGGGTCCAAGTCCATCAGGTGGGTTTCCTTCCAAAAATAACTTCTCCAGTTGATTTCGTTCCGTTTTGACCCCGTCTGATATTCCTTTTCCTCAAAATACTGAAATAGGCATAAAACAGCAAATCTGGGCTGGGCCTCCGGTTAATAGGTTAGTCCCAAAAATAATATAAAAGTGGATAATAAAGCCCAATATTGCCTAAAACAGTAGATAAAGTAGCATGGAGCAATCAAAAATTATAGATACGTTGGAGACGTATCAGGTGTGAATAATAATAAGAGTGTACGTGCATTGGACTAAGCTGGAATTTGCGAGCATTCAATAAACAGGAGAAGCCAAGGCAATATGGGCTCTTGGTTAATTCAACAATAAAGCATATAAGAGCCACTTCAACAATTTAATCATGGTCTTCTCCTACTGACCCCCAAAGAAAATAAAATAAATAGAACTATTTACACGGGAAAGCTCCCAACAAGCAAAAGAAGAACGGGAAATATTTTTGGGTTTTGTTTTTTAATTACTACTACTAGAGCAAGAAAGTAAACTACTACTAATTTTTTTACTTAAGGTTTAACAAACACACAATAAGAAAGCAGGAAAAAGAAAATAAACTAGCATGGATATTACAGTGAAAGAGTATGAGCACCGACATCTAGCAATGAGTGTGTGTGAACAAAAATGTAATGTCGGTGAGAAATACGTACTCCCCCAAGCTTAGGCTTTTGTCCTAAGTTGGTTTATGGCCAGGGGTAGCCTGGCGGATACCCGTAGGTGTAGCTGGGGTCGTACTGCAACAAAGAATAGTTTGGATCATACTGTGATGAGGAAGACTCTGACCGCCATTGACTGACAGTCATCTCTGGATCCCAAGAATAAACAGATTGTCGTGGAGGCTCATCTTCTGGTTCCGGTTCCTGGGCTGGTGCAGGATTTTTGTAAGCTTGAATGGCAGCCCACGTAACGAGATAGGGTCCTACGAAATTAAAAAAAGAAGGAGCAGGCAACGTAATAGTTTCAGGATGATGTTTATCAAAGTATAACTTATATTTGAGCTCGCCATTCCTGTCCTTAACAAGAAAATCATGTGCTATCATACTCTTATAATCTAGATAAGCATTAGGCAGCAATTTTTCTTCTTTCTCATAATGCCTAATAGCTATGTTAAAATGTGCAGCAAGGCGAGAAGCATAAATGCCTCCAAAGATGGGGCCCTTAGTACGGTTCAGACTCAACCGTCTAGCAACAATTCCGCCCATACTGACAGTGTTGTCGCGGTACAAACCGTGGAACAAAATAATAATATCAGGAACACTAAGGTTCCCACAGTTCCCGCGACCAATCAAGTAACGACTAGCAAATAAGGCAAAATAGCGTAATACAGGAAAATGTATGCTAGTAATTCTTGCATCAGAAACCTTCCTGGTTTCTCCCATAGAGATAAGGTTAATAAATGGTTCCAACTCTTTACGGGGTGGTTCCTCTAAGATACCCTCAGGGGGTATGTTGCATACTGCGCAAAATTCAGACAATGGCATTTTCTTCACAACGTCATATAAATGAAACTCTACTGAATGAGGTGATTCCTTAGGGTAAAAGTAGAAGTTTTGCACAAAAGTATTTGTGAGTAAGAGATACTGTGGACGTTGGTCGCGGACGAAGTCGGTGAGCCGAACATTTTCAATAAATGAATATAAATCCTCATAAATCCCGGCCTGTGTCAAGAAATTATCAGAAGGCCATTCACACAGCCGTATCTCCGCGGTACGAGGCAAATTATATTTGGGCCTCTGACCTTCTTCATTTTGTTTCTCCTTTGAGCTTCGGCTCGATGAGCCCCTCAAAAGTCTCTTCATTATTTCTGAAATAACTGAAATTTTAGTAACTTCAAACAAAAGTGAACCAACTTCAATAAAACTGATAGCAACTACTCCTACAAGTGCCTAGAGACTATATCAAGCATTAGAACTACTTGGAACCATATAAATTTGACATGCAAGCTCAAGAACATGGTCACCTATGCAGCACAAATTTGCAAAGAATAAAGCACTAGAACAAAAACTAATTGGACCAATGGAGGAGTCACATACCAAGGAACAATCTCCCCAAGCAGTTTTGCAAGAGGTGCTTTGAGCAAGGAGATAGAAAATCACAGCAAAAGTGGCTGGAACTTGTGCTTGAGTTGGTTTTTCGGGTTTGTGTGAGGCAGAGGAAGAAGATAGGTGCTAAGATAAGTGGAGGAGGGCCACCGTGGGCCCAAGAGGCAGGGGGCGCGCCCTCCACCCTCGTGGCGAGGTGGCAGCTCCCCCCGCGGTGATTTTTGCACAGTAAATCCTCAAATATTCCCGACAAAATCATACTAAATTGGCATGGCATTCTGAGGACTTTTATTTTTGGGATATTTTTATATTGCACGGATAAGTCAGGAAACAGACAGAAAAATACTATTTTTGCTTTAATTCTACTAAAGAATAGAGAATATAAAGAGGGTACAGAAGGTTGTGCTTCTAGTTTCATCCATCTCATGCTCATCAAAAAGAATCCACTAACAAGGTTGATCAAGTCTTGTTAACAAACTCATTCTGATAATCATGAAGCCGGAGAAATTTCGAATAACACTAAGTTACCTCAACGGGGATATGCTCATCCCCAATAATAAGTATATCATATTTCTTTTGACAGTAGGAAGAGGAAATTCAAAACCTCCAAATATAATCGATGGAAATTTTCCAATAGAGTTGATACTGTGGACTTGAGGTTGTTTCCTCGGGAAGTGTACCGTATGCTCATTGCCATTAACATGAAAAGTGACATTGCCTTTGTTGCAATCAATAACAGCCCCTGTAGTATTAAGAAAAGGTCTTCCAAGAATAATAGACATACTATCATCCTTGGGAATATCAAGAATAACAAAGTCCGTTAAAATAGTAACGTTTGCAACCACAATAGGCACATCCTCACAAATACCGACAGGTATAGCAGTTGATTTATCAGCCATTTGCAAAGATATTTCAGTAGGTGTCAACTTATTCAAGTCAAGTCTACGATATAAAGAGAGAGGCATAACACTAACATCGGCTCCAAGATCACATAAAGCAGTTTTAATATAATTTCTTTTAATGGAGCAAGGTATAGTAGGTACTCCGGGATCTCCAAGTTTCTTTGGTATTCCACCCTTAAAAGTATAATTAGCAAGCATGGTGGAAATTTCAGCTTTCGGTATCTTTCTTTTATTAGTAATGATATCTTTTATATATTTAGCATAAGGATTCGTTTTGAGCACATCAGTCAATCGCATACGCAAAAAGATAGGTCTAATCATTTCAGCAAAGCGTTCAAAATCCTCATCATCCTTCTTCTTGGATGGTTTGGGAGGAAAAGGCATGGGTTTCTGAACCCAAGGTTCTCTTTCTTTACCATGTTTTCTAGACATAGAGATATCATTTGGATTATCAGGTGGTTCAGCAATAGGTTCACTAGAAGTTTGCACAGTTCTATCATTTTTCTTTTTCTTCTTTTTCGAAGAACTAGGTGCATCAATATTATTTCTCTGAGAATCTTGCTCGATTCTCGTAGGGTGGCCTTCAGGATACAAAGGTTCCTGAGTCATTCTACCAGTTCTAGTAGCCACTCTAACAGCATAATCATTTTTCTTACTATTCATTTCATCAAGTACTTCTTTTTGAGCTTTAAGTACTTGTTCTACTTGAGTGGTAACCATAGAAGCATGTTTGCTAACAAGTTTAAGTTCACCTCTAATATTAGCCATATAATCACCCAAGTATTTAATCATATCGTAATCATATTTCAATTGTCTACCAAAATAAGCATTGAAATTTTCTTGTTTGACAATAAAATTATCAAACTCATCAAAGCATTGCCTAGCAGACTTATAGTGAGGGATATCACCTTCATCAAATCTATAGAGAGAATTTACCTTTACTACCTGTGTCGGGATATCGGGATTAGGAGGTTCTTCAATAAATAAGGGATTGAGATCATATGTTTCTTCGACAGGCGGTAAATTAAGACCATGTATTTCTTCAATAGGAGGTAAATTCTTAACATCTTCAGCTTTAATACCTTTTTCTTTCATAGATTTCTTTGCCTCTTGCATATCTTCGGGACTGAGAAATATAACACCTCTCTTCTTCGGAGTTGGTTTAGGAATAGTCTCAGTAATTGGAGCGGGAGCTGGCTCAGGAGCGGGCTCAGGAGGTGCCCAATTATTTTCATTTGTCAACATATTATTCAATAGAATTTCAGCTTCATCCGGTGTTCTTTCCCTGAAAAGAGAACCAGCACAACTATCTAGGTAATCTCTGGAAGCATCAGTTAGTCCATTATAAAAGATATCAAGTATTTCAGGTTTCTTAAGAGGATGATCAGGCAAAGCATTAAGTAACTTGAGAAGCCTCCCCCAAGCTTGTGGGAGATTCTCTTCTTCAATTTGCACAAAGTTGTATATTTCCTTTAAAGCAGCTTGTTTCTTATGAGCAGGGAAATATTTAGCAGAGAAGTAATAAATCATATCCTGGGGACTATGCACACAACCAGGATCAAGAGAATCAAACCATATCTTAGCATCACCCTTTAATGAGAACGGAAATATTTTCAGTATATAAAAGTAACGCGATCGCTCATCGTTAGTGAACAGAGCTGCTATATCATTTAATTTAGTAAGATGTGCCACAACAGTTTCAGATTCATAGCCATAAAAAGGATCAGATTCAACAAAAGTAATTATATCAGGATCAACAGAGAATTCATAATCCTTATCAGGAACACAGATAGGTGAAGTAGCAAAAGCAGGGTCAGGTTTCATTTTATCTCTAAGTGATTCTTTGTTCCACTTAGCTAATAACCTCTTGAGCTCATATCTATCTTTGCAAGCTAAAATAGCGGCAGAAGATTCCATATAAAAAACATAACCCTCAGGAATAACAGACATATTTTCATCATCACTTTCATCATTATATTCAGATTCAATAATTTATTTTTCTCTAGCCCTAGCAATTTGTTCATCAAGAAATTCACTAAGGGGCACAGTAGTATCCGACATAGAAGCAGTTTCATCATAAGTATCATGCATAGCAGAAGTGGCATCATCAATAACATGTGACATATCGGAACGAATAGCGGAAGCAGGTTTAGGTGTCACAAGCTTACTCATAACAGAGGGTGAATCAAGTGCAAGGCTAGATGGCAGTTCCTTACCTCCCCTCGTAGTTGAGGGATAAATTGTTGTCTTAGCATCTTTCAAGTTCTTCATAGTGTCCAGCAGATATAACTCCCAAATGACTCAAAGAATAGAGCTATGCTCCCCGGCAACAGCGCCAGAAATTAGTCTTGATAACCCACAAGTATAGGGGATCGCAACAGCTTTCGAGGGTAGAGTATTCAACCCAAATTTATTGATTCGACACAAGGGGAGCCAAAGAATATTCTCAAGTATTAGGAGCTGAGTTGTCAATTCAACCACACCTGGAAACTTAGTATCTGCAGCAAAGTGTTTAGTAGCAAAGTAATATGATAGTGGCGGCAACGGTAACAAAAGAGTAAAGAAAGCAAAGTAATATTTTTGGTGTTTTGTAGTGATTGTAACAGTAGCAGCAGGAAAATAAATAAGCGTAAACCAGTATATGGAAAGCTCGTAGGCACCGGATCAGTGATGGATAATTATGCCAGATGCGGTTCATCATGTAACAGTCATAACATAGGGTGACACAGAACTAGCTCCAATTCATCAATGTAATGTAGGCATGTATTCCGTATATAGTCATACGTGCTTATGGAAAAGAACTTGCATGACATCTTTTGTCCTACCCTCCCGTGGTAGCGGGGTCCTATTGGAAACAAAGGGAAATTAAGGCCTCCTTTTAATAGAGAACCGGAACAAAGCATTAACACATAGTGAATACATGAACTCCTCAAACTATGGTCATCACCGGGAGTGGTCCCGATTATTGTCACTTCGGGGTTGCCGGATCATAACACATAGTAGGTGACTATAGACTTGCAAGATAGGATCAAGAACTCGCATATATTCATGAAAACATAGTAGGTTCAGATCTGAAATCATGGCACTCGGGCCCTAGTGACAAGCATTAAGCATAGGAAAGTCATGGCAACATCAATCTCAGAACATAATGGATACTAGGGATCAACCCTAACAAAACTAACTCGATTACATGATAAATCTCATCCAACCCATCACCGCCCAGCAAGCCTACGATGGAATTACTCACGCACGACGGTGAGCATCATGAAATTGGTGATGGAGGATGGTTGATGATGATGACGGCGACGAATCCCCCTCTCCGGAGCCCCGAACGGACTCTAGATCAGCCCTCCCGAGAGGTTTTAGGGCTTGGCGGCGGGTCCGTATCGTAAAACGCGATGATTTCTTCTCTCTGATTTTTTTCTCCCCAAAAGTCAATATATAGAGTTGGAGTTGGCGTCGGAGGGTCTCCAGGGGGCCCACGAGGTAGGGGGGCGCGCCCCCACTCTCATGGACAGGGTGTGGGCCCCCTGGTCTTCATCTTTGGCGAGGATTTTTTATTATTTTTTATAAGACATCCTGTGGAGTTTCAGGTCATTCCGAGAACTTTAGTTTTCTGCACATAAAACGACATCATGGCAATTCTGCTGAAAACAGCGTCAGTCCGGGTTAGTTCCATTCAAATCAAACAAGTTAGAGTCCAAAACAAGGGCAAAAGTGTTTGGAAAAGTAGATACGACGGAGATGTATCACTTACCCCCTTTTGAATGCTTCCTAGTACATTCTTCATGAGATGACCCTTGGTGGAGAGCTTGGAAGCAATCTTGGCGGCATGACGCTCTAATTCCTCCTCGGTGGTGAGTTGAGGAGCGGTCACTTGATCATCTTGAGCGCCGTCTTGAGCTTGTTCTTGATCTTGAACTTGCTCAGGGGAGAGAACTTGACCTTGGGCATCACTTGGTGTGTCAACACCGTCTTGAGCATGATCTTGCCCTTGGTCTTGTTCATGAGGTTGAGGGCCTTCACTTTGTTCTTAGGAAGCGTGTGGGACTTGGGTTGGTGATGGCTCCACTTGAGTGGATCATTGTCCTTCTCCTTCGGCCACAAGGGGTTGCTCAATGGGTAGGATAAAACCAACACCCATTCTTCTTATGGCTCGAGGAGGAATTTCATCACCTACATCACAAGTGCCACTTTGCTCCACTTGGGAGCCATTATTCTCAACAAACTCCATGTTACACGTCTCCTCAATAAGTCCCATGGATTTATTGAGGACACGGTAAGCATGAGAGTTTGTAGCATAACCAACAAATATGCCCTCATAAGCTCTAGCCTCAAATTTAGACAACCGAACACCTTTCTTGAGAATGAAACACTTACACCCGAACACCCGAAAGTACTTGAGGTTTGGCTTGTTACCGGTGAGTATCTCATATGGAGTCTTGTTCAAGCCCTTGCGGAGGTAGAGCCGATTGGATGCATGGCATGCGGTGTTGATGGCTTCGGCCCAAAAGTTGTATGGAGACTTGAACTCCGCCATCATGGTCCTTGCGGCATCCATCAACGTCCGGTTCCTCTCCGCAACACCGTTTTATTGAGGGGTGTAGGGTGCGGAATATTGATGCTTGATCCCCTCATCACTAAGAAACTCATCCTAGGTGTAGTTCTTGAACTCGGTGCCGTTGTCACTTCTTATTGTCAAGATCTTTGCATTGTGTTGACGTTGTGCTTCATTTGCAAAGTCAATGGCGGTTTGTTGGGTCTCGCTCTTCCTCTTGAAGAAATACACCCAAGTATATCTTGAGTAGTCATCCACAATCACTAAGCAATACTTCCTACCCCCAAGACTATCAAAGGATGGAGGCCCAAAGAGATCCAAGTGAAGGAGCTCCAAAGGCCTCTTCGAGTAAATGATAGTCGTGGGAGGGTGAGCCTTCTCATGAAGCTTTCCTTCGATACAAGCACTGCAAGCACGATCTTTAGCAAAACTAACATTAGTTAGTCCACGAACATTGTCCCCCTTGAGAAGACTTTGCAAAGATCTCATATTGACGTGGGCTAAACGGCGATGCCAAAACCATCTGTCGGTGTACTAAAGTAGGGGTACCTTAGTACCCCGAACTTGTGCACGGGCAGTAGTAGCGTCCCGCGGCAAGGCTTGCTAGGGGAGCGACAAGAGTCTCCACGGCCCTCTCTGGGCCGGACGAAGGCCAAGTGATCGAGCCTAGAAGACCAAGCCCCGGCAAGAGGAGCTTGCCGGGCCAAGAAGGCGATGTCCGGCAAGAGGAGCTTGCCGGGCCAAGGCGACAAGGCCCCGGCAAGAGGAGCTTGCCGGGACGACTAAGCCGAAGCACCAAGGCCTCGGCGGGAGGAGCTCGCCGGGACGGCCAAACCAATGGCACCCCAAGAGAAGCCCGCCGCGGTGCGCCGCGCGCCCCGGCAAGGCCTGACGAGCGACAAGCTCTCAGGTGCGGCAAGACAACCACCGCGGCAAGCCACTTGCCGCAGCAAACCACCACCTCAGGCATGCGCTCCAGCTCACCTGCCCACGCGTCACTCTGGAGCTTCCCCAGAGGCACGTGGCGGGGCGCCGCGCAACCTGGGGCGTGTGGTGGCATGCGACGTTGGCAGAGTCGCCCCCGTGGCAAGCGGAGGCGCCCCTAACGGTCCGCCTCGGCACTGTTCGGGCGATCCAGACGGGCATTTAATGCCTTTGTCCCCCGCCGTCAGAGTTAGGTGTGATAGCACTGTGCGGCCACTGTTCGCACAGTTCCTTGCCATTTTTACCCTCACCTGCGTCGCTACCTGTGGGAAACCCCTTAGCATATAAAAGGAGGCCCATGCGCACGTAGAAGGGGGGATCCAAAAAAAAGGGAGGACACCGAGTAGACCCTCGTCTACGTCCAACTCCAACTTACTGTAGCTTCTTGCGCTCCAGAGCAAGAACTCGAATCAACCAGACAAGCAGCAGTAGGGTTTTACGCATCCGTGCGGCCCGAAGCTGGGTAAAATCGTTGTGTGTGTGTGTCGCCTCGATCTGCTCTTTGCGCAACCTCCGCCCCCCGCCGAACCGAAAAGGGGCTCCGTCCCCATAGGTGCTCGTGGAGGCCGATTTCCCCCGACATCTTTGGCGCGCCATGTAGGGGGTGCGTCGAGGTTGTGTGAACCAGATCCGGCGTCCACGCGAGCCAGACTCTCATTGTTTGCGCCGGCATGGCGCCGAAGAAGAAAGCTCCGGAGGTGACCGGTCCGTCAGCGTCGAACCCGCCGCCCATGGAGCAGACGGGTGGTGGGGAGGACGCCGACGGAGGAACGGGCGCCGTCGAACCAGTTCTTGGTCCCGCGACGTCCGAGCTCGCCCCGCGCCCCTCTCAGGAGGCGCGAAACCAGCAGCGGTATGGTACCCATGGTACCATACGCTCGCTGGACCCAGACCGTGCTGGTGGGTCCCAAGGCGCTCAGGACCAACATGCGATCCAGCGTGCCGGAACGAGCGTCGTGTGGCTGCCTGGACCGGGTGCTGCTCCTTCTAACATAGTTAGGAGTTCGAGCACATCCCGCTCCTCGCGCCGTTCACCGCCTCTGCCCGCCACCCCAGCGGAAGCCCTCGCGCGAGCTCAGCTACTCCTAGACTATCCTCCGACGACGGACAAGCTCGACGACTGGAGGGCAACCATCCAGAGCCTCATCGGTTTCGCCAGCGGCGACACTCCGCGGCTGCACAGCGCGTCGCAGCCGCGGCCAGCCACCCAGGCGAGAACCGATGGCGCCAAGAATGGCGGGGGTGCGACCACCGTGCACTCCCCGCCCCAGAAGCCGTGGTCGCGGACTCGCCGGGCTCACCTCGACAACGACTCCACCGCGTCGTCAAACCCGCGAACTCGCCGCGACCAACGCCAAGTCCTTCACGAACGAAGGGAAGAAGACGCTCGAACCCGCATCGAGCGCAGAAGAGAGGCGCGGCGTCAATCAGACCAGCGCGTCGAGCCCTCTGGAGACATGCACGCACCGGGGGAACCAGGCAAACTGCCGTATTTGGTAGGCTGCCCCGCGTTCACCCGCGAGCTGCGGCAAGTCCAGTGGCCCAGCACGAAGAACTTCAAGCCCGACGTGCCCGAGAAGTACGACGGCAAGTCGCACCCGTCGGAGTTCCTCAGCATCTACACCATTGCGGTGCAGGCTGCCGGGGGACGGGACGACAAGATCCTTGCCAACTACTTCCCGCTGGTGCTCAAGCCCAACGTCAGATCCTGGCTCATGCACTTGCCGGATGGCTCCATCTCCTCCTGGCCAGATCTATGCCATCAGTTCGTTGGCGCCTTCACGGGCGGCCACAAACCCCATGGCCAGGCAAGCGACCTTCATCTGCTTGTTCAGAAAGAGGGGGAGCCTTTGCGCAAGTTCATCCAGAGGTTCAGCCGTGTGCACTACAACATCCCAGACGTCCACCCCGCCGCGGTGATCAGCGCGTTCCACCAGAACGTGCGCAACCGCAGGATGCGGGAGGAGATGGCGATGTGCAAAATCAAGGAGGTCAGCGAGCTTTACGCCCTGGCCGACAAGTGTGCACGCGCTGAGGAGGGGAGGAAGCTCCCCGGAGAAAGTGTTGGAGAAGGAGAATCCGACAGTGAAGGTACCGCCCCGGCAAGGAGAGGCCGGCGGCGGAACGGCAAAAAGAAGAAAAACCCAGAGGTACTGGTTGTCGAGAAGTCCGGCAGCGAGGGCTCCGCCAAGAAAGCCCAGGCGGGAGGCCCCGGCAAGGAGGTTGCCGGGTGCGCCAACTGCCGGGCGGTGGCTGCTGCCGATAAGCGGGACGGTACCGACAAGAAGTACTGCAAGATCCATTGTACCAGGGGCCACGACCTCCAGAGTTGCAAGCAAGTCGAGCGACTCGTCGAGTTGCAGAAGGCCGAGTACGCACGACGCGACAAGGAGAGAGCCCAAGCAGGCGGTGGGGGATCCGGCACGAAGCGTCCCGGCCCGGGGGAGCGCCGCGGCAAGGACAAGCAGCGGCAAGCAGACAGACCTCCCCGGGGACGCGACAAGGACGAAGACGATGATGATGACGAAGACATGGAAGACCCCGAGACCAGCGAGCAGGAGTTTCAGAAAGCCACTGAGGTCTTGTGTGTGGACGGCGGTGCCTCCCTGCACGCTTCCCACCACCAGCTTAAACGGTGGGTGCGGGAGGTCAATGCAGCGGAGCCACCCGTCGAGTCACGCAGACCCCTGAGATGGTCCAGCACGCCTATCGTCTTCGACATTGAGGACCACCCTGATCGCACAACCGCAGTCGGGTGCTTGCCGATGTTGGTTTCCCCAATGATCCGCAACCTCAAGGTCACTAAGATGCTAGTTGACGGCGGGGCCGGCTTGAATCTGATCTCATCTGCTGTTCTCCGGAGACTCCAAGTTCCCGACAGCGAGCTCGAAGAAACCGACACAGTCCAAGGAATCAACCCGGGAAGGAGCAAGCCGAAGGGAAAGATCACGCTGCCGATAACATTTGGCAGCGAGCTGAATTTCAGGACTGAGAAGGTCACCTTTGACCTCGCCGACTTCCCGTTGCCTTACAACGGGATCCTCGGCCGACCAGCGCTCGCCAAGTTCATGGCGGCCTCTCACTACGCATATAACATGCTCAAGATGCCTGGCCCGATAAGCGTCATTTCTGTCCCCGGCGACAAGAAGGATGCCCTTATCTGCGCCGACCAAATATACCGGGACGCAACAGCAGCAACGGCCCGCGGCCCACTTGCCGCTGGAGCTTCCGGGGGAAAGAAGAAGTCCGGCAAGTGCTCTGGCGCCCACTCCGGCAAGCGCGTCTCTTCGGAGTGCTGCGCTGCCGTCGAGGACGTGCCATCGAGCCCCGCCGGCAATAAGACCAAGCCCGGCAAGTGTTCTGGCGCCCACTCCGGCAAGCGCGCCTCTTCGGAGTGCTGCGCTGCCGTCGAGGACGTGCCATCGAGCCCCGCCGGCAAGAAGGCCAAGCCCGGCCAATGCTCTGGTGCCCACTCCGGCAAGCACGCCTCTTCGGAGCGCCGCGCTGCCGTTGAGGACGCACCATCGAGCCCCGCCGGTAAACACAAGAAGACGACGACTGCTCCACCAGCGACCAAGAAGGTGCCCGCCGAGGAGGACGGCACTGGTGGTACCTTCACCATCAGTGCCACTCTCGACCCCAAATAGGAAAGCGCGCTCGTTGCTTTCCTGCAGGCGAATGTCGATGTGTTTGCCTGGCAACCATCTGACATCCCCGGCGTTCCCAGGGAAGTGATTGAGCACCACCTTGCCGTCTGTCCCCATGCGCGGCCCGTCAAGCAAAAAGTCAGGAAACAAGTGGTGGAGCGCCAAGAGTTTATCGCGGAGGAGATCAGGAAATTGGAAGCGGCAGGCCTCGTCAGAGGTGTGCTCCATCCGACGTGGTTGGCCAATCCTGTTGTCGTGCGTAAAGCAAACGGGAAGTGGAAGCTTTGCATCGATTTCACCGATGTCAACAGAGCTTGCCCTAAAGATCCATTTCCCTTGCCGTGCATCAACCAGATTGTTGACTCCACGGCCGGATGTGGCCTGCTTTCATTCCTCGACGCCTACTCCGGGTACCACCAGATTTTCATGACCAAAGAAGACGAAGAGAAGACTGTGTTCATCACTCCATGCGGCACGTACTGTTTTGTGCGGATGCCTTTTGGACTGAAGAACGCAGGCTCGATGTTTGCGAGGGTTGTCCACACTGCTTTCGAGCCACAGATCCACAGAAATGTGGAGGCCTACATGGACGACATTGTGGTCAAGAGCAGAGACAAGGCAACCTTGGTTCAAGACTTGGAAGAGACCTTTGCGAACTTGCGCAAGATCAGCCTCAAGCTTAACCCCGAGAAGTGCGTGTTCGGAGTTCCCTCCGGCAAGCTTCTCGGGTTCTTCGTGTCTCAGCGTGGGATCGAAGCCAACCCCGACAAGATCAAGGCCATCGAGCAGATTGAAGCACCAACGCGTGTCAAGGACGTGTGAAGACTTGCCGGCTGCGTGGCGGCTCTCAGCAGGTTTATTTCCAGGTCTGCGGAACGCGCCCTGCCGTTTTTCAAAATCTTGAAAAAGGCAGGTCCAGTAAAATGGACTCCGGAAGCGGAGGCTGCGCTGCAAGACTTGAAGAAATACCTGTCCTCCGCTCCTATACTTGTCGCGCCTAGACTGCAAGAGAAGTTGCTGCTCTACCTAGCGGCAACCAATCAAGTGGTTAGTGCTGCGTTAGTAGCGGAGAGAGAAGCTGATGACGAGGCAGTAACCATGGCAAGCGCGTCCGACGACAAGCAGGGGGCTTCCCCGACAAGCTCTGGCCCCGGCAAGGGCGAATCCGCGCAAGCGCAAGGGGAAGTGCAGAAGAAGAGGATGGTGCAGCGCCCAGTTTACTTCGTCAGTTCCCTCCTGCAGGGAGCTAGGTCGAGGTACTCTGGTGTGCAGAAATTGCTCTTCGGCCTCCTCATGGCCTCGAGGAAGCTGCGCCATTACTTCCAAGCACACGAGATCACAGTGGTCACTCGCTTTCCGCTTAAGAGGATACTGCAGAATCCCGAAGCAATAGGCAGGATTGTCGAGTGGGCACTAGAACTTTCAAGCTTTGGCCTCAAGTTCGAGAGCACATCGACCATCCAGAGCAGAGCATTGGCAGAGTTCATAGCAGAATGGACGCCGACACCGGACGAAGAAATTCCAGAGACGAGCATCCCCAGCAAGGAAGCAACCAAAGAGTGGTTGATGTACTTTGATGGTGCCTTTTCGCTGGAAGGCGCCGGTGCCGGCGTGCTGCTCATCGCGCCCACCGGAGAGCACCTCAAGTACATCGTCCAGATGCACTTTCCCAAGGAGCAAGCAACCAACAATACGACAGAGTATGAAGGTTTGCTCGCCGGTCTCAGGATCGCGGCGGAACTTGGGATCAAGAAGCTCATTGTCAGGGGTGACTCGCAGCTCGTCGTCCGCCAAGTGAACAAGGATTACCAGTGCCCATTGATTGAGGCTTACGTTGATGAACTGAGGAAGCTGGAAGAGCGCTTTGACGGCCTGCAAATGGAATACGTTCCAAGAGCAGAGAACGACATCGCCGACGGCCTGTCAAAATGCGCCGCACTAAAGCTACCTGTGGAACCAGGGACTTTTGTGCTCAAGCTGACTCAGCCATCCGTGACACCATCGACTGGGCCGAGCAAGAAGAGAAAATCGGTCTCCGGTGACTATCTCCCGGCAGAGCTTCCCGAAGCCGCCGCCAAGAGAGTCCCCAAGATCGACGCCAAGAGTGCTGAGGAGCTGCCCGCTCTGGCAAGCCCCAGGGTTTGTCCCGACGAAGCAGGCGCTCCCGGCAAGCCATGCCCCGGCAAGCTTGCCGGGGAACGTCAAGCTCCGGCTGAGCCCCAAGTCCTCGCCGTAGAAGCTAATGTTCCTGCAGCCGCCGACATGCCTTTAGTCCTCGTCGTCGAGCCGCAGGCTTTGACGTGGGCACAGTAGATCGTCCGTTTCCTCCAGACAGGAGGACTTCCCGAAGAACTAGAAGAAGCGGAAAGAGTAGCCCGGCAGTCCAGTATGTACCAGTTCGTCGATGGCGCACTGTACAGAAGAGGACGCAATGGGGTGAAATTGAAGTGCATTCACCGGGAAGACGGACAGGAGCTGTTGGCGGAGATACATGGAGGCATATGTGGACACCACATTGGCGCCAGAGCACTTGCCGGCAAAGCGTTCCGGCAAGGTTTCTTATGGCCAACAGCCCTCCAGGATGCAACTGCACAAGTAACCAAGTGTGAAGCGTGCCAGTTCCATTCCAAGAAGATACACCAGCCAGCTCAAGCTCTCCAGATGATCCCTTTGTCCTGGTCCTTCTCGGTCTGGGGGCTCGATATCCTCTGCCCCTTCCCCCGAGCCGTCGGGGGCTTTAAGTACTTGTTCGTTGCCATCGACAAGTTCACAAAGTGGCCAGAAGTGGAACCGATGAGGAAGGTGACAGCCCAGTCCGCGATCAAATTCTTCAGGTCGATTGTTTGCCGCTTCGGGATCCCCAACAGGATCATCACCGACAACGGTACGCAGTTCACAAGCCACGCTTTCATGCAGTACACCCAAGACCTCGGCACCAAGGTCTGCTTCATTTCTGTTGCTCATCCCCGGAGCAACGGTCAAGCGGAAAGGGCCAACGCCGAGGTACTGCGCGGGCTCAAGACCAGAAGTTTTGACAGGCTGCTCAAGCGCGGACGGAACTGGATCAAGGAGCTGCCGGCGGTTCTTTGGTCGGTCAGAACGACGCCAAATCGAGCCACCGGCCAGACACCATTTGCTCTAGTCTATGGAGCAGAAGCAGTTACCCCCACGGAACTCGTATACGGGTCACCTCGAGTGCTCGCTTATGATGAGCTTGAGCAAGAGCGGTCGCGTGAAGATGACGCACTGCTCCTCGAGGAGGATCGTCTCCAGGCTGCTGTGCGATCCGCTCGCTACCAGCAAGCTCTGCGTCGCTATCATAGCCGCAAAGTTAAAGCCAGGAGCCTCGAGGAAGGCGACCTTGTTCTTCGGCGCGTTCAGTCGGCCAAGATACACAACAAGTTGACGCCGAAGTGGGAAGGCCCTTACCAGGTGAAACGAGTCACGAGGCCCGGCGCCGTCCGCCTCGAGACCGAAGATGGTACTCCGGTGAGCAATTCCTGGAACATTGAGCATCTTCGCAAGTTTTACCCGTAAGGCGCGGTTGTCGGACCCCGTCCGGCAACCAACTCTTTGTACAAAAGTCTTGCCGCAGTTGCATGTAATCCTTTGTACAAAGCCAGGCGCAGACCCTGGCAGCAGACAATGAAGCGCTGGCGCCCCCAAGTTTTAGCATGCATGCTGAGTCGAGTCTCGTCCTTGGTTAGGGTTGGTAGTGCCTAACAGTCGCTAACCCCTAACTTAGAGGTCGAGTCCGCGTCTTTTTCCCGTCCTTTCCCTTTGGCTCGCAGGAATCGCATACCCTTGCCGAGCCGCTCAAGGACGAAGAAGGGGAGAAGGGCGAGCCAGCACCCGCGCCCCGGCAAGCCAGAGTTGCCGGGGGCTGCAACCTCAGATAAGTCTTTACATCCCTTATCATGCATTCTCTCGTGAGCTGCAGAATGCGAAAACCTTGCTTCCTCCTAAAAGCTGCTGTGCTCTCTTAAGCGACAAACCCCGGAGCACGTTCTCGGGGCCCGCTTCTGATAGTAGCCGCGGCGGCAAGAGGAGGAAGCGAAGGGCCAGAACCCGCCTTCCCCTTGCCTCCGCCAAGAGCGTGAGGAGGTCCAAGGGGCGCGGGGAGACGGCAGGGTCCGTTTCCGGGCGGGGAAGTGTCTATCTTAATGATGCAAAGGGTTCGCTCCTTGCCGCGGGATGTACCCGCGAGACAAATGGTCCAGCAAACACTCCCTTTTCATTAAAAACATTCCACTCAGGTACAGCTCAGAGAGAATGAAAAACATGAAAGATGGGATTACAAGATTTAAACACAATTAAGGCCCGAGGGCTTACAAGATAAAAAGAGATAAGGTGCCCGTAATCCCTTTCTTGTCTCTCTCCTCAGGAGGTAGGGCAAGGAGGCGAGAAGGGCAAAAGGGGCGCCTAGACGAGCTACGGGTGGCAGAAGACGCCAAGAGAGCATCCGGGGCTCCGCCCGGGGGCTCCGGAGGCCGGATGGAGACGGCGACGCCGGAAGCGGAGCTCGAAAAGGAGGCTGCGGGACGTCAACACGCTGTCGAGGGCATCTAGCCCTCGTACTCCGAGTTGACGGCCTTGCCGCCGGCCTCTTCCGCAGCCTCGCCACTCCGGCCGCCCGAGAAGACGAAGCCCCGGCAAGAGAGTTTGCCGGGCCGGAGAGAAGACCCCGATGGTCGTCGCCGCGAGCAGGGGTGGTGACGGCGTCTGGGGCGAAGCTGGAAGACGAGGCAGCGGCCTTGCCGCCCGCCCTCTTCCTCTTCCGCAGCCTCCCTATGCCAGCCGCCCAAGGAGATGACCCCGGGGAGTTCACGGCGCCAGCGACGCGGACGATGGGGGTCGCCGGTGCCACGCGGAGCTGCGACCGGCACCTAGTCGGACCCGTCATCCCGGCAGCCGCTCCCCTCGTCGTCGCTGTCGCTCCCCTCCTCGTCACTCTCGCTCGAGGAGGAGCCTTCGCTGTCGGAGGAGCTATCCACGCAGCACCGGGCCCGGGTGCCGAGGTCCCCGAAGACCTTGACGGAGAGGAGATCACCCTCCATCAGCTTAAAATGGAGGGTGAACCCCTCCATCAAGCTGTGGATCCGGGCGAACGACTTCCACCCTCGGCCAAGACACATCATGCCGGGGGCTCGGGATTCGACGTGGACTCGCGTACCACTGATCCCGCAGCCCCTCATGCGCAGTCTCAGCGTCTCGTGTTGCTCCGCTTCCAGGACGTCCACGAAAGGAGCCGGGAGGCGGAGGCGACGGCAAGGCACCCGGCGCAGCCTGATGATGGACTCGCAGGGGTCGTCCCCGAGATGAACCGCCGGGAGAAATGGAGCCGCCGGCAGAGGCGAGGCCGGCGCGCCGCCCCGCCCGCCTCGAGCGCCTCGGCCCCGTCCACGGCCTCGTCCACGACCTCGCCCCCTCCCCCTTCCCCTTACGGTTGGCTCCGTCACCACGGGTGCAAGGGGAGGAGGGGCGCGCTGCCTGGCGGCAACCCTTGCCGCCACCGAAGAAGGACCAGGGTTCCCTTTCTCCATGACAGTTGGGGAGAGGGGACCAGGGATCTAAGAGAAGAAAGAAGGAAGGAGTGCGGACCCTCATCACCCCCTTCCGCTCCTTATAAAGGGGCGGAGTGGGGGCTCGGCCGCCCCGCCCAACCAATCAAAGCAGAGGAAGGGCAGACGACGGGGCCGACCCTCTACTTCGACCCGCGTCGGCCCGGTTTCCTGCCTCCACCACCGCAACCCCAAGCGCATGGAGGACGCGTGGCGGGCGAGCAGGGCCGAGGCGGCAGATGAGGCGACCTCTCCCCACCCCGTGATCGTGGGGGCGGGCGCCCCGAAAGCCGCGCCTCGACCCCGTTCGTTCACCAAGCCGCGCCTCCACGTCTCCCCCCCCCACTTGAAAGTGGGGGCGGACGTTTCGCCTTTCCAGATGAAGGAATCGTGCCCGACGTGACGCATGCCTGCGGGCCTCAGGCCCCGCGCACGCCACCCACGTCACGCACGCCTCACACGCCTCGCCCCCCACGACGCCGCGATAAGCGCGCGCCACTTGGGGAGGGCGTGACGGGCACAGAGTTAAGGAGCAGCGCAACCCAGGCCACGCGTGCCCGTGCACTGTTAGGGCCTGGCCCAACAACGCTCGGCACCGTGTATGGCCCAGACCCGGGGGCTCCTGTCGGTGTACTAAAGTAGGGGTACCTTAGTACCCCGAACTTGTGCACTAGCAGTAGTAGCGTCCCGCGGCAAGGCTTGCCAGGGGAGCGACAAGAGTCTCCACGGCCCTCTCTGGGCCGGACGAAGGCCAAGTGATCGAGCCTAGAAGACCAAGCCCCGGCAAGAGGAGCTTGCCGGGCCAAGAAGGCGAGGTCCGGCAAGAGGAGCTTGCCGGGCCAAGGCGACAAGGCCCCGGCAAGAGGAGCTTGCCGGGACGACTAAGCCGAAGCACCAAGGCCCCGGCGGGAGGAGCTCGCCGGGACGGCCAAACCAATGTCACCCCAAGAGAAGCCCGCCGCGGCGCGCCGCGCGCCCCGTCAGGGCCTGACGAGTGGCAAGCTCTCAGGTGCGGCAAGACAACCACCGCGACAAGCCACTTGCCGCGGCAAACCACCACCTCAGGCATGCGCTCCAGCTCACCTGCCCACGCGTCACTCTGGAGCTTCCCCAGAGGCACGTGGCGGGGCGCCGCGCAACCTGGGGCGCGTGGTGGCATGCGACGTTGGCAGAGTCGCCCCCGTGGCAAGCGGAGGCGCCCCTAACGGTCCGCCTCGGCACTGTTCGGGCGATCCAGACGGGCATTTAATGCCTTTGTCCCCCGCCGTCAGAGTTAGGTGCGATAGCACTGTGCGGCCACTGTTCGCACAGTTCCTTGCCATTTTTACCCTCACCTGCGTCGCTACCTGTGGGAAACCCCTTAGAATATAAAAGGAGGCCCATGCGCACGTAGAAGGGGGGATCCAAAAAAAAGGGAGGACACCGAGTAGACCCTCGTCTACGTCCAACTCCAACTTACTGTAGCTTCTTGCGCTCCAGAGCAAGAACTCGAATCAACCAGACAAGCAGCAGTAGGGTTTTACGCATCCGTGCGGCCCGAAGCTGGGTAAAATCGTTGTGTGTGTGTGTCGCCTCGATCTGCTCTTTGCGCAACCTCCGCCCCCCGCCGAACCGAAAAGGGGCTCCGTCCCCATAGGTGCTCGTGGAGGCCGATTTCCCCCGACACCATCCCACATCAACTTTAGCCATTAGGCATGTCGCGGTCTTAGTGGGTCGCTCCAAAAAGTTAATCACATATAGACCATTCTCGACATGCCCAACGAAGGCTACTTTAAGAGTCTTGCTCCACAAGAGGGCCACAATATCAATATCAAAGAAAGTGGCAAAGCCCATGATTGCAAGTTGACGAACGGAAAGTAAATTATATGCAAGGGACTCTACAAGCATGACCTTCTCGATCGTGAGATCATGAGAAATGACAACCTTGTCGAGGCCCAATACCTTAGAAGACGAGGCATCACCCCACTCGACATTGGTGGGCATATATGGAATCTTGTGCATGTCCACCACCAAGTCCTTGCTTCCGTTCATATGATTTGTAGGTCCACTATCGAGCAACCATGATCCCCCACCGGAAGCAAACACCTACAAGAGATCAATGCTTGGTTTTAGGTACCCATTTTTTAATGGGTCCTTTGATGTTAGTAACAAGGGTCTTAGGAACCCAAATAGACCATTCAACATATTCATGAGGAGAACCAACAAATTTGGCATAAACATGCCCATCACTAGCACGACATAACACATAAGAAGGATTAAAGTCGTCGGCTTTGTTGGGAGGGGTGGCCTTGCCCTTCTTGACATCGCCACCCCTCGCATTGTTCTTCTTCTCCTTGGAAGCACCCTCTCCCTCCTTCACAAAAGTTTGCTTGAGAGGAGGAGGTCGTTTGGTCTTGTCATTCTTCTTCTTGTTCTTGGGCTTGGGTGCGAACCCAATCCCCTCCTTGGCCACAACTTCCTTTTGATTGCTTAAAAGGTCGTTGAGGTTCTTCTCACCTTGTATGCATGACACAAGGCCTTTCTCAAGTTGCTTCTTCAACTTAGCATTCTCCTCAACAAGATGCACATGCTCACAACAAGGGTTAGTAGCATTTGCATTATCAATCAACACCATATGAGGAAAAGTGGCTTTCTCCTTGGTTAGCTTTACTTGGAGTTGATCATGAGACTCCTTGAGGCTAGCATGAACACCCTTCAAGACTTTTTGAGCCTTGTCGAGAATTTCAAACTCCTCTTTGAGTCTAGCAAGATCAACCCCAAGCTTTGCCTTCTCAGAGTTTAGCACACGAGAGACAACAAGAGCATGATCAAGATCTTTCTTTAATTTAGCATGATCATCGTTGTGTGACTCCTCAAGAGCCAAAAGAATACCACGCTCTTCCTCAAGAGCATTGGAAAGATCTAAAATCTCATCGGCATAGTCACGACTATGCCCCTCCATCTTAGAGATGGTATCTTCGTGAGCCTCGATCATGTCATTGGCTTCACCAAGTTGTTCCAAGAGAGCAACGAAGTGCTTCTTGGATTTACCCTTGAGTTTACCCATAAAGGCCTCAAACTCATTTTCCTCCACATTAGTTACCTCATGTTCATCAATGCTATCCGTCGAAGAAGGATGATCGATGATGGTAGTTTTGATGTTGGGGGTTACCTTGTTGGTGGCTTTAGCCATGAGGCACTTGGCAGTGATGCTCTCATTGGGTGAGTCGAAGAGAGACACCCGTGGAGTCGTCACAATGGCAACGGAGGCCATGGCAACCGACTCACAATCTTCATCATCGTCATCATCCTCATTGTACTCTTCTTGTACCACCAATGCCTTGGGAGGAGTCTTCTTGGTGAAGTTGCTCTTGTTGGGGAACGACTTGGCCTTGTCCTTACGGATGAGCTTGCCACCGCTGTCTTCCCTCTTCTCATAAGGGAACTCTGCAACAAAATGGCTCACATTGTCACAATTGAAGCAAGTTCTCACTCGTTGCTTGCCCTTTGCGCCACTTGAATTGTTCTTGTTGAAGTTGGGCCTTGAGTTCTTCTTGCTCCAAAATTGCCTTGAAGCAAGTGCCATGTGTTCATGATAGGCATACTTTGTATCTTCGAGGTTGCTCTCCTCTTCTTCCTCCTCTTCCTCTTCTTCGACATAGACCTTGGCCTTCACTGCAAGGTTGGGCCTTTTTGCTCTTTGAGAGCGAAGAACCGCATTGTCAGCGGTCTTGTCCAATATGATCATGGCCACAAACTCATCTAGCACCTCACTTGAGGACAAGGTGTGGAAGTCTGGCCTTTGACGAATGACGGAGGACATGGCTTTGTGGTAGGGCATCATTGCCTTGAGGAATTTGCACTTGATCCAATTGTCATCCGTGTCCTTACTTCCATGATCCCGGAGAGAGACCGCGAGCTTGGTAACTCTCCGATAGAGCTCACGAGGTTCTTCATCTTCTTTCATTACAAGCTCATCGACTTCATCTTGTACCACTTCATAGTTGGAACATTGAATGCTTGCGCTTCCCTGATAGAGGGAAACCACTTGGAGCCAAGCATCTTTGGCCAATGAGTAGGGCCGGAGATGAGGAAGGTCTTTGGGAGGGATTGCTTCTTGGATGATGAAGGGAGCATTCTCATTGAATTGATCATCCACGGCTTCTCTAGGAGTGAAGTTGCTCCGGTCATGTGTCACACCCTGATTTTCATGCCACAACACTTAAGCTAATAAATCATGATAAATTGTGGTTTGACAAAAACTTTTGAGTGTTTGGACTTTGCTTGATTTGATTTTTGTGTGTTGTTTGCAAGTGCTCTAAAAATCAAATAAATCCTCCAACTCTTGTACTCCTTCTCCTTGATCCAAAACTTCTTCCCAATGATCATGCCATGTGTATAGTACAATATAGTATTTTCTTACAAAAATAATTTGGCCAAAAAGTATTTTCAAAAATTAGTTTTCCAAAAACCCCTGAGTTGAGGATCGCACTGCAAGTACTTAATTAAGGGCAGTAAAAATCTTTACAAAAATAGGTTTGACTCCTATTAGATATAGGATCCCCAGAAACCACAAAAATATAATTTTAAAAGTTATTTTCCTATTTTATTTAAAGGATTTTTCTTAAGGCCATAAATGGTCTTTAATAGGTTAAAATTATTTTAAAGCTTTAAAAATATTTGAGAAAAATTAGGGAGACTCAATGGATTCTAACATGTCACATATGACATTTTTGATGATCTTGCCAAGTCTCATGTCATGGAGAACAGTATAACCTCATGAAACCCTCTCAAAACCACTTCTCTCCTTTTTCAAGTTTGAACATTTTTGCACTGTCAAACATGTCCAAATTATCTCACACTTGGTGCACATGCTCAAATGGTGTAATAATGCATCTAGACCAAATGGCACAAGTTGGAGAGAATGTTATCTTGATCAAAGTGCCCCAAAACCCTCTCTGACCAGAATCAAATTTGAACAAGTTTGTACTGCCAACTTTTTCTCCTTGACCCCAACTTTTGTGAGCATGTTCAAATCCTCAAATGATGACACTACACCAAGTGGTGCATCAAGGAGAATTGATTTGCATAACTAAATCTTGGTAAAACCATTTCTGCTAATTTCTAGGGTTTACAAAAGTTGCATTGGCAACTTTGCCCAAATAAACTCCAAATTGCTGGAAGGCCTTAATTATATGTGACATTTCACCCTGTGGAGTATCATGGCAATTGGAGTTCATTTTCTTGCCCAAACCAACAACAAACACCTTCTGCCATTTTTCTAAAAACACCAATTTGACCCCTTCCACTAATCTCCTTGAGCTCAACTCTTTACCACAGCTCCTCCTAGCCCCCTTTCACCTCTAGTAACAATGGCAAACCCATAGCTCAATTATTGGAGGGGTAAAACCCCACTTTCTCTCTCTGGACAACACATTTCCCCCTCTCCCTCAACCTCTCTCCTCTCCTACTGGCTGTCCAGGGCATCCAAGGCCCTCTCCCCTTTGTTTACTCCTCCCTAAACAACCTAGACACTAGTGGACATGCCCCTGGCGCATAAACAATGCCATGGCATGCCATTTGGGCGCTCTGGAGCGCGCTACGGTGCACACCCGCACTGCAGCCGCCCCCTTCCAACCGCCTCCGGCCACCTCGGGCCTTCCCAGCACGCCAACCAACGCCCCTCGACGTCCGCGTCATGACTCAGCGCTGTCCCCCTCCTCTCTCCCTCTCTCTCTCCTCCTGCTCGCACGCGAGCTGGCCACCCGAGCGTGCCAATGGTGTGGCTCACACGCGCGGTGCCCTGGCCCCCTGCTTTCCCTCTCTTCTCTCCCCTCACCCTAGACCAACCCCACAAAGGCCCTAGACACGCCCCGATGAGCCCCCGTGACCCGCTTCGACCGCAACAGGCTCGCCGGCGCACGGGTCCTCAGTGGACCGCCGCCCGCCTATTTAAGGGCCTCCTCGAGCCCTCCTCCTCACCACTCGCTCTCTGCACCACCAAATCAGTCCCCTGCACCCCCAGTTCCTCTCCAGAGCCGCCCGAGCTCGAGATCGAGCTCGAGCTCCGCCGCGTCGGCTCGCCGGAGTTCGTGAGGTATAGGCCTCCCCCGCTCCTCCTCTGCCTCGATCTGGAACCCCCGAACACCCCTGATCATTTCTCCCTTCTTCCCCACTTCTTTTGCAGCCGGAAACGGCCGGAACCGTCGACACCCGAAGCGTCTCCGCCGCGAGACCTCATAGCCGGTGAACCAGGCCGCCCCAGCGACGGCAACCACCTCCACCCGAACGGCGACACAACGCTGAGCCCAGCCGTGCCCTCGCCCGACCTCGCTGTGCCCTGCATCGTCGCCGGTGAGCTCGCCAGCCGCCTGGACTCAGGGTTAGGGATGACAGGTGGGCCCCGCCTGTCAGCCTCTCCCCTCCATCGCCCCCCTCTCTCTCGCTGACGCCTAGGCCCCGCCCGTCAGGTTTAAACCTGGCGCGCGCGCGTGCACCAGTGCGCTGGGCCGCATCGCTGGCTGGGCCGCTGCCCTGTGGCTGTTCTGGCCCAGCACGCACAGTGCCCCTTCCCCTTTTCTTTTTCTGAAAACTTGCAAAATTTCCACAGGATTAAATATTTATCCAAATGGAATAATTCCAACTCCTAAAATCTTAGAATAATCCCACCTATTTAATGGTGTAACTTTCATAAATATCCATCAAACTTTTCTGCACTGTTCAAATTTAAATTCAAATTTGAGCATTTATATTCCCCTCTAAAAACCCATTTCTCCTATTCTACAGCTCCAAATTCATAACTAGTAATTTTCACCCTCTTAGATTTTCCCCTAGTATTTATCAAAAATAAGTTGACATTTTTCTGAGCACTTTGGTTTTTCTGTTTTACTATTGCCTTATTTTCTCGTTATTTTCTTGCGACGAATAGATCCCGTATTTAACGAAGTAGTTGGATAAGAAGAAGGAGAAGGACTTGAAGACTTTGAAGACTAAGGCAAGCAGCCCTTTGACCATGTCTATGACACCCTTTTTATGCATGCCATATAGCACTTTATTAGTGTTGCTTCGAAATCATGATGTGGTGGTAACCACTTGGTGGGTTGCCTTCATTACTTCCTCGTTGGTACCTGCATTATGCATGACCCTACCTTCTTATGAGGGTTATGCCGGTGGGAGTAGATAGGATGCCAAAGTAGTTGCTATGCAAAAAGGAACGGGTATATGCATGGTAATGGAGTCAAAGTGTTTTCAAAGACTTTTCGAAAACCCCGTCGGGTGCCACTTATGCCCGAGGGAGATAATGAGATGGGTAACCACTTGATGACGAAGTGGTGTACCAAGGCAAGTGTGTGTGTTGTTTTCGAAAACGGATTAGATTTAAGATTTGTCGACTGTCCCAACCTTACATGCGCAACCACTCTACCCTTATATGGGAAAGGGCATTATTGATTACCTAGGCCGATACTAGCTTGGAGCCCGCATTACTAGTGACGGGAGAGTTGTTGGTGCGCTCTCTCAGGACGGGGTCGTGCCAGGTAGGGCGGCCATGATTGTTTTCACAGGGCACCGGATACACCGTTGTGTCCCCTCTCGGATGTTACGATCTCGAGCGAGTCTCGTATGATGTACATCATGAGCATACGGAACAACGAGTGGACTCCTTGTTAGTGTCGTCTAGGGAAAGATAGTGATCGGGTGCTTACCCCGGGTACTTGAGGTACCGCGGGTCGTGGATGACACGGAAGTTCCCCAGATCTTGTGGGTAAAGTGTGCAACCTCTGCAGAGTGTAAAACTATATGAATAGCCGTGTCCACATTCAAGGACAGTTGGGCGGTGCTGCTTAAACTACGTCCACGTGTTTGCTAACCAGTGTGTGTGTTTGGATAAGTGGGAAGAACTACTTGGGGTCAAGTCAAGGACTTGCCATGATTGAGTTGGGTTGGTGCCCACTCTATTTATGTTGATATCTGTAACCGGTCCTCATGGTTACTTGAATTCTCCTGATGCATGTCTTACAAGTTGTTGAACATGTCATTGCACTCAAAACTAGCTTTCCGCAAAAATATACCTATATCATGCATTGTTGTATCTTGAACCAAAACATGGGTTGCTTGCGAGTACATTCAAAGTACTCATTGGCTTGCCACTGGTTATTTAATTGGCCAGGCATGGAAGAACAGGAGTTCGAAGAAGAATTATTTGGAGACGAACATGCGAACTAGGACGTTTCCCAGTCAGAATGCCTGTAGGGTTAAGGCAGATGGCATGGGTTCTACTTATCGACGAAGATTTCCGCTGCTTGTGTTTCATTTGATGTTCAGCCCTTAAAGCTTTATCTATGTAAGACTTGACCATAATGGTCATAATTTGTGTAAGACGGTATGTATGGATGTAAGACTCTTGTTATTCAGCTTCTGTGTGTTCAGTGAGCATTGATCTCTGGGATCACTGTACACGTGCATTCGATGATCACGACTTATGAGTCGGGGTTCCCACAGAGCTGGTATTAGAGCCATCCTGACTATAGGAAGCCTTAGTTAGCATGGACGTTAGTTAGCTTGATACCATCTAAACTTCTCTTCTTCTCTAAGCTTACCAAACCCGAGGGATATTTTCCATATTGACCTTCCCCATTCAACTTTTGTAGATGGCCGTCGCCCCCTTGAGACTCCTTATGACAGGATTTCCATCACTCCTAAAGGACTGCCTCCGACAATGCCACTATCCCTTGCTGCCCATATACACCCTGCATGAACTGGAAAATGATGTGCTCGAGAAGGAGTTCTACGCCAAGGGTTTTGTGCCTGCCAAGACCTTACCCCAGGGGTGGTTCTTCATTGGACCACCCATGCCAACAAAAGACCTGGCCATTCAGCAAGTGGCATATGAAGGGCTCCTCCGACTTCGAGGCCTCCTTCCAGAAATGAAAGAAGAACACGCCACCCGCTATCTACCTGGAAAGAACGGATTTGGAGCCCCAGCTCAAGTGATGATTTCCCCAGAAGACGAGGATCCAACCCTCAAGTACCAGATTCGCTTCATCCACGCAGGAGACTACCTTCTACGTCACCTGACCGAAGCGTTCCTTAAGGCTTGCCAAGAGCTCCCTTCACTTCTGCACCTCCACTGCATCGAGAAGAAGAAGATGGCCGAGCAAGGACAGCAAATCAGTGCCTTACAAGCCCACCTCGCCAGTCAAGAGCAACAAATCAAGGAACTTCGGAAAACCCGCAACCAAACCCCATGCAGGAAGCATAGGAATGAATTCCCATATCCACCTCGTAGAAGATCGTCGTCAGGCCATCGACGACATAACCCCAGTCTGGATAACAACCTTTTTGCTTCCATCACTTGTCACGGGTGTGGTGGACTTGGGCACATTAAAAGGATATGTCCCAACAAGCAGCTGACTGCCGCATACCCTTTGGCACCACAAGGGGAACCCAGAGACTGAAGACTGAACGCCCTTCTCTCCAAGCAAGCACGACTACCAAGTCCGAGGACCCCTAGGGTAGGATGAGTCGTGTATCCCCGTATCCGTAGTCGAGTCCGTGAGATGGTTCGAATGGAACCACGTTTTGTGTTGCTTGTTTTTACTTGTTGTGTTTTGATATAAGTCGCACTTTTGCCCTAGGCAGCTTGTACGCGACTATATCACCTATCTTATCTTAATGAATGTGCGTGGCCTTAACGACACTTGTTGCTTGAACTTGCACTATAGAACCCCCTTTAGGCATTCCCCTCCTTTATGCTACTTCTCCCTCTCATCCCTCTCATCAACTGAAGGCTAGCAAGACAAGATGCACCAAGAATTCCACCTCGGTAGCCAACTAGCACTGAAGACCTTTTTGTTGCAGCCTCCTCGACCAAGTGAAACCCCGTAGAGTTATGTTTAACCCTCCAGACTAGAAACCCATTCCTAGACCCTTCGAGACTTCATGAGATACCCAACTCGAGTCCTTAACCATGTGCTTAACCTGTAGAATTGCAAGAGAACTAGTTAAGCCTATGTAAACCTTGCACAACACTAGGTTCATTATGGGACTAGTGGACATAGTGAACAAGCACACTATCATCCTAATATAGCACAAGAACTGACGATGCCATAAGGAAGACCAGTTTAAAGATATAGGAATTGAGGTCAAATGACTATATGAGTTTATATCTATGACTTAAGGAATTATATGAGACTATTTGGTGGATTATGAGGCTTTGATGTTGGTAGATGAACTTGGTGGGATCATGAGTATAGAGTAGCATAGTTTACCCCTGAGTAAATTGGATTTATAGGACCATTATGATCGCAAGCTGAAACTCCTGGAAGTGTAAGGATTTAACTTGATCAGATGATATTGATAGGAGACAATTGATATTGCAATAATGACTTGGGGGAAAGTGTAGAAATTCCCGTTGGACACGAGATTTGGATTTAAGTAGGTGATTCTAGATGAATATAGATGCTGAGTATGTCTACATGGTTCGTAGTAAATTGGATTTAGACTGATGATCTCGATCGTGATACCATGTTTCTTGGAGGACAATAAACTAGGAGATTGGATTAATTGTCGGAGCTGATATAAGCTTGCCCTTGGAGTTTAGTGACCATGATAATGGAAATTGGTGGACTTACTATAGTAGAGACAACCCTTTCAAGCATTTAGGGATTATATGGACTTTAGGAGATCATGTGGAACACCATAGACATTGGATTTGTAAAATTAATGGATTATGTAGCGGTTAATGGAAGCTAATGGGCTATTGGAGTTGATTCATAGGAAGGAAACAAGATCTTGGAGTGGCTTACGACGTGTTTCCTTAGGATGGAGATGCCTTATCATGAACCCTGGATCAATAGACTGAGCACTTGGATTGTGGTGATTAAATTCAAGCTTAGCAGCTTATATGCTCTACCCATGGATTTTTAGGGGTAGACATACATGTGAGATTAGGGATCGTAGACATATATGATTTTGTTAGACCTCCCCTTGGGAGTCATGAGGATATGAATAACATGAGTGATGGTTGGAGTTGACCTATGCGGGATGATTCTTTCGGTGGCATGATGTGATTGTTGGGAAGACTAGATAGAACAATTGGCATCTCAAGAACCGTGCTTAAGGATAAGGTGACAAAGGTTTGCTCACACACCAGGATCCTTGAAACCCTCAAGCCCCACCAAGCCACAACATGGTCAGAATCACAACCATGGGCTTTGGCTCTGGGTCAAGTAGACCCTGGCCAACACTCAACCTTGACCACCACCGATACCCCAACCTATACCCTATGTACCCCGTGGGCGAGTCTTCACGGAGTACTCGAACAAGTTAGTTGCCATCTTTCCTTAATGACATACTTGCCTACCCGAAGACGGAAGAAGAACCATTCAGCTGGTTAGTGAACATCTGAAGACCGCCATGTCAAGGAGGAAGAACTACACCAACCACCCTCGTCAAGAAGTAAACCTCCGCATCGAAGACCAGGCATATCTGCAAGCCACTTCTCTCAAGGGAACCAAGCATTTTCATGACAAGGAACCCACGCCAAGATTCATCGGCCCTCTTCGAGATCACTTCAAGGTTCAACAACCCCCCTTTTTGGGTCACTGCAAGACGAAGAATAGATGGCTACCAGTTAGAGTTACCGCCTGAGTTACCCACTGTGCTTAGCGTTTTCCACGTGACACACCCCCGAAAGTGTTTCCAACTTCCTAACTAGCCCGATCCCTACCAGGGCATCAATCACCGAACCATTGACCCCCAGCCCAACCTGACCTAATGCGAGAGACCGCTTAGCAACCTGGATCAAGCAAGAACATCATACCCGAAGCCACACCATCAAGTACTTCAAGCTCAATGGAGCACTACACGGAAGCAGAAGCAGTATGAGGACGTGAAGACTACCCCAGATCCAAGTTTCTGTATTCCTTCCCGCGCCTAGTCTGGGAATCTCGGGGATGAGATTCTTGTAAGGGGGGTAGGTCTGTCACACCCTGATTTTCATGCCACAACACTTAAGCTAATAAATCATGATAAATTGTGGTTTTACAAAAACTTTTGAGTGTTTGGACTTTGCTTGATTTGATTTTTGTGTGTTGTTTGCAAGTGCTCTAAAAATCAAATAAATCCTCCAACTCTTGTACTCCTTCTCCTTGATCCAAAACATCTTCCCAATGATCATGCCATGTGTATAGTACAATATAGTATTTTCTTACAAAAATAATTTGGCCAAAAAGTATTTTCAAAAATTAGTTTTCCAAAAACCCCTGAGTTGAGGATTGCACTGCAAGTACTTAATTAAGGGCAGTAAAAATCTTTACAAAAATAGGTTTAACTCCTATTAGATATAGGATACCCAGAAACCACAAAAATATAATTTTAAAAGTTATTTTCCTATTTTATTTAAAGGATTTTCTTAAGGCCAGAAATGGTCTTTAATAGGTTAAAATTATTTTAAAGCTTTAAAAATATTTGAGAAAAATTAGGGAGACTCAATGGACATATATTTTCCATATATATGAGTTTCAACACATGGTCATGATCAAAATATTGGACAAAACCTCCCAAAACCATTTCTGCTCATTTCAAGGATTTGAAATATTTCTACAGGAAATATTTTCATAAAAATCCAAGAAAATTCTAACATGTCACATATGACATTTTTTATGATCTTGCCAAGTCTCATGTCATGGAGAACAGTATAACCTCATGAAACCCTCTCAAAACCACTTCTGTCCTTTTTCAAGTTTGAACATTTTTGCACTGTCAAACATGTCCAAATGATCTCACACTTGGTGCACATGCTCAAATGATGTAATAATGCATCTAGACCAAATGGCACAAGTTGGAGAGAATGTTATCTTGATCAAAGTGCCCCAAAACCCTCTCTGACCAGAATCAAATTTGAACAAGTTTGTACTGCCAACTTTTTCTCCTTGACCCCAACTTTTGTGAGCATGTTCAAATCCTCAAATGATGACACTACACCAAGTGGTGCATCAAGGAGAATTGATTTGCATAACTAAATCTTGGTAAAATCATTTCTGCTAATTTCTAGGGTTTACAAAAGTTGCATTGGCAACTTTGCCCAAATAAACTCCAAATTGGTGGAAGGCCCTAATTATATGTGACATTTCACCCTGTGGAGTATCATGGCAATTGGAGGTCATTTTCTTGCCCAAACCAACAACAAACACCTTCTGCCATTTTTCTAAAAACACCAATTTGACCCCTTCCATTAATCTCCTTGAGCTCAACTCTTTACCACAGCTCCTCCTAGCCCCCTTTCACCTCTAGTAACAATGGCAAACCCATAGCTCAATTATTGGAGGGGTAAAACCCCACTTTCTCTCTCTAGACAGCCCATTTCCCCCTCTCCCTCAACCTCTCTCCTCTCCTACTGGCTGTCCAGGGCATCCAAGGCCCTCTCCCCTTTGTTTACTCCTCCCTAAACAACCTAGACACTAGTGGACATGCCCCTGGCGCATAAACAATGCCATGGCATGCCATTTGGGCGCTCTGGAGCGCGCTACAGTGCACACCCGCACTGCAGCCGCCCCCTTCCAACCGCCTCCGGCCACCTCGGGCCTCCCCAGCACGCCAACCAACGCCCCTCGACGTCCGCGTCACGACTCGGCGCTGTCCCCCTCCTCTCTCCCTCTCTCTCTCCTCCTGCTCGCACGCGAGCTGGCCACCCGAGCGCGCCAATGGTGCGGCTCACACGCGCGGTGCCCTGGCCCCCTGCTTTCCCTCTCTTCTCTCCCCTCACCCTAGACCAACCCCACAAAGGCCCCAGACACGCCCCGACGAGCCCCCGTGACCCGCTTCGACCGCAACAGGCTCGCCGGCGCACGGGTCGTCGGTGGACCGCCGCCCGCCTATTTAAGGGCCTCCTCGAGCCCTCCTCCTCACCACTCGCTCTCTGCACCACCAAATCATCCCCCTGCACCCCCAGTTCCTCTCCAGAGCCGCCTGAGCTCGAGATCGAGCTCGAGCTCCACCGCGTCGGCTCGCCGGAGTTCGCGAGGTATAGGCCTCCCCCGCTCCTCCCGTGCCTCGATCTGGAACCCCCGAACACCCCTGATCATTTCCCCCTTCTTCCCCGCTTCTTTTGCAGCCGGAAATGGCCGGAACCGTCGACGCCCGAAGCGTCTCCGCCGCGAGACCTCATCGCCGGCGAACCAGGCCGCCCCAGCGACAGCAACCACCTCCACCCAAACGGCGACACAACGCTGAGCCCAGCCGTGCCCTCGCCCGACCTCGCCGTGCCCTGCATCGTCGCCGGTGAGCTCGCCAGCCGCCTGGACTCGGGGTTAGGGATGACAGGTGGGCCCCGCCTGTCAGCCTCTCTCCTCCATCGCCCCCCTCTCTCTCGCTGACGCCTGGGCCCTGCCCGTCAGGTTTAAACCTGGCGCGCGCGCGTGCACCAGTGCGCTGGGCCGCATCGCTGGCTGGGCCGCTGCCCTGCGGCTGTTCTGGCCCAGCACGCACAGTGCCCCTTCCCCTTTTCTTTTTCTGAAAACTTGCAAAAATTCCACAGGATTAAATATTTATCCAAATGGAATAATTCCAACTCCGAAAATCTTAGAATAATCCCACCTATTTAATGGTGTAACTTTCATAAATATCCATCAAACTTTTCTGCACTGTTCAAATTTAAATTCAAATTTGAGCATTTATATTGCCCTCTAAAAATCCATTTCTCCTATTTTACAGCTCCAAATTCATAACTAGTAATTTTCACCCTCTTAGATTTCCCCCTAGTATTTATCAAAAATAAGTTGACAATTTTCTGAGCACTTTGGTTTTTCTGTTTTACTATTGCCTTATTTTCTCGTTATTTTCTTGCGACGAATAGATCCCGTATTTAACAAAGTAGTTGGATAAGAAGAAGGAGAAGGACTTGAAGACTTTGAAGACTAAGGCAAGCAGCCCTTTGACCATGTCTATGACACCCTTTTTATGCATGCCATATAGCACTTTATTAGTGTTGCTTCGAAATCATGATGTGGTGGTAACCACTTGGTGGGTTGCCTTCTTTACTTCCTCGTTGGTACCTGCATTATGCATGACCCTACCTTCTTATGAGGGTTATGCCGGTGGGAGTAGATAGGATGCCAAAGTAGTTGCTATGCAAAAAGGAACGGGTATATGCATGGTAATGGAGTCAAAGTGTTTTCAAAGACTTTTCGAAAACCCCGTCGGGTGCCACTTATGCCTGAGGGAGACAATGAGATGGGTAACCACTTGATGACGAAGTGGTGTACCAAGGCAAGTGTGTGTGTTGTTTTCGAAAACGGATTAGATTTAAGATTTGTCGACTGTCCCAACCTTACATGCGCAACCACTCTACCCTTATATGGGAAAGGGCATTATTGATTACCTAGGCCGATACTAGCTTGGAGCCCGCATTACTAGTGACGGGAGAGTTGTTGGTGCGCTCTCTCGGGACGGGGTTGTGCCAGGTAGGGCGGCCATGACTGTTTTCACAGGGCACCGGATACACCGTTGTGTCCCCTCTCGGATGTTACGATCTCGAGCGAGTCTTGTATGATGTACATCGTGAGGATACGGAACAACGAGTGGACTCCTTGTTAGTGTCGTCTAGGGAAAGATAGTGATCGGGTGCTTACCCCGGGTACTTGAGGTACCGCGGGTCGTGGATGACATGGAAGTTCCCCGGATCTTGTGGGTAAAGTGTGCAACCTCTGCAGAGTGTAAAACTATTCGAATAGCCGTGTCCACGGTCAAGGACAGTTGGGCGGTGCTTCTTAAACTACGTCCACGTGTTTGCTAACCAGTGTGTGTGTTTGGATAAGTGGGAAGAACTACTTGGGGTCAAGTCAAGGACTTGACATGATTGAGTTGGGTTGGTGCCCACTCTATTTATGTTGATATCTGTAACCGGTCCTCATGGTTACTTGAATTCTCCTGATGCATGTCTTACAAGTTGTTGAACATGTCATTGCACTCAATACTAGCTTTCCGCAAAAATTTACCTATATCATGCATTGTTGTATCTTGAACCAAAACATGGGTTGCTTGCGAGTACATTAAAAGTACTCATTGGCTTGCCACTGGTTATTTAATTGGCCAGGCATGGAAGAACAGGAGTTCGAAGAAGAATTCTTTGGAGACGAACATGCAAACTAGGACGTTTCCCAGTCAGAATGCCTGTAGGGTTAAGGCAGATGGCATGGGTTCTACTTATCGACGAAGATTTCCGCTGCTTGTGTTTCATTTGATGTTCAACCATTAAGGCTTTATCTATGTAAGACTTGACCATAATGGTCATAATTTGTGTAAGACGGTATGTATGGATGTAAGACTCTTGTTATTCAGCTTCTGTGTGTTCAGTGAGCATTGATCTCTGGGATCACTGTACACGTGCATTCGGTGATCACGACTTATGAGTCAGGGTCCCCACATCATGCGGATAAAAACCTTCTTCAATGACTCTCCAAAGGTTAGTGTTCACATGATCTAAATGATGCTTAAAACGGTAGACCCAAGAATCAAAATCCTCCTTTTTATCAATCTTGGGGGGAGGACCGGCATGATTCAAGTGAGTAGAAGGAATCGGTCCACCATAGACAAGTGGAGGTTCCACATGGGCAAAGATGTCGGTGCCACTTTTACCACTAGAAGGAAGGGCTTTCTCGCTAGTAGCTTCCCCCGTGTCGGAGGTAGCATCCGTCACCTTGTTGGCGGGATCACCCACTTTCAACGGTGCGGTGGAAAGTTTAAGCCCTTCTAAGAATTCATGAAACATGCCTTTGACCTCGGTCATCATGAAGGTTTTCAATGTTTCCAATGCCACATTGAACTCCTCACGAGAGACCGCGGTTCCCCCATCTCCCGTAGAAGAGATCGGATTTGCACCGGAGTGCTCCTCCGCACCTTCTACGACGTCAACCATACTCTTCGGACGATAAAGTCCTTAATCAAGATACAAGGCTCTGATACCAACTGAAAGGATCGATATAGTTGACTAGAGGGGGGGGGGGTGAATAGGCAACTAACAATTTTTAGCTTTTCTTTAACAATTTAAACTTTGCATCAAAGTAGGTTGTCTAGATATGCAACTAAGTGAGCAACCTATATGATGCAACAATGATAAGCACACGAGCAAGCAAGATATATAACACAAATAAGCTTGCACAAGTAAAGGCACGAGATAACCAAGAGTGGAGCCGGTGGAGACGAGGATGTGTTACCAAAGTTCCTTCCCTTTGAAGGGAAGTACGTCTTCGTTGGAGCGATGTGGAGGCACAATGCTCCCCAAGAAGCCACTAGGGCCACCGTATTCTCCTCACGCCCTCACACAATGCGAGATGCCGTGATTCCACTATTGGTGCCCTTGGAGGCGATCTCACATGGTTGGGGCAATCTCCACAACTTAATTGGAGGCTCCCAACGACACCACGAAGCTTCACCAAAATGGACTATGGCTCCGCGGTGACCTCAACCGTCTAGGGTGCTCAAACACCCAAGAGCAACAAGATCCGCAAGGGATTAGTGGGGGAATCAAATTTCTCTTGGTGGAAGTGTAGATCGGGGCCTTCTCAACCACTCCCGAGCAAATCAACAAGTTTGGTTGGCTAGGGAGTGTGATCGGGCGAAAATGGAGCTTGAAGCAACAATGGAGCTTAGGGTTGGAAGAGGTGGTCGACTAGAGGAAGAAGACACCCCTTTTATAGCTGAGGGAAAAATCCAACCGTTATCCACCTAGCCAGCCTGCAACATGTGGTACTACCGCTCGAGAAGCGCGGTACTACCACAAGGCCATGCGGTACTACCGTGAGGGATCACGGTACTACCGCGGCAGCGGCAGGAACTAGAACATGCCTGACTAAGAGCGGTACTTCCGCGAGCGCGGTACTACCGCTCCCCCTTGCGGTACTACCGCAAGGCAGGAAAGTCTTAGTCTGTAAAGGGCGCGGATGAATAAAAATACATCCGTGCCTACTTCCGCTGGAAATCAAACGATGCAAAAATCAGACACGGTACTACCGCTGGGAAGCGGTACTACCGCATGGAAGCTGAACTAGGCCGCGCGCGGTACTACCGCACACGAAGTGCGGTACTACCGTGGCGGCGCGGATGTAAAAAAAATTACATCCGCCCCTACTACCGCGAAGCAACGGTACTTGGCCTGGGGCCACGGTACTATGGCTCCAGAGGAGCGGTACTACCGTGGGCTCCCACGGTACTACCGTGCCGTAGCATGGTACTACCACAGGTGCCTGCGGTACTACCGCTCCAGGGAGCAGTACTACCGCAAGCACAGCAACAACAGCCAGGACAATCGCATAGAGGATAAACGGGGGATGCTCCAAAGGTCAGGGGAAAGGAGGAGACAAGGAAGGAAACGTGTACGTGATGATTCCGCCCGAACCTTTCTGACACAGACCCCCTCTTAATAGTACGGCTTTCCTGCGACTCAAATCCACCAAAAAGAAACGTAGAAAAACGCCATCTTCAATAGTCTTCGAGGGGCACCAAACCGTCTTGTGCCTAGCGATGAAACGTCTGAGAAACTCAAGGCACATGATTAGTCCACAAAAGCATTGTCATCAATCACCAAAACACCTCAGGGATAAATATGCCCTTACAAAAGTCAGGATTATATTCATGCCACAATCAATGAACGTCCGCTCCATAGCCATTCTCAGCTAGCTTATAGGCCACCTCATTACAATTTCTCTCTTTTCTTTTTGTATGGATATTATTATGATATATCTTACAACTCGTTTGGCACCCGAATTTCATGGATTTCTCTACTTCTAGTCTCTACTTCTAGAAAAAAGCAGTTGGTGGTGATGGTGCGCCTGTCTTCGGGTAGTATATACCATCCGTTCTTGAATCTGCGGTTGAGATTGAGACCAAAGCGTGTTGTGCTGAGGGATCCGGTGGCGACCGTGGTGGAGGGACGCTCGCCATGGCCACCGGTGTCCTGGTGGAGCAGGGGCACAGCAGCGCCGGGGAGCGGGCGTCCCGGCTGTGGGGAGCGGGGGTGGGGATGGGGGGGGAGGGACCGGCGGCGATGGGCATGCAGGCGGCAACGGCGGTGCATCCCTGGGTGGTCGTGTGGTATCGGGGTTGAGGATGGGGATGGATAAGAGCTGCGCTCTGGCGACGGTGCTTGTCGAAGGTAAATCTGACGAGCGAAATTTCTAGAGAGAACGCGTGTTAGCTACTACGCGCCGAGGTGTAGTAGCCCACAGCGAGCGCAACGATGATTTTTCTTCGTGGTCGTGTAGTAGCTATCAACCCAGGTGTTGACCGGATATTTTTCTATTGTTTTGTAAAAAAAGGTGCAAAAATCTAAGCCCATCACAGGGACGTGTCAACGTGCACACATGTGTTTATGTTTGTTTTCCTAACTACGTTGTCGAGTTTGGCGCTACATTAAAAAAACAATTTAACTACCCCTCTCCCGCAAAAAAAAGAATTTAACTACCCCTCACGGATTCATATTAATTGGCTATTAGAAGGCGAAAAATATATCAATCGATCTGGGATAATGACCATATCCCGTACTAAGTAAAAAAACACACCCTCAGTCAGTTAATTGTTCTTCACATAGATCAACTGATTTGGGATCATATCCCATGTCTCGAACGAAGTCCAAAAGTCACTGCCCTCAAAATATACCGTTTTTGTTAGCAGTGTCCCATGTCCTGTAACCCAGTTTCTTTATCAGGTAAACCATTATTCATAGCAACTGACATTTGCTCCATACCAAAGCATCTGTAATGATTAGAATCCATTCAACGAAAGAAGATTTCAAATCATGCATTGTGAATGACGGATCTCGTCATTCAACATATACCGCAAGCCTATGTCACTCTCGGTGAGAAATTTCCAATTAGTCACACCAATATACTAATCTAGATATCATCAACAATTTAGACATTGTCCCTCATCAGATTGTTTCTTTGGCTACAGACCAAATATGTGCCATATGTGCACGTGAATCAGATGTTGTCAACTCTGACATCACCTTCATGAGGTCATCAGAATGTCGTTCCTAAGTAAAAGTTCCGTGTCACCTTACAAATTTAGAGCAGCGAGCCTCCGAAGCTTCGTCTTTCACCTTTTTTCTCATCCGTCCTGTCACACAATACCGTATTGTAACGTTATATATTTTTGCTACACTCCTGTTGCAACGCACGGGCATTTGTGCTAGTAGGCCACCTCATTACAATTTCTTTCTTTTCTTTTTGTATGGATATTATTATGATATATCTTACAACTCGTTTGGCACTGGATTTCATGGATTTCTCTACTTCTAGAAAAAAACAAGTTGGTGGTGATGGTGTGCCTGTCTTCGGGCAGTATATACCGTCCGATCTTGAATCTACGGTTGAGATTGAGACCAAAGCGTGTTGTGCTGAGCCAACCACCAAAACAGGTTAGTCTGGATGTTTCTTCTTCTCTTGTGAGATAGATTATTCTAGAACCCCTCCAAATTTCCTCGCTGCCGGCCCCTCCCCTCTCTTTTCCTGCGGCCGCGCTGGAGTTGAATTGGGTGAGCGTCACGCATTGAATCGGATTTGGCTTAAGATCTCCCGTACGTCATCACTCCTTCTGGATCTGATCATGCAAGCTGTCGGAGAAGGAGAACAACACACATGATCGATGGAAAGAGTCGGAGGAGAAGGCATAATTTGGCCAGCACGGTCCACGGGAGGAGGTGCTTGTGGCGGGGACGCACTTCTTGTGTCATCGCGGACCCAATGTCGGCCGGAATCAACACCGAGAGGTGCCATGGGAAGAGACTCGTGTGTGGCGGCAGTCATCACTACAAAAAATACACTTCCATGATGATACGTGTTTGTCACAGTAGGTCACGTTTTTTGTCATGCATGTACATCCATGACAAATTTATGATAGAATCAAGATAGTCATACCTGTGATGTCGTAGAAGTGTTCCATGACATTACCAAAATTATCATTACGGAAGTGTCCACTTCCATGACGATAAATCACGCGTCACAGAAGTGCTTTCGTCAAGGGTGACCGACACGTGGCATCCACCGTAACGGAACGCCGTTAAGCTATCTGGTCGGTTTTTGGATCCGATAACCCGTTAACAGCCCCCGACCAATGGGGATTTTCCATGTGTAAAATCATCATCGGCTGGAGGAGACACGTGTCAGGTCCTCATCGGCACAGGTGTCACTCATCCAATGGGCGAGACGCGCCTATGATATGTTGACGCATGGACCGGCCCATCAAGTTTAAATGGGCCGGCCAACTGAAGGCCCACAAGATTTTGCGGACCATAATGGGCCAGCCCAGCTAAAGGCCCACGAGATTTTGCGGACCATAATGGGCTGGCCCAGCTAAAGGCCCCCAAGATTTTGCGGGCCATAATGGGCCGGCCTAGGTAAAGGCCTACAAGATTTTTGTGTGTCATAATGGGCCAGCCCAGGTAAAGGCCCACAAGATTCTTGCGGGTCATAATGGGCCAGCCCAGCTAAAGGCCCACGAGATTTCGCCGACATTAATGGGCCGGCACAGCTGTAGGCCCACAAGATTTTGAGGACCCTAGTATGCCGGCCCATTAACTAGCTGCCATGTTTTGGGCCAAATGCTGGCCCATATTTGATCCGGTCCATTAATGGCCTACCACACTCCGTGCCTAATAGTGGCCCATATGAGATCCGGCCCGTTAAAAGCCTACCACGTTCTGGGCCAAATTACGACCCAGATCAGGTCTAGCCCTTTAAGAGGCTTTGGGCTCAATTATGGCCCATATCAGATTCGGCCCGTCAACTGGACACTATGCTTTTGGGCCCACTTGCTAAAGGCCCACTTAGTAATTCGGCCTGATATTAGTTTTGGCCTGTTAAGGGCCTGTTTAACATTTCGGCCCTATATTAATTTCGGCCTGTTAAAAGCCCGTCATATAGTTGGACCTAACTACGGCCTGGTTTGCATCCGGCCTAGGGCTAGAATTCAAGCCGAGTCGAGCCAGCTCGGCTCGACTCACTAGAGCTCGTTTTGTTAACGAGCTAGCTCGACTCGGCTCGTTATTATAACAAGCTCAAATCGAAGATTGGCTCGACTCGTATAACTCGCGAGCTAGCTCGTTTAGCCTGTTAAGCTTGTTAAAGATATGAACATAAAACCTTTAAATGTTACAAAAATGATTATGTATATATTAAACATATATATCACTAAACAATAGTAATTTCCTTGTAACGCATGAGTCTCCTAGGCGGTTGGGCCTTCAACGGCTAGGCCTTGTGTTGTGCGCTTGGGACATAGGGTGCTGAGTGGCTGATCTTTTTTTGTATTGGGAGTGGCTGATCTTTTGTACCGAGCCTAACGAGTTACATGAGTACTCATGAGATTGGCTTGTTTAACTTGCTTTATAAATGATCTTAAACTAAATCTTGGCTCGACTTGTTATTCTTCGAGTTTGAGTCGATTCGAGCCGAGTCACGAGCTACTTGTTTAGCTCACGAGTTTCGAGCTTTTTTTCCAGCCCTAATCCGGCCTGCTCGCAGCCGATATCTGATTGGGCCAAACAAGGACCGAGACAATTTTGGCCTGTTAAAAGCCCGTGATTTGATTCGCACAATCATGGGCCGGGGTTCATTTCGGGCTGCTGCGTAACTAGTAGGAATTAAGAACAAACCTACTCTATACATAAAGAAATTACGGCATAGTAACTAAGAATAAACCTACACTATACAATAAAGGATTTAAGGTATATTACATCCACTGGGCATCGAAGTTCGCCACCAGTGATCATAAAGCGCAACGAAGAAGCAGATTACAAAAACTGGGCACCATTGCAGCGTAACAAAATAATACTGAACCGAGACCACTTCCAAGACAGTTCAAGAAAGGTTAGCCTTGCGGGGTGTCGGTGTACAAAAAGAGGGGTACACTTTTTGTACCCCTATAACTGTGCACGGGTAGTCTGAGCCACGGGCACCACCACACTGAGCAAGGCAAGGGAGGTGAGCCAAGGTAAGACTGAAGCTCGAGAGAAGCAGAACGACGCCAAGACCAAGACCACAAAGAGCAAAGGGGACGAAGCGGACTCCCCCTACAAGATCCTTGCCGGGAGGCGGTTTTAGCTTACCCGGCAAGACCCTTGCCATGGCAGCTCGCCCCAGACCTACGGAGCGAGTCACCCTTGAGTCCACTGCCCCCATGGGGCAAGGATTCGGGAGACATCCCCGTGGTGGCATGCAGATCTTTGTGAAGACATTCAAGATCAGAAGATGGCGACCCTTGGCGGGATCCCAGCCAAGGAGGACCACAAGGCCCCCGACAAGAGCCTTGCCGGGGATGACAACTGGTGCCCCGACAAGACCCTTGCTGGGGCCCCAGCAAGGCCCTTGCCATGAACACCCGTAGGGCCACCATCAGGCCCACGCCAATGAGACCTCCACCGCTGTTCGCATGCAGCTGCCGACCCAACCAGCTGGGCAGGCACCTGCGTGGCGGCATGCGGATCTTCGTGGAGACCCACCACTGTGCCACCTCAGCTGCCTGCCTGCCTACATGGCACCGTGGGCACCGCTGGCCAGGGCGCGTGTCGATGCAAGAGGGAGCGGCGACGGACGAGATAGGGCTCTCCCCCGTCCCCGATAAAGCAAGGACACCTAAGCAAGACGCATTAAATGCGCCTTGTCATGTAATGCGAGGGATAACCTCGCATCACTGTACCCTTTCCACCTCCTGTGTGCCACTGTGGCAACCCCTTTCCCTATAAAAAGAGGCCCAAGGCGACCAGGAGGGGGATTCGGCTTTTTGGAGCTCCTCACGCCCCATTGCTAGTTCAGGAACACAGATAAACAATCCACCAAAGCAGGAGTAGGGTTTTACGCATCCTCGCGGCCCGAACCTGGATAAAGGAACCGTGTGCTATCTGTTTGATCCGCTCTTCTCACGACCCCGCGCCCCGCAACCGTAGTAGGGATTCTTGTGATCCCATAGGTGTCGTTCCCACCGACATCTTTGGCGCGCCAGGTAGGGGGCGCAGTTGTGAGAATCGGCTTTAGCAGTTAGTTCGACGCTTGTTCATCGTCATGGCGCCCAAGAAGAAGACGACGGCGGCGGTTGGCCCGTCGGAAGCCGGACATCCCGCCCCGACGTGGGAGAGCAGCAGACCGGTCGTAGAAAGGACCCAGGGCACCGTTCGCGAACACCAACACCGTCCCGGCAGCCGGAGTTTGGGAGGCGGCGATGTTTGTGCGCCTGGTAACGGGCCGCACGCCGCCAAATCCAAAGACGGAGCCAGGCCCTCCGCGGGTGGCGCGGGACCCTCCAAGATCGCTGCCACCCCGCCTGAAGGCGACGCGAGGGCTTCCAAGACTCCCACGCCGGCGCCGACGGCACGCTCCTCTCAAGCGGCGCGCGACGAACGGCGTAATCACGCCGAAGACCCCGGGCGTCGCCGCGGGAAGAGCCCCGAGCGCCACTCCCGGGATGTAGAAGACCCGCCCGCTCACCGAGGCGCTGGTGAAGATGGCATGCGACCGCGGGGTCGTGATAGAGCTCCTTCTGACATGGTCAGAAGTCGAAGCACGTCGCGATCCATGCAGGTTTCGCTGCCACCAACGCCACCAGAAGCCCTGGCGTGCGCGCAGTTGCTCCTCTATTTTCCTCCCACTAAGGGGAAACTCGACGAATGGAGAGCCACTATCCGAAGCCTTGTTGCGGTGGCCAACAAAGACGAACCGAGTCCGGTGGAGCCCCCGGGTCGACGCTCCGACGGAGTCACACGCACCAATGGCAGGAAAGCCGGCGGCGCTGCGACCACGGTGCACTCGCCTCCTCCTCGCCCGGTACCGCAGACGCTAGCCCGTCGCGACATTACGGGCGACAAAATCTCCATAGCGTCGTCCGACCCGCGGACCCACTGTGCCCAGCGCCAAGTTCTACGGGAACGAGAACATGAAGACGCTCGAACCACTATCGAGCGCCGGCGCGGAGCGCGCCACCAATCAGACAGGCGAGCAGGGCCTGCTGCGGACCACCCGGCACCGAAGAGCCCTGGAGGCCTACCTTACGAGGTAGGCTGTCCGGCTTTTACCCATGAGCTGCGGCAGTTCCAGTGGCCCACTCACCGCACCTTCAAACCTGACGTTGGCGAGAAATACAGCGGCAAGACCCACCCGTCCGAGTTCCTCAGCATCTACACCATCGCGATGCAAGCTGCCGGAGCCCGTGACAATAAGGTGCTTGCGAATTACTTTCTGTTGGCTCTTAAACCCAACGCCATGTCATGGTTGATGCACTTGCCGGTAGACTCTATTTCCTCCTAGTCGGATTTGTGCCATGAGTTTGTGGGCGCCTTCACTGGAGGTCACCAAGCTCATGGCCAAGCAAGCGGCCTGCATGTCATTCCCTAGAAGGGAGGCGAGAGTCTCCGCAAGTATATACAGAGGTTCAGCCGGATACAGTACAACATCCCTAATGTTCACCCTGCCGCCATCATCAGCGCGTTCCATCAGAACGTGCGTAACCGCAAGATGCGCGAAGAGCTGGCAATGAACAAGGTGAAAGATGTGGCAGAACTCTATGTTCTTGCTGACAGATGTGCCCGAGCTGAAGAGGGAAGGAAGTACCCCAGCGAAGATGCCGGCGTGGAAACCGACTCCTCAGATGAGGATACTGCCGCTCCGGTGAAGAAAGGGCGGCGCCGCAACAGGAAGCGCAAAGGTAAAGCCGTGCTTGCCGTCGAGGGATCTGATGACACCGGCGCCACCAAGAAAACCAAGGCAGATGACCCCGGCAAGGAAATTGCCGGATGTGTCGCCTGCCGGGCCTTAGCGGCTGCCGAGAAGCCAGGAAACTCCGACAAGCGATACTGCAAGATCCATCGCACCAAAGGCCATGATCTCCAGAACTGCCGACAGGTTGAGCTCCTAGCTGAGAAGCAGAGGGCTGAATATGAGAGGCGGGACAAGGAGAAAGGCCAGGATGGTGCTGAGGGGTCCGACAAGAAGCGTGACGGCCAGGCGGGCCGTTGCGGCAAGGATAAACAACAGGAGAGGCCCGCCCGGGGCCGTGACAGAAAGCTAGAAGACGACGATCACGAAGAGGACGACGAATCCGGCGACCAAGAGTTTCAGAAAGCTACAGAGGCCATGTGCGTCGACGGTGGCGCCTCGCTGCATACTTCTCGCCGCCGGCTTAAACAGTGGGCGCGAGAGATTATAGCGGCAGAGCCGTCGTTCGATGGCCAAAGGCCGCTGAAGTGGTCCAGCACACCTATCATTTTTGACACTGAGGATCACCCTGATCGCACTACTGCGGTCGGGTGCTTGCCATTGTTGGTTTCACAAACAATACGCAACCTAAAGGTGACGAAGATGCTAGTCGATGGCGGGGCCGGTCTGAACTTGATCTCGCCTGCCGTGATTGAGAAACTGCAGATTCCTGATGGAGACCTTGAAGAGGCGGGCACGTTTCAGGGGATCAACCCTGGAAGAAGCCAACCCAAGGGAAGGTCACGCTGCCCGTGACTTTTGGAAGCGACCTGAACTACAGGACGGAGAGGATCGTGTTTGATGTGGCCAAGATCCCCTTGCCCTACAACAGGATCCTTGGCCGCCCAGCACTGGCCAAGTTCATGGCGGCGTCACACTACGCCTACAACACCCTGAAGATGCCAGGACCTGTGACGATCATCACCATCCCCTCTGATAAGAAAGATGCGCTGATTTGCGTTGACCAACTATACCAGCAAGCAGTTGCAGCAGCTGCCGCCACTAGGGCACTTGCTCCTGCCGCTGGGACCCCGGGAGGGAAGAAGAAGAAGAAGACCGGTGAGACCTCGGACACCCACTCCGGCAAGCACACCTCTTCGGAGTGTAGCGCTGCCATCGAGGACGTGCTAGAGAGCTCCACCGGCGGAAACAAGAAGCCCAGGGCCATACCGCCGGGAACCAAGAAGGTTTCTGTCAATGAGGACGGCACGGGAGGAGCTTTCACCATAAGCTCCACCCTTGACGACAAATAGGAAGACACGCTCGTCACCTTCCTGCGGGCGAATGTCGATGTGTTTGCATGGCAAGCTTCCGACATCCCCGGCGTTCCCAGGGAGGTGATTGAGCACCACCTTGCTGTCTGTCCTCATGCACGGCCCGTCAAGCAGAAGGTCATAAAGCAAGCGTTGGAACGACAAGAGTTCATCACAGAAGAGATCTGGAAACTGGAAGCAGCGGGTTTGGTAAGAGGAGTGCTCCATCCAACGTGGTTGGCCAATCCGGTCGTAGTGCGCAAGGCAAATGGGAAGTGGAGACTGTGTATTGATTACACAGATATCAATAAGGCTTGTCCTAAAGAACCCTTCCCGTTGGTGTGCATCGACCAGATTGTTGACTCCACGGCTGGGTGTGATCTGTTGTCATTCCTCGACGCCTACTCCGGCTACCACCAGATCTTCATGACAAGAGAAGACGAAGAGAAAACATCATTCATCACCCCATGTGGTACGTATTGTTTCATGCGGATGCCTTTTGGGTTGAAGAGTGCCGGTTCGACGTTTGCAAGGGTGGTCTAGATTGGTATTGAACCCCAGCTCCATAGAAATATGGAAGCTTATATGGATGACATAGTGGTCAAAACCAAGGACAGGGCCCGGCAAGTACTTTCCCGCCGAGCTCCCCGGAGCCTTCGGCAAGGATGTTGCCGGAGACACTTAGCCCGCCACGGGACGGCTAGCTCCGGCGGAGCGTCAAGCTCTTGCCGTTGAGACAGCCGCTCCTATAGCGGAGGAGATGCCTTTAGTCCTCGCCGTCGAGCCCCAGGCTCTAGCGTGGGCCCAACATACCGTCTGATTCCTCCAAACAGGGGAACTTCCTGAGGAGCAGGAAGAAGCGGAAAAAGTAGCCCGTCGCTCTACCATGTACCAGTTCGTCGATGACGTCCTATACAAAAAGAGGCAGAACGGTGTGAAATTGAAGTCTATCCCTCGAGAGGAAGGACTGGAGCTGTTGGCAGAGATACACGGAGGCATATGTGGATCCCACATCGGGTCAAGGGCCCTTGCCGGCAAGGCATTTCGGCAAGGCTTATTCTGGCCCACCGCCCTCCAGGATGCGACGACACTAGTCACCAGGTGTGAAGCGTGTCAGTTCCAATCAAAGAAGCTTCATCAGCCAGCTCAAGCCCTTCAAACCATTCCTCTCTCCTGGCCCTTCTCGGTCTAGGCGCTCGACATACTGGGCCCTTTCCCCCGCGCTGTCGGGGGCTTTGAGTACTTGTACGTTGCAATCGACAAGTTCACAAAGTGGCCGGAGGTGGAGGCAGTGAGGAAGGTCATAGCTCAGTCAGCCGTCAAGTTCTTCAAGGGACTAGTGTGCCGTTTTGGCGTACCCAACAGGGTTATCACCGACAAAAGCACACAGTTCACAAGCTGCACCTTCATGCAATATACCCAAGACCTTTGCAGCAAAGTCTGTTTCGCTTCCATTGCTCACCCGCGGAGCAATGGTCAAGCTGAGAGGGCAAATGTTGAAGTACTACGAGGCTTAAGGACCAAGACCTTTGACAGGCTGCACAAGAGTGGAAGGCGCTGGATTGATGAGTTGCCGATGGTTCTTTGGTCGATCAGGACGACGCCAAATCGAACCACCAGCCAGACACCCTTTGCCCTAGTATACGGGGCAGAAGCAGTTCTCCCCACTGAACTCATATACGGGTCACCTCGAGTGCTCGCTTATGATGAGCTTGAGCAAGATCAACTGTGCCAAGATGACGCAATGCTCCTTGAGGAAGATCGTCTTCGGGCGGCTGTGAGAGCAGCACACTACTGTCAGTGGGAAACGACACCTATGGGATGACAAGAATCCCTACTATGGTTGCGGGGCGTGGGGTTTTGAAAAGCGCGGATCAAACAGATAGCACACGGTTCCTTTACCCAGGTTCGGGCCGCAAGGATGCGTAAAACCCTACTCCTGCTTTGGTGGATTGTATATCTGTGTTCTTGAGCTAGCTATGGGGCGTTGAGAGCTCCAAAAAGGCGAATCCTCTTCCTGGTCGCCTGGGCCCTCCTTTTATAGGGAAAGGGGTTGCCACAGTGGCACACAAGAGGTGGAAAGGGTACAGTGATGCGAGGTTATCCCTCGCATTACATGACAAGGTGCATTTAATGCGCCTTGCTTAGGTGTCCTTGCTTTATCGGGGGCGGGCGAGAGCCCTGTCTCGTCCGTCGCCACTCCCTCCCGCGTCGACACGTGCCCTGGCCAGCGGTGCCTGCTATGCCATGTAGGCAGGCAGGCAGCTGAGGTGGCGCAGTGGTGGGTCTCCACGAGGATCTGCATGCCGCCATGCAGGTGCCTGCCCAGCTGGTTGGGTCGGTAGCTGCATGCGAACGGTGGTGGAGGCGTGACTGGCGTGGGCCTGATGGTGGCCCCACGGGTGTTCATGGCAAGGGCCTTGCAGTGGCCCCGGCAAGGGTCTTGCCGGGGTCCCGGCAAGGGTCTTGCCGCGGCGCCTGCTGTGATCCCCGGCAAGGCTCTTGTCGGGGGCCTTGTGGTCCTCCTTGGCTGGGATCCCGCCAAGGATCATCATCTTCTAAAGTGTGCATCTAATCTTGAATGTCTTCACAAAGATCTGCATTCCACCACGGGGATGCCTCCCGAATCCTTGCCCCATGGGGGTAGTGGACTCAAGGGTGACCCAATCCGTAGGTGTGGGGCAAGCTGCCACGGCAAGGGTCTTGCCGGGTTTGCAAAAACCGCCTCCCAGCAAGGATCTTGCCGGGGGGGGGGGGGGGCGCTTCGTCCCCTTTGCTCTTTGTGGTCTTGTTCTTGGCATCGTTCTGCTCCTCTCGTGCTTCGGCCTTACCTTGGCTCACCTCCCTTGCCTTTGCCAGCGCGGTGGTGCCCGTGGCTCAGACTGCCCGTGCATAGTTATAGGGGTACAAAAAGTGTACCCCTCTTTTTGTACACCGACAGGAGCCCTCGGGCCTGGGCCACACGTAAGCGCAATCGCGTCGTTGGGCTAGGCCCAAAAAACGGTGCACGGGCAGGCGGGGCGGTTTTTACCGCGGTAAGTTCCTTCACGCGCTGGCGCGGTGCGGAGAGGCATGTGTGACGTGGGTGGCATGCGTGGGGCTGAGCCTTGCGCGCATGCGTCACGTCGTGGTAAAGGGGGCGGTTCGCGCCTTCCCCATAAACGGAGGGAGGCGTGGAGGCGCGACCCATTTACTGAACGGGGCCGAGGCGTGGTCTTCAAGGCGTCCACTCCCCACGATCACGGGGTGGGGAGAGGTCGCCCCACCCGTCGCCTCGGTCCTGCACGCCCGCCACATGGCTTTCATGCGCTTGGGGTGGCGAACGGTGGAGGCGGGAAACCGGGCCGCCGCGGGCCGGTTCGGCGGGTCGGCCCCAATTCCTTGCGCCTTCCGCGTCTTGATTGGCTGAGCGGGGCGGCCGAGCCCCCACCCCGTTCTTTTATAAAGAGCGGGAGGGGGGATGGCGTCCCGCATTCTTTCATCTCCTCCTTCCTTCAGCTTCTGCTCCCCCTTCCATCCGCCATGGAGAGAGGGAATCCTGGTCCTTCGACGGTGGCGACGAGGGTCGCCGCTCGACAACGCGTCCCTCCTTCTCCTGCACCTGCGGTGGCAAAGCCAGCCGCGAGGGGAAGGGGGAGAGGGCGAGGCCGTGGGCGAGGCCGAGGTGCTCGGGGAAGAGGAGGACGGGGCGACGCGCCCGCTTCGCCTCTGCCAGCAGTTCCTCTCCCCATGGAGGGCCACGTCGGAGACGACCCTTGCGAGTTCTTCATCAGGTTGCGTCGGCCGCCTCGCCGTCGCCTTCGTCTCCCGACTCCATTTGCGAGGGAGATGGAGCTGGATCCGCCGGAGTCGTTGTGGCTGCACATGAGGGGCTGCGGGATCAACGGTACGCGGGTTCGCGTCGACTTCCCAGCCCCTCACGTGATGTATCTTCATCGGGGGTGGAAGACGCTCGCCCGTATCCACCGCCTAACGGAGGGGCTCACTCTCCTCTTCAAGCTGATGGAGGGCGGCCTCCTCTCCGTCAAGGTCTTCGGATGCTTCGGGACCCATGCAAGGTGCTGCGTGTAGAGCTCTTCTGATAGCGAAGACTCCTCCTCGAGCGGGAGTGACGAGGAGGACAGCGGCAGCGACGATGAGGGTAGCAGGCGGCAGGATGACGGGTCCGACTAGGTGTCGGGCGCCGCTCCGTGCGGCACCGGCGACCCCATCATCCGTGTCGCCGGCTCCCTGAACTTCTCGGGGTCGTCTCCTTGGGCGGCTGGCGTTGGGAGGCTGCGGAAGAGGAAGAGGGCGGGCGGCAAGGCCGTCAACTCGGAGTACGCGGGCACCGATGCCTTCGACGCGTGTTGACATCCTGCCGCTTCGTCTTCGAGCTCTGCTTCCGGCGCCGCCATCACCATCCAGCCTTTGGATGACCACCGAGATGTTCTCTTGGTGTCTTCTGCTACCCGTAGCTCGTCTAGGCGCCCCTTTTGCCCTTTTCGCCTCCTTGACCTGCCTCCTGGGGAGAGGGACAAGAAAGGGATTACGGGCACCTCATCTCTTTTTACTTTTAAGCCTTCGGGCCTTAGCTGAATTTAAAACTTGTAATCCCATCATTCATGTTTTTCATTGTCTATGGAATGTACCTGAGTGGAATGTTTTTAATGAAAAAGGGATGCTTGCCGGGTCATTTGTTTGCGGGTGGAACCCACGTCAAGGAGTAAATCCTTGATATCTCTAAGATAAACATTTCCTTGCCCGGCAGCAGGCCTTGCCGTCTTCCCACGTCGCTCGACCTTTCTCACGCCTTTGGCGGAGATAGGGAGGAGGCGGGGTCAGGCTCCTCGTCTCATCCTTTTGCTGCCGCGACTATGACCAGACCTGGCCCCAGGAGCGAGCCCTAGGGCCTAGAGTTAGGGGAGCACGGTAGCTTTAGGAAGAAATGAGGTTTCACATACCTCAGTCCATAAAAGAATGCATGATAAGGGATGAAGAACTTATCTGAAGCTATAGATCCCGGCAACTCTGGTTCACCATGGGTGAATCTTTGCACTTGCAGCCCCCGGCAATACTGGCTTGCCGGGGTCTAGATGCTGGTTCGTCCCTCTTCTCTTTTTTCGTCCTCAGGTGATCCGGCAAGGATATCTATGAGCCCTGCGAACCAAAGGAGACAAACGAACGGCAAAGAGACGCACACTCGACCTCTAAGCTAGGGCTTAGCCGCCGCTAAGCACTATCAACCCTAGCCAAGGACGAGACTTGACCTAGCATGCATGCTATAACTTGGGGCGCCAGCGCTTCATTTATTTATGCTCAGGGTCTGCGCCTGGCTTTGTACAAAGGGTTACATGCATCATCGGCAATGCTTGTACAAAAGGTGGCTTGCTGGGGGGCCCAACAAGCCGCGCCTTACGGGTAAAACTTGCGAAGATGCTCAATGTTCCAGGAGTTACTCACCGGAATGACATCTTCGTTCTCCAGGCGGACTGCGCCGAGCCTGGTGACTCGTATTACCCGATAAGGGCCTTCCCACTTTGGCGTCAACTTGTTGGAATTCTTGGCCGATTGAACGCGCCGAAGAACCAGATCGCCTTCCTCAAGGCTTCGGGCATGGACCTTGCGGCTATGGTAGCGGCGCAAGGCTTGCTGGTAGCGTGCTGCTCTCACAGCCGCCCAAAGACGATCTTCCTCAAGGAGCATTGCGTCATCTTGCCGCAGTTGCTCTTGCTCAAGCTCATCATAAGCGAGCACTCGAGGTGACCCGTATATGAGTTTGGTGGGGAGAACTGCTTCTGCCCCGTATACCAGGGCAAAGGGTGTCTGGCCGGTGGCTCGATTTGGCGTCTTCCTGATCGACCAAAGAACCGCCGGCAACTCATCAATCCAGCGCCTTCCGCTCTTGTGCAGCCTATCAAAGGTCTTGGTCCGTAGTCCTCGCAGTACTTCAGCATTTGCCCTCTCAGCTTGACCATTGCTCCGCGGGCGAGCAACGGAAGCGAAACAAACTTTGTCGCCGAGGTCTTGGGTATATTGCATGAAGGTGCGGCTTGTGAACTGTGTGCCATTGTCGGTGATGACCCTGTTGGGCACGCCAAAACGACACACTAGTCCCTTGAAGAACTTGACGGCTGACTGAGCTGTGACCTTCCTCATTGCCTCCACCTCCGGCCACTTTGTGAACTTGTCGATTGCAACGTACAAGTACTCAAAGCCCCCGACGGCGTGGGGGAAAGGGCCCAGTATGTCGAGACCCCAGACCGATAAGGGCTAGGAAAGAGGAATGGTTTGAAGGGCTTGAGCTGGCTGATGAAGCTTCTTTGAATGGAACTGACACGCTTCACACTTGGTGACTAGTGTCGTCGCATCCTGGAGGGCGGTGGGCCAGAAGAAGCGTTGCCTAAATGCCTTGCCGGCAAGGGCCCTTGACCCAATGTGGGATCCACATATGCCTCCGTGTATCTCCGCCAACAACTCCAGTCCTTCCTCTCGAGGGATACACTTCAATTTCACACCGTTCGGCCTCTCCTGTACAGGACGTCATCGACGAACTGGTACATGGTAGAGCGACGGGCTACTTTTTCCGCTTCTTCCTGCTCTTCAGGAAGTTCCCCCGTTTGGAGGAACCGGACAGTATGCTGTGCCCACGCTGGAGCCTGGGGCTCGACGGCGAGGACTAAAGGTATTTCCTCCGCCATAGGGGCGGCTGTCTCGACGGCAAGAGCTTGACGCTCTGCCAGAGCTAGCCGCCCCGTGGCGGGCTCGGTGTTCCCGGCAACATCCTTGCCGGCGGATTCGGGGAGCTCGGCGGGAAATTACTTGCCGGGCCCTGATTTCCTCCTCTTGTTCTGCTCTGTTGATGGGTCAACGGATGGCTGAGTTAGCTGAAGCACAAAGGTACCTGGTTCCACAGGTAGCTTGAGGGCAGCGCGCTTTGACAGGTAATCAGCGATGTCGTTCTCCGCTCGGGGAACATGTTCAGCCTGTATACCGTCGAAACGCTCTTCCAGCTTCTCACTTCATCAACGTAGGCCTTCATCAACGGGATCTGGTAATCCTTGTTGACTTGCTTGACAACAAGCTGCGAGTCACCCCTGACGATGAGTTTCTTGATTCCGAGGTCCGCCGCGATCCTGAGACCGGCAAGCAGCACCTCGTACTCTGCCGTGTTTTTGGTTGACGCCTCCCTGGGGAAGTGCATCTGGAGCACGTACTTGAGGTGCTCTCCGATGGGCGCGACTAGCAGTACGCCAGCCCCGGCGCCTTGTAAGGAGAAAGCTCCATCAAAGTACATGATCCAATCGCAACTTGCCTCCTTGCCGGGGAGTGCAGTCTCTTGGGCTCCTTCGTCAGGCGTTGCGGTCCATTCTGCAATGAACTTTGCCAGGACTCGGCTCTGAATCGTCGAAGTACTTTCAAACTTGAGGCCAAAGCGGGACAACTCCAGTGCCCATTCCACAATCCATACCGTTGCATCCGGATTGTGCAATATCCGTTGCAGAGGGAGGCGAGTGACGACAGTGATCTCGTGTGCCTAGAAGTAATGACGCAGCTTCCTCGAGGCCATAAGAAGGCCGAAGAGTAGTTTCTGCACGCCGGAGTACCTTGATCTAGCCCCCTGCAGGAGGGAACTAACAAAGTAGACCGGGTGCTGCATCATTTTCTTCCTCGGCAACACTTCAACTGGCCGTGTCGTCTCTGCATTAGTGGTGTCGGGCTCTATCGCTGCCATTACCTCATCATCAACCTCTCTCTGCGCCACTAGTGCGGCGCTGACCACCTGGTTCGTTGCCGCCAGGTATAGCAGCAACGGCTCCTGGGGCCTAGGCGCAACTAGTGTTGGCGCGGAGGAGAGGTACCTCTTCAAATCTTGCAGTGCTGCTTCGGCTTCTGGAGTCCACTCCACCGGGCCCGCCTTTTTCAGGATCTTGAAAAAGGGGAGGGCGCGCTCGACAGACTTGGAAATGAACCTGCCCATGGCGGCGACACAACCAGCAAGCCGATGCACATCCTTGATTCGCTTGGGTGCTTCAATCTGCTCTATAGCTTTGATCTTGTCCGGATTGGCCTCTATCCCACGCTGTGACACAAAGAACCCGAGAAGCTTGCCGGACGGGATGCCGAAGACGCACTTCTCGGGGTTCAGGTTGAGGTTGATCTTGCGCAGGTTTGCAAATGTTTCTTGCAAATCTGCGATGAGGGTTGCCCTGTTCTTGGTTTTGACCACTATGTCATCCATATAAGCTTCCATATTTCTATGGAGCTGGGGTTCAAAACCAATCTGGACCGCCCTCGCAAACGTCGAACCAGCACTCTTCAACCCGAAAGGCATCCGTATGAAACAATACGTACCACATGGGGTGATGAATGTTGTTTTCTCTTCGTCTTCTCTCGTCATGAAAATCTGGTGGTAGCCGGAGTAGGCATCGAGGAATGACAACAGATCACACCCAGCCATGGAGTCAACAATCTGGTCGATGCGCGGCAACGGGAAGGGGTCTTTAGGACAAGCCTTATTGATATCTGTGTAATCAATACACAGCCTCCACTTCCCATTTGCCTTGCGCACTACGACCGGATTGTCCAACCACGTCGGATGGAGCACTCCTCTTACCAAACCCGCTGCCTCCAGTTTCCGGATTTCTTCTGTCATAAACTCTTGTCGTTCCAAAGCTTGCTTTCTGACCTTCTGCTTGACGGGCCGCGCATGAGGACAGGCAGCAAGGTGGTGCTCAGTGTCACGACCGGTTTTCCAATAAAAATATTTATTGAGAAACCAATCTTTAGAATCCAGTTTGAGATAAGACCTCCTCACTGGCAGACAAACTTTTGATACAATAAGCCAGTAGCATAAATATATTACAGGGTTGAGCTGACGATGCTCAACAATTAATTACAAACGTGCCAATAATATTATACATAAAGGTGATTAATGACACAAGGGTGTGGCGGCATACTACTGACTCGCAAATATGGTAGAGGTGGAGTAACACAGTGGGGAGTGGATATGGGATTCTCAAACTAACATCCCATCGAGCGTCGAGGTGAAGCTCGATGAATTTATTAGGGTAGCGGAAGCGGATATGAAACAGTGACCAACTCCAGGGTTGCACGAGACTGACTGGGACTCCTCTAGGCGTCGGATTCGCTATCGAACTCTTCATCCATGAGATCACCTTCGTCAGCATCTGGCCAAATCAACAAGCCAGTGAGTACTTTGAAAGTACTCGCAAGACAGTTCGGACGTGAGATATAACAAATGCCAACATGAAATACATGGATAAGTTAACCAGTACGATCAGACATAGAGGTGATAATGCTGGGTGCCAAACGAGTGTCTAAAAGACTCGTCGAGCGGAAAATGCAGAATAATAATACTGGTGCCAAACGAGTGTCTGAAAGACTCCTCGAGCGGAAAATGCGGAATAATAATACTGGTGCCAAACGAGTGTCTGAAAGACTCCTCGAGCGGAAAATGCGGAATAATAATACTGGTGCCAAACGAGTGTCTGAAAGACTCCTCGAGCGGAAAATGCGGAATAATAATGCCACAATCGGGCGTCTGAGCGACACCACATAAAGGGCTTTAAAATAAATGCCACGGTCGGGCGTCTGAGCGACACCACGTAAAGGGCTTTAAAAGAAATGCCACAGTCGGGCGTCTGAGCGACACCACATAAAGGGCTTTAAAAGGAAATGCCACAGTCGGGCGTCTGAGCGACACCACATAAAGGGCTTTTGGCTGATAAGGAAATAATATAATCATCATAAATATATTCAACTCATGGAAATAAACGGGTTAGTACATCCACAAGGATAAACATTTAACCGGGCTTGGTGCCCATGTGTCCCACTGGGTAATCTGTCACCAAACTGGCACATGACTGTTAGCAGGGAACTTGGTAATAGATAAGATGATTTAAGGATATAGAGCTCTGCAGAGTTTGTACAAAAATTTCCCACAGTCGACGGATTTCCGTAGTCACTAGGACTAGTTCCGTTACGGTATTTCAGAAGAAAACACAGCAATCCAGTACACACCCATCCAACTCTTCGATGCCAAGAATCACCCTTAACATCGTCCAAGAAAAACTATTGAGACGGGGAGATCACAATCTCGAATAGCATGGGATCAAATTTATATACGCGCGCTCTAAGGGGTGCCCCCCTCTCGGTCCCAACCGGAAACACCCATGCCCCCTGACCGGACGCCTGGCTTTAATCCAGGGCCATGGAACCAGCATCCCGGCCTCTCCTTTTTGGTGTGTACCCAGAAAGCGGTTTGCATCTTACTAAACCATATCCCTTTCGGGAAACATGTGGTAGTACAGGGAAAGGAAATGGATTTGAGCCCAACCGATATGGGTTGGTACTGAAGATAACTTGCATGGCCTAAGACTGGCATGCTACAACACTGCCATCTTACCCATCTTCATGCCAACACATGGCCTTGCATACTCACGCCCAACGACGTGTGAAATCATCGGGCTTACTTGCTCCAACAATGCATAATGAACGGTTCATCGGTATGCTTCACACATGCCATGAAACTATCTATACGCAAACATGCCAATACACTCATCATATCAAAAGTTCGAACAAGCTTGCCTGGTTCAGAGTAGTCGGAGCCTAGCTCGGTGAAGTTCGCGGCCCCGTCACCTCCGTCGGTATCTACGGTACAGAGAAAACATACGCGCTAACGTGAATACCGAGAGGTGCATAAAAAGTATTGCAAATATTTTTCAAATAAATCTGATAAAAAACTAGACAAAATTTTGAAGAGAACAGAAAAATAATCAATCAAAAATATGCTTCTGATAAAAAGTTATAAAGGTTTTTGCCCAGGGACTCATCTGTAATGAAACAGAAACTTCCCAGGGTTCTAACTGAGAAAACAGAAAACGGTTCGTTTGGAAATGCGCAAGCGCAACAGAGAAAGCGTATTTTGCCCGAAGGCGCCAACAGAAAACGTTTCGCGAATAAAAGAACAGAGGCTGACATGCGGGGTCCGCATGTCAGGTTTGAAAAGGCTCGCCAGCGCCCAAAGACGGCGGTGGACGCCGGCGTCGAACTACGGCGAATTAGGAGAAACGGAGGGTACCAAGAGCTTCAGTGTCTTCTCCCGCGTTGGTGGGTGGTAGACTTGTCCAACAGAGAGCACCACGTCGACGGCAACACTAACTCCGGCGGACGGCGGTTCGGGTGAGGATGGGGAACTCCGGTGGAGGGCTGCAAGCTTCAAATTGAAGTGCGGGTCAGAATGAGGGATGCATGGAGAAGCTACTGGCAGGAGAATGGAGGTGGGGGAGCACACACGGGGGCGAATCGGGCTGGATCCAGTGGCGGGTCGCGGCAGTCGGAGTCGAGGAAGGAGACCTCCTCGGGGCTCTTCCAGTGGCCTGGCGTGCTCTTGGGGGAGTGCAGGGCTAGTGGGTGCTCGAGTTGAAGCTCGGGGCCTCTATTTATAGGCAGATCGACAGGGTGGCCGTAAACGGAGAATCTCCGGCGAGCAATTACGGCGGAGCAGTGGATTAGAGGGTGGTTTGAGCGGTCGGTCAGCATCAGTGGAGGTTACTGGACTCGTTCCGCTACTAAACGGAGCTGGCCCCGGCGTAATGGCGTCTGTCCACGGTGAGGTGACCGCACGGGCTCAACGGCGGCAGAGAGCGCGCGCTGTGCGCGTCGCGCCACGGCGACGGTGCTGCATGCGTGCGCTGGCGTAGAGATGGCCACGCGGAGCCATCAGCGGGGTTGTGCGGCGTGGAACGGCGTTCAGCCGCCGTTCTGCTCCCTGTTGGCTGCCACGGCGGTTCAGCCGCCGCGAGACACGCCGGCGTGGTCGGGTCAGAGCGCCACCGACACCAGGAAGAAGCCAAGCGCGCGTGCGGGGCTCTGGACACGCAGACCAGGCGGCGAGCAACGTGCCAAGGGCACTGTGGGCGCGTGACTGAAGATGATCTGAAGAAATCAACACTGAAGACTGAATGTTAACTGAACTTGGTTGAAATGGTGCATGCAAGGTGTTCGACGAAATGATTCAGGCATGTAGGCAATTTTCCTTGGGCTGATTTTTGGTGGAGTGACTTCTCATTGCTCCAGTAGGCTGCCTGATTTCTTGTGGAATCTTTGGGGAAGTGTAGATATGAATTTCACCAAATTTGACAAATCTGGTCCAAACTTGCAGGGAGTGTAAGTTGAAATTTTTGAAAAGAAGATGAGTGGAACAAGATGGTTCTGGGTTGTGGGTGCAAAGGACTAGCCAGTAGAGTTGGTTTGAAGTCAAATCTCAAATGAAAAAGGGTACTTGCTTTGAAAATCCATCAGGCTCAAAATAATTGACAGAAAATATTTGAGAGATAAAAAAAATCCAAAAGTTGTTTGGATGAGTTGGGATAGGGAATTTGAGTTGTTGACAAGGAGGGGAGAAGATGTTGGAGTGGTTTTACCTCATGGGCAAAATACAAGGTCATGGATGGTTTTCAATAGAATGAAAATCCCAAATCTTTTTCATAGAGTTTTTCTTAAAAAGAAAAGACTAAACTCCCAAAAATAAAATCTGAGAAGGGAAACAATAGAGAAGGAGTTTTTAAGAAGGTCAAACCCAAAGCTTGAAGGAGAAAACAGAAATAACAAACCCTAGTCAAGGAAAAGGATTTTTAAGAGGGTTGTTTTTCTGAAAGCCTCAAATCTCAAGGAAAATCCAGCAAGGATTTTTGCAAAAACCCAAATGAAATTTTTGGGGTGTCACAACACCTACCCCCTTAGGAAAAATCTCGTCCCCGAGATTTCAGTTGGTCCTTAAATAAGTGTGGATGCTCTGTTCGAAGAAAATCCTCTCTTTCCCATGTTGCTTCACTTTCGGTGTGATTACTCCACTGAACTTTGAAAAATTTGACGGTTTTCTGTCGGGTCCTCCTTTCAGACTCCTCTAATATCTTTACTGGGTGTTCCCGATAAGTGAGGTCTGGCTGCACGTCTATGTTCTCATGGAACACTTGTTTCTCTGGGTTGCTCACACATTTCCTCAATTGCGATACGTGGAACATGTTGTGGATATCTGACAGTTCCTCAGGTAGGTCTAGTTGGTATGCTACTGCGCCTTTCCGTGCCAATATACCGAATGGCCTGATGAATCTTGGCGCTAGCTTTCCCTTAATTTTGAATCATTGCAACCCCCTCATAGGTGACACTCGTAGGTACACGAATTCACCGGGTTCGAAGTTGACCCCACGATGTTTCAGATCGTAATAACTCTTTTGCCAGCTTTGGGCGGTCTTGAGTCGATCTCTGATTAACTGGACCTTTTCCCCGGCTTCCTTGAGCATGTCTGGGCCGAAGATACGGCTGTCTCCGGTCTCTGACCAATTTAATGGGGTACGACATCTTCGTCCATACAAGGCTTCAAATGGTGCCATTTGCAGGCTGGCCTGATGACTGTTGTTGTACGCGAACTCGGCGTATGGCAGGCTGTCTTCCCAACTGGCTCCATAGGTGAGGACACATGCTCTCAGCATGTCCTCTAAAATCTGGTTTACCCGTTCTGTTTGTCCATCTGTCTGGGGGTGGTATGCCGTACTGAAGGCTAGTTGAGTTCCTAGAGCCTGTTGTAACTGCTCCCAGAATCTCGAGACGAACTGTGTTCCTCTGTCAGATATTATAGTATTTGGGACACCGTGCAGACAAACTATGCGAGAGAGATATATCTTGGCAAGCTTCTGAGTGGTGTGGGTCGTCTTTACTGGAATGAAATGTGCCACCTTAGTCAATCTGTCGATGATAACCCATATGGCATCATTCCCGTGTCGTGATCGAGGTAGTCCGACAATGAAATCCATCCCTATTTCATCCCATTTCCACTCAGGTATTTTATTTGGTTGAAGTAGTCCGGCTGGTCTCTGATGTTCGGCCTTTATACGTTGACAAGAGTCGCAGCATGCAATGAAGGTGGCTATGTCCCTTTTCATACCATGCCACCAAAATCCTTCTTGGATATCCTTATACATCTTGGTTCCTCCAGGGTGGATCGAATATGGAGCGGTGTGGGCTTCAGCTAGAATTTGCCGTTTGAGGTCTCCTATGTCTGGCACGCAGAGTCTGTTTCCGTACCATAGTGTCCCTTCTTCGTCTATGATGAATTCCGAGGCCTTGCCCATACTCACCTTTCTTTTGATGCCTTCAATGCTGGGGTGACCCGGCTGGGCTTCTTTGATTCTTTTCACAAGGTTGGGTTGTATCTCCAAGTTTGTTATGGTGCCTTATGCTACCATCAACAAGTTGAGTCTGGCAAATTCCCGCTGGAATTCGGGTCTTAAGTTGGGTAGACTGTTGTTGTCGGCGCTGGGGTTCCGACTAAGAGCATCGGCTCCTACATTTGCTTTTCCAGGATGATAGTGGATTCCGACATCATAATCCTTTACTAGCTCCAACCAGCGTCGTTGCCTTAAATTCAGCTCTGGCTGTGTGAAAATATATTTGAGACTTTTATGGTCCGTATATATTTCACATCGATTTCCAAGTAGGAAATGCCTCCATTCCTTGAGTGCATGAATAACTGCTGCCATTTCTAAGTCATGAGTGGGATAGTTTTCCTCATGCTTGCGAAGTTGCCTTGAAGCGTATGCGACAACCTTGCCTTCTTGCATTAATACGCATCCGAGTCCCTTCCTGGACGCGTCACAATATACTTCAAAATTCTTGCGTATGTCCGGCACAATCAATACTGGTGCTGTTGTTAATTTCCGTTTTAGCTCTTGGAAACTTTTCTCACAGGCTTCTGTCCATTCAAATTTCTTATCTTTCTTGAGCAACTGCGTCATTGGCTTGGCTATGGTGGAGAATCCTTCAATAAATCTGCGGTAATATCCTGCCATTCCCAAGAAACTCCGTATGTCCGTTACGCTGGCTGGTGACTTCCAGCCAAGTACGGCCTTGACTTTCTCTGGGTCCACGGCGATCCCGTCTTGGGTTAGCACGTGGCCTAGAAAGCCTACTTGCCTTAACCAAAATTCACACTTGCTGAACTTGGCGTACAATTGGTGTTTCCTGAGTTCTCCTAGCACAATTCTGAGATGTACAGCGTGTTCTTCTGGTGTTTTGGAGTATACTAAAATATCATCGATGAATACCACAACGAACTTGTCCATAAACTTCATAAATACTTTGTTCATGAGGTGAACAAAATATGCAGGGGCATTTGTTAATCCAAAAGGCATTACTGTGAACTCATACAGTCCATATCTGGAGGTGAAGGCTGTCTTGGGGATATCTTCTGTTCGTACCTTTAATTGGTGGTATCCTGACCTTAGGTCGATTTTTGAGAATACCTTGGCCTTAGCGAGTTGATCGAATAAATCATTTATTCTTGGCATCGGGTATTTGTTCTTGATCGTGACCATGTTGAGTGCTCGGTAGTCAATACACAATCGCAGTGTTCCATCTTTCTTTTTGGCAAACAAAATTGGTGATCCCCAGGGTGAGGAACTGGCTCGAATGTATCCCTTGTCAAGCAATTCCTTTATTTGTTTCTTCAGTTCAACTAACTCAGATGGTGCCATTCTGTATGGTTTCTTGTATATGGGGGTGGTCCCTGGTGCTAGCTCAATGCTGAATTCTATCTCTCGGTCGGGTGGCATGCCTGGTAGCTCTTCGGGAAATACGTCTGGAAATTCACGTACTACTGGAACCTTGTTTAACTCAGAAATGTCCACCTTGTTTAGTCTTGGTTGTCTGGGCATTTCTCTTTCTTTGGCGGACACTCTTATTGTCTTACCATGGTGGTGTGTGAGAATCACGGTCCGATTGAAACAATCAATGAAACCTTTGTTGGTGGTTAACCAGTCCATCCCTAGGATGACATCTAGTCCTTTATTTTCCAACACAATGAGATTGGCGTGAAACTTCAATCCTTTGAACTCAATAATCACATCCTGACAGTAATTCTGAGTAACTTGCTGAATTCCAGGGGACTTGATGATCATGGATTTCTCCAAAGGAAGCATCGAAAAATTATTTTGCGAAGCAAAACTTTTCGAAATAAAAGAGTGAGAAGCTCCAGAATCAAACAAAACCATTACAGGTATTGTGTTGACAGGGAACGTACCGAGTATGATATCCGGAGCATTTTGTGCCTCCTCTTTGGTCACGTGGTTCAGATGACCTTTCCTGTGGTTATTGCTGGGATTGAAGTTGTTTCGCTTGGGCGCTGAATTATTGTTGCCGTTGTTCGGCTTTGGTGCTGAGCTTCTTGGCTTGGGACACTGCTTGGCATAGTGTCCTTCTTCTCCACATGCGTAACAAGTAACACCTGGGCGATATGTGAACTCCTTGTCCCTAGCATGAAAATTCTTTGTTGGGCGTGAGACGTTGGATGATGATTTGTGCGTCCCACCCTTCTGAAAATCGGTCTTACTTCGGTGATTGCGAGCATGGTTAGTCTGGTCCCTTTTTCGCTTGCGGATATCTTCCAAACTGCGTCTTTCATTTTCCAGAGTAATAGCTTTATCCACCAGCGTCTTAAAATCTGGGAAAGTGTGTATGACCAGTTGGCATTTAAGCGCGGGCGCTAGGCCGTCAAGGAACTTCTCCATTTTCTTGCTTTCAGTCATTCGCTCTTCGTTGGCGTAGCGGGATAACAGAGTAAATTGGCTGTTGTAATCTGACACTGTCATGTTCCTTTGCTTGAGGTCATCGAACTCTCTTTTCTTGATTTTCATAATACTCTTAGGAATATGCGCGCCACGGAAACCTTCTTTGAAATCATCCCAGGTTATATCATTTTCGTTGGGATGCATGTGCAGAAAATTTTCCCATCAGGATGCGGCTGCTCCCGTGAGATAATGCGGTGCGTACAGTACCTTTTCTGGGTCTGAGCATTTTGCAATAATTAACTTTCTCTCCATATCGCGAAGCCAGTCTTCGGCCTCAAGTGGCTTGTCAGTATGAGAAAATGTTGAGGGACGTGTCTTCTGTAGCTCAGATAACTTGGAATGCTGCGGATACTGCCCATGGTGATTTCCCATGTTAATGACTTGGTTCATCATTTCCCGATGTTGTTGCTGACTTTGTTCATAAAGGCGGCACATTTGGGAAAGTGCCGTTTCACTGTCCTGTTGACTTGTCTGACCTCGTGTAAAATTGTTGCCTGATTGAGTATTATAGTGTTGACTTGACTGCCCTTGTGCAAAATTGTTGCCCGGTTGATTGCCATAATTTTCCTCTGGTGGAGTTGGCATGGAGCGAGTCCAAGGACGAGACATTTTTCACTCTGGGGATGTATTTGTAAAACCCATAAGAAAAATGGAAGGGTTGCAAAGATAAAACCCATAATGCACGAGGTTGACAAATAAATTTTTAAAACCAAGATACTCAAGGGAAAACAAATCGATTTGCGCATAGAGAAGGACTGCATCATTACACATCTTACACACGGCGATAATTATACAATACACCACTCAGGACATGCGTACATAATCCTGACATGTTATTTAGGCTAGTGCACTTCTCCAGATCCTATATGATGCGCAAACCAGCTACTTCTCACAACATCTTACATGGTGATGCAACGCATGGCGGCTACGCGTACTCAGTCGGAGATGTTGATGACATCCTTGGCCCTGCCAAGGGTGAGGCGTAGCGAAGCCGGGGACTCGACTTCCTCCTCGCTAATAGGCTCCATGCGAGTAGTGCTGCGCCGAGTAGATGGAGCGGGTGCCAGGGGCGGAACGACACGGATTGGAGTCGGTGCGAGTGGCGGTGCAGTGCGCGCTGGAGTGGGCGCAATGACCTGGTTGAACTCCTCGGTGGTAGGCAGGCGATGAGCAGGAGCATGGGATGCAGAGGACGAGACGAAAGTCAGTGGCGGTGCAGTAGGCAGGAGCTCCCTCCTGTTGGCGGCACATCCGTGGACTGAGTCCATGCGGGCGGCCACAAAGTCATCCACCAAGTTGTCGAAGGCTGCCTCCAAGGCCCAGAGATACTCAATAAGCATCTCAAAAGCCTCGTCTCGTTCTCCTCTGTGGCAGGAGAATGCGTAGTGACAGGTGTAGGGCACATGGCATGGAAGATAGCGGTAGCGACGAGCCTTCATCGCGGGAAGGGCATCCCTGAGACGAGCTATCGCCTCGCGGGCTGCCATCTGGATGGCATGCTTCTCCGTAGGCATGGCTCTCCCCAAGAACCGGAAGCGGCGTAGATCACCACGCCCTCCCTTGAACTGCACCACGGCCTGGTGCATAGTCAGACTGTCGCTGACTCTGTGCTGACAGAGAGTGACGACTGGGCGCACAGACGGCCCCATCGCGACCTGAACGACGAAGGAGAGAAGCTTGACGAACCCATCGGGTACGTTGGCGAAGGTCTGAGACTCGCAGCTGCGATCGGCCATCTACAAAAGTAGGCAAAAATCCTGAATGGTCAGATCATAAATATATGCTGACTGTCAGAAAAATGACTACTATTGTAAAAACATGAATAAGCTCTATCATGCTCATAACCGATTAGCGATCGCACCTAGTGGCTTCCTACAGTCAGCCTGGCTCTGATACCAAGCTTGTCACGACCGGTTTCCCAATAAAAATATTTATTGAGAAACCAATCTTTAGAATCCAGTTTGAGATAAGACCTCCTCACTGGCAGACAAACTTTTGATACAATAAGCCAGTAGCATAAATATATTACAGGGTTGAGCTGACGATGCTCAACAATTTATTACAAACGTGCCAATAATATTATACATAAAGGCGATTAATGACACAAGGGTGTGGCGGCATACTACTGACTCGCAAATATGGTAGAGGTGGAGTAACACAGTGGGGAGTGGATATGGGATTCTCAAACTAACATCCCATCGAGCGTCGAGGTGAAGCTCGATGAATTTATTAGGGTAGCAGAAGCGGATATGAAACAGTGACCAACTCCAAGGTTGCACGAGACTGACTCGGACTCCTCTAGGCGTCGGATTCGCTATCGAACTCTTCATCCATGAGATCACCTTTGTCAGCATCTGGCCAAATCAACAAGCCAGTGAGTACTTTGAAAGTACTCGCAAGATAGTTCGGACGTGAGATATAACAAATGCCAACATGAAATACATGGATAAGTTAACCAGTACGATCAGACATAGAGGTGATAATGCTGGGTGCCAAACGAGTGTCTGAAAGACTCCTTGAGCGGAAAATGCAGAATAATAATACTGGTGCCAAACGAGTGTCTGAAAGACTCCTCGAGCGGAAAATGCGGAATAATATACTGGTGCCAAACGAGTGTCTGAAAGACTCCTCGAGCGGAAAATGCGGAATAATAATACTGGTGCCAAACGAGTGTCTGAAAGACTCCTCGAGCGGAAAATGCGGAATAATAATGCCACAATCGGGCGTCTGAGCGACACCACATAAAGGGCTTTAAAAGAAATGCCACGGTCGGGCGTCTGAGCGACACCACGTAAAGGGCTTTAAAAGAAATGCCACAGTCGGGCGTCTGAGCGACACCGCGTAAAGGGCTTTAAAAGAAATGCCACAGTCGGGCGTCTGAGCGACACCACATAAAGGACTTTAAAAGGAAATGCCACAGTCGGGCGTCTGAGCGACACCACATAAAGGGCTTTTGGCTGATAAGGAAATAATATAATCATCATAAATATATTCAACTCATGGAAATAACCGGGTTAGTACATCCACAAGGATAAACATTTAACCGGGCTTGGTGCCCATGTGTCCCACTGGGTAATTTGTCACCAAACTAGCACATGACTGTTAGCAGGGAACTTGGTAATAGATAAGATGATTTAAGGATATAGAGCTCTGCAGAGTTTGTACAAAAATTTCCCACAGTCGACGGATTTCCGTAGTCACTAGGACTAGTTCCGTTACGGTATTTCAGAAGAAAACACAGCAATCCAGTACACACCCATCCAACTCTTCGATGCTAGGAATCACCCTTAACATCGTCCAAGAAAAACTATTGAGACGGGGAGATCACAATCTCGAATAGCATGGGATCAAATTTATATACGCGCGCTCTAAGGGGTTCCCCCCTCTCGGTCCCAACCGGAAACACCCATGCCCCCTGACCGGACGCCTGGTTTTAATCCAGGGCCATGGAACCAGCATCCTGGCCTCTCCTTTTTGGTGTGTACCCAGAAAGCGGTTTGCATCTTACTAAACCATATCCCTTTCGGGAAACATGTGGTAGTACAGGGAAAGGAAATGGATTTGAGCCCAACCGATATGGGTTGGTACTGAAGATAACTTGCATGGCCTAAGACTGGCATGCTACAACACTGCCATCTTACCCATCTTCATGCCAACACATGGCCTTGCATACTCACGCCCAACGACGTGTGAAATCATCGGGCTTACTTGCTCCAACAATGCATAATGAACGGTTCATCGGTATGCTTCACACATGCCATGAAACTATCTATACGCAAACATGCCAATACACTCATCATATCAAAAGTTCGAACATGCTTGCCTGGTTCAGAGTAGTCGGAGCCTAGCTCGGTGAAGTTCGCGGCCCCGTCACCTCCGTCGGTATCTACGGTACAGAGAAAACATACGCGCTAACGTGAATACCGAGAGGTGCAGAAAAAGTATTGCAAATATTTTTCAAATAAATCTGATAAAAAAACTAGACAAAATTTTGAAGAGAACAGAGAAAGAATCAATCAAAAATATGCTTCTGATAAAAAGTTATAAAGGTTTTTGCCCAGGGACTCATGTGTAATGAAACAAAAACTTCCCAGGGTTCTAACTGAGAAAACAGAAAACGGTTCGTTTGGAAATGCGCAAGCGCAACAGAGAAAGCGTATTTTGCCCGAAGGCGCCAACAGAAAACGTTTCACGAATAAAAGAACAGAGGCTGACATGCGGGGTCCGCATGTCAGGTTTGAAAAGGCTCGCCGGCGCCCGAAGACGGCGGTGGACGCCAGCGTCGAACTACGGCGAATTAGGAGAAACGGAGGGTACCAAGAGCTTCAGTGTCTTCTCCCGCGTCGGTGGGTGGTGGACTCGTCCAACAGAGAGCACCACGTCGACGGCGACACTAACTCCGGCGGACGGCGGTTCGGGTGAGGATGGGGAACTCCGGTGGAGGGCTGCAAGCTTCAAATTGAAGTGCGGGTCAGAATGAGGGATGCATGGAGAAGCTACTGGCAGGAGAATTGAGGTGGGGGAGCACACACGGGGGCGAATCGGGCTGGATCCAGTGGCGGGTCGCGGCGGTCGGAGTCGAGGAAGGAGACCTCCTCGAGGCTCTTCCAGAGGTGTCGTGGATTTGTCACGGCAAATGTCCTAGCGAAAGGACTTAGTCGTGGAGCCATCGCAACGGGTTAACTTGAAGGGGTTAAAACGGACGCAAGGACACAGAGTTATACTAGTTCGGCCCCTTCGATGAAGGTAAAAGCCTACGTCTAGTTGTGATGGGATTAATGTGTTTCGAGGGCTAGGGAGCGATAAGCTTCGCCTAAACCTCGAGTTGTTGTCCTCTGTCCTTAAACCGCCGTCGGGTCGTCCCCTTATATACACGGGTGACGCCCGTCGGTCTACAAAGTCCCAACCTCCGGTTCATAAACGTGCCCGGGTTGGTCTCTCTATTCCTAACTTACAATGCAAGTTTACCTCAGGCCGGTTTACGGCCATAAACCTTTGAACCGATTATAGGCCTTGGGCTTTAACATCTTGGGTCCATTGACGGAGCTAACCCGGGCCCTGTAGGCCGGTTTACCCCAAATAGCAATATCCCCAACATTAGGCCCCAGATTGATTTGAACAGGTTCATGTCAATCCTTAATAAGAATTTCTGTCTTCAAATGTCTTCCAGTAACTGTTAAACCGCCGTTTCGTCGTCTCCTCTTGCTGCGGTAAACCGATATGACGTCAGCGCAAAGTTACCGTCTCTTTTTGCTAATCCGCAATAATCAGGGCGACGGCTGGGCTCCCGAAATCACCGGCCCCTGGATTCGCGCTCCTGGCACGCGCGCCGCGCCTTATAAATAGGGCTTGAAGGCCATCTTCCTTTCCTCCCTTTCGTCCCCTTCTTCGTCTTCCTCGCGACTCAGGCTTCGGAGCTCCGCCGCCGCCGTCAGCTACTGCATCAACTCAGTCCGCTGCATGAACTTGACCGGACGAGAGTACCGCGGCGACCCTCCACATCTGTTTGGATCCCGGTAAGGCTCCTGTTCTTCTTGCTTTAGATCTGTTCTAGGGTTCGTCATCCTGCCACTGTTCCTTGTTCATCTCCATAGCAAGCTTTTGTGAACATATTATGATACTTATATTGTGATTTGTAGTCACTCTCAGTATTCGCCATAAATCTGTACTCATCTCCTTAGATCCCACTCATTTCCCTGCTTGTCGAACTTATGCTGTTCTGCTGCGAGCCAAACCTCATATTTTTACTTCTTTTTTGCCCTAGCTGTAGATCCATTGTTTTGAAAGAATCCGTACGGGATCTGTTTCTGCTTTCATATTCACAACTGTTAGATCTGGTCGGTTTAACTTTTAGCAGAGCGAACAACCCAAACTATATATCCATTAGTCCCCTTGATGAACCGCCAGATGATATCATTGTAGATAACTCCGTTCTATATAAGAGCATCTTCGGTTTGCAATCACACCTGTTCTCAAACCGGAATACCTTTGTCTTGTAGATTTCCTCATGGCAAAACAGGTATACGAATGCAACTGGGTTCCCTCTCGCATCACCGAGACCCAATTAAACAACTTAGTTCTGACTGGCGCCTTGAGTAGCAAAAATGCCATCCATTGGAGGGTTCCAGGGAATGAATGTCCTCCTACCCCACAGGAAGGAGAAGTGGTGGTGTTTGCGGATCACCTGGACCGGGGTTTTAATCCACCCGGTTCAAAATTTTATCGGGACATCCTGGCTAATTTTAAGTTGTGCCCACAAGATGTTGGTCCAAACTCAGTCACGAATATCTACCATTTTCAAGTGCTTTGTGAGGTGTACTTCCAGGAGGAACCTACTGTAGAGCTGTTCCGAGACTGTTTTCATTTGAACCGACGTACTGAATTCACCGACGGCCCTAATATGGAACTGGGTGGTATGGCGATTCAAAAGAGGAAAGAAGTGACTTATCCTCACGCCAAGCTGCATAGCCATCCGCAAGAATGGAACCACACTTGGTTCTATTGCAAGGATACTTCCCCTGCTGAAGAAAATCCTCTGCCTGGCTACCGTCCAGAGAGACTTAGCAATACACACCCCTTCCCCCCAAGGCTAACCGCCAAAGAGAGGAGTAAGTATGCCCCTCAGCTGTCCAAGCTCAGAGCCTTCATGGCTAACGGTTTAACGGGGGTAGATCTTGCCCGTTGCTGGATTTCATGGAGCATCCTGCCCCTTAGTATCCGCTCCGGTTTAATGTGCCAATACACGGGCCGGGTTAATGATCCTTTGAGGCACTGCAACATTCAGCTGACGGAAGACGAAGTTACTAAAGCTGTGAAAAAGATGCTGAATGAACCGGAATATGTTTGCGCCCGAACCGGCCTGCTTCCCTTTTGCGCTACAAATAAACCACCTGCTGTAAGCATCTCACCTCTGTTTGTTATAGAATTTATGATCTCCTTATATGCACACTGTTAACTCCAGCCCTTGCTGAGACAGGGAGATGATCCATTTTGGAGCAAGAAGCTTCAAGAGCCGACAGAAAAGGTAACCCGACCCAAAACAAGGGTGAAGAAGCCCGCTCAGAAGAAAAGGAACACCGCTTCCTCTACCCCGGATTTAGATGAGGATGATGTGGGTAATCCGGACCTTGAGGTAGACCTCGATTCAGTTGGCTTACTTTTTATACGTCTTATTGATGATGATATTTGTCAGGACGACGCTGAAGCGAGTAATGCTGAAGGCCCAGAGGTAACTTTTCTTTCTTCTCATACAGTTCCTTTGCCTTTGAAAAAACCTCGCCAAGCAAACCGGAAAATTAAATTTTCTCATCCTCTTGCTTACTTGGATCCCAAATTTCTTGTGAAGACCCAGCAACATGAAGCTCGTCGCACCACCCGGCATAGTGGCCAGGTAGTTACCTCCGCCGGTTTACTGAACAGCCCGGTTCGGAAACGCCGCTCAGAGGTCTCCGATTTATGTGCTAGCTTTCCTCCTAAAGCAGGTTTAATTCGTCAGCCTCTTAATCCATCTTACTCCGATTATCAGGTCACTTCCCATTCATCTTCTGGTGAATCTTCAGCCACTCAACTGCCACCGCTAAAGACAGTTATTGGGTAAGTTGGACCGATCACAACATATTTCCATATGGGTTTCTTAATCCATCTTACACCATTCTTTCAATCTTTGGGTCTTTCCCAGGGCTAAACCTAGACCGAGCAAGAAGGCTCGTCTAGATAATCCGGCCGAAGGAACTGCCGCTCCTGAACCGGAGAGAACTCCTGGTGCTGATGCTCTAGTTCGTGAAGACATTCAGAATTATCTACCTCCACAAGATGACGCCTATGCTGAAGAAAGGCCTACCAATCCTGCCAGCCGTACCGATCAGCCTGCCAGTCCTGTTCGGGTTGAGGAATCCATCCCCCCTTCTGGAACTGTTGATAAACCGACAGTGCCAATGCAGAGCAGCGATTCCAAAGATGATGATGTTGTGATTACCGGCATTGGTCGCTCTGAACCGGGGAACTCTGCTACTTTAGCCAAGCATACTGCCAAGGAAGAAATCTCGGCCATAAAGGGCAAATGGGACGTTGATTCCTCAACGTACGCCGCTTTAAGCGCCCAAGATCTTTATTCTGGGTACCTGAACCGACTGTACACCAGTCGCGATTATGAAGCTGGTATGATCAGGATGATGAAAGAAAAACTTGAGGTAACTCTCTTGTGCGTCATTCTGTTGCAACTTAGCTTCTCAATTTTTTCCAATCCGAGATGGTAATCCGAATCATGCTGCCTTGACAACTAAGGCCCGGTTTAAAAACCCAGGGCTTCAACATAGGCCGTTAACCAGAAAACATCATCAAATAACCATTAGCCCCCAAGTGCCAAGTTTAAATACTTGTATTAATCCTGGGACTTTTGTAATGTAAAACATGCGTTAAGATCAAGTACGCATTAGCCCCCAAGTATCGAGCACATAACTTGCTTGTGTGGTTGATACTTCCAAACCGTGCAATATTTTCTGAACACTGCTGATGACCTGCTGCAGGGGGATCTGAAGACCAAAGAGAAACAAGTCACGGACCTTCAGGAAATCCTAAAAACCCAACAGGCTGAAACTGCCAAAGCGAAGGAAGAATTGACCAATGCCTTAACCGTTATGGAACAGCTGAAAGAAACCCGCAAAAAGGAACAAGCTGATTGGGCTACTGAAAAAGCTCTTTTGATTAAAAGGGCTGAAAATGCCGAAGCTGCTCTCAAACCGGTGGTTGATGAATTATCCACCGTAAAGCGACATATACACTCCATGACCTCTGCCGTCTTTGGTAAATTTCTTTTGATGCCCTTCCTCCAATTTGCACTTTGTCTGCTATGTCCTATGTCCGGTTTGTAATCCATCTTGAAACACTGCAGGCACACGTATTGGACACTTGGGTTCTGATGTGCGGATGAAACTCAAAGCTGCTTATACCTTGATTGAACAGTTGTATACCGGAGCACAGAGAGCTATCACCACTACCTCGCATAACAACCCCGCACCGTCTCTGATTCAAGACACGTTAAAAAGGTTATCCATGCTTCCTGCCCGGATTGAAGAGTTGAAAAGATCAGCTGCTCGAACCGGAGCCATCACTGCCTTGATCCGGGCCAAAGCGTGGGTACCAGACTTTGATCCTGTCGAAGCAGCACAAGGATATCCTAGTTTGAAAGAAGACAGTTCAGACTTCGGCAAACATGACTTGAGGGCAATAAACCGGGCGGTGCGCCCCCTAGCTTGTCAACTGGCTGAAGAAGCAGATCTGACACATTATCAGGCCCAATATGATAACCAGAACAAGCGAGTAGCTGCCCCGATCCCCGAAGCGGAAAACCTTATTCCTCCAATCCGTAAGCATACCTACGCCCCTGACATTGAACCGTCTTTGCTGATTCATGAAGAAGCTGTCTTTCAAGCGTTAATGGGAATCGACTGGACCACTGCTGATTTCCAGCCAATGGGTAGCCATGAGAAGGCTGAAGCAGCGCAAGATGATCCACAACCTTCGAACCGAGGCGGCGAACAGGCGTAATCAAAGCTCCGGTTCACCTTAATTGGTGACGTTAATCCGCCAAAAAAAACAATATATTCAGGCACTACGCTGCCTTGTAATAAGATAGTTAATACCTCTGTGTTTGAATGCGCCTTTGTGCGCGGGTACTAATGCCCTTGCCATTGACTTTTTCCAACTTGTGTTTCCTGTATTTACTGGGTACAAAGGACGGTCTTTCGACCATACGAACCGTGCTGCGCCTTTGCCAAACCGGGCAACTTGCCTCCGGGTTAAAAAACGGACCAGGCTGTGTCAGCTGAATCGGTTTAAAAGTATTTGTCGTTCCGAAGAACAAAAACACCACAAGAAGGAAGATAACAAAAAACCAAATACGAGAGGAAAACGCAATAGTAAAACGCATGCAAATGGTGGTTGCTATGAACCGTTCAGAAGGCGTTACCATTGTCAAGAAAAAAAAAACCAAGCCCCCAAGAGGTGTAGCTACGGTTTAAGTCGACTAGGTTCCTTACTGAATCGTGGCAAATATGCCGGTCAAATGGCATTGCATTGGTTCGGATTCGACCAAGCCCCCAAGTGACTCAGTGGCCTAGGGCCGATCAAGTGGCATTGCGTTGGTTCGGACACGACCAAGCCCCCAAATGACTTATTGGCTGTTTAAAAGCCGATCAGAAGGCATTACCATCATCAAGACATGACCGAGCTCCCATAAGGTGTAACTACGGTTCAAGTCGATTAGGTCCCCAACTGACTTAGTGGCAAATGTGCCAGCCAGAAGGCATTACCGTCGTCAAGACATGACCAAGCTCCCCGGAGGTGTAGCTACGGTTCAGGTCGACTAGGTCCCCAACTGACTTTGTTGATTTCCTGTGAAGTGATCTCAAGGGGTAAACCGGAGGTTGCCCTAAAGCGAATCAACTCCGTGTAACCACGCATGATGTGAAGAAAAACAGAGACCCCGCTTTACTCGAGGCTCCGGTTCATTATATTGATCATAATATATACATGGTCATGATATGTACATAAACAGAGCCCAAGGCTCATGTATAGTAAGGCCGAAGATGAGCTATGTTCCATGGCCTGCTGGTCTCCTCCTCTGATGTGCGTGAATCTTTGCGCTCTCGAATATCAATCAGGTAGTATGACCCATTATTCAGATTCTTGCTGACCACAAAAGGTCCTTCCCAAGGCGGGGATAATTTATGCTGATCAGACTGATCCTGGATGAGCTGAAGCACCAAATCCCCCTCCTGAAAGGTTCTGGTCTTAACCCGACGGCTGTGGTAACGGCGAAGATCTTGCTGGTAAATCGCTGAACGGGCAGCTGCTAATTCACGTTCCTCATCCAACAAGTCAAGAGCGTCCTGCCGTGCCTGCTCGTTGCCCGCTTCAACATAAGCTGCCACACGAGGTGAATCATGTCGTATTTCACTGGGGAGAACCGCCTCTGCTCCATAGACCATAAAGAACGGCGTAAACCCCGTGGATCTATTAGGCGTGGTGTTGATACTCCATAATACAGACGGTAGCTCCTCAACCCAACAACCCGGCGTCCTTTGCAAAGGGACCAGAAGCCGGGGTTTGATACCTCTCAAGATCTCTTGATTCGCTCGTTCTGCTTGACCATTAGACTATGGGTGAGCTACTGAAGAAACATCAAGCCGTATATGCTCACGTGCGCAGAACTCTTTCATGGCACCTTTGGATAGATTGGTACCATTATCTGTGATGATGCTGTGTGGAAAGCCAAACCGGAAGATCACCTTCTTTATAAACCGCACCGCCGTGGCCGCATCACATTTACTGACAGGTTCTGCCTCCACCCACTTTGTAAATTTGTCAACCGCCACCAATAGGTGGGTCTTCTTATCTTTGGAACGTTTAAAAGGTCCAACCATATCGAGCCCCCAAGTCGCAAACGACCAAGTAATTGGAATCATCCTCAATTCTTGAGCCGGTATGTGCGCTCGTCTGGAAAATTTCTGGCAACCATCACATAACCTGACCAGGTCTTCTGCATCAGCATGAGCAGTTAACCAGTAGAAACCGTGGCGGAACGCTTTAGCCACCAATGATTTTGAACCGGCGTGGTGGCCGCAATCCCCTTCATGTATTTCACGTAATATCTCGCACCCCTCCTCAGGGGATACGCACCGTTGCAGCGCTCCTGACACGCTGCGATGATGTAGCTCCCCTTTGAGAATGGTCATAGATTTGGACCGCCGTACTATCTGCCGAGCCAAGGTTTCGTCTTCTGGCAACTCACCCCGGTTCATATATGCCAGATAAGGAAGCGTCCAATCCGGGGTGACGTGAAGAGCCGCCACTAATTGAGCCTCCGGATCAGGAATAGCCAACTCCAGCTCACCGGGTAGCTGTACCGATGGGTGATACAATACATCCAAGAAAACATTGGGTGGGACCGGTTTACGCTGAGAGCCCAAGCGGCTTAAAGCGTCCGCTGCCTCATTCTTTCTGCGGTCCACATGGTCCACTTGATAGCCTTTGAAATACCCAGCCACCATATCTACTTCACGACGGTATGCAGCCATGAGCGGGTCCTTAGAATCCCAGGTGCCAGATACCTGCTGAGCCACTAGATCCGAATCACCAAAGCACCTAACTCGGCTCAGATTCATCTCTTTAGCCATCCGAAGACCATGAAGTAAAGCTTCATACCCAGCCGCATTATTTGTACAGGGGAACATTAAACGGAGGACATAACAAAACTTATCTCCTCGTGGGGAAGTTAAAACGACTCCAGCCCCCGAGCCTTCCAATTGTCTGGATCCGTCAAAATGAATAGTCCAATATGTGTTATCTGGCTTCTCCTCAGGTGCTTGTAACTCTGTCCAATCGTTTATGAAGTCAACAAGTGCTTGTGACTTTATGGCCGTCCGGGGCGTATCTTAAACCGTGCGGCCCAAGCTCGATAGCCCACTTGGCAATCCGACCGGTCGCCTCCCGGTTCTGTATGATGTCACCCAAAGGAGCAGAACTGACCACCGTGATGGGGTGTCCTTGAAAATATTGCCTCAGCTTCCGGCTTGCCATAAAAACACCATATACCAGCTTCTGCCAATGCGGATACCTTTGTTTGGACTCAATAAGCACTTCGCTGATATAGTAAACCGGTCGCTGAACCGGATGCTCCTTCCCAGCCTCCTTGCATTCTACCACCATCGCCACACTGACCGCTCTGGCGTTCGCAGCAACATATAACAGGAGTGGCTCTTTATCTACAGGGGCTGCCAACACTGGCGGATTGACTAACTATCGCTTCAAGTCCTCAAATGCTTTATCAGCCTCCGGACTCCAGACAAATTGATCTGTCTTCTTGAGCATTTGATACAAGGGGATCGCCTTTTCACCGAGGCGGCTGATAAACCGGCTTAACGCTGCAATCCGTCCGGCCATGCGCTGAACATCATTGACGCATTTCGGTTTGGCCAGGGAGGTGATGGCTGTGATCTTTTCCGGATTGGCCTCAATTCCTCTATGGGACACTAAGAATCCCAACAACTTGCCTGCAGGTACACCAAAAACACATTTAGCTGGGTTGAGCATCATTTGGTACACTCTCAAGTTATCGAAGGTTTCCTTCAAATCATCAACCAGGGTCTCCTTCTTTCGTGACTTGACCACAATATCATCCACATAAGCATGTACGTTACGACCAATCTGTTCGTGGAGGCAATTTTGCACACACCGTTGATAAGTAGCCTGCACACTCTTAAGCCCGAAGGGCATAGAAACATAGCAGAAGGCTCCAAAGGGAGTAATGAACGCCGTATTCTCCTGGTCCTTAACTGCCATCTTGATCTGATGATAACCCGAATAGGCATCCAAAAAACTCAAACGCTCGCAACCTGCCGTAGCATCAATGATTTGATCAATACGGGGGAGAGCAAAAGGATCCGCTGGACAGGCTTTATTCAAGTCCGTGTAATCCACACACATGCGCCAGGTGCCATTTTTCTTAAGAACCAGCACCGGATTAGCAAGCCACTCGGGATGAAAAACCTCAATAATAAAACCAGCTGCCAGGAGCCTGGCTACTTCCTCACCAATCGCTTTACGTCTTTCTTCGTTAAACCGGCGTAGGAACTGTTTTACCGGTTTATACTTAGGATCCACATTAAGGGTGTGCTCAGCGAGTCTCCTCGGTACACGAGGCATGTCAGACGGCTTCCATGCAAAGATGTCCCGATTCTCACGGATGAACTCGATGAGCGCGCTTTCCTATTTTGGATCCAAGTTTGTACTGATGCTGAACTGCTTGGACGAATCGCCAGGTACGAAGTCAACAAGCTTAGTTTCGGCAGCTGATTTGAACTTCAAGGCCGGATCGTGGTCCGTAGTTGGCTTCTTTAATGAAGTCATGTCCTCCGGATCGACATTGTCTTTGTACTGCTTTAACTCCTCCGTAGCACAAACCGATTCTGCATAAGTCGCATCTCCTTCCTCGCATTCCAAAGCGATTCGACGGCTCCCATGAACCATTATGGTGCCCTTGTAACCCGGCATCTTGAGTTGCAGATATACATATCAGGGCCGTGCCATAAATTTTGCATAGGCCGGTCGTCCGAACAAAGCGTGGTATGGACTTTGGATTTTAACCACTTCAAACGTCAGCGTCTCTGATCTGGAATCATGACTGTCGCCGAAGACCACTTCAAGGGCTATCTTACCAACAGGGTACGCAGACTTGCCAGGCACCACCCCGTGGAACACTGTATTGGTCGGTTTGAGATCCTTATCCACCAGTCCCATGCGACGGAAGGTCTCATAATACAAGATGTTAATGCTGCTCCCTCCGTCCATGAGTAGCTTGGTGAGCTTATAACCTCCCACCTGAGGCGCCACCACCAACGCTAACTGACCCGGATTATAAACCCTGGGAGGGTGATCTTCTCGGCTCCATATGATTGGTTGTTCCGACCAGCGCAGATAGTAAGGCGTGGCCGGTTCAACAGCACTAACTGCCCGCCTCTGAAGCTTTCTATCCTGTCTATCCAAGCTTGTAGTAAAAACATGATACTGTCCACCACTCAACTGTTTCGGGTTGCTCTGATAACCTGATTGCTGCTGTTGCTGCTGGCTGTAACCACTTTGATTACCTTGATTATTTTGGCTGTTCTGTCCGCCCGGATTACCATGGAACCCTGGACCGGAATTTCCGCCGCCGTATCCTGATCCGGAACCTGAACCGCCGCCAGAGCTGTGATCATATTGGAAAGTGTTTGAGCTTTTGAATTCCTTCATGATGTAACAATCCTTCCAAAGATGGGTTGCTGGCTCCTCTTTTGTTCCGTGCTTCGGACAGGGCTGGTTTAAGAAAAAGTTCAAACGCTCCGGATTAGGACCGGGATTTCCGCGAAAACCTGGCTGTTTCCCCTTACGTCGCTGGCCCTTATTCTGTGCACTTGTGTTGGCCACAAAGTCCACGCTCCCATCCGGTTTACGCTTACCTCCGCCTCCATTACGTGTTGGTCGATGCTGCTGGCCTTTGGTGTTGCTATTCTTCTTTCCCTTCCCTGCTTTGTCGTCACCAGAGTCAGGATCCTTGGTACTGTCAGAATCCGCATACTTCACTAAAGCGGTCATGAGCGTTCCCATATCCGTGCAATCACGCTTCATCCGGCCTAACTTTAGCTTCAAAGGGCCGAACCGACAGTTGCCTTCCAACAGCACCACGGCGGTGTCTGCGTTGATGCGATCTGATGAGTGCAAAACTTCTGATACCCGGCGTACCCAATGGGTAGTTGACTCCCCTTCTTGCTGAACGCAAGCTGCTAGGTCAACTATCGACATTGGCTGTTTGCACGTGTCCTTGAAATTTTTGATGAACCGGGCTCGCAACTGGGCCCACGAATTAATGGAATTAGGCGGTAGGCTCTTTAGCCAAGTCCGGGCCGTTCCTTCTAACATCATAGTAAAATACTTGGCACACGCCGTGTCATCCACATCCAGCATCTCCATAGCCATCTCATAGCTCTCCACCCATGTCTCCGGAGGCTGATCTGTCGTGTAGTTTGGTACCTTGCGGGGGCCTTTGAAGTCTTTGGGCAGGCGTACGTTGCGCAAAGCGGGAACAAGGCACGATACTCCCAAAGAACTAGAAACCACCCCCGGTTCAACCGTAGCAGCTGGGAAGATAGGTGTAAGCTGACGAGCCTGATGCTGCGCTGCTAATCCGGCCTCCTGCGCACGAGCGCGATCCACATTCTCCTGAGCATTGTCGACGCCCGCCGGATTGTTGCCGCGGAGCGCTTCACGCCTGGCATTACTTGAAACAGCCGGCTCCTCCATGCGCCTACTATAGCTCCCACTGGGGCGAGGGGTGGAGTGAATCCGATCACGGCTTTGCGAATATGCTTCTTGTTGGGCCAACGCGGTCCTAAGGAGCTCCTTGACCCGGCGTGTCTCTACATCCTGCGGTGAATCGCCTTCGATCGGAATGGCTTCCAACCGAGCTGCCGCCGCGACGAGGTTATCCATCGGGTTGGAATAATGGCCCGATGGTGTTGGCACGGCCTGTGGTGTACCAGTGTTGTGACGAGGCAGGTTTATTATCCGGTGCTGAACCGGGGCGCCAACTGTCGCTTACGCATGGTTTACCCCCGGGGTGTTGAAGAGATTTCTGGCATCGAGGGCTGTGGGCAATCGAGATCGGAATTTCCTCTTCAGGACTTCCTGAGACGCATTCTGGTCCATCATGAGCCTGTAAGCCTGTGCATCTAAAGCGGCGCGCTCCGCCGTCATCCTGGCCTCTTCTGCTGCCAGCTCCGCTTTAGCTTGAGTGATCTGTTCTCTCACTTTGGCAATCTCGGCATTGTGAACCTCCTGATCCACCGGGTTGGCTTCCGCCATGAGCGCTGCCAGTGCGTCAAACAGGTCTGACAATACTTGGGCTGGTGAATCCGCAGGGCCTCCTACCCGCGCAGCTGTTGCCGCTGCCGATCCGGAGATTACTGCTGCCGCAGTTGATGAATGTGGCGCCGCCTGTGTTCCAGCCATGAAGATCCCAACTTGATAGGGCAGATCAGAGGGGTCCGGAATACTGTCGCCATCGGAGCTGCCCCAATCCGATCGTCTTGCAGCCGGTATAGAGACTCGGTTTCCCCGGTTGACGTTTCATCGCCGGAGTAGATGGCGGTTTCGCCACCGGATTCGGATCCTTCCTCGTAGCTTCCTCCGTGGATGACTCCCACGAAGGCGCGCTTCCCGGTCGGTTTAGCCAGGGTCGATCTCGTGCACTGAGCCGTCTCGACGAGGTCGGTGCAGACGCCCAGCTCCGGTTCACCGATCTTGCCGATGAAAATATGGATGCCGCCAAAGGGGACCCGGTACTCGTACTCGATCGAGCCGGCGTCGGGGCCCCAGCCTATGCTGTCGATGTAGAGTTTTCCGCGACGACTTTTGGTCATCCGGCCCACAGCGTAGCCCTCGAGTCCTTCAAAGCGGCCCTCCAAGAACTTGAAACCATCTCGCGATAGCCCCACGGTGGGCGCCAACTGTCGTGGATTTGTCACGGCAGATGTCCTAGCAAAAGGACTTAGTCGTGGAGCCATCGCAACGGGTTAACTTGAAGGGGTTAAAACGGACGCAAGGACATAGAGTTATACTAGTTCGGCCCCTTCGATGAAGGTAAAAGCCTACGTCTAGTTGTGATGAGATTAATGTGTTTCGAGGGCTAGGGAGCGATAAGCTTCGCCTAAACCTCGAGTTGTTGTCCTCTGTCCTTAAACCGCCGTCGGGTCGTCCCCTTATATACACGGGTGACGCCCGTCGGTCTACAAAGTCCCAACCTCCGGTTCATAAACGTGCCCGGGTTGGTCTCTCTATTCCTAACTTACAATGCAAGTTTACCTCAGGCCGGTTTACGGCCATAAACCTTTGAACCGATTATAGGCCTTGGGCTTTAACATCTTGGGTCCATTGACGGAGCTAACCCGGGCCCTGTAGGCCGGTTTACCCCAAATAGCAATATCCCCAACAAGAGGCCTGGCGTGCTCTTGGGGGAGTGCAGGGCTAGTGGGTGCTCGAGTTGAAGCTCGGGGCCTCTATTTATAGGCAGATCGACGGGGTGGCTGTAAACGGAGAATCTCCGGCGAGCAATTACGGCGGAGCAGTGGATTAGAGGGTGGTTTGAGCGGTCGGTCAGCATCAGTGGAGGTTACTGGACTCGTTCCGCTACTAAACGGAGCTCGCCCCGGCGTAATGGCGTCTGTCCACGGTGAGGTGACCGCACGGGCTCAACGGCGGCAGAGAGCGCGCGCTGTGGGCGTCGCGCCACGGCGACGGTGCTGCATGCGTGCGCTGGCGTAGAGATGGCCATGCGGAGCCATCAGCGGGGTTGTGCGGCGCGGAACGGCGTTCAGCCGCCGTTCTGCTCCCTGTTGGCTGCCACGGCGGTTCAGCCGCCGCGAGACACGCCGGCGTGGTCGGGTCAGAGCGCCACCGACGCCAGGAAGAAGCCAAGCGCGCGTGCGGGGCTCTGGACACGCAGACCAGGCGGCGAGCAACGTGCCAAGGGCACTGTGGGCGCGTGACTGAAGATGATCTGAAGAAATCAACACTGAAGACTGAATGTTAACTGAACTTGGTTGAAATGGTGCATGCAAGGTGTTCGACGAAATGATTCAGGCATGTAGGCATTTTTCCTTGGGCTGATTTTTGGTGGAGTGACTTCTCATTGCTCCAATAGGCTGCCTGATTTTTGGTGGAATCTTTGGGGAAGTGTAGATATGAATTTCACCAAATTTGACAAATCTGGTCCAAACTTGCAGGGATTGTAAGTTGAAAATTTTGAAAAGAAGATGAGTGGATCAAGATGGTTCTGGGTTGTGGGTGCAAAGTACTAGCCAGTAGAGTTGGTTTGAAGTCAAATCTCAAATGAAAAAGGGTACTTGCTTTGAAAATCCATCAGGCTCAAAATAATTGACAGAAAATATTTGAGAGATAAAAAAAATTCCAAAACTTGTTTGGATGAGTTGGGATAGGGAATTTGAGTTGTTGACAAGGAGGGGAGAAGATGTTGGAGTGGTTTTACCTCATGGGAAAAATACAAGGTCATGGATGGTTTTCAATAGAATGAAAATCCCAAATCTTTTTCATAGAGTTTTTCTTAAAAAGAAAAGACTAAACTCCCAAAAATAAAATATGAGAAGGGAAACAATAGAGAAGGAGTTTTTAAGAAGGTCAAACCCAAAGCTTGAAGGAGAAAACAGAAATAACAAACCCTAGTCAAGGAAAAGGATTTTTAAGAGGGTTGATTTTCTGAAAGCCTCAAATCTCAAGGAAAATCCAGCAAGGATTTTTGCAAAAACCCAAATGAAATTTTTGGGGTGTCACACTCAGTCACCTCCCTAGGAACGCCGGGGATGTCGGAAGCTTGCCAGGCATACACATCGACATTCGCCCACAGGAAGGTGACGAGCGCGTCTTCCTATTTGTCGTCAAGGGTGGAGCTTATTGTGAAAGCTCCTCCCGTGCCGTCCTCATTGACAGAAACCTTCTTGGTTCCCGGCGGAATGGCCCTGGGCTTCTTGTTCCTACTGGTGGAGCTCTCTGGCACGTCCTCGACGGCAGCACTACACTCCGAAGAGGAGCGCTTGCCGGAGTGGGTGTCTGAGGTCTCACCGGCCTTCTTCTTCTTCTTCCCTCCCGGGGTCCCAACGGCAGGAGCAAGTGCCCTAGTGGCAGCAGCTGCTGCAACTGCTTGCTGGTATAGTTGATCAACGCAAATCAGCACATCTTTCTTATCGGAGGGAATGGTGATGATCGTCACAGGCCCTGGCATCTTCAGGGTGTTGTAGGCATAGTGTGACGCCGCCATGAACTTGGCCAGCGCTGGGCATCCAAGGATCCCGTTGTAGGGAAAGGGGATCTTGGCAACATCAAACATGATCCTCTCCGTCCTGTAGTTCAGGTTGCTTCCAAAGGTCACGGGCAGCGTGACCTTTCCCTTGGGTTGGCTTCTTCCCGGGTTGACCCCCTGAAACGTGCCCGTCTCTTTGAGGTCTCCATCAGGAATCTGCAATTTCTCGATCACGGCAGGCGAGATTAGGTTCAGACCGGCCCCGCCATAGACTAGCATCTTCGTCACCTTGAGGTTTCCTATTGTTGGCAAAACCAACAATGGCAAGCACCCGACCGCAGTAGTGCGGTCAGGGTGATCCTCAGTGTCAAAAATGATAGGTGTGCTGGACCACTTCAACGGTCTTTGGGCATCAAACGACGGCTCTGCCGCTGTAATCTCTCGCGCCCACTGTTTAAGCCGGCAGTGAGAAGTATGCAGCAAGGCGCCGCCGTCGACGCACATGGCCTCTATAGCTTTCTGAAACTCTTGGTCGCCGGACTCGTCGTCCTCTTTGTGATCGTCGTCTTCTGGCTTTCTGTCACGGCCCCGGGCAGGCCTCTCATGTTGCTTATCCTTGCCGCGACAGCCTACCTGGCCGTCATGCTTCTTGCCGGACCCTTCAGCACCGTCTTGGCCCTTCTCCTTGTCCTGCCTCTCATATTCAGCCCTCTGCTTCTCAGCGAGGAGCTCAACCTGTCGGCAGTCTTGGAGAGCATGGCCTTTGGTGCGATGGATCTTGCAGTATCGCTTGTCAGAGTTTCCTGTCTTCTCGGCAGCCGCCAAGGCCCGGCAAGCGACACATCCGGCAATTTCCTTGCCGGGCTCGTCTGCCTTGGTTTTCTTGGTGGAGCCGGTGTCATCAGATCCCTTGACGGCAAGCACTGCTTTACCTTTGCGCTTCCTGTTGCGGCGCCGGCCTTTCTTCGCCGGGGCGGCAGTATCCTCATCTGAGGAGTCGGTTTCCACGCCGGCATCTTTGCCGGGGTACTTCCTCCCCTCTTCAGCTCGGGCACATATATCAGCAAGAACATAGAGTTCTGCCACATCTTTCACCTTGTTCATTGCCAGCTCTTTGTGCATCTTGCGGTTACGCACGTTCTGATGGAACGCGCTGATGATGGCGGCAGGATGAACATCAGGGATGTTGTACTGTATCCGGCTGAACATCTGTATATACTTGCGGAGACTCTCGCCTCCCTTCTGGGGAATGACGTGTAGATCGCTTGCTTGGCCATGAGCTTGGTGACCGCCAGTGAAGGCGCCCACGAACTCATGGCACAAATCCGACCAGGAGGAAATGGAGTCTACCGACAAGTGCATCAACCATGACATGGCGTTGGGTTTAAGAGCTAACGGGAAGTAATTCGCAAGCACCTTATCGTCGCGGGCTCCGGCAGCCTGCATCGCGATGGTGTAGATGCTGAGGAACTCGGGCGGGTGGGTCTTACCGCCGTACTTCTCGCCCACGTCAGGTTTGAAGGTGCGGTGAGTGGGCCACTGGAACTGCCGCAGCTCACGGGTAAAAGCCGGACAGCCTACCTCGTAAGGCAGGCCTCTAGGGCTCTCCGGTGCCGGGTGGTTCACAGCAGGCCCCGCTCGCCTGTCTGACTGGTGGCGCGCTCTGCGCCGGCGCTCGATAGTGTTTCGAGCGTCTTCATGTTCCCAATCCCGAAGGACCTGGCGCTGGTCACAGTGTGTCCGTGGGTCGGACAACGCTACGGAGATTTCGTCGCCCGTAACATCGGGACGGGCAGGCGCCCGTGGTACCGGGCGAGGAGGAGGCGAGTGCACCGTGGTCGCGGCGCCGCCGGCTTTCCTGCCACTGGTACACGGGACTCCATTGGAGCGTCGACCCGGGGGCTCCGCCGGACTTGGTTCGTTTTTGTTGGCCACCGCAACAAGGCTTCGGATGGTGGCTCTCCATTCCTCGAGTTTCCCCGTAGTGGGAGGAAAATCGAGGAGCAACTGCGCGCGTGCCAGGGCTTCTGCTGGCGCCGGTGGCAGCGAAACCTGCACGGATCGCGACGCGCTTTGACTTCTGACCATGTCAGAAGGAGCTCTGTCACGACCCCGCGGTCGCATGCCATCTTCACCAGCGCCTCGGCGAGCGGGCAGGTCTTCTACATCCCGGGAGTGGCGCTCAGGGCTCTTCCCGCGGCGACGCCCGGGGTCTTCGGGGTGATTACGCCTTTCGTCGCGCGCCGCTTGAGAGGAGCGCGCCGTCGGTGCCGGCGTGGGAGTCTTGGAGGCCCTCGCGCCGCCCTCGGGCGGGGCGGCAGCAATCCTGGAAAGGCGACGAAAGGCGAATCCTCTTCCTGGTCGCCTGGGGCCTCCTTTTATAGGGAAAGGGGTTGCCACAGTGGCACACAGGAGGTGGAAAGGGTACAGTGATGCGAGGTTATCCCTCGCATTACATGATAAGGTGCATTTAATGCTCCTTTCTTAGGTGTCCTTGCTTTATCGGGGGCGGGGGAGAGCCCTGTCTCGTCCGTCGCCGCTCCATCCCGTGTCGACACGCGCCCTGGCCAGCGGTGCCTGCGATGCCATGTAGGCAGGCAGGCAGGCAGCTGAGGTGGCACATCGGTGGGTCTCCACGAGGATCTGCATGCCGTCACGCAGGTGCCTGCCCAGCTGGTTGGGTCGGCAGCTGCATGCGAGCGGTGGCGGAGGCGTGACTGGCGTGGGCCTGATGGTGGCCCCACAGGTGTTCATGGCAAGGGCCTTGCCGTGGCCCCGGCAAGGGTCTTGCCGCGGCGCCTACTGTCATCCCCGGCAAGGCTCTTGCCGGGGGCCTTGTGGTCCTCCTTGGCTGGGATCCCGCCAAGGATCATCATCTTCTAAAGTGTGCATCTGATCTTGAATGTCTTCACAAAGATCTGCATTCCACCACGGGGACGCCTCCCGAATCCTTGCCCCATGGGGGTAGTGGACTCAAGGGTGACCCGCTCCGTAGGTGTGGGTCGAGCTGCCACGGCAAGGGTCTTTCCGGGTTTGCAAAAACCGCCTCCCGGCAAGGATCTTGCCGGGGGTGGGGGGGCGCTTCGTCCCCTTCGCTCTTTGTAGTCTTGGTCTTGGCATCGTTCTGCTCCTCTCGTGCTTCGGCCTTACCTTGGCTCACCTCCCTTGCCTTGCCCAGCACGGTGGTGCCCATGGCTCAGACTGCCCGTGCACAGTTATAGGGGTACAAAAAGTGTACCCCTCTTTTTGTACACCGACAGCTACCAGCAAGCCTTGCGCCGCTACCATAGCCGCAAGGTCCATGCCCGAAGCCTTGAGGAAGGTGACCTTGTCCTTTGGCACGTTCAATCGGCCAAGAATTCCAACAAGTTGACGCCAAAGTGGGAAGGCCCTTATCGGGTAATACGAGTCACCAGGCCCGGCGCAGTCCGCCTGGAAACCGAAGATGCCGTTCTGGTGAGTAACTCCTGGAACATTGAGCATCTTCGCAAGTTTTACCCGTGAGGCGCGGCTTGTCGGGCCCCCCGGCAAGTCACCTTTTGTACAAGCATTGCCGATGATGCATGTAACCCTTTGTACAAAGCCAGGCGCAGACCCTGAGCATAAATAAATGAAGCGTTGGCGCCCTAAGTTATAGCATGCATGCTAGGTCGAGTCTCGTCCTTGGTTAGGGTTGATAGTGCTTAGCGGCGACTAACCCCTAGCTTAGAAGTCAAGTGTGCGTCTCTTTGCCGTTCTTTTGTCTTCCTTGGTTCGCAGGACTCACAGATATCCTTGCCGGATCACTTGAGGACGAAAAGGAGAAGAGGGACAGACCAACATCCAGACCCCGACAAGCCAGTGCTACCGGGGGCTGCAAGAGCAAAGATTTACCCACGGCAAACCAGAGTTGCCAGGGGCTACAGCTTCAGATAAGTTCTTCATCCCTTATCATGCATTCCCTTATGGACCGAGGTATGTGAAACCTCGTTTCTCCCTAAAGCTACCGTGCTCCCCTAACTCTAGGCCCTAGGGCTCGTTCCTGGGGCCAGGTTTGGTCGTAGTCGCGGCAGCGAAAGGATGAAATGAGGAGCCTGAACCCGCCTCATCCCTGCCTCCGCCAAAGGCATGAGAAAGGTCGAACGAAGTGGGGAGGTGGCAAGGCCTATTGCCGGGCAAGGAAATGTTTATCTTAGAGATATCAAGGATTTACTCCTTGTCGTGGGTTCTACCCACAAACAAATGACTCGGCAAGCATCCCTTTTTCATTAAAAACATTCCACTCAGGTACAGCCCATAGGGAATGAAAAACATGAACGATGGGATTACAAGTTTTAAATTCAGCTAAGGCCCGAAGGCTTACAAGCTAAAAAGAGATAAGGTGCCCGTAACCCCTTTCTTGTCCCTCTCCTCAGGAGGCAGGTCAAGGAGGCGAAAAGGGCAAAAGGGGCGCCTAGGAGAGCTACGGGTGGCAGAAGACACCAAGAGAAAATCTCGGTGGCCATCCGAAGGCTGGATGGTGATGGCGGCGCCGGAAGCAGAGCTCGAAGATGGGGCGACAGGACGTCAGCACGCGTCGAAGGCGTCGGTGCCCGCGTACTCCGATTTGACAGCCTTGCCACCCGTCGTCTTCCTTTTCTGCAGCCTCCCAACGCCAGCCGCCCAAGGAGACGATCCTGAGAAGTTCGGGGAGCCGACGACATGGATGATGGGGTCGCCGGTGCCGCACGGAGTGGCGCCCGACACCTAGTCGGACCTGTCATCCTGCCGCCTACTACCCTCGTCATCGCTGCCGCTGTCCTCCTCGTCACTCCTGCCCGAGGAGGAGTCTTCGCTATCAGAAGAGCTCTCCACGCAGCACCTTGCACGGGTCCCGAAGAGCCCGAAGACCTTGACGGAGAGGAGGCCGCCCTCCATCAGCTTGAAATGGAGAGTGAGCCCCTCCATCAAGCGGTGGATATGAGCAAATGTCTTCCATTGCCGGCGAATATACATCACATGAGGGGCTGGGAAGTCGATGCGAACCCGCGTGCCGCTGATCCCACAGCCCCTCATGTGCAGCCGCAATGACTCCGGCGGATCCAACTCCATCTCCCGCGTGAATGGGGTCGGGAGACGAAGGCGACGGCGCGGCGGCCGGCGCAGCCTGACGAAGAACTCGCAAGGATCATCCCCAACATGGCCCTCAGTGGGAGGAGGAACTGCTGGCGGAGGCGAGGCCGGCGCGCCGCCCCGTCATCCTCTTCCCCGAGCGCCTCAACCTCGCCCACGGCCTCGCCCCCTCCCCCTTCCCCTTGCGGCTGGCTCTGCCACCGTAGGTGCAGGAGAAGGAGGGACGCTTTGTCGAGCGGCGACCCTCGCCGCCACGGTTGAAGGACCAGGGTTCCCTCTCTCCATGGCGGATGGAAGGGGGGAGCAGAAGCTGAAGGAAGGAGGAGATGAAGGAATGCGGGACGCCATCTCCCCTCCCGCTCTTTATAAAGGAACGGTGTGGGGGCTCGGCCGCCCCGCCCAGCCAATCAAGACGCGAAAGGCGCAGGGAACTGGGACCGACCCGCTGCCCCAGCCCGCGGCGGCCTGGTTTCCCGCCTCCACCGTTCGCCACCCCAAGCGCATGAGAACCACGTGGCAGGCGTACGGGACTGAGGCGACGGATGAGGCAACCTCTCCCCACCCCGTGATCGTTGGGAGTGGACGCCTTGAAGACCATGCCTCGGCCCCGTTTAGTAAATGGGCCGCGCCTCCACGCCTCCCTCCGTTTATGGGGAAGGCGCGCACCGCCCCCTTTACTATGATGTGACGCATGCGTGCAGAGCTCAGCCCCACGCATGCCACCCACGTCACAGGCGCCTCCCCATGCCGCACCATGCGCGGGAGTCATGGGAGGCGCAGCACATGAAGGAACTTACCGCGGTAAAAACCGCCCCGCCTGCCCGCGCACCGTTTTTGGGCCTAGCCCAACGACGCGATTGCGCTTACGTGTGGCCCAGGCCCAGGGGCTCCTGTCGGTGTACAAAAAGAGGGGTACACTTTTTGTACCCCTATAACTGTGCACGGGCAGTCTGAGCCACGGGAACCACCACACTGAGCAAGGAAAGGGAGGTGAGCCAAGGTAAGACCGAAGCTCGAGAGAAGCAGAACGACGCCAAGACCAAGACCACAAAGAGCAAAGGGGACGAAGCGGACTCCCCTGGAAAGATCCTTGCCGGGAGGTGGTTTTAGCAAACCCGGCAAGACCCTTGCCGTGGCAGCTCGCCCCACACCTACAGAGCGAGTCACCCTCGAGTCCACTGCCCCCATGGGGCAAGGATTCAGGAGACATCCCCGTAGTGGCATGCAGATCTTTGTGAAGACATTCAAGATCAGAAGATGGCGACCCTTGGCGGGATCCCAGCCAAGGAGGACCACAAGGTCCCCGGCAAGAGCCTTGCCGGGGATGACAGCTGGTGCCCCGGCAAGACCCTTGCCGGGGCCCTGGCAAGGCCCTTGACATGAACACCCGTAGGGCCCCCATCAGGCCCACGCCAATCAGACCTCCACCGCCGTTTGCATGCAGCTGCCGACCCAACCAGCTGGGCAGGCACCTGCGTGGCGGCATGCGGATCTTCGTGGAGACCCACCACTGTGCCACCTCAGCTGCCTGCCTGCCTACTTGGCTCCATGGGCATCGCTGGCCAGGGCGCGTGTCGACGCAAGAGGGAGCGGCAACGGACGAGACAGGGCTCTCCCCCGTCCCCGATAAAGCAAGGACACCTAAGCAAGACGCATTAAATGCGCCTTGTCATGTAATGCGAGGGATAACCTCGCATTACTGTACCCTTTCCACCTCCTGTGTGCCACTGTGGCAACCCCTTTCCCTATAAAAGGAGGCCCAAGGCGACCAGGAGGGGGATTCGGCTTTTTGGAGCTCCTCACGCCCCATTGCTAGTTCAAGATCACAGATAAACAATCCACCAAAGCAGGAGTAGGGTTTTACGCATCCTCACGGCCCGAACCTGGATAAAGGAACCATGTACTATCTGTTTGATCCGCTCTTCTCACGACCCCGCGCCCCGCAACCGTAGTAGGGATTCTTGTGATCCCGTAGGTGTCGTTCCCACCGACACGGGGGAACTGCTGCGCAAGCTGCTGAGCAAGGCTGTGTGACCGGCCTAGCATGTCGGTCATAGCTTCCAGGTGTAGCTCTTTAGCGATGAGGTTCTCATTGGTGTTCTCCGCAATCTTTCTTAGAGATAGGACTTCAAGTCGAAATTGAGTTGCAGAATGTCTGTCGGCGTTCTAGGAACGGGGGTCCCAGACTTTCCTGCCTGCGGCCTGTAGCGTGGCTAAAAAGGGGGCCCAGCACGGCCCATCTTCATCAACACAGACCCAAGACCCTCGCGAGGGGCCGAGCCTCGCGGGGCGGATGACATGGAGCTTCCTCAGGCACGACCTCATCAGGCTGACTCACGAGGAGGTGGAGAGATCAAGGCGGGGTACCTCACGTGGTGCCCATGACGCAAGCCATGACGACCAAGGGCGCTAGGCGGGCGCCAGCCCACGCAGTGTCCTCCCTTTCCTCTTTGGTGCAAAGGGAGCAAGCGCAGGCGGGAGTATCAAGCAAAGGCACCCATTTTGGTGCAACAAGACCAAGACCAGCTCCGCGACAAGGAAGAAGTCATTTTGGAGCCCAAGCCAGCGTCGCCACCAGAGCCTTTGGCAGGCAAGGACCAACTTTGGTCAGGATAAGTGTACCACATGTTCCCCTTCAAAATGGCTAACTGTTGGTGCCCTTGCCGCTCAATATTTGGGAAGAGGCCCAGGACCTTTGCCTATAAATAGGACTAGCTACCCCCAGGGAGGGGGGAGATAAGATAGCAGGTAGCAACTGAACTGAAGAGAGATCGATCGGCAATCAGATCAGAGAGAGAGAGGGAAGGGCGACTGAACTCCTCCTAGCAGTTCATCGCCCCGGCCAAGAACAGACCCACGCGAGGCTGTTCTTCCTTGTATTGTTCATCATCGTCAGCCCAAGAGGAAATCCACCACACCACACTGGAGTAGGGTATTACACCACAACGGTGGCCCGAACCAGTATAAACCCTGTGTCCCTTGTGCTGTGTTTTCCATAGTTTAGATCTTTGCGAGGCGGAGGGGTGCAGGAAGGTGGAAGGCGTAATCTCCGCGCGCACCCCAGTGTTTGAACCTCAATGGTCCACCGAACCCGAAATCCGACATTTGGCGCGCCAGGTAGGGGTGCGCCGGAGTCTTCCCTTCCGCCACCACCACGACCTGCCTCACGATGAGTAGCGCGTCGCTCATTCCGGCCGCCGGTGCCAGCGCGGGGGCCAGGGGGCTCCGAGCCCTGGCCCCAGCCCTGCAACGGGCACGGTGGCCGTGCAAATTCAAGCCAACGACGCCCGCCGCGCTACAGCGGCGCGGCCGATCCGCTGGCCTTCTTGCTGGCGTACGAGGAGGCCATCCTCGAAGCTGGAGGCGATGATAGGGTCATGGCCAACTGGCTCCCCATGGCCCTCACTGGCGCTCCGCGCGCATGGATGCTCCACCTGTCGGCAGCCTCCGTGGCCTCTTGGGAAGAGCTCCGCGGCCTCTTCCTCGCCCACTACGCTGCACCAACACCTCCAGTCGTCGCGGCCCTCCTGGGCGGCTCGCAGGCGCCGCCTACAAGTCACCACGTCAAGCCATTCATCCGCCGGGCCAACGCCGTTTCCACGCGCCAGGGGGCTCTCCCGGACCGGGTGGCGCCCAAGGCCGGCCTGACCTTCAGCTCGGAGGACCACCCCTCCAACTCGGCCTGCTCGGGCGCGCTCCCCATGCTGTGCACCTCCACCATCTGCCAGGTGGCCGTCACCAGAACCCTCATCGATGGCGGCGCGGGCCTCAGCGTGCTCTCGGTTGAGGCCTTCAACCTCCTCTGCATACCCCTGGAATGGCTGCAACCCAGCCGGCCCTTCTCAAGAGTTGGGGGCGGGTCATCCAGCTCCTTGGGACAGATCCGGCTCCCAGTGACTTTTGGCACCTACGACAACTACCGCACGGAGCTGGTCAACTTCGACATCGCCCCCATCGGCCTCCCCTACAACGCCATCCTCGGCTATCCAGCGCTGGCCCAGTTCATGGCCGCGACGCACCCGGCGTACAACCTCATGAAGATGCCTAGGAGCAGTGGTGTCCTCACCGTGCACGGGGACACCAGGGACGCGCTGCGAGTTCTCAAGCTCGCCTTCAAGACAGCGGCGTCAGCACAGCCCGGCGACTCGGAGAGCCCCGAGCCCAAGGGGGCTGCACCTGCCAAGAAGAAACAGTTGTTCACCCAAGACAAGGCAAAAACCAAGCAGATACCCGTCGATGAGGACGGGTCCACCAACGCCACTTTCACCATAGGCGCCAACCTCGAGCCCGAGCAGGAGGAGGCCCTGGTCAAGTTCCTGCGTGCGAACAAGAAGGTGTTCGCTTGGGAGCCCGGCCAGTTGGCAGGGATCCCTAGGAGCGTAATCGAGCATCAACTCAACGTGTGCCCCAACGTGCGCCCCCTGAAGCAGAAGGCAAGGCGGCAGTCCACAGAAAAGCAGGCCTTCATCGTCCAAGAGACCCGCAAACTAGAGGCCGCTGGGGTCATTCGCGAGGTCCGATACCCGGATTGGCTGGCCAACCCTGTCGTTGTGCCAAAGAAAGGGGGGAAGGAGCGTATGTGCGTCGACTTCACCAACCTCAACAAGGCATGTCCGCAGGATCCGTTCCCGCTCCCCCGCATCGACCAGATCGTTGATTCCACCGCAGAATGCGACCTGCTCTGCTTCTTGGATGCCTTCTCTAGGTATCACCAGATCAAGATGGCGGTAGAAGGCGTCGAGAAGAAAGCCTTCCTAACCCCGTGTGGGGTGTACTGCTACGCATGCATGCCATTCGGGCTGCGCAACGCAGGGGCGACCTTTCAGCGGCTGATGCACATCACCTTGGGCCCATAGCTTGGGAAGAACGTTGAAGCTAACGTCGATGACATTGTGGTGAAGTCTCGGGAGGCCAAGACCCTGATACAAGACCTGGAGGAAACCTTCGCGAGCCTCGACGCAGTGAGCCTCCGGCACAACCCAGAGAAGTGTGTGTTCGGAGTCCCCTCGGGCAAGCTCTTGGGTTTCCTCGTGTCGCACCGAGGCATCGAGGCTAACCCGAAAAAGGTCAAGGCGGTCGAGGACATGAGCCCGTCGAAGACCCTTAGAGAAATGCAGAAGCTCACTGGGCGCGTGACCGCGCTAGGGTGTTTCATCTCCAAGCTGGGGGAGCGAGCGCTGCCTTTCTTCCAGCTAATGAAGAAGAAGGGGCCCTTTGAATGGATGGAGGCACCAGGCCTCAAGGCCGACGAGGATCGATCCCTCTCCCCGGGAAGCGAAGTGCCGGAAGGCTGGGTCATTGAGGGAGTCCTGGATTAGGGGGTGTTCGGATAGCCGGACTATACCTTCAGCCGGACTCCAGGACTATGAAGATACAAGATTGAAGACTTCGTCCCGTGTCCGGAAGGGACTTTCCTTGGCGTGGAAGGCAAGCTTGGCGATGCGGATATTCAAGATCTCCTACCATTGTAACCGACTTTGTGTAACCCTAACCCTATCCGGTGTCTATATAAACCGGAGAGTTCTAGTCCGTAGGACAACTCCATCATACAACAATCATACCATAGGCTAGCTTCTAGGGTTTAGCCTCCTGGATCTCGTGGTAGATCTACTCTTGTACTACCCATATCATCAATATCAATCAAGCAGGAGTAGGGTTTTACCTCCATCGAGAGGGCCCGAACCTGGGTAAACTTCGTGTCCCTTGTCTCCTGTTACCATCCGACCTAGACGCACAGTTCGGGACCCCTACCCGAGATCCGCCGGTTTTGACACCGACATTGGTGCTTTCATTGAGAGTTCCTCTGTGTCGTCGCTTTTAGGCCCGATGGCTCCTTTGATCATCAACAACGATGCAGTCCAGGGTGAGACTTTTCTCCCCGGACAGATCTTCGTCTTCGGCGGCTTCGCACTGCGGGCCAATTCGTTTGGCCGCCTGGAGCAGATCAAAAGCTACGCCCCTGGCCATCAGGTCAGGTTTGGAAGTTTGAACTACACGGCTGACATCCGCGGGGACTTGATCTTCGACGGATTCGAGCCACAGCCAAGCGCGCCGCACTGTCTCGACGGTCATGATCTAGCTCTGCCGCCGAACAGTGCCCTGGAGCCCGCATGCGCGTCGGCTCCGACCCTTAATTCGGAACCGGCGGCGCTGATCGAGGGTGAGCGGTTAGACGTCGCCCCGGGGGCTGCGATCTCAGTAGCGATCGAGCCGAACGCCAGCCCCGCACTCTGCATGACCCGTGACTCCGAGGATCCGGATTCCCCTCCGGACTCCGAACCTCCTGCGCCCCTGCCAATCGAATACGATTGGGCGCCGGTCATGGAGTTCACCGCCGCGGACATCTTTCAGCACTCGCCCTTTGGCGACATCCTGAACTCACTAAAGTCTCTCTCTTTATCGGGAGGGCCCTGGCCGGACTATGGCCAGCAAGGATGGGATACGGACGATGAAGAAATTCAAAGCCCACCCCACCCACTTGGTAGCCACTGTCGACAATTTAAACGATGTGCTCAACTTCGACTCCGAAGACATCGACGGTATAGACGACGATGCAGGAGATACAGATGAGCCAACGCCCATAGGGCATTGGACAGCCACCCCATCTCATGATGTGTACATGGTGGACACCCCTGAAGGAAACAATAGCGAGGAAAAAGGGGACGGAACGGGGGATCGATCCCTCGAAAAGCAATCAAAGCGTCGGCGTAAACGCCGACCCAAGCCTCGCCTCGATAAATACCTAGCCATAGAGCAGGATGAGCCGGTAGACGACGAGCAGGCCTTAGAGCAACCGTCCGAACAGGGCAACACGGTTAGAGAAACTGAACATCCCTCCCCTGACGAAAACAGTACTCCGGACGACCTTACACCGGACAAAACCACGACGCAGAAGAATCTCCACAAGAGGCTCGTGGCAACAGCACGCAGCCTGAAGAAGCAGAAGCGGAAGCTATAAATGGCGGAAGATGCACTCAGGATCAGATGGAGCAAAGTAATCAATACCGCAGATAAATACGGTGACAGTCGCCGCACTAAAAGCTATCCGAAGAGAAAGCTACTGCCTGAATTTGACGAAGAGGCCATAGAGCCATCGCATTCAAAAAACAAGAAAGCCACACGGTCGGATAGACGACCCCATAGCCAGTATAAAACGGCAAATGGCGCCGCACTTAAGCCGGCACGCGACCCACTTACGAATTCGCATAAAAAAGATGGCCCAACCAGGTCCATTTATGGGCCAAGAAAGCAAGCTCTCGTAAGCAATGCAATAAAACCATCATCAGAATCTGGCACACCCAAATACAGGGGCGCCGCACATCCCCTATGCTTCACCGATGAGGTCCTGGATTATGAATTTCCAGCGGGATTCAAACCCGTAAACATAGAGGCATATGATGGAACAACAGACCCTGGAGTCTGGATAGAGGATTACATCCTCCATATACATATGGCTAGAGGGGATGATCTCCACGCCATCAAATATTTACCACTAAAGCTCAAAGGACCAGCTCGGCATTGGCTCAAAAGCCTCCCTGAAAACACAATTGGAAGCTGGGAGGAGCTCGAGGACGCTTTCCGAGCAAATTTTCAAGGGACTTATGTCCGTCCTCCGGATGCTGACGACCTCAGTCACATAACACAACAGCCCGGAGAATCAGCTCGACAATTCTGGAATAGATTCCTCACTAAAAAGAATCAGATAGTCGATTGTCCGGACACCAAGGCCTTAGCAGCATTCAGGCATAACGTCCGAGACGAATGGCTCGCCAGACACCTCGGCCAAGAGAAGCCAAGAACAATGGCCGCACTAACAAGCCTCATGACCCGCTTTTGTGCAAGAGAGGACAGCTGGTTGGCAAGACGCAGCCCCAGCGACCCAAGTACATCCGAAACTAGGGATGGCAATGGAAAACCGCGACGCAACAAGGACCGTCGCCGGACTAAGGAAAAAAGTCCGAAGAGCACGGCAATCAACGCCGGATTCAAAAGCTCACGACAGAATCAGACAAAGCCGCCCCTCCAGGATAATAGGGATGATCCATCCAACTTAAACAAAATCCTGGACAGGACATGTCAAATACACAGCACTCCCGGGAGGCCTGCTAACCATACCCATAGAGATTGTTGGGTTTTCAAACAATCCGGCAGACTCAACGCCGAACACAAGGGGCTCGAAACACCAAGTGAGGACGAAGACGAACCCCAAAAGCAGAACACCAGGAAACAAAAGAACTTCCCACAAGAAGTAAAGACAGTAAACTTACTTCACATAATGAAACATGCGGCGCCCATAAAGGTACGTACCACACGACCTATCCCAAAGAGGTCCCACCACTGGTTGTCCAAACCAATCACCTTCGATCAACGGGACTATTCTAGAAGTATCAGGAACGCAGGATGGTCTGCCTTGGTACTCGATCCAATAATTGACGGACTCAAATTTTCAAATGTCCTTATGGACGGCGGCAGTGGACTAAACCTGATATATCAAGACACAATCCGTCGCATGGGGATAGACCCAACAAGAATCCGTCACAGCAAAACCTCCTTTCAAGGGGTAACGCTAGGTCCGGACACTCGATGCATGGGTTTCGTCCGGCTTGAAGTTACATTCGGCTACCGCGATAACTTCCATCGCAAAAAGTTAATTTTCCACGTCGTCCCATTCTCAAGTCGCTATCAAGCACTACTAGGACGCGAAGCTTTCGCCCGCTTTAACGCAATACCGCACTATGCATCTCTAACGCTTAAAATACCCGGTCCACGAGGCATCATCTCTTTAAAGGGGAAGCATTGAGGTGCGCCTCCCACAAGCGGAGGACTGTGCGGCCGCTTTAGCAGCCGCACAGTAAAATGGCTTCACCGGCCAAAAACTTCGGAATAGGTCTTTAAAAGACCACGAGCGCGGATAGACGAGTTCGGTACAAAATTATCATTGATGCAGGCTTAGAGGCCATATACCTCCGCACTAGGGGCTCCGTACATATACAATAAGAGACAATAAAGCTCAACTTTATATATTCTACTTTATACTTTGTTTATTTTAAAATCTTGTTCGGCACGACCCATTTTCAACTCAGTTCCTCTCTTTTATAGATGAACGTCGTGCGGCGCCCGTCCAGGATACGGCACAACGGAGACACAGGCGCAAATGTGCAGTAGGGACCGTCCTAAGGATTCTTTTTAGATTAAGACCCTGCGTAAACCTTTTTTACTGTTTCTTGTTGCTACATATCCCCTGGTTTTCTCTGCCATAACCAAGGAGGAGGCTGGCGTCTTGGCATGCGGCTACGTCAGAATTTTTGCGCGTACCCGGACACTAGGGGCTTTTCAATAAGGAGTGCCATTTTGCCCGCACTTATAAAGACCGAACACCTTAGGGAGTGTTCGGCGTCGCGAGTTTTGGCATTATATGCATCAGCTCCAAATCATGTCTTTGGTCAAATGTTGGGTTGCCCAGCTCCTGAGTTTGGCTACCTTACGTTCCGCTCTATCGGCTAAGGTAGCACCAGGAGAACTACTGCGATTGTGCCCCGGTTAGGCCGGGCGAGCACCTCAGTAGAGAAAGCCGAAAACTGACTGTCATGATGTAGCGTGAGACTGGTCAGCCACTTGATGACCTACCGGAATCTATAGGATTCCTCCGCTTTAACGAAGGGCCGCTTCCCGGCCAGGCACATACGCGCCCCGAACTCGGGCGAGCGCAGTCGCCACCAAGGGGCTACCTAAATAGTCCCCCTGTCAAGCTCCTATGGCTAAGTGAAAGTGTTAAAGCATTATAGTCCGGTTGCCTGGCTCGCTGCGCTATCACCTCCTTTGTAGGACCAAGACGTTGGGTTAAGTGTGAAAATGCGTCTTCTGCGAGCACCCCCGCACTATGTGCGTGGGGGCTGAAGCCAACGACTGCCATCTTTCAGATTTTGTATATATATTTTAAAAACGGCCGCACAGGAGGTGTTCCAAATACTTGAAGGCACAAGTATAAAAGGCCACTATAATTTATCAAAATATTGCTTTATAATTACATATGCTATCCTAACATAGCATCCTTCGAGCACCGCGTCTCTATTACACGAGCGCCCTCAAGGACTTCCCGAAAATAGTGCTCGGCGGGTACTCGGCTTTTTTCCGAATCTCGGGACGCAACAACGGTGGTCTCCATCTCTGCCCAGTATGTCTTGACATGGGCAAGAGCCATCCGTGCGCCCTCTATGCATGCTGACCTCTTCATCGCATTAATACGCAGCACCGTGTCAAGGAATTGCTGCACCAAGCTGAAATAACTCTTCGGCTCCGATCTCCCCGGCCACAGATGACCCATGACGTACTTCATGGCAAGTGCAGACAACCTGTTCAGTTCGGCCCACTGAGCCAAGCGATCGTCCACGACCAGTGGACGTTCTGGATTGTGGAACTGCGACCAGAAAAGCTTTTCCACTTCACGATCTTCTAGATCTCGAAAGTGTTCAGTCGCATCAGCAGCACTTGCTGCCAAATCCAGATAGGTGTCCTCCACACTCCACATCCGGTCTAGCGGAGCAAACTCCGGATTGCAAAACTTCCTCCGCAACATAAAGGGATTTCTAGCCGCAATCTGTTCGGCCTGACGCAGCTCCTCCTTCGCAGCTCTCATCGCAGAGCGAGCGTCCTTGGCACCAGCAACGGCTTTTCCCAAGTCCGTCTGCCTTGCCCGTTCTTCTTCTTCAAGAAGCTTGCAACGATCAGCAGTGCGTTCTAACTTCACGGTCATCTCGGCCATCTCCTCCTTGCTTCGGCAGTGAGCAGCCTGTTCGGCTCTCAGCTCTTCATGAGATTTCTGGGCAGCCGCATCGCTCTTTCGGGCTTGTTCTTTAGCTAGGGCAAGTTCTGCCCTAAGATTCTCCACTGCGGCCGCACCATCTGCGTCAAGCACATACACTGTAAGACAATGGCATAAAACTCCTCTTACCCAATGCTGCCCGAGGAATTACATACCTTGAGCCTCATCAAGCCGCTTATTAACAAGCGTGATGTCGGCATCAGCCACGTCCAGTTGCCGCTTTAGTTTGGCAAAATCATCAGTTCGGCTCGATTCCGGACACCTCGCCACCTACATTCAAGGGCGACACCTTAGACCTGGGATTATGATCCTTTGTGTGCTGTCATTTCTTGACAGCGCGCAGAGTCTCAAGGGCTATTATCTACACAAGGCGCAACTTACTTACGCGCAACTGACAAAAGTGTACATTATCTAACGTACCTCAAAACCTGTCAGTAAACTTTTGATGGCTTCATGCAATCCGCTTTCTGCGGATGAAATCCTTTCAATCACCGCGCCCATCAATGCACGGTGCTCCTCTGAGATAGAAGCTCGCCTCAGCAGAATCTTTAGCTCCTCCGGCCGAACATGAGACGATGCCGGACTTGTCCTATGGCCTTTTTCGAAGGCCGGACGCGGAGAATCTTGGGGGGCCATATAGCTATCTTCCTCCCCTGCTAGATTCGGAGGAACCCTCTACGACGACACCTCAGCGTCGCCCGCCTCGCTAGGCGGTACGGCAGGGGGAGGCGTCCCGCTCTCCATCATCTCTGGAAGAAGATCCCCCGAAGACGAGCTCTGCTGAGAAGGACTAAGGTCCGAGCTACAAGGTAAAATTTCAATTAATCTTCTCAGATATAAATCAAGGATTTCTCTCATCCCTCAAAAGGGAAACCTTTCTCTACTTACGGCTCGCTAGAGGGCTGATCCCTTTGAGGGCGTAGTTCGGCCGAGGAACTCCCCGGCGTCGGACCCTCTGACGAAGATCCCCCCCCCCCCCCCGCTTTGAGGCCTTGGTCTCCGGGTCGTCAGAGGCAGCCCTTTTCTTCCCCTTAGGAGAGGAATTGTCGGTTCCTCCCTCTGAAGCAGCCTCCTTCGAGGAGGCCATAGTTCCCTTGTTCTTCCCCTTACTTCCTTCCAAAGGCTTATCTTCAACATCCTGACAAGCACGGGATCCGGCCTGGTTTCGGGAAGAGGAGCCGGACACCTGATCAGCTTTGCCTTCGCTATCCACTCCTGTTTAAAAAGATAGCTCTTTTAGGGGCATATTCATGACAATTATACGGATAGCATGTCCAGGCACAAGGTTACTTACTTGAGTGTCTGGGCGATTGCAGCTTAGGCCTGCGTCCTCGGTCAAATCCAGACACATCACTTGTGATCCGAAGAACAGCTTATACATCTCCGCGGGCGTTGCGCCCAGGAAGTTCTAGAGAGCCCGCGGTCCCTCTGGACTAAACTCCCACAGGCGAAGGGAGCGACGTTTGCCGGGCAATATCCGGCGAATCAACATGACCTGCGTCACCTTGACCAGGCTAAGGTCTCCTTCTAAGAGATCCCTAATGCGGTCCTGCAACAAGGGCACGTCTTTGGGTAACCCCCAGTCTAACCCTCTGCTGACCCATGACGTTAGCTATGGTGGGGGACCCGAGCGAAAGGCAGGGGGTGTCACCCACTTAGTGCCCCTGGGAGCAGTGATATAGAACCACTCTCGCTGCCATAAACCGAGCTCCTCTTGAAAAGAGCCCTCGAGCCATGGAGCATCAGCGTTCTTGCTTATAACAGCGCCTCCGCACTCTGCGTGCCGTCCCTCGATTATCTTCGGCTCCACTTTAAAAGTTTTGAGCCATAATCCGAAGTGAGGGGTAACATGGAGGAACGCTTCACACATGACGATGAATGAGGAAATGTGGAGGATGGACTCCGGAGCTAAGTCATGAAATTCCAGCCCGTAATAAAACAACAGCCCCCTCACAAAGGGATCCGTCGGGAAGCCTAACCCTCGAAGGAAGTGAGACATGAACACCACGCTCTCACCGGGCTGGGGACTAGGAATGGCCTGCCCTTGAACAGGAAATCTGTGCGAAATTTCACCAGTCAGGAACTTAGCCTCTCTCAACTTTAGCACGTCCTCTTCCGTGACGGAGGAGGGCGTCCATCGGCCTTGAAGGTCGGAACTGGACATGGTCGAAAGTCCGAAGCGCCTGGAATCTGGAGCCTAGGGTGTTGGAACTCGAGGCGACAGGCGAACTTGTTTGAGGTGGGAAAAAGAAGTAAGGCCTTGGTCTCTTTATAAGAGTTTGAATACCAAGAGCCCCCCGTAACCGTTTGGGACTCGCCTTTAATCGAGGAAACGTGCTAACGGGCACGATTGGGTTACCCACGTCCGTATTGATGAGAATCCCGTAAAAAGGGGCACACGATCTCTGCTTTGACAAGACGTGCCAAGGAAACCGCCTCGCAAAACACGCTGAGGTGGAAGAGTAAAAACGATTCGAGAAAAGGACTTGGCCGTAGTATGATGTCACGCTACGGAATACGTCAGCAGATTAGATTTGTGTTAATATTATTCTCTCTATGGAAATATGTGGAAACTTATTTTGCAGAGCCGGACACTATTCTTGGTGTTTAAAATCTTCTTGAAGAGCTTGGAGGAGGAACCCGCCTTGCAATGCCGAAGACAATTTGCGCGCCGGACTCGTCGTCATTGAAGCCTGGTTCAGGGGCTACTGAGGGAGTCCTAGATTAGGGGGTGTTCGGATAGCCGGACTATACCTTCAGCCGGACTCCAGGACTATGAAGATACAAGATTGAAGACTTCGTCCCGTGTCCGGAAGGGACTTTCCTTGGCGTGGAAGGCAAGCTTGGCGATGCGGATATTCAATATCTCCTACCATTGTAACCGACTTTGTGTAACCCTAACCCTATCCGGTGTCTATATAAACCGGAGGGTTCTAGTCCGTAGGACAACTCCATCATACAACAATCATACCATAGGCTAGCTTCTAGGGTTTAGCCTCCTTGATCTCGTGGTAGATCTACTCTTGTACTACCCATATCATCAATATTAATCAAGCAGGAGTAGGGTTTTACCTCCATCGAGAGGGCTCGAACCTGGGTAAACTTCGTGTCCCTTGTCTCCTGTTACCATCCGACCTAGACGCATAGTTCGGGACCCCCTACCCGAGATCCGCCGGTTTTGACACCGACAGTCATGTACTTCGATGGTGCGTTCTCCAGGCATGGCGCTGGGGCTGGGGCGGTGCTTATATCGCCCACTCAGGACAAGCTCTACTACGCTATATAGCTCTGTTTCCAGCAAGGTGAGAAGGTCTCCAACAACATAGCGGAGTATGAAGGTCTAATAGCGGGCTTGAAGGCCGCGGCTGCCCTGGGGGTGAAACGCCTCACCATCAAGGGCGACTCGCAGCTCCTTGTCAATTTCTCCAACAAGGTGTACGAGCCGAAGGACGAGCACATGGAAGCCTACCTTGTAGAGGTTCGCAAGATGGAGAAGCAGTTTTGGGGGTTGGAGTTGCAGCATGTGCCCCGTGGCACCAATCAGGAGGCCGACAACATCGCCAGGCGAGCCTCCAGACGGTTACCTCAGGAGCCTGGCGTCTTCGAGGAATGGCTCTTCAAGCCCTCATCCCTGCCGTCGTTGTCAAACACGGCTCAGCCTCGGGAGGAGCTCCCCCAGCCGCCAGCCTCGGGAGCCCCGGTCTGTGGCCCGGCCTCAGGAGCACGCCTGCTCCTGACGATGGAGCCTCAGGAGGGGTGCTGGATCACGGAGCTCCGGAGTTACTTAACGCAAGGGACCCTGCCGGAGAAGGAGGAGGAAGCGGAGCGCGTGGCACGGCAGGCCACGGCATACTGCATCAAGGATGGAGAGCTCTATCGGAAGCGACCAAACGATGTATCCCTGCGCTGCATCTCCAGGGAGCAAGGAAGGGAATTGATGGAAGATATACATGGTGGGGACTGCGGGCATCATTCATCATCATGGACCCTCATCGGCAAGGCATTCCGCAGTGGGTTTTATTGGCCCACCGCACTCAACGACATCGTCAAACTAGTGAAGGCTTGCGAGGCCTGCCAGTTCCATGCCAAGCGAATCCATCAGCCAGCAGGAGGCCTGCAGACTATACCCCTCTCGTGGCCGTTCGCAGTCTGGGGGCTGGACATCGTGGGCCCGTTTCCTCGGGCGCCAGGGGGCTACCGCTACCTCTACGTCGCCGTGGACAAGTTCACCAAGTGGGCTGAAGTGGAGGCTGTTCGCACCATCCCCTCAGGTTCCGCGGTCAAGTTCATCAGGGGCATCGTGAGCCGGTTCGGGGTGCCGAACCGCATCATCACAGACAACGGTTCGCAGTTCACCAGTAACCTCTTCAAAACATACTGTGCTAACCTTGGAACGCAGATATGCTACGCTTCGGTGGGGCACCCCCGAAGCAACGGCCAGGCCGAGTGGGCCAACGCAGAGGTCCTGAGGGGCCTCAAGACCAGGACGTTCAAGAAGAAGCTGGAGGCCTGCGGCAGAGGTTGGTACGATGAGCTTCAGTCCGTGTTGTGGTCCATCCGCACCACCGCGACCAAGCCGACAGGAGAGACCCCCTTCTTCCTGGTCTATGGAGCTGAAGCGGTCCTCCCTCACGAGGTCAGACGTCGCTCCGCACGGGTCCTGGCGTTTGACGAGGCGCGGCAGGACGCCATGCGGGGGATGGACCTCGTGCTGGGGGAGGAACGCCGCCGAGAAGCCGCGCTGCGAGCAGCGAGGTACCAACAAGCACTGAGGCGATACCACTACCGCAACATCCGCCCCAGAACCCTCGAGGTAGGGGACCTCGTGCTCAGGCGGGTTCTCTCCAGGGAGGGACTGCACAAGCTCTCTCCCATGTGGGAGGGCCCGTTCAAGGTTGTTCATGTTTCCAGGCCTGGCTCCGCGCGCTTGGAGACTCAGGAGGGAGTGCCAATCCAAAACGCATGGAACATCCAGCACCTCCGGAGGTTCTACCCCTAAAAAGGCCTGGAGCCTGTGAAGAAGGTGACTGCCTGTGAAGATTATCCTTTTTTGGAAAAGGCCCAGAGCCTGTGAAGAAGGCGACTGCCTGTGAAGATTATCCTTTTTTGGAAAAGGCCCAGAGCCTGTGAAGAAGGCGACTGCCTGTGAAGATTATCCTTTTTTGGAAAAGGCCCAGAGCCTGTGAAGAAGGCGACTGCCTGTGAAGATTATCCTTTTTTGGAAAAGGCCCAGAGCCTGTGAAGATTATCCTTTTTTGGAAAAGGCCCAGAGCCTGTGAAGAAGGCGACTGCCTGTGAAGATTATCCTTTTTTGGAAAAGGCCCAGAGCCTGTGAAGAAGGCGACTGCCTGTGAAGCCGTCATGTTTTGGAAAAGGCCTAGAGCCTGTGAAGAGGGCGAACACCTGTGAAGCCGTCGCGTTTTGGAAAAGGCCCAGAGCCTGTGAAGAGGGAAAACGCCCGTGAAGCTCGCTTCTCCCGAGAAAGGCCCGGAGCCTATGAAGAAGGCCAACGCCTGTGAAGCTCGCCGCCCGTGACACTCTCACGTAATAATGAGTTGGGGCTGTACACACCCCGGAGTCTCAGGAGCGCCGGCCTCAGGCCCTGGGGCTCCCTCCCACGCCCAGTGGCAGCACTTAGCTCCGCGCTGGTGAGAAGACGTCGAAGACTAGATTAGGTGTCGGACGCGGCTTTTTCATTTGCTTTCCGCAGTTGGGTTGTTCATTTGCTTTCCGCGGTTGGTTTGTTCATTTTGCTTTCCGAAGTTTTATTGAAGCTGTTACCGATCCTGACTTATGGTTCTTCGCCTTTTCACTCTCCTGACTCGATTTCTCTTGTGCAAAGCCTTGCGAGGGGGGCAGCCAAGCGCCCTCGCGAGTGTTTCTGTCCTAGTCGCTCAAAGGCCGCGCGACCTAGGCCCATTACAGGAGCACCCCTCCGGTCCGTGCCCCACGGGCACCGCGACACGAACACAGGGCCTGGGTCGGTCGCCCCCCCACTACAGCGGGAGCCGGGAACTATCCACTCGCGGGCATGTAGCCAGAAAGGACGATATCGAAAGCAAAGCGATGACTAACAGCAATAACCCAAAACACGCCCCCGCGGGGCTCCATGCTACTGTCTTTTTTACGCAGGAAAAAGGAAAAGGAAGAGCAAATCGGGCGCAGCTCGCCCCACACCATCTTGCAGAGAAGACTCGAGCCGCCTCTGGGGCTCAAGCAGACTCCCTCTTGCGCTTCACCGAGGCGCGACGGCGGGCAGACGCGCCACCATCTTCCAAGCAGGCGCGGTGGCGTGGGGGCTGGCCGCGGCCACTTCTAGAAGAGTCGCTACCTGAAGAAGAACCGGAGAAGCTTGGGGAACCCTGCGCGCCACCGACCACGCGAGCGCTATCCTCTCTGTCGTCGCCGGGGCTGGGTCCCCGGCCGCGGTCGTCGTCCTCAGGGCAGCACCCTGCGCGGCGATCATCTTCCCCAAATACCCTCACATAGAGGGTAGCATCACCGTCAAACTTGAAGTGCAGGGTGCACCGACGGCTCAGGCCACGTGCGCGGGCAAACATCTGCCTACCACGGGTCAAGGCCAGGCTCCCGGATGAGGAGACCTCCAATGAAGCCCATGAGGCCCGGCTGCAGCAGCCGTCTGCCTGAAGCCAGAGGCTGCCCGAGGCGCCAGCCAGGAGTTCGCCGAGGAAGAAGCGAGGGAGTTGAAGCCGGGCGCTGGTCGGCTCCGCCGACCACACGACGAACTCCGGCAGCACCTCTGCAGCGTGGAAGCGCGGCCTAGGGGGACGCGCGACTAAAGCGCGCCCCCGACCGCGACTGTCCGCCCGACGCCGTGCTGGGAACCATCTCCACGGCCGCGGGGAGCTGCCGTGGTGGCCACAAGATGTTTGCGGGGGCGCCCACGTCCACGCTTGGGCAGGGGAGAGGCGGGCTCAACCTGGTGAGCCTTCCCCTTCTCTGCGGCCGAGAACCTCCTCGACGGAGCCATTGCAGCAAGACGGAGTAACGACCGGGAAGAAGGAGAAGCAAGAAGAGATGGACTGGAAGGGGGCGTGCCGTTCCGTATTTATGGTCGGCGAAGGCCAACCACCGACCCCCACGATCGCAGGTAATCATGACCCGCTTTGCATGCAGGGACTTGTCCAATCCGCGCAGTTGCCGAGGCGTCATGGGGAAGTGGAGACGCCCACGCCCAATCAACCGCCATGCGGCGCCCAAGGCCGCAGGCTGTTAGGGCCCACGGCGCTTCGCCCTAGACCTTTCACCTTGCTGCACGGCCAAGTCCGGGCGCGCCTTGGGCCCGGGGGCTACTGTCGGCGTTCTGGGAACGGGGGTCCCCAGACTTGCCTGCCTGCGGCCTGCGGCGTGGCTCAAAAGGGGGCCCAGCATGGCCCATCTTCATCAACACAGACCCAAGACCCTCGCGGGGCGGACGACACAGAGCTTCCTCAAGCACGGCCTCACCAGGCTGGCTCACAAGGAGGCGGAGAGATCAAGGCGGGGTACCGTACGAGGTGCCCGTGACGCAAGCCATGACGACCAAGGGCGCCAGCCCGCGCAATGTCCTCCCTTTCCTCTTTGGTGCAAAGGGAGCAAGCGCAGGCGGGAGTATCAAGCAAAGGCACCCATTTCGGTGCAACGGGACCAAGACCAGCTCCGCGACAAGGAAGAAGTCATTGTGGAGCCCAAGACAACGTCACCACCAGAGCCTTTGGCAGGCGAGGACCAACTTTAGTCAGGATAAGTGTACCGCATGTTCCCCTTCAAAATGGCCAACTGTTGGCGCCCTTCCCGCTCAATATTTGGGAAGAGGCCCAGGGCCTTTGCCTATAAATAGGACTATCCACCCCCAGGGAGGGGGGGGGGAGATAAGATAGCAGGTAGCAACTGAACTGAAGAGAGATCGACCGGCAATCAGATCAGAGAGAGAGGGAAGGGCGACTGAACTCCTCCTAGCAGTTCATCGCCCCGGCCAAGAACAGACCCACGCGAGGTTGTTCTTCCTTGTATTGTTCATCATCGTCAGCCCAAGAGGCAATCCACCACACCACACTGGAGTAGGGTATTACACCACAACGGTGGCCCGAACCAGTATAAGCCCCGTGTCCCTTGTGCTGTGTTTTCCATAGTTTAGATCTTTGCGAGGCGGAGGGGTGCAGGAAGGTGGAATGCGTAATCTCCGCGCGCACCCCAGTGTTCGAACCTCAAGGGTCTGCCGGAACCCGAAATCCGACAATGCCTTTCTGCTAGAACTTGGGACTGAAGAAGTCGAACTGATTCTGACAACAAATTATGTGAGCTTGTCTGACTGTTAGTCTCAAGTAACTTGAACACTGCATCAAGACACGAATTTAGGGTTGTCTCGCTATCTTCAAGATGTTTTGCCTTCTTTGCTGCAATATATGTTGGGTTTGTCTCACAGCCTTCAGCAGACTTGTGCATGCCATCAGGCATATCACCCTGAAACAAAGCAGGGAGATGACAAGTTTTGCACGTGTATAAACAAAGATGATAATTGTTTTGTCAATTCTATCCAATTTCAAATTAGAAAATAAAGAGTATGTTCAAAATATCAATAGCATAATTTGGCATTGTTCATAATGCGGGGAGCTTCACCACACTACTGGATTACCATGTCAACATAACAAGCATAGATGAAGGGCAAATAAAATCATTGTATCTATTTTGGATAATTTGCATGGCATGTTGTTCATATCACCAGCCACATCAGTAAGATAAAACATGAGATGACAAGGTGCAAACGTGGGCTGCTTCACCACACACTGGATTATAGATCCACAAAAACAAGCATACATATACGGAGTATTAAGTAATGTGCATGGTATGAATAAGGAATTTGGTTGTACAAGTAAAACTTAGAACTTACGGTTATTACGAACATGCATTTTGGTAGAAACAACAAACTAAACAGCAGTAAACGATAGGGAGTATGAGCAAATTAAACAGCAGTTGAGGATAAAGGCTTTAGAAGGATTGGCTTACATTAATAGTTAACACCGGCTTTATAATGCCCTTCTCCATGTCAAGGGAAGGATAACTCAAGAATTTCAGCACACAATCTTCTTCATAAGCATTGCCTGTACTCTACATTTTCTAGAGAGTAATTATAGATATGATAATACTGGAAGGGATAGAGGATAATGAAGATAAGATGCAGATTGATGCTACATAATCAACTACCAATCCCTGGAAGTACAAGCGTTACAGGACAAAATGTACTGACAAGAGCAATGGGCTACACTTCTGCACTGGCATTGTCTGTGTATTCTACTTGTTGGTAAGATTAAATATAGATAGGATCTTTTTTAGTAAATGGTGTCGGCGTTCTGGGAACGGGGGTCCCCAGACTTGCCTGCCTACGGCCTGCGGCGTGGCTCAAAGGGGGCCCAGCATGGCCAATCTTCTTCAACGCACACTCAAGACCCTCGCGAGGTGCCAAGCCTCGCGGGGCGGACGACACGGAGCTTCCTCAGGCACGGCCTTATCAGGCTGGCTCACGAGGAGGCGGAGAGATCAAGGCGGGGTACCTCACGAGGTGCCCATGACGCAAGCCATGACGACGGAGGGCGCCAGGCGGGCGCCAGCCCGCGCAGTGTCCTCCCTTTCCTCTTTGGTGCAAAGGGAGCAAGCGCAGGCGAGAGGATCAAGCAAAGGCACCCATTTCGGTGCAACAAGACCAAGACCAACTCCGCGACAAGGAAGGAGTCATTGTGGAGCCCAAGCCAGCGTCATCACGAGAGCCTTTCGCAGGCGAGGACCAACTTTAGTAAGGATAAGTGTACCAGATGTTCCCCTTCAAAATGGACAATTGTTGGCGCCCTTCCCGCTCAATATTTGGGAGGAGGCCCAGGGACTTTGCCTATAAATAGGACTAGCCAGCCCCGGGGTAGGGGGATGCATCGATCCATCCATCTATCCAGAGATTCAGAGGCACCCAGAGAGAGAGAGAGAGAGAAGGGCGACTGAGCCCCTCTAGCAGTTCATCGCCCCGGCCAAGAACAGACCCTCGCGAGGCTGTTCTTCCTTGTATTGTTCATCATCAGCCCAAGAGGCAATCCACCACACCACCACACTGGAGTAGGGTATTACACCACATCGGTGGCCCGAACCAGTATAAACTCTGTGTCTCTTGTGCTGTGTTTTCCATAGCTTAGATCCTTGCGAGGTGGAGGGGTACAGGTAGGTAGGAAGCGTAATCTCCGCGCGTACCCCAGAGTTCGAACCTCAAGGGTCTGCCGGAACCCGAAATTCAACATTTGGCGCGCCAGGTAGGGGTGCACCAGAATTCATCTTCCATCGCCTGTTTCTCCTCCGACCATCGCGTCCATGTCTGACGCTCGTCGGGCCCGCGCCGAGCGCCGAGCCGCTCTCGCTTCCCGCGTCGCCCAGACGGCCCCCGTCGGCGGGTGTCCTCGCCGTTCCCCGTCGCCTGCCGTCAACGCCGCCACCGGCCCGGTGGGGAACGAGCAGCAAGCGTCATCTCAGCATCCGTCCGTGCGGCAAGACGGCCGCACCGCTACTCCCTCACTCACCCCAGCTGGTTCTTCATCCCGCGCGCTCCACGCACCCATGGAGGCTTGAGCTGCGCTCATCGCAGCAAACGAGCTCCTGCGCTATCGTCCCGTTGACGACGTCTACGAAGAGTGGCTCGACCGCATCGCCGAGCTCGTTCGCGCCGCGGGGGGCTCTCCTGCACCATCCGTCCCTCTGCACCGCACCCCGCCCGGCGTGGGCGACGAAGCTCCGGGGGCGCCCCAGTCGCCTCCTCGCCAAGAAGACGCCCCGGCCGCAAGGCGCGTGGCCCCTGGCTGGAACCCGCTCCGCCAGGCACCAGTGCGGCAAGAGCAGAGCTGCCAAGAAGTCCCTCGCCCGCAAGAAGCCGCCTGGGCGCTTCATGCTCCGGCACGTCGCGACCACGCTCCTGCTCCCGCATGTCAAGACCCCGCGTTGCTCCCAGCTGCAGCGCGAGGGACCTGCAAGATCAAGCTCTCCGTCCCCCAAGGCCTCCCGTGGCCACGGTGGGCTGCCGCGCCTTCACCACCGAGCTGTGCAACGTCGCGTGGCCCGGCAAGTTCAAGCCAGAATTGCCTCCTCGCTACGACGGCACGGCCGACCCTGCGGAGTTCCTCCAGCTCTATGAGCTGGGCATCGAAGCTGCCAACGGAGATGAGAAGGTCATGGCGAACTGGTTTCCCATGGCGCTCAAGGATGGGGCCCGCACCTGGCTCCTCAACCTAGCCCCAGGCACGATCTCCTCCTGGAACGAGATGCGCACCCGCTTCATTGCCAACTTCCAAGGTACTCGCGATCGGCCACCCGCCGTGAGCGACATGCGCTGCATCAAGCATCAGCCCGGAGAGACCCTGCAAAAGTACATCCAGCGCTTCAACAACGCACACCTCAAGATTCCCAGGGTGTCCGAGGAGGCCATCATCTCAGCCTTCTCCGACGGCGTGCGCGACGTCAAGATGAAGGAGGAGCTGGCGATGCATGAAGACCTGTGCACTTCCTTGGAGCTGTTCAACTTGGCGACCAAGTGCGCCAGGGCAGAGGAAGGGCGTCTCTCCCTCCTCGAGCTGCCTGCAGCAGACCCAGAAGAGAAGAAGTCCAAGGCCAAGGATGTGAAGCGCAAGGGGGCTGCCGTGCTCGCGGCAGAACAGGACACCAAGCGGGGCAGAGATTAGCTCGAGTCTTCCAAGGGCAGTCGCTACTGTGTGTACCATGACCTCCACACCCACAACACCAACGAATGCCAAGAGCTCCGAGCCGTGCGAGAAGGAAGGATCGGCCGTCACCCCGACCGTGTCGACCGGGGCTACGGTCGAGGAGGAGGAAGGAACGCAAGGCGCTGGGAAGACCGCGGCCCACGCCAAGGGTGGCGCGATAGACCTCGCGAGGACCGCTGGCAAGACCCGCCTCGCGAGGGAGACTGGAGGGATCAGCCTCGCGAGGATCGCCCACAAGGTAACGCAGGCCTCCCTCCGCTACCGCCGCATCCAAGAAGAAACGAGGACCGCCACCAGGACGAGGGGGCTGGGGGCTTCCAGGAGCCGCGCGCGATCGCCTGCATCCTGGGCGGAGCTCAAGCCCCAGCCTCTCAGCGCATCTTCAAGCAGTTCGCCCGCGAAGTGAATGCAGTCCTCCCCAAGCTCGAAGCCACACGTCCTCTCAGGTGGTCATCATGCGCCATCACGTTTAGCTCAGCGGATCAGCTCAAGTGTGCAGCCACAGCCGGAGTCCTCCCGATGCTTTGTTCCCCAATCATCAGCAACGTGGTGGTCACCAGGACCCTCATCAACGGCGGGGCAGGGCTCAACGTCCTGTCCGTGGAAACATTCAATAATCTCCAAGTGCCCTACAACCAGCTTCAGCCAACCAAGCCTTTCTTCGGAGTCACTGATGGCTCCACGGTCCCGATAGGGCAGGTCCGCCTCCCTATCACCTTCGGGGCACGCGACAACTACCGCACCAAGCTCACCGACTTCGACGTCGCTCACATTCGCCTGCCGTACAACGCCATCCTTGGGTACCCGGCGCTAGCCAAGTTCATGTCCGTAACTCACCATGGCTACAACGTCCTCAAGATGCCAGGGAGTGGCGGAGTCATCACGGTGCCCTGTGAAGAGAAGGACGCGGTGTGTTCCCTGGAACGAGCTTTTTAGGCCGCGTCATTGGAAGACCCGAATCATGGAAGCAGGAGGCTTCCCGAGACCACCCCCAAGAAGAAGAAGACATCGTCCGGCCCGGCCCCTCAGGGCCCGTGCCTGCCCAGGGGGATCCTCCCTCCATCGCATAGGAAAGCGCGCCCGGCGCCCTCCTCAGGCAGGGCTCGGGGGCTCTCCCCTGGAGGGCCACCGACCTGGCTAAGGTCACGAGGGAGGCGCTTGGGCACCACATGGAGGCGTGTTTCGAAGCACGTTTCCCTCAAGGAGTGAAGCAAGGAGGGTCAGACCCTCAGGAGTTCGTCAGCAAGGCCATTCAGGGGCTACAAGAGTCAAGAGTCATGAGAGGCGGCCGCCGCCTACCAGCAGTGGCCTCCCATCCAGGCAAGGATGGTGGGCTGCGCATCTGCATCGACGTACCAGGACTCAACCAAGTCGCCTCGCTGGAGCGCCTCTGGCCCTCGCGAGTGGGGCGCTGCGAGGGTCGGCCCCACAGTTACGTCCGCATGCCTTACGGCTTGCCGAACGCGGCTGCCACGTACCAGCGCCTCATGAGGGGCATCATGGAAGCTCAAGAGGCCAGGCGTTCCGCAGCCCTGGCAGAGATGGAGATGGTCCGCGAGGAGCCACCAGCGCCTCCGGAGCCTCCCGAGGCCCCAGGGCCTGGGGGCTCGTGAGGGTCGGCTTCCGCAGCCCACCGAGTCTGCTGCACCAACACTGCTTCGTCCTCAACATCATCAGGTGACATCTTTCAAGTTTCATTTCCAGCTGGGAGCGCCCCCTAGGGCTGCATTATTCCCAGGCCGCGTGGGTCTGCCCCAGCGGCATGTATCCCTTTTATTTCGTGTCGTTAGCTTACTTTGTTGGGGGTGCCCCTCGGGTTGCATCACCCCCAGGTCGCTCGGGCCTGACCCAGTGACGTCTGCCTTCCCAGCATCTATTTGAATGAATCCACTCCTTCGTGGCTAATGTGTTTGACCTAGTTGCCCACTCAACTGACGCCAACTGACGGAGCTGCTCCCAAATGGCACGGTGCTTGCGCATGGGTCCGTCCCTGCAATGCCGACAAACCTGAGTGGCTGAGCTCTGGCTGCGGTAGCCCCGCACTGCACCACCTCGTCAAGCCCTCAGTGCCTCACCACCCCTCGGAAGCAACCAACGGCTGACTGTCAATTGCCATGGCAACCCCTCGCTCTTTCTATGATGGTCTACAGGATTCCCTAAAGGAGCTGCGTCAGGCGAGGCCCTTGCGGAGCCTCCTTCACTCTCAACCACGCGGACCGCTTGCACGTTAAAGGGGGGGTGCCTGAGCATCGCGACTCAGGGCTCCTACTGGCTCTCCAGCCCTCACCCTCTGGCCTTGACCACGGCATCGCGACCTGGCATACCAGCGACGGCTGAGACTCGCTCGAGGGCCGGGACCCGAGGATGTAGAGCAGAAAGGAGAGCAAAGGCGAGAGGGGAGGGACACGCGAGGACCTCGCCGAGCAACCTCACGTCTGCCGATGCGCGGACCCGGTGACACACCAGGGAGCGGTCCCTGATCCTCGAGATAAGTCACTACCCGGAAGCGCCAGCTACCGTGGCACCGTCCCCGCACCTAACGCAATCCCGTGTTAGCGATGCCGCTCTCCTTTCTCACCGAACGATGGCTGCTTGAGCGCCAAGGGGGACCTCCTGAGCATCGCGACTCAGGGGCTCTTACCGGACCCCGGGTCGCTCACCTCATGGCCTTGACCACGGCATCGCGACCTGGCATACCAGCGACAGCTGAAGCCGCCTTGGGACTGGGACCTGTCGGCGCAGAGCACCAAGCCCTCGTGAGGTTCGAAAGGAAGGACTGAGCTAAAATGGAATGACCGACTCGCACAATTATACGACAAGGGTTGTATTAACAAACGAGATCACAGACACCTTACAGGCCCCCGCGGGGCGCGACTTTGATTCCTCGCAGGGAACAGATCCTAGAGGGACGCTAGCTACACGTGCCCCTGCAAAAGACGCCATCATCAACAGTGGGCCGTCAAGCACCGGCGCCAACCCCATCCAGATCAGAGTCGGCGACGACCAAACGAGCCCGCCCTGCTCCAGGAGCGGCACCGGCTCGGGGGCTCGTAGCTGTCGTCGCTCGTCTCCGGAGTCACGAAGAGTTCGCCGGAGTCGCTGGGTCCTCCGACGCCTCCGTCGCCCGAGGAGCCCCCAAGGGGGCGGTCGGCGGGCCCGGTCCTCGCCGTGGCAGGGACTCGACCACCTCTCCTGGGGCAGCACTCTAGCCGGCGCCCGTTCGTGTCAAAGACCTTGAAGAACATCACCGAGGCACCGTCGTACTCCAAGTGGATCACGAGGGCAACTCTCGTCCTGCAAACCCGGGCGATTTCGCCCCAGCCTCGAGTCATGAAGACCTTGCCCGAGGCAACGACTGCGACCTCCGCCTCGGTCGCAAGGGTGCTGCAGCCGGCGTGCTGCAGCCACAGTTCCAGGAGTTCTCCCCGCGGGACGATGGAGGCGAAGAAGGGAGGAAGGCGAATCCAAGACTGAGGAGGCATGGCGGCGCGGAGCACGAACTCTCCGAAGGAGCCCTCGGTGTGGACCCCAGGGGGGACGACCCACACCTTCGTGATCCGTCGGTGCCGACGACGGCGTCGCCCGTGGCGATCGGCATCAACCCCATCAGAGCCCTCGATGTGGGCGTACAAGGGGAGCGGGAACCCTGGCGGTGCCCGCTCGCCCCAAGGCCTCGACACCACCTGAGGAGTCCCCTCGTCCCAATGGCGGAGGGCGAGCCGTTTCTTCGGCAGGAGAGGGTCTGGTTCCTCTCGGGGGGCCTTTCCCTTCTCTGCCGTTGAGAACTGACGGATCGGAGCCATCGCAGCAAGGCGGAGCAAGGATCGGGAAGAAGGAGAAGCAAGGGGGATGGACTGGAAGGGCGCGTGCCGTTCCGTACTTATAGCCGGCAAGGGCCAACCGTCAGCCTCCACCATCTCAGGGACTTGTCCAATCCGAGCAGATGTCGAGGCGTCATGGGGGAGTGGAGACGCCCACGGCCAATCAACCGCCACGCGGCGCCCAAGACCGCATGCTATTAGGGCCCACGGCGCTTCGCCCTTGCCCTTTCGCCTCCCTGCATGGCCAAGTCCGGGCGCGCCTTGGGCCCGGGGGCTACTGTCGGCGTTCTGGGAACGGGGGTCCCCAGACTTGCCTGCCTGCGGCATAGCTCAAAGGGGCCCCAGCACGGCCCATCTTCTTCAACGCAGACACAAGACCCTCGCGAGGGGCCAAGCCTCGCGGGGTGGACGACACGGAGCTTCCTCAGGCATGGCCTCATCAGGCTGGCTCGCGAGGAGGCAGAGAGATCAAGGCGGGGTACCTCACGAGGTGCCCATGACGCAAGCCATGACGACCGAGGGCGCCAGGCGGGCGCCAGCCCGCGCAGTGTCCTCCCTTTCCTCTTTGGTGCAAAGGGAGCAAGCACAGACGAGAGGATCAAGCAAAGGCACCCATTTCGGTGCAACGAGACCAAGACCAACTCCGCAACAAGGAAGGAGTCATTGTGGAGCCCAAGCCAGCGTCATCACCAGAGCCTTTGGCAGGCGAGGACCAACTTTAGTCAGGATAAGTGTACCAGATGTTCCCCTTCAAAATGGCCAATTGTTGGCGCCCTTCCCGCTCAATATTTGGGAGGAGGCCCAGGGCCTTTGCCTATAAATAGGACTAGCCAGCCCTGGGGTAGGGGGATGCATCGATCCATCCATCTATCCAGAGATTCAGAGGCACCCAGAGAGAGAGAGAGAAGGGCGACTGAGCCCCTCTAGCAGTTCATCGCCCCGGCCAAGAACAGACCCTCGCGAGGCTGTTCTTCCTTGTATTGTTCATCATCAGCCCAAGAGGCAATCCACCACACCACCACACTGGAGTAGGGTATTACACCACATCGGTGGACCGAACCAGTATAAACTCTGTGTCTCTCTTGTGCTGTGTTTTCCCTAGCTTAGATCCTTGCGAGGCGGAGGGGTACATGTAGGTAGGAAGTGTAATCTACGCGCGCACCCCAGAGTTCGAACCTCAAGGGTCTGCCGGAACCCGAAATCCGACAAATGGTGGGCGAGGGAGATAAGATGCAGAATGCTACAAAATGAACCAATCCCTCTTCCCATAATACAAGAGTGTTTTGAACACTGGTGTACTGTACAAAACATTCTTATATTTTGCGACGGAGGGAGTAGTTGTTAATGTAAGTACAGTGATAGACCACGTTCAGTCCTTACAAGAGGACTACAGAGCTAAACCTCTTCAAAAGCATTGGGTTGATTCTAAATTTATGTAGGAGTCCATACAGATCTTATAATGTCCACCAAATGGACGATTACGAGGCTGACATGTGAAGTGATGCTACATAATCAAACAGCTATGAAAGTAAGTATGGTCATACAGGGCAAGAGGTACTCACAAGAGCAATGCAGTGTGCAGTATAGTTGCGAGATTCTGTGGTCCCTTGAGAATGAATGTTCTTCTGCTAACAGTTTTCGTATAAGTGAGACATTAAGGCAAATACAGAAATGTAGTTCAAATTATGATGTGATATCATAGATAGTACCTTACGCTGCAACTGAGACCAATGTGTAACAAGATTATTCCAGTCACAGTCGGATAAATGTAGCACCGGAGACTTTACAGAAATTTCGTTCAGAGGCTTGCCATCGAAGTGCGCCTGCCTCAGGTAGGAACGATACTTCATCAACGAGTGCTTGAAAAGCGCAACCAACCCTTGCTCGTCATCACAATCCAGTTTGCTCCTCGCCTATTTAAAAGAATGAAATCTTGTGTCTTCTGTCAGCAAAAACATATGCAGTAATGACCATGAATAACATTAGTACATTACTTACGCGTAAGTTGCGGAGGAAGACTGGAAATTGTTCTGTGTCTGCGGTATAATCTTTCCATGAAGGCAAGATGCGCACAAAGTTCCTGACAACAACATAAGCTTCGTCTTCTAAACTGGGAAGAAATGGAACAAGGGTCCTATTTGCTGCAATTGGGGCTCTCTCTGGTTCGAAAAGGGATTTGGCAACTGGATTTGGTGTACTCTTTGCTGGAATGGGGTTTTTGCGTTGTACAGCTGGTGCTATGTCAACTGGCATAATCATATTGTTTGCTACAGTTGGGGTCTGCTGAGTTGGGGCATCAGAAATGACCAGTGTAGTAGGGCTAGAGTCTGCTAGAGTTGGGGTATTTTGTGGGTCAGGTGATATTGCAACTACACCTAATGGGCTATTTCATTTATCAGGTGCCACTACCTTTTCCAAATACTTTGCTTATGCTCCTCCACGATCAGCAATCGCCCTCTTCCTTTTGATCGTCTGATACACAAGAACAACATTTGTATGGATAAATATGGTATGATGACAGATGGAATATGTACTGAAAATGGATAGGCAGGGCGTATTCACATACACAATGTGTAAACTAAGCTAATGGCAGTTCAACAAAGTAGAAGCAATGCAAAGCATCAGTTGCAAGATATGTACGAGCAATGTAACCTTGGAAAGTTAGAGCAAGTACCTTGATGGGTGAATAAGATAGGGCATCTTCCTCTGACTCCTCCACTAGGGAGCTACATTGACTTAGGTCTCCCTCTAGCTCAGAATCACTGTTAGGATCATATTCTGAGCATGTATCTATAGGTGGAGAGCATTTGCATTGCATTGCATCCAGACTTGATTTCAGTCCCTTAATGCCAAGTTTGACAGCCATGGCATTGTTCTGCTTTATTCTTTTCATGCGTGCAAGCTCATAATCATTATGATGCTGTTCAGAATCTGAGATTCATGAAAACATAAAAAGTAGTCAGATTATCTATGGAATGCATTGCGGATTCAACTCGGAGAGTGTCTCCCTATAAACCCCTGCATATGCAAAGTTCACCTCCCCAACCATGCTGACCAGACCACACACAGAGATACACACCCGAGCGGCGAACATGCATTTTCGAAAATAATTTAGGAACATTTAGCTGACCAATTAAACAACTCTATTTTAATAATATCAGATTCGTATTTGAACAACTAAGCTTGTTTAGCTTGATGGGTGGAGCAGTGTTATTATGACACGAAGCACGTATTCTGATCGTATAGTGATCATAAAAGGGGGAAACTCTAAGCATATGTTTTTAGCAAAAGAGGGTTTCCCCTCCGATTTCTATTAAAGAAAGCACCACGGAACCAACATGATCAATTAAACCCTAAGCATGATCAATTAAACCGTATTATGGCTGTGCCACGGCAGATTTGAAGCTGCAAACCGAAGAAATGATATTTAGCATCCATTGTTTGCTTCGAACTAAGAACTAAATTCTAAGAGTTGAAAAGAAAGTAGAGTAACCAAGTTAAGATCTATTTTCTGGTTGAGATCAAAAAGTTGAGGAGATATGAAGTACCACATCTCTTGCGGCGACGTGTAGGCATCGGGGGTGTGATGGCTATCGGTGGCGTTGAAGCAGATCTGCGACGGTAGACGGGTGCATCGGGGGATAAGTCCCATTGCGGTGGAAGAGAAGGTCATTTGAGCGGCCCCGGCAAAGAGGACGACGGCGCCGATGAAGCGAGAGGAAGCGATGCAAGCCTATTGGTCCGTCGCCATCGATGAGAAACGTCCATCTCTAGCAGTGGACGACGTGGTCTTGGTAGGCGCTCCGGCATGGTGGAGGACAGTGGCGATGGATGTGGTGGAGGACGGCGACGATGGATGGGATGGCGGACAGAGGCTGGTGTGGGAATGGGGTGTTCTAGCGCGGACGGTGTATGAATGGGAAAATGGAGGGAGAGGTACGAGGAACCATGTTTTTGGGATGCGCCTATCTGAAATATGGGAAAGTTATGAACTTATCCCCCGTTTCAAATTTGGACGTATCGTCGGTTGGGGATAGGACGGTAATCTCGCATCTCCCCAATATTTGCCGGTAACTATTTCGGGCAAGGAGAGGGTGTTTTGCCGCCCACGGTTGGCGCCCATGGTGTATGAATGGGGCTGACAGGTAGGGCGGTTGTGTCACGTCTGATGGAAGTTACACATCTGCCCCTATTTAAAATATTAGCCCTACATCTATTTCAGACGAGGAGAGTTTGTTTTGCCGCCCACCGTGTATGAATGGGGAATGGAGGGAGAAACAGAGGTCTTTCGGACGAGCTTGAATCAAATGAGTTTTTCCTCCCATGTTTGACGCCCACCGTGTCGGAATGGGCTCAGAGGCGGTCTTGTCACGTCTAATTGAAGTTACTAACCTACCCCTATTTAGAGCAGTGGAAATCGGGCCGATGGATTGTCCATGTAATGGGTAGACAGTAATTTCCATCTCCCAAACACTTGGCTTCGGGCAGCAGATGTGGGAGTGGACATTTTGCTGTTTCTTTTGAATTTTGGGACAATAAGCATCCACGTTTACAATGGCAACTAAATTCGAATCCATTTTGTATTCCTATATGAATCTTTATAAATCATTCTATGTGTTTTTATATATCTTCAAAAGGATGACAAAGATGTATTCCACTGTCATATATGAATATGGTTTACAAATGCCGATACTCAAATTCAGAAACTAGAATCCAGTTTAAGGTCAATTCGAATATTTGGAACACATCATGTCCAACTCAAATGTCACACGCAGCATAATGTGTACTCCCATTTAGATATGTACACAAGCGATGTATCAAGATTCAAATACCGAGTCAATCAACTAAGAATGTACGGAACTAACAGACATATAAACACTTATAGAGTATATGGATCAATAATATCAACTAACATACATAAGCCAGGCCGCTGTACTTTTTTTTGGCTACAACAACATCCTTTTTTTATCCAGCATCTTGGCCCTTTTCGATGCGTGCCACTTATGGTCCATCTATACTACTATTGCTGAATGCACATTCAGCCCGATTGGCATATTTGTAGGTCTGGCACAACAATCCAAATGAAATGTCTCTGAGTCTTATCAATTAATACAGACTTGTGCTCAAATAAAATTAGAAACCAAAAAACAAAAAAAAACAATTATTACATGATCTCTAAAACAAATGGTTTGATTGATTACATGAACAGACAAGACAAAGGTTATTCAACTATGGAAAGAACATTTCACCTATGATTTACCAAGTAGGAATTTAATTTCCTTTTTTTCCTTCAGGACCTTAACAATCTGGTCAGTCTCAGCTTGCTTCGTTTTGAAATCCACCAAATATTTAATGGTTTTCTTGAGTATTGCTTGTGATTGTGCTGTTTGCTTCCTCAACATGTCAACTTCATCTCTAAGTGCAGAAGCAGAATCTCTTTCTACCACTAGTTTAGCCTCTAGAGCATCAGCAGTTGGCAATTCATAATGCACGATTGGGCCGGTGCCACTGCTGTGGGATGATGCAACATCCATGGGGACCTCGCTCTCTGATCTTGGGCTAACCTGTTTTGCCATTAAAGTTCCGATTAGATTCAGAAAAGTTGAAGTTAGCAAAGCATCTCAACTGGGAGTTATCACAGCAAACCAGTTAAACAAACAAGGAATTAAAGAGTTTCAATTGGATGCTGAAAAGTAGTTATTAACATCATTGTAACCCGCTGTTGCAGCAGCAAAGCAGTTAAACAAACAAGTAGATATTTAAGTTAAGGCAAACAGGTAATTCTTAACAGTAAGTATCAAACACATAGATAGGCGCAGTCTATAATATGATTAACAGGCTGTGCCATTATGTAATCAGTAGCAAACTAAATTAAGCCAAGCAACGTAATTGAAATTTTTTGCAATAAGTGGCTAACTAAAATTCCAAGAAGCAGGTAACTGAACTTACGCTAGTTCTTTGTACAGGCACACTGCAACTTCTTTTTCGCTTACAAGGTTGTACGAAGGAGTCCATGGCATCAATTGCTTGGATACGCAGTCCCAATACTTCTTTCTTCCCACACTGCATGGGTAAGTCGAATGGTTAATCTGATAAGATGGTGCGTCCTTGATATGTTATATGAGGACGTGTAGTCAGACTAGTTGTAGCCAAACACATCACACTGGCCTTTACTGTATATTTCATGCGATTACTTTTGGCATATCGAGATCTAAGAAATCTACAATAGGATGAAAAGACTGGCATCCTTCCCATTATTGGTGAACTCAGTTCATAGAAACAAGCAATTCAACCATTCTATGGGTAAATCAAAAGCGCCACTGAAATATTTTTCACCATCCAATCATACACGCAAAAAGGGGCGACGCCACCATAGGGGCTGGTATGGGCAGCCACCTCAGGTGGCTGGAAAGTGTGCACCTAGTTTGAGTCGTCCAGGTTGGCCCATGCTAGTTTTGTTCGTCCCAATGCACGAGCAGGCAATGTAAAAAATGAAGAAAAATGTTTCAATTTGGATGGGCCAATAACATAAGTGCAAGGCAGGCCCTATAGCAGGCTCGCGGCCCAAACGAGCGCCTCCCATATCGATCGACAGTAGGAAAAATCCCAATTCATTCGCTCCAGCCTCCAGTCTGGTTCGCTCCTAACCTAGCCGCCGCTGGATAGACCGACACAACACTTCCTCCGCCCTCATTGGAGGGCGGTCGCCGGGCTTCAAGCGAACGGAAGGACAAGAAGATGAAGATCCAACCCTGGGTGTAGCCTGCGTGGGAGGCAGCGGTGACAGCACGGGCATGGCATCGAGCTTGCGCAAACGGACAGTCGCAGCTTGAAAGAGTAGCATGCACAATGAGCAGGCACATCACATCCCTGATTATATCTAATTCAACTCTTCAATTTCTGGCCAATAGTTAAACCTGACGGTGTTGTAAAACTGCTTGTATGTAGGGAATCTATGAGAAAATGAAACCAATTTCTACTTATTTTATAACTCCCCCAATCAATACTGAACTGACTGAATCTGATGTATCTAATCAAGTTTCCGGTGCAAACATACAAGCTCATGTTGTTCTTGAGCCTGAAGTGTCTAATGAACAGACTGCTAATGAAGGATTTGATGCAAACATTTTACATGCTCCTGGTGATGAACATATAGTGTCTAATGAGGGATCTAATGCAAGCATTTTGCAAGCTCATTGAAGGATTTAGTGTCTAATGATGATCTACTATGTTGAGAGAGACAGAGATTTGCAGGCATTGATGACAAGCAAATTATAGTGCATTTTCATAGCTTGAGGAAACGTCGAGGCCATCTACCAGAAAGTCCCCGTATCATGACAACATAGCATAAATACTTTTCTAATCTGTTGTTTGAAACTATTGGCATACTTATGCATGATAGATATATTGATATGCAGTTTGCGCACTGGTTATACGTGCAATTACACTTCGATATTTTCAGCCAGAGAACGAATAATTCAAGCAGGTACAGACCATGTTTGTAGTCCTTGTACACCATGTTGCATTTTGTGTTTTTTGGTGCTTGCATCATTTAGTGTTTATAATCTGAACTACTTTAGATCATTAGCTGGTTTTCAAAGTGCATGTAGCTTCACATTTCTCAAGTTATGTTGATTTCTGGAGTGCAAGTGCCTTCGTATTTTTTAAGTTAAATGTTCGCCCTGGTAACTTGAATTCGTGGATCAGCCACTGCACACAAATCATACACGAATGCGAGTACGAATTAAATGAAATGCAGGGACTTACGCTAGCTCGTTGTACTGGCTCACTGCAGCTCTGCTTGCGCTTGGGATGTTCCATGTACAAGTCCATGTTACCACTTGCTTGGATGTGCAGGCCTTGTGCTCCTTGCATCCCCCTCTGCATTTTTGACACGACGAATGGTTGATCAAATAAGAGGAATCGACCTTGATGTTGTACCGGAGGACAGATACTTACAAGGTTATACGGGTGTGCAGGATGTGTACCAGATCCCGTAGCGCCGTCATGCTTCGCTAAAATATGGATTTTCTTGTTTCAGATGATATCTCCAGAAGAAATAAGAGTTAAAGTCAGAGTTGCATAGGCGTGTAAGCTAAGAGAGCAGTGAAAGGATATCCAAACATTGTCGGAACAGTGCACAAGGGAGTGATGTGTGGATACCTAGTTCGGGCCGGCATTTGGGCATGCTCGCCTAGCTAGAGTGCGGGTCACTTTAGAGCCGTTGAGGGTGATGCGCTGGCATTGGCTGGCCATGCACGGATGCAGATCTTGAGTGGCAGCGGAGCGCTACAATGCGGTGGACGAGACCGTTGGTGAAGCCCCAACGACCTCGGGGGGCGGAGGTGCGACGATGGGCTCAGTGAAGTAGCCCCGGTGAGCTGGGAGATGGCGTCGGTGAAGCACACCTGATGCGGTGGAACTCAGTGTCTGGGAGGCACGTCGGTTGCGGCGGCCGACGTTGTCAGTGGACCACCCGGTGCGGTGGACGAGGGCGTAGATGAGGTAGCTCCGGTGCGGTGGTGAAGCGCGACCGTCGTCTTCGTTGTCGTCGTTCGGCACAGAGGTGGGGAACGGTGGGGAAAGAGACGAGACGAGGGGCGGTTCGAGGGTTGGTGGCAAATTAGGGATTTGAGCAATTTGGGCGCGGAAGGGGACGGTGGAGAAGAGAGATTTTGCAGGGCTGGAATTGGGGCCGCCAGATATTTCAATCCGAAACGTGGAAGCGCGAACTTATATTGTCGTCGTCCTTTTTGGGAGGGGGGGCGGGGGTGGGTGGTTGGGTGCTACACGTCCGTCTGACACACGCGACCACCCTGACAGGACTATGCTTCGGTGCCTTAAGGCACCTGCCTTTGTGTCCATGACATGTGGGCCCAACAGGTGGCTGGCCCACATGTCAGTGACCCAAAGGCAGTTGCCTTTAAGGCATCAAAGCAGTGTCCACCCCGACACGACCCTGGTCTGCCTGGTGCGCCTACATTTGAGAATGCAAACGAATCTTCTTTCATTTGCAAACGAATCTGTATGTATTACCATGCCCGTGTTTTCCTTGCAATAATTAGTCATTCAAAACAAGATACTCCATCCGTTCACTTTTGTAAGTCGTTTCAGACAACTTAAAATGAACTATTTTGCACATTGTCTGAAATGTCTTCAAGGTCTTATAAAAGTGAACAGAGGGAGTACTATAAATTAATTAATGAGGAGTTATTTGAAAAAAAATCGAAACGGTACCCACGCTAACGTGGATTAGAGTTTGTGTCACATAATCAGTTATTTGAATTAGAGTGTGTGTGTCACGTAGTTAGTTATTCGAATTAGAGTGTGTGTCACGTAGCGATCTCCAATTCTAACGTGGATTTTGCATTTCAATGTATCCACGCTACTTTTTTAATACAAATTCATATGTATATGAATAACACCATGGTAGTGAGAAAACTTTTGGATGGATTCAAACATATGACCTACAAAATAGCACAACAAACTGAGTCAATGTCAACTTTTCGAAACTTAGTATGGCACGAATTTGAAATAATTACCCGTATGCCTGGTCCTCGGTTCAAATCTTACAATGTACACTGAATTGAAGCATCGATATTAAGTCTCGTACTATGTACATCCAAATGTTGTTTTTAGCCGCCCCCCCCCCCGCACAAACGCTACATACTTCCTGTATCGGTCAATCTTCCTCTCCTAAGCACCTTAGGAAGCTATCGGTTTCCAACACACGTTCATTCTTTCTCTCCATGTTTCGATCTCTAAGTCTCTCAACTACACAACCCCTTTTTCCACTCTGTTACCAAATGTATTTACCTCACACACCCGCCATTGCACCCCATGCCGAGCTCTCTCTCTCTCCCCCCTCTCCCTCTCACCCTCTCGCGCTAAATACATGCATTGCCTATGTATCCCCCCAACCTCTCGTGCGCATGCACGCACGTTGTATATCTAGGTCACTCCCTCGAGACTGTCTCACTCTTTCTTCCGCACGGCGGGCCACACTCGCTCAATCTCGCTCTCTTTATCTGAGTATCGTTTAACCTCGTTTTCTTTCACACACAAATGATATATCTCCCTGTTCGGGCCTCGATCGACACACTCTATACCCTCTCACGCAGATTGTCTATCCAGGTTAGTCCATCCAAGCCGCCGCCACTCTTTCGACATCATGGTGGGCCACGCTCACTCAATCTCTCTCTCTCTCTCTCTCTCTCTCTCTCTCTCTCTCCGTATGTCTCGATTGACCTCGCTCTTTCTCGAACAAAAACGATATATCACCATGTTTGAGCCCAATTCGACCTATTCACATTGTATACTCTCTCACGCACATCGTCTATCTAGGTCACTCTCTCCAACCCGTCTCACTCTTTCGATCGCACGGAGACCCTATGTGATCGGTTGACCTAGCTTCCTCCCACACACAAAATATATCTACACGTCTGTGACTGGATCATCTCTCAAGCTCTATCTTACAGCCCTCACCCTTGCCAAAAAGCTCAATCGGACAATATCTCTCCAGAGCATATATATTTGTTCAATGAATGTCGGACCACACTCACTTAGTCTCTCTATCTATATGTCTCTCGATTGACCTTGCTTTCTCACACCGTATCTTCCACGCATTGAAGCTACTACCTCTCCATCCCTTGCAAAGCCGGAGCTATTTACATTGCGAGGGGCACTCCAACCTTAGATTAATTTGTGTAGGCATTTATTCCGGTCGGTTTAGATTATATTTTCATAGCATTCGGCCCACAACTACTCCAAACACCGTTGCAACCCACGCAACTGCCCTAGTTGATTTCCATTTGGCTCGGTCATCGCTCTCTCGCACGTCCTTTCTCGCCTTCAATGTCGCACCATGGTATTATTGAAAAAACTATGTTGTTCTCTTTAATTATTATAAATAAGCTACAAAACTACACACCGAGGGGCCCACATGTCATGAAACGAATTTGGACCCATATACAAATTAAAAAATAAAGGATGAGGATCGAACATGCGACCGGGCCATCAAGCTGCACATCAAGAGTAGGCAACATACGTAGAATAACAATGTTTGTTGTACCCCCTTTGTTCACGTAATGTTTTTATATTACCACAACCTAATTAATGGATAACATGTAATAATATTTTTAGTACTATTCGCCTTCACTTACTGGTGGGTTCCATGTGTGCTCTCTCTGTCTCCTCCCCTTCTGCGTTTAGATGCACGGGCAAACAGGAAGAACTCGCGGGCAATGTTGTCGTTGACCATATCTGGACGTGTTCACAAGTCATGACACCAGTTTCACGTACTAGCAGCACTAGTCAGTGTGTACGTGCAATGCATGTTAATTTGGAAGTATATTAAGTGCATGCAGATATTAACTACTAGGATATTATTTGCGTGTTGTCATGTGATTACCACTATTTTTGGCATGAAATTAACTGCACGCTAAACGTGTTGAGCGCTCGATATTGAAGCAGTCTACGTCGTTGGATGACAAGGAATACATGTGGCTTGATGGCGTTTTATATTTAATTTGATACGGCTCTAGCAGAACATTTAATCGATCAAACCATACATTTCGTTCAGTCTGACTCCGACTTTAAATTATACGACGATAGATATAAAATCAACGGAAATGATAAACATTCGGATTTGAAGCATGGAAATCCGAACATTTTTCATGGCAAATTTAGATTACGTGACGGCGGCGGGTGCGTCTCTGTCAGGACCCCGATCCTAAGCCACATCGATCTAGCATGTAACCCATCATATCACTTTGCGGCCTCACGCACGGTATTCCCACGGGTGCCACCTTACCTGACCCGGGACCGTTTGACCTTTTGGCTCATGTATATGTTAGTGTTGCTAGCATCCATATGACAGAGAACCCAGGCCGACATGGCTAGTCGTGAACCCAAAGCGGCACTAACCCATGGGGACAGGCATACATGAATCAACTTCGAGCATGTCGGTCAGCAGCGTGTGAATCCGGGCTGTAGCACTGGGCTAACAGGACTCCGGGAACCTGGGCTGTAGCAGGCTAGGCAGGACTCCGGATGTCATCGCGTGACATTTCCCCGAAGGGACAAACACAGGAACGAAGTGAAACACATGCCGGCCAGTCAAGTGTCCTGAGCAGTAGTGCTGGGCTAGCAGGACTCCGGTGAACCAAGGAGGCACTAGACTACATTTCCCCATAAGAGAGGCTGCCAAGGATAAACAACTATATTGTCGGATCCCACACATAGCAAGCATTTCAATCATACACACAATATGCTCGATATGTGTAAATACCACATGGCATCACAACATAACTCTACGACTCCAGTATTTATTCATTAGGCTCCGAGGAGCGAGATATTACAAACATGGGTCTCATGACCCAACATTCAGAGCATACAAGTCAAAACACATGCGGAAGCTTAACATGTCCGAGTACAGACATCTACAAATGGAAAAGGCTGAGATACCTGACTATCTACCAGATCCTGCAGAGGGCACAAGATCATAGCTGAGGTATCAAGCTAAACGTCGAAGTCCACACAGAACTACTAGCGAGACTGACGTCTCTGCAAAAACATAAAATAGGCAAACGTGAGTACAAATGTACCCAGCAAGACTTGCATCAGAACTAACTACATATGCATCGGTATCAACAAAGGGGGTAGTTGAGTTTAACTACAGCAAGCCAGCTTTGACTCGGTGGCTATCCTGAACTACGACTGCAAGTAACTCTTTTGAGGTGGCGCACACGAGTCCACATATTCACCATATCAATAAACCACTATGGATCCGCTCCCGTCTCCCTACAAGAAGGCCATCCATAGCACTCACGCTTATCTTGCGCATTTTAGAGTATCCACTTTCACTTGTCTATGAACTGTTATAGGCAACCCAGAAGTCCATTACCGCAGACACGGCTATTCGAATAGATGATGTTAACCCTGCAGGGGTGTACTTCTTCACACACGCTCTCACCACTTATCGCCGTTTACACGACATGTACTCGGCAACCTTCAAGCGGAAGCCCAGCGAGGGTGTCGGCCACGGCCTACCTAAACACTCAAGTCTCTAGTCCAGGTTTATCGCCTATTCAGGTTCCATCCGCAGGGAGTCCGGCCGAGGTTTCCACATACGGCCCCGAACGATGTGAGCAGGGTTCCCGAGACACCAAACGGTCGCCCGGTACACCGTGCCATGTGCCTACCGCAACACAGCCCACCCCTATGGTCAGCGCTGCGTGCGGCCCCCAGCATACTACAAACACCAGAAACTACTTGCAACTCCTGGACAGAGGACATGGGTGATTAAGAAGCCGAGAGAGTCAATTAAGGATCCCAATGTGTGGTAGTAACTGTTTCATGGATCACAAACACAGAACTCAGTTCCTGAGGACGGCTTCAATGAGACAACCCACCATGTACTCCTACACGGCCTCTCACCGCTACCTTTACCAAATCGTGTTCACAAACTTAGCTCACACAAAGTAGGACAAGTTCATCACCATTCCAATTCATCCCCGATGAATCAGACCTGACACGACTCTAAGCAATAGCAGGCACGACAAACAAGCATGAATGAGTAGGCACATCAGGGCTCAAACAACTCCTACTCATGCTAGTGGGTTTCATCTATTTACCGTGGCAATGACAAGTCATGCAGAGGATAAGGGGTTCAACTACCGCAACAAGTAACAGATGAATCGTTGTTGTCCTAATGCAGTAAAGTAGAGCAGGAGCGAGAGAGTGGGATTGTATCGGAATGAACAAGGGGTTTTTGCTTGCCTGGCACTTCTAAAGATAGTATAGTTCTTCATCGATGTCATCGAACTCATCGTCGGAAACACATCTATCGAGAGGGGACAAATACCGGCAAACAAAGAGGAACACAATCAATGCAATGCAACAATATGATGCATGATCATTACATGGCAATATGTTGTGGTTTGAGCTAATGCAACTAACAACATGTTAAATGGAGTTGGTTTGAACCCTAGGTTCAGATTCAAACTCCATATGTTAATATTCAAATGCCATTCAATTGAATTGTCCTAAACAGCAACTTAAGCTGTTCTAACATGCATGAGAATGCCATATTCAGATTCCTTGGATTTTTCTGATCATTTTTCATATATAACTTGTTTGATTTGGAGTTATGGTTGAATTTCTATGAATTTTAGAAGTTTGCATTAATTTTTGGAATTTCGTGAATAAGAATAATTCCAGAAAAAGAGTTATTGCGTCAGCATGACATCACCCTGACGTCAGCAGGTCAACTGGGCGCCTCCAGGTCAAACCTGACCAGTGGGACCCACTGGTCAGTGTCTCAGTGCTAGTTAGGGTCGCTGACATGTGGACCCAGTCAATGGCCACGTCAGCATGGTCAACGCTAACGCGTGGGGCCACTAAGATTAGTTAAAATTAAACGTAAACTAATCTAAGTTTAATTAGTAGGTGGGGCCCTGCTGTCAGTGTCAGCGGGGGGGGGGGGGTAGTTAGTCCTAACCTAATCTAGTCAGGGGCGGGGCCCACGTGTGTTGACCCAGGAAGGTCAAACCCCGGGTCGAACGGGTCAAACTCGCCGGCGACTCGACGCCGGCGAGGCCAGACGCGGCGGAGGGCTGCGGGTTTCATGCTACGTGGACCAAAACGGCGGCCGAGGCCATCTACGGGGAGCTGGAGCTCACCCGCATCCAGCGCGGCATGCGGCGGCAGCGGGGACGGCCGGAGCTCACCGGAAACGAGCTCGGGGCGGCGCCGGAATTCGGGTGATTGTGGGGTTTGGCGTTGTGGTGCACGGGAGGAGGAGCCGGTGGGTGAAACGTGCTCCTGGGGGTGCACTGAGTGTAGTGACGCGCTCGGTTTGGACGAAGGCATACCAAAACGATGACGGCGACAAGTCCAACGCCGGTGAGGTCTCGGTCTCGACGGAAACGAGGGCTACGATGAGCTGGTGGGCATGGGAGTAGGGGGATCGGTAGAGGAGCTCACCGCGAGTTCAGAGGTGGCCTCGGCATGCTTGGGGAAGCACCGAGGCGAGCGGGGCGGCGAGAGGGATCTCTGGCGGCCGGCGAGGGGAACGGTGACGGGGGCAGCGTTGCGGCGCGTCCGGGGCCTCGTGGGTCGTCGAGGAGGTCGGGGACGTCTAGGCGGAGCTCGCAGGCACGGCGAGGGGTCGAGGGGGAGGCAGTGGCCGCGGCGAACGGCATTGGTGGCGATGGCTGCGCTCGGGCAGGGAGCAGAGAGGGGAGGGGCGAGAGCTGCGAGGAGGGGGGAAGTGAAGAGGGTCGAGGGGACTGCGTGGCAGCGCCAGGAAGGGCCGGGGCGAAGCGGCAAGCAGGAGGTGGTCGTCGGTGGCAATGCACGCGGCGGCCACGCGCCTCTCGTCCTTCTGGCGAGAGGTTGGTGGTGACTGGCACTATGCTGTGGGCTGGGCCGCACAGTAGCAGGCCGGCCAGCTCGACAGGTAAGCGCCAGGTACCCTCTTTTCTGTTTTTGTTTTTCTATTTATTTGCCTCTGTTTTGAGCTTAGGAAAAATACCAAGGCATTTCCTGAAATCCCGAAAATATTCATGGACACTTGCTGAATTATTTCAGTGGCACAAAAATAGTTCCAACATTATTTGAGCATTTAAATTATTTATAGCATTTTAAATGCCTAAAGTCAAATACAATAAGATTTATTTCAAAAATCCAGAATGGCCTAGAAATATGTGCATGACTTTTGGCAGAGGTTTTCACCTTTAACAAAAATCATGAACTTTTCTAATGGGCATTTGGGATTATTGAAAATATTGTTATTAAACCTAGTTGAATTCATTTGGTGCTAGGGTTGCAACAATCCCCATTTCATGTTTCTGAGAAAATTAAACATGATGATATGATGATCATGCAAGGACAAGCAAAGGCTAAGTTAGGGCTGTGACAACTCACCCCCACTAAACAAGAATCTCGTCCCGAGATTCAAGACGTGAGGTAAGAAGACAGATGGGACACAACGCTAACACAATCTTCACCATCCAACTGCCCTCATCGAAGATATTGATTCATGGCATCATCTTGAACTTGACAACCTTGCTTTCAAAATCTTCACCCAACACGAGGACAGAAGAGCGAGATAACTCTACAGGGATGGAACATCTTAAGGATCACAAGATCAACTCACGGAATGAGGCGTAGAAACATCTCTGGAGCTGAGAGGCAAAACATGCATCAGGAGGAACGGAGGAAACAATTTGACGAGGTTTTTCAAAGTAGCGAGGAAACAATTACCATGATCCCATAACGGGGCACCTTGGGAGAGGTGACTTGTAAAATTATTCCCTTAAGTGGCAAAAAGAATTACTTTTGATGCAGAGATCACTGGAACTCTTTATACCAGCCTAAGGCAATCACAATCAACCATTTGGCGGAGTTCAAAGGGATGGCATATCCGGATTCGAATGGATGATGTGGACTACCTTGTTTTTTTTTGAAACTATTTACTGCAAGGCAACAGCCTCACAGTGTTTTATTAAAATAATAGAGTCTTAGATACAACTAACTGAAGAAACAAGAAGGGAGAAATACTTACAAAAAGAAAACTATTAGAGGTCAGCTATCCAAGATGCTAAACTATCCTTATATTTACATTCAACCCTGTGAGACAGAAGAGAAATGTCATGAATGAAGTTCCTTCTCCAAGCACGAAATGAAGGTTGCTCATTCCTGAATATCTTCCCATTCCTTTGTGTCCAAATATTCCATGTAGCGGTGAAAACCACCTCAGAGAAGAAAGGGTGTCCAAAATCCTTCCTAGCTGCTTGAGCCAAATCATATGTGGTTTGGTTTGGTTGTGGCGTCCAAGATATCCCAAGCTAGTTCCAGACCCTGTGGCTGTAGTTGCAAGCGAAGAAAAGATGAGCCCGATCCTCATGATGAGCAAGATTACAAAGCACACAGGTGTCATCCTGGATGATCCAATGTCTCCGTTGCATCATATCTCTGGTATTCAAACGATCCATTAGCAGAAGCCAACCAAAAACCTTTATCTTTAGCGTGCAAGAACTCTTCCAAATCCACTTGAAAATTGGATCCACCACAAGCTGAGAGAAACAAGAGTTATAGTATATCTTTGCCATATAATCTCCAGACTTGGAAGGCCACTTCCACACGTCCTTGATCTCCCCATTCAAAGTGACCAAAGACAGGAGTGCCTGCAACTGTACGAGCTCGGAAAAAGCCTCTTGCGATAATGGCAGCTGAAAATTCTCCAAGATGTCAGGCCGCACAAGAAACTCTTTGATGGTAACAGCACTGTCCACGGCAAAGGAGTGTAGCCTTGGGAAAGAGTCCTGCAACAACACAACATGAGTTCCCAGCTGCCAACGATCAAGCCAAAAAAGGACCGTATCACCAGCATGAACATGGGGAACTGCCAGGTTGGAGAACTTTGGGAATAAGCGCATAATATCGCGCCACCAAAAGGAACCACAGACCCTGGTGCTTTGGGGTGGAGAAGCTGCGTAATAGGTATCCCAGATTAGAGAAACCCAAGGCACGTCCACTTTGTTGAAGAACTTGAAGAGTTGTTTAATAAGCAAAGCTTCATTTTGGATGGTCAAGTCCATAACACCCAGACCACCAAAACCCTTAGGACGACAGACAAGATCCCAAGCAGCCAAAGATTGACGTGGGTTATCTGTATTACCCCTCCACAGGCACTGTCGCATGATCCTCTCAAGCTGCTGAATAATGCCCTTTGGAAGTGAAAGGGTACATAGAAAATATATTGGCATGGAGCACAACACGGACTGAACAAGTTGCAAGCGACAACCTTGATTAAGCAAACAGGAAGATGCAGACAGACGGCGCTCAATACGATCCACCAGGGGCGTCAGCTCGTTAATGGTGGGCCTTGAAGTTCCCATGGGCAAACCTAGATATGTGAATGGCAGCGTGCCAACATCGCACCCCAGCAAAGCAGCCACTCTTGCTCCTTCATCATCGCTCATATTTATTGGAATGAGTGAAGATTTGGTGAAGTTGACTCGCAAGCCAGTTGACTCCGCAAAAGTTCCAAGCATCTCCTTCAAGGCAACGAGTTGATCATCAACCGCCGGCAACACAATTAGTGTATCATGCATATTGCACTATTGGGTAATCATTTGAGTTGGACGGAATTGGGAGAGTAAGGATACTCCTGGCGCGCATCTCATTAACAACAGACTGCAACAAGTCAACTGCAATCACAAAGAGTAACGGAGATAGTGGGTCTCCTTGGCGCACACCTGTTCTGCAAACAAAGTGCTTCCCTGGCACACCGTTTAGAAGGACAGAAGAAGATCCTGTGGATAAAATAGAATTGATCCACCCAGTCCACCTAGAGTCAAAACCCTTGTATTGCAAAATTTTGAGAATTAGATCGTGTTCAATTGTATCAAAGGCTTTCGTGAAGTCCAGCTTGAGTAAAACAATGGGACGTTTGGAAGCTTTGCATTGATGTATATACTCAAAGCACCAGGCTAGGCAATCTTGTATAGAACGAGACCGAAGAAAGCCATATTGATTACGGTGGATGCAGCGAAGGATCGCTTTCTGAAGACGGTTTGCAAGCAGCTTAGTCAGAAACTTCAGGCAAGTGTTGGTCAAAGAAATTGGTCGGAAGTCTCCGACAACTTCAGGTCTTAACTTCTTTGGTATAAGAGTAATTAATGAGTTGTTCAGACATTCCAAGTTACACTTCCCCTCATGGAAATCCTTAGCAAGTTGCATGAAATCATCCTTGATAATTGGCCAACACTTCTTTAAAAACAGCCCCGAGAAGCCATCGGGTCCGGGTGCACGGTCAGGAGGCATGTTCTTAATGACAGCATCAACCTCAGAATTCGAGAAGGGCTGAGATAGGTCCTGAAGGCCATCAACTCTAGTAATTAAAGCGTCCAAATCAAAACCCATGCGAATTCCTTTTGCATTACCCATTCTCTGATTAAAATCCGACCAAAACATGCTGGCAAGCTGCTGATGATCCGAAACCACATCCCCATCAGAATTCCTCAGAGACGAGATGGTGTTTCTCCTAAACCTTTCCGTGGCCATGGCATGAAAAAATTTGGAGTTTTCCTCGCCAACTTTAATGTTACGGATGGTACAACGTTGCTTCCAATAAACATACTGCCAATGAAGAATATCTTCCAAGTGCAACTTCACAATTCGCCTGAAATTAACCTCAGGCCGCGATAAACACCTGAGCTCCTCTAGTCCATCAAAGTAAAGGATAACCTTGTTGCAATCAGCAATTAAAGCCTTGGTTGTCGACAAACTCATGTGCCATTTCTTGAGGGCATACCTTAACGCTTTAAATTTGGCGGAAATCTTGTGTGTCGTCGATTGTCTTGCCACAGGTTTGTTCCAGACATTGGCCACACAGTCAAAGAAACCAGGCAGGTCAATCCAATAATTCTCAAAGCGAAAAATTTTAGCTTTTGGAATGACAGTGGCAATCGAGACGACGCATGGGACATGATCAGAAGCCGTGCGCGCTAGCGGCAGGACAGTCGTGTTAGGATGGTCAAAGGTCCATGCCACTGAAGTAAAAAACCAATCAATCTGTTCCAGTAATGGATTAGTTTGCATGTTTGACCAGGTAAACTGTCGACCTTTAATTGGTAACTCAATGAGACCCAGATGCCCAATTACTTCATTAAACAGAAAAATGTCATTGACATTACCCCCAGGCTGATTTCTGTTATCCAACGATCTCATGAAATTAAAATCGCCCAACAACAGCCAATTATCATCGCAGTTAATATCAAGATTATAAAGCCATTGCACGAAATCATCCCGGGAAGGTCCCTGACACGGACCATACACTGACACGAGCGTCCAAATTTCAGAAGTGTGCTTCGATTGGAATTCAATAATGATGCCAAAATTCCTTGCCTCAATTAACTTTCCTTCAAAGAAAGATGAATTCCAAATAACGATCATGCCAGCGGAAGCACCAACCGAAGGTACATAGGAAAAATTATCAAAACGCCGTGGACAAAACTTCCTAATGAACCTATGATCAATATGCATGCGTTTCGTTTCTTGCAGACAGATAACTGAACAACCACTTTCGTCAATTTTCTGCTTAACTGCTAATTGCCGCGCTTCTGAATTAAGACCACGCACATTCCAACATAACACCTTCCAATCTTTAAACCTTGTCTGATTCATTACAAACCAAAATAAAAAGCATAGGTAACAGTAGATCATGCAATGACATACATCGAGCCACAAAACAGGTAGCAGATAACCTAAACAGGGAACTGAAGAACAGATAAATGACGTTTGAAAAGGTACGCCATGAACCATTGAGCCATTTAGTGAAACTAGCCATCGGAACCCTTGCTGCTGGTGGGTGTAGCAGGACCAGCCTCAAGCTTGTCCTTGGAGATCTTCTCAGGTGCAATTCTCAGACGCAAGGAATGATTTGATTGCGCGTGCTCTCAAGGACTTGAGCATTTCCATATTCATCAAGGTTCTACCAACATCCGTGTCGACGATCCTGGCAGCACATCCTACCACCTTGATGAATAGTGATGGACAATGCAGATGCGTAGAGAGACACCCCTTTCTCAGATTTCACCTTAGCGAGGCCAAGGGAACGAAATCTGGATGATCGACCGAGAGACATTTCGCACCCTGTCGGGGCGGACGGGCGTCCCCCCGCGAGCACCTATGGGGCCGGAGCCCCTTTCGTTGTCCGGCGAGGGGGGCGGAGGGAGCACAGAGAGCAGATCGAGGCGGGCACACGAGCGGTTTACCCAGGTTCGGGCCGCGATGGACGCGTAAAACCCTACTCCTGCTTGGTTGTATTGAACTGGGGAGCTCGGGAGCTTGGGGAGCTAGCTGCACCGAGCGTATGGCTGTCTGGATGCCGAATCTCCGAACCCCGAACCCGGAACCTTTCCGGAACCGAACCGAACCCCTTCTACGTTGCACACGGGCCTCCTTTTATAGCGCAAAGGGGTCACCGACAGGTGTCAACGTAAGAGAAAGGGGTAAAAGCGTAAAAGGGGTGGTAGCTGTAATAGTGTGGGAACGGTGGTGCTACAGTGCGGCACAGTGTTATCATACCTACTTCTGACGGTAGGGGACAAGGGCATTAAATGCCCGTCTCGGTCGCCCGGACAGCACCGAGGCGGACCGTTAGGTGCGCCACCGTTCGCCACGAGGGCGGCTGCATGCCGCTGCATGCCCCAGGCTGCGCGGTGCCTCGCCACGTGCCCTCGGGGGAAGCCCCAGAGTGACGCGTGGGCGGGCGAGCTGGAGCGCAGTCTTGAGGTGGCGATCTTGCCGCGGCAAGTGGCTTGCCGCGGGGGTCGTCTTCCTGTGCCTGATAGCGTGCCAGCTGTCAGGCCTTGCCGGGGCGCTTGGCGCGCCACGGCGGGATCGTCCCGGCAAGCTCCTCTTGCCGGGGTCTTGTCTTCTTGGCCCGGCAAGCTCCCCTTGCCGGGGGCCTCGTCTTCTTGGCCCGGCAAGCTCCTCTTGCCGGGGGCCTTGTCTTGAAAGCTTGGTCTTCTCTTGGCGCTTCCGGGGCGGGCCTTGCCGCAGGGTGCTACGACTGCCCGTGCACAAGTCTGGGGTACTAAGGTACCCCTACTTTAGTACACCGACAGGAGCCCCCGGGCCTGGGCCACACACGGTGCCGAGCGTCGTTGGGCCAGGCCCTAACGGTGCACGGGCACGCATGGCCTTGGTCGCGCTGCTCCTTGACTCCGCATCCGCCGCGCCTTCCCCAGGCGGCGCGCGCTTAGTGGAGCGGTGGACCGAGGGCCTCGTCGACATCGCCGCCACCATCGACAAGGAGCTGACGCTGCTGGGGGTCGAGGGCCACCAGTCCCTCACCGACGAGGACGTCGCGCCCAGCGGCAAGCTCACTTCCTTCTTTCAGGGGGTGGTGCAGGCGCTCCAGCACCTCCGAACGTCGCTCCCGAAGGAGCGGGCCGACGAGGCGCGGGAGGCCATCTCCGGGGCCCTCGAGAGGGTGCTGGTGAAGATCGTTTTCCGCAATCCCGACATCAAGCTTACTAACGTCCTCAGGCCCTTGCCGGAGAACGCGGACCTGACGGGGATCCAGGCCCTCATCGCCCCTATCGTCAAGAAGGCGGCCGGGGTCAAGAGGATCGAGGGCGACCGCGTAGATTAGGCCGCCTGCCCCTTTCTTCTATCTCCCTTTCCCTGCCGCTGTTAAATATGCCACGGAAACGGCTGGTTAGGGCAGCAGTAAGGCATTTTGTAATATAACTTTCATCTTAGGCTATGCATCGCACTGTCATCCCCTCTACTCGACCGGCGCCTTGTTTGTTTCCGCCCTACGCTTTCGGGGACTTGCCGGCGTAGGCCTCCGCCTTGCCACGGGTGCCGAGTGCGGGACGTCAGCGACCCGCTGGCGGGGCTGCCACCGGCAAGAAACCTCGCCGCGGCTGGTTGCCGCTCACTCAGATTGTTGAGCAGGCCCGAGGCAAAGTAAACGGTGCGACTGCGGTCGCAGCACGCTTAGGGTGCCGGGCGAGCTCGAAACAAAGTGAGGACGCTACTCGGGGTGTAGCACACTCGAGTCGTTGAGCGGACTCGAAACGAAACGAGGGCGCAACCAGTCTCGTGCCGGTCCTTCCACGCTCAGGCCTCTCAACCCAGGCTCGGTCGTTCGAGGGAGATAACTCTTAAAAATTAAAGGAGCAATTGCTCGAGCTCCGGCAACTTATCTTTTCTTATCGCTCGCCGCCCGGTAGGGTAGAACCTCCTTGGGCAGCATCCAGCCCATCCTGGGGTAAGCAAGGCGCAGGGCCTCACGACCTTCCGGAGCTAGGCGTAGCTATGCTTGGGGATCCGCGCCCCTCTCTGCGCCGAGGATCACATGCAACTGCGGCAAAACTCGGGCAGAGAGGACGGTTGGCGGAACGGGTTCCGGCAACCGCGCTGGCGAGATTCCTCCCACGGTCGGCGTCAACTCGTTCGGCACCCCGGCGGACGAGGCGCGCCGGGGAACGAGGTCGCCTTTCTCGTGACTTCTGGCGCTAACTTCTGCGGCTACGGGAGCGGCGCAGAGTTCGCTGGAGGCGAATCGTTCGCCCAGCGGCCAGAAGGCGGTCCTCCTCAAGGAGCAGCTGCTTCTTGCCCAGTCTCTGCGCGAGTGGATACTCGAGGAGGGCCGCACACGAGCCCGTGGGAAGGAACGCCACAGCTTGTCAGGAACCCCCGCTTCGACTGGACAGATCCTCGGATCCGCAGGAGCGGGCTGTTCCTCAGCGTTCAGGCTGCTGATCTGCTCGCCGGGGCAAGGCTTATCGGGGGCACCTGCTTCGACTGGACGGATCCTGGGATCCGCAGGAGCGGGCGGTCCCCCGGTGCTGAGCCCCCTACCTGGCGCGCCAAAGATGTCGGGGCGGACGGGCGTCCCCCCGCGAGCACCTATGGGGCTGGAGCCCCTTTCGTTGTCCGGCGAGGGGGGCGGAGGGAGCACAGAGAGCAGATCGAGGCGGGCACACGAGCGGTTTACCCAGGTTCGGGCCGCGATGGACGCGTAAAACCCTACTCCTGCTTGGTTGTATTGAACTGGGGAGCTCGGGAGCTTGGGGAGCTAGCTGCACCGAGCGTATGGCTGTCTGGATGCCGAATCTCCGAACCCCGAACCCGGAACCTTTCCGGAACCGAACCGAACCCCTTCTACGTTGCACACGGGCCTCCTTTTATAGCGCAAAGGGGTCACCGACAGGTGTCAACGTAAGAGAAAGGGGTAAAAGCGTAAAAGGGGTGGTAGCTGTAATAGTGTGGGAACGGTGGCGCTACAGTGCGGCACAGTGTTATCATACCTACTTCTGACGGTAGGGGACAAGGGCATTAAATGCCCGTCTCGGTCGCCCGGACAGCACCGAGGCGGACTGTTAGGTGCGCCACCGTTCGCCACGAGGGCGGCTGCATGCCGCTGCATGCCCCAGGCTGCGCGGTGCCTCGCCACGTGCCCTCGGGGGAAGCCCCAGAGTGACGCGTGGGCGGGCGAGCTGGAGCGCAGTCTTGAGGTGGCGATCTTGCCGCGGCAAGTGGCTTGCCGCGGGGGTCGTCTTCCTGTGCCTGATAGCGTGCCAGCTGTCAGGCCTTGCCGGGGCGCTTGGCGCGCCACGGCGGGATCGTCCCGGCAAGCTCCTCTTGCCGGGGTCTTGTCTTCTTGGCCCGGCAAGCTCCCCTTGCCGGGGGCCTCGTCTTCTTGGCCCGGCAAGCTCCTCTTGCCGGGGGCCTTGTCTTGAAAGCTTGGTCTTCTCTTGGCGCTTCCGGGGCGGGCCTTGCCGCAGGGTGCTACGACTGCCCGTGCACAAGTCTGGGGTACTAAGGTACCCCTACTTTAGTACACCGACACACCCCGCTTCTAATGTTCTCCTTGATGTGCTAGCGCAACCCATTTGATATGGTTTGGTATCTAGAACATCAAGTAAAAGGTCGGACTTCAGGAATACAAGAATCCATAAGTAATAACTATGGAAATAAATCCTATGATATCCTTATGGGGAGGTGACCAACTTCTTCAACCAAGATACTACTTTAATAGGCCTTCCGGCTAGGTGTGTTGGCCACGACATCCACGTTACCGGGTTACCGAGAGACCAATATTATAATTCTTAGGACATGTTCCAACCATCATATCTGCCTGAGATTCAGATCTGGTTGGTGTTAGGATATTCCAGACTCATCGAATCTAGGAAGAAAAGTGAAAGTTTGCAACACAAATCGACGAGATGACGTTGCGAGATTCTCGAGAAATGAACTATGATAGCAAGCTCCAAAACATGAGATGGATTTGCTACAAGCATGTGAACACGCTGTCCCAGACAGGCATGGTCACCTGGTAGTCTTACAACGAAACACTACCGACTTCTGGTTGGGAACCATCATTCAGGATAACGAAGTCAATACGCAAGTCCATGGATTAGATCCCTACCATAGACTTCTCTTCCTTGAACAAATCAGTCAGTGGCTTGGTGTGCTAGGGAATACATATGGAGTGAAGATGATCAGTCTATCAAACCATAGAATACTTCGCACGTGCATGACTGACTTGGGATGATTCCAGCAGGAGCAAAACAAACTTTCTCGAATTCACGGCAGCAACTTGCTTCGAATGCTCATGAACTAGAGGAAGTCACTTCTTTCATCCAAACATATGCTTCATGGACGAAACACGAAGAAATGCTTACAAAGTTTCCAACACTAGGTTGATGTTCAACATGAATCATGGGGGAGACAAAATGCTGCTGATGGGCTCGATAGCAACTCATCGGAATTTCCATATCACTGGACTTCCACCATCATGTGAACACGGTGATAGCATTGGTCAGACCCAAAAGATATAATGGTGTATGCTCGAGGGATCAACCACGAGTAAGACAACATTATGAACATCGTTGGTTCTGATTTGATTTGATGATAGCCCATGCTCAAATCAAAGTTTTGATACGACAATAGGTGCAACAACTGATCACGAGGACCAATCGATGAAGGTATCATCTTTCTTCAACACACACACACACACACACACACACACACACACACACACACACAAGGATATCCCTTAAAAGTGAACTAAGTAGATTAAGCTTTTATCTTCCAACTCTCCAAGTTGTTGTTTAGCTTAACCAACCAGCTCAGGGGGTAACCGACACAGATTTCTTGGAGAATGGCTGGTTTACAAGAAACCAACTCGATCACGAGCTCAACATAGCGTTCAGGTGTCAACCAGGTAATACTTTCGAGAAGATATTCGGAAAATCAAGAACCACCGATATGTTACTAGGCTCGAGAACAACCTTGCTTTTCAGGGCAAGATGATATGATCAAAAGAGTGAGGGATTGACACAATCCTAACTCAATGATCGAAGGTTGCACCAACAAAAATGGACTAGGTAGCACGATCAGTCCTAGGATGGTGATTCAATAGCCAACACGCTAAGGATGATATTAATGTCCATTAACTACTAAGCAACACGGTTGCTAGGAGTATTGATTTCACACATCATGGTTCACTTGTCGGTATTCCAGTTACAATAACGCGGAACCGATGAGCGAATGATGATGGCGAGAAGTATCACTACATCAAGAATTCATAAGGGAAGGTGCAATTCTCATGACGTTCCGGACATAAAGTGGGTAATACTTCAGGGTAGAACAGAACAAAAGCTTGTTTGCATTTGATCTGTGGAATACAACTGCTTTGACCCAACCCTAGAAATGGATGAGGTACTGGAGTTTGTTTCTCCTAGTCATTCCAGAATAGAATGGCTTGACGGACCACAAGAATAATAGGCATCGATGAACGAATGCACACATACTCCTGACTATCAATTGATAGACGAAGGTCAGAAAACAACTAAGGAGGGACAACTCAAGGCACATATAACTTTCTGAGTTGTGGATTCATGGGTTAGTATGTCAAACGAGTTCAACAAATTTCTTCCGGATAACCCATGCAAAATGATAGAACTGGCAGAGTCAATATGAATGGAGTACCCCTCAAGAGCACCCTGGTTGTGATCTTTTGGTTCAACGAACATCTGCCTTAATGGTTCATGGTATTTGGAAGAAGGAAATACCACGAACCTCGAGGACTATTGCAAAGGTTACTAATATCCTAAAGGTACGAGCAACACTATCGACACGAGGTAAGTAGAGTGAATCTTGGGTCAAGAACCCAGGAGTAGAATGCCTACTAACTAAATGGCATCACGGGATGCTTTCAAGAATGGGGGCCAGAATCATCACACTGGGAACACAAAACATTGCTAGATTGTTGAGTGGTTCTCAAAGACACCTAGGGTCATAATACTAACTCCAACATATATGTCAAGGCAACGGAGTACCTCAACAAACCGATTAGTGTGCTTAATCTGGCCCAAAGCACACCAGAAACGGGAAGAAGAGATTGGCAAATGCATCAGACTATTTAGAGACCTGGGATGACTCGGACAGCATAACGGCTGTAAATGCTTAGAAAAGGATTTGAGACATTCACAATAATTTGCATAGTCACTTAACAACATCATATCAAGGTTCTGGTTCAGCTGACAACATACTAAAAGTAGTAGAAACCGAACTGAGGCTTGAGTCCAACAATCCTATAAGTCTATGGATTAGTAACACGTCATCCTGATAGATAGATGAGAAGGCCTAGTTCTTAATCCCTGTAGAGAAAAGAGGATGACTCAGATCATAAGGCCATAAGGTAAAGGAGTAAAAAGAGCCTTATGTTCCCTTCCCACAATCAATTCCCTTATGTAACTAAAGCATTTCTATACTCAACTTCGACCAGTTTGGCTTGGTAATCCTACAGGCAGTCAGGCTCTGATACCAACGATGTCAGGACCCCGATCCTAAGCCACATCAATCTAGCATGTAACATATCATATCACTTTGCGGCCTCACGCACGGTATTCCCACGGGTGCCACCTTACCTGCCCCGGGACCGTTTCCGCCTTTTGGCTCACGTATATGATAGTGTCGCTAGCATCCATATGACAGAGAACCCGGGCCGCATGGCTAGTTGTGAACCCAAAGCGGCACTAACCCATGGGGACAGGCATACATGAATCAACTTCGAGCATGTCGGTCAGCAGCGTGTGAATCCGGGCTGTAGCACTGGGCTAACAGGACTCCGGGAACCCGGGCTGTAGCAGGCTAGGCAGGACTCCGAATGTCACCGCGTGACATTTCCCCGAAGAGACAGACACAGGAACGAAGTGAAACACATGCCGGCCAGTCAAGTGTCCTGAGCAGTAGTGCTGGGCTAGCAGGACTCCGGTGAACCGGGCTGTAGCGGACTACTATGGATCAAGGAGGCACTAGACTACATTTCCCCATAAGAGAGGCTGCCAAGGATAAACAACTAGATTGTCGGATCCCACACATAGCAAGCATTTCAATCATACACACAATATGCTCGATATGTGTAAATACCACATGGCATCACAACATAACTCTACGACTCCAGTATTTATTCATTAGGCTCCGAGGAGCGAGATATTACAAACATGGGTCTCATGACCCAACATTCAGAGCATACAAGTCAAAGCACATGTGGAAGCTTAACATGTATGAGTACAGACATCTACAAATGGAAAAGGCTGAGAAACCTGACTATCTACCAGATCCCGCCGAGGGCACAAGATCGTAGCTGAGGTATCAAGCTAAACGTCGAAGTCCACACGGAACTACTAGCTAGACTGACGTCTCTGCAAAAACATAAAATAGGCAAACGTGAGTACAAATGTACCCAGCAAGACTTGCATCAGAACTAACTACATATGCATCGGTATCAACAAAGGCGGTAGTGGAGTTTAACTGCAGCAAGCCAGCTTTGACTCGGTGGCTATCCTGAACTACGACTACAAGTAACTCTTTTGAGGTGGCGCACACACTAGTAGAAAACCGGCCTTCTGTCCCGGTTCATAAGGGCCTTTAGTCCCGGTTCCTGAACCGGGACTAAAGGGTCGTTACTAATACCCTCACCCTTTAGTCCCGGTTCAAACCAGAACCGGGACAGATGGTCCTCCAAGTGGCCGCTGCCGGCAGCCCAGGCAGGGGGGCCTTTGGTCCCGGTTGATGACATAAACTGGGACCAAAAGGCTTCCACGCGTCAGCAGGAGGTTTTTCTTTTTTTAAAAAGTGGCTGTTTTAGGGGTTTAGGGGGTTATTTTTAGGTTGTTATTAGCTAGCTAATAGAGAGAAGTGTCCTCTCTTATATGTAGTCCTTGCAAGGACTACATAAGTTCATTTCGCCTGCAGATATATATATATATATATATATATATATATATATATATATATATATATATATATATATATATATATATATAAAATAACTCATGCATGCTCGCATCATACATCATCATATATAATAACAAGTCATACTAATTAATCAAGCATCATCATACAACTTCTACTCGTTATTAATAATAAGTCATATGATCATCATCCTTATAGTCATCGAACCCAACCCTACATAATTGTTCTTAGCACATGATCATCAGTATCAGGTAGGATCGGACCTAAACACACTTAAGGTAAAATAGCATAAAACAATATAGGCCCTGACTCTCCATTATGAAGAATGGAGATCATCCTGTCTCCAATTCTTGCGCCTCGCTTCCTTTTGCTTCCAAGAAGCTCTTTACGACTGTCCATACATTTTTTCCATCCTTTGATTGTCATGTCTCCACTTGTTTTAGAAATCCTGTATGGATAGTTGAGATTCGTAGGATGACCTAGATATATGTTCAAAACACGAAGGCTGCCGCCATTCTGATACATCAAATGCGGCACACAATCCTCTGGGATAAGCTGTTGAAAAACATAGTAATAACTTTGTAGTTATCAATGATGTAGTAGTTTTAGAAGTATGCAAAAAGATGCACGGATGTTGTAATAGTAAAAAAACTTACCAGGGTATCTCCATGGTAGTTACCGTAGTTCAACACGTGCACTAGTGGCACGTATTGACCATAATGTTGAGGAGTTCGATTGTAGATATTGTAATTCTCAATATCATTACAAAATCCAACTAGATGAGTTTTCTCCTTGTAAGTTAACTCAGAGCCATCGGTGTAGTAAGTTCTATCTACCATCTTCTGCACATTCTTTGATACTTCAAAATAAGCTGTCAATGGAAATAAGTTGTCAACTATTTTGAAATGAACAATATAAGTTCTATTAATAATTAACTATGTTTGAGAAACTCACATAGCGGTAGAACTGGAGGAGTATCAACAAGGACCCAAATGTGTGACACCCCAAAAATTTTGACCTTGTTCTATTGGGATGAAATTTTTTACCAGGATTTAAAACCTTGATTTTCTGAGCTTCCTTTTTATTTTAATCATTTTTCTTCCTTGTTGTGATGGAGTTTCTCCCAAAGTGAAAACCTTTTTATATGTTATTTGACTTGTTTAACCAATCTAGAAAAAAAATTCTTGTATTAGTAGAACTAATTAGATAATTAAGTTGCTTGATTTTTATTTTCTGGAAAATGGTTTTCTCAAGGTTAAAATGCCCATATTTGAACTACAACCATTTAATAAATTCACTTAAAATTTCCACCAAAATTTGGAGAGGTCAGGTGATGTTTTTAAACCTCTTTTATATAAAAATTATTTTTATTATTAAATTATTTTGAGCTCTGCACCCAATTTTCTTCTCTGGTCCAGAGAGCATTTTTGCACTACAACCCTTTTAATTATTTCTTTCTAGCCTCCACCAAAACTATGGGATGTTGGAAATAGCCTATAATTCAACTTTATGCAAAAAGCTAGTGGTATTATTTGCAAGTTTTGAGTGGACCAACCTCTTCTTCATTCTGGTCCAACATGATGGTTTGTACAACAACCACATTTTTAGTTGCTCCTTTATCCATGATTCCTTTTCCTACTTGTAGCCCTCCCTATTAAACCCCTAAGTCCAAGAGCATGCAACAATTGGATCACTTTTGGTTCATGGAATAATGCCCTTTCCTTTCTGTCCAGAATTGGAGTTCAGCAAAACTTACACTAGCAAGTTTCTCTATTTTCCAAACTAACCTTACCACCCTCTCTTGCATCTAAGGAGACACTGATCTGGAGAATTTGACCACTCCAAGAAATGCCTAAGTGCCCTTGGCATTTTGTCAAACACCTTATGGGCATGATCTGTTTTGGCATGACTTCTGACATTGCACTATGAGCTTGCACATCTGATCAATCTATCATGTCCAATAGACTCCCCACTACCCTTAGCTTAGGCCTGCTAAGTCCCAACCTCACCCGAGACCTCTATCGCGCCCTGGCATTTCGCCGAACAGGTCCTGCGCGTGCACTGGGTGCACCCAGAGCGCGCCAATTGCAGCTGCGCACTCGAGCCGCCGCGTCGCACCCTGCCTTGGCCCGCACTGCAGAACCTTGCCACGCACTCCCCGCCTAACCACTACACGCCAGCCGCCCCTGGTACCCTACAGCGCCACCGCCAGAGCACTTTTGGCGGCACGCCGGCGTCGGCCGACAGCCTCTGCTCCGTTCAACGCCGCCCAAGCCACCCCGGCTCGCCACCTGACCCCTGGCACAGCCCGAACTCATCCACAACTGTGTCCGCTAGCGTTCGTCGCCGCAGAGACGCCCTGCAAGCTACAGAGGGGCGGTTCGCCGGCGTCCTCATCCACCGCCGCGGAACCGACTTCGTCGCGCTATAAAAGGATGCCCCGAAAAACCCCCGGGCACGCAGGCGACTCTAAGCCATCCCCTAGGACCCCTTGGGGCAGCCAATCGACCCGGGGAGGTCATCTTCCCCACCTCCGGCAGCAGCGGCCGCCACCATGGCCCCAGCTCTCCCAGCGCCACCAGGGCCTCTTCCCCCATTTCTCTTCACCAAGAACAGCTCCTTCCTCCCAGGAACCCAACCCCCTACTCGATTTTGATCGGGAACCACATTCGCCCCCAAACCACTCTGCCACCGAAGCCTCCTCTGCCGCAAAGCTCGCCGCCGGCAGCTCCCTCCGTCCCCACTAGCCTGGCGACCACCGGGAGGATCGCCCTTGAGTGGCGGATCCATCCCCGCCCTCGGGGCCCCGCGAGGAGCCGCCAGTCGCCGGCGACGATCGCCGGAGCCCCGCCTCCACTCGGAACAGAGGAAGGAGAGGGAGGGAAGAATAGTCAAACCTGACTAGTGGGCCCCCTGGACCCACTGTCAGTGGCACACCGCGCCATCCACGTGTTTAAATGAAGAGGTAATCCACCCCAGTACGTTTCTCCCGATTCGAAAGCGTATTCCCCTCTGAAACGTTTTTCTTTTTCTATTTTATTTAAATCAGTTTTTGACCAGAACTTTGACTGACTATATCTTTTTAAATATAACTCCAAATGAATTAATTCTCTTTCCTACATCTCTCAAATATTGTCTAGTTTATTTTAAGATTTATTTGAAAATTTTCCAAACAACTTTTTTGTGCTGTTTTTGAAATATGTGCTATTTGCATATTTTTGGAAAATAGGAGTTTTGGAGAGAGGATAGGAGACTTGGAAGAATCTTGGAGTGCACCTTGCCTTTCCACACCATTAAGGCAAGCATTTTGAACCTCGGAAAAATATTGCGATGTGATAGCTGACACGTTTTTAAATCCCCGCTTATTTCGGGGTATTGTTATTTCATGTGCTATGATCTTTTGCATGGATGCATAATGATGTTTTCCTTGCTGTTGGATATGAACACATTTGTGATCATAATCATACCCATGTGCCCTACATGCATGCCGGAGAGGGATCCGGGAAAGACTCTGCCTTGGGTACGCATGAGCTTGTCACCGGTCCCTGTCGGAACGGTCATAACCGGTATGGCATGGTGAGTTATATTGGGTGTTGATTTATTGGTTAGAAATAATTTGTGTTACCCGTGTCATGCACGATCTCATAAACCTCCTGAGTCAACAACAAATCGAGTCTTGTTCCAGTAAAAACCCCTACTTGCCTGGTACTACCACTTGTCCCTGCCACACGCAGGGTACGGTTCAGTAAGTCGTCAACCCCTTCCAAGCACACACCTTACAGAGAGGCTATGGTGGAAGATGCTGGCTGTAGCCGGTAGGCAGGCCACCTGGTCTGGGGGCATGGGTGTTTCCGGTTGGGACCGAGAGGGGAGGCCACCCCTTAGAGCGCGCGATATAAGTTTTATCCCATGCTACGCGAGGTTGTAGCCTCCCCACTTAGAGTTTGCTTGACAGGTGTCGTGGGTGATTCCAGGCACATTGAGTTAAGCTGGTGTGTGCAAGTTAGGTGTGTTTTCAACTAAAAGGCCGTAGACGGAATTAGCCCCAGTGGACTAAAGGAATCCGTTACTTGTGTGTATAGAGTACACCCTCTGCAGAGATTAAACCTTTTCGTATAGCCATGTCCTTGGTTAAGGAATACAACCTGGGATGGGTCAAGTGTCGGTCTTAGAGTCGGTCTCCGGAGGAGAAACTATTATACCCGAACTGAAACCACGTTTTGAGACAGGTGGTAATTATGATTATTGTTTTATGGACTAACCCGTATATTGTTGGTATTATCGAATATCCCTGAGACGGTTCTACCTCCCGGATATTCATTGTGGTATTTCTTTTAAAGCCCTTTCTGTGGTGTTGCTAAGACGCCCGACTGTGGTATTTCTTTTAAAGCCCTTTCTGTGGTGTCGCTAAGACGCCCGACTGTGGTATTTCTTTTAAAGCCCTTTCTGTGGTGTCGCTAAGACGCCCGACTGTGGTATTTCTTTTAAAGCCCTTTCTGTGGTGTCGCTAAGACGCCCGACTGTGGTATTTCTTTTAAAGCCCTGCCTGTGGTGTCGCTAAGACGCCCGACTGTGGTATTTCTTTTAAAGCCCTTTCTGTGGTGTCGCTAAGACGCCCGACTGTGGTATTTCTTTTAAAGCCCTTTCTGTGGTGTCGCTGAGACACCCGACCGTGGTATTTATTTTAAAGCCCTTTCTGTGGTGTCGCTAAGACGCCCGACTGTGGCATTTCTTTCAAAGCCCTTTATGTGGTGTCGCTAAGACGCCCGACTGTGGCATGCTTGTTGATTATTTCATAAATATTAATACTGCTATGTTATTACTTATTCACAAATAACATGTTTGCACGCATCAAAGTTTTATTTATCTTTTTTGGACTAACGTCATGAGCATAAAATATTTTCAGCATATCGTTGTGATATTATACCTATGTTCATAATGTTTGCGAGTACATTCAAAGTACTCACTAGCTTGTCCCTGGCTATTGTCTTGGCCAGATTGTTTGCTTGGAGAGGAGCGTTGCGAAGACAGCCCCGTTACTTTAGCAGCGGTGATAGCAGCCTCGCGAAGATAGGAGTTAACCTGGTCAGCTGTTCCCGTGGGAAATGGAGTCCCATAGACCGTGGTGGTCCACAAACCGCTTCCGCCCTCCACCACTAGAAACCATTTGTTGTACTCATAGGCCACAATGGTCTTGTACTACATATTTTGTACTCTTGCTTGGAATTTCTGTATCAAGTTGATGCCTCATCAGCTAACAGTAATCCTGGGGCTGATGAGCTCGACGGCCATTTTCTGGAATTTAATCCCCGGAAAACCAGTCGCGACAGACTTGGTATCAGAGCCAGGCTGACCATTGGCTAATCCTATCTTAGCCAGGTCAATAAACCTAGGCAAACCAAACCCTAGCCAAGCTTCTCCCGCAAGATAGCCCCACAGTGACCCGACACCTTTTGGCAGTCGGTGCCCAACCTACCAACATAGCCGTCGATCATGCGCCAGTGACCGGCCCCCTAAATAGTCCTTTCTCGCAAGCGTGCGAAGGAAGACTCCGTCCCCTTTTTCCTATAAAAAGGGCACGCTAGGCCCAACCCAGCACAACACAACCGCTATCCTAAACCGAGCCACAATGCCTGGTCCTGTCGTGCACCATGAGACCACAGCAACCAACCTTGGAGGTTTTGTGACCATACTCGCAAACCTCACCCGTCGTGCTTATGCGTTAGAAGAGCCCCCAGAATATATTGTGTAACAAGGACCCGTAAGCGGTGAAAGCCATCAATTCTGGGCCACTGTACACATCTACGGTAGGGGTCTAGCACCTGAACGCCCCTACAGGTTCACCGGAAGAACAACTTCCTTTGAGCCACAAGCCATCCAACTAGCTGCTCGAGAAGCTATAGTTCATCTCCGGCACTTGTCGCCCAGGGTTAACTGTCGCTCGTTCCACTACTACCCCAGGCGTGAAGGGTATGGTAGACCACCCCAAGTTGCCAACGGAGATCACGAGACAGATCCTGCATTGTTGCACCTGGTGCGCTATGTAAGTGCACTAGAAGAACTGTGCGATCAGGTCACAATTGATCTTATCGCAGCTCGTGGAGAGCTGGTTCGTCAAGCCCCGGCAATAGAAGAGGACGAGCCCAATGCCGACAACCCAGTCGTGCTGTTTGGACAACCGATCGAGCCCCTGAGGTCTACCCTAGCCATCGGCCAAGGTGTTGCGATAACCCCAGAAGTGTTACGTCGCATTTTGGGAACACACTCCAACGGAGTTGTGGCCAGCAATCCCCGAGATGGCCATCATTGCTACCCCGAGCCTGCAGCCCCTCAACCCACTCCATTCAATTCCGACGGTGAGACCCGTGGAGGAGCCTCAACATACACAAGGCACGCCCGCATGGATGTAAACGAGGTAGACTAAGTAACCCGAGTTGTATCGAGTCCCAGTGTACCCTCGCTTTGTAACCGTGTGGCCTTGTGAATAAACGCTGCTTGTTGTCATGCCTCTGCTTTAATAATAACCTTGTCTAAACACCCAGTACGCAGTGTGAGATTGCTACCCCTGGCGCAGTTACCAAAAGCCTTCCCGACAACCCCCACAGTAACACGTCACCTCGGTGAAATATGTGTATCTGTGGCACTGACTTCGACCAGCGGAACAGAGCTAGAAGTTTCGTTACCATTCACCACGGTAGAAATGACCCAGCTCTGGTGCTATAAAGAGGCCGCCACGTGACCTTGCCAAACACTTCTCATCCTGTGCACCATCCTCACAACCTTTTCTTGCCATGCCGAGCCCCAGCATTTACCTGAGAACCCCAGATGCAACCCCGGGTAGTTTTGTCAAGATATTGTGGGATTTTACCTGCAGTACCATGGGTGCTACCTAGCCACCCCAGTACGAGCTGTTCAAATCGAGGATCACCTCTTCCACCTCGAGATATTGGGCCGCAGTGCACATCCCTCCCGTAAACTCAGCCCAAGACCCAACAGAGGTTTCCTTCGTGGGGAAATCTATGCCAACCCCACAGATGGCCGTGGAAGCTGTGGCTTACGAAGCGCTTGCTTGTCTTCGATTCGCAGTACCTTATGCCAGCGAACGAGGATATTATTACTTCCCGAGCCATGCAGCGCCCGGAGGAGTAACATCTTTTCCCGATGGACGATTTGAGAGAGACCCAGTCCTGGCCAACCTCGTCCAGTACGTCATCGCGCAAGAGCATTTAACCCAACGCGTTATGGGTTATCTCCAGAGCCTCGCAGATTTAAATCCTCAGATCGCCATCGGCAGAACACTAAGGCCCGACCAGGAGAGACACGTGCATCGACTGGTCAATCCACTTTCCCCGATAGAAGAAGAATGTGTCTCAGTACCAGAGACATTTTCTCGGGATTCCATCCAGTTACCCTTTGCATTATAGACGTCGCTGCTACGTTTAAATTGTTGCAACATTTATTTATCCGATGTAACTTATGCGTGGTGATCGAATGTGCGCATTGAGTAAATCTTTAGTTTCAATTAATATGAGTGATTTTGTTGCATTACTGTTTTCTTTCGCGAATAATCCTGGAATGAGTGTTCTTTTCACCAAGCCACTACATCTGCATCTTCTCACGACATGGATTATTTTATTTCACACAGCACAACAACCACAGACACTCGACCATAATCATCCGAGCACATACACCGGTTGCAAAACTTTGCAACGGTGTTACATCTGGCTAACCACCCCCTAACAACAGTTAACACACGGCACACCCCACCTACTCCTCGTGATCGTCACCACCGCGGAGAGCCACCACCCGAGCAGCAGCATCACAACGCTCGTCGAGGATCATCGCGCACAGGAGCACGGAGAGACCCGGCAGTGTTGCCAGCCCTCCGCATACCAGGATCGCGAACCAGTCCGGCATCGCCTCCGCCATTAGAGCCTCACCCGAGCTTTTGTAAGCAGAAATGGAGGAAGAAAGAGAAAGAGAAGCGAGGCCAGGTGTGAGGAAGAAGAGAGGGACACCTCGGCCGTTTTATAGCTCGAGCTCGGTGTTCGGTGGGCGAAGTCCACCAACGCCGCTCGTCGCCTGATCGCCGGTGTTCGGAGTCGAATCCGCGAGCAGTGCCGACACCACGCTGGCCCGCGAGGTGAGTGCACGCTGCCCCGGCAGCTAGCACGCCGCGCACTACCGCAGTACGGCCTAGATGCCCTACGCGTTAGGCGTCGCCGGGGAGAAAGCACGGGAAAGCGCGTGGGAGAGAGGAAGAAGAAGAGCCAGGGGGAGAAGAAGAGGCTGACTGTGGACCCCGGGTCCACCTGTCAGCCAGAGAGAGCACTGTGCTCTCGGGTACGACCAACGTATATTTAAATTTAGATATTATTCTAAATTTATATCCAGCGTAGAAATCTCGCGTTTTTGTCTTGAACCATAGATTTTTCCATGCAGCACCAGTTTTCTCACTGTGGTTTTACACCACTTATTGCCCTCTCACTGTAACCACATGTTTATTGCATATGATTTTCTTAAAGCAGCTTTTAACAAATCTCGAGGACGAGATTTTTCTTAAGGGGGGTAGTATTGTGACACCCCAAAAATTTTGACCTTGTTCTATTGGGATGAAATTTTTTACCAGGATTTAAAACCTTGATTTTCCGAGCTTCCTTTTTATTTTAATCATTTTTCTTCCTTGTTGTGATGGAGTTTGTCCCAAAGTGAAAACCTTTTTATATGTTATTTGACTTGTTTAACCAATCTAGAAAAAAAATCTTTTCTTGTATTAGTAGAACTAATTAGATAATTAAGTTGCTTGATTTTTATTTTCTGGAAAATGGTTTTCTCAAGGTTAAAATGGCCATATTTGAACTACAACCATTTAATAAATTCACTTAAAATTTCCACCAAAATTTGGAGAGGTCAGGTGATGTTTTTAAACCTCTTTTATATAAAAATTATTTTTATTATTAAATTATTTTGAGGTATGCACCCAATTTTCTTCTCTGGTCCAGAGAGCATTTTTGCACTACAACCCTTTTAATTATTTCTTTCTAGCCTCCACCAAAACTACGGGATGTTGGAAATAGCCTATAATTCAACTTTATGCAAAAACCTAGTGGTATTATTTGCAAGTTTTGAGTGGACCAACCTCTTCTTCATTCTGGTCCAACATTATGGTTTGTACAGCAACCACATTTTTAGTTGCTCCTTTATCCATGATCACTTTTGGTTCATGGAATAATGCCCTTTCCTTTCTGTCCAGAATTGGAGTTTAGCAAAACTTACACTAGCAAGTTTCTCTTTTTTCCAAACTAACCATACCACCCTCTCTTGCATCTAAGGAGACACTGATCTGGAGAATTTGACCACTCCAAGAAATGCCTAAGTGCCCTTGGCATTTTGTCAAACACCTTATGGGCATGATCTGTTTTGGCATGACTTCTGACATTGCACTATGAGCTTGCACATCTGATCAATCTATCATGTCCAATAGACTCCCCACTACCATTAGCTTAGGCCTGCTAAGTCCCAACCTCACCCGAGACCTCTATCGCGCCCTGGCATTTCGTCGAACAGGTCCTGCGCGTGCACTGGGCGCACCCAGAGCGCGCCAATTACAGCCGCGCACTCGAGCCGCCGCGTCGCACCCTGCCTTGGCCCGCACTACAGAACCTTGCCACGGACTCCCCGCCTAACCACTACACGCCAGCCGCCCTGGCACCCTACAGCGCCACCGCCAGAGCACTTTTGGCGGCACGCCGGCGTCGGCCGACAGCCTCTGCTCCATTCAGCGCCGCCCAAGCCATCCCGGCTCGCAACCTGGCCCCTGGCACAGCCCGAACTCATCCGCAAGCGTGTCCGCTAGCGTTCGTCGCCGCCACGACGCCCTGCAAGCTACAGAGGGGCGGTTCGCCGGCGTCCTCATCCACCGCCGCGGAACTGACTTCGTCGCGCTATAAAAGGACACCCCGAAAAACCCCCGAGCACGCAGGCGACTCTAAGCCATCCCCTAGGACCCCTTGGGGCAGCCAATCGACCCGGGGAGGTCATCTTCCACACCTCCGGCAGCAGCGGCCGCCGCCATGGCCCCAGCTCTCCCAGCGCCACCAGGGCCTCTTCCCCCATTTCTCTTCACCAAGAACACCTCCTTCCTCCCAGGAACCCAACCCCCTACTCGATTTTGATCGGGAACCACATTCGCCCCAAAACCACTCTGCCACCGAAGCCTCCTCCGCCGCAAAGCTCGCCGCCGGCAGCTCCCTCCGTCCCCACCAGCCTGGCAACCACCGGGAGGATCGCCCTTGAGTGGAGGATCCATCCCCGCCCTCGGGGCCCTGCGAGGAGCCGCCAGTCGCCGGCGACGATCGCCGGAGCCCCGCCTCCACTCGGAACAAAGGAAGGAGAGGGAGGGAAGAATAGTCAAACCTGACTAGTGGGCCCCCTGGACCCACTGTCAGTGGCACACCACGCCATCCACGTGTTTAAGTGAAGATGTAATCCACCCCAGTACATTTCTCCCGCTTCGAAAGCGTATTCCCCTCTGAAACCTTTTTCTTTTTCTATTTTATTTAAATCAGTTTTTGACCAGTACTTTGACTGACTATATCTTTTTAAATATAACTCCAACTGAATTAATTCTTTTTCCTACATCTCTCAAATATCGTATAGTTTATTTTAAGATTTATTTGAAAATTTTCCAAACAACTTTTTTGTGCTGTTTTTGAAATATGTGCTATTTGCATATTTTTGGAAAATAGGAGTTTTGGAGAGAGGATAGGAGACTTGCAAGAATCTTGGAGTGCACCTTGCCTTTCCACACCATTAAGGCAAGCATTGTGAACCTCGGAAAAATATTGCGATGTGATAGCTGACACGTTTTTAAATCCCCGCTTATTTCAGGGTATTGTTATTTCATGTGCTATGATCTTTTGCATGGATGCATAATGATGTTTTCCTTGCTGTTGGATATGAACACATTTGTGATGATAATCATACCCATGTGCCCTACATGCATGCCGGAGAGGGATCCGAGAAAGACTCTGCCTTGGGTAGGCATGAGCTTGTCACCGGTCCCTGTCGGAACGGTCATAACCGGTATGGCATGGTGAGTTATATTGGGTGTTGATTTATTGGTTAGAAATAATTTGTGTTACCCGTGTCATGCAGGAACTCATAAACCTCCTGAGTCGACCACAGATCGAGTCTTGTTCCAGTAAAAACCCCTACTTGCCTGGTACTACCACTTGTCCCTGCCACAGGCAGGGTATGGTTCAGTAAGTCGTCAACCCCTTCCAAGCACACACCATACAGAGAGGCTATGGTGGAAGATGCTGGCTGTAGCCGGTAGGCAGGCCACCTGGTCCGGGGGCATGGGTGTTTTCGGTTGGGACTGAGAGGGGAGGCCACCCCTTAGAGCACGCGATATAAGTTTGATCCTAGGCTACGCGAGGTTGTAGCCTCCCCACTTAGAGTTTGCTTGACAGGTGTCGTGGGTGATTCCAGGCACCGATGAGTTAAGCTGGTGTGTGCAAGTTAGGTGTGTTTTCAACTAAAAGGCCGTAGACGGAATTAGCCCCAGTGGACTAAAGGAATCCGTTACTTGTGTGTATAGAGTACACCCTCTGCAGAGATTAAACCTTTTCGTATAGCCGTGTCCTTGGTTAAGGAATACAACCTGGGATGGGTCAAGTGTTGGTCTTAGAGTCGGTCTCCGGAGGAGAAACTATTATACCCGAACTGAAACCATGTTTTGAGACAGGTGGTAATTATGATTATTGTTTTATGGACTAACCCGTATATTGTTGGTATTATCGAATATCCCTGAGACGGTTCTACCTCCCGGATATTCACTGTGGTATTTCTTTTAAAGCCCTTTCTGTGGTGTCGCTAAGACGCCCGACTGTGGTATTTCTTTTAAAGCCCTTTCTGTGGTGTCGCTAAGACGCCCGACTGTGGTATTTCTTTTAAAGCCCTTTCTGTGGTGTCGCTAAGACGCCCGACTGTGGTATTTTTTTAAAGCCCTTTCTGTGGTGTCGCTGAGACGCCCGACTGTGTTATTTCTTTAAAAGCCCTTTCTGTGGTGTCGCTAAGACGCCCGACTGTGGTATTTCTTTTAAAGCCCTTTATGTGGTGTCGCTAAGATGCCCGACTGTGGCATGCTTGTTGATTATTTCATAAATATTAATACTGCTATGTTATTACTTATTCATAAATAACATGTTTGCACGCATCAGAGTTTTATTTTTCTTTTGTGGACTAACATCATCAGCATAAAATATTTTCAGCATATCGTTGTGATATTATACCTATGTTCATAATGTTTGCGAGTACATTCAAAGTACTCACTAGCTTGTCCCTGGCTATTGTCTTGGCCAGATTGTTTGCTTGGAGAGGAGCGTTGCGAAGACAGCCCCGTTACTTAAACAACGGTGATAGCAGCCTCGCGAAGATAGGAGTTAACCTGGTCAGCTGTTCCCGTGGGAAATGGAGTCCCATAGACCGTGGTGATCCACAAACCGCTTCCGCCCTCCACCACTAGAAACCATTTGTTGTACTCATAGGCCACAATGGTCTTGTACTACATATTTCGTACTCTAGCTTGGAATTTCTGTATCAAGTTGATGCCCCATCAGCTAACAGTAATCCTGGGGCTGATGAGCTCGACGGCCATTTTCTGGAATTTAATCCCCGAAAAACCGGTCGCGACAAAATGTCCATATTGTCTTGCTCGATTTCAGGATCACCAAGATCCATGGTAACAAGCATACCCTCATCAAAACCATACAATTTTCAAAACGCTTCCCAACTTCTGCAACCAAAATGGGTTACGCTCTCAGCATTATACAACTTTACTTCAAAATCCACATCATGACGGGTCCTTAGGTGAATTTTCTTCGTTTCAAAATTTTCATGGTCTTCAAAATCCATCCTCTCCAAGACATAGCGCCTTGCATGGCATGGGATCAACTATACTCAAATTGTAAAAGATGAAAATTACACGTTGAAATAGTTGAAGTCATGATTAATTATGAAAAAAAACACTTGTCGTCGTTGCGTACCGTTTCAACTTCGAAGGTCTCCTCGAGCTTAATGCTGAAGCGCCGACCATCGTCCAGGTGAGGCCTGTCGCACTCACCTCGATCGTCGTGGCACCAGTCGCACTCCCCCGGGAGACTTTCGTCGTCCTATGATGACATTTCCTATACGTTCATAATTCAAAGACTAAATTAGATCATTATTATTCAACTAATCATATGCATATGCCTTGCATAGTGCTCTCCAATTTGAGCATTCAATACGAAAAATCAAATCACAAAATTAAGTAGTATTCAAATTAGGATGCCTTCAATTATAAGAAAAACTACATCATCTCCATGTGTCCGTACATCGAATATTATCACTAATACACGCCGAATACTATATATCATACATATCGCCAGTACAGCTAGAACCGTAGCGCCCGACGGGTATCGGCGCGGGTGGTGGACACCCAAAGAGAAGGAACCATCACAGGATCATAGCTCCAGTGAGATCCCTGAAGAACCTGCTAGGTATTCTCGAACCTGCCCTCCAACGCAACCATGTACCGACGGACGTGCTGGTCCTCCTCGCTGACACGGTGACGTACCACCTCCGCGGTGTCCGGAAGCCTCGGCACCGTCACTGGCCCACGCGACCGCCACCAAACAAGGATCGGGTCGACGACGGGCTGGCTCCTCACCAAGCTACGCCCCCCGGAAGGTAGCGCCTCCCAGTACCACCCCGGCGGAGCCTAGTCCCGGACATGGCCCATCTGGTCAAGCAGGTGTCGTCCACCCCCGACTCGACGACGAGGATGCGGGATAGGCATCGTCCACGTCGATGCGGGAATAATTGCTTTAACTAAAAAATAAACTAGTTCTATTAGTTTTCTTGCTGAAAATAAACTACTTCTATAGTAAAATAAACCAGTTTTATTAAATCAACTAGTTCAACTACTAAGCACTTACTATAAATAGAATAATGTAGTACTTACTAAAAATAAACAAGTTTACCTAGTTCTAACTAATTCCATTAAACACTTTCTAAGTAGTACTAATTACTAAAAGTTAATTATCGGGGAGGTTGGTATGTCGACAACGACATACCCGATAACAAAAAATAAGAAGAGGAAGAAGAAGAAAAAAAGAGGACAAGAAGAAAGGAAAAGGGAGAAGAAAAAAAAGAAGAAAAAAAAGGAGAAGAAGAAGGAATAATAGAGGAGAACAAGAAGAATTCTTCTTCTTCTCCTCTATTCCTTCTTCTTCTCTTCTTTTTTTTCTTCTTTTTCATCTTCTTATTTATTTCTCCTGTTATTTCTCTCCTCTTCTTCTTCTCCCTTCTTCCTCTTCTTATTTTCCGTTTTTCTCTCCTTCTTTTTCTTCTAAATATGAACATATACATAAATGACTTTGATCATACATAATGTTCAGATTCCTACACAATATGAACAAAATTACAACAGAAAAAAATAATAAAAATTCTATGAACAAAATTACAACAAAAAAATCATAAAAATTCTATGAAAAAATTGACATATTATTTGCATATATATGAACACACTCACTTTTGCATATGCAACAATAATATCACCAAAAAACTGTAGGAACAGAAAAAACATTCTAACTTTTGCATCTAAACTATACATCTAAATTAAGTACAACTAAATTAACTATACATCTAAATTAACTATACATCCTAACTATACAACTAAATTAACTATACATTCTAATTAAATTAGGAAATTACGCAAGCCGGGCGGACGGTGCGGTCGGGGGCGACGGCAGGGGCGGCGGACGGCGACGGTGAGGGGCACGGCGTCGGCGGCGAGGAGGCAGGGGGCACGGGGCAGCGACGGCGACGGCGAGGCACGGGCGACCGCGTCGGGGCAGATAGGGCGTCGGGGCGGCGTGGGACGGCGTCAGAGAGGCGCGGGACGGCGCGCAACGACGACGGCGACGGCGAGGCGCAGCCTGGCGGCGTCGTCGATCGGGCGGGGAAGAACGAACTGAATGAAAATTTCACAAGTGCTACTTATATAGACGAAGCATTGGTCCCGGTTCGTGGCACCAACCGGGACCAATACCCCCTTTGGTCCCGGTTCGTGCCACCAACCGGGACCAAAGGCCACTTTTCGGCAGCCCAAAGGGCGGGAAGCGGAGGCCTTTGGTCCCGGTTGGTGGCACGAACCGGACCAAAGGGGGGCATTGGTCCCGGTTGGTGCCACGAACCGGGACCAAAGGGGGGCATTGGTCCCGGTTGGTGCCACGAACCGGGACCAAAGGCCTGCACCTGCCAAAGCCGCGGTGCGGTGGGATGTTTAGTCCCACCTCGCTAGCTGAGGAGCCGCCGCACCTGTTTATAAGCGCTGCCTCGCCATCTCCATCGAACTCCTTAGAACTGCAGGCCTATGGGCCTAATCTCACACCGCTATGCCTGTGGGCCTGCTGGGCCTTCTGCGGGCCTGAATCCTGGCCCACGGATGGGCTTCTAGTCGTATTTAGGCCGTTGTGGCCCAGTAGGTGGCATCTTTTTTTCTTTTTTCCTATATATTTTTTCATTTCTACTTAGAACTAAATACTTATAGTTTTTTAGTGATTTCATTTTTCTTTTAGGTCACAAAAATTATAAACTTTCTGTTAGTGATTCTAGTTTTCAAATTAGAATAGTTATAATTTTAATTCTTTGAAATTTGTGTGAATCTCATGTTTGTGATTAACTTTACTAGTGCCATTAGTGTCAAATTAGAATAGTTAAAATTTGAATTCTTTGAAATTTGTGTGAATCTCAAGTTTGTGATTAACTTTATTAGTGCCATTAGTGTCAAATTAGAATAGTTAAAATTTGAATTCTTTAAAATTTGTGTGAATCTCAAGTTTGTGATTAACTTTACTAGTGCCATTATTTTTTCATTTCTACTTAGAACTAAATACTTATAGTTTTTTGTGATTTCTTTTTTCTTTTAGGTCACAAAAATTATAAACTTTCTGTTAGTGCCATTAGCTTTAAAATTTGAATAGTTTAAATTTGAATTTTTTAAAATTTGTGTGAATCACTAGTTTATGAATCACTAGTTTACTAAATTTGTGTGAAAACACTTTGTAGAATAGGTAAAATTGATCTTTGAGTCAATCTTTTTCCTGCTATTTAATAGTAGGTGGCAGTTTTTTTTGTCTTCTAGTGATTTCTTTTTTATTTTAGGTCACAAAAATTATAAAATTTCAGTTAGTGCCATTAGTTTTGAAATTAAAATAGTTAAAATTTGTGTGAATCACTAGTTTATGAATAAATTTTCAAATATTATAGGCATTTTTTTTCTTTTTTGCTATTTATTTTTTCATTTCTACTTAGAACTAAATACTTATAGTTTTTTAGTGATTTCTTTTTTCTTTTAGGTCACAAAAAATAAAAACTTCTCTGTTAGTGTACATAGATGCACTTATAGAGAAAATTAAACATAAATTCATAATTCATTTCTATTTATGAATTTAGGTCCAATTTTCCTCTATAGGTGCATCTATTCTCACTTTAAGAGGAGCTCAATAATGCAGAGAGGGACAGACTTATAAGCAGGTGTGGGCGCCCTTCGGTTGGCGAGGTGGGACTAAACTCTGGGTGCAACGAGGGCGAACCCTTTAGTCCCGGTTCATGGCATGAACCGGGACTAAAGGGGATCCTTTGGTCCCGGTTCAGGCCACCAACCGGGACCAATGGTGGTGGGCCAGGAGCCAGGCCCATTGGTCCCGGTTCGTCCCACCAACCGGGACCAAAAGGTCCAGACGAACCGGGACCAATGTCCCACGTGGCCCGGCCGGCCCCCTGGGCTCACGAACCAGGTCCAATGCCCCCATTGGTCCCGGTTCTAGATTGAATCGGGACTAATGGGCTAACCCACCCTGGACCGTTGCCCCCTTTTCTACTAGTGACACGAGTCCACATATTCACCATATCAATACACCACTATGGATCCGCTCCCGTCTCCCTACGAGAAGGCCATCCATAGCACTCATGCTTATCTTGCGCATTTTAGAGTATCCACTTTCACTTGTCTATGAACTGTTATAGGCAACCAGAAGTCCATTACCGCGGACACGACTATTCGAATAGATGATGTTAACCCTGCAGGGGTGTACTTCTTCACACACACTCTCACCACTTATCGTCGTTTACACGACATGTACTCGGCAACCTTCAAGCGGAAGCCCAACGAGGGTGTCAGTCACGGCCTACATAAACACTCAAGTCTCTAGTCCAGGTTTATCGCCTATTCAGGTTCCATCCACAGGGAGTCCGGCCGAGGTTTCCACATACGGCCCCGAACGATGTGAGCAGGGTTCCTGAGACACCAAACGGGCGCCCGGTACACCGTGCCACGTGCCTACCACAACACAGCCCACCCCTACGGTCAGCGCTGCGTGCGGCCCCCGGCATACTACAAACACCAGAAACTACTTGCAACTACTGGACAGAGGACAGGGGTGATTAAGAAGCCGAGAGAGTCAATTAAGGATCCCAATGTTTGGTAGTAAATGTTTCATGGATCACAAACACAGAACTCAGTTCCTGAGGACGGCTTCAATGAGACAACCCACCATGTACTCCTACATGGCCTCTCACCGCTACCTTTACCAAATCGTGTTCACAAACTTAGCTCACACACAGTAGGACATGTTCATCACCATTCTAATTCATCCCCGATGAATCAGACCTGACACGACTGTAAGCAATAGCAGGCACGACAAACAAGCATGAATGAGTAGGCACATCAGGGCTCAAACAACTCCTACTCATGCTAGTGGGTTTCATCTATTTACTGTGGCAATGACAGGTCATGCAGAGGATAAGGGGTTCAACTACCGCAGCAAGTTACAGATGAATCGTTGTTGTCCTAATGCAGTAAAGTAGAGCAGGAGCGAGAGAGTGGGATTGTATCGGAATGAACAAGGGGGTTTTGCTTGCCTGGCACTTATGAAGATAGTATAGTTCTTCATCGGTGTCATCGAACTCATCGTCGGAAACACATCTATCGAGAGGGGACAAATACCGGCAAACAAAGAGGAACACAATCAATGCAAAACAGTATGATGCATGATCATGACATGGCAATATGTTGTGGTTTGAGCTAATGCAACTAACAACATGTTAAATGGAGTTGGTTTGAACCCTAGGTTCAGATTCAAACTCCATATGTTAATATTCAAATGCCATTCAATTGAATTGTTCTAAACAGCAATTTAAGTTGCTCCAACATGCATGAAAATGCCATATTCAGATTCCTTGGATTTCTCTGATCATTTTTCATATATAACTTGTTTGATTTGGAGTTATGGTTGAATTTCTATGAATTTTAGAAGTTTGCATTAATTTCTGGAATTTCCTGAATAAGAATAATTCCAGAAAAAGAGTTATTGCGTCAGCATGACATCACCCTGACGTCAGCAGGTCAACTGGGCGCCTCTAGGTCAAACCTGACTAGTGGGACCCGCTGGCCAGTGTCTCAGTGCTAGTTAGGGTCGCTGACATGTGGCCCAGTCAATGGCCACGTCAGCATGGTCAACGCTGACGCGTGGGGCCACTAAGATTAGTTAAAACTAAACGGAAACTAATCTAAGTTTAATTAGCAGGTGGGGCCTTGCTGTTAGTGTCAGCGGGGGGGGGGGGTAGTTAGTGCTAAACTAATCTAGTTAGGGGCGGGGCCCACGTGTGTTGACCCAGGGAGGTCAAACCCTGGGTCGAATGGGTCAAACTCACCGCCGACTCAACGCCGGCGAGGCCAGACACGGCGGAGGGCTGTGGGTTTCATGCTACGTGGACCAAAACAGCGGCGGAGGCCATCTACGGGGAGCTGGAGCTCACCCGTGAAAGTGCTTGTTATCGACTAGAGGGGGGTGAATAGGCGATTTTTATGAAAGTCTTCAAAACATAAAAGTTTCAAAGACAAACATTAGAAATGAACCTATTGATATGCAGCGGAAGATAAACTACACCAGGCAAGCCATAGTCAAGTATGCAATAATGTGAGTGTACGATGACTAATGGCAACTAGGTAGTAAGGATCAGGGTGGAAGACAGTATGAAGCCAAACAGCAATAGTAGTGAAGCAATGAAGTCAAACAGGTATGGCAAGCAGGCAATGACTTCACGAAGACAAACTGTAAGTAAAGGGAAGAGAGAATAGAACCAGTCACTCGATGAAGACACAGGATTTGTTTGACCAGTTCCAGTTGCTGTGACAACTGTACATCTGGTTAGGGAGGCTGAGATTCAACTCAAAAGACCACGTCTTCACCTTATTCCCCTTGAGCTAAGGACACACAGTCCTCGCCCAATCACTCTGGTAAGTCTTCAAGGCAGACTTCCAAACCTTCACAGACTTCGTTCACCGGCGATCCACAATGGCTCTTGGATGCTCAGAACGCGACGCCTAACCGGCTGGAGGATTTACAGTCCTCAAGTGTAATAAGTCTTCAGGTCACACAGACAGAAAGACTTCAGTGATGCCTAACACTCTTTGGGTCTGGGTGTTTGGGCTTTGTCCTCGCAAGGATTTCTCTCTCTCAAAGGCTTCGAGGTGGGTTGCTCTCAAACGACAAAAGTCGTGCACTAACTCTGAGCAGCCACCAATTTATGGTGTAGGGGGTGGCCTATTTATAGCCACTAGGCAACCCGACCTGATATGTCCGAAATGACCCTGGGTCACTAAGGAACTGACACGTGTTCCAACGGTTCGAAAAATGGTTTTAGAAAAATGTCCGCATTTACAAAAAATGGGAATTTTAAAAATTTTGTTTTCAAAATTTGTTAAAAATTTCTAAAAATGTGCCCATTTTATAAATTTTGTTTGGTAAGTTTTTAGAAATGTTTGTGTTTTAAAAAATGGTTGGAATTTTCATTAAAAAATAATCGTAGTCTCAAAAAATGTTCCATAATTCAAAAAATGACCGCATTCCCAAACAATCTTCATAAATTCAAGATTTGTTTGCTTTTCAAAAGGTTCAAAATAAGAAGTGATTAAAAAAAGGTTGCTGCAGTAACCCAAGGCTACCAACTTTACTTGGGCTACAAGCAAAGCTGACTTATCGAGCTCTGGATAAGATTTGCTCTCATTGTCTTCGCTCGAAGACATAGGATTTGAGTTGAGCATCACTTCAGTCACTCTGACTGTATTCACTTGGACCCCACTTAACAGTACGGTGGTTCCTATGACTCAACAAAGAAGAAAAGGAAACAACGAAACAACTAAGTCTTCGCGCTCCATAGTCTTCACAGAATGTCTTCTCATGTCATAGTCTTCAATATGAATATCTTCATGTACCACCATTGTCGTCAATGTCTTCATACATTTTTAGGGGTCATCTCCGGTAGGTAAACCGAATCAATGAGGGACACTACCTGTGTTATCCTGCAATTCTCACAAACACATTAGTCCCTCAACCAAATTTGTCGTCAATACTCCAAAACCAACTAGGGGTGGCACTAGATGCACTTACAACCCGCATCCAGCACGGCATGCGGCAGCAGCGGGGACGGTCGGAGCTCGCCGGAAACGAGCTCGGGGCGGCGCCGGAGTTCGGGTGATTGTGGGGTTTGGCGTTGTGGTGCACGGGAGGAGGAGCCGGTGGGTGAAACGTGCTCCTGGGGGTGCACTGAGTGCAGTGACGCACTCGGTTTGGACGAAGGCGTACCAAAACAACGACGGCGACAAGTCCGGCGCCGGTGAGGTCTCGGTCTCGACAGAAACGAGGGCTACGATGAGCTAGTGGGCATGGGAGTAGGGGGATCGGTAGAGGAGCTCACCGCGAGTTCAGAGGTGGCCTCGGTGTGCTTGGGGAAGCACCGAGGCGAGCGGGGCGGCGAGAGGGATCTCCGGTGGCCGACGAGGGGAACGGCGACGGGGGCGGCGTTGCGGCGCGTCCGGGGCCTCGTGGGTCGTCGAGGAGGTCGGGGACGTCTAGGCGGAGCTCGCAGGCACGGCGAGGGGTCGAGGGGGAGGCGGTGGCCGCGGCGAACGGCGTCGGTGGCGATGGCTGCGCTCGGGCAGGGAGCAGAGAGGGGAGGGCGAGAGCTGCGAGGAGGGGGGAAGTGCAGAGGGTCGAGGGGACTGTGTGGCAGCGCCAGGAAGGGCCGGGGCGAAGCGGCAAGAAGGAGGTGGCCGTCGGTGGCTGTGCACGCGGTGGCCACACGTTTCATGCGTGACAAAGGCATTCTTGGTGGCAAGATTGCGAATGCGATTGACGTCCACCAAGAGGCTTTGCATTTGGCGCTTAAGCCAGTCATGATGCTTATCTTGTTTCTGATGAAGGGCAACCAGAAGCTCTCGGTCATTGAGAAGGCGGGAGCGCTTCTTAGGCCTTTGAGCAATTGTGCTCTCAGTGGCTTCTGTTTGTGCACGATGAGGCATGCGAGTAATCCCAGCCAGAGGGTAGACTCGAGCGACAGCTTGAACTCCTTCATCATTTTGAGTGAAGCTTTGATGGTCAGCATTCTGAAGACTAAGAGGCTCCTTTGCAGTCTCTGGGTATATGGCTTCAACAGACAAATCAACATCTGGCATAAATATGATATGATTGCATGCAGAGGGTTGATAGTTGAAGGCAGAGTGAAGCTTGATCAGTCGCATGATCCAGGGAGCATAGAACTTCAGACCAAAGATGTCAGATCCTGATGCAGCAAGTTGGCGTATAAAGAAATCTTGTGCATTGAAGCGTTTGCCATGAAGAATATGGAAATCCAAAGTCTTCATTGTGCCTTCCAATTGGCATGAGGAGAGTGTCCTTTGATAGGCCAAAGAGTTCGCCTGACTATATGATAGATGGTGCGGGGCAGATACTCAAGGTCTTCAACAAAGAACGCCTTTGGGTATTCAGCATCTGGAGGCAATGGCTTCATCATGCTAAGCATCTGACTCATATTGGGTTCAGGCTTGTGGAAGATGCTATCCATAGCATCATTGTGAAGCTGACAGCCAGGTTCATAAAGATCATCTGCGGAGGGCAGGCCAGTTAACTCAATGACATCAATGGCTTTGGTTTCATGATGAACATTTCCGGTCATCCACTCAAGAACCCTTGTCTTTGTATCTTTGTAGTAGCCACGAATATGGAGAGTGGCATAGAATTGGAGCAGTAACTCTTCATTCCAGTGCTCCTTATCGGTGACAAACTGCAGCAGGCCGGACTCTCTGAAGCAGTCCAGAGCCTCTTCCAAACAGGGCAGACCAGTGATGGCTTTAGCATCAAGACGCATATGTGGGAAAATGCGACCTTGATTGTACAGAATGCATGAGTAATAGCTTCGCTGCTGATAGCTCCAGAACCGATCAGAAGATATCCTTGCTCTTGAGTAAGGGTTCTTTGCACTGTCAAAGAAGGTATTGTGTGCCTTGAAGCCATTGATATTGAAAGATCCTGGTGCTGATGCAGTACCTGGAAACCTTGGCAACCTGGGCTTTGGCTTCTGAACCCGTGGCCTGTGCTCAACATGGTACTCAACCTGAGGACCAGCAGCAGCAGGCGGAGGAGTCAGAACAGGCCATTTGACAGAAATGAGCTGACCATAGTTGAAAGCTTGCTCGATAGTGTGTGGCCTTGGTGGCGGAACAGGAGCAGAGGCGTCAACATTGGCTTCAGGTGCAGATGCAGCCGGAATGTCTTCAGCACCTTTGGCTTCAGACTCAGAGACATTCACAGTGGGAGTGGCATCTGGAAACACTTGACGTGCAACAGATTGTTGAGGCACTTCTCCTTCTGGAACGCTCGACGTGGTGACTTGAGGCCTTGGTCCTTTGCGAAGCCTGCGTAAAAGCTGGCGACGCCTTTGGAGATGGAGTTGGCTGGGCCTCAAAGTCGTCATCTTCATTTCGCACATATGGGGTAGCTTGATGTTGGGGAGAACTTGGGGTGTCTTGTTGTTGTGGGTGATCAGCCCACGAAGCATCTTGTGCAATTGGCGTTAGAGGACGACCAATGCTGATGAGTTCACTGTTCGTGAGAACAGGCGATGATACCAGGTTGTGTTCGATCTGAGGAAGGACTTCATCATCTTCAACATTGTCGTGGTGACCAATGTCTTCAGCAGCGTTGGGGTCAACTGCTGGAATGTCTTCAGCTTCATGAGCCTCTGTGGAAGCAGGCTCATGAACTATCATCCTTTGTTCTTGATGATCAGATGTAGGAGGGACCATTAAAATTGGTTCAACAACTAAGGGCTCTGAGGGAGCAGCCCTATCCTTTTTGGTTCTGCGCTTCTTCTTAGTGGGAGCAGCGTCAGAGGCTTCAAGATTTTTCCTTTTTCTGGCTTCAGCCTCAGCAGTTCTCATCTTCTTTAGCTCAGAAACGGTTGATCTGACCTTTGGCTTCGAGCCGGTCATGCTAATTGGGAAGACAATGCACGGCTCTTCCTGCCTTGAAGGAGCAGTTTGGTCAGTCGAAGGTTTCTTCTTCTTGGCAGCCATTCTTGGGTCGATGCCAGGACGACCAAGAGCCTTGCGCTTCTCAGCCTCATTGTAGGCTTGCACACACTTGTCAGTCAGGTTCTTCATGCGCTCTCGAGAACCTTTGGCTTCTTCACGCTTCTTGAGGAAGGATTCCTTGAGCTCGTGCAGCATGATCTTGAAGTTCTTGACATCTTGCACGCTGAGCTTAGCCACATGCTTCTTGAATTGGGCTTTCTCATGGTCGATCTTGTGCTTCAGCTCAACGATGCGCTGAGCGAGAGCAAGCTCTAAAGCAATGGCTCCATTGAAGGAGACGCTGAGGCCAATGGGAAGTTGCAGATCGTCAAAGCTGAGATTTGGTGAGTCAAACCACTCATCAATGAAGTTGTGAATGATTGCCACATCAAAGAGAGGCAAATCATTGAAGATCTCTGCTTCTTCCTTGCTCTTCATCAGTTTCTCAAGGGCATCATCTGCAAGATCTTCATCACTAGACAGATCAATGTGCTCTTCATGTAGAATAGCAGCAGGGGTCAGTGCCTGATCAGTACGCTTGACAAGTTTCTTCTTCTTCTCTGTCTTCTTGGAGATGCGTGACAAATCTTCAGACTGCACACTGTCTTCAGGAGGTGCAGTGGCCAGTGGCTTCAAGTGCGAAGCTTTTGGTGATGCAGTTGGTTTTGACACCTTAGCCTTCTTCTGCTTCTGGGGCTTTGGGGCAGGAGGTGCTTCATCTGTGTCAGCCTCTTCAGAAGCGTCCCCAACAGCAGCTCCTTGGACTGCAATGTAGGTGAGGAGACCTTGAAAATCATAGAAGGGGCCAATCTCGTTTTGATCAGCTTCACGAGTGCCATCCTCCCTTGGAGCAGATGGGCCAGGGTTGAAGTTCAAACCCAGTGACTTCTTGTTCTCTTTTGCTGATGCCTTAGCAAATTGAAAGTTGCGTTTGAAAAGGTCGTCATCGCCACACCACAAGAGAGAAGTGGGGTCGGCATTGGCAGGCTGTGGTCCTCTGACCATGCACGGGTAGAACCTTTGTGCAATAGCTTCTGCTTTGCTCTTGGGTTGAAGACCTCTGTAAGTGATATCTCCCCAAGGACACTTTATCGCATTCTTCTCAGCGTATTCCTTGGTCACGAAGCAGTACTTGAACCATTCCTTAGCCCAATATCTTTGAATCCATTGGATTCGGGTTTTCCTATCATTGTATGTTTCCTATGGATCAGTTTTGTATTGAGCTGCTAGATCTGGTGGCAAATATTTTGATGTGTTGCCACGGCGCTGTCTGCCACCCTTCCTTGCTGATTTTTCTATAGCCATAAACTTCAAACTGAATGGTTTCAATACGTTCAAAGGCTTCAAAGGCTTCCTCTTGCAGGACAAACAGGAACTGGCTTCGGGAGAATTAATGTGATGCTTTAAAAATTCTGCAAACGAATGCAGACTATGAGAACCAAGGGATTCTCCCATAGACATGTACATGTGACAGCATTAGAGATGCAAGGGAAGGGGAAGAGGTCATATGCATTCTTAGAAGATTTTGAAGATAAATCAGTTTGAAGACATTGACCTCATGATGCGAAGACATATGTTGAGAGTTGGTTCCAGATTTGTACGAATCCGCGAATAGGTACAAGTGAGGAATCTAACTTGTTATGAAGCTTAAGTGAATATGCTAGGCAGTATGAGATGCAGATAGAATGGATCTAACTTGCATAGGCAGAAACCTATTTTGGTAGACAGGATGAATCTTTGAAGATCAAAAAGATGGTAAAAAGAGAGTTTTATTTACCACACGAAGAACTGCTAGATGGGAAGAGTAGGAGACCAAGCAGTTCAATCCACCGTGCCCTAACTTGGCGACGGAGGACACCTACGGCGGCGGCGGAGAGGACAATGTCCGCGGCCGGCGTGAGGACGGCGTCGGAGAAGTCGCGGCAGCTAAGCGCTTCGTTGCCGGCGTCGTCGAGAGCGAGCGGTGGCGCTAGGGTTTTGACGAGGTGGTGAGGTGGAAGAAGTTTCTTTTACCGCAGGGGACAAGTATTTATAAGGAAGTGGGCGGCATAGCGCAATTACGCAGGTGCCCCTGGCGGTTCACATCTGACGGGCACGTGGCAAGCATGCAACATACATAGAGTTGTCCCACGTTCCCACGCCCGCCAGGTTTGTCGGATAGACGTTCCGGCTTCTCCGGATTTCAGGCAATGAGGATGACACATTTAAAACAGATTTAATGTTTGTCTTTGTATCTTCTGCTGACAAGGACGCAGAGAAGACATTCGACAGTTTCAATAGAATGCATATGATTTGGACAGATAGAGTTTGAGATAGGAAGCATAGACAGATTAGGGTCTGATCACATTCACTTAGTTCAAAAGATTCAACAAGAAAACATAGCTATAAGTGAATGCTGTAGAGGACAGAACACTAGTGTATATATATATATACATATATATATATATATATATATCAAACAGCAGTCGAATCAACATAGTGAAGATAATCATGAAGATAAAGTGAATTTGAAGACAAACCGAATGCGAAGACATTCAAATGCAACGTCATGAGTGAAACACTTCAAACAGAAAAGTTTGGTGGTGGCGTTACCCACCGTATAGGAAGTATTAGACCTAGACACGGCGCACAATTATCGTGGCACTCCGAAGTCAAATTCCACGTTAATGTATTCACACTCAGAATGTAAGTCTTCATTGATTGAAGATATACTTTACTTCGTGTGTTGCACATCTAATTCATCAACATGCATAAGTGTTAGGATGTGTGCCTGATCACAGGACATTTGAGGATTCCAAGATATTTAGCTCACACCGTAACTTGCAAAACCTTTTCTCGTCCAAGGGCTTTGTGAAGATATCTGCCAATTGCTCTTCAGTGTTGACGTGAATGATATCAATATCTTTCTTCATGACATGATCTTTGAGAAAGTGATGACGGGTTTCAATGTGCTTTGTCTTCGAGTGCTGGACTGGGTTGTTGGCAATCTTGATGGCGCTTTCATTGTCGCAGAAGAGAGGTACTTGTTTCAGATTGATGCCATAGTCCTTGAGAGTTTGCTTCATCCATAGAAGCTGAGCACAGCAAGATCCAGCAACAATGTATTCAGATTCAGCAGTTGAGAGTGACACACAGTTCTGCTTCTTTGAAGACCAACAGACAAGTGATCGTCCCAGAAAGTGACATGTGCCTGATGTAGACTTGCGATCCACCTTGTCACCAGCATAATCAGCATCCGAAAATCCAACCAGATCAAACTCTGAGCCCTTTGGATACCATAATCCTAGTGTTGGGGTGTGAGCCAAATATCGAAGAATTCACTTCACAGCTAGGTGATGCGATTCCTTTGGTGCCGCTTGGAATCGAGCACACATGCAAACACTAAGCATAATATCTGGCCTAGATGCACATAGGTAAAGTAAAGAACCAATCATGGAGCGGTATACCTGTTGATCAAACTCTTTACCATTTTCGTCGGGACCCAGATGATGTTTGGCTCGCATTGGCGTCGTGTAACCTTTACAATCTTGCATTCCAAACTTCTTCAGGCAATCTTTGAGGTATTTCTCTTGAGATATGAAGATGCCATTCCTTTGCTGACGAATTTGAAGACCAAGGAAGAACTTCAGCTCACCCATCATGGACATCTGATATTGCTCTTGCATCATGTATCCAAATTCATCACTGTACTTCTGGTTGGTGCAGCCGAAGATAATGTCATCCACATAGATTTGGCACACAAATAGTTCACCATCATATGTCTTCGTGAAGAGTGTAGGATCGAGGGATCCAGGTTTGAAGCCTTTGCTCTTCAGGAAGTCTTTGATTGTATCATACCAAGCGCGAGGAGCTTGTTTGAGGCCATACAGTGCTTTGTTTAGTTTGTACACCATATCAGGATGTTTTGGATCTTCAAAGCTGGGTGGTTGTGCAACGTATACTTCTTCTTCAATCTTGCCATTGAGAAATGCACCCTTCACATCCATTTGATATAGCAGGATATTGTTGTGGTTAGCATAGGCTAGCAATATGCGAATATCTTCAAGTCTAGCCACAGGAGCAAATGTTTCATCGAAGTCAATCCCCTCAACTTGAGTATATCCTTGTGGAACGAGACGTGCTTTGTTTCTGACGACTTGGCCATGCTCATCTTGCTTGTTTCGATATATCCATTTTGTTCCAATGATGTTATGCTTGCGAGGGTCAGGACGCTTGACAAGTTCCCAAACATTGTTCAGCTTGAACTGTTGAAGCTCTTCTTGCATTGGTTGAATCCATTCAGGTTCCATAAAGGCTTCAGCAACTTTCTTGGGTTCTGATATTGACACAAAAGAGAAGTGCCCACAGAAATTTGCTAACTGCGTTGCTCTTGCACAAGTAAGTGGACCAGGTGCATTGATGCTATCAATTATCTTCTCAATTTGCACTTCACTTGCAACACGAGGATGAGCTGGGCGAAGAATTTGTTCTTGCTCATCATTGTCATCATTGGGAGGATTGTCTTCAGGCTGAGCATTGTCTTCAGATTGGTTGGGTGCAGAAATGATAAGGTCCTCTTCAGGCTGTGCTTCAGCAGGCATGATTTCACCAGTTCCCATTAGCTTGATAGACTCGCTGGGTGGAGCTTCTTCAAGATTACTTGGCAGGAGCTCTCTTTGTGAACCATTGGTTTCATCAAACCGCACATCTACAGTTTTGACGATTTTATAGAGATAGAGGTTGAAGACTCTATAAGAGTGTGAATCCTTTCCGTAACCGAGCATGAAGCCTTCGTGAGCTTTTGGTGCAAATTTTGATTTGTGATGGGGATCCTTGATCCAGCACCGTGCTCCAAATACTCTGAAGTAGCTTACATTTGGCTTCTTGCCAGTGAGGAGCACATAGGATGTTTTGTTCAGAAGCTTATGGATATAAACACGGTTGATGACGTGGCATGTTGTATCAATAGCTTCAGGCCAGAAGTTTCTTGGTGTTTTGTATTCGTCCAGCATCGTCCGAGCCATCTCAATGAGGGTTCTGTTCTTGCGCTCTACGATGCCATTTTGCTGAGGTGTGTAAGGAGCAGAAAACTCATGAGTGATTCCCATTGTATCCAGATAAAGATCAAGTCCAGTGTTCTTGAACTCAGTGCCGTTGTCACTTCTGATATGCTTGATCTTGACTCCATAATTGTTCATGGCTCGATTGGCAAAATGTTTGAAAACATCTTGCACTTCGGTCTTGTAGAGAATTATGTGCACCCATGTGTATCTTGAGTAATCATCAACAATGACGAAGCCATAGAGACAGGCAGTCATAGTGAGGGTAGAGTAGTGAGTAGGGCCAAATAAGTCCATGCGTAGCAGCTCGAAGGGTTGAGACGTAGTCATGATTGTCTTCGAGGGATGCTTGGCCCTAGTCATCTTTCTAGCTTCGCAGGCACCGCACAAATGATCTTTCTTGAACTTGACATCTTCAACGCCAATGACATGCTTCTTCTTGACGAGCGTATGTAAGTTCCTCATCCCAGCATGCCCCAGCCTCCGATGCCATAGCCAGCATTCTGAAGCTTTTGTAAGAAGACATCTTGCAAGCTGTGGACCTGCTAAGAAATCTACCATGTACAGATCATCTTTCCTGTACCCTTCAAAGACTAGATATTTGTCAGATTCCATTAGTACAAGGCAACGATACTTTCCAAATAATACAACCATGTTCAGGTCGCAAAGCATTGAGACAGACATTAAGTTGAAGCCAAGCGATTCAACAAGCATCACTTTATCCATGTGCTGATCCCTTGAGATTGCAACTCTTCCTAGACCCAATACCTTGCTTTTACCAGTGTCAGCAAATGTGATGTGACTCTTATCAGATGGACGTAAGGTTGAGTCCATGAGAAGACTTTGACCACCGGTCATATGATTAGTGCATCCGCTGTCCATAATCCATTCTGAAGCACGAGGTGTCATACTCTGCATTACAGTTAGGGGGATAGGCTTCACGAAGAGTATTGTGAAGCATAAACATTTGACGGGAAAGAGGATTATGGAAGCTCAGAACAAGATTAGGACTGATAGGATAAATGGCAAGCGATTCAGGAACAAAATACATAGTGAGACCATTTGGGCATTTAATCTTGCGCCCTACAAGATATTTTAGGTCCACAGCAATAGCATCAGATGCCTTTGATTTTTGGCTGGAGACCTTTCCCTGCAAAAGAAAGTTAATTCTTCTTAACCACCCACATCTTCAGGGGTGGCTTAGAAGCAATGAGTCTAAGTGCAGCATCTGAGAACTTCGGCTTTGGAGCCCTAGCAAATAACCTTGCAGGAGATGAATGATACTCATATGAATAAGCAGAAAAGTTCTTAGTTTTATGAACATAGCGGTTTGAAGATACACGCTCATATTCATAGGTTTGAGTACGATTTCCCTGCAAAACATTGGCGTTAGGGTGACTCAGGTGAGTCCCCTGTCTGTATGAAGCCTTTGGACCATATGAAGCCTTAGGTCTGGGATTTGTCTTCTTCCCAGGTGGTGTCATGATGACATTCACTGGAAGCTTCTCAAGACAGCTTTTGGGTACCCAGATCTTCTTCATAGGTGGCCCATTCCTGCAGTTAGTACCAATATATATGGCAAACACTTCACTATTCTGATTCTTGAACAGTTTATAGTTTGCATCAAAGGATTCATCAATGATGACAGGGTTAGCACAGGTAAAGCCAGATAAGGTGGATGGATCCACTGAAGGTCCCTTTGCAGCAACCCATGTGGTTTTGGGATACTGCTCAGGCTTCCAGTAGGAACCATCAACATTCATTTTCCTCTCGAACCCAACACCCTCTTTCCTAGGGTTTCGGTTCAGAATCTGCTTTTTGAGGAAATCGCAAAGTGTCTGATGCCCCTTCAGGCTTTTATACATCCCTGTTTCAAGTAATGTCTTCAACCTAGCATTTTTATCAGCAATAGTAGTGGTATCCTCCGCAGAGGGGTTAGTTACCACATCAGTAGTTGAAGACAATGCAACAGCAGCACTAGTGGAACATCCAGCAACAGAGGTAGCGTTATCACGCTCAAGGCATTTTAGACATGGTGGTTCAAATCCATCCTGAGCGGGACTGATCTGTTGAGCGCGTAGTGACTCATTCTCCTTTTGAAGATCTTCATGAGCCGCTATCAACTTCTCAAGCTCTTGCTTCCTTTGAAGATAATCATAGGAGAGCTTTTCATGAGTGGTTGTGAGCGTATCATGACGACTTTCAAGTTCTTGGTACTTAGCATGAAGATTTTTTATGTCTTCAACTAAGGACTGTGAACGAGTCATTTCCGCGTCCAACAGGTGATCGCTTTTGTCTAACAGTTTTCGAGTATGTTCCGTAGCCTTTTGTTGTTCAGTTGCAATTTTAGCAAGTGTTTTGTAGCTAGGCTTGGATTCACAATCGGAGTCATCTTCAGTAGATGTTTGAAAGTAAGCAACGCGTGATTTTACCTTGGCACCACGTGCCATGAAGCAGTAGGTGGGAGTAGGGTCATCCTTATCATCAGCTTCAGCGTTGGCGTGGAAGTCATTGTCTTTAGTGTTGAAGATGGACTTGGCAACATAGGCAGTGGCTAGAGCCAGACTTGCAACACCAGGGTCGGACTCCTCCTCAGACTCCACCTTCGCCTCCTCAGAAGCAGACTCCTCCTCTGAATCCATTTCCTTCCCAACAAAAGCACGAGCCTTGCCAGATGATCTCTTCTTGTGAGATGAAGACTTTGATGAGGACTCGGAAGAAGACTTTGAAGATTTCTTCTTTTTCTTGTCATCAGAATCATATTCCTAGCTCTTCTTCTTCTTCTTCTCGTTGTCCCACAGTGGACACTCAGAGATGTAGTGTCCAGGTTTCTTGCACTTGTGACAAGTTCTCTTCTTGTAGTCATGAGTAGAAGCTTCATCATTTCTTGAGCTGGATCGTGAAGACTTTCTGAAGCCTTTCTTCTTAGTGAACTTGTGGAACTTCTTCACAAGCATAGCAAGTTCCTTTCCAATGTCTTCAGGATCATCAGAACTGCAGTCAGATTCTTCTTCAGATGAGGAAACAACTTTTGCCTTCAAAGCGCGAGTTCGGCCATAGTTGGGACCATAGATATCTCTTTTCTCAGATAGCTGGAACTCATGTGTGTTGAGCCTCTCAAGTATATCAGACGGATCGAGTGTCTTGAAGTCAGGACGTTCTTGTATCATGAGGGCAAGGGTGTCAAAGGAGCTGTCAAGTGATCTCAGTAGCGTCTTGACGATTTCATGCTTGGTAATCTCAGTGGCGCCGAGAGCACGAAGCTCATTTGTGATGTTAGTGAGGCGATCAAACGTGAGCTGGACATTCTCATTGTCGTTTCTCTTGAAGCGGTTGAAGAGGTTGCGAAGAACACTGATCCTTTGATCTCTCTGGGTTGAGACGCCTTCGTTGACCTTGGATAGCCAGTCCCAGACTAGCTTTGACGTCTCCAGAGCACTCACACGGCCATACTGTCCTTTGGTCAGATGACCACAGATGATGTTCTTGGCAGTAGAGTCCAGTTGAATGAACTTCTTGACATCAGTAGGGGTGACACCATCACCAGTCTTGGGAACGCCATTCTTGACGACATACCAGAGGTCGACATCAATGGCTTCAAGATGCATGCGCATCTTATTCTTCTAGTAGGGATATTCAGTTCCATCGAACATGGGGCTAGCAGTGGAGACTTTGATTATCCCTGCAGTCGACATAGCTAAAACTCCAGGTGGTTAAACCGAATCACACAGAACAAGGGAGTACCTTGCTCTGATACCAATTGAAAGTGCTTGTTATCGACTAGAGGGGTGGTGAATAGGCGATTTTTATGAAAGTCTTTAAAACATAAAAGTTTCGAAGACAAACATTAGAAATGAACCTATTGATATGCAGCGGAAGATAAACTACACCAGGCAAGCCATAGTCAAGTATGCAATAATGTGAGTGTACGATGACTAATGGCAACTAGGTAGTAAGGATCAGGGTGGAAGATAGTATGAAGCCAAACAGCAATAGTAGTGAAGCAATGAAGTCAAACAGGTATGGCAAGCAGGCAACGACTTCACGAAGACAAACTGTAAGTAAAGGGAAGAAAGAATAGAACCAGTCACTCGATGAAGACACATGATTTGTTTGACCAGTTCCAGTTGCTGTGACAACTGTACATCTGGTTAGGGAGGCTGAGATTCAACTCAAAAGACCGCGTCTTCACCTTATTCCCCTTGAGCTAAGGACACACAGTCCTCGCCCAATCACTCTGGTAAGTCTTCAAGGCAGACTTCCAAACCTTCACAGACTTCGTTCACCGGCGATCCACAATGGCTCTTGGATGCTCAGAACACGACGCCTAACCGGCTGGAGGATTCACCGTCCTCAAGTGTAATAAGTCTTCAGGTCACACAGACAGAAAGACTTCAGTGATGCCTAACACTCTTTGGCTCTGGGTGTTTGGGCTTTGTCCTCGCAAGGGTTTCTCTCTCTCAAAGGCTTCGAGGTGGGTTGCTCTCAAATGACAAATGCCGTGCACTAACTCTGAGCAGCCACCAATTTATGGTGTAGGGGGTTGGCTATTTATAGCCACTAGGCAACCCGACCTGATATGTCCGAAATGACCCTGGGTCACTAAGGAACTGACACGTGTTCCAACGATCTGATTTCAAACACACGCGGCAACTTTACTTGGGCTACAAGCAAAGCTGACTTATCCAGCTCTGGATAAGATTTGCTCTCATTGTCTTCGCTCGAAGACATAGGATTTGAGTTGAGCATCACTTCAGTCACTCTGACTGTATTCACTTGGAACCCACTTAACAGTACGGTGGTTCCTATGACTCAACAAAGAAGAAAAGGAAACAACGAAACAACTAAGTCTTCACGCTCCATAGTCTTCATAGAATGTCTTTTCATGTCATAGTCTTCAATATGAATATCTTCATGTACCACCATTGTCGTCAATGTCTTCATACATTTTTAGGGGTCATCTCCGGTAGGTAAACCGAATCAATGAGGGACACTACCTGTGTTATCCTGCAATTCTCACAAACACATTAGTCCCTCAACCAAATTTGTCGTCAATACTCCAAAACCAACTAGGGGTGGCACTAGATGCACTTACAACCCGCATCCAGCGCGACATGCGACGGCAGCGGGGAAGGCCGGAGCTCGCCGGAAATGAGCTCGGGGCGGCGCCGGAGTTCGGGTGATTGTGGGGTTTGGTGTTGTGGTGCACGGGAGGAGGAGCCGGTGGGTGAAACGTGCTCCTGGGGGTGCACTGAGTGCAGTGACGCGCTCGGTTTGGATAAAGGTGTACCAAAACGATGACGGCGAACGGGGGCCGAGGCCATCTACTGGGAGCTGGAGCTCACCCGCATCCAGCGCGGCATGCAGCGGCAGCGGGGACGGCCGGAGCTCGCCGGAAATGAGCTCGGGGCGGCGCCGGAGTTCGGGTGATTGTGGGGTTTGGTGTTGTGGTGCACGGGAGGAGGAGCCGGTGGGTGAAACGTGCTCCTGGGGGTGCACTGAGTGCAGTGACGCGCTCGGTTTGGATAAAGGTGTACCAAAACGATGACGGCGACAAGTCCGGCACCAGTGAGGTCTCGGTCTTGACAGAAACAAGGGCTATGATGAGCTAGTGGGCATGGGAGTAGGGGGGGTCGGTAGAGGAGCTCACCGCGAGTTCAGAGGTGGCCTCGGCGTGCTTGGGGAAGCACCGAGGCGAGCGGGGTGGCGAGAGGGATCTCCGGCGGCCGACGAGGGGAACGGCGACGGGGGCGGCGTTGCGGCGCGTCCGGGGCCTCGTGGGTCGTCGAGGAGGTCGGGGACGTCTAGGCGGAGCTCGCAGGCACGGCGAGGGGTCGAGGGGGAGGCGGTGGCCGCGGCGAACGGCGTTGGTGGTGATGGCTGCGCTCGGGCAGGGAGCAGAGAGGGGAGGGGGAGAGCTGCGAGGAGGGGGGAAGTGCAGAGGGTCGAGGGGACTGCGTGGCAGCGCCAGGAAGGGCCGGGGCGAAGCGGCAAGCAGGAGGTGGCCGTCAGTGGCCGTGCACGCGGCGGCCACACGCCTCTCGTCCTTCTGGCGAGAGGTTGGTGGTGACTGGCACTGCGCTGTGGGCTGGGCCGCACAGTAGAAGGCCGGCCAGCTGGACAGGTAAGCGCCAGGTACCCTCTTTTCTGTTTTTGTTTTTCTATTTATTTGCCTCTGTTTTGAGCTTAGGAAAAATACCAAGGCATTTCCTAAAATCCCGAAAATATTCATGGACACTTGCTGAATTATTTCAGTGGCCCAAAAATAGTTCCAACATTATTTGAGCATTTAAATTATTTATAGCATTTTAAATGCCCAAAGTCAAATACAACAAGATTTAATTCAAAAATCCAGAATGGCCTAGAAATATGTGCATGACTTTTGGCAGAGGTTTTCACCTTTAACAAAAATCATGAACTTTTCTAATGGGCATTTGGGATTATTGAAAATATTGTTATTGAACCTAGTTGAATTCATTTGGTGCTAGGGTTGCAACAATCCCATTTCAAGTTTATGAGAAAATTAAACATGATGATATGATGATCATGCAAGGACAAGCAAAGGCTAAGCTAGGGCTGTGACAACTCACCCCCACTAAACAAGAATCTCGTCCCGAGATTCAAGGCGTGAGGTAAGAAGACAGATGGGACACAACGCTAACACAATCTTCACCATCCAACTGCCCTCATCGAATATATTGATTCATGGCATCATCTTGAACTTGACAACATTGCTTTCAAAATCTTCACCCAACACGAGGACAGAAGAGCGAGATAAATCTACAGGGATGGATCATCTTAATGATTACAAGATCAACTCACGGAATGAGGCGTAGAAACATATCTGGAGCTGAGAGGCAAAACATGCATCAGGAGGAATGGAGGAAACAATTGGACGAGGTTTTTCAAAGTAGCGAGGAAACAATTACCATGATCCCATAACGGGGCACCTTGGGAGAGGTGACTTGTAAAATTACTCCCTTAAGTGGCAAAAAGAATTAGTTTTGATGCAGAGATCACTGGAACTCTTTATACCAGCCTAAGGCAATCACAATCGACCATTTGGCGGAGCTCAAAGGGATGGCATATCCGGATTCGAATGGATGATGTGGACTACCTTGTTGAAGACAACGCAAGAAATGATTTGCTTGCGCGTGCTCTCAAGGACTTGAGCATTTCCATATTCATCAAGGTTCTACCTACATCTGTGTCGAGGATCCTGGCAGCACATCCTACCACCTTGACGAATAGTGATGGACAATGCAGATGCATAGAGAGACACCCCTTTCTCAGATTTCACCTTAGCGAGGCCAAGGGAACGAAATCTGGATGATCGACCGAGAGACATTTAGCACCCCGCTTCTAATGTTATCCTTGATGTGCTAGCGCAACCCATTTGATATGGTTTGGTATCTAGAACATCAAGTAAAAGGTCGGACTTCGGGAATACAAGAATCCATAATGAATAACTATGGAAATAAATCCTATGATATCCTTATGGGGAGGTGACCAACTTCTTCAACCAAGATACTACTTTAATAGGCCTTCCGACTAGGTGTGTTGGCCACGACATCCACGTTACCGGGTTACCGAGAGACCAATATTATAATTCTTAGGACATGTTCCAACCATCATATCTGCCTGAGATTCAGATCTGGTTGGTGTTAGGATATTCCAGACTCATCGAATCTAGGAAGAAAAGTGAAAGTTTGCAACACAAATCGACGAGATGACGTTGCGAGATTCTCGGGAAATGAACTATGATAGAAAGCTCCAAAACATGAGCTAGATTTGCTACAAGCATGTGAACACGCTGTCCCGGACAGGCATGGTCACCTGGTAGTCTTACAACGAAACACTATTGAGTTCTGGTTGGGAACCATCATTGAGGATAATGAAGTCATTACGCAAGTCCATGGATTAGATCCCTAGCATAGACTTCTCTTCCTTGAACAAATCAGTCAGTGGCTTGGTGTGCTAGGGAATACATATGGAGTGAAGATGATCAGTCTATCAAACCATAGAATACTTCGCACGTGCATGACTGACTTGGGATGATTCCAGTGGGAGCAAAACAAACTTTCTCGAATTCACGGCGGCAACTTTCTTCGAATGCTCATGAACTAGAGGAAGTCACTTCTTTCATCCAAACATATGCTTCATGGACGAAACACGAAGAAATGCTTACAAAGTTTCCAACACTAGGTTGATGTTCAACATGAATCATGGGGGAGACAAAATGCTGCTGATGGGCTTGATAGCAACTCATCGGAATTTCCATATCACTGGACTTCCACCATCATGTGAACACGGTGATAGCATTGGTCAGACCCAAAAGATATAATGGTGTATGCTCGAGGGATCAACCACGAGTAAGACAACATTATGAACATCGTTGGTTCTGATTTGATTTGATGATAGCCCATGCTCAAATCAAAGTTTTGATACGACAATAGGTGCAACAACTGATCACGAGGACCAATCGATGAAGGTATCATCTTTCTTCAACACACACACAAGGATATCCCTTAAAAGTGAACTAAGTAGATTAAGCTTTTATCTTCCAACTCTCCAAGTTGTTGTTTAGCTTAACCAACCAGCTCAGGGGGTAACCGACACAGATTTCTTGGAGAATGGCTGGTTTACAAGAAACCAACTCGATCACAAGCTCAACATAGCGGTCAGGTGTCAACCAGGTAATACTTCCGAGAAGATATTCGGAAAATCACGAACCACCGATATGTTACTAGGCTCGAGAACAACCTTGCTTTTCAGGGCAAGATGATATGATCAAAAGAGTGAGGGATTGACACAATCCTAACTCAATGATCAAAGGGTGCACCAATAAAAATGGACTAGGTAGCACGATCAGTCCTAGGATGGTGATTCAATAGCCAACACGCTAAGGATGATATTAATGTCCATTAACTACTAAGCAACACGGTTGCTAGGAGTATTGATTTCACACATCATGGTTCACTTGTCGGTATTCCAGTTACAATAACGCGGAACCGAGGAGCGAATGATGATGGCGAGAAGTATCACTACGTCAAGAATTCATAAGGGAAGGTGCAATTCTCATGACGTTCTGGACATAAAGTGGGTAATACTTCAGGGTAGAACAGAACAAAAGCTTGTTTGCATTTGATCTGCGGAATACAACTGCTTTGATCCAACCCTAGAAATGGATGAGGTACTGGAGTTTGTTTCTCCTAGTCATTCCAGAATAGAATGGCTGGACGGACCACAAGAATAATAGGCATCGATGAACGAATGCACACATACTCCTGACTATCAATTGATAGATGAAGGTCAGAAAACAACTAAGGAGGGAACACTCAAGGCACATATAACTTTCTGAGTTGTGGATTCATGGGTTAGTATGTCAAACGAGTTCAAAAAATTTCTTCCGGATAACCCATGCAGAATGATAGAACTGGCAGAGTCAATATGAATGGAGTACTCCTCAAGAGCACCCTGGTTGTGATCTTTTGGTTCAACGAACATCTGCCTTAATGGTTCATGGTATTTGGAAGAAGGAAATACCACTGACCTCAAGGACTGTCGCAAAGGTTACTAATATCCTAAAGGTACGAGCAACACTATCGACACGAGGTAAGTAGAGTGAATCTTGGGTCAAGAACCCAGGAGTAGAATGCCTACCAACTAAATGGCATCACGGGATGCTTTCAAGAATGGGGGCCAGAATCATCACACTGGGAACACAAAACATTGCTAGATTACTGAGTGGTTCTCAAAGACACCTAGGGTCATAATACTAACTCCAACATATATGTCAAGGCAACGGAGTACCTCAACAAATCGATTAGTGTGCTTAATCTGGCCCAAAGGACACCAGAAACGGGAAGAAGAGATTTGCAAATGCATCAGACTATTTAGAGACCTGGGATGACTCGGACAGCATAACGACTGTAAATGCTCAGAAAAGGATTTCAGACATTCACAATAATTTGCATAGTCACTTAACAACATCATATCAAGGTTCTGGATCAGCTGACAACATACTAAAAGTAGTAGAAAGTGAACTGAGGCTTGAATCCAACAATCCTATAAGTCTATGGATTAGTAACATGTCATCCTGATAGATAGATGAGAAGGCCTAGTTCTTAATCCCCGTAGAGAAGAAGAGGATGACTCAGATCAGAAGGCCATAAGGTAAAGGAGTAAAAAGAGCCTTACGTTCCCTTCCCACAATCAATTCCCTTATGTAACTAAAGCATTTCTAGACTCAATTTTGACCAGTTTGGCTTGGTAATCCTACAGGCAGTCAGGCTCTGATACCAACGCTGTCAGGACCCTGATCCTAAGCCACATCGATCTAGCATGTAACACATCATATCACTTTGCGGCGTCACGCACGGTATTCCCACGGGTGCCACCTTACTTGGCCCGGGACCGTCTGCGCCTTTTGGCTCACGTATATGATAGTGTCGCTAGCATCCATATGACAGAGAATCCGGGCCGACATGGCTAGTCGTGAACCCAAAGCGGCACTAACCCATGGGGACAGGCATACATGAATCAACTTCGAGCATGTCGGTCAGCAGCGTGTGAATCCGGGCTGTAGCACTGGGCTAACAGGACTCCGGGAACCCGGGCTGTAGTAGGCTAGGCAGGACTCCGGATGTCACCGCGTGACATTTCCCTGAAGGGACAGACACAGGAATGAAGTGAAACACATGCCGGCCAGTCAAGTGTCCTGAGCAGTAGTGCTGGGCTAGCAGGACTCCGGTGAACCGGGCTGTAGCGGACTACTATGGCTCAAGGAGGCACTAGACTACATTTCCCCATAAGAGAGGCTGCCAAGGATAAACAACTAGATTGTCGGATCCCACACATAGCAAGCGTTTCAATCATACACACAATATGATCGATATGTGTAAATACCACATGGCATCACAACATAACTCTACAACTCCAGTATTTATTCATTAGGCTCCGAGGAGCGAGATATTACAAACATGGGTCTCATGACCCAACATTCAGAGCATACAAGTCAAAGCACATGCGGAAGCTTAACATGTCTGAGTACAGACATCTACAAATGGAAAAGGCTGAGAAACCTGACTATCTACCAGATCCTGCCAAGGGCACAAGATCGTAGCTGAGGTATCAAGCTAAACATCGAAGTCAACACGGAACTACTAGCGAGAGTGACGTCTCTGCAAAAACATAAAATAGGCAAACGTGAGTACAAATGTACCCAGCAAGACTTGCATCAGAACTAACTACATATGCATCGGTATCAACAAAGGGGGTAGTGGAGTTTAACTGCAGCAAGCCAGCTTTGACTCGGTGGCTATCCTGAACTACGACTGCAAGTAACTCTTTTGAGGTGGCGCACACGAGTCCACATATTCACCATATCAATACACCACTATGGATCCGCTCCCGTCTCCCTACGAGAAGGCCATCCATAGCACTCACGTTTATCTTGTGCATTTTACAGTATCCACTTTCACTTGTCTATGAACTGTTATAGGCAACCCAGAAGTCCATTACCACGGACACGGCTATTCGAATAGATGATGTTAACCCTGCAGGGGTGTACTTATTCACACACGCTCTCACCACTTATCGCCGTTTACACAACATGTACTCGGAAACCTTCAAGCGGAAGCCCAGCAAGGGTGTCGGCCACGGCCTACCTAAACACTCAAGTCTCTAGTCCAGGTTTATCGCCTATTCAAGTTCCATGCGCAGGGAATCCAGCCGAGGTTTCCACGTACGGCCCCGAACGATGTGAGCAGGGTTCACGAGACACCAAACGGGCGCCCGATACACCGTGCCACGTGCCTACCGCAACACAGCCCACCCCAACGGTCAGCGCTACGTGCGGCCCCAGCATACTACAAACACCAGAAACTACTTGCAACTCCTGGACAGAGGACATGGGTGATTAAGAAGCCGAGAGAGTCAATTAAGGATCCCAATGTGTGGTAGTAAATGTTTCATGGATCACAAACACAGAACTCAGTTCCTGAGGACGGCTTCAATGAGACAACCCACCATGTACTCCTACATGGCCTCTCACCGCTACCTTTACCAAATCGTGTTCACAAACTTAGTTCACACACAGTAGGACATGTTCATCACCATTCCAATTCATCCCCGATGAATCAGACCTGACACGACTCTAAGCAATAGCAGGCACGACAAACAAGCATGAATGAGTAGGCACATCAAGGCTCAAACAACTCCTACTCATGCTAGTGGGTTCCATCTATTTACCGTGGCAATGACAGGTCATGCAGAGGATAAGGGGTTCAACTACCGCAACAAGTAACAGATGAATCGTTGTTGTCCTAATGCAGTAAAGTAGAGCAGGAGCGAGAGAGTGGGATTGTATCGGAATGAACAAGGGGGTTTTGCTTGCCTGGCACTTCTGAAGATAGTATAGTTCTTCATCGGTGTCATCGAACTCATCTTCGGAAACACATCTATCGAGAGGGGACAAATATCGGCAAACAAAGAGGAACACAATCAATGCAATGCAACAATATGATGCATGATCATGACATGGCAATATGTTGTGGTTTGAGCTAATGCAACTAACAACATGTTAAATGGAGTTGGTTTGAACCCTAGGTTCAGATTCAAACTCCATATGTTAATATTCAAATGCCACTCAATTGAATTGTCCTAAACAGCAACTTAAGTTGTTCCAACATGCATGAAAATGCCATATTCAGATTCCTTGGGTTTTTCTGATCATTTTTCATATATAACTTGTTTGATTTGGAGTTATGGTTGAATTTCTATGAATTTTAGAAGTTTGCATTAATTTCTGGAATTTCCTGAATAAGAATAATTCCAGAAAAAGAGTTATTGCGTCAGCATGACATCACCCTGACGTCAGCAGGTCAACTGGGTGCCTCCAGGTCAAACCTGACCAGTGGGACCCACTTGTCAGTGTCTCAGTGCTAGTTAGGGTCACTGACATGTGGACCCAGTCAATGGCCACGTCAGAATGGTCAACAATGACGCATGGGGCCACTAAGATTAGTTAAAACTAAACGAAAACTAATCTAAGTTTAATTAGTAGGTGGGGCCCTGCTGTCAGTGTCAGCGGGGGGGGGGGGTAGTTAGTCCTAAACTAATCTAGTCAGGGGCGGGGCCCACGTGTGTTGACCCAGGGAGGTCAAACCCTGGGTCGAACGGGTCAAACTCGCCGGTGACTCGACGCCGGCGAGGCCAGACGCGGCGAAGGGCTGCGGGTTTCATGCTACGTGGACCAAAACGGGGGCCGAGGCCATCTACTGGGAGCTGGAGCTCACCCGCATCCAGCGCGGCATGCAGCGGCAGCGGGGACGGCCGGAGCTCGCCGGAAATGAGCTCGGGGCGGCGCCGGAGTTCGGGTGATTGTGGGGTTTGGTGTTGTGGTGCACGGGAGGAGGAGCCGGTGGGTGAAACGTGCTCCTAGGGGTGCACTGAGTGCAGTGACGCGCTCGGTTTGGACGAACGCGTACCAAAACGACGACGGCGACAAGTCCGGCGCCGGTGAGGTCTCAGTCTCGACGGAAACGAGGGCTACGATGAGCTAGTGGGCATGGGAGTAGGGGGATCGGTAGAGGAGCTCACCATGAGTTCAGAGGTGGCCTCGACATGCTTGGGGAAGCACCGAGGCGAGCGGGGCGGCGAGAGGGATCTCCGGCGGCCGACGAGGGGAACGGCGACGGGGGCGGCGTTGCGGCGCGTCCGGGGCCTCGTGGGTCGTTGAAGAGGTCGGGGACGTCTAGGCGGAGCTCGCAGGCACGGCGAGGGGTCGAGGGGGAGGCGGTGGCCACGGCGAACGGCGTCAGTGGCGATGGCTGCGCCCGGGCAGGGAGCAGAGAGGGGAGGGGCGAGAGCTGCGAGGAGGGGGGAAGTGCAGAGGGTCGAGGGGACTGCGTGGCAGCGCCAGGAAGGGCCGGGGCGAAGCGGCAAGCAGGAGGTGGCCGTCGGTGGCCGTGCACGTGGCGGCCACGCGCCTCTCGTCCTTCTGGCGAGAGGTTGGTGGTGACTGGCACTGCGCTGTGGGCTGGGCCGCACAGTAGCAGGCCGGCCAGCTGGACAGGTAAGCGCCAGGTACCCTCTTTTCTGTTTTTGTTTTTCTATTTATTTGCCTCTGTTTTGAGCTTAGGAAAAATACCAAGGCATTTCCTAAAATCCCGAAAATATTCATGGACACTTGCTGAATTATTTCAGTGGCCCAAAAATAGTTCCAACATTATTTGAGCATTTAAATTATTTATAGCATTTTAAATGCCCAAAGTCAAATACAATAAGATTTAATTCAAAAATCCAGAATGGCCTAGAAATATGTGCATGACTTTTGGCAGAGGTTTTCACCTTTAACAAAAATCATGAACTTTTCTAATGGGCATTTGGGATTATTGAAAATATTGTTATTGAACCTAGTTGAATTCATTTGGTGCTAGGGTTGCAACAATCCCCATTTCAAGTTTCTAAGAAAATTAAACATGATGATATGATGATCATGCAAGGACAAGCAAAGGCTAAGCTAGGGCTGTGACAGTCTCGCGGTGGGAAGCGGCTCCTCTGCCGTGCTCTGTGTGTCGTCGGGCCATTGACCGACGGCGACGGCGGCGTCTTGCGCCGTTGTTGGCATACTCCTGGACGTTGGCCTAGCTTCAAGGAAGGCCAAAATGTTCTGGACTTCGGAGCGAGTCAACTGGCGGGAGGAGGCGACTGGCGTTGGTGCAAGGAAGCGGTCGACGGCGGCCATCCATGCCGCTAAGGGGGGCACTGGCACCCGCGCGGGGACAGGCGCTGTCAACGGCACGGCGGAGACATTCATGTGCACGGGCACCGGCACGGGCGCGCACGGCAGTGCACGTGCAGGCGCATGCGCTGGCAGGTGCACGGGCACCGGCATGGGCATGCGCGTTAGTGCACGCGCAGGCGCATGCGCTGGTAGGTGCACGGGCACCAGCACGGGCGTGCACGTCAGTGTACACGCAGGCGCATGCGCTGGCAGGTGCACGGGCGCGTGAAAGTCGGCGGGGACCTCGTGGAACCCCGTGGGATCAAGCTCGGCGACAATGTGCGGCTCCCAGCCCATCAATGCCACGGGGATGGGCGCTGGCGCAGTCGGGGCGACGGGAGCCGGAACGGGAGCGGGGACAGGCGCGGCGTCTTCCCGCAAGGCCAGTTCAAGCTCGTCCCAAAGCGCCTTATGTTCTTGAGACTCCGGCTGGGTGTCTTCCTCAGGAAACTAGAACACTAAGGTCAAACCATCGTGATGCGGCATGGCATACGTTTAGGTCAGGCTAGTTGCAGGTAGACGACAGGAGAATCAGAGAGGAAGAGAGAGGATTGTAGCGATAACGGGTAGTGCGGGGTTGATTTTAAACTGCGGTGTCGGCGACATTAAAAGTGGGAGCAGCTAGGACGATGGTGGGCGGCGGAGCCTGGTCAAAGGGCTCGACTCCCGGTGAGCCTGCACAGCGGTCTGCTCGCACGCCTCCCTGACAGCCGGCGCAGCGGTCTGCTCGCACGCCTCCCGTCAACTCACACGCTTGCTCGGACGACACCTGCCGATGTGAAGCGGGGACTCGTGGCGGCACGTAAACGCCCACAGTTTCAATAGTGAAAGTGTTCGCCTTAACGTGACAGGTCTTTGTTCCAAAATACCTTGGCTCTTCATTTGTGCAACTTGTCATAAGCAGCTTGTCTCAAATTGAAGAAAAAAACATACGAAGTAATATTTGTGCCATATCACGTGACCATGCTTAGTTTCAAGAATTTATGCTCACTTTTGGATTTTCTGAAATTTAAGATCCAGGATTCGAAACAATATCATAACCTGCATCATGCAATAAATTTTCAAGCCGTACATTTGTCCTGTTGTATTTCTTAAGAAAGGATTTGGTCAAACATTTTTCTTAGTTAGACTTCAGACAAGTTATATATGTAGAGTAAAAGGATAATCCCTCCGTACCAGTGCATTGCCTGATATATTAACTCAAGTACTAGGCACGAATAAACGGGCTCAATTCTGTGCTCATCCTGGTGTAGTAGTAGTAGTAGTAGTAGTAGGCAATGCAGTTGACGGGTGACCTAGACGAGCGGCGACCGAGGGAATTGAACTGTGCTCGGCACGGTAGGTAATGTTGTCTAGTTACTAAAGCATCCCTCCGTTGTTCATCGGTAGTCATTATGGACCGGGGACATGAGGGGAATTTCCTAGGGCTGGAATTCTGGCCGCCAGATATTTCAACTTGAAATGCTGAGGCTCGACTGGTTGGGGTTGCCTAATGTGCGTACCACGCACGCCACCGAAGTACACGAGCCCATTTTTTTAGGATCAACACGAGCCAAGGTCTGGCTGGTACGCCGTAGGGTCCTACCATTCGAGAATACGAAAGGAACCTTTTAAATTGCTGAACGAATCTATGTGTATTACAATACCCGTATTTTCCTTGCAAATACTAATCTCAACGTGGTAATTGATTTATGACGAGTTGTTGAATTAGAGTGAGTTTGTGATATAGTGATCTCAACATGGATTTCACATTTCATGGTATCCCTATTAAGTTTTCCAATGCAAATTCAAATTTAAAAGATGAACAATATGGAGGTGAGAAAACTTTGTATGTATCAAGATATGACCACACACACACACACAGAGAGAGAGAGAGAGACACACACGCACGAACACAACAACAATCCAATAAGTATAGTGCATCTATTTTTCCAAACCATGCATGTATGACACGAATTCAAAAATACTCCTTCTATTCCTAAATATTAGTCTTTTAGAGAGTTCAACAAGTGACTACATACGGAGCAAAATGAGTGAATCTAGACTCTAAAATATGTCTATATACATCCGTATGTGCCAGTCCATTTGAAGCCTCTAAAAAGACTAATATTTAGGAACGAAGGGAGTAAAATGTAAGACATCCATGGTCCTCAATTCAATATTTAAAATGAACATGAAACTGAAACATGAATATTAAGTCTATTACTACAGTATATGCAAATGTTGTGTTTAGGCGGAGCTATGATTGTCGGGGGTCAACCCCTCGACGTTAGATAAAATTGTGGAGCTCTGTTTAGGGTTGTTTAGATTATATTTGTCCCCACCCTCCCAGCCACCGATTGGTTGTGCACCCCACCCCTCCTCCCCGGGAGAATATCGTGTGCCCCCATACCTTAGATGCTATATGCCGATACGAGTTTCTTTGAGCTTGTAGATCTAAGATATAGCACCTCACATGATGTGTCTTAATATTTCTGAAGGAAACCTTGATGAGTTTGAGAATTGCACACAATTTGTATAAAAACTACTTAGATGCCCTTTGATCCCATATCCAACGACCTCGAAGCTCGTATCACCGTAGCATCTAAGATGAAGGAGGACATCATATTCTCCGGTATGTAAGAATATCATGTGCTACCACACCTTAGACGCTTTGGTGATACAAGCTCTTCAGAGGCGTTGGATTTGTGACCCAACACCTCCTCGGTGGTTCGAATGGTTTTTTGCAGAAAAGCCCCAAATGAGTTCGGCCACTGCTTATAAGCACAAAGACTGCTCAGATGCCATTGGATCTCAGATCAAACGACCTCCAAGCTCGTATCACCGTAGCATCCAAGCTGCGATAGCACCTTATGTTTTCTCGCACGGGAGAGTATGAGGTGCTCCCGCACCGTAGATTCTATGGTGATACGAGTTTACTGAGATCTAACGGCCCACAATAGGAGGTTTGAATGTTTTTGCAATATACGGCTGATAGAGTTTGGGAAATGCGCAGAAAGTACAAGTACTATGCCTGTGCCATCTGATCACTGATCATACGACCTAGATGCTCATATCACCGTAGCGGGTAATTAAGCTACGGGGAGCACCTAATATGAGCACCGGGGAGCCGTTGGATCGAAGATGCAGCGGCACACACGAGGCCTGAATGTTTTATTTGCAAAAAAACCTTTGGAGACTTTGGAAATTACGCATAATTACAAAGACTACTCCCAAGCCATTGGATCTCACTTCCAACGGTGTAAAAACTCGTATCACCATAGTATCTAAGCTGCGGGGTGGATGTGATATTCTATGCCACTGTCATTTTTGTTCGTAAACTTGCAAAATACGTGTAACTTGTGTCGTTACTTGTCTAACCGCGCAAAGTGTTTGTTAAAAAAACCATCCTACACTGAAATATCGGAACAACACACGGGGGTCCCACTTGTCATTAATCAAATTTGGACCTAAAAATAACAAATCTGAAAGACGAGATTCGAATTGGCAACCTGGACTACAAAGCGTAAGTCGATAGCCTGAAAAAAAACGGTTGTTGACTTTGTCCCATAACTTGATTTTATTTATACAGTACTTGCGTTGAGTAGAGTAGAGGGAGTGCCTCGTCAACACGTGCATGACCGTTGTCTCACTTACTGGTGGGTCCCAGGTCTGCGATCTCAATCTCTCTTCTCTCCATCGTCTAACCTTTGCACGGGCACACACGAAGAGCGGCGCTAGCTTGCCGTGGTGTTATTACAACTAAAAAAGCTTGGACAATAGAAGAATCGCCTAGAATAAGAGATGTTGTGGCTGGTCGAGACGGAGCTAACCACATCTATCCTCCATGCCACGTTTGCATGATGAAGCTGTGTGGCTAGTGGGGTGTTTTCGACCGACTGGCTGGGTCCCGAGGTCGAACCATAGGTACTACGTCTGATACAGTTATTTTTACACGCACATTTTTCCTCCATGCCGAGACATGGCACACCCTACCGCACGGTTTCGGGGTCCTCCCGGGTGGTGCACGCATATATTCTTCCTAACATGGGACACCCTACCGCGCGTTTTCTGGGTCCTCCTCGGTCGTAGCGCCGAAGCAAGTAAATGAGTCATCAAATCATGAAAGACCACCTTTCCCGCCGAGTACATCAGTGAAGCACAGTGGCTAGCTAGTTGGGCTAGTTCGACCGATTAGCTAGGCCACCGCCACATTTGTTTTTTCACCCCTTTTTTATCTACTTGCCGGCAGGTAAATTTAAATATCCACCGCGGCGTTGCTCTAGTGTTTGGGTGCGGCGGGATTTTTAATTTTTTGATTGAGGGAGCAGGCGCGGCAGGATTTTTAATTTTTTGATTGACGAGAGCAGGCGCTGCAGCAATTAGTCACGATGACTCCGCCTGTAAAAACCCACTACTCCCTAATGTGAGAAGTCGTCTACTGGTGTTTTATCGTGGTGAAAACCAAAAGATTCCCCGATCCCTCCGCCTTCCCGTAGATTGCATTGCCTTTCAGCCATTTCGCCCCCTTTGCTTCCTCTCCCCATTGCTTCTACCTGGTACCATGGCGGCGCAGCAGATCACAGAGTACGAGGTGAGGCTCCTGACACAGGAGCTCCATGCCAAGGATGCGGAGCTCAGGGCCAAGGACGTGGAGCTCCATGAGCTCAAGGAGGAGAGGAGCTCCTCCGTTATGTGCGGGAGTTCATGGAGCTTCAAAAGCGGCAGGCGTCCACCACAAAGATGCTCGAGGCGTCGGCGGCGTTGCTGCAGAAAGTGGGAGATACGATAGGCCGTCAGGGGAGCCGGCTGTTGCGCGAGCGGGCCGATCGTGACGAGGTCCAGGATCGCCTCAGCCACTTGGTGAACCAAGTTGCCACGCACGTGTTGTGGCTGCGCGATGCCTACCGTTGTGCCAACGCGACGATGCTGGCCGTCGGGCTAAACCCGTTTGACCACCTGGTCGACTTCAACGAGCCGCGGCTTCCTGACCTGGTCTCCTTCTTCACCTATATCTCCAAGGAGCTGAGCCGTCTCCGTGCGATGGTGGGGGCTGAGCTGGACAAGGAAGGGTTGTGGGCTGCCGTCGCCGTTGCCGGGTGAACCCTTTCAGGGCTCCGTCACCGGAATCCATTCGTGCCATTGGACGCCGTCTTTGACGAGCTGGCTCCCGTCGACCGGGAGCGGGCTCTGCGGATGGTTGCACCCTGCATCACCAACGTCGTGCGCTCGAGAAGCAGAGGGACTTTGGTGGTGTTTAGGCGCCCTCTGCATGGGCATGTCCATGTCTCGGCGCAACATGACCGTTGGATCAAACTCGGACGGTGCAGATCAGTCACTGTAGCACAAAGCGTGTGGGTGTGTTTGGTTGCATTCTCATCTCAATATAGTTGTTTCCTCTACGTGTATTTTTGTCAACCTACTAGTGTGGACTCATGCACCCTTCATGCACTCTGCCAAACACCCAAAAGTGGGTCGAGAAGGGAACTTTTGCTCCCATCCCGTGCACCCTTCATACACCCTGCCCAACACTATTCGTGCTTCATATGGTTCATGTTTTGTGGAGTACTGTAGCACCGTACTCTCCGTGCGTTGTGGACCTAGTTCTGTTAACATTGATCTCACCGTTCATTCTCGACGGGACAGTCGAAAAAGCGGTACTATGTTACATATAGGAGTAGTTGACATGCGCACAACATCATTTGTTATCATCATATCTTACTACACTAGCAACAAGATTGTGTTGTACTAACGTATGAACCACTGCACATGCCTAGTAGTAGGAGCACTGTGTATGTTCAAGTGGCTGCCGTGTTTCGCACTCCTCCGTCGTAAGAGTGGAAACACTTGCTGTAATCATTTTTTTTCTTCTGAAAAACAGTGGACACGCTCTACTGTGCGGATCCTCCTCCAGCCAGGCACTAAATTACTCACTTTCACTGACATGTGGGACAGCCAGCATCGGGGTCCACCAGCCATGCACTAAATTACTCCGTAGTAGAGTGACGGTAGACTACCCCGATCGAAGGGCCGCAGTAATGCCCAATGAGCCGTCAAATCACAAAACCCCCTCCTTTCCAGCAGTAAGTTGGACGGACGAAGCTACCATCATTTCACTCTTCTCTCTCAGCTTCCTCTCTACCCAACCCTTGCTTCTGCCTCATCTTGTTCCTCATTTCTTCAAGAAAACCCCGACCTGCTTCTGCCATTGTTCTTCTCTCCCAAAGAAGGAAAGGTGAGCGCATCAATGGTGTTGATTATGGCTAAGGCCCGGTATTGCAACCCCGAGACTGATCCTATAACTCCCTCTCTTTTCTTCTTTTGGTTTTGTGATTATGGTTTATTTTCTTTTATTTCTATTTAACAGTTTCTTGATGGACGCTGGAGCACCGGCCAAAGTGATGTCTATGGCTCCGGCCAAAACCGTCGAGGCTCATGGTACGAAGAAGCGCAAGCACCCCGCCGAGACTACTGCAGACAAGCTCAAAGCCATCGCCCTGTCCAAGCCGCCCTCTCCGGGATCCCTCATTAAGCAAGTCCAGGTAATATCTCTTCTTGACGATCTTTTTCTCGATCTTGATCGTGTTTTTTCATCTAACACGCAGTACTAGTACTAGTAGTACAACTTTTTGGGTGATCTTGCATGTGATTTTTGTGTGCCAAATGACGGTTCTAAATTCCTCTTTTGACCAAAACATGCGAGAGGTGGACACTAATTTCTTATAGATTACTTTCAACTACTCCCTCTATCCCAAATTTCTTGTCTTAGATTTGTCTAGATACAGATGTATCTAATACTAAAATGTGACTTGATACATCCGTATCTAGACAAATCTAAGACAAGAATTTTGGGACGGAGGGAGTACTTTATGAACATCAATGCTACCTTTTAAGAGGGTATATTTGCCTCAGTAACTTGTGTTATGGATATTGCATGTAATCCCTCTGCTCTCATGCCTTTGAAGACATGTTCTAGTGTCTTTGTTCACTCATTTATGTGCGTATATGTAGTCATATATGGAGTATAATATCGAAAATCATCTTATATTTCTGAACGGAGGTAGTAATAAAATATGGTTTCTGTTTGAATTAGAACTAGGTCCGCGGTGGAGATGAAGTTCTCAAAGTCATGCCATGTGCACTGGAAGACCTGATGATGAGTTCTACTGCTGAACTATCCAGCTGTTGTGTTCTTGTCGCCATGTGTCCTGAACTAGTGTTTTCCTGTAGCATTGTTGTCAGGCGTGTTCTCGAGGTTGTACTTGACCACAACAATTTCCTGGTTGTGCCTTCGATTACGAAGGGTGTGGTTCTTGTAAAGCTCCCCAACAAATCTGATGCGGCCTGTCTTCATCATCATGTTTATGAGTGGAAAGACCACTCTGTTAGGTTCTCCAAGGTTGAAAAGATGGTGATGGTGCATGTAGACATCTCACACGAAGTCCATGGCCTAGTCAGTTATGCGGGGTTCATCCTGTAGGTCAGTGGCAAGAAATAGTCTGAAGAGTTTAGTTAGTGCAACTTTGCTTGTCTATAGTAAGTACTATTGTTCAGTACTTGATTTATGTTTGTGAACCCTGTATTGTTTATTAGTACTGCTGCTTTTGGTGTGTGGTCAGTCCTGAGAACGGTCTATGTTAATGTCTGTCCACTCAATTCAGTCTGTATATTTTGAAGTATCCATATCATATTTTTTGTGAGGACGGTCTATCAATTATGGTTACACTCCAATATCTGTATGCATTTCAGGGTTTATCGCACCCACCAGGATTTCCAGTCCCATGGATGTTCGGTCCATACGATTTGTCACGACCTTTGGACTGTCCTGCTTGTGGGAGTAGGCGGGGCCCCTGCATGCCACGCGTAGTTGGACGATCAATCTTCTGTTTAGTACTTCAACATAGTGATTTCCTGGTAAGGATTCACTCGTGTCACATCAAGTAAATCTTATTGATTTACTATCTAAATCTTATTGATTTAATGTCATGTTTTCTTTCTTTTCCTGCAATTTTACGATGCAGGTTTTGCCATGTGACATTCATCACAGAATAAACCGTTTGGTTTGCTCTACGATGGCTATTTTTGCAGGTTTCACTTCTTATGTCGTGCCAGTAACGAAGGCACCGTCCATCACTTATATTACTGGAAAAAATTGGATCAGACTGTTGTCTGAGTACAAGCTGAATCCCTATGATGAACTGTAGTTTGGTTTAACAAAAACACCACAATTAGTCCTTCTCGCGTTTAAAATAAATGAAGAAAAAGACTGGATCACGGTCATGGATCCTAGTCAAGTTAGAAAGCTGATCATAGCAGACCAGACACGATCGCCGCTGTGTCGCATAGATCGAGCACCGGCAGTTGCTCTAGCACTGACAGCGGCAACAGCTCAGTCTGATCTAGCTGAGGATTGGGCACCGACCGCGTCAGCGGATCAGTCTGATATACCAGAGGACCGGGCATCGACACCGACACCTGCTCTGACACCGGCACCAGCTCTACAAGGAGCACCATCTCCGGCAGCAGCAGCGGCTTCGGCACCTGCACCAACACTTGCACTTGCATCTGCTCCGGCCCGTGCAGTTGCACCAGCAACAGACTGGGCTGCAGTTCGCACTTCATATACCAAAGTCCTTACAAAAACCGACATGTCCACCTTCTTGGTAAGCATTGGCCGCCGAAGTGCTTTGTTCTTTTTTATTTCCATGTGGTTTCACATGATTCACTGTGTTGGTCTAACTGTTTGGGTATGTCTTCTTGTTTGCAAACAGAGAATTTCTAGAGCAACGAGGGAGTCGTTCAACAATCCGGGCGACCGCGACCAAGTTTCTCTTACCATGCGCAACCTTGGTGTGAATGAACCTGCTCAATATACCGTAAGTACAAAGGATGGTCGCATGATGATTGATGCTAAAGGATGGTCAAGGTTCACATCTAAATCATATCTTGCCGTAGGGGATGATGTCAAAATCGAACTTTCTCGGCAAGGAGAGCTGGTCCAAATCAACTTTGAAATTCTTCAGTAGCAGCACGCAACTGCCGAACTGATCTATCCTTCGAGAGATATTGATGTAATAATCTGGCATGGTGAAACAAGTATCCTGTGTGTATAAGTTGTACGAAAATATTATTTATCACATGGTATATCGTTGATAGAATTGCAACTCTGATTGCTGGTTAGGAACTGTCGTTCGATTTCATTCCAACAACTGCCATGCTTTATTCAATTTTGTCTATTCGCCTTGCGACAACATCTAAAACCAGCGCCGTACCGATCGCTTGCAATATGAAAAGCGCTGAGGTAGAACACATGGGCCCCCAAACATGCAGGGTCGGCCTGCGGCCCAAAGTCCAGAACCGTGAGCCTATCTGAGTATTATATTCTCAGCTGAATACCCATAAAAAAGCTGAACCCCCATAATGCCCGTGGGTTGCAGAGGGAGTATATTTCTCGGCAAGGTGAGCCTGTGATATAAAAGATTTATATATTTCTTTACAGAGGGAGTATCTCCCTGTCAAAAAAAATATTTATGTGTAACTAGTTACTCCTGTCTTTCTACTTCCTTTCGCTGATATGTGGGGCAACCGGCAACGGGGTCCACGTGCCATATGCACAAATTAGAGTGCACAACTTCACGGTAGACACACCCCGGTCGTAGCGCCGCAGTAATGCCCAATGAGCCGTCAAATCACAACCCCCCCTTTCCAGCTTTAGCAGTAAGCTGGACGGACGAAGCGACAATATTTCACTGGGCCTGAATCCCCTTCTCCCTCGTCTGCTTGTTCAGAGAAAACCCCCTTGCGGCGATTGCATAGGGTTTTCTCATGGAGAACCAGGTACCTATTCTTCATCCATCCCCGATAAACCCAAGTCCCTTGGTCGCAAGTAATCCTAGGATGGCAGCCGCCGCCGTTGATGCATTTTTCTTCCTACTGAATCTAGTGTGTTTCATTTACAGTGCCCAAAGTGCGAGTACCCTTCAGGTTTCTGCGCCCTCGGCGAGACGCCACACTTGTTCCTTCTCATCCTAACACAGCATTTTGAAACGCACACAGTATGTTCCTAGAATCCTCTTTTTTCTATCCGGGAGGGTGGGTGTTTTTTGAACATGCTGTGTTCTCATATTATTTTTCCTGCAGTGTATTATTTGCTCTGCCAGAACACATGTACTCAAGATGCTCGGCCTTGCCATAACTGAATACACTAGTTTAATGGTCACATTGAAGACAAGCCATAGATATAAGTTCCGAGTCAAGAAGACCGCTGCTTTTTTTATGGCCGAACTTGGATAAACTTTCTCAAGTGTTACAGACTGAAAGTTGGCGCACGAATGTTGATGGAAATAGCAGAACTTGGTCTCATCTTCACTGCGATCTTCCACCCCGATGTTGTTCCAATTGTTCATCCATGTTAGTTTTGTATCTGGTTCTTGCTTGTTGCCTCGCTTACTTCTTAATCCACCTATTCTGTCTAACTAATCACAATTTAACTTTAGAAGTAGCAACGAATCTCTCACGAAGATGCTACTTCTAACTAATATTTTCTTATAATTGGTGGCTCGTGTAGGTTTTTTTAGAGTTAAGTAGTCCGCTCGTTTGTTACTCTGTAATAACTCGGCTGTTACTAATGGCACTGAAGTTGACTGGATCGACATCCACAAGTTCCTACACTTTATTGATCGTCTTGAGGTCCTTGTGGGCGTTTCAATGGTGGAAGGCCACGTGGGATATGTGTGCCACTGCTGCACTCGTTGAACAGGTCCAACTGTGTCGAGAAACTTATGGTATGAGCTGTTTTCTGTTATATATGTTGTTCATAAACTATTGCTTATACACAGTTTTGCAGTTGTGATCTTCTTGAAACAGGAACTGCCAAGTTCTATTGTTCTTATACAGATGCCTGACCATGGTCGGGTCAGACTTGCGCTTGGTCACAACATGATGTTTATGTCGACCTACTCAATTCCCCTTGGAGGTGAAAAGATACTTATTCATGGGTGGTCTCAAATAATGAAGGCCCGTCCATCTTGGAGAATAGGACAGAAGATTATGTTCATGCTTTTCCATGGCTCTAAAGCGAATATCCTGTTTATTGACCACATTGAGAGATGAAGCCGGTTTCAGAAGGTTGTGGATGCGCGGGGTGGCGCCTGGGCCTTGTCCTGGGGCTTGGTGGCCTCACCCTTGGTTAACTGTAGGCAAAGTAGCACTGTTCGAGGCGTGCTTTGTACGGTTGAACCTGTATAAGTACTCATACTGCTTTCAGCTTTGGTTGTTAAGTGCCCCTGCAGGTTTCAGTTAAGGTTGTTAAGTACTCCTGCTGCTTTTACAGTCTATCGTGTTTCTTTAGTCCTATCTTCCTCCAGCCTCCAAAACCAAACCAGCGCCGGTGGGGCCGCCTACTTCCGCCTCAAATGGCTGGTTGCGCCTCAGCGCACGCATCGCCGCCCCACCGTCTCCTAAATCATTAACGCCACCGTCCTCCGCGCGCTTTGGTGCGCTTGCTGCAGCGCCGCCCTCTCGCATTATCAATATGGTCAACAAACAACAGGAATCGGCAGAAGTACGTGGAGAGGATGACAGTAGGGTCCCACCACGTCAGCGTATGGAAAAATAAAATGCTTCCTCCTAGTGTTTTCCTGACATCTGGGACCCACGACATTGTGAGCGTATATAGTCAATAGACAAGAGAACAACACAAGATCGGCTGACACCTGGGACGTAGCTACTCGAGCAGTATTTTTTTTGTTTGGTATTGTTGAGACGGAGTAGGGTTTGAACTGGGTTGTGGCCCGTCTAGCCCATGCTTATATTTTATGTTCACCATGTGACCAGCCCAGCTATTTTTTCTTTGTGACAATGAGCCCAGTTTATTTTTTCTGAAGAATACCCAATCCAGGCCTACTTATTTTTCTACGCCCTGATGGGTTGTAACTCTTTCAAGACGCCTGCAAATCTTGAAAGTAATATGAAATGTGTTGTAAATATAAAAACAGATGACAAATTGGCAATTACTTTATAATTTTTGAATTTTATCACATTTTCAGATTCCTATTTCACTGGGCATTAACCTAATTTCAATATATCTTCAAAGTACTTTAAATCTGGCTCGACATTTCGGTATTAAAAATAGTTTGGAACCCACAGAAATATGCAAAATTGGCCCTGGCCAACCAAAAAACCGACTGCAATAAATTGCATAAGAAGTTTCCATGAGCTATATATAAATTATTAAAAAAAGAGGGAGTGGTCTGACTTGTGGGCCTGTTTAGTTGACACGTATGAAAGATTTTTTAGTTATTATATACGTCAACAAACGATTCTAGAAGATGTAACCGTTGGATGTCAACCCAACGACCGTCGTGTTTCTTCAATCTCTGATCTTCTTGCTCCAGCTGCCAAAGCAGCGCCGGCGGGACCGCCTACTCCCGCCTCCCGTGGCCGGCCGTGCTGCCGCGCAGGCCTCATCGCCCCCTACTACTCCCACCGCTGGCCAGGGCATCCCTCTACTCACCCACACCCCTGTTATTCTGCGGCAACGGCAGCCTCACACCGCAGCCGAACCGGTGAACGCTCGTACTCCTCCCCACGTGGGCATCCACTGTCGCGTCTTCCCCGGCTCCACGTCGTCCCCTTCCTAGGCCTCGCAGTCGTCCACCGCCGTGGTGCTCTCGGCGCGGCGTGGTCAATGTGGTCAACGACCGACTTCCATCAGAAGAGTACTGTACGTGGAGAGGCTGACACCTGGGTCCACGGCAGCCGCAAGGAAGTGCCTCCTTATTACGCGGAAAATAATTATTCCTCCACCTGACAGCAGGGACCCATCGGACGGGCCACCAGTATTTTGCAAAAAAAACGTTTCCCCTGACTGCTAGGACCCATCGGACGGGCCACCGTATTTCACGAAAAAACGTTCCCCCGCTGTCAGCTCAGACCCACCGGAAGTGCCTCCTTATTACGCACAAAAAAATGAATACTCCCCCGGCTAGCTGGGACCCACTGAGGGAGTCCTGGATTAGGGGGTGTTCGGATAGCCGGACTATACCTTCGCCGGACTCCTGGACTATGAAGATACAAGATTGAAGACTTCGTCCCGTGTCCGGATGAGACTTTCCTTGGCGTGGAAGGCAAGCTAGGCGATGCAGATATTCAGGATCTCCTACTATTGTAACCGACTCTGTGTAACCCTACCCTATCCGGTGTCTATATAAACCAGAGGGTTGTAGTCCGTAGGACAGAACAATCGTCATACACAATCATACCATAGGCTAGCTTCTAGGGTTTAGCCTCCTTGATCTCGTGGTAGATCTACTCTTGTACTACCCATATCATCAATATTAATCAAGCAGGAGTAGGGTTTTACCTCCATCGAGAGGGCCCGAACCTGGGTAAACATCGTGTCCCTCGTCTCCTGTTACCATCCGGCCTTGACGCACAGTTCGGGACCCCCTACCCGAGATCCACCGGTTTTGACACCGACATTGGTGCTTTCATTGAGAGTTCCTCTGTGCCGTCGCGAACAGGAAGGATGCCTCTTCCCATCTTTAAAGACAGCGCCATTACTAAGGAAGCCTTGGCTGTCGGCCAAACCTTCCGGCTAGGTGGTTTTCTCACGACCGCCTGTTCGGCCGTTGCGCCGACGGTGACCTCTCGGGTCATCGAAAGCAACCTTCACGTCAGCTCAGAACTCGCCGAGCAGTTGGATCCGATGGAGCTCTCTTCCGTAAACGAGCTCTTGGATCGCATCGCCACACTGGGGGTCGCTACATATTACGACCGGGTTGGGCTTAAACCCGATCTAAGAGAAATTAACTCTCCCCAAGTCACCCACCACGTTGCCGTGGTAGAGGCGCAGTGCGGCGACCCTTCATCTATCCTAAGGACTAGCTACGTCCGAATTCCCGAACCCTCCAGGCCGAATACCCGCGGAGGGGAGGATACAATCCAAGACCTGAGCTTAGAATCAGGCAATGGGCTAGACACATCGGACAACATCCAAGACTCCGGACTTCAGAGTTCGGAAGTTCTTCGGCCTCCGAATCATAAATTGGGTGAGGTCTCAGATTCAACGACACCCGCCCGCCCGATCATAAGCGATCTTTCCCAAATCAGGCAAAAGCCCGAAGAAACAGTACATCACTATTGGGCCAGATTCCTCCTGGTTATGAACAGGATAAAGGACTGCTGCGAGGGAGACGCAATTTCAATCTTTTGCAGTAATTGCACGGACGAGGGAATACTTAACGCCATAAGTCATCGTGATATTACACGCTTCGCTGACTTGGCGTCCATAGTACAAAAGTACTGTGCGATGGAAAGCGCTTGGAAAACCGAAATAAAATTTTGGGATAATCCGGCATTGAATAGCAATCCCGTCCGAACGAAGAGGGTGCATCACAGTAAGGCACCCGGATTAAATATCAAAAAGCCAAAACCCTCTAGAGGGCATGGAACCGTACTGGAAAGGTGGCTTGATGGACCCTGTAGAATTCACAGTACAGAGGACGCCACACCAACACACAGCCTTAGAGCATGTTGGATACTCCGGCAGGTGGCCAAGATTGGCGAGGACCTCCTAATTTCAAAGGCCGAAGAAAGCCAGCCCGAGGACACCAGTACCGCTCTCACAGTCTTCGAGACTTTCGCATCAAATAATATGCGAAAAAGAACACTCCGCAGCCTCACCGAAGTCTATCAAGTAGCAACAATAAACCCATGGAGTAACACTGCTATCACCTTCAACGCGAGTGACGAACCTAAATTCCGAACTGCCCGAGCACCAGCCGCATTGGTCCTCAGTCTCATAGTGGACGGCTGTCGCCTCGCAAAGGTACTCATGGATGGAGGCAGCGGATTGAACCTCATTTACGAGGAAACCCTCCAAAAGATGGAAATAGGCTGGAACCGCATTGAGCGAAGCAGCACAACCTTTAGAGGAATAATCCCCAGTCAGGAAGCGCGCTGCACTGGAAAGATCACACTAGATGTGGTGTTTGGCACGCCGGATAATTACAGGTCCGAAGAAGTCACACTCCAGGTGGCCCCGTTCAAAAGCGGATACCATGCTATATTAGGACGGGAGGCATTCACAGTTTTCCAAGCCATACCCCATTACGGGTACATGAAGCTCAAGATGCCTGGGCCAAACGGAATTATCACTCTCGCTAGTGATCCAAACATAGCACTCCGCGCCGAAAACAAGACAGCCGCATTGGCCCTTGAGGCACTATCCGAAACCTTAGCGGCCGAAGAACTGACCGCGCTGCGCTCCACGGTTAATAGGGATGATGTGATACTCGATAAGAGATCCAAATCCACATCCTTCAAACCAGCGGATGAAATAGTCAAATTCCAGGTCCATCCAACGGACCCCAATAAAACAGCCTCCATCGGGGCACGACTGAACCCTGATGTAGACGCCACACTGCGAGAGTTCCTACGAGAGAACTGGGACATTTTTGCTTGGCACCCTTCAGACATGCCAGGAATCCCACGCAGGCTGGCCGAACACAGCTTAAATATCCAGAAAGGATTCAAACCTATCAAACAAGCCCTTCGGCGCTTTTCCGAACCGAAGAGACAGGCTATGGGAGAGGAGCTAGCCAAGTTATTGGAGGCCGGATTCATTAGAGATATAAAACATCTGGACTGGCTAGCAAACCTGGTGATGGTACCAAAGAAGGACAAATCCTGGCGCATGTGCGTCGATTTTAAAGACTTCAATAAGGCCTGCCCAAAGGATCCCTTCCCCCTCCCTCACATAGATCAAATTATCGATGCCACTGCAGGACACGATTCGTTGTGTTTCCTCGATGCATACTCCGGTTAACATCAAATCAAGATGGCAGAATCAGACCAAGCCGCAACGGCATTCATCACACCATACGGCCCATTCTGCTACAACACAATGCCCTTTGGGCTAAAAAACGCCGGCGCAACATATCAGCGCATGATCCAAACATGTCTAGCAAACCAGATCGGCAAAACAGTGGAGGCGTACGTGGATGATGTGGTCGTCAAATCAAGACATGTCGAATCTCTAGTAGACGACTTGAGGCTTACATTCGATAACCTCCAAAAATACGACATCAAGTTGAATCCGGAAAAATGCATTTTCGGCGTTCCAGCCGGAAAGCTCTTGGGCTTCATTGTATCCGGTAGAGGAATCGAAGCAAATCCAGCCAAGATCCGAGCTTTGTCACAATTGGATGTCCCAAAAGACCTCAAACAAATACAGAAATTAACCGGATGCGTGGCGGCTCTAAGCCACTTCATCTCCCGCCTGGGAGAAAAGGCGCTGCCCCTTTACCGCCTCTTATGGCGCACCGAACACTTCGAGTGGACGGATGCCGCCACGGCCGGACTCGATGAAATAAAATCCATATTGGCAACAAACCTAGTCCCGGCCGCGCCAAACACCGGCGAGCCAATGCTATTGTACATCGCGGGAACCCATCAAGTTGTCAGCGCAGTGCTCGTCGTCGAGCGGGAAACGGACGGACACAAATTCCCCCTTCAAAGGCCGGTCTACTACGTGTCCACTGTCCTCACTCCATGCAAATCACGGTACCCACACTATCAGAAAATTGCATACGCAGTATTCATGGCATCCCGGAAGCTACGACACTACTTTCAAGAGTGCTCGATTACAGTAGCCTCGGAAGTACCACTCAATGACATTATCAATAACCGCGATGCAACGGGCCGGATAGCAAAATGGGCCATCGAGCTCCTCCCGTTCGACATAACCTACAAGCCACGACGAGCTATAAAATCGCAAGTATTGGCCGACTTCGTCGCAGAATGGACGGAGGCCGAACTCCCTAAAGAGTACGGCACATACTCAAACTGGATCATGCATTTCAACGGCTCCAAAATGTTGGCCGGACTGGGGGCCGGCGTCGTTTTGACATCCCCCACAGGAGACACAGTCCAATATGTACTCCAAATTATGTACACGGACTCCAACAATGCAGTCGAATATGAGGCCCTCCTACATGGTCTCCGGATGGCAGTATCCATGGGCATTCAACGCCTAGAGGTACGCGGGGATTCGAACCTCGCGATCTCCCAAATAAATGGCGACTTCGGCGCCAAGGATCCAAAAATGGCAGCTTACCGCAATGCCGTCCTAAAAAAGTCAGCTCGGTTCGAAGGGCTGGAGTTTCACCATATAGCCCGCGAAAATAATCAAGCAGCGGAGGTCTTGGCACGCATCGGAGCAAAACGCGATGCAGTCCCCCACCCCCAACATCTTTTTGGAAAGATTGTTCAAGCCATCCGTAACATGGGAGGGGGAACCCGCAATTAACAGCCCGGACGTAGCCGAACCACTCGACGCCGAACAACCTGACATAATCGGAGGTCCTGCCAACGAAATTACACCTTCAGCCCACGTAATAATGGCGGTTATCGCCCCATGGACAGAACCATTCCTAGCCTACCTTACTAGGCAGGAACTCCCAGAGGACCAAAATGAGGCCCGCTGCATAGTGCGGCGATCTAAAGCCTACAAAGTCCACGAGGGGGAGCTTTATAAGAAAAGCACTACCGGAGTCCTTCAAAGGTGCATCTCCGAAGAGGAAGGGCGGAATCTTCTGGCCGAAATTCACGCCGGACTCGGTGGCCATCACGCTGCTGCTCGGTCCCTTGTTAGCAAGGCTTTCGGCACAGGCTTCTATTGGCCGATGGCCCGAGCAGACGCTCAGGACCTAGTCCAACGATGCGTTGGTTGCCAACTTTTTGCCAACCAAAGCCATATGCCACCCACCGCACTCCAAACTATACCCATCACCTAGCCCTTTGCGGTCTGGGGGCTTGACATGGCCGGACCCCTTAAAGGTGGAACCCATAAGAAAAAATACTTACTGGTCATGGTGGATAAGTTCACCAAATGGATAGAAGCCAAGCCTGTCAAAACGGCTGAATCCGGACCCGTGATAGACTTCATATCCGGGGTTGTACACCGTTACGGCGTCCCTCACAGCATCATAACCGATAACGGTACAAATTTTACAGCTGATGAGGTAAAACTATGGTGCAAAAACATGGGCATCAAGCTCGACTATGCTTCAGTCTATCACCCACAAACCAATGGCCAGGTCAAACATGCAAATGGTCTTATCATGAGCGGCATCAAACCCAGACTAGTGCGGTCCCTCAAGGAATCTAACGCGCACTGGGTAGAGGAGCTCGACTCCGTACTCTGGGGGCTGCGGACCACGCCAAATCGCACCAACGGATACACACCATTCTTTATGGTGTACGGCGCAGAGGCAGTTCTGCCCTGCGACATAATTCATGACTCACCTAGAGTGCGCATGTACGAAGAAAGAGAAGCCGAGCTCGATCGTCAGGACAGCCTGGACGCCTTGGAGGAGGAGAGTGACGTGGCAAAATCCCGTTCCGCATTTTATCAACAACAGGACCGAAGATACCAAAGCAGAGAAGTACGGGCCAAAAATTACAATGTTGGCGAACTAGTTCTACGCCTGCCGGATAAGAAAAAGGACAAACTCAAGCCCAAATGGGAAGGTCCATTCATAATCGACCAAGTCCTGACTGGTGGAGCGTACCGCCTGCGAGATGCGTCGGATAACCGACTTGAGCCGAACCCGTGGAACGCCATACGTCTCCGAAGATTCTATGCCTACCGCCGGACTCCGTGTTCGTCTCCTTCCCCTGTCCATTTTTTACATTTTTCTGTCTTATATTTCTCTCCTTCCCCTCTTTTTCCTTTATAGCCCTTAAAAGGCTCACTACATGGCGCGCACTCGCGTTCATTTAACCTGGGGGCTTCTTTAACAGAAGCTTATTTATACGGGCTTCGTGCCCCACACATGTGTCAAACTTCCGCATGTACCTTTTTCTCACCATTATATGCATCGATATGACTTAAGTTTTGGCCAAGCTGGGTTGCTTGGCTCTTGTGCTTACCCCTACATTCCCGATTGTTCGGCTAGGTGGTAAAGGGAGCACCTCTGCGATTGTTACTGCCGGGTCAGCCGGATGTGTACCTCAGACTGGGTGAAGCCGAAAGCTAGCGTTCTTAAGGGAATATTCGGTCGGTGGAATAAAGATGATCTTTTTATTAATTTTCATGCGCCCCCAGATGCTTTTTCTGCGTTTTACGCAGTCCGGACATGCACTTTAGGGCATGCCTCCCCAGCGAAAGGAACCCTTAACGGAACTATTCTCTCTGGAAGATGTTTCTTACTAACCATGTAATATAACATAACTAGTTGGGCACTTGTCTGATAAAGCACTAATGACCCATACGCCTGGTCTCCATGCATACCACGGTTCTTGTATAACCGCTATGGTATTCGGACACACTCCGGACCGTCAGGTCCCGAGGTTGAAGCGAAAAGGTCGGCAACGACAAATGATCTACAATCCGGCTAGAAGGCATTACATATGTCAATTCAAAATTACAGAGTCATTTCGACTGATTGTATTCCTCCTCTATACCATCTAACAGGCTGTCTAATTTACAGTCCTGCTGGGAATACTTTGCGGCCAATTCCACTTGGTCGTACACTAAGCTTATAGGGATCTCCTTCCCGTCAGGCCCCACCGGTCCGACCTCGGCCATATGGTTTGGGTCAGACTTTGTAAAACGGGTGTTCACCATAGCCCAGGCCTCTCTAGCGCCTTGTCGGCAGGCCGATACCATCCACAACCGGAAGCACCGCCGAGCTCCCTTCAACTTCTCTGCAAGCTCTCAAGGCCATCGGGCGTCGAGTGGGCAGGCCATAAGGCTTGGGCAACGCCTTGCATTGCCCGCCGAATTCGCTCGTGCAGTTGCAGGAGTTCGGGAAGAAGGTCACCCGTAGAACTGAGCATCTCCTCTGCAGGACGACCTGTGAGCATACCTACAGACAATACTCTGTTATTCGACTTCCTCTCCGAACTCATTTTTCAAAGTTCGTTCAAGCACTTACTAAATATGCCGCGTCGAAGCCGCTGATTCTCCTTCATGGAGTCCGACAGCTGGCCACGAACGTACTTAAGTTCAACATCCAGCTTGGTGTTGGCATCCTGGAGATCATTCTTCTCTCGCCTCACCTTTGTCAACGTACTCTCACCAGCCTCTAACCGGCGCAAGAGTTGTTGCTTCTCCAGATCAAGTCCGGCGCCATCTGCAACATCAATTGTCAGATTTGCACCCAAACCGTACAATACTAATCTTTCGAAGTGTATCTTACCTGAGGGGGTCCCTTTAGGCTCCCCTGTTGTGGCTAGTGCGGCCTCTAGTTGGGCCTTGCACTTTTCCAGCTCCTGGGACAGCACGGTGTTCTTCTCGGTAAGAACCTGCATGTTATATGATCCTTAAATCAGTTACTTTAACTGTTTCAATTCTCGGGGCCTACTAGTATATATATATATATATATATATATATATATATATATATATATATATATATATATATATATATATATATATATATATATATATATATATATTTAACCAAAATTTTCTTACCCGTATGTCTTTCCCATACTGCTCCGTGGCTCTGGCTAAACCATCTTGAGCGGCATGGAGGTACACATCTCCCGAATTAAAGGCATCTAAAGCCTCTTGGGAGAAACAAGCGTCGCGTAAAATTGTCTGGCAACGCCTGTGGTTCATGGCACTATCCACTTCAGAATTTGTGGCAGACAGCATGTCCGCATCCTCTGTCGGAGGAGCGCCCGGTGCACATCTTGTGCTCGCCTCCGCTTCCGGGCCGGTCACTGGAACCTGGCTGGTGGAAGCGCGATTGGCATCCTCTCCGGATATAGTACGGCGAGGTCTCTTCGTCCTGAAAAAGGCACAAACGTTAATATGCCCTGGCGAAATAATGTCGCGGAAACGGAGAATGCGTTACCTTTGCGCCGGCATCTCGGTCCGGACTGCATCTCTTTTTTCCCCACGGGGCCCTGTGGCCCCTCATGGGCCAGCCGCCGCAGGTTCGCCTTCCCGCCTCGGGAATCTCCCCTGTGAAACACGGTTGTTGTTAGAAACGTCGGAATACGGGAAAATGGAATCCCCTTCAAGGGAATAAAGACTCCGGTTTCTGTCACCTGGGAGGCCGGGATTAACCCGGGGTAATCAGCCACAATAGCGACCAAGGTGTTGTCCTTGCTTAGCTGATGAAACACCCCGTCGATAAGCTCCACCGATATGTCCGGATCCTCTTCAGAGTCCGGATCGAGGGACCGTTCTGGGTCCTCGGGTTGTGGAGGACGGCTGCTTATATCTTTCACTTCCTGTCGCAGTTCCTGCATTGAAGTCGTCAGACTACGTATCTGACCATGGAAGTATCAAATAAAGAGGCAAGCGCAGTTGTTCGTTTACCGAACTTGGAGGTTCATACATAGTGAATCCAGCCCGTGGGTTAACGCGGAGGAACTCCTCATTCTCTCCCTTGTACAAAGAGGACAGAACCTTTATTAGGGAGGCAGCCGAGTCCGGCCCTTTATGGCCGTAACGCGTGGCGTCATCCTCCCCATTGAAATCCCACATTGGGCGGCCTCTGTATTGAAGCAGCTGCACCCCTCGCGTAATGCACGCGGCCATGACTCCGATCATGGTTAGTCCGGAATGAGCCAACAGTCTTATCCGGCCTATCAGGTAAAGGACGTCCCTGTCGCTTTCTCTCTGAGAGCTCTGTGGGCGCCAGCTCAGGCGTTTCTTCAAGGGAGCACTGTTGAACTCAGGGAGACCGGCCCGGATAGGGTCCGGCAGTGGGACGTTGTCTATGTAAAACCATTCCGAAGACCAGTCCTCGGACGCTTTCTTCGGGGTTCCGGATAGGTATCCGGTCCCGGCGATGCGCCATACTTCGGCTCCGCCCACTTGCTATATAGACCCCTCTTGAGAACGGGGCACCAGGCAGAATATCTTCTTCCACAGCGCGAAATGAGCCTCGACGCCTAAGAATAGCTCGCAAAGGGCAACGAAGCCCGCAATGTGTAACACGGAGCTGGGCGTGAGATGATGCAGCTGGAGGCCATAGAACTCCAGAAGCCCGCGGAGAAATGGATGGATTGGAAATCCCAGTCCCCTTATCAGATAGGGGACAAGGCACACCCGTTCTCCTTTAGAAGGATTGGGGGTGTTCTCCGCTTGTTTTCCGCCACGGTAGGTGGCGAGACCGGCTCGGACCGGGACCATGTATGCCTGAGGGAGGAATCCCTTGGCCTGAAGCGACACTAACTCGCTATGCGGAATGGTGCAACTCTCCCAATCCCCAGGCTTGGGACCGGAGGGGCGAGGGGAGGAGCTGCGACGGCTGGACATGTTGGAATGGACCTTAGCTGGGAAAGCTCTGATGATAACTCGCGGAGAGGAGAAGATGCGGTTCGGATCTAAATCCCCATCCCGTTAAATAGGAGGCTCATTTGTATGGCTAGGGGCGTGGATGTAAGAACGCCCCAGGCTTTACGCATTCGTTCAACACGTGGAAGACAGCCATTATTAGGCGCATAAGCCAAGGAGCGCTACAAAAATCGGACATTATTCGTACAGGTACATAGAATTCGGGAAAGAACCCGCCTTGCAATGCCGAAGACAATTTGCGCGTCGGACTCGTCGTCATTGAAGCCTGGTTCGGGGTCTACTGAGGGAGTCCTGGATTAGGGGGTGTTCGGATAGCCGGACTATACCTTCGCCGGACTCCTGGACTATGAAGATATAAGATTGAAGACTTCGTCCCGTGTCCGGATGAGACTTTCCTTGGCGTGGAAGGCAAGCTAGGCGATGCGGATATTCAAGATCTCCTACTATTGTGATCGACTCTGTGTAACCCTAACCCTATCCGGTGTCTATATAAACCGGAGGGTTGTAGTCCGTAGGACAGAACAATCGTCATACACAATCATACCATAGGCTAGCTTCTAGGGTTTAGCCTCCTTGATCTCGTGGTAGATCTACTCTTGTACTACCCATATCATCAATATTAATCAAGCAGGCGTAGGGTTTTACCTCCATCGAGAGGGCCCGAACCTGGGTAAACATCGTGTCCCTCGTCTCCTGTTACCATCCGGCCTTGACGCACAGTTCGGGACCCCCTACCCGAGATCCGCCGGTTTTCACACCGACACCCACCTTGGTGGGAGGCTGACTTGTGGGCCTACTAAGTTAACGGGGACGAAGGGCTTTGTCAACTTAGTCAATATGAACGATTCTAGCTCCAGTGACCGTACGATGTCCATCCAACGGCCGTAGTGCTTCTTCAACCTCTGGTTTTCTTGCTCCAGCCGCCCAAAGCAGCGCCGGTCATGCCGCATGCTCCTGCCTCCCGTGGCCGGATGTGCTGCCGCGGAGGCCTCACCGCCCCCTACTATTCCCACCGCTGGCCAGGCCCTGTGGCGACGGCAGCCTCACACCGCAGCCGAACCAGTGAACCCTCATACTCCTCTCCGCGCGGGCTTCCACTGCCGCGTCTTCCCCGGCTCCGCGTCATCCCCTTCCTAGGCCTCGCTGTCGTCCACCGCCGTGGTGCTCTCGGCGTGGCGTGGTCAATGTGGTCAACGAATGACTTCCATCGGAAGAGTACTGTGCGTGGAGGCGCTGACAGCTGGGTCCACGGCCGCAGCAAGGAAGTGCCTCCTTATTACGCGCAAAATAATTATTCCTCCACCTGACAGCGGGGATCCACAGGACGGGCCACCGTATTTCACGAAAAAAACATTTCCCCCTTGACTGCTGGGACCCACCAGCTACACCTTCGCACGCAAGGAAGTGCGTCCGGGCAAAAAAAAACGATTCGCCCCCTGACTGCTGGGACCCACCAGCTACATCTTTGCAGGCAAGGAAGTGCCTGACAGTCGGGACCCACCTGGTCGAAGCGTACGTAGCGTTGTCATTCTGGTCGCGAACGTGTACACACATATATACTGGTGGATGTAGAGGCGCGCACGTGTCGTAGTAGAGGCGCGCACATAGCATGTACATGTACGTACAGCGGCCAGGGTGCAAGAAAGAAAATACGGCCACGTACGTACATACGGGCAGGGTCTCAAACGCCTACTCGCGCATACGTACGGCGAGGGCTCGTGTACATGGCTGGGTCAGAACGGAGAAACAGCGTCGTCGTCGTGCTCATGGGGAGGCAACGGAATGCATCGTGTTCATGGGGAGGCAACGGAATGCACTGTGTTCATCGGGAGGCAACGGAACGCGTGGGAGCCAACCACCTAGGTCGGAACGGAATGCGTGGTTGTGTTCATCGGGAGGGCTCGGACGGAACAGGCGATGGAAATGAGGCCTGGCGTACCGCAGAACGGAGGAAATGTCCTTGTGTTTGACCGTCCACGTTCGAAACGGGATCATGTTCATCGGGAGGGGTCTGGCGTACCACAAAACGGAGGAAACAGACCTCCTACAGTCGAAACGGGGGTCCTGTTGATCGGGAGGGGTATGGCGTACTGCAAAACGGAGGAAACAGACTTGTGTTGGAGCTCTACGGTCGAAACAGGGGTCCTTTTCATCGGGAGGGGTGTGGTGTACCGCAAAACGGGACTCCACAGGATACTGTTCATCTCCACCGTCGACCTCCTCCAGCCTCCACGGGCTACCGTTGCTACCTCTTGAGCTTGCGTTGGTTTTCCCCGAAGAGGAAATGATGATGCAGCAGAGTAGTGTAAGTATTTCCCTCAGTTTTTGAGAACCAAGGTATCAATCCAGTAGGAGGCCACGCGCAAGTCCCTCGTACCTACACAACACAAAGAGCTCAACGCAACCAACGCGATTAGGGGTTGTCAATCCCTTCACGGTCACTTATGAAAGTGAGATCCGATAGATAATATTTTTGGTATTTTTGATATAAAGATGCAAAGAGAAAAGTAAAAGATAAAGTAAAACAAAGCAAGATTAAAAGTGATAGAGATTGATATGGCAAGAATAGACCCGGGGGCCATAGGTTTCACTAGTGGCTTCTCTCAAGAGCATAAGTTTTCTACGGTGGGTGAACAAATTACTGTTGAGCAATTGACAGAATTGATCATAGTTATGAGAATATCTAGGCATGATCATGTATATAGGCATCACGTCCGTGACAAGTAGATCGAAACGATTCTGCATCTACTACTATTACTCCATTCGTCGACCGCTATCTAGCATGCATCTAGAGTATTAAGTTAAAAACAGAGTAACGCTTTAAGCAAGATGACATGATGTAGAGAGATAAATTCATGCAATATGAAGTAAACCCCATCTTGTTATCCTCGATGGCAACGATACAATACGTGTCTTGTTGCCCCTTCTGTCACTGGGAAAGAACACCACAAGATCGAACCCAAAGCTAAGCACTTCTCCCATGGCAAGAACTACCAATCTAGTTGGCCAAACCAAACGAATAATTCGAAGAGACTTGCAAAGATAACCAATCATACATAAAAGAATTCTGAGAAGATTCAAATATTATTCATAGATAGACTTGATCAAAAACCCACAATTCATCGGTCTCAATAAACACACCGCAAAAGAAGAAGATTACATCGAATAGATCTCCACGAGAGAGGGGGAGAACATTGTATTGAGATCCAAAAAGAGAGAAGAAGCCATCTAGCTAATAACTATGGACCCGAAGGTCTGAGGTAAACTACTCACACTTCATTGGAGAGGCTATGATGATGTAGAAGCCCTCTGTGATGACGGCCCTCTCCGGCGGAGCTCCGGAACAGGCCCCAAGATGGGATCTCGTGGATACAGAAAGTTGCGGCGGTGGAATTAGGTTTTTGGCTCCTGTTCTGATCGTTTGGGTTTACGTGGATATATATAGGAGGAAGGAGTACGTCGGTGGAGCACCGAGGGGCCCACGAGGCAGGGGGCGCCCCTACCCTCGTGACTGCCTCCGGTACCTCTTAGTAGGGTCCAAGTCTCCTGCGTCATAATCGGGAAGAAAATCACGTTCCAAAAATGATTTTTCTGTTTGGACTCCGTTTGATATTCTGTTTCTTCGAAACCCTGAAATAGGCAAAAAACAACAATTCTAGGCTGGGCCTCCGGTTAATAGGTTAGTCCCAAAAATAATATAAAAGTGGATAATAAAGCCCAATATAGTCCAAAACAGTAGATAATATAGCATGGAGCAACCAAAAATTATAGATACGTTGGAGACGTATCAGGCATCCCCAAGCTTAATTCATGCTCATCCTCGAGTAGGTAAATGATAAAAAGAGAATTTTTGATGCGGAGTGCTACTTGGCATACTTTCAATGCCAAATTTCTTAATTGTGGTATGAATATTTAGATTAGAAAGATTCAAGACAAAAGTTCATATTGACATAAAGAATAATAACATTTCAAGCATACTAATAAAGCAATTATGTCTTCTCAAAATAACATGGCCAAAGAAAGTTATCCCTACAAATTCATATAGTCTGGCTATGCTCCATCTTCACCACACAAAGTATTTAAATCATGCACAACCCCGATGACAAGCCAAGCAATTGTTTCATACTCTAGCTTTTTCAAAACTTTTTCAACCTTCAACGCAATACATGAGCGTGAGCCATGGATATAGCACTTATATGTGGAATAGAACGGTGGTTGTGGAGAAGACAAAAAGAGGGGAAGACAGTCTCACATCAACTAGACGTATCAATGGGCTATGGAGATGCCCATTAATAGATATCAATGTGAGTGAGTAGGGATTGCCATGCAACGGATGCACTAGAGCTATAAGTATATGAAAGGTCAACAAAAGAAACTAAGTGGGTGTGCATCCAACTCGCTTGCTCACGAAGACCTAGGGCATTTTGAGGAAGCCCATCATTGGAATATACAAGCCAAGTTCTATAACGAAAAAATCCCACTAGTATATGAAAGTGACATAACGAGTGACTCTCTATCATGAAGATCATGGTGCTACTTTGAAGCACAAGTGTGGTAAAAGGATAGTAACATTGCCCCTTCTCTCTTTTTCTCTCATTTTTTTATTTGGGCCCTTTTCTTTTTTTTGCCTCTTTTTTTATTTTTTTTATTTTTCGTCCGGAGTCTCATCCCGACTTGTGGGGGAATCATGGTCTCCATCATTCTTTCCTTACCTGGGACAATGCTCTAAAAATGATGATCATCACACTTTTATTTTTCTTACAACTCAACAATTACAATTCGATACTTAGAACAAATATGAATCTATATGAATGCCTCCGGCGGTGTACCGGGATATGCAATGAATTAAGAGTGACATGTACGAAAGAATTATGAATGGTGGATTTGCCACAAATACAATGTCAACTACATTATCATGCTAGCAATATGACAATAATGGAGCGTGTCATAATAAACGGAACGGTGGAAAGTTGCATGGCAATATATCTCGGAATGGCTAGGGAAATGCCATAATAGGTAGGTATGGTGGCTGTTTTGAGGAAGGTATATGGTGGGTGTATGATACCGGCGAAAGGTGCGCGGTATTAAAGAGGCTAGCAATGGTGGAAGGATGGGAAAAAGTGCATATAATCCATGGACTCAACATTAGTCATAAAGAACTCATATACTTATTGCAAAAATCTAGAAGTCATGAAAGCAAAGTATTATGCGCATGATCCTAGGGGGATAGATTGGTAGGAAAAGACCATCGCTCGTCCCCGACCGCCACTCATAAGGAAGACAATCAATAAATAAATTATGCTCCGACTTCATCACACAACGGTTCACCATACGAGCATGCTACAGGAATCACAAACTTCAACACAAGTATTCTTTAAATTCACAAATACTTCCACTAGCATGACTCTAATATTATCACCTCCATATCTCAAAACACTTATCATTCTTCAATCTTTTCTTAGTATTCAACGCACTTAAAAGAAAATTTCACAAATCATGAATACCAAGCAAGTTAATATTTAAGCAAATTACCATGCTATTACGACTCTCGAAATAATTTAAGTGAAGCATGAGAGATCAATAGTTTCTTTAAAACAAACCACCACCGTGCTCTAAAAGATCTAAGTGAAGCACATAGAGGAAAATTATATAGCTCAAAAGATATAAGTGAAGCACATAGAGCAAAACTACATAGCTCAAAAGATATAAGTGAAGCACATAGAGTATTCTAACAAATTTTAATACATAGATGACTCTCTCAAAAGGTGTGTACAGCAAGGATGATTGTTGCACACTAACAAACAAAGACACAAATAATACAAGACGCTCCAAGCAAAACACATATCATGTTGGTGAATAAAAATATAGCTCCAAGTAAATTACTGATGGAAGTGGACGAAAGAGGGGATGCCTTCCGGGGCATCCCCAAGCTTTGACTTTTTGGTGTCCTTGCATTATCTTGGGGGTGCCATGGGCATCCCCAAGCTTAGGATCTTGCCACTCCTTGTTCCATAATCCATCAAAAGAATCCACCCAAAACTTGAAAACTTCACAACACAAAACTCAATAGAAATCTCGTGAGCTCCATTAGAGAAAGAAAACATAAAACCACTTCAAGGTACTGTAATAAACTCATTCTTTATTTATTTTGGTGTTAAACCTACTTTATTACAACTTCTCTATGGATTATAAACTATTTTACTAACCATAGATTCATCAAAGTAAGCAAACAACACACAAAAAAAGAATCTGTCAAAAACAGAACAGTCTGTAGTAATCTGTAACTAACGCAAACTTATGGAACTCCAAAAAATCTACCAAAATTAGAAGACCTAGAAAATTTGTTTATTGATCAGAAGAAATTGGAATCAGTATTTTATCATGTTGTGATGATTTTTAATAATTCGGGCACTGAACGCAAAGTTTCTGGAAATTACAGCAAGATCAAATAACTATCATCGAAGAAGATCCAATAGGTCTAGCTTGGCACAAACACTAATTAAAACACAAAACCACATCCAAACAGAAGGTAGATGGGTTATTTATTCAACGACAGAAAGGAAATATATTGGGTTGTCTCCCAACAAGCGCTTTTCTTTAAAGCCTTTTTAGCTAGGCATTGAGATTTCAATGATGCTCACATAAAAGACAAGAATTGAAGCACAAAGAGAGCATCATAAAGCATGTGACGACCACATCTAAGTATAACATACTTCCTATGCATAGGCATCTCATAGGAAAACAAATCAAGGCAAGCAAAAACTAGCATATGCAAGGAAGCGGAAAGAGACAATAACAATCTCAACATAACGAGAGGTAATTTAGTAACATGAAAGTTTCTACAACCATATTTTCCTCTCTCATAATAATTACATGTAGGATCATAGGAAAATTCAACAATATAGCTGTCACATAACATATTCTCAACATGACCCACATGCATGCAAAGTTGACACTCTTCCAAAATAGTGGGATTATCATTAACTAAAGTCATGATCTCTCCAAACCCACTTTTATCGTGAACATTCTCCAAATATGTGGGATCTAAAGTTGACACTATTCTGAACCCACTTTCAATATTATTGCAAACAATATTATCAATCTCATATTCATCATGGGGCTTAAATAAATTTTCAAGATCATAAGAAGAATTACCCCAATCGTGATCATTGCAACAAGTAGTAGACATAGCAAAACTAGCATCCCCAAGCTTAAGGTTTTGCAACTTATTAGCACAATTGACATCAAAAGAATTTATAATAAAATCATTGCAATCATGCTTTTTATTTGAAGATCTATCGTGAGTCACTTCACAGATTTTAGGCAAAACCTTATAAAGATAATCTAGTACATCCAAACCACTAGGAACTGGTTCATCATAATTGGATCTCTTAAAAAGATTGGCAAGCGGATGAGGATCCATAGATATTGGCTTCTCTGTTTAGGAATAAATACCCAACTATTTCAACCAAACAAGCAAACGAGCCAAGTAAGACATAAAGGCGAACGGAAAAGAGAGGGCGAATAAAACGGTAAGGGTGAAGTGGGGGAGAGGAAAACGAGAGGCTAATGGCAACTAATGTAACGCGAGAGATAGGGATTGTGATGGGTACTTGGTATGTTGACTTTTTGCGTAGACTCCCCGGCAACGGCGCCAGAAATGGCTCGTTGTCGGGAGTCCAAATCTTCACTTGACTTTTGCGTAAGCCTCCCCGACAACGGCACCAGAAATTCTTCTTGCTACCTCTTGAGCTTGCGTTGGTTTTCCCCGAAGAGGAAAGGATGATGCAGCAGAGTAGCGTAAGTATTTCCCTCAGTTTTTTAGAACCAAGGTATCAATCCAGTAGGAGGCCACGCGCAAGTCCCTCGTACCTACACAACACAAAGAGCTCAACGCAACCAACGCGATTAGGGGTTGTCAAACCCTTCACGGTCACTTACGAAAGTGAGATCCGATAGATAATATTTTTGGTATTTTTGATATAAAGATGCAAAGAGAAAAGTAAAAGATAAAGTAAACAAAGCAAGATTAAAAGTGATAGAGATTGATATGGCGAGAATAGACCCGGGGGCCATAGGTTTCACTAGTGGCTTCTCTTAAGAGCATAAGTTTTCTACGGTTGGTGAACAAATTACTGTTGAGCAATTGACAGAATTGAGCATAGTTATGAGAATATCGAGGCATGGTCATGTATATAGGCATCACGTCCGTGACAAGTAGATCGAAACGATTCTGCATCTACTACTATTACTCCACTCATCGACCGCTATCCAGCATGCATCTAGAGTATTAAGTTAAAAGCAGAGTAACGCTTTAAGCAAGATGACATGATGTAGAGAGATAAATTCATGCAATATGAAATAAACCCCATATTGTTATCCTCGATGGCAACGATACAATACATGTCTTGCTTCCCCTTATGTCACCGGGAAAGAACACCGCAAGATCGAACCCAAAGCTAAGCACTTCTCCCATGGCAAGAACTACCAATCTAGTTGGCCAAACCAAACGGATAATTCGAAGAGACTTGCAAAGATAATCAATCATACATAAAAGAATTCTAAGAAGATTCAAATATTATTCATAGATAGACTTGATCATAAACCCGCAATTCATCGGTCTCAACAAACACACCGCAAAAGAAGAAGATTACATCGAATAGATCTCCACGAGAGAGAGGGAGAACATTGTATTGAGATCCAAAAGGAGAGAAGAAGCCATCTAGCTAATAACTATGGACCCGAACGTCTGAGGTAAACTACTCACACTTCATCGGAGAGGCTATGATGATGTAGAAGCCCTCCGTGATGACGGTCCTCTCCGGCGGAGCTCCGGAACAGGCCCCAAGATGGGATCTCGTGGATACATAAAGTTGCGGCGGTGGAATTAGGTTTTTGGCTCCTGTTCTGATCGTTTGGGGGTACGTGGATATATATATAGGAGGAAGGAGTACGTCGATGGAGCACCGAGGGGCCCATGAGGCAGGGGGCGCACCCTGTAGGGGGGGCGCCCCTACCCTCGTGACCGCCTCCGGTACTTCTTGGAGTAGGGTCCAAGTCTCCTGCGTCATAATCGGGAAGAAAATCACGTTCCAAAAAGGATTTTCTGTTTGGACTCCGTTTGATATTCTGTTTCTTCGAAACACTGAAATAGGCAAAAAAACAGCAATTCTGGGCTGGGCCTCCGGTTAATAGGTTAGTCCCAAAAATAATATAAAAGTGGATAATAAAGCCCAATATAGTCCAAAACAGTAGATAATATAGCATGGAGCAATAAAAAATTATAGATACGTTGGAGACGTATCAACCGTCGACCTCGTCCAGCCTCCACGGGCTCCTGTTCATCCAGCCTCCACCGCGTGCTACTTCACCGGCTACTGTTCAACCACCCCTCCACCATCTACTGTTCATCCAGCCCTCCACACCACGGCGTCCTGTTCAACCACCCCTCCACGGGCACCCCTCCACTGTCTACTATTCATCCAGCCCTCCACACCACGGGGTCATGTTCAACCACCCCTCCACAGGCACCCCTCCACCGTATACTATTCATCTAGCCCTCCACCACACCACGGGGTCCTGTTCATCCAGAGGCAACGCCACCGCTCACTGTTCATCCAAACCCCCCCCCCCCCCCCCCCCGCCTCGCAACGCTCACTGTTCATCCCAGAGGCAGCATCGATCGGCTTCAGTTAGCAGCAGTAGCGAAGGAATCGCTCGATTGGGTTCAGTTAACAGCCATCGATCGATCGCTCGGGTTCAGTAACGCGTAGCCTGCAGTGCAATCTCTCGGGTTCAGTTAGAGCCCAACGCCTCGCTCGGGTTCAGTTAGAGCCAACGCCTCCTGTCGGTGTACTAGAGTAGGGGTACCCTAGTATCCCGAACTTGTGCACGGGCAGTCGCAGCGCCCCGCGGCAAGGCCTGCCGGGTGACCGCCAAGGACCCTCATGGTTCCTTTGGAGCCATTCAAGAACAAAGTATTTAAGCAAAGGAGACAAGGCCCCGGCAAGAGGAGCTTGCCGAGAAGGCCAACCAAGGCATCTCAAGGAACTTGCCGCGACGCTCCACGCGTCCCGGCAAGACCCGGCGAGCGACAAGCTCCCGGACACGGCAAGACAACGGCCGCGGCAAGGCGTTTGCCGCGGCTAGCAACCACTCTGTACCTGCGCTCCAGCTCACCCACCAACGTGTCGCTCTGAGACCCTTCCAAGCGTACGTGGCGGGAGGCTGTGCAGCCAGGGGTGCACTGTGGCAGGCGGCGCTGACAAGATCGCCATCGTGGCGAGCGGTGGCGTCCCTGGCGGTCCCTTTTCTGCACTGTGTGGGCGACATAGATAGGCATTTAATGCCCTTGTCCCCTGCCGTCAGGGTTAGGTATGATACACTGTGTAGGTAGCTGTACCTACCGCAGCACCTTTCCATTTTTGCCCTTGCCTACGTTGCCACCTGTTGGAGACCCCTTGAGCATATAAAAGGAGGCCCATGCACAACGTAGGGGAGGGGAGGAGCAGAACACCCACGCTCGGTCTCGTTAGCTGCTTGTGTGTACTGTAGCACTCAGCGCTCCCGAGCAAGAACTCAATACAAACCACAAAGCAGCGGTAGGAGTATTATCTCTCCGGAGAGCTCCGAAGCTGGGTAAAAACCGCTCGTGTGCCTCGCCTCGATCTGCTCTTCGTGCGGCCTCCGCCCCCCGCCGAACCGAGAAGGGGCTCCGTCCCCATAGGTGCTCGCGGAGGCAGACTTCCCCGACATCTTTGGCGCGCCAGGTAGGGGGGCGTCGAGGTTGTGTGAACCTGATCCGGCGTTCACACGAGCTAGATCTTCATCGACTTCATCGACATGCCGCCGAAGAAGAAGGCTTCGGAGGCGGCTGCTCCATCCGCGTCGAACCCACCGCCGCCGGAGCAAACGGCTGGTGGGGAAGACGCCGGCGGAAGAACGGGCGCCGACGAGGGAGCCCACGGTGCCGCCAGGTCCAAGGACAAGGCTGCGCTGCCCATCGGCGGTGTAGCCGGCTCCCACGACGACCGAGCGTCCGTAGATGCACCGCGCCCATCTCAGGAGGCGCAGGACCGGCAGCGTCGAGGTACTCATGGTACCATACGCTCGCTGGACCCAGATCGAGCTGGCGGATCTCGGGATGCTCCAGGCCAGCATGCGCGCCAACGTGCTGGCGCGAGCGAGGCACGGTCGCCTGGACGGGATATTGCTTCTTCTAACGCAGTTAGAAGTCCGAGCGTATCCCGCTCCTCGCACCGTTCGCCACCGCTACCCGCCACTCTAGCAGAAGCTTTGGCGCGATCTCAACGGCTCATAGACTTCCCTCCAACGCCAGACAAGATCGACGACTGGAGGGCCACCATTCAGAGTCTCATCGGCTTCGCCAACGGCGACACTCCACGGCAGCCGACTATGTCGCAGCCGCGGCAAGTCAGCCAGGCGCGACCCGATGGCGACAAGACAGGTGGGGGTGCAACCACTGTGCACTCTCCGCCCCGAAGGCCAAGATCGCCGACTCGCCGGGTCCACCGCGACAGCGACTCCACTGCTTCATCAGATCCGCGAGCTCGCCGCGATCAGCGCCAAGTTCTTCACGAACGGCAGCAAGAAGACGCTCGTACTCGCATCGAGCGCCGAAGAGAAGCGCGACGTCAGTCAGACCAGCGCGCTGGGCCCACTGTCGAAATGCATGCGCCAGGGGAACCAAGCGACCTGCCGTACGCGGTAGGTTGCCCTGCGTTTACCCGTGAGCTGCGGCAAGTCTAGTGGCCCAGCACGAAGAATTTCAAGCCAGACGTACCCGAGAAGTACGACGGCAAGTTGCATCCGTCGGAGTTCCTCAACATCTACACCATCGCGGTGCAAGCTGCTGGGGGGTGGGACGACAAGATCCTTGCCAACTACTTCCCGCTGGTGCTCAAGCCCAACGTCAGGTCCTGGCTCATGCACTTGCCGGACAACTCCATATCTTCCTGGGCAGACCTATGCCATCAGTTTGTCGGCGCCTTTACAGGCGACCACAAACCTCATGGCCAGGAGAGTGATCTTCATCTGCTCTCCCAGAAGGAAGGGGAGCCCCTGCGGAAGTACACCCAGAGATTCAGCCAAGTGCAACGCAACATCCCAGATGTCCACCCTGCCGCGGTCATCAGCGCGTTCCATCAGAACGTGCGTAACCGCAGGATGCGGGAGGAGATGGCGATGTGCAAGATCAGAGACGTCAGTGAGCTGTATGCCCTGGCCGACAGATGTGCACGTGCCGAGGAAGGGAGGAAACTCCCCAGAGAGAATGCAGGAACAGGAGGATCTGACAGCGATGATGCTGCCCCGGCAAATAAAAATCGGCGGTGGAACAACAGGAAGAGGAAAGGCAAAGATGTGCTAGTTGTTGAGCAGTCCGGCAGCGACGGTGGCGCCAAGAAAGCCAAAGATGGTAGCTCCGGCAAGGAGGTTGCCGCATGCGCCAACTGCCAGGCTGTGGCGGCCGCCGACAAGCAGTACGGCACCAACAAACAGTACTGCAAGATCCACCGCACCAAGGGCCATGACCTCCAGAGCTGCAAGAAGGTCGAGCAGCTTGTCGAGCTGCAAAAGGCCGAGTACGAGCGGCGCGACAAGGAGAAAGCCCAAGGAGGTGCTGGAGGATCCGGTACGAAGCGCACCGGCCGGGGAGGACGCTGCGGCAAGGACAAGCAGCGGCAAGGAGACAGACCTCCCTGCGGCCACGACAAGGATGAAGATGACGACGACGAAGATATGGATGATGACGAAACTAGTGAGCGGGAGTTCCAGAAAGCCACAGAAGTCTTGTGCGTTGACGGCGGTGCTTCTCTGCATACTTCACACCGCCAACTCAAGCAGTGGGTGCGGGAAGTCAATACGGCAGAACCACCCGTTGAGTCGCGCAAGCTTCTGAAATGGTCCAGCACGCCTATCATCTTTGATATTGAGGACCACCCTGATCGCACAACTGCGGTCGGGTGTTTGCCGATGTTGGTCTCACCAACTACCCGCAACCTCAAGGTCACTAAGATGCTAGTTGACGGCGGGGCCGGCTTGAACCTGATCTCCTCCGCTGTGCTCCGGAAACTCCAAGTCCCTGACAGCGAGCTCGAAGAGACCGGCACATTCCAAGGAATCAACCTGGGAAGGAGCAAGCCGAAGGGGAAGATTACGCTACCGGTGACATTTGGCAGCGAGTTGAACTTCAGGACTGAGAGGATCACTTTTGACGTTGCCGATTTTCCATTGCCTTACAATGGGATTCTCGGTCGTCCAGCGCTCGCCAAGTTCATGGCGGCCTCTCACTACGCGTACAACATGCTGAAGATACCAGGCCCGATAAGTGTCATCTCTGTCCCTGGTGACAAGAAAGATGCTCTTATCTGTGCCGACAAGATCTACCGAGAAGCAGCAGCCGCAACGGATCGCGAGACACTTGCCGCTGAAGCTCTCGGGGGGAAGAAGAAGACCAAGTCCGGCAAGAGTTCTGATGCCCACTCCGGCAAGCGCACCTCTTCGGCGTGCTGCGCTACCGTCGAGGACACACCATCGAGCTCCACCGGTAAGTGTAATAAGGCAATGGCAGCTCCGCCAGCGACCAAGAAGGTGTCCGCCAAGGAGGACGGCACTGGTGGTACTTTCACCATCAGTGCCACTCTCGACCCTAAATCGGAAAGCGCGCTCAATGCTTTCCTGCAGGCGAACGTCGATGTGTTTGCATGGCAACCGTCTGACATCCCCGGTGTTCCCAGGAGAATAATTGAGCACCACCTTGCCGTCTGTCCTCATGCGCGGCACGTCAAGCAGAAAGTTAGAAAGCAAGCAGTGGAGCGCCAAGAATTCATCGCAGAAGAAATCAAGAAGTTGGAAGCAGCAGGCCTCGTCAGAGGAGTGCTCCATCCTACGTGGTTGGCCAATCCTGTAGTCGTGCGCAAGGCAAACGGGAAATGTAGGCTTTGTATCGACTTTACCGATGTCAATAAAGCTTGTCCCAAAGACCCATTTCCCTTGCCGCGCATCGACCAGATTGTTGACTCCACAGCCGGATGTGATTTGCTTTCATTTCTTGACGCATACTCAGGATATCATCAGATCTTCATGGCAGAAGAGGATCATTCATCACTCCATGTGGCACATACTGTTTCATACGGATGCCTTTCGGTTTGAAGAATGCTGGTTCAACATTTGCAAGGGTAGTCCATACCGCTTTTGCGCCACAAATACACAGAAATGTGGAAGCCTACATGGATGATATAGTGGTCAAGAGCAGGGACAAAGCAACTCTTATTCAAGATTTAGAAGAGACTTTTGCAAATCTGCGCAAGATCAGCCTCAAGCTCAACCCCGAGAAGTGTGTGTTTGGAGTCCCTTCCGGCAAGCTTCTCGGGTTCTTTGTGTCTTAGCGGGGAATTGAAGCCAATCCCGACAAGATCAAGGCCATTGAGCAGATCGAAGCACCGAAGCGCGTCAAGGATGTACGGAAACTTGTCGGCTGCGTGGCGGCTCTCGGCAGGTTTATCTCTAAGTCTGCTGAGCGCGCCCTGCCGTTTTTCAAGATTTTGAAAAAGGCAGGTCCAATGAAATGGACTCCGGAAGCGGAGGCTGCGCTGTAGGACTTGAAGAGATACCTGTCCTCCACTCCAATACTTGTCGCACCTAAGCCATAAGAGAAGTTGCTGCTGTACCTGGCGGCAACCAATCAAGTGGTTAGTGCTGCGTTAGTAGCGGAGAGGGAGGCAGATGATGAGCCAGCAACCACGGCGAGCGCATCCAGCGATAAGCAGGGGGCTTCCCCGACAAGCTCTGGTCCCGGCAAAGATGGATCTGCGCAGGCGCCCGAGGAGATACAAAAGAAAATGGTGCAACGCCCAGTCTACTTTGTCAGTTCCCTTCTGCAGGGGGCTAGGTCAAGGTACTCTGGTGTGCAGAAATTGCTTTTCGGCCTTCTTATGGCCTCAAGAAAGCTACGCCATTACTTCCAAGCACATGAGATAACAGTTGTCACTCGCTTTCCGCTGAAGAGGATACTGCAGAATCCAGAAGCAACAGGCAGGATTGTTGAGTGGGCACTGGAACTGTGAAGCTTTGGCCTCAAGTTCGAGATCACTTCAACTATCCAAAGTAGAGCATTGGCAGAATTCATAGCAGAGTGGATGCCAACGCCCGACGAAGAAATTCGAGAGACGAGCATCCCCGTCAAGGAAGCAAGCAAAGAGTGGCTGATGTACTTTGATGGTGCTTTCTCGCTGAAAGGCGCCGGTGCTGGCGTGCTGCTTGTCGCACCCACCAGAGAGCACCTCAAGTACGTAGTCCAGATGCACTTTCCCAAGGATCAAGCAACAAACAATACTGCAGAGTATGACGGATTGCTTGCCGGTCTCAGGATCGCGGCAGACCCTGGGATCAAGCAGCTCATTGTCAGGGGTGACTCGCAGCTTGTCGTCCGCCAAGTGAACAAGAATTATCAGAGTCCATTGATGGAAGCTTACATTGATGAAGTGAGGAAGCTAGAAGAGCACTTTGTCAGCCTACAGATGGAACATGTTCCAAGAGCTCAGAACGACATTGCTGATGGCCTGTCAAAGTGCGCAGCACTTAAGTTACCTGTGGAACCAGGGATCTTTGTGCTCAAGCTGACTCAACCGTCCGTTACGCCATCAACTGGACAGAGCAAGAAGAGGAAGTTGATTTCTGGTGACTATTTTCCGGCAGAGCTTCCCGAAGCCGCCGCCAAGAAGGTCCCCAAGATCAACGCCAAGAGTGTTGAGGAGCAGTCTGCTTCGACAAGCCCCAGGGTTTGTTTCGTTGAAGCAGACGCTCCCAACAAGTTTTGCTCCGGCAAGCTTGTCGGGGAACGTCAAGCTCCGGCTGAACCGCAGGTTCTCGCCGTAGAAGCGGATGTTCCCGCAGTAGCAGATATGCCTTTAGTCCTTGTTGTCGAGCCACAGGCTCCAGCATGGGCACAACAGATCGTCCGTTTCCTTCAGACAGGAGAACTTCCCAAAGAGCAAGAAGAAGCGGAAAGAGTAGCCTGGCAGTCAAGTATGTACCAGTTTGTCGACAACGCACTGTACAGAAGAAGACTCAACGGTGTGAAATTGAAGTGTATTCACCGGGAAGATGGACAGAAGCTGTTGGCAGAGATACATGGAGGCATTTGTGGTCACCACATTGGCGCAAGAGCACTTGCCGGCAAAGCATTCCTGCAAGGTTTCTTTTGGCCGACAGCCCTCCAGGATGCAACTGCACAAGTAACCAAGTGTGAAGTGTGCCAGTTCCATTCCAAGCAGATACGCCAGCTAGCTCAAGCTCTCCAGACGATCCCTTTATCCTGGCCATTTACGGTCTGGGGGCTCGACATCCTCGGCCCCTTCCCCTGAGCAGTCGAGGGCTTTGAGTACTTGTACGTCGCAATCGACAAGTTCACAAAGTGGCCGGAAGTGGAAGCAGTGAGGAAGGTGACAGCACAGTCAGCAGTCAAGTTCTTCAGGTCGATTGTTTGCCGCTTCGGGATCCCTAACAGGATCATCACCGACAACGGTACGCAATTCACGAGCCGCACCTTCATGCAGTACGTCCAAGATCTTGGCGCCAAGGTCTGCTTCGCTTCTGTTGCTCACCCCAGGAGCAACGGTCAAGCGGAGAGGGCAAATGCTGAAGTGTTGCGTGGACTCAAGACCAGGACTTTCGACAGGCTGCACAAGTGCGGAAGAAACTGGATTGAGGAGCTGCCGGTGGTTCTTTGGTCGATCAGGACGACGCCAAATCGAGCCACAGGCCAGACACCTTTCGCTCTAGTCTATGGAGCAGAGGCAGTTATCCCCACGGAACTCGTATACGGGTCACCTCGAGTGCTCGCTTATGATGAGCTTGAGCAAGAGCAGCTGCGGGAAGATGACGCGCTGCTCCTTGAGGAAGACCGTCTTCAGGCTGCGGTACGAGCTGCTCGCTACCAGCAAGCTTTGCGCCGCTACCATAGCCGCAAAGTTAACGCCAGAAGTCTCGAGGAAGGCGACCTTGTTCTTCGGCGCGTTCAGTCCGCCAAGAATTCCAACAAGTTGACGCCGAAGTGGGAAGGACCTTATCGGGTGAAACGAGTCACTAGGCCTGGTGCTGTCCGCCTTGAGACCGAAGATGGCATTCCGGTGAGCAACTCCTGGAACATCGAGCATCTTCGTAAGTTTTACCCGTAAGGCGCGGTTGTCGGACCCTGCTCCGGCAACCACCCTTTGTACAAGTCTTGCCGTTGTTGCATGTAATCCTTCGTACAAAGCCAGGCGCAGACCCTGTGCATAAATAAAGCTCATGTGCTCCGCACATCTTGTCAGTTTCATGCTTTTTTTTGCATGAGTTATCTGACACTTTGTGCAGCGAACACCCCGGTAAGAAATAACGAGCCATAAGGCTCCATATTTTTATTTTCTCTACTTCCTTTCTTTCTCAAGGAAATGAAGGTTCCTTCGCCCACAAGTTTGCCGGGGGGGAAGGGGAAGATAATTGTATGGACCAGGCGCCGTTCAAGAAAATCGCGCCTTGCCGGGAAGCAAACGACAGAAAAGCTAAGTTGCCAAAGTTTGAGCAATCAGATGTTTTTAAATTTTTTAAGTTATCTTCCTTGAACGACCATGCTTTGTATGGAAAACCTGTGCGCGAAGGAACCGGCTCGTGGCTAAGTTGCGCCCTTACTTTGTTTCGAGTTCGCTCAATAGTTTAAGTATGCTGCGACTAGAGTCGCGCCCTTACTTTGTTTCGAGTTCGCTCAACAACTTAAGCGAGCTGCGACTAGTTACGACAAGGTTTCTTATCGGCAACGGCACTACCAGCAGGCTGCTGACGTCCCGCACTCAGCGCTCGCGGCAAGGGTGCCTGCGCCGGCAAGTTCCCTAAAAGCGTAGGGCAAACAAATACAAAGGAAGGAGCCAAGTAAAGGAAATAACATTGCAATCACTACCCAAAATAAAGTTATATATTACAAGATAGCTTGTCGCGGCTCTAATAGACTGTTTTCATAACACGATCAAGAAGCGACAAGAAAAGAAGGAAACAGGCGGCCTAGTCCGCGCGATCGCCCTCAACCCTCTTGATCCCGCTCACCTTGTCCACAATGGGTGCGACAAGGTCCTTGAGCGCCTCCAGATCAGCGTCCGCCGGCAAGGATCTGAGGACGTTGGTGAGGCTGAGGCCCGGGTTGCGGAAGGCTACCTTCACCAACACCTTCTGAAGAGCTCCTGCGCAGATCTTGCGCGACTCGTCGGCCAGCTGCTTTGGGATCCTCTCCCGGAGTCGCTGGAGGGCCGTCGCCACGCCTTTGAAGAACAGAGTGAGCTTGGCGCTGGATGGGAGGGTCTCATCGGAGGGATACCCGAGATCCTCCATCCCCAGCTGCGCCAGCTCCTTGTCGATGTCTGCGGCAGCATTCACAAGACGCTCCGTGCACTACTCCACAGTTTCTCTGAAATTGTTCTGGGTGGCGGCAATGCTCTCCAGTAGCGCCTTGTCGGCCTTGATCTCCTTCTTCAGGTCCGCCTCCTGCTCCCTGGCACCGTCCAGCGTCTTGGTCAAAGCAGCCAGTTTCAACTCAAGATCGGCGTTGGAGTCCTTGGCGGCGGCAAGCTCCTTGATCTTCTCGGCGAGACGACCCTGCAGCTCGCCAAAGGTGTAGGCGTCCTTCTCACGCTCATGCTTGAGCACGGCAAGCTTTTCACCGCTCGCCTTGAGTTCAGTCTCCAGCTGCGCCACCTTCGTCTCCAGCTCCTTCTTGGCGGCCTCGGCAGCTGCGGCAGCGTCCTTTGCTTCGTTGAGAGCTCCGCTGAGTGTTTGCTCGCGCGCAGCAAGCTCCTCTTCGTGGCTGTCCAGGCTGGCCTTCAGCTGCACCAACTCGCCCTCCTGCGCAGATAGCTCCTCGGCGGCAAGCCGCTGTTGCTCTGCAACTTCTGCCTTCTCAAGGATGAAGGCCTTCTGCGCCTCGTCGAGCTGCACACGCTCCGCCGCCAGCGACCGGAGAGCTGCCTGGTTGAGACCTCGGAGCTCCTCCGCGCGCTTCTCCATGTCCACCCCCGCCTTCGCGACAAGCGTTTCGTGGGACTCCAGTTTGGCCAGACGGGCACGGTAGAGCGACAACAGCTTCCGCAGCAGTCGCTCCTCCTCAGGCTCGTCGCTGCTGCTGCTTGGCGCGTCGACCATCGTCAGCCCAGCGGAGGCAAGCACCTCCACGTCAAAGCTTTCTCCTTCGACTGGCGCCCTGGACGTTGACGCCCAGGGGAGGTTGATCAAGACGCCATCGCCGGCCTTCAAGTAGACGCCTGGCTGGGGCTCTTCGGAGCCTGACGCTGCGGCAGCGGCGGGAGGATCGGCGGTCGGTGTAGCGCCTGTCGCTCCTGCGGCCTCAGGGTCGTCAGTACGATCGCCAGACCCCTTGTCAGCTGCTGCGGCGGCAGCCTTGGCGGCCTCTTCGCTGGCGGGATCATCAGCGCTGGCCGCTTCTTCGGTGGCGGCGGCATCATCAACAGCAACCTCGGTCTCCATCGGCTCCGTAGTGGGTGGATCTGACGGCCGAAAAAGGGAGAAAAGTCAAGCAAATATCCAAAAATAAGATCAAAAGAAGAAGAACCCAAGGGAAGTTTCGAAGCAAGAGGTTTACCTGCACTAGGCTCGGCAGTTGTGGACTCCACCACCGGAGGACCGCTGGTGCCGTCCCTTGCCGGAGAGCTCCCCCTTACCGGAGAGCTCTCCCTTGTCGGAGGATCCGCCCTTGCCGGAGAACTCTCCCTTAGCGGCGTAGTCGAAGCAGATGTCATGTCAGGGCCGGCCTCCGGGAGCTCCTGACAAGGCTGCTCTGCTCCTACATAAGCCAACAGTCAGATATCAGCAAACAAAGAGTATCCATGCGCGCTCAACAGCGGGAAGCAAACCATATACTTACGCTGGGGGCTGCTCTGAAGAACAGCTGCCGGGTCCGGCAAGCTTGTTTCAGGCGCACCCCCTGCTGACACGGTGGGATCATCCTCGATGACAATCACCGGGACCTTGGCTCTCTTTGCCGCTCTCTGGGCCAGAGTCCTAAAAAGGAATAAGTTCAGAGTAAAGCTAATGAGATACAAGACAAGACAGCAAGTATTGAAGACATACAAGTACAACAAGAATCTTACTCTTCTTCTTCCTCGTCGGAGCTGAGCGCGGAGAAGTCAAATCCTGGCCCTCCTCCGGCGCGAGGAGGCGGAGGAGTAGGATCCCTTGGCCGCTTGGCGGGAGCTGGAGCGGCGGACCGGGAGGACCCCGCTCCAGTTGCCACTGCGGCATGAGGTGCTTCCGCGGCAACATAACTTGACGCGGTGGAGCGCGTCGTGCGGTGCGGCGGGGGTTGACTCGTCCGCCGCTCCGCTACGTCCCCGGCCTTGCGAAGACGCCTTCTTGGTGGAGCCGGGGGCTCTGCTTGCGGCAAGCTGCCCGAAGACGAAAAGGAAGAGGATCCGATCTCCAACGAGCCGCTCGTATCCCCGGCGGGCCCGCTCGGCCCGACGTCATGCTCGGCGGACTTCTCCTCGCCAGCAAGTTCCTCTCGCTCGGCATGGCTTGCCGCCTCTGCTGCCGCTGCCTCCTCCACGGTGAATCCAAACTCACCCGCAGCTGCGGCTGCCGCCGCCTCTTCCAGCCTGGTGGCGATGCGCTTGAGCTCATTGTCGGTGGTGTCTCGAGTGAGGCCCGTCTGCTCACCGGCATCGATCGGCACTTCTACCAAGTTATCGAAGAACGCCCGCACGACATCATCAGCAGGCTCTATCCAGGCTGGGTCAATTCCATGCGAGTCGCACAGCGGCATCATTGCACGGATGCGGTTGAGCGAGGAGTTGTTGCACAGCGGAACGACGCCCCTCGGCAACCTGAACACTTCGGGATGCTGAGGGCCGTACTTGAACAGCTCCTGGAGCATCGCGTTGAGCTCCATGATAGTGAAGTTGAAGTTGAGGCCCGGCCGCAGCCTCATGATGTCCGCCGCGTTCTGGAACTCCCAGGCGGGTCTCCTCCTCTCCTGCAGGGGGGCGATGCGGCGGCGGAGGAAATCTGCGCCAACCGCTCCTACAGTAAGCCCGGCAAGCCTGAGGCGTAGGATCCGGGCGACGGCAATCTCCAGTCTGTCGTCTTCCGGGGCCAGGCTACTCCAATCACTGCCGCGCACTACTGGAGTTTGGCGCAGGGCAGTAAACGGCTGCGGGTTCTCCTCGACAATCAGGCACCAGTCCGCCCTCCACTCCTCCCACTTGTTGCGGAACTCTCCGTCCAGATAAGCATCCTTCTTGCCGGCTTTTGAGATCCAGGCGATTCCGCCGGATAAAGGCTCTCCTTTCTCAACTCGAGGCGAAAAGAAGTGGCGGAAAAGGGCTACGTTTGGATGGATTCCGACAAAGTTTTCGCAAAGATGTGCGAAAACTGCCATGGTCAGGACAGCATTGGGGGTGAAGTCAAGGAGGTGGAGCCCGTAGGTGTTCATGACGTCGCAGAAAATTTCAGAAAAGGGCGGGCAGAGCCCGTAGTAGAAGAACAAGGCGAAGAAAGGGTACCCAGTGGGAGCTTTTTTCCAAGAAGTGGCTGGGAATACCTTCGTGCGCAGATGCGCTCGCGTCCCCGTCGACCAGAAGAGGTAGTAGAACTCCTTCAGCTCCTCCGCGGCAAGCCTAGGAGGGAAGATTGCCCGCTCCTTTCGCAGCGCCGCGAGCCGCTGCGCCTCGGCCGACTTCACCTTCTCGGCTTTCGGAGCCATGGCGGGAGTGGTGAGGGAGGACGACGGCGTTGGTGGTGTTGGTGGCGATGGGGGCGGAGCGCTCCTCTCTTTCGGCTTTGAGAAGAAGGGGAGCGGCGGAGATTTTCGAGTCTGGAATAGCAACGGGCAGGTGGGCGAACTGCCCCTGTTTCCCCTGCTTATAAGGAGGGAGAGGGCGGATGCTCCGCCTTTCCGAATAAAGAAACCACCCACGACCTCTCCCACGACGCCGCAATTGACGCGTGCCGTTCGGGGAGGGCGCGGTGGATGCGGAGCAAGATACGACGTGACCCAGGCCGCGCGTGCCCGTGCCCTGTTTTAGGCCTGGCCCAACAGCGCTCGGCACCGTGTGTGGCCCAGGCCCGGGGGCTCCTGTCGGTGTACTAGAGTAGGGGTACCCTAGTATCCCGAACTTGTGCACGGGCAGTCGCAGCGCCCCGCGGCAAGGCCTACCGGGTGACCGCCAAGGACCACCGTGGTTCCTTTGGAGCCATTCAAGAACAAAGTATTTAAGCCAAGGAGACAAGGCCCCGGCAAGAGGAGCTTGCCGGGAAGGCCAACCAAGGCATCTCAAGGAACTTGCCGCGACGCGCCACGCGTCCCGGCAAGACCCGGCGAGCGACAAGCTCCCGGACGCGGCAAGACAACGGCCGCGGCAAGGCATTTGTCGCGGCTAGCAACCACTCTGTACCTGCGCTCCAGCTCACCCACCAACGTGTCGCTCTGAGACCCTTCCAGACGTACGTGGCGGGAGGCTGTGCAGCCAGGGGTGCACTGTTGCAGGCGGCGCTGACAAGATCGCCATCGTGGCGAGCGGTGGCGTCCCTTACGGTCCCTTTTCTGCACTGTGTGGGCGACATAGATCGGCTTTTAATGCCCTTATCCCCTGCCGTCAGGGTTAGGTATGATACACTGTGTAGGTAGCTGTACCTACCGCAGCACCTTTCCATTTTTGCCCTTGCCTACGTTGCCACCTGTTGGAGACCCCTTGAGCATTTAAAAGGAGGCCCATGCACAACGTAGGGGAGGGGAGGAGCAGAACACCCACGCTCGGTCTCGTTAGCTGCTTGTGTGTACTGTAGCACTCAGCGCTCCCGAGCAAGAACTCAATACAAACCACAAAGCAACAGTAGGAGTATTATCTCTCCGGAGAGCTCCGAAGCTGGGTAAAAACCGCTCGTGTGCCTCGCCTCGATCTGCTCTTCGTGCGGCTTCCGCCCCCGCCGAACCGAGAAGGGGCTCCGTCCCCATAGGTGCTCGCGGAGGCAGACTTCCCCGAGCATACACGTGCGTACGTGTACGAGAGAAACGCGCATTGCTCGCCCCCCGACCTCGCACTGTAAACGGGAACTCCCCGGAATTTTCCTCCCCCTCGCTTCTACCACGGTTTTTTCCGTCATGGACGGCCCAAACAATGTCATGCAGCTGCGTCTCCGGCCCGCCCAGGACGAAAAGCTCATTTTCTGTCATGATTTTTTGTCATAGAAGTAGGAGCCCACCACATCTATGATGATACCGGGTTTTGTCACAATTATCATCATAGAAGTGTCATATGTATGACAGAAAATTTTTTCGTTCGGCCCAAAATATCACTGATGTGTCTTTTCTTGTAGTGCATTGTGGTCGGCGAAGACGACCGCGGCACGGATGTCGTGGCGGCCAAGAGGCAATGCCGACTGGCGCTCCTGTTCCACCTCGTCGGCGTGAACCACATGCTAACCGGGAGCAGCGCGGGGCCCTCGGGAGATGGAGATCAACCGACCCACGAGTGGCAGCGGTCGGGAGCAACTGGGAGGGGGAGCCGCGAGCAGCGGATGCACAACAGGCAGCGGACGGGAGCAGCTGGGAGGAGTTGGCCGGGAGCTACGAAGGATTCGGCAGTCGACGAATGAGAGAAATGATTGGGGGGAAATGAGAGGAAAACGATTGGGGGCGTTTGTGGTACTTGTGGCGCTAGCGTACGCCATGCATCAGGTTACCGTGCTTGCCATCCTAAGCCTAAGCCAGCCTTGAACGTCCCAATGGGCAGCAAGCGGACGAACTGGCTGTGGCGAGCGGCGCGACGGGCGGTAGGCTGCGCGCACGACCTCAGCGTGTGGAGCCTCATCATCACGCCACCGTCGTCTACTACAGGTTCTTCGCATACAATGACGATGGCGACATGCTTGGAGCCTACACGCGCCGCTTCAGATAAGTGAGCAGCCCCGGATGGCAGTTGGCAGTGCAAGATCGCTCTCGCCGACGCCGACATGGCGTTCAGCAGTTCCAAGTGGCATTTCCATCCCTGCATCTTCCCTCCTAATTATCTCCTTTTTTCAGAGGGGGTCCGTAAAACTCAACAGGTATACAATGGAATATTTCAAACTATAAACTTTGTAGTCACATGTTTTAAAATATGAAAATAGTGGTACCAATTCTCAAAGCCTGAAAAATTGTAGTGGCATATAGTTAACGATCCAAATTAATTGACACACACTTAGTACAATTTTATATGTACTAAGTGTGTGGGATCGAAGAGAATATCAAATTTACACCTAAATCTAATAGGCTTCTCCCTTAATGATATCCCGACGGGAAAGATGACCGTGTCACCCAGGCCCCCGCTCCCGGCCACCCCGGTAGGATGTCCAGGCTGTCGTTGCCAAGGGCGACGAGCAGCAGTCATTTCATACAGTTGGTGATGGACAACAGCGATAGCTCTGAACTATACATATTGCCGTGATGAGGCCGCCCCATATCAATTCTCTGCTTCCAGGGATACGTGTTGCAAGCGGTAGTGCAATAACACTGGCACAACACGCCGTGTTCTACCTCCACACTTCGCCGTTGTGGTTCCATCCGCCAGGAGGTGCACGCATGTTTCATCCCCAATATTTCTTATGTGATTTACTTATTTGATCAATTTCGGGTCTGCAATAGTTGATACAATTTCATCGCCAATATTGCTTATTTGATCGTGTCTTCTGCAAGGTGAAAACTAGTCTCTACTTCTAGAAAAAAGCGAGTTGGTGGTGATGATGTGCCTGTCTTCGGGCAGTATATACCGTCCGATCTTGAATATCTACGGTTGAGATTGAGACCAAAGCATGTTGTGCTGAGGGATCCGGTGGCGACCGTGGTGGAGGGACGCTCGCCATGGCCACTCGTGTCCTGGTGGAGCAGGGGCACGGCAGCGCGGGGGAGCGGGCGTCCCGGCGATGGGCGTGCAGGCGGCAACGGCGGTGCATCCCTTGGGTGGTTGTGTGGTATCGGGGTTGAGGATGGGGATGGATAAGAGCTGCGCTCTGGCGACGGTGCTTGTCGAAGGGAAATCTGATGAACGGAATTTCTAGAGAGAACACGTGTTAGCTACCACGCGCCGAGGTGTAGTAGCCAACAGCGAGCGCAATGACGATTTTTCTTCGTGGTCGTGTAGTAGCTATCAGCCCAGGTGTTGACCGGATATTTTTCTATTGTTTTGTAAAAAAAGGTGCAAAAATCTAAGCCCATCACGGGGACGTGTCAACGTGCACACATGGGTTTGTGTTTGTTTTCCTAACTACGTTGTCGAGTTTGGCGCTACATTAAAAAAAAGAATTTAACTACCCCTCTCCCGCAAAAAAAAAAAGAATTTCACTACCCCTCAGGGATTCATATTAATTGGCTATTAGAAGGCCAAAAATATATCAATCAATCTGGGATAATGACTATATCCCATACTAAGTAAAAAAAACACCCTCAGTCAGTTAATTGTTCTTCACATAGATCAATTGATTTGGGATCATATCCCATGTCTCGAACGAAGTCCAAAAGTCACTGCCCTCAAAATATACTATTTTTGTTAGCATTGTCCCATGTCCTGTAACACAGTTTCTTTATCGGGTAAAACATTATTCATAGCAACTGACATTTGCTCCATACCAGAGCATCTGTAATGATTAGAATCCATTAAACGAAAGAAGATTTCGAATCATGCATTGTAAATGATGAATCTCGTCATGCAACATATACCGCAAGCCTATGTCACTCTCGGTGAGAAATTTCCAATTACTCACACCAATATACTAATCTAGATATCGTCAACAATTCAGACATTGTACCTCATCCGATTGTTTCTTTGGCTACAAACCAAATATGTGCCATATGTGCACGTGAATCAGATGTTGTCAACTCTGGCATCACCTTCATGAGGTCATCAGAACGTCGTTCGTAAGTAAAAGTTTCGTGTCACCTTACAAATTTAGAGCAGCGAGCCTCCGAAGCTTCGTCTTTCACCTTTTTTCTCACCCGTCCTGTCACACAATACCGTATTGTAACGTTATATATTTTTGCTACACTCCCGTTGCAACGCACGAGCATTTGTGCTAGTAGGCCACCTCATTACAATTTCTCTCTTTTATTTTTGTATGGATATTATTATGATATATCTTACAACTCGTCTGGCACCCGGATTTCATGGATTTCTCTACTTCTAGAAAAAAAGCGAGTTGGTGGTGATGGTGTGCCTGTCATCGGGTTGTATATACCGTCCGATCTTGAATCTATGGTTGAAATTGAGACGAAAGCGTGTTGTGCTCAACCAACCACCAAAACAGGTTAGTCTGGATGTTTCTTCTTCTCTCGTGAGATAGATTATTCTAGAACCCCTCCAAATTTCCTCGCTGCCTGCCGCTCCCCTCTCTTTCCCTGCGGCCGCGCTGGAGTTGAGTTGGGTGAGCGTCACGCATTGAATCGGATTTGGCTTAAGATCTCCCGTACGTCATCACTCCTTCTGGATCTGATCGTGCAAGCTGTCGGTGAAGGAGAACAGCACACAGGATCGACGGAAAGAGTCGGAGGAGAAGGCATAATTTGGCCAGCATGGTCCACAGGAGGAGGTGCTTGTGGCGGGGACGCACTTCTTGTGCCATCGCGGACCCGATGTCGGCCGGAATCAGCGCCGAAAGGTGCCATGGGAAGAGACTCGTGTGCGGCGGAGGTCATTGTGGTCGGCGAAGACGACCGCGGCACGGATGTCGTGGTGGCCGAGAGGCAATGCCGACTGGCGCTCCTGTTCCACCTCGTCGGCGTGAACCACATGCTGACCGGGAGCAACGCGGGGCCCTCGGGAGATAGAGATCGATCGAGCCACGAGTGGCAGCGGTCGGGAGCAACTGGGAGGGGGAGGCCGCGAGCAGCGGATGCACAGCAGGCAGCGGACGGGAGCAGCTGGGAGGAGTTGGCCGGGAGCTACGAAGGATTCGGCAGTCGACGAACGAGGGCAATGATTGAGGAGAAATGAGAGGAAATCGATTGGGGGCGTTTGTGGTACTTCTGGCGCTAGCGTCCGCCATGCATCAGGTAACCGTGCTTGCCATCCTAAGCCTAAGCCAGCTTTGAACGTCCCAATGGGCAGCAAGCGGACGAACTAGCTGTGGCGGGCGGCGCGACGGGCGGTAGGCTGCGCGCACGACCTCAGCATGCAGAGCCTCATCATCACGCCACCGTCGGCTACTACAGGTTCTTCGCGTACAATGGCGATGGCGACATGCTTGGAGCCTACACGCGCCGCTTTAGATAATTGAGCAGCCCCGGATGGCAGTTGGCAGTGCAAGATTGCTCTCGCCGACGCCGGCGTGGCGTTCGGCAGTTTCAAGGGGCATTTCCATCCCTGCATCTTCCCTCCTAATTATCTCCTTTTTTCAGAGGGGGCCCGTAAGCCTCAAACGCTATACAATGGCATATTTCAAACTATTAACTTTGTAGTCACATGTTTTAAAATATGAAAATAGTGGTACCAATTCTCAAAGCCTGAAAAATTGTAGCGGCATATAGTTAACGATCCAAATTAATTGACGCACACTTAGTATAATTTTGTATGTACTAAGTGTGTGGGATCGAAGAGAATATCAAATTTACACCTAAATCTAATAGGCTTCTCCCTTAATGATATCCTGCCGGGAAAGATGGTCGTGTCACCCAGGCCCGCGCTCCCGGCCACCCCGGTAGGATGTCTAGGCTGTCGTTGCCAAGGGCGACGAGCTGCAGTCATTTCATACAGTCGGTGATGGACAACAGCGATGTGTGTGGGAGACTAGAGGTATCCCGTGTTTATTCCGACAAATATTTGCAAGCTCTGAACTGCATATTGCCGTGACGAGGCCGCCCCATATCAATTCTCTGCTTCCAGGGATACCTGTTGCCAACGGTAGTGCAATAACACTGGCACAAGACACCGTGTTCTACCTCCACACTTCGCCGTTGTGGTTCCATCCGCCAGGAGGTGCACGCATGTTTCATCCCCAATATTGCTTATGTGATTTACTTATTTGATCAACTTCGGATCTGCAATACTTGATACAATTTCATCGCCAATATTGCTTATTTGATCGTGTCTTCTGCAAGGTGAAAACTAGTCTCTACTCCTATATCTACTTCTAGAAAAAAACGAGTTGATGGTGATGGGGTGTCTGTCTTCGGGCAGTATATACCGTCCGATCTTGAATCTACGGTTGAGATTGAGACCAAAGCGTGTTGTGCTGAGGGATCCGGTGGCGACCGTGGTGGAGGGACGCTCGCCATGGCCACTGGTGTCCTGGTGGAGCAGCGGCACGGCAGCGCGGGGGAGCGGGCGTCCTGGCGGTGGGGAGCGGGGGTGGGGGTGGGGGGGGGGGGTGAGGGGCCGGCGGCGATGTGCATGCAGGCGGCAACGGCGGTGCATCCCTGGGTGGTCGTGTGGTATCGGGGTTGAGGATGGGGATGGATAAGAGCTGCGCTCTGGCGACGGTGCTTGTCAAAGGGAAATCTGACGAGCGAAATTTCTAGAGAGATCGCGTGTTAGCTACTACGCGCCAAGGTGAAGTAGCCCACAATGAGGACAACGACGATTTTTCTACGTGGTCGTGTAGTAGCTATCAGCCCAGGTGTTGACCGGATATTTTTCTATTGTTTTGTAGAAAAAGGGTGCAAAAATCTAAGCCCATCACGGGGACGTGTCAACGTGCACACATGTATTTGTGTTTGTTTTCCTAACTACGTTGTCGAGTTTGACGCTACATTAAAAAAAGAATTTACCTACCCCTCTCCCGCAAAAAAAAAAGAATTTAACTACCCCTCACAGATTCATATTAATTGGCTATTAGAAGGCGAAAAATATATCAATCGATCTGGGATAATGACTATATCCCGTACTAAGTAAAAAAAAAAACCCTCAGTCAGTTAATTGTTCTTCACATCGATCAATTGATTTGGGACCATATCCCATGTTTCGAACCAAGTCCAAAAGTCACAGCCCTCAAAATATACCGTTTTTGTTAGCAGTGTCCCATGTCCTGTAACCCAGTTTCTTTATCGGGTAAAACATTATTCATAGCAACTGACATTTGCTCCATAGCAAAGCATCTGTAATGATTAGAATCCATTCAACGAAAGAAGATTTTAAATCATGCATTGTGAATGACGAATCTCGTCATTGAACGTATACCGCAAGCCTATGTCACTCTCGATGAGAAATTTCCAATTACTCACACCAATATACTAATCTAGATATCGTCAACAATTTAGACATTGTCCCTCATCCGATTGTTTCTTTGGCTACAAACCAAATATGTGCCATATGTGCACGTGAATCAGATGTTGCCAACTCTGGCATCACCTTCATGAGGCCATCAGAATTTCGTTCCTAAGTAAAAGTTTAGTGTCACCTTACAAATTTAGAGCAGCGAGCCTCCGAAGCTTTGTCTTTCACCTTTTTTCACCCGTCCTGTCACACAATACCATATTGTAACGTTATATATTTTTGCTACACTCCCGTTGCAACGCACGGGCATTTGTGCTAGTAGGCCACCTCATTACAATTTCACCCTTTTCTTTTTGTATGGATATTATTATGATATATCTTACAACTCGTTTGGCACCCGGATTTCATGGATTTATCTACTTCTAAAAAAAAGCGAGTTGGTGGTGATGGTGTGCCTATCTTCGGGCAGTATATACCGTCCGATCTTGAATCTACGGTTGAGATTGAGACCAAAGCGTGTTGTGCTGAGCCAACCACCAAAACAGGCTAGTCTGGATGTTTCTTCTTCTCTCGTGAGATAGATTATTCTAGAACCCCTCCAAATTTCCTCGCTGCCGGCCCCTCCCCTCTCTTTCCCTGCGGCCGCGCTGGAGTTGAGTTGGGTGAGCGTCACGCACTGAATCGGATTTGGCTTAAGATCTCCCGTACGTCATCACTCCTTCTGGATCTGATCGTGCAAGCTGTCGGAGAAGGAGAACAGCACACGGGATCGACGGAAAGAGTCGGAGGAGAAGGCATAATTTGGCCAACACGGTCCACGGGAGGAGGTGCTTGTGGCGGGGACGCACTTCTTGTGCCATCGCGGACCCGATGTCGGCCGGAATCAGCGCCGAAAGGTGCCATGGGAAGAGACTCGTGTGCGGCGGAGGTCATTGTGGTCGGCGAAGACGACCGCGGCACGGATGTCGTGGTGGCCGAGAGGCAATGCCGACTGGCGCTCCTGTTCCACCTCGTCGGCGTGAACCACATGCTGACCGGGAGCAACGCGGGGCCCTCGGGAGATAGAGATCGATCGAGCCACGAGTGGCAGCGGTCGGGAGCAACTGGGAGGGGGAGGCCGCGAGCAGCGGATGCACAGCAGGCAGCGGACGGGAGCAGCTGGGAGGAGTTGGCCGGGAGCTACGAAGGATTCGGCAGTCGACGAACGAGGGCAATGATTGGGGAGAAATGAGAGGAAATCGATTAGGGGCGTTTGTGGTACTTCTGGCGCTAGCGTCCGCCATGCATCAGGTAACCGTGCTTGCCATCCTAAGCCTAAGCCAGCTTTGAACGTCCCAATGGGCAGCAAGCGGACGAACGAGCTGTGGCGGGCGGCGCGACGGGCGGTAGGCTGCGCGCACGACCTCAGCATGCAGAGCCTCATCATTACGCCACCGTCGGCTACTACAGGTTCTTCGCGTACAATGGCGATGGCGACATGCTTGGAGCCTACACGCGCCGCTTCAGATAATTGAGCAGTCCCGGATGGCAGTTGGCAGTGCAAGATCGCTCTCGCCGACGCCGGCGTGGCGTTCGGCAGTTCCAAGGGGCATTTCCATCCCTGCATCTTCCCTCCTAATTATCTCCTTTTTTCAGAGGGGGCCCGTAAGCCTCAAACGCTATACAATGGCATATTTCAAACTATTAACTTTGTAGTCACATGTTTTAAAATATGAAAATAATGGTACCAATTCTCAAAGCCTGAAAAATTGTAGCGGCATATAGTTAACGATCCAAATTAATTGACGCACACTTAGTATAATTTTGTATGTACTAAGTGTGTGGGATCGAAGAGAATATCAAATTTACACCTAAATCTAATAGGCTTCTCCCTTAATGATATCCCGTCGGGAAAGATGGCCGTGTCACCCAGGCCCGCGCTCCCGGCCACCCCGGTAGGATGTCTAGGCTGTCGTTGCCAAGGGCGACGAGCTGCAGTCATTTCATACAGTCGGTGATGGACAACAGCGATGTGTGTGGGAGACTAGAGGTATCCCGTGTTTATTCCGACAAATATTTGCAAGCTCTGAACTACATATTGCCGTGACGAGGCCGCCCCATATCAATTCTCTGCTTCCAGGGATACCTGTTGCCAACGGTAGTGCAATAACACTGGCACAAGACACCGTGTTCTACCTCCACACTTCGCCGTTGTGGTTCCATCCGCCAGGAGGTGCACGCATGTTTCATCCCCAATATTGCTTATGTGATTTACTTATTTGATCAACTTCGGGTCTGCAATAGTTGATACAATTTCATCGCCAATATTGCTTATTTGATCGTGTCTTCTGCAAGGTGAAAACTAGTCTCTACTCCTATATCTACTTCTAGAAAAAAGCGAGTTGGTGGTGATGGGGTGCCTGTCTTCGGGCAGTATATATCGTCCGATCTCGAATCTATGGTTGAGATTGAGACCAAAGCGTGTTGTGCTGAGGGATCCGGTGGCGACCGTGGTGGAGGGACGCTCGCCATGGCCACTGGTGTCCTGGTGGAGCAGGGGCACGACAGCGCGGGGTTGCTGGCGTCCCAACGGTGGGAACGGGGGTGGGATGGGGGGAGGGTCCGGCGGCGATGGGTGTCGGGGGTTGAGTGCGACATATGTCAAGGGATGGCTTATCATGGTGGGGGCGAATAGAACATCGCCGGTGCCTGGAAACGGGATAAGGCGAAGACATGCACACCGGCGAATCTTACCCAGCTTCAGGGCTCTCCGTGGAGATAACACCCCTACTGCTGCTCTGCGGGGTCTCCGCATGATCACTATGGCAAAGGGTGTATAAGGTTGCTCCTTGAGCTGTTTCCTGGAGGTAGGAGAGGGCAAGGCTAGCTCTCTTCTTCCTATATGATCTGATCTAGTGCTAATGGATTCGAACCCTTTGCATGGGTGCCCTGGGGGGTTTATATAGGCCTACCCCCAAGGGTACAATGGTAATCCGGCTGGGCGCGGGTCCCAGTCGTCTGTCTCTCAGGCCACCGTCTTCTCCGCCGACTGCTGGGGCCCGCCGACTGGCCCGGTATGGGGCCGACAGGCCATGTCCGCCGCGGGCGGGTCTTGCCGGCTGCGAATTAGTGTACACGTGCTTCTAATGATGCGGGCTTGGTCGTGGGGTCATGGCAACAGTACCGCCGCCTGACGGGCGATCACTGTTGCCATTCCCTGTCTTGTCTGGTTAATGGCGTGCGGGGCCCGTGGGAGGGGCGAGCCGACTCCTGGGGGCCGACTCCCACCGGGTCCGACTGGTGTCACTCTTGCCGTCTTCTGGACCCCCGCTGACTGGTGGGACCCGCCGTCTCTGGGTCGTACAGACAGGCCGTCGTGGGCACAGGGTGCCGCCCACTAGGGCTGATGTCAAGACTGGCATGGCAACAGTGCCGCGCTGAACGGAGATCTCCGTCGGTACGGCGCACTGTGGCCATGCCTGCCCCTTGGAAAGGGGGCGGGAGTGGACCTTACTGTGGCCACGGCCCGTCCCGTCCCTCCTTATGAGGGCACGAGGTGGTTGGAGTCGCGGGCCGACTCCCCATAGCTTGCTTCTCTGGAAGCCGCCAGTTAGGAGTCGGCTCATATCGGAGTCGTCCCTGGGACTCTGCCGCGAGGGGGCAGTCAGCGGCCTTGCCGCCGACTCTCAGAAGGCGGCTCTTCGCCCTGAGGTCTTGAGGGGCGCAGCTTGCCCGATGTCTAGGCCGCCGACTCTCAGAAGGCGGCTCTTCGCCCTGAGGTCTTGAGGGGCGCAGCTTGCCCGATGTCTTGAAAGGCTTAGGGCTCGAGTTGGCCTACCCGTGGCCTATTACTCAGACAGTAGTCCCCGAAGCTGGTGAGGCGCCGAGGGGGACATGCCGAGGAGCCTCAACAGTTTCTTCCTTCCGGTGGTTGAATCTGGGCCTTGCTCGCCGTCTTCCTTCAGGCCGACTAGCTAGAGCCGGACTTCGCAGAGGGCCGACTTGCCCTCAAAGAGTTTGAAAGTCGTAGCGGGATCCAGGCAGCGTGCCTGATAAGCTTCCAGGTCACCGCCCGTTGCGGACCCGTCGCGTGGCGCCACATGGCAGGGCCAGTCTTCCCACCCACGCGCGCGACGGGACAGGCCTACAGGCGGGGCCCGCCACTACCGCGCCTCGGCATGCGAACGGATCCGTTGTGGCCGTGCGGGCGGTTGGGGTTCCCGCGCAGTAACTGCACGCAGTAACTTCGCGTGGTAAATCGTGGGGGTCGTGGGGTTCTAGCGCAGTTAATCCCACGATCGCCCCATCGGCTTCTCAGCCACGAGCCATAAGTAGGCGGGAGGAGGGGTGCGGCAAAGTACGCGCCCATCTTCCCTGCTCCCTTTCGCTCCCTCTTGCTTCTTCTTCCTCTCGCCGCCGCCGCACCGATCCACGCCGCGCCCGCAGCGATGAGCTCTTCCTTCGCCGCCGCGCCTCCTGCCGTGCGCTCCGGCGTGTGGGACGGCTCCGAGGTTGACGATGACCACATTGATTTCCTTCGCAAGACGCGTCGTCTCCCCGGCAAGGACCTAGTGCGGGCCCGCGCCGCGCCGGCGAGGGAAGTATCGCCGGCGCCGGAGGAGGGTGAGCGGGTCATATTCCGCTCGCACCTTATGCGCGGCCTAAGGCTGCCGGAGAGCGGTTTCTTCCGCTCCTTCTTGGAGTTCCACGGGCTCCAGCCGCACCACCTTACTCCGAACACGGTGGTGCTGCTGGCTGCCTTCGCCACCCTGTGTGAAGGCTTCCTCAGCGTTCTCCCGACCATCGAGCTATGGGGGGAGTTTTTCCAGTCCAAGCTCGGCACGCACGTCGCCGGTGTGCCAGCCCAGTGCGGTGCATTCATCGCGATGCGGAGAACGGGGGCCGACAATCCTTTTCCCACCATCGCGCTGATTAAGTCGGTGAAGATGTGGCAGCGGTCCTACGTTTATGTGAAGAACGTCACCCCAGCAGGCGACTAGGTCAACCTGCCGGCTTACGAAGCCGGCGCACCGGCCGGAAGGCTCCCCAACTGGTCCTACCTGGCCAGGACGCTGTCTCCTGCTGGCGCCGCCGCTGTCGCGTGACTCCGAGTGCTGACGCAGTCGGAGGGCTTGACCGGGGCCGACCTGCTGGCCGCCTTCGTGGCGCGCCGAGTCCTCCCACTCCAAGGCCGACCTCATCTGATCTGCCAGATGAGCGGCCACCGGGACCCGAGTCGGATGTGCTCCAAAGACATGCCCCACGCGGAGGTGGCGGACACGGTGAACTACATCGCGAACTGCAGTCTCTCGGCAGATTGGCGGTTCGGCAAGGAGCCGTACTCATGCGCCAACCCCCCGCCTGTTGTAAGTCATCTCTCTTCTTCTTCTATTTTCTTTCGCAGCCGAATCCGACTTCTAATCTTTTTTAGTCTTTGAATCAGAACCCCCTCGTCCAGCCTTCGGCCGGCACCACGGGACCGGCCTGTCAGTTCGTCCCCGACCGAGCGGAGAGCGACATCGACGACCCTGACTTGGGGGCGGCGGCGATGGAGGCCGACGCCGAAGGAGGAGGAGGAGAAGCAGGCGGCTTCGGGCCCTCGGCCACCTTTGCCGACTGGCCTGATGACGACACCGAGGGGGAAGTCGCCCCGCGCTACCAGCCAAAGGTCGGCCAGCCAAGCGCGAGTTCCTCCGCCGTCTTGGTCGGTCAAGGCGGCGCAAAGAAGCGTCGTGCCGGGCCGAGTACGCTTGGCGGCCGGTCGAAGAAGTTCAAGGGAGCGGCCGCCGCGACCAAGCGTGAAGAGGCGGCCGCGAAAGCCAACCGCTTCCGTAGGGAAGTGAAGAAGCCGCCGCTGGTCTCTGCGTAAGTGCCTCTCCCTCTCACCTTTATTTTCTCTTTGTTGATCTTGTCTAAGTCTTTTCGCATGTTTCCCTTGCTCCAGGGCTCCCCTCACCCTTGAGAGGGTTGCCGCCGCCTCCGTCATGGGGTCGGCGGAGACGTCCGCCACCGCCCGGCGAATTGACCCCGCCGCCGACCTCCGGGAGGCGACGGAGCGGAATGCGCAGGAGCAGCGCGACGAGGAAGAAGCCGCCCGTCTGGAGAAGGCGGAAGCCGAGAAGGTGGAGGCCTCTGCCCAGAGAAAGCTGGATGAGGCCGAGGCCGCCGTCGCGGCAAGGCGGCAGGCCGAAGAAGCTGCGCACCGCCAATCGGCGGTGCTTATCGCCCCACTGAACTCTGCACCGCCGCCTCCGGAGTTCACGACGCAGTCGGGGGAAGCCGACGGCGAGTTCCCGATCATGGAGAGGGGAGGCGGCGATGCCTCTATGCCGGGCACGGTCGTGCCGCCACTGCCACCCCTGCCGCCATCCAGGAGCGCACATGACAAACAGCCGGCGGACCCTCCGGTGTCGCCGACTAAGGACGAGGCCGTGGCGAAGCTACTTCTTCAAGTCGGCTCGCCAACGCGCCGCCGTCTTGAGAAGGCGACTTCGGCGCCACGCCCCTTGGAGACCGGCGCCGCCAGCTCGACAATCCCAGACGCCGAGGCAACGAGCGCCGCGCCCATTGGGTGGGTGCGAGGAGGCGGCACAGGCCCGCTGAACCAGGCGCTTCTGGACGTCTAGGCGAAGCTGCAAGCCGAGGGCGACGCTATCCAGAACTACACCAAGGCGCATCTGGCGTCGCGGGCAGCCATCCGGGTATGCCTTCTCTTTTGACTTTGTTTTTCTTGTTCTTCCCTGTGGGGGCGCGCCAGCGCACCCACTGGGTGTAGTCCCCGAGTATCGGGCCGGCTGCTGAGCAGGCGGCTCGGAACTCCATTTGGCGAGTTCCAAGTACTCACTTTTGTCTGAAATACTTATCACAGGATTATCACAACCTCCGCGTCACCGCCTTCAACCACAATGTTGAGGAGCTGGGCAAGCGGACTGCTGACTTGTCGGAGAGCCGGAGTGAGTCCTCTTTCTTCTTCGCGGGGGCGCGCTGGCGCACCCGCGGGCTGTAGTCCCCAAGATTCAGGCCGACTGCTGAGCAGTCGGGCCGGATCTTCCTGGCGGCCTTCTTCGTTGATGACTTAACGTCCTCTTTCTTCTTTTTCTTCAGAGGCCAATGCCACTCTTCAGCAGCAGCTGGGCGAAACCAACACTGCCTTGCATGCCAAGGGGGAGGAGTGCAGCAAGCTTGCCGCAGAGCGCGACCTGCTGGCTGCACAGCTGGCGGAGCAGAAGGAGCTGCTTAAGAAGGCACAAGAGGAGGCGGAAGAGAAGGAGACTGCCTCCTGGCCGAGTTCGCAAGCGAGTGCTCCTCCTGGACTGACAAGGAGGCATTGCTGGCCTCTGGCTTCCACGAGATCGAGGACATCGTCGACGGTGAGCTTCTTTACTTTTCTTCTTTGAGTTGACGACTATAGGTCGGGCCAACTCCTGGTTTTTTGACTTGCTCTTCCTTCTTTCCGCCTCGGTAGACTTCTTCCCCGGCCACTCGCAAGCCGCCAATCAAGCCATCGAGGCTGATCGCGAGAGGCGGAGGGCTGAAGGCGCGGAGGTCGCCGCCGATGCCCCCCGGACCCTTGACGAGCAGATTCTGAGCATTGAGGCTCGTCTGCAGCCTGCCCACCGGATGCTGCGCCGGCTACAACGCGTCGGCGCCCAGGCGATCGCTGCCCTGTGGCCAGACATGCAGGCTCTGCGCACCCCCAGTCGGATTGCCGACTGGCTGGAGGTCGCGGCTGGCCGTCTTGAGGACTGGAAGGGTTCCTCGGCCCGGGCTGGAGAGCGCCGAGCCTTGGAATTCGTCAAGGCGTGGTATCCGGGGCTGGACCTAGACCGACTGGCCACGCTTTGGTCAGAGGCCCAACCGGAGCTGGCAGTCGCGAAAGACGCCCTCGTCAAGCATGCCCCGGCGATCGCCGAGTACACCGACACCAGTGTCTTCGTCCCCGAGCGGGCTGAAGACGGCGAGGAGGCACCGCCGAAGTGGTTTGGGATGAACCCAGACTACGGCGAGGACTCGGGGGAGGTGATCAGCTCCAGCGCCGAGGAGGAAGGCGAGGCGGAGGACGGAGACGAGACGGAGGCGCCATAAGACGGAGCGGACGGCCAGCCTCATCTCGACCGCGCCTCCAGCAATGAGCCGCACGCGACCGAGCCGGCTGCCGCCGGAGGCGATCAAGCCGAGACTGCCCAGCCGGCCGCTCCAACGCCTGACACCGTCGTCTCCTCTTGTCGGCGTTCTGGGAATGGGGGTCCCCAGACTTGCCTTCCTGTGGCCCGTGGCGTGGCTCAAAGGGGGGCCCAGCACGGCCAATCTTCATCAACACAGACCCAAGACCCTCGCGAGGGGCCAAGCCTCGCGGGGCGGACGACACGGAGCTTCCTTACGCATGGCCTCATCAGGCTGGCTCGCGAGGAGGTGGAGAAATCAAGGCGGGGTACCTCACGAGGTGCCCATGACGCAAGCCATGACGACCAAGGGCGCCAGCCCGCGCAGTGTCCTCCTTTCCTCTTTGGTGCAAAGGGAGCAAGCGCAGGCGAGAGCATCAAGCAAAGGCACCCGTTTCGGTGCAACGAGACCAAGACCAGCCCAACGGCAGGGAGGAAGTCATTGTGGAGCCCAAGCCAGCGTCACCACCAGAGCCTTTGGTAGGCGAGGACCAACTTTAGTCAGGATAAGTGTACCGGATGTTCCCCTTCAAAATGGCCAATTGCTGGCGCCCTTCCCGCTCAATATTTGGGAAGAGGCCCAGGGCCTCTATAAATAGAGCTAGCCACCAGAGAGTAGAGGCATCGAGAAATCTGGTAGAGACCAAGCAGTTCATCGCCCCGGCCAAGAACAGACCCTCGCGAGGCTGTTCTTCCTTGTATTGCTCATTATCATCAGCCCAAGAGGCAATCCACCACACCACAAACCAGAGTAGGGTATTACACCACAACGGTGGCCCGAACCAGTATAAACCCTGTGTCTCTTGTGCTGTTCTTTCCATAGCTTAGATCTTAGCGAGGCGAAGGGGTGCAGGTAGGTAGAAGGCGAAATCTCCGCGCGCACCCCAGTGTTCGAACCTCGAGGGTCTGCCAGAACCTGAAATCCGACACCTCTGACCCTCCGAATCCGTCTGCCGCTTCCTAGGCTGCCGCCTTATCCTTGTTTTATCTGTTTAATAGTCTTTGAAGAACTTGTTAATTCGCACAATTCCACCTGCGGGGTGTATTTTGAACTTCTGCTCGAAGATTCGGCCAAGGGCCTATGTTATGTAAATATTCATCCGAGTTCTATCTTTTCTTGCTCATTGCTCCTTTGGCTTTTTCCTTTGTCGCCTTCCCTTAGTTGCCATCTTGCCAGCCGGACAGCCGCTCTGCGGACTGCCGCTGGATCAAATGCTTGGCTACTTCTAGGAAGGCAAGTACTTAGCCGTTTTAGAGTTTCTTAGCAAGTTGAATAGAAGGCGGCGAGCCGACTGCTCAAGATTCGGTTTTGCGAAGAGAGGCTGGAAGACGGCTTAAGCTATGTTTATGCTTTGAGTCCTTAGCCATTTTTCATGTGGGCGCCCGTTCTTCCTTACTCCTGCCCGCCAGACAGTCGCTCTGCGAGCTGCGTCTTCTGATAGGAGACGGCTTAGGCACCACACACTACTTGTCCGACTGCAGGAAGCATTTCATAGCGCAAGGCGGCGAGTCCCCGGGCCGACTAGTCGAACCCGGTGCCAAGCGGCATAACAAAGAGTAGCATACTCGAAGGCATAATTCTTATCATATAGATAACAAAAAGGGCAGTCCCCGAGCTCTTCTCGGGGGGCCCGAAGTCTTGGTACTTTAATACAAAGGGTAGTGTGGTACATACTGCATTTAACTATAAAATCTTCGGAGAAGATTTGCATTCCATGGTCGTTCTGTATCTTTGCCGGAGTCATCCCTCTTGCATGCTCGGGGCTTCTGAGGATCGATAAGGTAGTAGGAGTCGTTGCCCAGCACTTTGCTGATGATGAAGGGGCCTTCCCAAGGCGCCGACAGCTTGTGCTGGCCGGCTGTTCGCTGGATCAGTCGGAGCACAAGGTCGCCCTCTTGGAAAGATCTCGGCCTGACCTTCCTGTTGTAGTATCAGCGCAGGCTCTGCTGGTAGATGCTGGACCGGCTGAGTGCCAACAACCGGCCCTCTTCCAGCAGATCGACACCGTCTTGACGTGCTTGTTCTGCTTCCTCCTTGGTGTACATGGTGACTCGCGAGGAGTCGAACTCTATGTCCGTTGGGATGACAGCTTCAGCACCGTAGACGAGGAAGAAAGGCGTAAAGCCGGTTGACTTGTTTGGAGTCGTGCACAGACTCCAGAGGACGGCTGGCAACTCGTCAAGCCAATAGCCGACCGAACGCTCCAGCGGTTCGACCAGTCGAGGCTTGATGCCGGACAGGATGAGGCCGTTTGCTCGCTCTACCTGACCATTTGACTGCGGATGGGCAACGGACGCTAAGTCCAGTCGGATGCCCTGTGTCGCGCAGAAACGGGCCAAGGCACCTTTGGCGAAATTTGTGCCATTGTCGATGATGATGTTGTGTGGTATGCCGTACCGAATCGTGATGTCAGAGATGAAAGTCACAGCTGTCAGACCATTCAACTTCTTGATGGGCTTTGCTTCTATCCACTTGGTGAACTTGTCCAGAAGAAACCGTGTCGAAAAGCTTTGGCGACGAGTGCTCTTGAGGCAGCATGGTGGCCGCACTCGCCTTGATGGATGTCTTTGAGAATTGCTTGGCCTTGCTCTGGCTCGACGCAGCCCTGGTAGACACTAGTGACGCTTTGCCTGACCAGCTCTTTGTTGACTATGGTGTAGGCTGCTGCTCGGCGTTGTACTTGCCGAGCCAAGATCTCACCGGCAGGTAGCTCTTTGTTCACCAGGAATTTGATGATGGGCTGTGCCCATGAGGGTGCTGCTATTTCTTTGACTGCCAGAACTGCGACTTGGACGAGGGCGGCTGGGCTGGGAGGCGGCGGGCTGGAGTCTGCGACCGCTTGTTGGATTGATGAAGTCCCCGGGCCAACTGGTGCAGCCCCCGGGCCGAGTTCTGGAGTCTTCGGGCTGGTCGCCGCAGTCCCCGGGCCGGCTTCGACTGCGGCGTTTTTGGAGCCATCTGAAAGAATTCTCGTGCCGTCTGCTGGGGCTCTCGAGTCGGATCCGACTTCTTCGGGGGGAGCCGGCACAAAGATGGAGTATGATTTTGGTGAAGGCTTGACAGACGGCTTGAGGAGGCGCTGAAGGGCGACGCCGGATGGTATTGCTTGGCGGGTGGAGCCGATTCGTGCCAGGGTGTCTGCTTGGTCGTTGTCATTTCTTGGCACGTGAAGGAACTCGCACCCCTCGAAATATCCACTGAGTTGCTGTGCGAGGAAACGGTAGCTCACCATGTTTGCATATTTGGCGTCCCAGTCGCTAGATGACTGCTGGACCACCAAGTCGGAGTCGCCACAACACAGGATCCGGCGAATGCCAAGTTCTTTGGCAAGCCGGAGCCTCGTATTTGGCGATGTTGTTGGAGGCGGCGAAATGGATCTGTAGCGCATATTTGAGCTTGTCGCCTTTAGGAGAAGTGAGGACAACGTCGGCTCCCAAGCCGGTGCGCATCTTGGAGCCATCGAAATGCATCCGCCAATGGGTGGAGTCGGGCGCTGGTGGCAGGTAATGAGTCTCGGCCTAGTCGACGAGGAAGTCGGCCAGTGCTTGTGACTTGATGGCGGTGCGGGGCTGGTAGTAGATGGTGTAGGGGGCCAGCTCTATGGCCCATTTGGCCACTCGGCCAGAAGCATCTCAGCTTCCGATGATCTCGGCTAGTGGGGTTGTGCAGACCATAGTGATTGGATGCTCTTGAAAGTAAGGCTTCAACTTCTTGGCAGCAAAGTGCACGCCATAGCACATCTTCTAGTAGTGGGGGTAGTTCTGCTTGGAGGTTGACAGCAGTTCGCTCAGGTAATATACCGGTCTCTGGACAGGTAGTGCTTTGCCTTCCTCCTTGCGTTCAACTACAATGACTGTGCTGACTACCCGGCTGGTGGCGGCAATGTACAGGAGCATGGGCTCCTTAGGAGTCGGAGCCGCCAGCATGGGGGGAGTAGTCAACATCTTCTTCAACTGGAGAAAAGTTTTGTCCGCCTTGTGGTTCCACTCGAAAAAGGTGGTCTTCTTCATGAGCTGGTATAAAGGGAGAGCTTTCTCGCCCAGCCGACTGATGAATCGGCTGATGGACGCCAAGCAGCCAGTGAACTTTTGCACATCTAGTAGTCGGCTGGGTACCTCCATCCTCTCAATGGCCTTGATCTTCACGGGGTTGCACTCTATGTCGCATTTAGAGACCAAGAAGCCAAGGAGCTGGCCGGCTGGTACTCCGAAGACGCACTTCTGTGGGTTGAGCTTGATCTGGAATCGGCGCAGGTTCTCAAAGGTCTCCTTGAGGTCTTCCAGTAGTGTTCCACGCTTTTCCGTCTTCCCCACCACATCGTCCACGTAGACGTGGGCGTTTCTGCCGAGTTGCTTGAGGAGGCACTTCTGCATGCAACGCTGAAAGGTGGCGCCAACATTCCTCAAGCCGAACGTCATGGTCAGGTAGCAGAAGGCTCCAAATAGCATGATGAAGGCGGTCTTCAGTCTGTCAGACGGGTTCAGCTTGATCTGGTGATATCCTGAATATGCATCTAAGAAGCTCAACAGCTCGCATCCGGCTGTGGAGTCTATCACCTGATCAATTCTTGGCAGAGCAAACAGGTCCTTGGGGCAAGCTTTGTTGAGGCTCATGTAGTTAATACACATCCGCCACTGCTTGTTCTTCTTCAGCACCAGGACCGGGTTTGCTAGCCATTCTGGAAAAAATACTTCCATAATGAAGCCGGCTGCTAGGAGTCGGGCTATCTCTTCTCCAACAACTCTTCTCTTTTCTTCTGACAGGCAGCGCAAGGGCTGCCTGACTGGCTTGGCATCAGATCAGACATGTAATTTGTGCTCGGCGAATTCCGTCGGTACACCAGGCATGTCTTTAGGGGACCATGCGAAGATGTCCCGATTCTCATGGAGGAAATCGACGAGCTCGCCTTCCTATTTGCTGTCGAGGTTTGCACCTATGATAGCGTACTTCTCTGGGTGCTCCGGGTCCAAGGGTATCTTCTTCATCTCTTTGGCCGGCTTGAACGAAACCTCAGCCTCCGACTCCTTAGGGTTAGGCGACATCTCCGGCCGCTTGTCGGCCATCGCCACAACCCGATCAAGGAGCCGCTTCTCAGCTGCGATCACCAGGGACTCGGCTAGCCGACTGATTTCAGCCGCATAGGCGGACGACTTTCTGTAGTCGCCAACTATGGTCAGAATCCCCTTGGAACTCGGCATCTTCATCTTGAGGTAGGCGTAGTGGGGGACCGCCATGAACTTGGCCAAAGCAGATCGGCCAAGCAGCGCATGGTATGGGCTCTCGAGGTCCACCACTTCAAACCAAACTGGCTCTCGGCGGAAGTGATCTTTGTCTCCGAAGAGGACATCTATCAGAATCTTGCCGATGGGTGAACAGGAAAGGACAGGAACTATGCCATGGAATACAGTTCGGCTGTTCTGAAGCTGTCTTTGCTCGATTCCTAACTTCTACATTGTGTCCTTGTACAGGATGTTGATGCTGCTGCCACCGTCTATCAGCACTCAGGAGAAGCGAGCGGCCCACCTATCTGTGGCAAAGGTGCCCTCCAAGACCAAGGCGTAGGAGCCCAGACTCGGCATCACCTCTGGGTGATCAGCCCTGCTCCAGCTGATAGGCTTCTCGGACCAGTGCATGAACTCCGTTGTATCTGATGCTATTGCGTTCACTTCTTGCTCCTGAAGCCGCCTGCTGCGCCGATCGTCAGCCACGCTGGTGAACACCACATAGGCTCCGTGCTCTTCTGGGTACTCATCTTGTACTGCGCCGACTGGCCTGACAGCCGGCTGCTGGGGCGGAGGCGGCTGCCCAGCAGGCGGGGGAGGCAGGAGGCCGTCTCCCTTGGCGATCCTTGTGAGCCAGTGGCACTTCCGGGTGGTGTGGTTGGACGGCTTCGCGCCGCTGTGGAACTTGCAAGGACCATCCAGAGTCTGCTCGTATGAGAAAGCTGGCAACCAGTTGGGCTTGCCGCCCTTCTGCCGCTTTGGCGGAGGCTGCCCCTCCGGCTGCTGGTCTTCGACCGTCGCCACCTGCCGGCTACTGGAAGCCGGCTGTGGGGCCTTGCGCTTGTGGTCGTTCTATTGCTGTCGCCGACTGGTGTCTCCAGCCGGAGTTCTGGGAGCCTGAGGGGCCACTTTGCCAGTCGCACTAACTTGAATTTCCGCCTTCATGGAGGAGTCGGCTGTGGCGTACTTGTCTACTATGATCAGCAACTCGTCGAGGGTTTCTGGCTCGTCGCAGAGGAGCTTGTGCTTGAGGAGGGTGCCTTCTCTGCACCCGGCGGTGAAGTACTCGATAGCCTGCACCTCGTGCACGCCCTCGCAGGAGTTCCGAAGCTCGGCTCAACGCGTGAGGTAGTCGCGATTTGACTCGCTGGGGCCTTGCACGCACAAGGAAAGCTGGCGAGGCTTGGGAAGTCGCTTGTACGTGCTTGTGAAGTTGCGGACGAAGGCGTCGGTGAAGTCGACCCAGCTGTTGATGCTGCGGGGCTTCAAGCTGTTCAGCCATGCCCGAGCCGTGCCCTCGAGCATGAGCGGAACATATTTTACAGCAACACGCTTGTTGCCGTTCGCTATGCTGACGGCCGTGGAGTAGTCAACCAGCCAGTCCTCCGGCTTCACGGAGCCGGTGTATTTGGGCGTATCTCTTGGGAGCGTGAACCCTCTAGGAAAGGGCTCATCTCGGATGCGGGGTCCGAAACAGGGCAGGCCCAGCTCGTCCTCTTCTTCCAGCGCCAGGGATCGGTGAAGTCGGTCGATCCGATGGCGGGCGTCGTTTTCTCCGACTCCCTCTCGGCGGCCAAGGCGGTCGCCGAGAGTCAGATGGTCAACAGGTAGCGAGGAGACTCGCCTTTCCTTGCGAGGAGGAGGAGGCGGACAATCGTCCCGTTGTTCCACTACTTTTGGGTGGCCGTCTTGATCGCGTTCAATGGTGATGTGTGTCCGACTGCGGCTGGCAGCCGGCTCCTTATCTTTTCTTCCGCGGCTCCCACCAGTCGGCGTCCGTGACGTCGCGCCTTGGTCTCGGCAGGGAGGCGGGTCGTCATTCTTTCGTCGCGGCGCATCTGTGCGGCAGCCGACCTCGTTTTGCTCGGCAGCCGCGTCAAGGAGCCGTTGGACTCGCTCCATCATCAGGCGACGTTCTTCGCCCTCGAAGCTGTCCAGCTCGTCAGCCGCCGCCTGGGCGGCTCGGATGTTCTCCGCAGGCGTGGCGTATACGGGGCGGTTTGCCCCGAACAGGTTGGCGATGGCAACGCCGCGTTGCTGGACCGCGCCAAGGCGGCTAGGCCCAGTCGGAGCCGGCGAGCCGCCCACAGCGCGATCCATCTCACGCTGTTAGGCCTCTGATAGGCGTCTCATGCTAGCTAGCTTCTTCACGCCTTCGACGAGCTGGAGGCGGCGCGCCTCCAGCGTCTTGGCGATGGCGTCTTTGGGAATGGGCGCAGTCAGGTCTTGTAGCGCCGCGTCGAGGGGGTCATGAGCTCCTCCGCCGGAATGCTCGCCATGATCGATGACGAGCACCTCTGTGACGGTGCTTCCGCCGCTCTCCGCGCGAGGGAGCGACTCGTCGTAGACCACCACGTTGGTGGGAAACGCGTCGAGCGACGCGGTGTCGGAGTCGACAAGCATCGGGTCGGTGGAGCCTACGGACTCCAAGTCCACGGCAGGCTCGCCGGCGACGTGGAGTTGGTCAAGGAGGCCCGCGAGGAGGCTCTCGGGGCCGCCCGTGCCTGCATCGGATGCAGGCTCGTCGGAGAGGCGGACCTCGCCGGCAAGTTCGGCGAGGCAACTGGCTGCATAGGCGATCTCAGCGCTGTGCAGCGTGTCGGCGTAGACTCCGTCTGGCGTGCCGGGCTGGCTGCGCTCGCCAGGGAGGAAAATGGTTCCCGTCCAGAGCAGGTCTCCGGACGACGGTGCACCTCGCCCCACGGTGGGCGCCAAATGTCGGGGGTTGGGTGCGACATATGCCAAGGGATGGCTTATCATGGTGGGGGCGAGTAGAACATCGCCGGTGCCTGGAAACAGGATAAGGCGAAGACATGCACGCCGGCGAATCTTACCCAGCTTCAGGGCTCTCCGTGGAGATAACACCCCTACTGCTGCTCTGCGGGGTCTCCGCATGATCACTATGGCAAAGGGTGTACAAGGTTGCTCCTTGAGCTGTTTCCTGGAGGTAGGAGAGGGCAAGGCTAGCTCTCTTCTTCCTATATGATCTGGTCTAGTGCTAATGGATTCGAACCCTTTGCATGGGGCCCTGGGGGGTTTATATAGGCCTACCCCCCAGGGGTACAATGGTAATCCGGCTGGGCGCGGGTCCCAGCCGTCTGTCTCTCAGGCCACCGTCTTCTACGCCGACTGCTGGGGCCCGCCGACTGGTGGGCCCCGCCGACTGGCCCGGTATGGGGCCGACAGGCCATGTCCACCGTGGGCGGGTCTTGCCGGCTGCGGATTACTGTAGCCGTGCTTCCAATGACGCGGGCTTGGTCGTGGTGTCATGGAAACAGTACCGCCGCCTGACGGGCGATCACTTTTGCCATTCCCCGTCTTGTCTGGTTAATGGCTTGCGGGGCCCGTGGGAGGGGCTAGCCGACTCCTGGGGGCCGACTCCCACCAGGTTCGACTGGTGGCACTCTTGCCGTCTTCTGGACCCCCGCTGACTAGTGGGACCCGCCGTCACTGGGTCATACAGACAGGCCGTCGTGGGCACAGGGGTCCGCCCACTGGGGCTGATGTCAAGGCTAGCATGCCAACAGTGCCGCGCCGGACGGAGATCTCCGTCGGTACGGGGCACTCTCGCCATGCCTGCCCCTTGGAAAGGGGGCGGGAGTGGACCCTATTGTGGCCATGCCCCGTCCTGTCCCTCCTTACGAGGGCACGAGGTGGTTGGAGTCGCGGGCCGACTCCCCATAGCCGGCTTCTCTGGAAGACGCCAGTTAGGAGTCGGCTCATCTCGAAGTCGTCCCTGGGACTCGGCCGCGAGGGGGCAGTCGGCGGCCTTGCCGCCGACTCTCAGAAGGCGGCTCTTCGCCCTGAGGTCTTGAGGGGCGCAGCTTGCCTGATGTCTTGAAAGGCTTAGGGCTCGGGTTGGCCTACCCGTGGCCTATTACTCCGACAATGGGCGTGCAGGCGGAAACGACGGTGCATCCCTGGGTGGTCGTGTGGTATCGAGGTTGAGGATGGGGATGGATAAGAGTTGCGCACCGGCGACAGTGCTTGTCGATGGGAAATCTGACGAGCGAAATTTCTAGAGAGAACGCGTGTTAGCTACTACGCGCCGAGGTGTAGTAGCCCACAGCGAGCGCAATGACAATTTTTCTTCATGGTCGTGTAGTAGCTATCAGCCCAGGTGTTGACCAGATATTTTTCTATTGTTTTGTAAAAAAGGATGCAAAAATCTAAGCCCATCACGGGGACGTGTCAACGTGCACACATGTGTTTGTGTTTGTTTTCCTAACTACGTTGTCGAGTTTGGCGCTACATTAAAAAAGAATTTAACTACCCCTCTCCTGCAAAAAAAAGAATTTAACTACCCCTCACGGATTCATATTAATTGGCTATTAGAAGGCAACAAATATATCAATTGATCTGGGATAATGACCATATCCCCTACTAAGTAAAAAACACACCCTCAGTCAGTTAATTGTTCTTCACATAGATCAATTGATTTGGGATCATATCCCATGTCTCGAACAAAGTTCAAAAGTCACTACCCTCAAAATATACCCTTTTTGTTAGAAGTGTCCCATGTCCTATAACCCAGTTTCTTTATCGGGTAAGCCATTATTCATAGCAACTGACATTTGCTCCATACCAAAGCATCTGTAATGATTAGAATCCATTCAACGAAAGAAGATTTCAAATCATGCATTGTGAATGACGAATCTCATCATTCAACATATACCGCAAGCCTATGTCACTCTCGGTGAGAAATTTCCAATTACTCACACAAATATACTAATCTAGATATCATCAACAATTTAGACATTGTCCCTCATCCGATTGTTTCTTTGGCTAGAAACCAAATATGTGCCATATGTGCACGTGAATCAGATGTTGTCAACTCTCGCATCACCTTCATGAGGTCATCAGAATGTCGTTCCTAAGGTTTCGTGTAACCTTACAAATTTAGAGCAGCGAGCCTCCAAAGCTTCGTCTTTCACCTTTTTTCTCACCCGTCCTGTCACACAATACCGTATTGTAACGTTATATATTTTTGCTACACTCCCGTTGCAACGCACGGGCATTTGTGCTAGTAGGCCACCTCATTACAATTTCTCTCTTTTCTTTTTGTATGGATATTATTATGATATATCTTACAACTCGTTTGGCACCCGGATTTCATGGATTTCTATACTTCTAGAAAAAAGTGAGTTGGTGGTGATGGTGTGCCTGTCTTCGGGCAGTATATACCGTCCGATCTTGAATCTACCGTTGAGATTGAGACCAAAGCGTGTTGTGCTGAGCCAACCACCAAAACAGGCTAGTCTGGATGTTTCTTCTTCTATCGTGAGATAGATTATTCTAGAACCCCTCCAAATTTCCTCGCTGCCTGCCTCTCCCCTCTCTTTCCCTCTGGCCGCGCTGGAGTTGAGTTGGGTGAGCGTCATGAATTGAATCGGTGGAGGGATCCGGTGGCGACCGTGGTGGAGGGACGCTCGCCATGGCCACTGGTGACCTGGTGGAGCAGGGGCACGACAGCGCGGGGGAGCTTCTTTCCAGAGCTTCCATTGCCATTTCCATTCTTGGCTTCGGGACATTCATTGGCATAATGTCCAGTCTACTGACACTTGTAGCAAGTAATGTGGCTTAGATCCTTCTTGGCGGGTGCTGCCGGGTTGGAACGGTTCTGGCCATTGCTTCCTCCATTACCATTCCCATTCTTGAGGCCACTATGGTTGTGCGAACTCCCTCCATTATGAGTGTGGCCTCCATGGTTATGAACGAGTCCTCTCGAGTTCGGGGTGAAACGGGGTTTTCGATTAGCTCCAGAATTATACCTTCGTTGTCCATTCTTCCTCTTGCGGCTGTCAATCTACTGCTGCTTCCCTTCAAGCATGAGAGCTCTATCTACCAACTCCTGGTAGTTATTCAAACTTGCCACCATCAACTGCATGCTTAGCTCATCATTCAATCCTTCCAGAAACTTCTCCTTCTTAGCTGCATCTGTAGTGACGTCATCTGGGGCATAACGTGCTAATTTGCTAAACTCATCCACATACTGGCCAACAGTGCGCCCTCCTTGGCATAAGTTGCGAAACCCACGCTGATACATGGGCAGTGCGAAAAGCCTGCTGGAACTGGTCCCATGTCACAGTGTTAATAGGGTAAGTGACTATCAAATTCTCCCACCATGATGCTGCGGGTCCATCAAGTTGATGTGCAGCGAAACACACTCTTTCCGCATATGTGCATCCTGCAGTAGTGAACTCCCTCTCAATCTTGCGGAGCCAATCATCTGCAACAATCGGCTCGGTGCTACTGGAGAACACCGGCGGATTCAGCCTAAGAAAACGGGCTAAGTGATCAACTGATGATGGTGGTGATGGGTTGTTGTTGTTGTTCCCCTAATTCTGATTCTGGACTAGTATCTGCATCAAAGCATTCTGCTACTGGATCAACTGGGTGAGCTCCGGTGGGAAAGCAAATCCATTTTCGCATCTCAGAGGCATCTGCTGGGTTTAGGAGAGATGAGAAAACATAATAGAATGAGGTCTAGGGGGAAAACACTACCCATATTCACATGAGACAAAACACAAACATATCACTCAATCAAACAAACAAGGGCATACAAACGGTCTAGAACTATCGTTACAAAAGTGCTTGGACTATACTATATACATGGTGGAATACTACTACTGATATGGTGGTCTACTAGAAAAATTGCTCGGTCGAAGACTCCATGATATCTGCTCCAGCTTCATCAACGTAGTCATCTTCACTGGGGTCAGAGTCGGTGTCGTCGATGATGATGTAGTTATCCGGGCAAGTGGAATCGTCATCTCCTCCTCCTGGCGCGGGGTCTCCCATGAAAACTCCTATCTTCCTCGTCAGGTCGTCATTCTTCTCCACTAGCACGACGATTTCCTCCTCATAATCTTCGCGTGTAGCCTTGAGTTCTTCCTCCAGTTCCGTGATTCTTGTCATTTTCTTTCTTCAAATCCATCATGCCTGCGCACATCTGGTTCTCCTGGCGACAAATGTGCTGGTTCAACTCCTGGATGAAAGAGGCAATCGATCTATCCTTCCTGGTGCTGATCATCTCCCATTGCTCATCTCGGCGCCCACAAATCTGGTAGATAGTGTCATTGAGATCATTGTGGTAAACTTCTCCAATGCGTCCCATGGTAATGTGAGCTGCCATACTCTTTCCTAGACTCCAGGTTGGTGCATCGAAGGAAAACTCTATGGGCTCAGTGACTGGCGTGAACGTCCTTCCTGGAACTTGAACTTGAATCGTCCAACGCTCCTCTTCTGGTAAAGTGGCATTGTAGGTCCCGGTGAAGCTTGGTATTCCGATATTTAGGTACTTAGTAACTTCCTTCTGGTGTCGTCCAAAGGGGGTGTCTTCATCTAGTTGCATGAACTTGATCTTTGCATCCGCCATCCTAAAGAGTAGAAAATGGAGAGGAGTCAGAAATGAGAAGATAGTAGTGATCTAGGGCTTTAGCTTAATGGTCGTGTCCTATAGTCAGCGTGTGCTCTGATACCATCTTTGTAGCAACCTGACCTCAAACGGTCTGATCTCTGTGCATAAGTGTCATCCCTGGATCGGTAATGCTGACACACGCAGTACTTGAAGGATTTATAATAGAGTAGCAATCAGACACTTATTACATCGAATGTCCCAAAAGAGAACTTATTGCAATAAATATGGCTTAAGGCCATCTAATACGATAACATCGGAAGGCTTGGAAGATAAAGTGAGTCCATCAACTCCAACGGTATCACTGAGTGAAAGACCACGACCTAAGGCTCCTTACTTGTAGTCTGAAAAGTCCGCAACATGATACGTTGCAGCCCGAAAACGGGCTAGCACATGGAATATGCTGGCAATGTAACACAAGAGAGTAATGAACATAATAATGCTATCACTACATGCATATATGGCTGGTGGAGGCTGTATGGTTAATATGTTTTGCGAAAAGCCAATTTTTCCCTACTGCAAAGGAATAAATTTTATTTAACTATCATGGTGGTTGTTAAACATTGAGAAGGTTCACCCAACTCAGTCCCAATTAAAAGGTACATAATAACCCAAACAAATTTTAATATTAAGAGTGATGAGATTCACATGATAATCCAAGAACTAGATACTCAAGATGTCCATAACCGGGGACACGGCTAACCATGATTAGTATGTACACTCTACAGAGGTTTGCGCACTTTTCCCCACAAGGCTCGATCTCCTCCGCTGGAGTTCTCGCACTACATGATGTTTGAGAAACGGATGACCGAGACATAGTCTTTCAGTAGCGTTAGCACCTTACGATGGGTAGACAGTACCACCTACATCCCCTACATCTGCTAGTCTACCACTGTAAGAGTTCACAGGACTTAATCAACTATGCTAGAGCCCATAATAGCTTGTGGCTGCACACGGAAGTTTCTACTATGAATAATCTCATGATCCCTTTGAGCCTGGGTGGCAGTCCATAGGAGAATCACACGGTACCCTGGGATTTCCAGAAAAATACAGACAACACTGGGTTCCCTAGGTGCCTCAATCCACCCAGATGTATATTAAAGTTGCCACCTTAAGTTAACCATTAATTAGCAAAACTCACATCTGTCATGGATACTCTCAAACCCAATCCACGTCTACGAGCATAACATAGCAGTATAAGCAAAGTAGAAGTAACTCCCATAGGTTTGATAATAAACAGGTGAATAGGTACTACCTCAACTACTTCCCATCGCACAAATTAATCCGATCCTAACCATGCAATTGTTTGAGGATTAATCTAATGCAATAAAACTGGGTAGTAAAGAGGTATGATCAAAGTGTCACTTGCCTTGCTGATGATTCGCGAAACCTAGAGACTCGTAGTAGCATGCTTCACACTCCGGGTACTCTATTGCAAACAAACAAGCAAACAATAAGAGATCTAACCAGAAAGTTCAACTTAAGAACTCCGGTTTGCGAAAAGAATCAACTGAAACGAAGCAACAAAACTCAAACGGTGAAAGAAACAAGCTTCATTTACTAATCTGGACTAAAGTAAAATTTTACAGTAGCATAAATTTGTTTAAGTTGGTTAAATAGAAATAGGGTTTCGATACGAAACTCTAGGCCCTTGAATCGCCTGATTCCGATAAACAAGCGAAAAGTTATACTAAAACGAAATTCGGATCAGAAATCGCGATCGAAAATAATCACGGAAATCAGAGAAAAAGAAAAACTGACGAACAGGCTAACGAACGAACGTTCGCTGTCTGCGACTGAACGGTGAAAACCGTTCGTTAAAACGAACTAACGAACGGGCGTTCGCTAATTAACTAAACTGAAAAAAACGATCTAGAGAAAAAAATAAACCGCGGTTCTAAAAAGAAAAAAGCATACGGTTTTCCGAAGAAAACCGGCAGTGGCGGCGGCTACCTCCGGCAAGTCCGGCGTGGGGCGGCGGGTCGGCGGTGGCGGGGCGAGGCGGCGACAGCAGTCTAGGGTTAGGGTTTCGGGGTGCCGGGCGGGCTGCGGTGTCGGTGGGCTTCGGCAGCTCGGGCGGGTCGGCTAATAAAGGCCCCCCGGGCGGAGTCCCGCTCGGGTACGGCCCGTAGTCGGTTTGGCTTTTTTTAAATAATTCTGATTTGCAGAAAAAGAAAGAAAAGAAATACTAAACGAACTCCAAAAATCCCCAAATAAATTTTCCCCGTCCTCTAAAAATAGGCCGGATAAGGTGAACATTTATTTGGGCCTAAAATGCAATTTGGAAAACGCATATTTTTCCTAATTCAAATAAAATAGCGATAAAACTCCGAATAAAAATCTTATTTGATTTTAATATTAAATCTCCGATATTTCTTTATTTTGAGGAAGTCATTTTATCCTCTCTCTTTTATTTTTAATAAAAGAAATATTTTAGAGAAAAATAATTAAAATCAAACGTTCCTCTTTTCAAAATTTGAGAAAACTCAAATATGAAAATAACAAAACCCCCAACTCTCTCCGTAGGTCCTTGAGTTGCATAGAATTTCTAGGATCCAGGAAAATGCAATAAAATATGATATGCACTGATGATCTAATGTATAACATTCCAAATTGAAAATTTGGGATGTTACAAACCTACCCCCTTAAGATGAATCTCGCCCTCGAGATTCGGGTTGGCTAGAAAATAGGTGAGAGTGATCCTTCCGTAGGTCTTCTTCTCTCTCCCAGGTGGCTTCATCTTCAGTATGGTGACTCCACTGAACCTTGCAAAACTTGATAACCTTGTTGCGCGTAACTCGGCTGGCAAACTCGAGTATCTTGACTGGCTTCTCCTCGTATGTCAAATCGCTATCCAATTGTATCGCTTCCAGCGGTACTGTATCTCTTAGAGGAATATTTGCCATCTCCACGTGGCACTTCTTCAACTGAGAAACGTGGAACACATCGTGAACTTCGGACAATCCTTCGGGCAATTCCAGTTTGTAAGCAACTTCTCCCATACGTTCCAAAACATTGTATGGTCCCACAAAACGTGGCGCTAGCTTTCCCTTAACTCCAAAACGCTTCACTCCCCGTAGTGGCGATACCCGAAGATACACTCTGCCTCCAACTTTGTAAACTGTCTCCTTGCGTTTAGAATCCTTATAACTCTTCTGCCTGGACTGGGCTATCTTGAGTCTATCGCGAATCAGCTTAACCTTCTCTTCAGACTCCTTAATCAAATCTGGTCCAAACAACTGGTGGTCTCCAACTTCATCCCACAACAACGGTGTTCTGCACCTCCTTCCGTATAATGCTTCGAATGGGGCCATCTTCAAACTGGCTTGATAACTGTTGTTATAAGAGAAATCTGCATATGGAAAATTGTCGTCCCAACTAGATCCATAATCTAGCGCACAAGCTCCCAACATGTCCTCCAGAATCTGATTGACTCTCTCAGTCTGTCCATCTGTCTGCGGGTGAAAGGCTGTACTAAACTCTAGCCTGGTTCCCAAAGTTTCATGCAACTGATTCCAAAACTTCGAGGTAAACTGGGTTCCTCTATCTGATACAATGGTCCTTGGAACTCCATGCAGACATGCAATCCTGATCATGTATATCTTTGCCAACTTAGCACTGGTGTAAGTGGTCTTTACTGGGATACTTTCGTCAATCGATCAACTACAACCCATATCGAGTCATACCCTGAACGAGTACTGGGTAATCCCGTGATAAAATCCATGCCTAACTTATCCCACTTCCATTTGGGTATCAGCAATGGTTGTAGCATTCCTGTTGGCTTCTGATGCTCGGCTTTCACTCTCTGACATACATCACAGACTGCTACATACTCCGCAATATCCTTCTTCATTCCGATCCACCAGAAACTGTCCTTCAAATCCAGATACATCTTGGTATTTCCTGGGTGAATCGAATATGGTGAATCATGGGCCTCTTGCAGAATCAACTTTCTGATCTCTTGATCATTGGGCACATATATGCGGTCCTCAAACCATAGGGTATCGTGCTCATCCTCACGAAATCCTTTAGCCTTTCCTTTGCTCATTCTTTCCTTTATCACGACAATCTCCTTGTCCGTCTTCTGGGCTTCCCTGAGCTTATCCATCAAAGTAGATTGAATCTCCAAAGCTGCTACATAACCTATCGGAACTATCTCCAAGCATAGTTCACGAAGGTCTTCCGCTAACTCCTTGGGCAACTCTCCGGTCATGAGTGTATTGACATGACTTTTGCGGCTTAACGCATCAGCTACTACGTTAGCCTTTCCGAGATGATAATGCAATCTCATATCATAATCCTTAATGAGCTCCAACCATCTCCTCTGTCTGAGATTCAACTCCTTCTGCGTGAAGATATACTTCAAACTCTTGTGATCCGTGTATACCTCACAATGGTTTCCGATGAGAAAATGTCTCCATCTCTTCAACGCATGCACTACGACTGCTAACTCCAAATCATGTGTAGCGTAATTTAACTCATGAGGTTTAAGCTGTCGTGAGGCATATGAAACAACTCTTCCCTCCTGCATAAGTACGGCTCCAAGTCCTCGACGTGAAGCGTCACAATACACTTCATAATCCTTGTTTTGATCTAGCAGAATCAACACTGGTGATGTAACCAAGCGTCTCTTCAACTCCTGAAAACTGGCCTCACATTCCTCAGTCCAATTGAATTTGGTGTCCTTCTTCAACAACTCCATCATAGGTTTTGCAATCTTTGAGAAATTCCCAATGAATCTCCTGTAGTATCCTGCGAGTCCAAGAAAACTCCGGATCTCTCCAACTGACGTGGGTGCTTCCCAATTTATCACAGTGACAACCTTGGTGGGGTCTACTGCTATTCCTTCACCGGATATAACATGTCCAAGAAATCCAACTTCCTTCAACCAAAATTCACACTTGTTGAACTTGGCGTATAGCTGATGTTCTCTGAGCTTCCCAAGTACCAAACGCAAATGCTCCTTATGTTCTTCTTCATTCTTCGAGTATACCAAAATATCATCAATGAACACCACGGAGAATTCATCCAAAAACTCCATAAACACCTTGTTCATCATGTTCATAAAATAGGCAGGTGCGTTAGTCAGACCAAATGACATAACGGTATACTCATACAACCCGTACCTCATTGTAAAGTGTCACGCCCAAGATGCGACCCTATCCTAAAGGAACTCGAAGGTCCCACCAAGGATAGAAGCGCATCTTGAAGACGCTTTTGCAAGGTGGATATCATTACATCAACATTAGATAATAGTGGGGATACATCCAAGACATACAAAGTCACATGAATACAACAATAAATCATATACAAGACCAACATCCAACTACGGACGAAACATAAACAGAAACTCAAACGACATCCATCCTGCTAGCCCAGGCTGCCGACCAGGAACCTATCCCTCAATCGAAGAAGAAGCAGAAGAGGAACTCCAACACAAATAAACATCGCTCTCACGTCATGATCATCGCGAAACCTGTACCTGCAACTGGTGTTGTAGTAATCTGTGAGCCATGAGGACTCAGCAAACCTATTACCATGGGTATCAAAACTAGCAAAGCTTAAAGGGAAAGGAAGGGGTAAAGTGGTGAGGTTGCAGCAGCGACTAAGCAGAGTATGGTGGCTAACTTACGCAAATAAGAGCGAGAAGAGAAGCAAAGCAAGCGGTCGTCATCTAGTAATGATCAAGAAGTGATCCTGAACTCCTACTTACGTCAAACATAACCCAGAAACCGTGTTCTCCTCTCGAACAACCCGAAAAGAGACCATCACGGTTACGCACACGGTTGGTGTATTTTAGAAGAGTTTGCTTCAAGTTTACTACAACCGGACATTAAAAAATTCCCATCTGCCACATAACCGCGGGCACGGCTTTCGAAAGTTCAAAACCCTGCAGGGGTGTCCCAACTTAGCCCATGATAAGCTCTCGCGATCAATGAAGGATATTCCTTCTCCCCGGGAAGACCCGATCAGTCTCGGAATCCCGGCTACAAGACATTTCGACAGTAATAAAACAAGACCAGCAAATCCGCCCGCTGTGCCGACAAATCTCAATAGGAGCTGCACATATCTTGTTCTCAGGGCACCGCGGATGAGCAAGACGTCGGGTTGGCATAGACCCTGATTGCCCAGGGGGCGCCGGACATCTTTCGGTTTGGACCAGCACTTAGAGAAGCACTTGCCCGGGGGGGGGGGGCTAAAATAAAGATGACCCTCGGGTTGGCCGACCCAAGGGAAAGGTATAGGCGGTGGTGAGGCAAATGGTAAAACCAAGGTCGGGCCTTGCTGGAGGAGTTTTATTCAAAGCGAACTGTCAAGGGGCTCCCATAAATTACCCAACCGCGTTAGGGACGCAAAATCCGGGAACATAACACCGGTATGACGGAAACTAGGATGGAAAGAGTGGAACAAATCACCAGGCATAAGGCCGAGCCTTCCACCCTTTACCAAGTATATAGATGCATTAATAGTATAAGAGATATTGTGATATCCCAACATAAACATAAACATAATCCAACATGGAGCAATCTTCATCTTCACCTGCAAATAGCAACGCTATAAGAGGGGCTGAGCAAAAGCGGTAACATAGCCAAACAATGGTTTGCTAGGAATGGTGACAAAGGTTAGAGGTTCATGGCAATTTGGGAGGCTTGATAAGCAAGTGGTAGGTAACGCAGCATAGCGGTAGAATGAAGCAACTAGCATAGCAATGATAGTAATGAGATCCAAGGTGACGGTCATCTTGCCTGAAATCCCGCAAGGAAGAAGAATGAGTCCATGAAGAAGATGAAACCACGAAGACGAACCAAGCGAAGACGAACGAATCCTCACGATCGCAACGAAACGGGAACTATCGAGAGAAGCACAAAACACGGTAAACACACCACACATGAACAAGGCATGATGCTCAACCAAGTATGATGCATGAAAAGGCTACATGAAGCTACTCATGGCAAGAGATTATGCATACAAGAGCAACACATCAAAGCAAGTTTAAATGAGGCCGGAAACAACATATAACAAATCCGGTAAGTCCTCATATGCAAATTTCGAAATTGGTCCAGATCTGAATAAACCTTATGTTCAAGTTGTTAAACAGCAAGTTAATATGCACCATGATGATCTACACGAAATTCTAGTCAAGTTACATATAAAGTTCATTAGATTCGGAGCTACGGCCTAGAAGATATGAGCAAAACAAGTTAATCATGGCATTGATGCAAAATGCATTCAAACATCAAGCAAACATCTCAAAACATGGATTCAACAAGGTAACATGAAGCTACACACAAAACTAAGCAAGTTTCATATAGAGCACACTCAAAATGGAGCGACGGTTCAACACATACACCCTATACAAGGTTGAAGGACAAGCTGTCCAAAACAGCAACTAGGTATATTGCAAGCATCAAAACAATACCCTACAGGATCTCAACATGAAAACCAAAGGCATGGGCATGATGTACAGGTAAAGCATAACAAAACATGAACACTGAGCTATCTCCAGAAACTAACAGAACATGCTCAAAAGGACATGGCAAGATTGCAAATAATAACATGTTCACAGACTTAGCAGAATTCACAGGACATGGCAGAAATAACATCAGGTTGCAATGTTTAGAGCTATAAAACAACATGTTACAGCAAGCTATCATGTCAAGCTAGAACATCGTACAAATCTACTCAAAGTATATAACAAGAGTCCCTTACTGAACATAAGCCAAAAGGGATCAGAAAATACAATTGCAAGCATGTGAACATAGCAAAAACATAAACAGATTCAGACTGAAAAATTGGAGCATGGCAAAACAGATAACAAGTAGGCATGTTTACGAGCTCGATGCACTCACTACGAGGCATTGCATGACAAAATAATCATGGCATCAGTAAGAAAACATGGCATAGAAGCTATACATGGCAAGAACGACAACATAGCATGCACGGATCAACAACAACAAGCTAGGTAAAATTGCTAAACATGTTAGCAATCCGCCAGGAACATTTTATAGCAAAAGTAGAGCAAGATTAAGACATGCTAGAGCACTCCATAAATGCAAAAGGAGGCCTGGACGGATAGAGCATATCCATATGAACAAAACACCCTTACTAAACATACTCCAAATAGGCATGGATCTCATTGTAGCAACATGAATACATGGCATAAAAATAACAGCAGACAAAGACGGTGAAATTCTAAATCCTGAAATAAGCAACATCATGGAGACTACTTTGCAAGCTTTAAACAAACAATACATGGCATATCATGAAGAATGGATTGTACCACAGCAAAGAAGGCATGTTGTAGCTCATAACACATGTATACTTAATGCTCAAAAGAAACTCACAGAAAAAGATGCAAAAATGACAAATGAGCATATTCTGATAAACTACAGCAGACAACATTATATAGCACTCTTGCAACAGCATTTAGGGCATCAATATGGACTCAAATGAACATGACCCAATGAAACAAAATGAGGAGCATCTCATGACGAACTTGACGATATATTATACGCATGATTCGGCGCAGCACACAAGAAGTTATGGCATGATGAACAGGGCTCCAGAATGCAACTACTTAGGGACTTGGTGGAAATAGCACCTCGGGGAAAAGTCAACGGGCGGACGAGGAGATCCCGGGATTGAGAGATCCGGGGATGGGGATCCGCGTTTGGATGGGGAACCCGGTGGATCTGGTCCACCTGACCAGAACCGGACGGGGACGGGTCCGGGTCCGGCGACGACGGGCGGGAGGCGGGGAGGCGGAGGGCGCGGACCGTGGGGAGGGGTGGAGAGGAGGAGGCCGACGGGGTCGCGGTGCTGGGGTGGAGCGGGCGGCCGGCGGCGAGGAGCTGCGGCAGCGCCGGCGAAGATCCGGCAGGCGCGGGCTCGCGCCGCGGCGGCGTCGGGCGGAGGAGACGGGCGCGGCCCGCGGCGGGAGGAGACGGGTGACGGCGTGCGGCGACCGGGCCGTGGGGGCCGGCCTCGGGCCCGAGTGGGCCGGCGCGGTGGAGGGCGGCGCGGGCGACGGCGTGCTGCGACCGGGCCGTGGGGGCCGGCCTCGGGCCCGAGCGGGCCGGCGCGGTGGAGGGCGGCGCGGGCGACGTGGCAGGCACGATTGGGCACGGTGGCGGTGGCGGACGCGTCCGATGCCAGAGAGAGCGGGGCTAGGGTTTGGACCCGGATTTGGACGGGGAGGACATATTTATACCTAGAAGGAGGTAGGAGTGTCCAAAAGAGGTGCGGTTTTCGGCCACGCGATCGTGATCGAACGGCCGAGAGGATGGAGGGGGTTTGGATGGGTTTTGGGCCACTTTGGAGGGGTGTTGGGCTGCACACAAAAGAGGCCTTTGCGGATACCCGGTTAACCGTTGGAGTATCAAACGGACTCCAAATGGCACGAAACTTGATTGGCGGTCTACCGGTGGTATACCAAGGCCGCTTGGCAAATCTCGGTCCATTCCGAGAACGTTTAACATCCGCACACGAAAATAGGCAAAGGGGGGGTGTCGGGGAACATAGGAGTGCCGGATTGGAAAATGGACAACGGGAAAAATGCTCGGATGCCTGAAACGAACACGTATACAATGCAATGCACATGATGACATGATATGACATGCAGATGATGACATGGCAAAGTGCAACACGCAAGCACATGACATGGCAACGACGGCGAATAAACGGAAGACACCTGGCGCATCGAATCCGGGGCGTTACATAAAGGTTGTCTTAGGTATGTCCTGCTCTTGAATCTTCAGGTGGTGGTACCCTGATCGCAGATCGATCTTGGAAAACACTTTAGCTCCTTGCAGCTGGTCAAACAAATCATTGATCATCGGCAGTGGGTAATTATTCTTGATCGTCACCTCATTCAGTCCTTGATAATCAACAACCATCCTTAACGATCCGTCCTTATTTTCCACTAGAAGTACTGGTGATCCCCAAGGTGACGAACTTGGGCGAATATAACCTTTATCCAACAACTCCTTAATCTGCTTCTTAATTTCTTCCAAATCCTTTGCGGGCATTCTGTACGGTCTCTTAGATATTGGCCCCTTGCATGGCAAAAGCTCAATCAAAAACTCAGTGTCTCTATTCGGTGGCATGCCTGGCAATTCTTCTGGAAATACATCTAGGAAATCCTTCACCACTGGTACTTCCTCCTGTACAACTCCTGATAAGGAATTTACTTGAGTTCTATTTGGCACATGCCGGGATACATACTTGATCCTTCTTCCTTCAGGGGTGGTGAGCAAAATCGACTTACTGGTGCAATCAATGTTCCCTCCATACTTTGATAACCAATCCATGCCTAATATCACATCCAATCCTTGTGACTCCAATACTATTAGGTCTGAGGGGAACAAGTAGTTACCAATCCTTAATGGTAACAGATCACACCATAGGCTAGCCATATACTCTACTCCTGGCGAGGTTACTAACATGGGTGACCTAAGGGCTTGGGTTGGCAGTTTAAACTTATCCACGGATCCCCTTGATATGTATGAATGTGATGCACCAGTATAAAAAAGAACGATTGCAGTAAATGACTTAACCAAAAACTTACCTATTACTGCATCGGGCTAGGCTTCAACCTCCTCCACGTTAACGTGGTTCACTTGTCCCCTGTTGAAAGGGTTGGGCTTCTTTCTAGAGCTTCCATTGCCATTTCCATTCTTGGCTTAGGGACATTCATTGGCGTAATGTCCGGTCTTCTGACACTTGTAGCAAGTAACGTGGCTTAGATCCTTCTTGGCGGGTGTTGCCGGGTTGGAACGGTTCTGGCCATTGCTTCCTCCATTACCACTCCCATTCTTGGGGCCACTATGGTTGTGCGAACTCCCTCCATTATGAGTGTGGCCTCCATGGTTGTGAACGAGTCCTCCCGAGTTTGGAGTGAAACGGGGTTTTTGATTAGCTCCAGAATTATACCTTCCTTGTCCATACTTCCTCTTGCGGCTGTCAATCTGCTGCTGCTTCCCTTCAAGCATGAGAGCTCTATCTACCAACTCCTGGTAGTTATTGAAACTTGCCACCATCAACTGCATGCTCAGCTCATCATTCAATCCTTCCAGAAACTTCTCCTTCTTAGCTGCATCTGTAGCAACGTCATCTGGGGCATAACGTGCTAATTTGCTACACTCATCCACATACTGGCCAACAGTGCGCCCTCCTTGGCGTAAGTTGCGAAACTCACGCTTCTTCATGGACATAGCTCCTGCTGATACATGGGCAGTGCGAAAATCCTACTGGAACTGGTTCCATGTCACAGTGTCAATAGGGTAAGTGACTATGAAATTCTCCCACCATGATGTTGCGGGTCCATCAAGTTGATGTGCGGTGACACGCACTCTCTTTGCATCTATGCATCCTGCAGTAGTGAACTCCCTCTCAATCTTGCGGAGCCAATCATTTGCAACAATCGGCTCGGTGCTACTGGAGAACGCCGGCGGATTCAGCCTAAGAAAACGGGCTAAGTGATCAACTGGTGGTGGTGGTGGGTTGTTGTTGTTGTTCCCCCGATTCTGATTCTGGACTAGTATCAGCATCAAAGCATTCTGCTGCTGGATCAACTGGGTGAGCTCCGGTGGGAAAGCAAATCCATTGTCGCGTCTCGGAGGCATCTGCTAGGTTTAGAAGAGATGAGAAAACACAATGGAATGAGGTCTAGGGGGAAAACACTACCCATATGCACATGAGACAAAACACAAACATATCGCTCAATCAATCAAAAAAGGGCATACAAACGGTCTAGAACTATCGTTACAAAAGTGCTTGGACTATACTATATACATGGTGGAATACTACTACTTATATGGTGGTCTACTAGAAAAATTGCTCGGTCGAAGACTCCATGATATCTGCTTCAGCTTCATCAACATAGTCATCTTCACTGGGGTCGGAGTCGGTGTCGTCGATGATGATGTAGTTCTCCGGGCAAGTGGAATCGCCATCTCCTCCTCCTGGCGTGGGGTCTCCCATGAAAACTCCTATCTTCCTCGTCAGGTCGTCATTCTTCTCCACTAGTACGATGATTTCCTCCTCATAATCTTCGCGTGTAGCCTTGAGTTCTTCCTCCAGTTCCATGATTCTTGTCATTGCTTTCTTCAAATCCATCATGCCTGCGCACATTTGGTTCTCCTGGCGATGAATGTGCTGGTTCAACTCCTGGATGAAAGAGGCAATCGATCTATCCTTCCTGGTGTTGATCATCTCCCATTGCTCATCTCGGCACCCATAAATCTGGTAGATAGTGTCCTTGAGATCATTGTGGTAAACTTCTCCAATGCGTCCCATGGTAATGTGAGCTGCCATACTCTTTCCTAGACTCCAGGTTGGTGCATCGAAGGAAAACTCTATGGGCTCAGTGACTGGCGTGAACGTCCTTCCTGGAATTTGAACTTGAATCGTCAAGCGCTCCTCTTCTGGTAAAGTGGCGTTGTAGGTCCCGGTGAAGCTTGGTATTCCGATATTCAGGTACTTAGTAACTTCCTTCAGGTGTCGTCCAAAGGGGGTGTCTTCATCCGGTTGCATGAACTTGATCTTTGCATCCGCCATCCTAATGAGTAGGAGATAGAGAGGAGTAAGAAATGAGAAGAGAGTAGTGATCTAGGGCTTTAGCTTAATGGTCGTGTCCTATAGTCAGCGTGTGCTCTGATACCATCTTTGTAGCGACCTGACCTCAGACGGTCTGATCTCTGTGCATAAGTGTCATCCCTGGATCGGTAATGCTGACACACACAATACTTGAAGGATTTATAACAGAGTAGCAATCACACACTTATTACATCGAATGTCTCAAAAGAGAACTTATTGCAATAAATATGGCTTAAGGCCATCTAATACGATAACAACAGAAGGCTTGGAAGATAAAGTGAGTCCATCAACTCCAACGGCATCACTGAGTGAAAGACCATGACCTAAGGCTCCTTACTCATCATCTGAAAAGTCTGCAACATGATACGTTGGAGCCCGAAAATAGGTCAGCACATGGAATATGCTGGCAATGTAACACAAGAGAGTAATGAACAGAATAATGCTATCACTACATGCATATATGGCTGGTGGAGGCTGTATGGTTAATATGTTTTGCGAAAAGCCAATTTTTCCCTACTGCAAAGGAATAAATTTTATTTAACTATCATGGTGGTTGTTAAACATTGAGAAGTTTCACCCAACTCAATCCCAATTAAAAGGTACATAATAACCCAAACAAATTTTAATATTAAGAGTGATGCGATTCACATGATAATCCAAGAACTAGATACTCAAGATGTCCATAACCGGGGACACGGCTAACCATGATTAGTTTGTACACTCTGTAGAGGTTTGCACACTTTTCCCCACAAGACTCGATCTCCTCCATTGGAGTTCTCGCACTACATGATGTTTGAGAAACGGATGAGCAAGACATAGTCTTTCAGAAGCATTAGCACCTTACGATGGGTAGACAGTACCACCTACATCCCCTACATCTGCTAGTCTACCACTGTAAGAGTTCACAGGACTTAATCATCTATGCTAGAGCCCATAATAGCTTGTGGATGCACACGGAAGTTTCTAGTATGAATAATCTCATGATCCCTTTGAGCCTGGGTGGCAGTCCATAGGAGAGTCACACAGTACCCCGGGTTTTCCAGAAAAATACAGACAACACTGGGTTCCCCAGGTGCCTCAATCCACCCAGATGTATATTAAAGTTGCCACCTTAAGTTAACCATTAATTAGAAAAACTCACATCTGTCATCGATACTCTCAAACCCAATCCACGTCTACGAGCATAGCATAGCAGTATAAGCAACGTAGAAGTAACTCCCATAGGTTTGATAATAAACAGGTGAATAGTTACTACCTCAACTACTTCCCATCCCATAAATTAATCCGATCCTAACCATGCAATTGTTTGAGGATTGATCTAATGCAATAAAACTGGGTAGTAAAGAGGTATGATCAAAGTGTTACTTGCCTTGCTGATGATCCGTGAAACCTAGAGACTCGTAGTAGCACGCTTCACACTCCGGGTACTCTATCGCAAACAAACAACCATACAATAAGCAATCAAGCAAGGACACGGGTAAAACTCAAATAAGGGATCTAACCAGAAAGTTCAACTTAAGAACTCCAGTTTGCAAAAAGAATCAAATCAAACGAAGCAACAAAACTCAAACGGCGAAAGAAACAAGCTTCGTTTACTAATTTGGACTAAAGTCAAATTTTATAGTAGCAAAAACTTGTTTAAGTTGGTTAAACAGAAAGAGGGCTTCGTGATGAAACTCTAGGCGCTTGAATCGCCTGATTCCGATAAACGAGCGAAAATTTATACTAAAATGAAATTCGGATCAGAAATCGCGATCGAAAATAATCGCGGAAATCCGAGAAAAAGAAAAACTGACGATCAGGCTAACGAACGAATGTTTGTTGTTTGCGGCTAAACGGTGAAAACCGTTCGTTAAAACGAACTAACGAAAGGGCGTTCGCTAATTAACTAAACCGGGAAAAAACCGATCTAGAGAAAAAAATAAACCGTGGTTCTAAAAAGAAAAAAACCGTGGCTACCTCCGGCAAGTCCGACGTGGGGCAGCGGGTCGGCGGCAGGGCGGCGCGAGGCGGCTTGGCGGCGGCGCGAGGTGGCTCGGCGGCGGCGGGGCGAGGCGGCGGCGGGCTAGGTTTAGGGTTTCGGGGTGCGGGGCAGGCGGCGGTGCTGGTGGGCTTCGGCGGCTTGGGTGGATCGGCTTATAAAAGGCCCCCCGGGCGGAGTCCCGCTCGGGTACGGCCCGGAGTCGGTTCAACTTTTTTGTAATAATTCTGACGTGCATAAAAAGAAAGAAAAGAAATACTAAACAGACTCCAAAAATACCGAAATAAAATTTCCCCGTCCTCTAAAAATAGGCCGGACTCCAAAAAATAGGCCGTCCTCTAAAAATAGGCTGGACTCCAAAAATACCGAAATAAATTTTCCCCGTCCTCCAAAAATACCGAGATTTATTTGGGCCTAAAATGCAATTTTAACAACACATATTTTCCTAATTCAAATAAAATAGCAATAAATCTCCGAATGAAAATCTTATTTGATTTTAATATTAAATCTCTGATATTTCTTTATTTTGAGGAAGTCATTTTATCCTCTCTCTTTTATTTTTAATAAAAGAAATATTTTAGAGAAAAGTAATTAAAATCAAACGATCCTCTTTTCAAAATTTGAGAAAATTCAAATATGAAAATAACGAAACCCCCAACTCTCTCCGTAGGTCCTTGAGTTGCGTAGAATTTCTAGGATCCAGATGATGATCTAATGTATAACATTCCAAATTGAAAATTTGGGATGTTACAATTATTCATACTAGAATTGTATTAACCGGAAACTTAGTACATGTGTGAATACATAGACAAAACAGAGTGTCCCTAGTATGCCTCTACTTGACTAGCTCGTTAATCAAAGATGGTTAAGTTTCCTAGCCATAGACATGTGTTGTCATTTGATGAACGAGATCACATCATTGGAGAATGATGTGATGGACAAGACCCATCTGTTAGCTTAGCACTATGATCGTTTAGTTTGTTCCTATTGCTTTCTTCACGACTTATACATGTTCCTATGACTATGAGATTATGCAACTCCCGAATACCGGAGGAACACTTAGTGTGCTATCAAACGTCACAACGTAACTGGGTGATTATAAAGATGCTCTACAGGTGTCTTCGATGGTGTTTTTTTATTTGTCTTAGACCGAGATTAGGATTTGTCACTCCGAGCATCGGAGAGGTATCTCTGGGCCCTCTCGGTAATGCACATCACTATAAGCCTTGCCAGCATTGTGACTAATGAGTTAGTTACGGGATGATGCATTACGGAACGAGTAAAGAGACTTGCCGGTAACGAGATTGAACTAGGTATGATGATACCAACGATCGAATCTCAGGCAAGTAAGATACTGATGACAAAGGGAACAACGTATGTTGTTATGCGGTTTGACCGATAAAGATCTTTGTAGAATATGTAGGAACCAATATGAGCATCCAGGTTCCGCTATTGGTTTTTGATCGAAGATGAGTCTCGGTCATGTCTACATAGTTCTTGAACCCGCAGTGTCCGCACGCTTAACATTCGGTGTCGATCGGTATTAAGGGTTTATGTGTTTTGATGTACCGAAGGTAGTCCGGAGTCCCGGGTATGATCACGGACATGACGAGGAGTCTCAAAATGGTCGAGACATAAAGATTGATATATTGGACGACTATGTTTGGACATCGGAATGGTTCCGGTGAGTTCGGGCATTTACCAGAGTATCGGGGGGTTACCGGAACCCCTCGGGGAGTGTATGGGCCTTATTAGGCCTTAGTGGAGAGAGAGAGGGGCGGCAATGGCAGGCCGCGCGCCCCCTCCCTCTTGGGTCCAAATTGGACTAGGGAAGGGGGGGCGGCGCCCCCCTTTCCTTCTCCCTCTCTCCCCCCTTCCTTCTCTCCTACTCCAACTAGGGAAAGGGGGAATCCTACTCCCAGTGGGAGTAGGGCTCATCCAAGGCGCGCCATAGAGGGCCGGCCCTCCCCCTCCTCCACTCCTTTATATACGGGGGAAGGGGGCACCCCATAGACACACAAGTTGATCTCTTAGCCGTGTGTGGTGCCCCCTTCCACCATAATCCACCTCGTTCATATCGTTGCAGTGCTTAGGCGAAGCCCTGCGCCGGTAGCTTCATCATCACCGTCATCACGCTGTCGTGCTGACGAAGCTCTCCCTCGACACTCAGCTGGGATCGAGAGTTCATGGGACGTCATCGAGCCAAATGTGTGCAGATCGCGGAGGTGCCGTACTTTCGGTACTAGGATCGGTCGGATCGTGAAGACATATGACTACATCAATCACGTTGTCATAACGCTTACACTTATGGTCTACGAGGGTACCTGGACTGCACTCTCCCCTCTCATTGCTATGCATTAGCATGATAGATCTTGCGTGTGCGTAGGATTTTTTTTTGAAATTACTGCGTTCCCCAACAGTGGCATCCGAGCCAGGTCTATGCGTAGATGTTATATGCACGAGTAGAACACAAAGAGTTGTGGGCAATAATAGTCATACTGCTTACCAGCATGTCATACTTTGATTCGGCGGTATTGTTTGATGAAGCGGCTCAGACCGACGTTACGCGTACGCTTACGCGAGACTGGTTCTACCGACGTGCTTCGCACACAGGTGGCTAGTGGGTGTCAGTTTCTCCAACTTTGTTGAATCGAGTGTGACTATGCTCGGTCCTTATTGAAGGTTAAAACAGCACACTTGACGAAAAATCGTTGTGGTTTTGATGCGTAGGTAAGAAAGGTTCTTGCTCAGCCCGTAGCAGCCACGTAAAACTTGCAACAACAAAGCAGAGGATGTCTAACTTGTTTTTGTAGGGCATGTTGTGATGTGATAGGGTCATGACGTGATAAGATATAAATTGTTGTATGAGATGATCATGTTTTATTAAAGTTATCGGCAACTGGCAGGAGCCTTATGGTTGTTTATTTATTGCATAAGATGCAAGCGCCATGTAATTGCTTTACTTTATCACTATGCGATAGCAATAGTTGCAAAAGAAATAGTTGGCGAGACGACCATGTGACGACACATTGATATAGATCAAGATGATGGAGATCATGGTGTCATGCCGGTGATGATGGAGATCATGACGATGCTTTGGAGATGGAGATCAAAGGCACAAGATGATTATGGCCATATCATGTCACATATTTTGATTGCATGTGATGTTTATCTTTTATGCATTTTATTTTGCTTAGTACGACGGTAGCATTATGAGATGATCCCTTACTAAAATTTCAAAGTAAGTGTTCTCCCTGAGTATGCACCATTGCGACAGTTCTTCGTGCTAAGACACCACGTGATGGTCGGGTGTGATAAGTTATACGTTCACATACAACGGGTGCAAGCCAGTTTTGCACACGCAGAATACTCAAGTTAAACATGACGAGCCTAGCATATGCAGATATGGCCTCGGAACACTGAGACCGAAAGGTCGAGCATGAATCATATAGTAGATATGATCAACATAGTGATGTTCACCATTGAAAACTACTCCATCCCACGTGATGGTCGGACATGGTTTAGTTGATATGGATCACGTGATCACTTAGATGATTAGATGATTAGACAAATGTCTATCTAAGTGGGAGTTCTTAAGTAATATGATTAATTGAACTTTAATTTACCATGCACTTAGTCCTAGTAGTATTTGCATAACTATGTTGTAGATAAATTGCTCACGATGCAGCTCCCCATTTTTTGACATGTTCCTATAGAAAAACTATGTTGAAAGATGATAGTAGTAATGATGTGGACTAGGTCCGTGATCTGAGGATTATCCTCATTGCTGCACAGAAGAATTATGTCCTTGATGCACCGCTAGGTGAAAGACCTATTGCAAGAGCAGATGCACACATTATGAACGTTTGACAAAGCTCTGTATGATGACTACTTAATAGTTTAGTGCACCATGCTTTACGGCTTAGAACCGGGACTTCAAAAATGTTTTAAAGGCCACAGAGCATATGAGATGTTCCAAGAGATGAAATTGATATTTCAGTCTCATGCCCGTGTCGAGAGGTATGAGACCTCTGACAGTACTTTGCCTACAAGATGGAGGAGAATAGCTCAACCAGTGAGCATGTGCTCAGATTTTCTGAGTACTACAATTGCCTGAATCAAGTGGGAGTTAATCTTCCAGATAAGATAGTAATTGACAAAGTTCTCTAGTCACTATCACCAAGTTACTAGAACTTAGTGATGAACTATAATATGCAAGGGATGATGAAAGTAATTCCCAAGCTCTTCACGATGCTGAAATCAGCGAAGGTAGAAATCAAGAAATAGCATCAAGTGTTGATGGTTAACAAGATCACTAGTTTCAAAGAAAAGGGTAAACGGAAAGAAAGAGGAACTTCAAAGAAGAATAGCAAGCAAGCTGCTGCTCCCTTTAAGAAGCCCAAAGCTAGACCCAAGACTGGAACTAAGTGCTTCTACTGCAAAGGAAATGGTCACTGGAAGTCGAACTGCCCTAGATACTTGGCGGATAAGAAGGATGGCAAAGTGAACAAAAGTATATTTGATATACATGTTACTAATGTGTTCTTTACTAGTGTTTATTATAGCAACCCCTCAGTATTTGATACTGGTTCAGGTTCTAAGAGTCGTAACTCGAAACGGGAGTTGCAAAATAAATAGAGACTAGTTAAGGGCGAGGTGATGATGTGAATTGGAAGTGATTCCAAGGTTGATAAGATCACCATCACACACTCCCTTTACCTTCGGGATTAGTGTTGAACCTAAAATAAATGTAATTTGGTGTTTGCGTTGAGCATAATATGATTGGATCATGTTTATTGCAATACGGTTATTTACTTAAGTCAAAGAATAATTGTTATTCTGTTTACATGAATAAAACCTTCTGAGGTCATACACCCAAGGTGAATGGTTTGTTGAATCTCGATTGTAGTGATACACATATTCATAATATTGATGCCAAAAGATGCAAAGTTGATAATGATAGTGCAACATATTTGTGGCACTGCCGTTTAGGTCATATTGGTGTAAAGCGAATGAAGAAACTCCATGCTGATGGACTTTTGGAATCACTTGATTATGAATCACTTGATACTTGCGAACCATGCCTCATGGGAAAGATGATTGAGACTCCGTTCTCCGAAACAATGGAGCGAGCAACTGACTTATTGGAAATAATACATACTGATGTATGCGAACCGATGAGTGTTGAGGCTCGCGGCAGGTATCGTTATTTTCTGACCTTCACAAATGATTTGAGCATATATGGGTATATCTATTTGATGAAACATATGTCTGAAACATTTGAAAAGTTCAAAGAATTTCAGAGTGAAGTGGAAAATCATCGTAACCAAAAAAATAAAGTTTCTACGATCTGATCGCGGAGACAAATATTTGAGTTACGAGTTTGGTCTTCATTTGAAACAATGTGGGATCATTTCGCTACTCATGCCACCTGGAACACCACAGCGTAATGGTGTGTCCGAGAGTCATAATCGTACTTTATTATATATGGTGCGATCTATGATGTCTCTTACCGGTTTATCACTATCGTTTTGGGTTTATGCATTAGAGACAACTGCATTCACGTTAAATAGGTCACCATCTAAATCCGTTGATACGACACCATATGAACTGTGGTTTGGCAAGAAACCTAAGCTGTCGTTTCTTAAAGTTTGGGGTTGCGATGCTTATGTGAAAAAGTTTCATCAGCCTGATAAGCTCAGACCCAAATCGGAGAAATGCGTCTTCATAGGATACCAAAAAGAAACTGTTGGGTACTATCGGTGTACAAACAAAGGGCACATCTTTGTACCCCTTGACCTGTGCATGGGCAGTCAGAGCCGCGCCCACGGCCACACCAAGCAGAGCAGGGGAGGTGAACCAAGGTAAAACCAAAGCCCGACGCAGCCAGAGCAACGTCAAGGCCAAGACCACAAAGAGCAGATGGACGAAGCAGGTTCCCCCGGCAAGACCCTGCTGACCCTTGCCGGGGCAGCTCGCCCCACACCAATAGAGCGAGCCACCCTTGAGCCCACGGTCTCCAACATCACGTTGGGACAGGGCTCGGGAGGCACCTCTGTGGTGGCATGCAGATCTTTGTGAAGACAAGGAATACTCAAGATCAGATGAGGATTAGAAGACGACGACCCTCAGCAAGATCCTTGCCGAGGAAGGCCACTAGATCCCCGGCAAGGTCCTTGCCGGGGACGACAGCACGCCACGGCAAGACCCTTGCCGGGACACCCAGCAAGGCCCTCACCAAGGACGCCAGCAGGGCCACCACCAGGCCTGTGCCAACCAAGTTTCTACCGTCGTTCACATGCAGCTGCCAGCTCAACCAGCTGAGCAGGCACCTGCGTGGCAACATGCAGCTCCCGGGCCAACTCATCAAGCGCCTGTGTGGCGGCATGCAGATCTTCGTGGAGGCTCCACCACCTCGCCACCCCAGCTGCCTGCATGCCTACATGGCACCGCATTCCTCACTGGCCAGGGCGCGTGTCGAAGTGAGGAGGAGCAGCGACGGACGGGACGAGCCTCGCCCCCGTCCCCGATAAAGTAAGGGGACACCTAAGCTACGCATTAAATATGTCTTGTCCTGTAATACAAGCGATAAGCTCATAGCACAAAAACAACAAGGTAACAAGTAATAAAAGTGGGCGTGGGCTCTTGCGCGACTAGGCGACTAGGCTCCTCCTAGGCGACTCCAAGGCGATCTTGCGCCGGTGGCCACTCCGGCCCCGGCGGCCACCTCTCCTGTTGACGGCCACTCCTGCCTCAACAGCCACATCCAAACATGGCTCCTTTTGTCCTCAACTTTGACCGTGGCAGAAAGTTCCAAACAGATATGAGGACCAAGTTTGGCCGTCCAGTGGTGTTCTCTCCTGGCTTTCGTCAACAAGAATTTACGTTGGTGGTTTCTTTCTGTCGCGCCACCTTCAAGCTTGACGTGCACACGGTTAGTGTCTCTCTCCTGGCTATGTTTGGAGGTTATGCTCAAGGTTTTAGGGTTCGTCATTTGAGGGATAGAACTTTCAAGTTTTCGGTGGCTTCTAAGTCTGTTGGTTTTGAGATTTACAACAACGGCCGTATTGTTGAGCAAGATTTTGAGGTTGTCCTTAGTTTGTGGAATTATGGTGGGCCAAATTGGTTTAGAGAAGAACAAGCTTTCTACAAAGAACTAGATGTGGAATGGACTTTGGTGGGTCGAAATGGCAAGGCTGTCGTTGACAACTCCGGCGATCGTCGGAGTTACAGCACGGTGGTCAGTAACGGTCGATCGGTGTTTGAGCGTTTATCGGGACCAATTCATTCCACAGTCAATCAACGGCAAGCTTTCAATTCCTCCCTCATTAACTCTGAGGGTAATGGGTCACGTAATCAACCACAAATGTCGCAACATTCTGCAACTCACGCGTACGTGGTGTGTTTTGCACGTAACTGCATGGCTCCAAGGATACATGGGCTTTGGCCTTTTCTACAGTTCGGTTCTTTTGAGAGCCCCCCCGAGGCGGCCTGGGCTGATGGTGAGGTAGAGGCCTGGTTCAAATGCGTCGGCCCAGCTCAACCGATTAGGCAGGTCTCGTCATTTGCGGAGCTGGTCAAGGACCTATTTCCAAATTTCCAACCGCGACCGCAGGCTGCCTCCTCGCATTCCTCTGTTCTTACCAACTCTGCCCATTCCACTATCGCTACCTCGGCAAGCTCGCCGTCTGCTTCGCCGCCGTCTGAGCGGGCATTGGTGGTCCGTTCATCGGAAACCTCGACATCGACCATGGCTAACATTCCCATTGATCCGACTCCATTTGTTCCTCATGTGTTCTAGATTTTTGAGGTGGAGGGCCGCACTGGGGTTTCGAGGGCTATTCTACCGCATCGTCCACGGAGGCATGAGGACTGGGCGATTGCCACCATTCAGCCGCATCCGAATGAGGTATTTTTTCCCAACGTTAGAGAAGTTCTTGAGGAGTTCTTTCAAGGGGTTGAAGAAGTGGGATTCAGAGAAATACAGCCTTGTCCGTTTGGCGAGGCCTATGTTCAGTTCAGACATGTTAGGGACAGAGATCGTCTCATCAGGCAGAGCGCACACCCATTTGGAGATGTTTTTATCTCTTTCACCAAGCACAATCAAGGCAGGAACTGGCGCAGATTGCACTTCAATAGGATCGTTTGGCTGTTGTTTGTGGGTGTCCCATTTGACCACTTCAACACTGACGATATTGCAGCCGCCATTGCCAAGTGGGGAAGAATTATTAGTTGGGAGCGTGAGGATGCTCTAAAAGGGATGATTTTGGTGAAGGCAAGAGTCACTGATCTTATTGACATCCCTAAGAGCATTAGGTGGTCTGAAGGGGAGAGCTTTGAGGAGGAATCATGGACTAGTTCTGTGGAGGTTTTACTTGAGGAAATGCTGGGTGGTGGCCCAGCTGATGAAGATCCTATTCCACCTCCTGGAGTGGACCCTAACCCTATCCCACAACATGCCAATGACTTCCCTGGCTTCCACCCAGCTCCAAATGAGCCTGCTCAATAGGAAGACTGGGATGATTGGGAAGAGCAGGAGGAGCAAGGACATTGGGCATTCCCGCAGCCCAACATCCCTCAGGTTCAGCCACCACAACAACAGGTGGAACTGCCAGTTCTACATGAGGATGGTGCTCCCAATAGCAGCATTACCACTACTGTCTCCTTATCAGATGGTATCTGGTCTAACACTGACACTGCCAGTGAGGAGGTTAATCAAGGTGCTCAGAACAATCATTTGGGCATGGGCTTACAGAACATTCTTAATGCTTACCTGGCAGATGGAGAGGAGGAGGATCTTGGACAAGACATTGCAAACTTACCTATTATTTGTAACGCCCTCGATGCGGCTATATCTCCCACGTGTCGAAGCACGACTTAGAGGCATAACCGCATTGAAAGCAATGTCGCAAGTGAGGTAATCTTCACACAACCCATGTAATACATAAGGGAAAGAGATACATAGTTGGCTTACAATCGCCACTTCACACAAAAACATGAATAAAGCATTACATCAAACAGATACAATCAGGGTCCGACTACAGAACCAAAATAAAAGAAGACTACCCCAAATGCTACACAGATCCCCGATCGTCCCAACTGGGCTCCACTACTGATCAACTGAAACAAAACAACACAACGAACAAGATCTTCATCGAGCTCCTCCTTGATCTCGGATGCGTTGCCTGCACGGTTTCATCGGCACCTGCAAACTGGTTTTGGAAGTATCTGTGAGTCACAGGGACTCAGCAATCTCACACCCGCGATATCAAGTCTATTTAAGCTTAAAGGTAGGACAGGGTAGTGAGGTGGAGCTGCAGCAAGCGACTAGCATATATGGTGGCTAACATACGCAAAAGAGAGCGAGAAGAGAAGGCAAAAGCACGGTCGATGAACTATGATCAAGAAGTGATCCTAGAACAACCTATGTCAAGCATAACTCCAACACCGTGTTCACTTCCCGGACTCCGCCGAGAAGAGACCATCATGGTTACACACGCGGTTGATGTATTTTAGTTAAGGTCAACTTCAGGTTTTCTACAACCGGACATTAACAAATTCCCATCTGCCACATAACCGCGGGCACGGCTTCCGAAAGCTCAAACCCTGCAGGGGTGTCCCAACTTAGCCCATTATAAGCTCTCGCGATCAACGAAGGATATTCCTTCTCCCCGGGAAGACCCGATCAGTCTCGGAATCCCGGCTACAAGACATTTCGACAATAATTAAACAAGACCAGCAAGACCTCCCGATGCGCCGACATCCTGATAGGAGCTGCACATATCTCGTTCTCAGGGCAACACCGGATGAACACTACGTACGGCAACTGACGATACCCCAAGTTGCCTAGGGGCGGCACCGCAAGTGGCTCTAGTTTGGACCAACACTTAGACAAGCATTGGCCCGGGGGCTAAATAAAGATGACCCTCGAGAGAGCGACTCCCAAGGGAAAAGTAGGTGGTGGTGAGGCAAATGTAAAACCAATGTTGGGCCTTGCTGGAAAAGCTTTATTCAAAGCGAACTGTCAAGAGGGTCCCATAAATCACCCAACCGCGTTAGGGACGCAAAATCCGGGAACATAATACCGATATGACGGAAACTAGGGCGGCAAGAGTGGAACAAAACACCAGGCATAAGGCCGAGCCTTCCACCCTTTACCAAGTATATAGATGCATTAATAATATAAAAGGTATTGTGATATCCCAACAAGTAAACATGTACCAATCAAGGAACAGCATCTCCATGTTCCAACAAGGAACAAACTTCATCTTCACCTGCAACTAACAACGCTATAAGAGGGGCTGAGCAAAGCGGTAACATAGCCAAACAACAGTTTGCTAGGACAAGGTGGGTAAGAGGCTTGGTTTGACAATATGGGAGGCATGATAAGCAAGTGGTAGGTATCACAGCATAGGCGTAGCCAAAGAGCAAGCAACTAGCAAGCAAAGATAGAAGTGATTTCGAGGGTATGGTCATCTTGCCTGAGATCCCGCTAGGAAGAAGAACGAGTCCATGAAGAAGACAAACGGACGTAGTCGAACGAATTCTCACAACTCCGGAACGAAACCAAAGCTAACGAGAGAAGCAACCCGGAAAGAAACAAACAACATAGTAAACAACCATCACATGAACATGGCATGATGCACAACCAAGTCTGATGCATGTCCGGTTTAATGAAGCATGTCATGGCAAAAGTGCACAAGCAATCCTACAAATTAAGTGGAGCTCAATATGCAACGAGTTGCATATTGACAAGACACCACATCAATTATTTAGTTCTCTCTCGGTTATGTACCCAACAATATTAAATGTAATTTAACATGGCAAGGGGTGAAACATAAGTAAACTAACTATTTAGCCAAGTTTAAATGAGGCCGGAACAACAAACAACAAATCCGGAAAATCCTCATGTGCATATTTTAGATTTGGTACTATTCTGCCTAAAACCATATTTTATTGTTTTTAAACAAGAAAATAAAGTGCAACGTGTTAATCTAGGCATTTTACTACCCCATTTACATATAAAGTTTATTAAATACCGAGTCACGGTTATTTAGTTATGAAATAAATCATTTTAACATGGCATTTAAGCAAAATTAAAACAAATAGCAAGTTTAAGCTTTTTAACATGGATGAAAGTGGAAAATTATGAAACTAGATGAAAATCTAAGCATTTTACATATTAAAATCATTTTATTCCGATGCACCATTTGTGAGTTATTAAATGCATGATCTAGAGGGCTTTTTCAGTAAAACAACACTCTCTGGATAAATAGTTAAAACGTCCAGAACGAAAAAAAAACGATGCGGGCCAAATCTGGAGCACTGCTGGGCTGATGTCACATCCCACCTAGTTCATGCATTAGAGTGTGCATCATGTTTACTTTTGACAGAAATTTGAAATGGGGAAGCCAGAACCCCCAGCACCCCTCCTGAATCTACTAGGGTTTACTAAAATCTTTTTCAATGAACCTGAAATGCCCTTCTAAAATGTTCACCCTCTTTGTCTTGGGTTGAAACCTCTGGCAAAAATAGTGCACATTTTTCTATGTCAACAGAAGGTCATTGAATTAATGCATAATTATTTGAATTTGGGCATTTTAAATTTATAAAACATTTCAAATGCCCAAATATCTCCAAACTAAAATGTTTCTTGCTGGAAATATTCCAACTAAGGACCAGGTGCAGTTTGGTGATTTTTGGAGTTGTGCTAGTATTTTAAATAAGTCTACAAAGTTACAAAAGAACTAGAAAAGGAAACAAAAGTCAGAAAAGGACTTACCTGGCGCCTGCCAACCGGCCCACCTACCGGCCCAGCCCAGCTGCCGCGCCAGCGAGCTGCTTGGCTCGGCCAGGCAGGCACGCAGGTGCTCGACGCCGGCACCAGCGAGCGCCACGCAGCTCCCCGCCGCCCTGCTTCACCTACTCGCCGCCTCGCTGCCCTGGATGAGTTCCACGTCGTCGCCTCGAGCCCCTTGACACGCCGTTCGCCCCTGCCTCGCCTCCCTCGCTCTCTCCCGCCATGGCCGACGCCATCATCGCCGCTCCGCCGTCATAGCCGTAGCCACCGTCGTCCCCGTGCCACGAGACCGTGTCCAACCTCTCCGCCGTCGTCGACTTCGTCGAGCAGCACGAGCCCGAGCGCTCGCGTGCCCCGAAGCCACCGCACCGACCCCACCCGAGTCCACCGTCGCCGGAGATCCCCTTCAACGCCGTCGCCGCACCAGCTCGTCCCCGACCACGCCGTCTGGCTCTGCGAGTTCGCTGTGAGCATAGCCACCTCCCCATCCTCTCCTTTCCTCTTCTCGTGCACCACAGCGACTGCACGTAGTTCAACCGCACGCGCCGCCGCGGAGCTCGTCGCCGACGAGGCTCCGGCCACCCAACGGCCGCGCCACCCTGTCCACCAGCCTCACCGCACACCCAGGGCCCCGACGCATCACTCCACGCGCCTCGCCGTGCCCAGCAGCCCCGGTTTCACCTTCGCCCAAGCCCCGGCGCCGCCAAACTCGTCGCCGGCGCCAACTCCGGCCACCCCGACCCCAACTGACTCCACCAGTAGCCGCGGTTCGTCCCCAGGAGTGCGCAGATGCCTTCCGCGCCCCATTTGGTGGCCGGAACGGCCAATTTCACTCTGCTCCGCCGCGTCTGGCCTCGCCGGCGGCTAGACGCCGGCGAGTTGACCTTGACCTTGACCACGGGTGGGCCCTGGTTGACTCTGTTGAGTCAATGACAGGTGGGCCCCCCCTCCTGTTAATCACCAGATTAGTTTTAACTAATTAAACTAGTTTAATTATCCACTGACATGCGGGTCCCACTGGTCAGTTTGACCTGGACGACTCCGTTGACCCTGACGTCACGCTGACCTCAGTGCTGACGCAATTAATTATTTTCTGGATTTAATTTTAAACAGGAAATTCCAGAAAATGATTTAAACTTCTAAAATTCATATCAATTCAACCGTAGCTCAGTTTGAAATAAGTTATATATGAAAAATCATCAGAAAAATGCAAGCTATCCATCTGTACCAGTTTCATGCATGAAAAACCAAGTTAAACCCACTGTTTAGGCACTACAAGATGATACACTAATATGATCTTAATAAATGAGTTTCCATTTGAATCTTTGGTTCAAATGGGTTCATTCCCTTCTGGTTTAACTTGCACTAGGTCAGGAAACATCCATATTGCCATGTCATGGCATGCATCATATTGTTGCATATCGTCATGTATTGATTGTGTTCCGATGTGTTCTTCGTGGTAGGTTCTGCCTCCGAGGATATCTCCGGGTATCCAACTGAAGGGCAGTATCCCACGACCACTCCATCAGGCAAGCAACCCATTGATCATTCCGATACAAACCCATGTTCTCGCTTCTGCTCTTGTTTACTGCATTAAGGCAACGCGTTTCAAACTGCTGTGTGTTGCGGTAGTTGAACCCACTTCCTTTGCATGACCTGTCATTGCCACAGTAACTAGATGAAACCCACTAGCATGTGTAGGAGTTGATTGAGCCAATACATGTGTGTGTGTTCCTACCATGCTATGCTTGCTATGCTTAGAGTTGTGTCAGGTCTGGCTCATCGGGATGATGAACTGGAGTGAAAGGTTGTGTCAGTGACAAGAGTGAGGTGTTGAATACGATTTGGTAAAGGAATCGATGAGAGGCCATGTAGGAGTACATGGTGGGTTGTTTCATTGAGGCCGTCCTTAAGAACTGAGATCTGTGTTTGTGATCCATGATACAGTTACTACCACACATTGGGCCCTGAAATATGACCCCGCTCGACTTCTTATCCACCCTTGTTCTCTGTCCAGGAGTTGCAAGTAGTTTCTGGTGTTTGTAGTATGCTGGGGGCCGCACGCGGCGCTGACCATCGGGGTGGGCTGTGTTGCGGTAGGCACGTGGCCGGGTCAACCGGGCGCCCGTTTGGTGTCTCGGAACCCTGTTCACATCGTTCGGGGCCGTTAGTGGAAACCTCGGCCGGACTCCCTGCGGATGGAACCCGAATAGGCGATAAACCTGGACTAGAGACTTGAGTGTTTAGGTAGGTCGTGGTCTACACCCACGTCGGCTTTCGCTTGAAGTCTGCCGAGCACATGTCGTGTGCAGACGCTAAGTGGTGGAAACATGTGTGAAGAAGTACACCCCTGCAGGGTTATAAATGATCTATTCGAATAGCCGTGTCCACGGTAATGGACTTCTGGGTTGCCTATATCAGTTCATAGACAAGTTAAATGGATACTACTAAAACTCTCAAGATAAGTGTGAGTACCGCGGATGGCCCTCTCGCAGGATGGCGAGAGAGGATCCACGGTGGAGTATTGTGTTGGTGTTAGTGGACTCGTGTGCGACAAATGATTTTCAAGTGGTGTCTATCGTAGGATAGCTTAGCCAAGAGTCAAAGCTGGCTTGCTGCAATAACCCCACTACCTTCTTGAGAATATGCATGTATAGTAGGTTCCTGTTGTAAGACTTGCTGAGTACCTCCGTACTCATGTTGCTTTAATCATGTTTTTCAGACGACTGCACCAACCCCTCTGATGGGTTCTATGTAGACCTCGACGTTGACGAGTGACTTATCACCCAGGCGGTGATCCAAGACTTGTGAAGGGTCGTTGTAGATAGACAGGCTTCGTCAAGCCTTCTTTCTTTCTAGTGTCTGTACTCAGACTACCTTGCTTCCGCATGTGCTTGTATGTTTGTATGACTTGAGTGTTGGGTCATGTGACCCCTATCTGTATGGATGATATGTATGGCTCCTCGGAGCCTTCTAAATAAAGTACTTGAGTCGTAGAGTACTGCTGTGATGCCATGTTGTATTTACTCATATCGGCATATTGTGTGTATGATTGAAATGCTTGGTATGAGTGGGATCCGACTATCTAGTTGTTTATCCTTGGCAGCCTTTCATATGGGGAAATGTAAGTCTTGTGCTTCTGAGCGATAGTAGTCCGCTACAGCCCGGTTCACCGGAGTCCTGCTAGCCCAGCACTGCTGCTTGGACACTTGACTGGCCGGCATGTGTTTCACGTCGTTCCTATGTCTGTCTCTTCGGGGAAATGTCACGCGCTGATATTCGGAGTCCTGCCTAGCCTGCTACAGCCCGGGTTACCGGAGTCCTGTTAGCCCAGTGCTACAGCCCGAATAGATACGTTGATGACCGACATGTTCGATGTGATTCATGTATGCCTGTCCTCATAGGCTAGCGCCGCTTTGGGTTCACGACTAGCCATGTCGGCCCGGGTTCTCTGTCATATGGATGCTAGCGACACTATCATATACGTGAGCCAAAAGGCGCAAACGGTCCCGGGCCAGGTAAGGTGGCACCCGTGGGAGTACCGTGCGTGAGGCCGCAAAGTGATATGATGTGTTACACGCTGGATCGATGTGGCTTAGGATCGGGGTCCTGACAGAGTTGGCATCAGAGCCGGACTGCCTGTAGGTTCGCTAAGCCAAACTGGTCGATGTCGTGTCTAGAAATGCTTTAGTTATATGTAGGGGAATTGATTGTGGGAGGGAACGTAAGGCTCTTTTAATCCTTTACCTTATGCCCTCTATTCTGAGTCATTCTCCTCTCATTCTACGTGGGTTAAGGACTAGGCTCTCTTCTCTCTATCAGGTTCACGTGCTACTAAATCCGTAGTAACTTATAGGATTGTTGGATACAACCCAGTTCAGTTCTACTAAAGTTTAGTATGTTGCCAATTGAACCAGAACCTTGATATGTTGTTGTTGAGTGGTTTCGCAAACTGTTGTGGATGTCTCAATTCTTTTTTTGAGCATTTACAGCCGTTATGCTGTCCAATTTCATCCAGAAATTCTAATGCCTTTGCACTATTTTGTGCTTTCAGATGGCTACCCGTCCCCAAAACCAAGTGGTTCGTCTGACCCGTTGCATCGGGGTTTGTGGTCATACCGCCATGTTGGTTCGAGTGATGGTTGAAGCAGGTTACCGATGGTACCCTGAATACACCGTCGAAGAGCAGTTTAGAGATTTTAACCAGAGCCAATATCTGTGCACGGTCAGGATATATCCATCTTATCCCGGAGCCACGGAACCACTCCACTGTTCTTATGGACTCGGGATCACTATTGGGATGTCCGTTCAAGATGCAGCCTACTCGATGATGACCATTATGCGAGCTAGAACTGCCTTGTTGAGCAACACTGATTTTCGCTACATGCCAGCATCCCTCCCTGGGGCGCATGGTTACCTTCAGGGCATGTACAGTGATGCATCCCATGAAGACTCACTCCTTTGCACCACTACTGAGATGTTGGAAGATAAGGACCGTGAAAACCGGGCCTTGCGTATGGAGCTCTTTAATGCTCGTGCTGATCATTGGGCCACCTTGACGAGGTTTGCACCTGCTGTGCAAGCCGGATACATGGACACGAGAGACTTGTACCCTGTGCGGGCTAGTCTGCCAGACTTCATGGAATGGCGTGAGGTGGGAGGCATCACCCCTCCTCGTGGGCCTCTTCTGCCGCCATCTGTTGGACCGAGGCCGCACCCAAGTCCCTATGGTCCACAAGCACCGCAGGACCATCTGTTCCCAGATGACCATGTTCTGCTTCCAGGTCTGGGTGGTGACTTCTATGAGGACTTCTACGGAGCCGTCTGAGCTAGTAGTAGTCTCGCTAGTATTGTAATAGTTGTATGTCCACCGTCCTGCGTGATTGTGGAATATAACTTAGTTTGTATCAATTCCGGAGGTGTAGAAAAATAATGTATAGGAGCTTGGAATGCCTCCGATGAGATGTAACGTCTGTCGTCTTAGTTGTACTTCAGCTTGAGCTTGTACTAAACTATGTATGATGTGTATGACCGTTGGTATATATATGGCAGCTTCTATATTACCATGTCATATGGATGATCATCTCTGCATTCCTTGTTATCCATTACATTCCGCACTTCTCTGGCCAGATTTTGCCATCCTGGTTTAAATCATTGTTTTGTTTTCCTAGGATGGTCAACACCCGCAGCAACCCTGCTGCTTCGGAGCAGGGAGAAGCTAGTGCACCTAGAGAGGAAAGTCTGCCTCAACCACCTTCTCTGGCCGAAGTGATGCTGGAGGCAGAGCGCAACAGGCGCGACACCAACCGCTTGTTAGAGCGGATTGAGCAGAACACTGCACGCCAGCAGAGGATCAATTCGGTGTCCATCAATGACTTTGTCAAGCTGTACCCGCCAAATTTCAATCATTCCATCGAACCTCTCGATGCGGATGACTGGCTCCGCAGCATCGCCCACAAGCTACGTTCTGCCAACGTGGCTGAAGATTATAAAGTCACCTTTGCTGCCTATCACCTCGAAGGCCCTGCCAGCCTTTGGTGGGAGAATTATGAAGCTATGCGCCCGGTCGGCCAACTCACTACTTGGGCTGATTTCAGTGCCGCTTTTCGTGAGCATCATATTCCGGAAGGTCTCATGGATCGCAAGAGGGAGGAGTTCTGTAACTTCACCCAGGGGAAGCTGACTGTGGATGCATACAGTCGCGAGTTTGGTAAGCTTGCACGCTATGCTCCCGAAGAGGTATCCACCGATGCCAAGAAGCAGGCAAGGTTCCGCAAGGGACTTAGCCCTGAGCTCCGACGTGACCTTCGTCTGCATGAATGCATTTCTTTTCCGAAGCTAGTCAATAAGGCCATCAGTGCCGAGACAGGGCAGAATGATTTTGAAGCTTCACGCAAGCACTCCCGTGACTATGGATCTTCATCCGGCTCTGGATCTCAGAAGCGCCGGGTCTGGATCCCAAATTCTGCTATGCCACCCAGGTATACTCCGAGGCCATCCTTTGTGGCGCCTCGTCCCAACCAGCAGTATGTGCCGCCCAAGACTTTTGGTGGCCCCACTGTCAATACTGCTCCACGCCCCAATATGATAACTTGCTTCAAGTGTGGTGAGCCGGGCCACTACATCCGTGAGTGTCCCCAGAACAACCCCAGCCAGATCGGAAAGTCTGTTGGACGTGGTAAGTCAACAGCGAAGGTGCTTGTCGCCAAGCCAGCCACCACTGCTCGTGGCCATGTCAACTACGTCTCAGCTGAAGAGACTCAAGAGGACCCCAACGTCGTTCTCGGTACGCTCCTTGTTAATTGCCATCCGGCAACTGTTCTCTTTGATACTGGAGCATCTCATTCATTTATTTCTGAGAGCTATGCTCGTTTGCACAACACTACCTTTAGTGACATGCCCACCTCCATGGAAATTCAAACTCCCGGTTCTAGATGGCAAACCTCTAGGATTAGCCATGGAAATGAAATTCTTGTTGACAGATTGGTTTTCCTCGCGTCACTAATAGCTCTCAAGTCTTCAGACATAAACATCATCTTGGGTATGGACTGGATGTCAGCTCATTACGCCAAGATTGATTGCTCAACTAGAACTGTCCAACTTACCCATCCATCGGGCAAGACAGTCAATGTTTTGACCCGAGTATCGGAGCGTCAGCTCTACTCTCTAAATGCCAATCCCCTTGCAGACCTCGAAGATATTCCGGTAGTCCGTGACTTCCCGGATGTCTTTCCAGAGGAACTGCCAGGTGTTCCACCTGACAGAGATGTTGAGTTCGTGATAGACCTTGTTCCAGGAACCGTCCCAATCTCTAGGAGACCTTATAAGATGGCACCCCTAGAACTAGCCGAGCTTAAGAAACAACTCGATGAGTCCTTGCAAAAGGGTTTCATCCGTCCTAGTTCATCTCCATGGGCTTGCCCCGTCCTCTTCGTCAAGAAGAAGGATGGAACGGATCGGATGGTTGTGGATTATCGACCTGTCAATTTGGTCACTATCAAGAACAAGTATCCGCTCCCCAGGATCAACGACCTGTATGATCAGCTCGCTGGATCCTCAGTCTTTTCTAAGATGGATTTGAGGTTGGGCTACCATCAAATCAAAATCAAGAATGGGGACATTCCCAAAACGGCTTTCGTTACTCGTTACGGCCAATACGAGTACACCATCATGTCCTTCGGTTTAACCAATGCTCCAGCCACCTTCTCTCGGTTAATGAACTCGATCTTCATGGAGTACTTGGATAAATTCGTCGTGGTATACCTCGATGATATACTCATCTACTCCAAGAATGAGGAAGAACATGCCGAACATCTAAGGTTAGTATTGATGAAACTTCGAGAGCATCGCCTTTATGCCAAATTCTCCAAGTGCGAATTCTGGTTGCCAGAAGTGACCTATCTGGGCCATGTAATCTCTGGCAAGGGCATTGCTGTCAATCCCGAGCGAGTTCAAGCTGTCCTTGATTGGACTCCACCTGAAACGGTCAAGCAAGTTCGGAGTTTTCTTGGTTTGGCGAGCTATTGCCGCCGCTTTGTCGAGAATTTCTCCAAGGTTGCTAAGCCTCTAACTGAACTCCTCAAGAAAGATAAAAAGTTCGAGTGGACCCCACAGTGCGAGTTCAGCTTTCAGGAACTGAAAAGACGCCTGACATCTGCTCCCGTACTGGTACCACCAGATTTCTCTAAAGACTTTGTTATCTATTGCGACGCCTCGCGACAAGGACTAGGTTGCATACTCATGCAAGATCGTCATGTGATTGCCTACGCTTCTCGACAGTTGCGTCCACATGAGGATAATTATCCCACACATGATCTAGAGCTTGCAGCAGTAGTCCATGCACTCAAAACCTGGCGACATTACCTCCTGGGTAACCGTTGCGAAATTTACACTGATCACCAAAGTTTGAAATATATCTTCACCCAACCGGATTTGAACCTCAGGCAAAGACGTTGGGTCGAGTTGATCTCAGATTACGACTTAGGAATAACTTACACCCCAGGCAAAGCCAATGTCATGGCTGATGCACTAAGTCGTAAATCTTATTGTAACAATCTGATGTTACAACAAGGTCAACCACTTCTCCACGAGGAATTTCGTAAGCTTAACCTTCACATTGTTCCTCGAGGATTCCTTTCCACCCTGGTGGCGAAACCTAACCTTACGGATCAAATCATAGCTGCCCAGAAGCGCGATAAGGGCATATCTCGGATTAAGGAAAACATCGCTAGCGGAGTTGCTAAATGTTTTTCCATGGATAAACGAGGTGTTGTCTTCTTCGAGAACCGCTTGGTGGTTCCCAAGAAACAACATTTACGACAATTGATCCTTAAGGAAGCTCATGAATCCCCTCTCACCATTCATCCCGGTAGTACTAAAATGTATCAAGACCTACGCCAGAGGTTTTGGTGGACTAGGATGAAGAGAGAAATCGCTCAATACATTGCAAATTGCGACGTCTGTCGTCGTGTCAAAGCAGAGCATCAACGGCCCGCTGGCACCCTTCAACCATTGGAGATTCCTGAATGGAAATGGGATAAAATCGGTATGGATTTCATTACCGGGTTTCCCAGAACCAAAAGAGGGAATAATGCTATCTTCGTTGTTGTCGATCGTCTTTCCAAAGTAGCCCACTTCTTACCTGTTCGCGAGGGTATAACCGCTAGCCAGCTAGCTGATTTGTACATCTCTCGAATAGTATCTCTCCATGGTGTTCCATTGGAAATTAATTCAGACCGTGGAAGTCTTTTCACCTCTCGATTTTGGGAAAGTTTCCAAAATGCTATGGGGACTCGTCTCTCCTTTAGCACCGCCTTCCATCCTCAGTCAAGTGGTCAAGTAGAACGAGTCAATCAAATTCTGGAGGATATGCTCCGAGCTTCTGTCATCTCTTTCGGTATGAATTGGGAGAAGTGCCTTCCATTCGCCGAGTTCGCTTATAACAACAGTTATCAAGCTAGCTTGGGTAAAGCTCCTTTCGAAGTTCTTTATGGACGAAAATGTCGAACGCCTCTTAACTGGTCAGAAGCCGGCGAGAGACAACTCTTTGGCCCGGACATGATCCAGGATGCAGAAGAGCAGGTTCGCATTATTCGTGAGAAGTTAAAAACCGCCCAATCCCGACAAAAGAGTCAGTATGACCGCAAGCATAAGCCCATGGCTTATGAAGTCGGCGAGATGGTTTACCTTCGGGTTACACCTTTAAAGGGAACCCATCGATTCGGTATCAAAGGTAAATTGGCTCCTCGTTACATTGGACCCTTTCGCATTCTTGCCAAACGAGGGGAAGTTGCCTACCAGTTGGAACTACCTCCGCATCTCTCCAGAGTTCATGATGTCTTCCACGTTTCTCAACTCAGGCATTGCTTCTCGGATCCTATCCGCGGAGTGGACCACGAAACGCTTGATCTCCAAGATAACCTCACTTATCGAGAATACCCCATTCGTATCCTTGATCAAGCCGAACGTACCACTCGACGCCACAATATCAAGTTTCTCAAGGTTCAATGGTCACATCATTCCGAGCAAGAAGCTACATGGGAAAGGGAGGATCGTCTTCGACTTGAGTACCCCACCTTCATTCCGACAGATCCTAAATCTCGGGACGAGATTCTTTTGAGTGGGGGTGAGTTGTCACATCCCACCTAGTTCATGCATTAGAGTGTGCATCATGTTTACTTTTGACAGAAATTTGAAATGGGGAAGCCAGAACCCCCAGCACCCCTCCTGAATCTACTAGGGTTTACTAAAATCTTTTTCAATGAACCTGAAATGCCCTTCTAAAATGTTCACCCTCTTTGTCTTGGGTTGAAACCTCTGGCAAAAATAGTGCACATTTTTCTATGTCAACAGAAGGTCATTGAATTAATGCATAATTATTTGAATTTGGGCATTTTAAATTTATAAAACATTTCAAATGCCCAAATATCTCCAAACTAAAATGTTTCTTGCTGGAAATATTCCAACTAAGGACCAGGTGCAGTTTGGTGATTTTTGGAGTTGTGCTAGTATTTTAAATAAGTCTACAAAGTTACAAAAGAACTAGAAAAGGAAACAAAAGTCAGAAAAGGACTTACCTGGCACCTGCCAACCGGCCCACCTGCCGGCCCAGCCCAGCTGCCGCGCCAGCGAGCTGCTTGGCTCGGCCAGGCAGGCACGCAGGTGCTCGACGCTGGCACCAGCGAGCGCCACGCAGCTCCCCGCCGCCCTGCTTCACCTCCTCGCCGCCTCGCTGCCCTGGATGAGTTCCACGTCGTCGCCTCGAGCCCCTGGACACGCCGTTCGCCCCTGCCTCGCCTCCCTCGCTCTCCCCCGCCATGGCCGACGCCATCATCGCCGCTCCGCCGTCATAGCCATAGCCACCGTCGTCCCCGTGCCACGAGACCGTGTCCAACCTCTCCGCCGTCGTCGACTTCGTCGAGCAGCACGAGCCCGAGCGCTCGCGTGCCCCGAAGCCACCGCACCGACCCCACCCGAGTCCACCGTCGCCGGAGATCCCCTTCAACGCCGTCGCCGCACCAGCTCGTCCCCGACCACGCCGTCTGGCTCTGCGAGTTCGCTGTGAGCATAGCCACCTCCCCATCCTCTCCTTTCCTCTTCTCGTGCACCACAGCGACTGCACGTAGTTCAACCGCACGCGCCGCCGCAGAGCTCGTCGCCGACGAGGCTCCGGCCACCCAACGGCCGCGCCACCCTGTCCACCAGCCTCACCGCACACCCAGGGCCCCGACGCATCACTCCACGCGCCTCGCCGTGCCCAGCAGCCCCGGTTTCACCTTCGCCCGAGCCCCGGCGCCGCCAAACTCGTCGCCGGCGCCAACTCCGGCCACCCCGACCCCAACTGACTCCACCAGTAGCCGCGGTTCGTCCCCAGGAGTGCGCAGATGCCTTCCGCGCCCCATTTGGTGGCCGGAACGGCCAATTTCACTCTGCTCCGCCGCGTCTGGCCTCGCCAGCGGCTAGACGCCGGCGAGTTGACCTTGACCTTGACCACGGGTGGGCCCTGGTTGACTCTGTTGAGTCAATGACAGGTGGGCCCCCCTCCTGTTAATCACCAGATTAGTTTTAACTAATTAAACTAGTTTAATTATCCACTGACATGCGGGTCCCACTGGTCAGTTTGACCTGGACGACTCCGTTGACCCTGACGTCACGCTGACCTCAGTGCTGACGCAATTAATTATTTTCTGGATTTAATTTTAAACAGGAAATTCCAGAAAATGATTTAAACTTCTAAAATTCATATCAATTCAACCGTAGCTCAGTTTGAAATAAGTTATATATGAAAAATCATCAGAAAAATGCAAGCTATCCATCTGTACCAGTTTCATGCATGAAAAACCAAGTTAAACCCACTGTTTAGGCACTACAAGATGATACACTAATATGATCTTAATAAATGAGTTTCCATTTGAATCTTTGGTTCAAATGGGTTCATTCCCTTCTGGTTTAACTTGCACTAGGTCAGGAAACATCCATATTGCCATGTCATGGCATGCATCATATTGTTGCATATCGTCATGTATTGATTGTGTTCCGATGTGTTCTTCGTGGTAGGTTCTGCCTCCGAGGATATCTCCGGGTATCCAACTGAAGGGCAGTATCCCACGACCACTCCATCAGGCAAGCAACCCATTGATCATTCCGATACAAACCCATGTTCTCGCTTCTGCTCTTGTTTACTGCATTAAGGCAACGCGTTTCAAACTGCTGTGTGTTGCGGTAGTTGAACCCACTTCCTTTGCATGACCTGTCATTGCCACAGTAACTAGATGAAACCCACTAGCATGTGTAGGAGTTGATTGAGCCAATACATGTGTGTGTGTTCCTACCATGCTATGCTTGCTATGCTTAGAGTTGTGTCAGGTCTGGCTCATCGGGATGATGAACTGGAGTGAAAGGTTGTGTCAGTGACAAGAGTGAGGTGTTGAATACGATTTGGTAAAGGAATCGATGAGAGGCCATGTAGGAGTACATGGTGGGTTGTTTCATTGAGGCCGTCCTTAAGAACTGAGATCTGTGTTTGTGATCCATGATACAGTTACTACCACACATTGGGCCCTGAAATATGACCCCGCTCGACTTCTTATCCACCCTTGTTCTCTGTCCAGGAGTTGCAAGTAGTTTCTGGTGTTTGTAGTATGCTGGGGGCCGCACGCGGCGCTGACCATCGGGGTGGGCTGTGTTGCGGTAGGCACGTGGCCGGGTCAACCGGGCGCCCGTTTGGTGTCTCGGAACCCTGTTCACATCGTTCGGGGCCGTTAGTGGAAACCTCGGCCGGACTCCCTGCGGATGGAACCCGAATAGGCGATAAACCTGGACTAGAGACTTGAGTGTTTAGGTAGGTCGTGGTCTACACCCACGTCGGCTTTCGCTTGAAGTCTGCCGAGCACATGTCGTGTGCAGACGCTAAGTGGTGGAAACATGTGTGAAGAAGTACACCCCTGCAGGGTTATAAATGATCTATTCGAATAGCCGTGTCCACGGTAATGGACTTCTGGGTTGCCTATATCAGTTCATAGACAAGTTAAATGGATACTACTAAAACTCTCAAGATAAGTGTGAGTACCGCGGATGGCCCTCTCGCAGGATGGCGAGAGAGGATCCACGGTGGAGTATTGTGTTGGTGTTAGTGGACTCGTGTGCGACAAATGATTTTCAAGTGGTGTCTATCGTAGGATAGCTTAGCCAAGAGTCAAAGCTGGCTTGCTGCAATAACCCCACTACCTTCTTGAGAATATGCATGTATAGTAGGTTCCTGTTGTAAGACTTGCTGAGTACCTCCGTACTCATGTTGCTTTAATCATGTTTTTCAGACGACTGCACCAACCCCTCTGATGGGTTCTATGTAGACCTCGACGTTGACGAGTGACTTATCACCCAGGCGGTGATCCAAGACTTGTGAAGGGTCGTTGTAGATAGACAGGCTTCGTCAAGCCTTCTTTCTTTCTAGTGTCTGTACTCAGACTACCTTGCTTCCGCATGTGCTTGTATGTTTGTATGACTTGAGTGTTGGGTCATGTGACCCCTATCTGTATGGATGATATGTATGGCTCCTCGGAGCCTTCTAAATAAAGTACTTGAGTCGTAGAGTACTGTTGTGATGCCATGTTGTATTTACTCATATCGGCATATTGTGTGTATGATTGAAATGCTTGGTATGAGTGGGATCCGACTATCTAGTTGTTTATCCTTGGCAGCCTTTCATATGGGGAAATGTAAGTCTTGTGCTTCTGAGCGATAGTAGTCCGCTACAGCCCGGTTCACCGGAGTCCTGCTAGCCCAGCACTGCTGCTTGGACACTTGACTGGCCGGCATGTGTTTCACGTCGTTCCTATGTCTGTCTCTTCGGGGAAATGTCACGCGCTGATATTCGGAGTCCTGCCTAGCCTGCTACAGCCCGGGTTACCGGAGTCCTGTTAGCCCAGTGCTACAGCCCGAATAGATACGTTGATGACCGACATGTTCGATGTGATTCATGTATGCCTGTCCTCATAGGCTAGCGCCGCTTTGGGTTCACGACTAGCCATGTCGGCCCGGTTTCTCTGTCATATGGATGCTAGCGACACTATCATATACGTGAGCCAAAAGGCGCAAACGGTCCCGGGCCAGGTAAGGTGGCACCCGTGGGAGTACCGTGCGTGAGGCCGCAAAGTGATATGATGTGTTACACGCTGGATCGATGTGGCTTAGGATCGGGGTCCTGACAGCTGAACAGAGAGGAGGGCTATGGGGAGCTCACCCATGGGCTGAGGCCCTGTCGGTGAAGCAGCAAGCCAACGGGGAGCTGGACTTGACGCGGCGCTGGGACTTGGAGGCCGGCCACGCTGGCGCTGGACCAAGTCAACGAGGACGAGCGGGCGAAGCAGAGCAGCTCGACAGGGGTCAGCGGGCATGGCGGCACGACGGCGAACTGGGGTCGCAGGGATCCGAGGCGGCGGGGTCGATCTCGGTCGGATCGGGTCAAAACGAGGCATGGCGGCGCCGGCGTGCTGCGGGAGAGGACCGGCAACGGGGATGGGGACTTGACGGACGGATTCGGCGAGGAGGCGTCGAAGATGGCCGGATCCGGGCCAGCTCGGGTCGGGGAGGCGAGGAAGCAGGGCAAACCGGAAGGAGAGACGGCGCTTGCTGCTGGTTCGGTCGATGAACGGCGGCGGGGACGAAGCAGAGGAGGCGACAGGGTCGAGCTCGGGACTTGCTGCGAGGACGAGGGCGAGGACGGCTCCTGGCGTCAATGGCGGGCTCCCTGCTAAAAGGAAGAGATAGGAAGGGAGGTGAGAGAGACAGATAAACGGGAGGAGCACGGGAAGATGAAGAAGGGGGCGTCGGCGCTCATCTCCTATGAAGCTTGCCGGTGGCGCGGAGACGAGGTGGGGTCAGGCATTGCTCGCTGCTGCATGGGGCGAGAAGGAGCTGCTTGTTGGCTCGAGGCTGAAAACAAGGGGAGGTGGTGGATCGGGAGGGATCCCGATGGAGAGAGTGGCGGCTGGTGGATGGGTAGGCGGGTGAGATCCCGAGGGAGGAGGAGGGAATGGACAGGGGTGGCGGCGGCTAGGAGGATCGATGGGACAACTCCCCTAGATTTTAGGGTTGGACCTCTTATATAGCAAATGGATTAGGTTTGGGGGTATTCGGTCCGTCCGATCATAATCGGGCGGTCGTGAATAAATAGGCTAGAGAGTCAAAATAAGTAAAACAGAGATGTTTTATAGATGTTTGGTGATGATCCGGACCCATCGGTAATGACAGTCCGGTTCGGGTTCGGGGCAATTTCGGACACGTGCGAGGGATTTGACGAAAGGCCAATGAAGACAAAGCGGTCAAAGAGAAGGTGACGAAGGCAAAGGAAGAAACGTCCACGACGAACGAATGCAAGTTTTAAAACATGACGACAACAGAGTGTCGATGCAATGCGAATGATGCGATGATGAATGCAACAAACAAATAAATAACACAACGAAACTCGGAAAACATGAAAGGCGTCTGGAGCGTCGGTCTCGGGGCGTTACAACACTCCACCACTACAAGAGGATCTCGTCCCGAGATCTAGGATGGCACCGGAAGGAAGCGGAAGAGGAAGAGAAGAGGTAAAACTAAGTTGCTTCTTTAACAAATGAGTGAAACCAACAAACCTTGAGAGGTTTACAAAATTGAAAGAAAGAAAACAACGAAGATGAACAAAGTTGGAAACACTCCGTTAGAAAAGAGGAACAAGGAACATCACGAGAACCTTGTAGGTTGAAGGACATGAAACAAGAGCTTCACAAACGAAAAGAATATGACCACCTCGGTTTAATGGGATAGTCAAGGAACAAGAATGACATAATTTGGACAGCACTCTGGTAGAAAAGAGAAGGAAAACTTGATAAGATGGAAAGAACTAGAAAAGAGAACACCACACTCCGGTTGGAAATGGAAGGAATAGAATATGAACTTGGCAAAATGAAAGCACTTGGATGAGACTCCGGATAAAAGAGGAATGATAGACACAACACACCAGTTAAATGGATAAGCAAGAAAAAGAACATGATCTTTACAAAACGAGGTGATGGGTGAAAAGAGCAACATCACAATGCCTCCGAAAACATTGCATGATAGTTAGATAGTTGGAATGAATAGAACGAAGAATGAAACCAACATCTCCTACCATAAATGAATTTGAAAGAGCATCCTTAGAAGTAGGATGGAACGGAGTTGTTTGAAAAACAACAATGGTAAGGATAAGCTTGTTGTGGGCTTATGGAAACAACTCAAAGCTTAGAGGTGAATACATGCCACTACGGAAAACAATTGATTGCTTGAGAGCAACACGGAGATGAAAAATTATTCCACCGGGAGGACAAATGAAGAACTTGGGTCATTTATAAGCACCCTAAATAGCAACAATCCTTAGGAAATGCTTTAGGTGAAACATGACACAAGATAACTCCAACGAAGAGGTCGATGGGTTTAAAATACCTCATTCTTAACAACATGTGAGTCATGAAACATGAACTCAAATTATCAAGAATGACATAACACCACCTCAAAAGATAAGATAGAAAGAATTGCACCTCAGAATGCAAGATGAAGAAATGCTTGAACTCCTCCAAACAAAACATGTGTTGAGCACCATGTTTAATTTTGAGTATAGCTTGGCGGATCATAACTTCGAGAAAAATCTAGAAGAACAAATGAAGAATGAAAAGAATCCTTAATGAACCACCATGTAGAGCCTCCATGAAGAACTCCGGTAATGAAAGGATGATAAAAATAAAGAGAAGTTGAAAACACAAGGTGAAGCCTTGTGATGATTTAGATGGAGCTTCACGATGAGATAATGAGAAAACTTTGAACTCCGGAAAGAAAAGATGAAGCATCTCGGACCGAGAATGTGATATGATGAACAAACTCCGGAAAGAAGAGATGAACAACTTAGAACTGAGAAATTGATACCATTACGAACTCTGGAAGAAGGAATTAATCACTTGGGTAAAACAAGAACAAGAATTGAATTATGCATATCCTTCACCAATTTAGATTGATGACAAGCAACAGATTTGGCATACTACTTATTCTTGTAGAAAGGATTAAGATAGATATGACGCAAACTTGGGAAGGTCTTGATGGAACCACCGGTGGAATTGGAAAGAACGAATGAATCTATATGATAACGAAGGAAGAGAACTCTTGAACGAACCACCGTAAGAATTGAAAATGAACAAATAAAAGATAAAGAAACACCGGGAAGAATTAGAAAATGAACGAGGATACTTGAGAGAATTTAGATACAAGTGAACGCAGAGATGTCGAGCTGATTAGATAATATTTGAAAGATGCACCGGTATGATTTGGAGAACGAGAGCTGAAAGCTGAGAATGAAGAATTTATGACACGATGGCCTTCGGAGGAAAGAAATGGAAACAACTCATGAAATGCTCCGGATGGGTGAAAAGAATTCCCTCAATCGAAAAAAATTATGAGAGGATGGCATCAACTTGAACTACACATCTTTGGAAGAACGGGTAAGGATTTAAGAGGAACTCTTCTTCGGTCTTCAAAATCCGAGAATGACGATGAGAAACACCAGCATGAATAGTTGAGGCACTCCGGAATGAAGAATAGAAGGTTGAACCAATGATGAAAAGAATTTGAAAGATCTTGTAGAAAGACATTTGACTGATGATAATTCATTCTTACGTCAAACTTGGAAAAGAATTTGGGAATAGCTCTGAGAAAATTAGAAGATTCAGGTAAGATCCTGGGAAAAGACCTGTGGGTTAGGGCCCACTCAAAAGAAACACCATTGACGATTTAAAAGATAGATTGCGCCGGTTGAATTAAATGGCTTGAATGAGAGAAAAAAACCTTGAAGTAACTCGAACGAATTAAGAATGGAAACATGATTCTTCTGAGATATCTTTAGCACTCCTGATACAAATAGAGAGAGGTGAACGATTATGGGATGCACCGGCATGGGATAGCATTTGAAACGAGGAAAGGGATATGAGCAACACCGAAAGCTTGAGTTAAAACCACCGGAAAAGAATACGAGAATGAAGAATGATGAAATTGAAACTCCTGACCATCTTCATGATAATCACCGGATAAGAACATTGAAGGAAAGAATGAAGAAACTTCCATCAATAAAAAGGATACTTGATTAAGAAATCTGAGTCCTTGAAGAAAAAAAGGGTGGGAGGGCGGGAAAACAAAGGCAACTTGGGTCGGATGAAACGAACACCGTTGAGAAAAAGCTTAGAATTGATCTTGCGAATGTTGGAATGATCGGATTTACTTGAAGAGAAGCATGCCGGTTGGAAAGGATTGAAAAGACAAACTTGATGAACAAGAAGGATTACTATTCACAAAGCAATATGAGAACACCGTTTAGGGAAGGTATGGATCAACACTTGACATCGAAGCAACTCGAATACCACAAATAAAACAAAACAAAGGATTTGGCTTGCAGAATAAGCCGGAACAAATACATATGATAGAGATTTACCCAATCCCATATCATGCATTTGTCGGAAAGATATTCTAGGAGCTACTTGAATTCCCACCTATAAACTCCCGAAAATTTCCGGTTATGCAATCAGGTGTTGGGGATACAGGGGACACAAAATATATCACCCAAACTAACAATACCTAGATCCAGCTGTATCCATCCTTCAACACATAACCAAGAAACCTTCGGAAATCGTTTACCTCAACCTTCGAAAAGCATCCATTATACGAGTTATGGCAATACTCCCGAACTCCCCAGTACTGGGTGGCGTCAAGGTTATCTCACCAACAACTGCATAAAAGAGATTTTCGATGTCGGCGTACTAAACTCAGGTATTCCAGAACTGCAACGATAAAATTATGACGACAACACCTCAGAGCTCAACTCCCCGGGACACTTCCACTAAACCCCTGACAGGAGGCACCAAGACAATGTTCTCATCATAAAACCATCGGAACGATTCCAAGATACCCGCGTGATCCTATAATTTTTTTAGTGAAATTTGAGAAGAGAAGAGTCAAAACTCTACGTCAGGATGCCTTACCAGAGCGATGAGGAGACTGGGAAGTAAAAAAGAATTCCTAAACTCTCCGATATATAATTCCTAAATGACTCAAAACATTTTTCTAGACACAACTCGGCCGCTAAAAACGATCAATCAGTGGGGGCTCCTAAGGTCGGGGAAGGCTCTGATACCAACTTGTAACGCCCTCGATGCGGCTATATCTCCCACGTGTCGAAGAACGACTTAGAGGCATAACCGCATTGAAAGCAATGTCGCAAGTGAGGTAATCTTCACACAACCCATGTAATACATAAGGGAAAGAGATACATAGTTGGCTTACAATCGCCACTTCACACAAAAACATGAATAAAGCATTACATCAAACAGATACAATCAGGGTCCGACTACGGAACCAAAATAAAATAAGACTACCCCAAATGCTACACAGATACCCGATCGTCCCAACTGGGCTCCACTACTGATCAACTGAAACAAAACAACACAATGAACAAGATCTTCATCGAGCTCCTCCTTGAGCTCGGATGCGTCGCCTGCACGGTTTCATCGGAACCTGCAAACTGGTTTTGGAAGTATCTATGAGTCACGGGGACTCAGCAATCTCACACCCGCGAGATCAAGTCTATTTAAGCTTAAAGGTAGGACAGGGTAGTGAGGTGGAGCTGTAGCAAGCGACTAGCATATATGGTGGCTAACATACGCAAAAGAGAGCGAGAAGAGAAGGCAAAATCACGGTCGATGAACTATGATCAAGAAGTGATCCTAGAACAACCTACGTCAAGCATAACTCCAACATCGTGTTCACTTCCCGGACTCCGCCGAGAAGAGACCATCACGGTTACACACGCGGTTGATGTATTTTAGTTAAGGTCAACTTCAGGTTTTCTACAACCGGACATTAACAAATTCCCATCTGCCACATAACCGCGGGCACGGCTTTCAAAAGTTCAAACCCTGCAGGGGTGTCCCAACTTAGCCCATTATAAGCTCTCGTGATCAACGAAGGATATTCCTTCTCCCCGGGAAGACCCGATCAGTCTCGGAATCCCGGCTACAAGACATTTCGACAATAATAACACAAGACCAGCAAGACCTCCCGATGCGCCGACATCCTGATAGGAGCTGCACATATCTCGTTCTCAGGGAAACACCGGATGAACACTACGTACGGCAACCGACGATACCCCAAGTTGCCTAGGGGCGGCACCGCAAGTGGCTCTAATTTGGACCAACACTTAGACAAGCATTGGCCCGGGGGCTAAATAAAGATGACCCTCGAGAGAGCGACTCCCAAGGGAAAAGTAGGTGGTGGTGAGGCAAATGTAAAACCAATGTTGGGCCTTGCTAGAAAAGCTTTATTCAAAGCGAACTGTCAAGGGGGTCCCATAAATCACCCAACCGCGTTAGGGACGCAAAATCCGGGAACATAATACCGATATGACGGAAACTAGGGCGGCAAGAGTGGAACAAAACACCAGGCATAAGGCCGAGCCTTCCACCCTTTACCAAGTATATAGATGCATTAATAATATAAAAGGTATTGTGATATCCCAACAAGTAAATATGTTCCAATCAAGGAAAAGCATCTCCATGTTCCAACAAGGAACAAACTTCATCTTCACCTGCAACTAACAACGCTATAAGAGGGGCTGAGCAAAGCGGTAACATAGCCAAACAACGGTTTGCTAGGACAAGGTGGGTTAGAGGCTTGGTTTGACAATATGGGAGGCATGATAAGCAAGTGGTAGGTATCGCAGCATAGGCATAGCCAAAGAGCGAGCAACTACAAGCAAAGATATAAGTGATTTCGAGGGTATGGTCATCTTGCCTGAGATCCCGCTAGGAAGAAGAACGAGTCCATGAAGAAGACAAACAGACGTAGTCGAACGAATTCTCACAACTCCGGAACGAAACCGAAGCTAACGAGAGAAGCAACCCGGAAAGAAACAAACAACATAGTAAACAATCATCACATGAACATGGCATGATGCACAACCAAGTCTGATGCATGTCCGGTTTAATGAAGCATGTCATGGCAAAAGTGCACAAGCAATCCTACAAATTAAGTGGAGCTCAATGTGCAACGAGTTGCATATTGACAAGACACCACATCAATATTTAGTTCTCTCTCGGTTATGTACCCAACAATATTAAATGTAATTTAACATGGCAAGGGGTGAAACATAAGTAAACTAACTATTTAGCCAAGTTTAAATGAGGCCGGAACAACAAACAACAAATCCGGAAAATCCTCATGTGCATATTTTAGATTTGGTACTGTTCTGCGTAAAACCATATTTTATTGTTTTTAAACAGGAAAATAAAGTGCAACATGTTAATCTAGGCATTTTACTACCCCATTTACATATAAAGTTTATTAAATTTCGAGTCACGGTTATTTAGTTATGAAATAAATCATTTTAACATGGCATTTAAGCAAAATTAAAACAAATAGCAAGTTTAAGCTTTTTAACATGGATGAAAGTGGAAAATTATGAAACTAGATGAAAATCTAAGCATTTTACATATTAAAATCATTTTAATCCGATGCACCATTTGTGAGTTATTAAATGCATGATCTAGAGGGCTTTTTCTGTAAAACAACACTCTCTGGATAAATAGCTAAAACGTCCAGAACAAAAAAAAACGATGCGGGCCGAATCTGGAGCACTGCTGGGCTGAACAGAGAGGAGGGCTGTGGGGAGCTCACCCATGGGCTGAGGCCCAGTCGGTGAAGCAGCAAGCCAGCGGGGAGCTGGACTTGACGCGGCGCTGGGACTTGGAGGCCGGCCACGCTGGCGCTGGACCAAGTCAACGAGGACGAGCGGGCGAAGCAGAGCAGCTCGACAGGGGTCAGCGGGCATGGCGGCACGACGGCAAACTGGGGTCGCAGGGATCCGAGGCGGCGAGGTCGATCTCGGCCGGATCGGGTCAAAACGAGGCGTGGTGGCGCCGGCGTGCGGCGGGAGAGGACCGGCAACGGGGATGGGGACTTGACGGACGGATTCGGCGAGGAGGCGTCGGAGATGGCCGGATTCGGGCTAGCTCGGGTCGGGGAGGCGAGGAAGCAGGGCCAACCGGAAGGAACGACGGCGCTTGCTGCTGGTTCGGTCGATGAACGGCGGCGGGGACGAAGCAGAGGAGGCGACGGGGTCGAGCTCGGGACTTGCTGCGAGGACGAGGGCGAGGACGGCTCCTGGCGTCAATGGCGGGCTCCCTGCTAAAAGGAAGAGATAGGAAGGGAGGTGAGAGAGACAGAGAAACAGGAGGAGCACGGGAAGATGAAGAAGGGGGCGTCGGCGCTCATCTCCTGTGAAGCTTGCCGGTGGTGCGGAGACGAGGCGGGGTCAGGCATTGCTCGCTGCTGCACGGGGCGAGAAGGAGCTGCTGGTTGGCTCGGGGCTGAAAACAAGGGGAGGTGGTGGATCGGGAGGGATCCCGATGGAGAGAGTGGCGGCTGGTGGATGGGTAGGCGGGTGAGATCCCGAGGGAGGAGGAGGGAATGGACAGGGGTGGCGGCGGCTAGGAGGATCGATGGGACAACTCCCCTAGATTTTATGGTTGGACCTCTTATATAGCAAATGGATTAGGTTTGGGGGTATTCGGTCCGTCCGATCATAATCGGGCGGTCGTGAACAAATAGGCTAGAGAGTCAAAATAAGTAGAACAGAGATGTTTTATAGATTTTTGGCGATGATCCGGACCCATCGGTAATGACAGACCGGTTCGGGTTCGGGGCAATTTCGTACACGAGCGAGGGATTTGACAAAAGGCCAATGAAGACAAAGCGGTCAAAGAGAAGGTGACGAAGGCAAAGGAAGAAACGTCCACGACGAACGAATGCAAGTTTTAAAACATGACGACAACAGAGTGTCGATGCAATGCGAATGATGCGATGATGAATGCAACAAACAAATAAATAACACAACGAAACTCGGAAAACATGAAAGGCGTCTGGTGCGTCGGTCTCGGGGCATTACATTATTGAACAGCAGGTGGTGCAAGGAAATCTACTGGCTGTTAATGATGTGGAAGCTGATCATCATGCTGAGGATCTAGGGGTTGCAGTTCCTCCTACTGCTGATGATGGAAATCTTCTACCAGATGTGCCTCCTGTTTAGTCTGTGGTTCCCCTTAATACAAACAATGTTCAGGTTGAAGTGACTGCAGAGACTGCTGCATCTGATTGTCAGCTCAATGCTTATCCTCTGGGCACTGATTCTATGACTGCTAAAGATTTGCCACATGGAATTCAAGTTGCACAAAGCTCAGAGCCCAGAATGGATTTAAAGGGCAAAGCAGATGTCCCTATTGTTCAGGTTGGTACTTCCACTGGTGGGCAAAGTAAAGGTATGAACAACTTTCATCCAAATAATTCCCCTACTTTAGAAGAGATTCATGATTTAGTGCAAAACCATACCTTGGATATTATTGATGGTGCCCATTTGATTTCTGAGGAAGGCTTGGACCTATGGATTCAACACTTTGCTTCAGCAACTCAGGGGGAAGTAAACACCTTCAAAATTGATATACCTGTAAGTTGGTTTAACTTCATTATACACCTACTCCTCACTCCTGACAAATTTGGCTGGGTGATGCATCTGTTGAAATCTGAGCTGTGGAAAATGCTTACTGCAAACTCTGACTCTGAAGAGACTATCTTATTCCATATACCTGATAAACCTGCTACCTCACAGGCTCCAAGCTGTAAAGAAATCATGCTGGGTCTGGGAAAGGAAAATGAGGGTATAAGCCCTGCTGCTCACTCTTCAAGTGGAGCTGGAAGTCCACTTCAGCAAGTGTCCCCCAATAAAGTCATACAGTTGTCACTCGGTGAAGTTGTTTCAAGGAAAAGAAGGGACAAAGAGCCACTTGTGGAGACCCAGGTGAGAAGGAGTGATAGAGTTAAGAAAGACAACAATGGGTATAGGAGGAAATCATGTGATACTAGCTCTTGCTTACCTTGTAATGCTATTCCTCCCATTGTGCATAATAAAGTGGTCAAAAATCTGACAAAAACTTTTTGCAAGGTTTCTGAGGATGAGGCATAGGACATGCTTTCCAAAAGGCCCAAGAAGAGGGGACAGGAGGATGTGGCCAAGGTTTCCAAGGTCACTGGTGCTACAACTCCATAAGATGGTCCATCATGATTTGTCAAGTTACTATTAGTCCCAGGAATATTTTGAGAAAGGCTAGTTTGATAGTGGATTGTATGAAGTTTGGTATGATTGATGTAAGCAGAACATGTTTAGTGTCTGTACTGAAAACTTGGAACCTGCTTTTGGCTACTACTATGTTGGCATGTTTGAGTATATTCTGGAATTGTGGATGCCATGAAGGTTTTAAAGCTTTGTGCTCTCTAGCAGGACTGTTGTGTTTTATATGTCATTCTTGGGTTCAGACACCTAAAACTGCACTGGGCCTCATACACATAAATGCTATGCTTTGCATATGTTTGGCTACATACCAGGAGATGGGGCCTGGTATCACACGCTTTTCCACTCAGTTAGTTTATCATGAGTAGAAAAAGATCCTGGAACATCTTGAACTAGAACATTAGGGGCTTAAATTCTCCTGAAAAATGGCTGGCCATTAGGCAAAAAATTGAGGAAAGTGCTGCTGGTATTTTGTGCCTTCAAGAGACTAAGAGACAAGTTTTTGATATGGCATATATCCATAACTTTTGTCCACAAAGGTTCAATAAATATGAATTCCTACCTTCTATTGGGGCATCAGGAGGGATCTTGACTGCTTGGAATGAGGCTCTTTTTAATGGGCAATTGCTCTTTCAGAATAAATTTTCCTTATCTATGCAGTTCACTTGTACTTCAACCAACAAACCATGGATCCTCACAAACATTTATGGACCTTGCAATCTTGAGGAAAAATTGGAATTTATTGACTGGTTTACAAATATCCAAATGCTAGATGATGTTGATTGGATAGTTATGGGGGACTTCAACTTCATTAGGTCACCTGAAGACAGGAATAGACCTGGTGGAGATGTCAATCAGATGTTATTATTCAATGAGGCCATTAGTAATTTGGGGTTAATTGAATTACCTCTGAAAGGAAGACAGTTCAGTTGGAGCAATATGCAAGAAACTCCACTCCTTGAAAAACTGGACTGGTTTTTCACTTCTGCGGCATGGATGACTTCTTATCCTGACACAACTGCTTTGCCCCTTGCAAAACCAATTTCAGACCATTTACCTTGTGTTATTAAAATTGGTACTTCTATTCCTAAGTCAAGGGTTTTTAGATTTGAAAATTATTGGTTGAAGCATAGCTCTTTCAAAGACATTGTTCAATCTGCTTGGAACATCCCAGTTGGTCATACTGATCCAGCAAAGAAGATTAATGCTAAATTCAAGAATTTGAGGAGAGCTCTCAAACTTTGGGCAAAAAATCTTTCTTGTCTCAAAAAGCAGATTAATGAGTTGAATGAATGTATATTCCTATGGGACTTCTTGGAGGAATACAGAGACCTCACTATACCTGAGCATAACTGTAGGGAGCTTTTGAAAGAAACATTGCTAACTGTCATCAGTAATCAGAAGATTTATTGGAAACAAAGAGGGAAAATCAAGGGGGTCAAATTTGGTGATGAAAACACAAAATTCTTCCACACAAAGGCTTCAATAAATCATAGGAATAACAAAATTGCAATGCTCATGAATGAGGACCAAGTGGAAATTACTGATCATGAAGGGAAGGCTGCAATGCCGAGAAGAGACTCGGACAATCAAATGGCCATACTATGCACTTCAATTTACAGGAACTGTATGATAACAGAGTGGATCCACAGATATTCCAAGACCTTGAGAAACCTTTCTCCCAGGAAGAGATTGAAGAGGTAGTCAAAAACTTACCCATAGACAAATCCCCAGGCCCTGATGGATTTAATAATGAGTTCCTCAAAGCTTGCTGGGACATTATCAAAGTGGATGTTACTGAACTTATCATTGCCTTCCATGCTGGAAATGTGAATTTGGAGAGCATAAACACCTCTTATATCACACTCATTCCTAAAAAGGAGGTACCCTTATCCCCTAATGACTTTAGGCCAATTTCACTGCTTAATGGGGTTCTCAAAATCATTACTGAACTGCTGGCCAACAGATTACAAAAAGTCATTCTCAAGATGGTTCATATCAATCAGTATGGATTCTTAAAGAACAGAGTAATTCAAGATTGTTTGGGTTGGGCCTATGAATATATTCACCAATGTCACAAGTCAAAAGAAGAGCTGCTTGTTATCAAACTAGATTTTGAAAAGGCTTTTGACACTATTGAGCATCAGGCCATAATTGACATCCTAAGGGCTAAGGGGTTTGGTGAAAGATGGATAACCTGGATGCACATGCTATTCAATTCTGCATCCTCTGCTGTAATGTTAAATGGGGTGCCAGGGAAGAAATTTTACTGTAAAAGAGGAGTTAGGCAAGGAGATCCTTTTTCACCTCTTCTGTTCATATTGGCAGCTGACTTGCTTCAATCAATTCTCAATAAAGCCATGGCTAGGGATCTAATAACACCTCCACTACAAGTGACATCATGCCCTGACTTCCCCATTATCCAGTATGTAGATGACACTCTTGTTATTATGCAAGCAAATGCCAGACAGCTTGTATGCCTCAAAGCTCTTCTCAACACTTTTGCAGATGCCACAGGTCTCAGGGTAAATTATGGGAAATCAATCATGGTACCATTAAACATTGCAGAAGACAGAGTTGATATTTTCACTAACACTTTGCAATGTGCCAGAGGCCATTTTCCATTCACTTATTTGGGGCTACCTATGGGCATTTATAAGCCAACTATAGAGCAGTGTTTGCCCATAGTCAATAGAATTGCTAAGAGGATTATAGGCATTTCAACTTTCATGACTTAGGCAGGGAAGATTTTATTGGTCAAATCTGTGTTATCCTCCTTAGCAGTTTACTTCATGTGTTGTCTGGACATTCCAATTACTATAAAAGACTAGATCATCAAATATTTAAGGCACTGTCTATGGAGGAGCCCAGACCTGGAAGATAAGAGGCCAGCACTAGTGGCTTGGCACACAGTTTGCAGACCTAAAAATCAGGGAGGCTTGGGTGTTCTGGATATATTTACTCAAAATAAAACTCTGCTCATGAAAAACCTTCACAAGTTTTACAATAGACATGACATTCCTTGGGTCAATCTTATTTGGGAAACATACTACAGCAATGGCCAACTCCCAGGAGATCAAAAAGTGGGCTCATTTTGGTGGAAATCCAATCTTGCACTCATTGATCAGTTCAAAGCTATAGCAAGATGCAATGTGGGAGATGGCAAAACTGCTTTGTTCTGGGATGATATGTGGGATCAATTTATTCTCAAACACAAGTTTGATCACTTATACTCCTTTGTTAGAAACCCTCAGACAAGTGTTCAACAAGTAATCAATACTGAATATCTCCAAGACTTATTCCATCTGCCCCTAACTACACAGGCATATGAGGAGTTCCTACAAATGGAGGACATGTGCATTTCCATGAGACAATCAGAATATTTATATGCTCTGGATACTTGGAGTTACATCTGGAGGAATGAATTCTATTCCTCAATTAAAGCCTATAAGGTGCTAATGGGTCACAAACAAACCCCACCACATTTCTCATGGATTTGGAAAAGCTCTTGTCAACCTAAACATAAAGTTTTTTTCTGGATGCTACTACATGACAGAGTCAACACAAGGAATCTTCTAAGGAGGAAAAACTTTGAGTTGGAAGTTTACAATTGTGCGGTGAGGGATTGCCAGCATGAAGAAACTCTGCATCATCTTTTTTGGGGATGTCCTTTTGCCATCAGATGTTGGGATTTTATTTGCCCCTCAAGAACACCTAATTTGTCAGTTCTGGAGGCATTTCAAGACCTCAAAGACAAACTCAGATAACCCTTCTTTATGGAGATTATCATATTGGGATCATGGGCCATCTGGATATCTAGAAACAACAAAATATTTGATAATATCACTCCTTCTTTCCAGGGACGGAAGCACATTTTTACTGAGGAACTCAAGCTTCTGAAATTCAGGATCAAGAAGAAATATGAAGTGCAATTTTCTGCATGGCTGGATTCTGTGCTATAATAGGCTTAGCTTTCTTTGCTTTTCCTTGTTAGGGTTAGGAGTTTTTCTATTTTCCCTTGTGCCTAGTTGTTGTACAGTTTTTCTTTTTTTGTTTTTTTGTAGCTTCTCTCTTTTCTTTTATTTTGTTTCTTAGTTGGGCTTAGCTCAAGCCCAACAAACTATTGTTCTTTGTTTTAGTTTAATAAAAGTTGCAGTGGGGTGTTTACCCTACTGTTTATATTCAAAAAAAAAAGATAAGCTCATAGCACTGTGCGTCTTTCCACCTCCTGTGTGCCACTGTGACAGCCCCTTTTGACTATAAAAGGAGGCCCATGGCATACCGGAGAAGGATTCGGCTCTTTCAAACCACACACTCACCACAGCTAGTTCGAGAGCTCAAGAACTCTGTGAAATACACCCACCAAAGCAGGACTAGGGTTTTACGCATCCTCGTGGCCCGAACCTGGGTAAACGGTCCTCGTGCTAGTTACTAATCCTGCTCTCCTCACATCCCCGCGCCCCGACAACCGTAGTAGGGATTCTTGTGATCCCATAGGTGCGTTCCACACCGACATCCTTGGCGCGCCAGGTAGGGGCGCAATTGTGAGAATCTGGTCTAGTAGCTAGCCTAGCAGTTCTTCGTCGCCATGGCTCCCAAGAAGAAGACGGCCACGGCGATCGGCTCGTTGGGAGCCGAACGGTCCGTGCCAGTGCGGGCGAGCAGTAGGGCGGTCGCGGATAGGACCCAGGCCGCGGTCCGCGAACACCAGCATCGCCCTGGCAGTCAGAGCCTAGAGAGCGGCGTCGTTCGCGCGCCAGACAACCGGTCGCACGTCGACAGATCCAAAGACGGAGTTGGGACCCCCGCAGGCGGCGCAGGGCCCTCCAGAAGTGTAGTTGTGCCACCCCCGGGCTGCACAGCGACCTCCAAGACGCCCACGCCGGCGACCACTTCGCGCTCTTCCCATGGTGTGCGGGACGAGCAGCGTCACCACGCCGGTGACCCTGGGCAGCGCCGTGGGAAGGGCCCTGTGCGTCGACCACGAGATGAAGGAGTTCAGCATGCCCGCCGAAGTGCTGGCGAAAATGGCACGCAGCCGCTGGATCGTAACGGAGCTCCTTCTAACGTGGTTAGGAGTCGAAGTGCGCCGTGATCCACGCAGTTGTCGCCGCCGCCCATGCCAGCAGAAGCTTTGGCGCGCGCACAGCTGCTCCTCGACTTCCCTCCTGCTGCAGAGAAGCTCGACGAGTGGAGGGCCACCATCCAGAGCCTCATCGTCGTCACCAACAAAGACAATTCGCAGCCGGCGGGGCCCTCGGGAAGGCGCTCCACCGAGCCACCACACGCTGGTGTTGGGAGGACTGGGGGAGCTGCGGCCACGGTGCACTCTCCTCCTCCTCGCCATCCGCCGTGGGCCTCGGCCCGTCGTGACGACGCTCGTGATAACATCTCCATAGCGTCGTCCGACCTGCGGACCCTCCGCGACCAGCGCCAGGTTCTTCGGGAACGAGCTCATGAAGACGCTCGGACCACCATCGAGCACCGGCATGAAATGCGCCACCAATCGGTCAAACAGGCGGGACCCGCTATGGACCACCCAACACCGGGGGGCTCCGGCGGCCTACCTTACGAGGTGGGCTGCCCGACCTTCACTTGTGAGCTGCGACAGTTCCAGCGGTCGTCCCACCGCATGTTCAAGCCCGACGTCGGTGAGAAGTACACTGACAAGACCCATCCGTCCGAGTTCCTCAGCATCTACACCATTGCGATGCAGTCTGCTGGAGCTCGCGACGACAAGGTGCTTGCCAACTATTTCCCGCTGGCACTGAAGCCCAATATTATGTCTTGGTTGATGCACTTGCCGGCGGATTCCATTTCTTCTTGGTCGGATCTATGCCATGAGTTCGTTAGCGCCTTCACAGGAGGACACCAAGCTCATGGCCAGGCCAGTGATCTGCATATCATTCCCCAGAAGGAAGGGGAAACCCTGTGCAAGTACATCCAGAGATTCAGCCGGGTCTAGTACAACATCCCCGACGTTCATCCCGCCGCTATGATCAGCGCGTTCCATCAGAACGTGCGCAACCACAAGACGCGCGAAGAGCTGGCGATGACCAATGTTAAGGATATGGCCGAGCTCTACATTCTGGCCGATAGGTGCGCCCCGACTGAAGAGGGAAGGAAGTACCCCAGCGAAGATGCCGGTGCGGAAACCGACTCTACCAACGAAGACGCCGCCTCCCCGATGAAGAAGGGCCGGCGTCGCAACAAGAAACGCAAAGGCAAGGTCGTTCTTGCCGTTGAAGGATCTGATGACACCGGTGCTGCCAAGAAGGTCAAGGCAGACACCCCGGTAAGGATATTGCCGGGTGCGCCGCCTGCCGGGCCTTGGCGGTTACCGACAAGCCAGGAAGCTCCGGCAAGCCATACTACAAGATCCACCGCACCAAGGGCCACGAACTCCAGAACTGCCGACAAGTCGAGCTGCTTGCTGAGAAGCAAAAAGCTGAGTACGAGAGGTGGGACAAGGAGAAGGACCGGGATGGTGCCAAGGGATCCGACAAGACGCGTGGCAGCCAAGGAGGCCACCGCGGCAAGGACAACCAGCAAGAGAGGTTCGCCCGGGGCCGTGTCAAGAAACAAGAAGATGATGATCACGAGGAGGATGACGAGTCCGGTGAGCAAGAGTTCCAGAAGGCTACGAAGGCCATGTGCGTCGATGGTGGCGCCTCGCTGCATACTTCTCACCGCCAGCTCAAGCAGTTGGCGTGTGAGATTATAGCAGCGGAGACGTCGTTCGGTGCTCAAAAGCCGCTGAAGTGGTCCAGCACGCCCCTCATCTTTGACGCCGAGGACCACCCTGACCGCACGACCGCGGTCGGGTGTTTGCCATTGTTGGTCTCACCAACGATACGCAACCTCAAGGTGAACAAGATGTTGGTTGACGGCGGGGCCGGCCTGAACTTGATCTTGCCCGTCGTGGTCAAAAGGCTGCAAATTCCTGACGAAGACCTCGAGGAAACAGGCACGTTTCAAGGGGTCAATCCGGGGAGGAGCCAGCCGAAGGGGAATGTCACACTGCCCGTGACATTTGGAGGAGAGTTGAACTACAGGACGGAGAGGATCATCTTCGACGTGGCCGATATCCCTTTGCCCTACAACGGGATCCTCGGCCGCCCGGCACTAGCCAAGTTCATGGCGGCATCACACTACGCCTACAACATGCTAAACATGCCCGGGCCGTTGACCATCATCTCCGTCCCCCCCGACAAGAAGGACGCACTGATTTGTGCCGACCAACTCTACTAGGAAGCTATTGCAGCAGCTGCCGTCAAGGCACCTGCTCCTGCCGCTGAAGGCCCGGGAGGGAAGAAGAAGCCCGACAAGACCTCTCGCACCCACTCTGGAAAGCGCACCTCATCGGAGTGTTGAGCTACCGTCGAGGACGTGCCAGAGAGTTCTACCGGCAAGAGCAAGAAATCCAGAGCTGAGCCGCCGCAGACCAAGAAGGTGCCCGTCGGGGAGGATGGCACAGGGGGGGGCCTTCACCGTAGGCTCCACCCTCGACAGCAAATAGGAAGGCATGCTCGTCGCCTTCCTGCGGGCGAATGTCAACGTGTTTGCGTGGCAAGCATCCAACATCCCCGGTGTTCTGAGGGAGGTGATTGAGCACCACCTAGCTGTCTGTCCTCATGCACGGCCCGTCAAGCAGAAGGTCAGAAAGTAGGCTCTAGAGAGGTAGGAGTTCATCACAGAGGAGATCAGGAAGTTGGAAGCGACAGGTTTGGTGAGAGGAGTGCTCCACCCGACGTGGTTGGCCAATCCGGTAGTGGTGCGCAAGGCAAATGGGAAGTGGAGGCTGTGTATTGACTGCACAGATATCAATAAGGCTTGTCCTAAGGACCCCTTCCCATTGCTGCGCATCGACCAGATTGTCGACTCCACGGCCGGGTGTGATCTGTTGTCGTTCCTCGACGCCTACTCGGGCTACCATCAAATCTTCATGACAAGAGAAGATGAAGAGAACACAACGTTCATCACCCCATGTGGTACGTATTGCTTTTAGCGGATGTCTTTCGGGTTGAAGAGTGCTGGCTCGATGTTTGCAAGAGCAGTCCAAATTGGTTTTGAACCTCAGCTCCATAGAAATATGGAGGCATACATGGATGACATAGTGGTCAAAACCAAGGATGGGTCAACTCTTGTGCAAGAGCTGGAAGAGACATTTGCCAACTTGTGCAAGATCAACCTTAAGCCGAACCCTGAGAAGTGTGTCTTTGGCGTTCCGTCCGGCAAGCTTCTCGGGTTCTTTGTGTCGCAGCGCGGGATCGAGGCAAACCCAGACAAGATCAAGGCTATTGATCAGATTGAGGCACCCAAGCGGATCAAGGATGTGCGTCGGCTCACCGGCTGCGTCGCCGCCATGAGACGATTCATTTCCAAGTCCGCCGAGCGTGCCCTTCCCTTCTTCAAAATCTCGAAGAAGGCAGGCCCAATGGAGTGGACCCCGGAAGCCCAGGCGGCGTTGCAGGATCTGAAGAAATACCTTTCCTCCATGCCAATACTGGTTGCGCCTAAACCAGAAGAGCTGTTGCTTCTGTATCTAGCGGCAACGAATCAAGTGGTCAGCGCCGCACTAGTGGCACAGAGAGAGGCTGACGAAGAGGCAGTGGCGGCGGCAGAACGAACGGATGGAAGGCCGGAGATCCCCCCGATAGGGCCTGGTGCCGGCAAGGCAGGCCCCCCTGCAGGATCCGACGCCACTGAGGCAGTGCTTGCGCAGTCAGGCGAGGTGGTGCGGAAGAAGAATATGATGCATCACCCGGTTTACTTTGTCAGCTCCCTCTTGTAGGGGGCTAGGTCGAGGTATTCTGGTGTGCAAAAATTGCTCTTCGGCCTCCTTATGGCCTCGAGGAAGCTGCGTCATTACTTCTAAGCCCACGAGATCGCTGTCGTCCCCGCCTCCCATTGCAACGGATACTGCATAACCCAGATGCAACCGGAAGGATTGTGGAATGGGCCTTGGAGTTGTCAAGTTTTTGTTTGAAGTTTGAAAGTACCTCGACAATCCAGAGCAGAGCCTTGACGGAGTTCATTGCAGAATGGACCCAGAGCAGAGCCTTGGCGGAGTTCATTGCAGAATGGACCTCAACGCGTGACGAAGAAATCCAGGACACCGCTCTCCCCGGCAAGGAAGCAGACCGCGACTAGATCATGTACTTTGATGGGGCTTTCTCGCTGCAAGGCGCTGGTGCCGGCGTGCTACTCGTCGCGCCCACCGGAGAGCACCTCAAGTATGTGGTCCAGATGCACTTTCCCAGGGAGATGTCCACCAACAACACTGCGGAATACGAAGGGCTGCTTGCCGGTCTCAGGATTGCGGCAGACCTCGGGGTTAAGAAGCTCATCGTCAGGGGTGACTCGCAGCTCGTTGTCAGACAGATCAACAAGGATTATCAGAGCCCATTGATGGAGGCTTACGTAGATGAGATGAGGAAGCTAGAGGAATGCTTTGACGGTATCCAAGCGGAGCACATCCCCCGAATGGAGAACGACATCGCCGATTACCTGTGAAAGCATCCTGTATTCAAGCTACCTGTGGAACCAGGTGCATTTTTGCTCCGGTTAACTCAACCATCTGTCGAACCATCAACGGGGCAGAACAAGCGGAGGAAGTCTGGTCCCGGCAAGTACTTTCCTACTGAGCCCCCTGGGGCTGCCGGCAAGGGTGCTGCCGCGGATGCTGAGCCTGCCAAAGGGCAACTGGCTCCGGCAGGGCGTCAAGCCGTGACCATGGAGACAGCCGCGCCCATGGCCGAGAAAATGCCTTTGGTCCTTGCCGTCGAGCCCCAGGCTACGACATGGGCACAACATACTGTCTGATTCCTCCAAACAGGGGAACTTCCTGAGGAGCAGGAGGAGGCGGAAAAAGTAGACCGCCGGTCCGCCCTGTACCAGTTCATCGACGACGTCCTGTACAAGAGAAGGCCGAAATGGCGTGAAATTGAAGTGCATCCCCCAGGAGGAAGGACTGGAGCTGTTGGCAGAGATACATGGAGGCATATGTGGCTCCCACATAGGGTCGAGGGCCCTTGCCGGAAAGGCGTTCTGGCAAGGTTTCTTCTGGCCCACCGCCCTCCAGGATGCGACGACACTAGTAACCAAGTGTGAAGCGTGTCAGTTCCATTCAAATAAGCTTCATCAACTAGCTCAAGCCCTTCAAACAATCCCTCTCTCCGGACCATTCTTGGTCTGGGGGCACGATATACTGGGCCCTTTCCCCCGCGCTCTCGGGGGCTTTGAGTACTTGTACGTTGCAATCGACAAGTTCACAAAGTGGCCGGAGGTGGAAGCAGTGAGAAAGGTGACTGCTCAGTCAGCTGTCAAGTTTTTCAAGGGACTGGTCCGCCGCTTTGGTGTGCCAAACAGAGTCATCACCGACAACGGCACACAGTTCACAAGCCACACCTTCATGCAATACATTGAAGACCTCGGCAGCAAGGTCTATTTTGCTTCCGTGGCACACCCACGGAGCAACGGCCAAGCGGAGAGGGCAAATGTTGAAGTGTTGCGAGGCCTAAGAACTAAGACTTTTGACAAGCTGCGCAAGAGCAGAAGGCGCTGGATTGATGAATTGCCGGCAGTTCTTTGGTCGATCAGGACGACGCCAAATCAAGCCACCAGCCAGACACCTTTTGCCCTGGTATACGGGGCAGAAGCAGTTCTCCCCACGGAACTCATATATGGGTCACCTCAAGTGCTCGCTTATGATGAGCTTGAGCAAGAGCAGTTGCGCCAAGATGACGCGACGCTCCTTGCGGAAGATCGTCTTCGGGCGGCTGTGAGAGGAGCACGCTACCAACAAGCCTTGTGCCGCTACCATAGCCGCAAGGTTCATGCTCGAAGCTTTGAGGAAGGCGACCTTGTTCTTCGGCGCGCTCAGTCGGCCAAGAATTCCAACAAGTTGACACCAAAGAGGGAAGGCCCTTATCGAGTAATGCGAGTCACCAGGCCCGACACAGTCCGCCTGGAGACCGAAGATGTTGTCCCAGTGAGCAACTCCTGGAACATCGAGCATCTTCGCAAGTTCTACCCGTAAGGCACGGCTTGCCGGGCCTCCCGGCAAGCCGCCTTTTGTACAAGCTTTGCCGGCAAGGCATGTAACCCTTCGTACAAAGCAAGGCGCAGACCCTGAGCATAAATAAATGAAGCGCTGGTTCCCCAAGTTATAGCATGCATGCTAGGTCGAGTCTCTTCCTTGGTTAGGGTTGATAGTGCTTAGCGGCGACTAACCCCTAGCCGAGAGGTCGAGTGTGCGTCTATCTGTTTCTTTTTTGTCCTCCTTTGGTTCGCAGGGCACATGAGCACTTCTGCTGAGCTACTTGGGAGAAAGGAAACGGACCGGTGTCCCGACCTCGGCAAACCAGAGTTGCCGGGGGGCTGCGAGCACAAGGATCCAACCGCGGCAAGACAAGGTTGCTGGGGACTGCAGATCCAGATAAGTCCTTCATCCTCTATCATGCATTTCGAAACGGAACTGGGATATGTGAAACCTCCTTTTATTTCTAGGCCACTGTGCTCCCATTTTCTATACCCAAGGTTTATTTCCTGGGCCCAGATTTGGTTGTAGTCGCGGTGGCAAGGAAGTAGAATGAGGAGCCTAAGCCCGCTTCATCCCTACATCCGCCAAGGGCACGAGAATGGTCGAGCGAAGTGGGGGGACATCAAGGCCTATTGCCGGGTGAAAATGTTTATTTTAAATTGTAACAAGGATTTGCTCCTTGTCACGGGGTCTACCCACGAACGAAAAACCCGGCAAAGATCCCTTTTTCATTAAAAGCATCCCACACAGGTACAGTCCGTACGAAATGAAAAACATGAACAAGGGGGATTACAAGCTTTAAATTTAACAAGGCCCGAAGGCTTACAGATTAAAAAAAAGAGATAAGATGCCCGTGATCCCTTTCTTGTCCCTCTCCTCAGGAGGCAGGTCAAGGAGGCGAAAGGGCAAAAGGGGCGCCTAGGCGAGCTACAAGCAGCAGAAAGCACCAAGAGAACACCTCGGTGGCCACCCACAGGTGGCCCATTGATGACGGTTCCGGGAAAGGAGCTAGAAGACGAGGCGGCAGGACCGGCAATACGCGATGAAGGCGTCGGTGCCCGCGTACTCTGAGTTGACGGCCTTGCCGCCCGCCCTCTTCCTCTTCCACAATCTCCCAACGCCAGCCGCCCAAGGAGACGGCCCCGAGAAGTTCAAGGAGCTGGCCCCACCCCGGCAAACTCTGACGGAGGAGCGGCCAGGTGAAGATGCTGCTGCTGCCGCACCCGTCGAGGCGCGGGGCGTCCGACACCTAGTCGGACTCGTCCCCGTCATCTGCCCCGCTGTCCTCCTCATCACTTTTTCTTGAGGAAGAGCTTCCATCGTCAGAATCTCCGTCGGAGGAGCTCTCCACGCAGCACTTCAGGCAAGTCCCGAAGTCTCTGAAGACCTTGACGGAGAGCAGGCCGTCCTCCATTAATTTGAAGTAGAGGACGAGCCCCGCCGTCAGGATGTGGATGCGAGCGCACGTCTTCCATCCACGATGGAGGTACATGACCGGAGGAGCCGGGAAGTCGACGTCGACCCGCGTGCCCCCATTCCCACAGCCCCTCATGTGCAATCTGAGGGATTGGGGCGGGTCACGCTCCATCTCCCGAGAAAACGGGGCGGGAAGACGAACACGGTGACATGAAGGCCGACGCAGCCTGGTGAAGAACTCGCGGGGCTGGTCTCCAACATGGCCTTCCATCGAAAAAGGCATCATTGGCGGGGGCGAAGCCGGCGGGGCGCCCTGTCCTCCTCTTCCCCGAGCACTACGACCTCTGCCCCGACCTCGCCACCTCCCCCCTCCCCTCGCGGCCGGTTCCACCACCGCGGGCTCAGGAGGGGGAGGGATGCGCTGCCGAGCAGCGACCCTCGCCGCCACCGACGAAGGACCAAGATTCCCTTTCTCCATGGCGGGTGAAAGGAAGAAGCAGAAGCAAGAGGAGATAGATGACAGAAGAGTGCGGGATGCCATTCCCCCCTCCCCTCCCCCCTTATAAAGGGGCGGGGTCGGGGCTCGGCCGCCCCGCTCAGCCAATGCAGCCACCAGAGGCGCGGGGAATTGAGACCGACCCGCTGGCCCAACCAGCGACGGCCTGGTTTCCCGCCTCCACCGCTTGGTACCCCAAGCGCATGGAGGACGCGTGGCAAGCGTGCAGAATCGAGGGGACGGGTGAAGCGACCTCTCCCTACCCCCGTGATCGTGGGTTGTGGATGCCTTGGAGACCGCAACCTGCCCCCCCCCTGCGCAGTAAATAAGCCGCATCTCCACGCCTCCCTCCTTTCATGGGGAAGGCGCGAGCCGCCCATTTACTGCAATGTGACTTATGCGTGCGGAAACTCCTGTGTGCCTTTCCACCTCCTGTGTGCCATTGTGGCAGCCCCTTTCAACTATAAAAGGAGGCCCATGGCATACTGGAGAAGGATTCGGCTCTTTCGAACCACACACTCACCATAGCTAGTTCGAGAGCTCAAGAACTCTCTGAAATACACCCACCAAAGCAGAACTAGGGTTTTATGCATCGTCGCGGCCCGAACCTGGGTAAACGATCCTCGTGCTAGTTACTAATCCTGCTCTCCTCGCAACCCCGCGCCCCGGCAACTGTAGTAGGGATTCTTGTGATCCCATAGGTGTCGTTCCACACCGATAGGTACACCTTCTATCATAGATCCAAAGGCAAGATATCTGTTTCTAAGAATGGATCCTTTCTAGAGAAGGAGTTTCTCTTAAAAGAAGTGAGTGGGAGGAAAGTAGAACATGATGAGGTAACTGTACTTGCTCCCGAATTGGAAAGTAGTTCATCACAGAAATCAGTTTCAGTGATTCCTACACCAATTAGTGAGGAAGCTAATGATGATGATCATGAAACTTTAGATCAAGTTACTACCAAACCTCGTGGGTCAACCAAAGTACAGTCTGCACCAGAGTGGTACGTAATACTATTCTGGAAGTCATGTTACTAGATCATGATGAACCTACGAACTATGAGGAAGCGATGATGAGCCCAAATTCCGCGAAATGGCTTAAGGCCATGAAATCTGAGATGGGATCCATATATGAGAACAAAGTATTGACTTTGATTGACTTGCCCGATGATCGGCGAGCCATTGAGATTAAATGGATCTTCAAGAGGAAGACGGACGCTGATAGTAGTGTTACTATCTACAAAGCTCGAATTTCGCAAAAGGTTTTCGACAAGTTCAAGGTGTTGACTATGATGAGAGTTTATCACTCGTATCTATGCTTAAAGTCTGTCCGAATCATGTTAGCAATTGCCGCATTTTATGAAATCTAGCAAATGGATGTCAAAACTGCATTCCTTAATGGATTTCTTAAAGAAGAGTTGTATATGATACAACCAAAAGGTTTTGTCGATCCTAAAGGTGCTAACAAAATGTGCAAGCTCCAGCGATCCATCTATGGACTGGTGCAAGCATCTCGGAGTTGGAATATACGCTTTGATGAGTTCATCAAAGCATATAGTTTTAAACAGACTGTCGGTGAAGTCTGTATTTACAAGAAAGTGAGCTGGAGCACTACAGCCTTTCTGATAAGTATATGTGAATGACATATTGTTGATCGGAAATGATGTAGGATTTTCTGTAAAGTATAAAGGAGTGTTTGAAAGGAGTTTTTCAAAGAAAGACCTCGGTGAGCTTCTTACACATTGAGCATCAAGATCTATAGAGATAGATCAAGAAGCTTGATAAGATTTTTCAATGAGTACGCACCTTGACAAGATTTTGAAATAGTTCAAAATGGAACAATCAAAGAAGGAGTTCTTGCCTGTGTTGCAAGGTGTAAAGTTGAGTAAGACTCAAAACCTGACCACAACAGAAAATAGAAGGAGAATGAGTGTCATTCCCTATGCCTCAGTCATAGGTTCTATAAAGTATACTACGCTATGTACCAGACCTATTGTGTACCTCACCATGAGTTTGGCAAGAGGGTACAATAGTGTTCCAGGAGTGGATCACTGGACAACGGTCAAAAATTATCCTTGGAGGACTAAGGAAATATTTCTCGGTTATGGAGGAGATAAAAGAGTTCGTCGTAAAGAGTTACGTCGATGCAAGCTTTTGACACCGATCTAGATGACTCTAAAAGTCTCGATCTAGATACATATTGAAAGTGGGAGCAATTAGCTAGAGTAGCTCCGTGCAGAGCATTGTAGACATAGAAATTTGCAAAATACATACGGATCTGAATGTTGCAGACCCGTAGACTAAACTTCTCTCACAAGCAAAACATGATCACTCTTTGGGTGTTAATCACATAGCGATGTGAACTAGATTATTGACTCTAGTAAACCCTTTGGGTATTAGTCACATGAAGATGTGAACAAATCACATAAAGATGTGAACTATTGGTGTGAAATCACATGACGATGTGAACTAGATTATTGACTCTAGTGCAAGTGGGAGACTGAAGGAAATATGCCCTAGAGGCAATAATAAAGTTGTTATTTATATTTCCTTATATCATGATAAATGTTTCTTATTCATGCTAGAATTGTATTAACCGGAAACTTAGTACATGTGTGAATACATAGACAAACAAAGTGTCTCTAGTATGCCTCTACTTGACTAGCTCGTTAATCAAAGATGGTTAAGTTTCCTAGCCATAGACATGTGTTGTCATTTGATGAACGGGATCATGATACGTCTCCGTTGTATCTACTTTTCCGAACACTTTTTCCCTTGTTTTGGACTCTAACTTGCATGATTTGAATGGAAATAACCCGGACTGACGCTGTTTTCAGCAGACTTTCCGTGGTGTTATTTATGTGCAGAAACAAAAGTTCTCAGAATGACCTGAAAATCCACGGAACATCTATTTGGAAAATAAGAAAAATACCAGAAAAAAAATCCACGTCAGGGGGCCCACACCCTGTCCACGAGGGTGGGGGCGCGCCCCCTTCCTCGTGGGCCCCCTGATGCTCCACCGACCTCAACTCCAACTCCATATTTTCGTGTTCGGGGAGAAAAAATCAGAGAGAAGGATTCATTGCGTTTTACGATCCGGAGCCGCCGCCAAGCCCTAAAACCTCTCAGGAGGGCTGATCCGGAGTCCGTTCGGGACTCTGGAGAGGGGAATCCATCGCCATCGTCATCATCGACCATCCTCCATCACCAATTTCATGATGCTCAGCGCCGTGCGTGAGTAACTCCATCGTAGGCTTGCTGGACGGTGATGGGTTGGATGAGATCTATCATGTAACCAAGTTAGTTTTGTTAGGGTTTGATCGCTAGTATCCACTATGTTCTGAGATTGATGTTGCTATGACTTTCCTATGCTTAATGCTTGTCACTAGGGCCCGAGTGCCATCATTTCAGATCTGAACCTATTATGTTTTCATGAATATATGTGAGTTCTTGATCCTATCTTGCAAGTCTATAGTCACCTACTATGTGTTATGATCCGACAACCCCGAAGTGACAATAATTGGGACCACTCCCGGTGATGACCATAGTTTGAGGAGTTCATGTATTCACTATGTGCTAATGCTTTGTTCCGGTACTCTATTAAAAGGAGGCCTTAATATCCCTTAGTTTCCATTAGGACCCCGCTGCCACGGGAGGGTAGGACAAAAGATGGCATGCAAGTTCTTTTCCATAAGCACGTATGACTATATTCGGATTACATGCCTACATTACATTGATGAATTGGAGCTAGTTCTGTGTCACCCTATGTTATGATTGTTACATGATGAACTGCATCCGGCATAATTTTCCATCACCGATCCAATTCCTACGAGCTTTTCACATATTGTTCTTCGCTTATTTACTTTTCCGTTCCTACTATTACAATCACTACAAAACCCAAAAATATTACTTTTACTATCGTTACCGTTACTTCCATATTACTTTGCTACTAAATACTTTGCTGCAGCTACTAAGTTATCCAGGTGTGGTTGAATTGACAACTCAACTGCTAATACTTGACAATATTCTTTGGCTCCCCTTATGTCGAATCAATTAATTTGGGTTGAATACTCTACCCTCGAAAACGGTTGCGATCCCCTATACTTGTGGGTTATCAAGACTATTTTCTGGCGCCGTTGCCGGGGAAGCATGGCTCTATTCTTTGAGTCACTTGGGATTTATATCTGCTAGTCACTATGAAGAACTTGAAAGATGCTAAGACAACAATTTATCCCTCAACTACGAGGGGAGGTTAGGAAATGCCATCTAGCTCTGCACTTGATTCACCTTCTGTTTTGAGTAAGCTTGCGACACCTAAACTTGCTTATGCTATTCGTTCTGATATGTCACATGTTATTGATGATGCCACTTCTGCTATGCATGATACTTATGATGAAACTACTTCTGTGCTTGATACTGTTGTGCCACTTGGTGAATTTCTTGATGAACAAATTGCTAGGGCTAGAGAGAAAGAAATTATTGAAACTGATTATATTGATGAAAGTGATGATGAAGACTTGCCTGTTATTCCTGAGGGTTATGTTTTAGAAAAAGAAGCTACTTTAGCTATTTTAGCTTGCAAGGATAGATATGAACTCAAGAGGTTACTAGCTAAATAGAATCAGCAATCTCTTAATGCTAGAATGAAACCTAACCCTGCTTTTGCTACTTCACCTATCTGTATTACTGATAAGGATTATGAATTCTCTATTGATCCTGATATAATTACTTTGGTGGAATCTGATCCTTTTCATGGCTATGAATCTGAAAATGTTGTGGCACACCTTACTAAATTAAATGATATAGCTACCCTATTCACTAATGACGAGGAATCTCGCTACCTTTATATCCTTAAAATATTTCCGTTCTCATTAAATGGTGATGCTAAGATATGGTTTAATTCTCTTGATCCTGGTTGTGTGCGTAGTCCCTAGGATATGATTTATTACTTCTCGGCTAAATATTTCCCTGCTCATAAGAAACAAGCTGCTTTAAGGGATATATATAATTTTGTGCAAATTGAAGAAGAGAGTCTCCCACAAGCTTGGGGGAGGCTTCTCAAGTTACTTAATGCTTTGCCCGATCATCCTCTTAAGAAAAATGAAATACTTGATATCTTTTATAATGGACTAACCGATGCTTCCAGAGATTACCTGGATAGTTGTGCTGGTTCTGCTTTCCGGGAAAGAACACCGAATGAAGCTGAAATTCTATTGAATAATACGTTGACAAATGAAAATAATTGGACACTTCCTGAGCCAATTCCTGAGCTATTCCTAAAACAACTCTGAAGAAAAGAGGTGTTCTATTTCTCAGTCCTGAAGATATGCAAGAGGCAAAGGAATCAATGAAAGAAAAAGGCATTAAAGCTGAAGATGTTAAGAATTTACCTCTTATTGAAGAAATACATGGTCTTAATTTACCGCCTGAAGAAGAAACATATGATCTTAATCCATTACCTATTGAAGAAACTCATGGTCTTGATAACCCGACACAGGTAGTAAAGGTAAATTCTCTCTATAGATATGATAAAGCTGAAATCCCTCTTACTAAGTTTGCTAGCCAATGCTTAGATGGGTTTGACAATTTTATGGTCTAGCAAGAAGATTTTAATGCTTATTTCGGTAGACAATTGAAATACAATTCAAATATGCTTGAACACTTGGGTAATTACATGGCTAATGTTAAAGGTGAACTTAAACTCATTAGTAAACATGCTTCTATGGTTACAACTCAAGTAGAACAAGTACTTCAATCTCAAAATGATTTGCTCAATAAATTGAATAGTAAGAAAAATGATTATGCTGTTAGAGTGGCTACTAGAACTGGTAGAATGACTCAGGAACCTTTGTACCCTGAAGGCCACCCTAAGAGAATTGAGCAAGATTCTCAGAGAAATAATATTGATGCACCTAGTCCTTCTAAAAAGAAGAAAAAGAAAAATGATAGGACTTTGTATGCTTCTAGTGAACCTATTGGTGAAACACCCGAGAATCCAAATGATATTTCTATTTCTGATGCTGAAACACAATCTGGTAATGAACATGAACCTAATGAAAAAGCTAATGATGATGTTCATGATGATGCTCAACCTAGTAATGATAATGATGCAGAAGTTGAACCTGCTGTTGATCTTGATAACCCACAATCAAAGAATCAACGCTATGATAAGCGGGACTTTGTTGCTAGGAAACATGGTAAAGAAAGAGAACCTTGGGTTCGGAAACCGATGCCTTTTCCTCCCAAACCATCCAAGAAAAAGGATGATGAGGATTTTGAGTGCTTTGCTGAAATGATTAGACCTATATTTTTGCGTATGCGATTAACTGATATGCTCAAAATGAATCCTTGTGCTAAGTACATGAAAGAAATTGTTACAAATAAAAGAAAGATATCGGAAGCTGAAATTTCCGCCATGCTTGCTAATTATACTTTTAAGGGTGGAATACCTAAGAAACTTGGAGATCCCGGAGTACCAACTATACCATGCTCCATTAAAAGAAATTATGTTAAAACTGCTTTATGTCATCTTGTTGCTGGTGTTAGTTTTATGCCTCTCTCTTTATATCGTAGACTTGATTTGAATAAGTTGACACCTACTGAAATATCTTTGCAAATGGCCGATAAATGAACTGCTATACCTGTCGGTATTTGTGAGGATGTGCCCGTTGTGGTTGCAAACGTTACTATTCTAACGGACTTTGTTATTCTTGATATTCCCGAGGACGATAGTATGTCTATTATTTTTGGAAGACCTTTTCTGAATACTGCAGGGGCTGTTATTGATTGCAACAAAGGCAATGTCACTTTTCATGTTAATGGTAATGAGCATACGATACACTTTCCGAGGAAACAACCTCAAGTCCACAGTATCAATTCTATTGGAAAAATTCCAACGATTATTATTGGAGGTTTTGAATTTCCTCTTCCTACTGTCAAAAAGAGATATGATATTCTTATTATTGGGGATGTGCATATCCCCGTTGAGGTAACATAGTGTTATTCGAAATTTCTCCGGTTCCATGTTAATCGGAATGAGTTTGTTAACAAGACTTGATCAACCTTGTTAGTGGATTCCTTTTGACGAGCATGAGATGGATGAAACTAGACGGCATAACCTTCTGTACCCTCTCTCTACTTTTTTTTATTTAGTTGAAATAAAGTAAAAATAGTATTTTTTTGTCTGTTTTCTGATTTATCCATGCAATATAAAAATGACCCGAAAATAAAAGTTCTCCAATGCTCCGAAAATGAAATATGTTTTTTTTCTGGAATATTTGAGAATTTCTGGAACTGAGAATACAGCAGGGGGAGCAAGCACTTGGCCACGAGGATCCAAGGCGCGCCCACCCCTACAAGGCGCGCCCCCTGCCTCGTGGGCCCATGGTGGCCCCCTCCACTTATTCTTGCACCCACACACTCCTTCTTCCTCCCACAAACACCAATATCTAGCTCAAGCACGAGTTCTAGCTCATTTTGCTGCGATTTTCAATCTCCTTGCTAAAAGAACCTCTCACAAAACAGTTTGGGGGTATTGTTCCTTGGTATGTGACTCCTCCATTGGTCCAATTAATTTTTGTTCTAGTGCTTTATTCATTGCAAATTTGTGCTGCCTAGGTGACCATGTTCTTGAGCTTGCATGTCAAATTTATATGGTTCCAAGTAGTTCTAATGCTTGATATAGGCCCTAGGCACTTGTAGGAGTAATTGCTATCAATTTTGTTGAGCTTGGTTCACTTTTGTTTGAAGTTACTAAAAATTTCAGAAATTTTCATAGGAAGAAATATGCTTAGGAAAATTTTCCAAGGTGGTTCTTCAAGGAAGCAAGGACACAGGCTTGCAATGCGTGATGCTAACGATGTGCCACCAAGGGACGCTCCAGTGCGGCCTTGTGAATGGCCTTCAGAAAACTTTATGGATCGAGCGGGAATCAAGGAAGAATTTAACGCATATTTGCGTAACGCTGATCTTGTGAGCTTCGAAGGAGAAAAGTGCCGCCAGTACCACTATCTCACTAGTTCCTTTGTGAGGAGGTTTGAATTTTCATCTCCACGTAATTCTCCAACTATCCTGTTTGATCTTTATGAGAAATCTTATACTATGGACTTAGAGGATTTTACCACTGCTTACAAACTTCGACAATGGGGTAGTGCTAGTGAACCTCGCAAATCTGAATTTCGAAATTTTCTTGCTAGTATAACTATGGGGGGATCTAGAGATATAGCACAAGCTACCATAGGGAGCATTAATTTTCCTGCTATACATTATTTTGCTCTCTTCATAGGCAGGTGCATAAATGGTAAGGATGAAGCATGTCATATGTGTGTCCCTGACATTAGTATTCTTAGGAGTGCTGTGTTAGGAAACAAATCTTAGAATTTGGGAGCCATTGTTGCACGTAGATTGCATCATAATAGATTTAATGGAGATTTCTTTGGAGGAATTTATGCAACCCGCTTAGCTAATTTTCTTGGTGTGGACGTTCGTAAGGATGATATTGAATTACCTCCTGCTTACCTAGACTTTAATGCTATGGTTCACCACCAGCTTGTTGAAAGGAGTGAATCACCTCTCCAGTATCGAATAATCTTTGACAGACGGTGTGCTGTCCGTATTACTCTCCCTGCTCCTGCTTTCTTTGATTATCAGGAAAAAGGAAGACATTTTATTACTAGAGAGGAGGCAGATGAGTACGAGAGAAGGGCGGAAGCAGCTCGCCTCCACTCTGCAGCCCAGGAGGCGATAGCCGCTGCATCTCAGTACTACCCCAACTACTACTATGGATATCCCCCAGGCCAGCCGTGGCCATAGACCAACTTAGGCCAAAAGCCTAAGCTTGGGGGAGTTTCCCACCGACATTACATTTATGTTCACACACACTCATTCCTAGATGTCGGTGCTCATACTCTTTCATTGTACTATCCATGATAGTTTACTTTCTTTTTGTTGCTTTCTTCTTGTGTGTTTTATAAACCTTAAGAAAAACCAAAAAAATAGTAATAACTTCTAGCTAGTTTAGTTTCTTGTTGTAGTAGTAATAATTAAAAAGAAAACCCAAAAATATTTCCCGTTCTTTTTTTGCTTGTTGGGAGCTTTCCTGTGTAAATAGTTTTATTTGTTTTCTTTTCTTTCGGGGTCGATAGGAGAAACCTTGATTTAATTGTTGAAGTGGATCTTATATATGCATTATTGTTGACTTAACCAAGAGCACATATTGCCTTGTCTTCTCTTGTTTATTGAATGCTCGCAGATTCCAGCTTAGTCCAATGCACATGCACTCTTATTATTATTCACTTCGTTCGGTCGTGCAAGTGAAAGGAAATTATGATGATATATGATGGACTCACTGAGATGAGAAAAGCTGCTATGAACTCAACCTCTCTTGTTTTTGTAAGTATGATGAGTTCATCGTTCCTGATTCAGCCTATTATGAATAAACATGTTTGCAATGACAATTAGAGATTATAGTTACTTATTCCATGCTTGATTAACTATGAGTTATAATGGTTTACCTTGCATGCCAACATGCCATTAAAATGGTTGTGATGCGGTATAGTGAGGTGGTATCCTCCTTTGAATGATTTAAGTGACTCAACTTGGCACATGTTCACACATGTAGTTGAAACAAATCAACATAGCCTTCACGATATTTATGTTCATGGTGGATTATATCCTACTCATTCTTGTATCCAATGTTTATTAATTTTAATGCATGTTCATGACTGTTGTCGCTCTCTAGTTGGTCGCTTCCCAGTCTTTTGCTAGCCTTCACTTGTACTAAGCGAGAATACTGCTTGTGCATCCAATCCCTTAAACCCCAAAGTTATGCCATATGAGTCCACTATACCTTCCTATATGCGGTATCTACCTGCCGTTCCAAGTAAATTTGTAAGTGCCAAACTTTAAACCTTCAAATAAACATTCTGTTTTGTATGCTTGAATAGCTCATGTATCAACTAGGGCTGCCCTTATCTTCCATGCTAGGCGGGTTATTCTCAAGAGGAGTCGACTCCGCTCCTCACTCACGAGAAAATGGCTGGTCACCGGGATGCCCAGTTCCATGCTTTATGCAAATCAAATCAAATTAATTGCAAACAAAACTCCCCCGGGGTTGTTGCTAGTTGGAGGCACTTGTTGTTTCGAGCAAGCCATGGATTGATGCTAGTTGGTGGAGGGGGAGTATAAACTTTACCATTCTGTTTGGGAACCGCCTATAATGTGTGTAGCATGGAAGATATCGCCATCTCTTCGTTGTTATGTTGACAATGAAAGTATGCCGCTCAAAATATTATTTATCTCTGCTTTAAAAACCGAGCTCTGGCACCTCTACAAATCCCTGCTTCCCTCTGCGAAGGTCCTATCCATTTACTTTTATGTTGAGTCATCACCCTCTTATTAAGAGCACTAGCTGGAGAGCGCAGCTGTCATTTGCATCCATTACTATTAATTTATGTTGGGTATGACTATGATTGGATCTCTTTTACCATGAATTACAATGTCTAGTCAGTCCTTGATCTTTAAAGGTGCTCTGCATTTATGTTTTGCAGTCTCAGAAAGGGCTAGTGAGATACCATCTTGTTATATCATATCATGATTATTTTGAGAAAGTGTTGTCATCCGAGATTTATTATTATGGCTCGCTAGTTGATTATGCTATTGATATGAGTAAACATGAGACCTAAGAGTTATTGCAAATGTGGTTAGTCATAATCTTTGCTGAAAACTTGAATGCTGGCTTTACATATTTATAACAACAAGAGCAAACAGAGTTTGTAAAAGTTTTTCTTTATCAGTTTCAGTTTATCAACTGAATTGCTTCAGGACAAGCAAAGGTTTAAGCTTGGGGGAGTTGATACGTCTCCATCGTATCTACTTTTCCAAACACTATTGCCCTTGTTTTGGACTCTAACTTGCATGATTTGAATGGAACTAACCCGGACCGACGCTGTTTGCACTAGACTTCCCATGATGTTATTTATGTGCAGAAACAAAAGTTCTCGGAATGACCTGAAACTCCACGGAACATCTATCTGGAAAATAAGAAAAATACCAGAAGAAAAATCCACGTCAGGGGGCCCACACCCTGTCCACGAGGGTGGGGGCGCGCCTGCCCCCCTAGGGCGCACCCCCCTACCTCGTGGGCCCCCTGATGCTCCACCGACCTCAACTCCAACTCCATGTATTCGTGTTCGGTGAGAGAAAAATCAGAGAGAAGGATTCATCACATTTTACGATACGGAGCCGCCGCCAAGCCCTAAAACCTCTCGGGAGGGCTGATCTGGAGTCCGCTCGGGGCTCCGGAGAGGGGAATTCGTCGCCATCGTCATCATCAACCATCCTCCATCACCAATTTCATGATGCTCACGGACGTGCATGAGTAATTCCATCGTAGGCTTGCTAGACGGTGATGGGTTGGATGAGATCTATCATGTAATCGAGTTAGTTTTGTTAGGGTTTCATCCCTAGTATCCACTATGTTCTGAGATTGATGTTGCTATGACTTTGCTATGCTTAATGCTTGTCACTAGGGCCCGAGTGCCATCATTTCAGATCTGAACCTATTGTGTTTTCATGAATATATGTGAGTTCTTGATCCTATCTTGCAAGTCTATAGTCACCTACTATGTGTTATGATCCGGCAACCCTGAAGTGACAATAATCGGGACCACTCCCGGTGATGACCATAGTTTGAGGAGTTCATGTATTCACTATGTGCTAATGCTTTGTTCCGGTACTCTTTTAAAAGGAGGCCTTAATATCCCTTAGTTTCCATTAGGACCCCGCTGCCACGGGAGGGTAGGACAAAATATGTCATGCAAGTTCTTTTCCCTAAGCACGTATGACTATATTCGGATTACATGCCAACATTACATTGATGAATTGGAGCTAGTTCTGTGTCACCCTATGTTATGATTGTTACATGATGAACTGCATCCTGCATAATTTTCCATCACCGATCCAATGCCTACGAGCTTTTCACATACTATTCTTCGCTTATTTACTTTTCCGTTCCTACTATTACAATCACTACAAAACCCAAAAATATTACTTTTACTATCGTTACCGTTACTTCCATATTACTTTGCTACTAAATACTTTGCTGCAGATACTAAGTTATCCACGCATGGTTGAATTGACAACTCAACTGCTAATACTTGAGAATATTCTTTGGCTCCCTGTCACAGCCCTAGCTTTGGCCTTTGCTTGTCATTGCATATGCATCCATGCATCATCTTAAATTCAAGGAAATTGAATTAAGGGAATTCTCAAGCCTCAGAAATCTTTTAAAAATGATCAACATTCAAATATTTTCAAATGAGTCCAAGAAAATGTTCCTGTTATTCTGTGAAAATACCGGCAAGAGGTAAAACTCAAACCAGTATTTTTTGAATGTCAGAAATATTTATTTTGGGAATTTGAGTTAATCTAATAATTATTTGCATTGGACTTATATTTATTATATATTAAATATGGGTCCAATAATTTTGAAAGTTTGTATGTGGCTCTGGACTAGTTCCCTAAGTCCACATATTGAATTTCAGAAGTTTATAAAGTGATTTGGTAGTTAAACCAAATCAAACAAGCAGAACAAAATAGGAAAACAGAAATAAAACAGAACAGAGCAGAAAGAACTCACCTGGCCCAACTTACCTGGCCGGCCCAGCCCAGCTGGCCCCTGCCAGTCGTCCCGTACCTTTGCAAGTAGGCAGAGGCAGGGTAGCGAGCGCACGCGCCCGAGCGGCCACCTCCTGCTTCGCCGTGTCGAGGCCTCCTTCCTCCCAACCCCGCGCCCAGGAGACGTGGACGAGGCCCGTGCTGATCCCCCTTCTCCCCTGGCCATTTTCCCCTCTCTCTCCTCGTTCTTCGCCCGAACAGAGAGCCCCGCCGGCCACCGCAGCGTGCAACTCACCGCCAACGTGGACACTGGCCTCCCCTCGCCTCCCCACCTTGCGTGAGAGCTCCGCCTTGCCGTCCTCTTCCTCATCGCCGAGCCGCACGACGCCGGGAGCCCTGTACCATCGTCCTCGCCCGCTTCTTCCACCCTCGGCCGTGAAGATCTCCGGCGACCGTACACCGTCGTCAGCGCGTCCTCGAGCTCTCCAAGCCCCAGTTCTACTCCCTGTGAGGCCGCCGTTGTTTCCCCTCTCTCCTATCTGTTAATTTCGTCCCCTAGACCCGATCCCCATCGACACCGTACTCCGGCCGCCGCCCAACTTGCCGCCACCACTGCTACAGATCTCCCCGTGACCAGCAGGTGCCACCCCTAGATGCGGGCGAGCGAGGGCAACCCACTGGTGCCCTTGGCTTGACCAACTGCCGCCCGTAGCGCTGCTCCGGCGACCTTCTGTCGCGACTTGAGGTCGCCGGCGCCTAACTCCGGTGACGCTGAGGTGGCGTCATTAGCCCGAGGCTAATTACCGCGTTAACCTCGCCCTGTGTCACTGACAAGCAGGCCCCACCACTCTAATTAACCACGGGGTAACCCCTGTTTACATTTAACCTAACCACTGTGGGCCCACGTGTCAGCTTTGACCAAGCTGACGTGGCTGTTGACTAGGCCCACATGTCTGTGACCCTAACCAGCCCTAAGACACTGACTGTTGGGTCCCACGCGTCACGTTTGACCTGGGTCAACCCAGTTGACCTGCTGACGCAATGTTGTTGTCATGCTGACGCAGTAATGTTTTTCTGGATTTAAAATAATTCAGAAAATTCCAGAAAATTAGCAAAACTTCTAAAAATCATAGAAAATCAACCGTTACTCAGAATGAAATAATTTATATATGAAAAAATATTAGAAAAATCCAATTTATCCATCTGTACTAGTTTCATGCATGTTTAAACAAGTTAACTTTCTGTTTAGTGCAAAACATGATAAAGCACTATTTAAGATCACAAATGAGTTTGAACTTTGAATCTTTGGTTCAAAATCGCTCAAACCCATCTGGTTGTAGTTGCATTAGCCCACCACTCTAATTTTACCTTGTCATGATCATGCATCATATTGTGCATTGCATTGATCGTGTTTGTTTCTCTGTTGCCGGTATTTGTCCCCTCTCGATACACGTGGTTTCGACGATGAGATCGATGACACCGATGAAGAACTATACTATCTTCAGAAGTGCCAGGCAAGCAAAACCCCCTTAGTCATTCCTATACAATACCACTCTCTCACTCCTACTCTCTTTTACTGCATTAGGACAACAACGTTTCAACTGTTACATGCTGCGGTAGCTGAACCCCTTTCCTCTGCATGACCTGTCATTGCCACAGTAAATAGATGAAACCCACTAGCATGAGTAGGAGTTGTTTGAGCCCTGATGTCCCTACTCATTCATGCTTGTTGTCATGCCTGCTAGTGCTTAGAGTTGAGTCAGCAGGTCTGATTCATCGGGAATGAATTGGAACGTGGTGAACATGTCCTACCGTTGAGAGCTAAGTGTGTGAACATGATTTGGTAAAGGTAGCGGTGAGAGGCCATGTAGGAGTACATGGTGGGCTGTCTCATTGCAGCGGTTCTCAGGAACTGAGTTCTGTGTTTGTGATCCATGAAGAGTTACTACCACACATTGGGTTCCGGTAACTCGGCCCCTCTCGGCTTATTAACCAACTCGATCTCTGTCCAGGAGTTGCAACTAGTTTCTGGTGTTTGTAGGCAGTGTTAGTAGTCTACCAAGTGGCACCCGGTACAGGTGGGCTTTGGACAGACTAGGCACAGTGGCACGGTGTTCCAAGTGGCACCCGGATGGTGGGCTTGGGAACCCTGCACACATTGTTTGGGGCCGTGAGCGACACCCCGGCTGGATCTCCTTGCGGATGGAACCCGAATAGGCGATAAACCTGGACGAGAGACTTGTGTGGTTAGTCAGGTCGTGGCCGACTCCCTCGCCGGGCTTCCGCTTGAAGGTTGCCGAGGTACATGACATGTACATGGTGGTAAGTGGTAAGAGCGTGTGTGAAGAAGTACACCCCTGCAGGGTTATCATTATCTATTCGAATAGCCGGATTCCTCGGATATGGAAACTTGGACCCCTTGCATAGTTCATAGACAAGTGAAAGTGGATACTCTAAAATGCGCAAGATAAGTTAGAGTGCTATGGATGGCGTTCTCGTAGGGAGACGGGAGCAGATCCATAGTGGTGTATTGAAATGGTGAATATGTGGACTCGTGTGCGCCACCTCAAAGGAGTTACTTGCAGTCGTAGTTCAGGATAGCCACGAGTCAAAGCTGGCTTGTTGCAGTTAAACTCCACCACCCCCTTTGTTGATACCGATGCATATGTAGCTAGTTCTGATGTAAGTCTTGCTGGGTACATTTGTACTCACGTTTGCCTATTTTATGTTTTGCAGAGACACGTCAGTCTCGCTAGTAGTTCCGTGTGGACTTCGACGTTTAGCTTGATACCTCAGCTACGATCTTGTGCCCTTGGCAGGATCTGGTAGATAGTCAGGTTTCTCAGCCTTTTTCATTTGTAGATGTCTGTACTCAGACATGTTAAGCTTCCGCATGTGCTTTGACTTGTATGCTCTGAATGTTGGGTCATGAGACCCATGTTTGTAATATCTCGCTCCTCGGAGCCTAATGAATAAATACTTGAGTCATAGAGTCTTGTTCTGATGCCATGTTGTATTTACACATATCGAGCATATTGTGTGTATGATTGAAATGCTTGGTATGTGTGAGATCCGACAATCTAGTTATTTATCCTTGGCAGCCTCTCTTATGGGGAAATGTAGTCCAGTGCTTCCTTGAGCCATAGTAGTCCGCTACAGCCCGGTTCACCAGAGTCCTGCTAGCCCAGCACTACTGCTCAGGACACTTGACTGCCCGGCATGTGTATCACTTCATTCCTGTGTCTGTCCCATCGGGGAAATGTCACGCGGTGACATCCGGAGTCCTGCCTAGCCTGCTACAGCCCGGGTTACCGGAGTCCTGTTAGCCCAGTGCTACAGCCCGGATTCACACGCTGTTGACCGACATGCTCGAGGTTGATTCATGTATGCCTGTCCCCATGGGTTAGTGCCGCCTTGGGTTCAAGACTAGCCATGTCGGCCCGGGTTCTTTGTCATATGGATGCTAGCGACACTATCATATACGTGAGCCAAAAGGCGCAAACAGTCCCGGGCCAGGTAAGGTGGCACCCGTGGGAATACCGTGCGTGAGGCCGCAAAGTGATATGATGTGTTACATGCTAGATCGGTGTGACTTAGGATCGGGGTCCTGACACTCCCCTTATGTCGAATCAATAAATTTGGGTTGAATACTCTACCCTCGAAAACTGTTGCCCTCCCCTATACTTGTGAGTTATCAAGACTATTTTCTGGCGCCGTTGCCGGGGAAGCATGGCTCTATTCTTTGAGTCACTTGGGATTCATATCTGCTGGTCACTATGAAGAACTTGAAAGACGCTAAGACAACAATTTATCCCTCAACTATGAGGGGAGGTTAGGAAATGCCATCTAGCTCTGCACTTGATTCACTTCCTGTTTTGAGTAAGCTTGCGACACCTAAACATGCTTCTGCTATTCGTTCTGATATGTCGCATGTTATTGATGATGCCACTTCTGCTATGCATGATACTTATGATGAAACTACTTCTATGCTTGATACTATTGTGCCACTTGGTGAATTTCTTGATGAACAAATTGCTAGGGCTAGAGAGAAAGAAATTATTGAAACTGATTATATTGATGAAAGTGATGATGAAGACTTGCCTGTTATCCCTGAGGGTTATGTTTTAGAAAAAGAAGCTACTTTAGCTATTTTAGCTTCCAAGGATAGATATGAACTCAAGAGGTTACTAGCTAAATGGAATCATCAATCTCTTAATGCTAGAATGAAACCTGACCCTGCTTTTGCTACTTCACCTATCTGTATTACTAATAAGGATTATGAATTCTCTGTTGATCCTGGTATAATTACTTTGGTTGAATCTGATCCTTTTCATGGCTATGAATCTGAAACTGTTGTGGCACACCTTACTAAATTAAATGATATAGCTACCCTATTCACTAATGATGAGGAATCTCGCTACCTTTATATCCTTAAAATATTTCCTTTCTCATTAAAGGGTGATGCTAAGATATGGTTTAATTCTCTTGATCCTGGTTGTGTGCGTAGTCCCCAGGATATGATTTATTACTTCTCGACTAAATATTTCCCTGCTCATAAGAAACAAGCTGCTTTAAGGGATATATATAATTTTGTGCAAATTGAAGAAGAGAGTCTCCCACAAGCTTGGGGGAGGCTTCTCAAGTTACCTAATGCTTTGCCCGATCATCCTCTTAAGAAAAATGAAATACTTGATATCTTTTATAATGGACTAACCAATGCTTCCAGAGATTACCTGCTTAGTTGTGCTGGTTCTGTTTTCAGGGAAAGAACACAGAATGGAGCTGAAATTCTATTGAATAATATGTTGACAAATGAAAATAATTGGACACTTCCTGAGCCAATTCCTAAGCCAATTCCTAAACCAACTCCGAAGAAAAGAGGTGTTCTATTTCTCAGTCCTGAAGATATGCAAGAGGCAAAGGAATCAATGAAAGAAAAAGGCATTAAAGCTGAAGATGTTAAGAATTTACCTCCTATTGAAGAAATACATGACCTTAATTTACCGCCTGAAGAAGAAACATATGATCTTAATCCATTACCTATTGAAGAAACTCATGGTCTTGATAACCCGACACAGGTAGTAAAGGTAAGTTTTCTCTATAGATATGGTAAAGCTGAAATCCCTCTGACTAAGTTTGCTAGCCAATGCTTAGATGAGTTTGACAATTTTATGGTGTAGCAAGAAGATTTTAATGCTTATTTCGGTATACAATTGAAATACAATTCAAATATGCTTGAACACTTGGGTAGTTACATGGCTAATGTTAAAGGTGAACTTAAACTCATTAGTAAACATGCTTCTATGGTTACAACTCAAGTACAATAAGTACTTAAAGCTCAAAATGATTTGCTCAATGAATTGAATAGTAAGAAAAATGATTATGCTGTTAGAGTGGCTACTAGAACTGGTAGAACGACTCAGGAACCTTTGTATCCTGAAGGCCACCCTAAGAGAATTGAGCAAGATTCTCAGAGAAATAATATTGATGCACCTAGTCCTTCTAAAAAGAAGAAAAAGAAAAATGATAGGACTTTGCATGCTTCTAGTGAACCTATTGGTGAAACACCTGAGAATCCAAATATTATTTCTATTTCTGATGCTGAAACACAATCTGGTAATGAACATGAACCTAATGAAAATGCTAATGATGATGTTCATGATGATGCTCAACCTAGTAATGATAATGATGCAAAAGTTGAACCTGCTGTTGATCTTGATAACCCACAATCAAAGAATCAACGTTGTGATAAGCGAGATTTTGTTGCTAGGAAACATGGTAAAGAAAGAAAACCTTGGGTTCAGAAACCGATGCCTTTTCCTCCCAAACCATCCAAGAAAAAGGATGATGAGGATTTTGAGTGCTTTGCTGAAATGATTAGACCTATATTTTTGCGTATGCGATTAACTGATATGCTCCAAATGAATCCTTATGCTAAGTACATGAAAGAAATTGTTACAAATAAAAGAAAGATATCGGAAGCTAAAATTTCCACGATGCTTGCTAATTATACTTTTAAGGGTGGAATACCTAAGAAACTTGGAGATCCAGGAGTACCAACTCTACCATGCTCCATTAAAAGAAATCATGTTAAAACTGCATTATGTGATCTTGTAGCTGGTGTTAGTTTTATGCCTCTCTCTTTATATCGTAGACTCGATTTGAATAAGTTGACACCTACTGAAATATCTTTGCAAATGGACGATAAATCAACTACCATACCTGTCGGTATTTGTGAGGATGTGCCTGTTGTGGTTGCAAACTGTTGCGATCCCCTATACTTGTGGGTTATCAGATCACATCATTAGAGAATGATGTGATGGACAAGACCCATCCGTTAGCTTAGCACTATGATCGTTTAGTTTGTTGCTATTGCTTTCTTCATGACTTATACACGTTCCTATGACTCTGAGATTATGCAACTCCCGAATACCGGAGGAACACTTAGTGTGCTATCAAACGTCACAACGTAACTGGGTGATTATAAAGATGCTCTACAGGTGTCTCTGATGGTGTTTTTTGAGTTGGCATAGACCGAGATTAGGATTTGTCACTCCGAGCATCGGAGAGGTATCTCTGGGCCCTCTCGGTAATGCACATCACTATAAGCCTTGCAAGCATTGTGACTAATGAGTTAGTTATGGGATGATGCATTACGGAATGAGTAAAGAGACTTGTGGGTAACGAGATTGAACTAGGTGTGATGATACTGTCGCGACCGGTTTTCCGGGGATTAAATTCCAGAAAATGGCCGTCGAGCTCATCAGCCCCAGGATTACTGTTAGCTGATGAGGCATCAACTTGATACAAAAATTCCAAGCAAGAGTACAAAATAGGTAGTACAAGACCATTGTGGCCTATGAGTACAACAAATGGTTTCTAGTGGTTGAGGGCGGAAGCAGTTTGTGGATCACCATGGTCTATGGGACTCCATTTCCCACGGGAACAGCTGACCAGGTTAACTCCTATCTTCGCGAGGCTGCTATCACCGCTACTTAAGTAACGGGGCTGTCTTCGCGACGCTACTCTCCAAGCAAACAATCTGGCCAAGACAATAGCCAGGGACAAGCCAGTGAGTACTTTGAATGTACTCGCAAACATTATGAACATAGGTATAATATCACAACGATATGCTGAAAATATTTTATGCTCATGACGTTAGTCCACAAAAGATAAATAAAACTCTGATGCGTGCAAACATGTTATTTATGAATAAGTAATAACATAGCAGTATTAATATTTATGAAATAATCAACAAGCATGCCACAGTCGGGCGTCTTAGCGACACCACATAAAGGGCTTTAAAAGAAATACCACAGTCGGGCGTCTCAGCGACACCACAGAAAGGGCTTTAGAAGAAATACCACAGTCGGGCGTCTTAGCGACACCACAGAAAGGGCTTTAAAAAAATACCACAGTCGGGCGTCTTAGCGACACCACAGAAAGGGCTTTAAAAGAAATACCACAGTCGGGCGTCTTAGCGACACCACAGAAAGGGCTTTAAAAGAAATACCACAGTCGGGCGTCTTAGCGACACCACAGAAAGGGCTTTAAAAGAAATACCACAGTCGGGCGTCTTAGCGACACTACAGAAAGGGCTTTAAAAGAAATACCACAGTCGGGCGTCTTAGCGACACCACAGAAAGGGCTTTAAAAGAAATACCACAGTCGGGCGTCTTAGCGACACCACAAAAAGGGCTTTAAAAGAAATACCACAGTGAATATCCGGGAGGTAGAACCGTCTCAGGGATATTCGATAATACCAACAATATACGGGTTAGTCCATAAAACAATAATCATAATTACCACCTGTCTCAAAACGTGGTTTCAGTTCGGGTATAATAGTTTCTCCTCCGGAGACCGACTCTAAGATCGACACTTGACCCATCCCAGGTTGTATTCCTTAACCAAGGACACGGCTATACGAAAAGGTTTAATCTCTGCAGAGGGTGTACTCTATACACACAAGTAACGGATTCCTTCAGTCCACTGGGGCTAATTCCGTCTACGGCCTTTTAGTTGAAAACACACCTAACTTGCACACACCAGCTTAACTCATCGGTGCCTGGAATCACCCACGACACCTGTCAAGCAAACTCTAAGTGGGGAGGCTACAACCTCGCGTAGCATGGGATCAAACTTATATCGCACGCTCTAAGGGGTGGCCCCCCCTCTTGGTCCCAAACGGAAACACCCATGCCCCCGGACCAGGTGGCCTGCCTACCGGCTACAGCCAGCATCTTCCACCATAGCCTCTCTGTATGGTGTGTGCTTGGAAGGGGTTGACGACTTACTGAACCGTACCCTTCCTGTGGCAGGGACAAGTGGTAGTACCAGGCAAGTAGGGGTTTTTACTGGAACAAGACTCGATCTGTGGTCGACTCAGGAGGTTTATGAGTTCCTACATGACACGGGTAACACAAATTATTTCTAACCAATAAATCAACACCCAATATAACTCACCATGCCATACTGGTTATGACCGTTCCGACAGGGACCGGTGACAAGCTCATGCCTACCCAAGGCAGAGTCTTTCCCGGATTCCTCTCCGGCATGCATGTAGGGCACATGGGTATGATTATCATCACAAATGTGTTCATATCCAACAGCAAGGAAAACATCATTATGCATCCATGCAAAAGATCATAGCACATGAAATAACAATAACCCGAAATAAGCGGGGATTTAAAAACGTGTCAGCTATCACATCGCAATATTTTTTCGAGGTTCAGAATGCTTGCCTTAATGGTGTGGAAAGGCAAGGTGCACTCCAAGATTCTTGCAAGTCTCCTATCCTCTCTCCAAAACTCCTATTTTCCAAAAATATGCAAATAACACATATTTCAAAAACAGCACAAAAAAGTTGTTTGGAAAATTTTCAAATAAATCTTAAAGTAAACTAGACAATATTTGAGAGATGTAGGAAAAAGAATTAATTCATTTGGAGTTATATTTAAAAAGATATAGTCAGTCAAAGTTCTGGTCAAAAACTGATTTAAATAAAATAGAAAAAGAAAAAAGTTTCAGAGGGGAATACGCTTTCGAAGCGGGAGAAACGTACTGGGGTGGATTACGTCTTCACTTAAACATGTGGATGGCGCGGTGCACCACTGACAGTGGGTCCAGGGGGCCCACTAGTCAGGTTTGACTATTCTTCCTTCCCTCTCCTTCCTCTGTTCCGAGTGGAGGCGGGCTCCGACGATCGTCGTCGGCGACTGGCGGCTCCTCGCGGGGCCCCGAGGGCGGGGATGGATCCGCCACTCAAGGGCGATCCTCCCGGTGGTCGCCAGGCTGGTGGGGACGGAGGGAGCTGCCGGCGGCGAGCTTTGCGGCGGAGGAGGCTTCGGTGGCAGAGTGGTTTTGGGGCGAATGTGGTTCCCGATCAAAATCGAGTAGGGGGTTGGGTTCCTGGGAGGAAGGAGGTGTTCTTGGTGAAGAGAAATGGGGGAAGAGGCCCTGGTGGCGCTGGGAGAGCTGGGGCCATGGCGGCGGCCGCTGCTGCCGGAGGTGGGGAAGATGACCTCCCCGGGTCGATTGGCTGCCCCAAGGGGTCCTAGGGGATGGCTTAGAGTCGCCTGCGTGCTCGGGGGTTTTTCGGGGCGTCCTTTTATAGCGCGACGAAGTCGGTTCCGCGGTGGTGGATGAGGACGCCGGCGAACCGCCCCTCTGTAGCTTGCAGGGCGTCGTGGCAGCGACGAACGCTAGCAGACACGCTTGCGGATGAGTTCGGGCTGTGCCAGGGGCCAGGTGACGAGCCGGGGTGGCTTGGGCAGCGCTGAACGGAGCAGAGGCTGTCGGCCGACGCCGGCGTACCGCCAAAAGTGCTCTGGCGGTGGCGCTGTAGGGTGACAGGGCGGCTGGCGTGTAGTGGTTAGGCGGGGAGTGCGTGGCAAGGTTCTGCAGTGCGGGCCAAGGCAGGGTGCGACGCGGCGACTCGAGTGCGCGGCTGCAATTGGCGCTCTCTGGGTGCGCCCAGTGCACGCGCAGGACCTGTTCGACGAAATGCCAGGGCGCGATAGAGGTCTCAGTTGAGGTTGGGACTTAGCAGGCCTAAGCTAAGGGTAGTGGGGAGTCTATTGGACATGATAGATTGATCAGATGTGCAAGCTCATAGTGCAATGTCAGAAGTCATGCCAAAACAGATCATGCCCATAAGGTGTTTGACAAAATGCCAAGGGCACTTAGGCATTTCTTGGAGTGGTCAAATTCTCCAGATCAGTGTCTCCTTAGATGCAAGAGAGGGTGGTAAGGTTAGTTTGGAAAAAAGAGAAACTTGCTAGTGTAAGTTTTGCTGAACTCCAATTCTGGACAGAAAGGAAAGGGCATTATTCCATGAACCAAAAGTGATCCAATTGTTGCATGCTCTTGGACTTAGGGGTTTAATAGGGAGGGATACAAGTAGGAAAAGGAATCATGGATAAAGGAGCAACTAAAAATGTGGTTGTTGTACAAACCATCATGTTGGACCAGAATGAAGAAGAGGTTGGTCCACTCAAAACTTGCAAATAATTCCACTAGGTTTTTGCATAAAGTTGAATTATAGGCTATTTCCAACATCCCATAGTTTTGGTGGAGGCTAGAAAGAAATAATTAAAAGGGTTGTAGTGCAAAAATGCTCTCTAGACCAGAGAAGAAAATTGGGTGCAGAGCTCAAAATAATTTAATAATAAAAATAATTTTTATATAAAAGAGGTTTAAAAACATCACCTGACCTCTCCAAATTTTGGTGGAAATTTTAAGTGAATTTATTAAATGGTTGTAGTTCAAATATGGCCATTTTAACCTTGAGAAAACCATTTTGCAGAAAATAAAAATCAAGCAACTTAATTATCTAATTAGTTCTACTAATACAAGAAAAGTTTTTTTCTAGATTGGTTAAACAAGTCAAATAACATATAAAAAGGTTTTCACTTTGGGAGAAACTCCATCACAACAAGGAAGAAAAATGATTAAAATAAAAAGGAAGCTCGGAAAATCAAGGTTTTAAATCCTGGTAAAAAAATTCATCCCAATAGAACAAGGTCAAAATTTTTGGGGTGTCACAATACTACCCCCCTTAAGAAAAATCTCGTCCTCGAGATTTGTTAAAAGCTGCTTTAAGAACATCATATGTAATAAACATGTGGTTACAGTGAGAGGGCAATAAGTGGTGTAAAACCACAGTGAAAAAACTGGTGCTGCGTGGAAAAATCTATGGTTCGAGACAAAAACGCGAGATTTCTACGCTGGATATAAATTTAGAACAATGTCTAAATTTAAATATACGTTGGTCGTACCCGAGAGCACAGTGCTCTCTCTGGCTGTCAGGTGGACCCGGGGTCCACAGTCAGCCTCTTCTTCTCCCCCTGGCTCTTCTTCTTCCTCTCTCCCACGCGCTTTCCCGTGCTTTCTCCCCGGCGACGTCTAGCGCGTAGGGCATCTAGGCCGTACTGCGGTAGTGCGCGGCGTGCTAGCTGTCGGGGCAGCGTGCACTCACCTCGCGGGCCAGCGTGCTGTCGGCACTGCTCGCGGATTCTACTCTGAACACCGGCGATCGGGCGACGAGCGGCGTTGGTGGACTTCGCCCATCGAACACCGAGCTCGAGCTATAAAACGGCCGAGGTGTCCCTCTCTTCTTCCTCACACCTGGCCTCGGTTCTCTTTCTCCTTCTTCCTCCATTTCTTCTTACAAAAGCTCGGGTGAGGCTCTAATGGCGGAGGCGATGCCGGACTGGTTCGCGATCCTGGTATGCGGAGGGCTGGCGACACTGCTGGGGCTCTCCGTGCTCCTGTGCGTGATGATCCTCGACGAGTGTTGTGATGCTGCTGCTCGGGTGTTGGCTCTCCGCGGTGGTGACGATCACGAGGAGTAGGTGGGGTGTGCCGTGTGCTAACTGTTGTTAGGGGGTGGTTAGCCAGATGTAACACAGTTGCAAAGTTTTGCAACCGGTGTATGTGCTCGGATGATTATGGTCGAGTGTTTGTGGTTGTTGTGCTGTGTGAAATAAAATAATCCATGTCGTGAGAAGATGCAGATGTTGTGGCTTGGCGAAAAGAACACTCATTCCAGGATTATTCGCGGAAGAAAACAATAATTCAACAAAATCACTCATATTAATTGAAACTAAAGATTTACTCAATGCGCTCATTCGATTACCACACATAAGTTACATCGGATAAATAAATGTTGCAACAATTTAAACGTAGCAACGACGTCTATAATGCAAAGGGTAACTGGATGGAATCCCGAGAAAATGTCTCTGGTACTGAGACACATTCTTCTTCTATCGGGGAAAGTGGATTGACCAGTCGATGCACGTGTCTCTCCTGGTCAGGCCTTACTGTTCTGCCGACGGTGATCTGAGGATTTAAATCTGCGAGGCTCTGGAGATAACCCATAACGCGTTGGGTTAAATGCTCTTGCGTGATGACGTACTGGACGAGGTTGGCCAGGACTGGGTCTCTCTCAAATCGTCCACCGGGAAAAGATGTTACTCCTCCGGGCGTTGCACGGCTCGGGAAGTAATAATATCCTCGTTCGCTGGCATAAGGTACTGTGAATCGAAGACGAGCAAGCGCTTCATAAGCCGCAACTTCCACGGCCATCTGTGGGGTTGGCATAGATTTCCCCATGAAGGAAACCTCTGTTGGGTCTTGGGCTGAGTTTACGGGAGGGATGTGCACTGCGGCCCAATATCTCGAGGTGGAAGAGGTGATCCTCGATTTGAACAGCTCGTACTGGGGTGGCTGGGTAGCGCCCATGGTACTGCAGGTAAAATCCCACAATATCTTGACAAAACTACCCGGGGTTGCATCTGGGGTTCTCAGGTAAATGCCGGGGCTCGGCATGGCAAGAAAAGGTTGTGAGGATGGTGCACAGGATGAGAAGTGTTTGGCAAGGTCACGCGGCGGCCTCTTTATAGCACCGGAGCTGGGTCATTTATACCGTGGTGAATGGTAACGACACTTCTAGCTCTGTTCCGCGGGTCGAAGTCAATGCCACAGATACACATATTTCACCGAGGTGACGTGTTACTGTGGGGGTTGTCGGGAAGGCTTTTGGTAACTGCGCCAGGGGTAGCAATCTCACACTACGTACTGGGTGTTTAGACAAGGTTATTATTAAAGCAGAGGCATGACAACAAGCAGCGTTTATTCACAAGGCCACACGGTTACAAAGCGAGGGTACACTGGACCTCGATACAACTCGGGTTACTTAGTCTACCTCATTTACATCCATGCGGGCGTGCCTTGTGGATGTTGAGGCTCCTCCACGGGTCTCGCCGTCGGAATTGACTGGAGTGGGTTGAGGGGCTGCAGGCTCGGGGTAGCGATGATGGCCATCTCGGGGATTGCTGGCCACAACTCCGTTGGAGTGTGTTCCCAAAATGCGACGTAGCACTTCTGGGGTTGTCGCAACACCTTGGCCGATGGCTGGGGTAGACCTCAGGGGCTCGATCGGTTGTCCAAACAGCACGACTGGGTTGTCGGTGTTGGGCTCGTCCTCTCCTCTTGCCGGGGCTCGACGAACCAGCTCTCCACGAGCTGCGATAAGATCAATTGTGACCTGATCGCACATTTCTTATAGTGCACTTACATAGCGCACCAGGTGCAACAATGCAGGATCTGTCTCGTGATCTCCGTTGGCAACTTGGGGTGGTCTACCATACCGTTCACGCCTGGGGTAGTAGTGGAACGAGCGATAGTTAACCCTGGGCGACAAGTGCCGGAGATGAACTATAGCTTCTCGAGCAGCTAGTTGGATGGCTTGTGGCTCAAAGGAAGTTGTTCTTCCGGTGAACCTGTAGGGGCGTTCAGGTGCTAGACCCCTACCGTAGATGTGTACAGTGGCCCAGAATTGACGGCTTTCACCGCTTGCGGGTCCTTGGTACACAACATATTCTGGGGCCTCTTCTAACGCATAGGCACGATGGGTGAGGTTCGCGAGTATGGTCACAAAACCTCCAAGGTTGGTTGCTGTGGTCTCATGGTGCACGACAGGACCAGGCATTGTGGCTCGGTTTAGGATAGCGGCTATGTTGTGCTGGGTTGGGCCTAGCGTGCCCTTTTTATAGGAAAAAGGGGACGGAGTCTTCCTTCGCACGCTTGCGAGAAAGGACTATTTAGGGGGCCGGTCACTGGCGCGTGATCGACGGCTATGTTGGTAGGTTGGGCACCGACTGCCAAAAGGTGTCGGGTCACTGTGGGGCTATCTTGCGGGAGAAGCTTGGCTAGGGTTTGGTTTTCCTAGGTTTATTGACCTGGCTAAGATAGGATTAGCCAATGGTCAGCCTGGCTCTGATACCAAGTCTGTCACGACCGGTTTTCCGAGGATTAAATTCCAGAAAATGGCTGTCGAGCTCATCAGCCCCAGGATTACTGTTAGCTAATGAGGCATCAACTTGATACAGAAATTCCAAGCAAGAGTACAAAATAGGTAGTACAAGACCATTGTGGCCTATGAGTACAACAAATGGTTTCTAGTGGTTGAGGGCGGAAGCGGTTTGTGGATCACCACGGTCTATGGGACTCCATTTCCCACGGGAACAGCTGACCAGGTTAACTCCTATCTTCGCGAGGCTGCTATCACCGCTGCTTAAGTAACGGGGTTGTCTTCGCAACGCTCCTCTCCAAGCAAACAATCTGGCCAAGACAATAGCCAGGGACAAGCCAGTGAGTACTTTGAATGTACTCGCAAACATTATGAACATAGGTATAATATCACAACGATATGCTGAAAATATTTTATGCTCATGACGTTAGTCCACAAAAGATAAATAAAACTCTGATGCGTGCAAACATGTTATTTATGAATAAGTAATAGCATAGCAGTATTAATATTTATGAAATAATCAACAAGCATGCCACAGTCGGGCGTCTTAGCGACACCACATAAAGGGCTTTAAAAGAAATACCACAGTCGGGCGTCTCAGCGACACCACAGAAAGGGCTTTAAAAGTAATACCACAGTCGGGCGTCTTAGCGACACCACAGAAAGGGCTTTAAAAGAAATACCACAGTCGGGCGTCTTAGCAACACCACAGAAAGGGCTTTAAAAGAAATACCACAGTCGGGCGTCTTAGCGACACCACAGAAAGGGCTTTAAAAGAAATACCACAGTCGGGCGTCTTAGCGACACCACAGAAAGGGCTTTAAAAGAAATACCACAGTCGGGCGTCTTAGCGACACCACAGAAAGGGCTTTAAAAGAAATACCACAGTCGGGCGTCTTAGCGACACCACAGGAAGGGCTTTAAAAGAAAAACCACAGTGAATATCCGGGAGGTAGAACCGTCTCAGGGATATTCGATAATACCAACAATATACGGGTTAGTCCATAAAACAATAATCATAATTACCACCTGTCTCAAAACGTGGTTTCAGTTCGGGTACAATAGTTTCTCCTCCGGAGACCGACTCTAAGACCGACACTTGACCCATCCCAGGCTGTATTCCTTAACCAAGGACACGGCTATACGAAAAGGTTTAATATCTGCAGAGGGTGTACTCTATACACACAAGTAACGGATTCCTTTAGTCCACTGGGGCTAATTTCGTCTACGGCCTTTTAGTTGAAAACACACCTAACTTGCACACACCAGCTTAACTCATCGGTGCCTGGAATCACCCACGACACCTGTCAAGCAAACTCTAAGTGGGGAGGCTACAACCTCGCGTAGCATGGGATCAAACTTATATCGCACCCTCTAAGGGGTGGCCTCCCCTCTCGGTCCCAACCGGAAACAACCATGCCCCCGGACCAGGTGGCCTGCCTACCGGCTACAGCCAGCATCTTCCACCATAGCCTCTCTATACGGTGTGTGCTTGGAAGGGGTTGACGACTTACTGAACCGTACCCTGCCTGTGGCAGGGACAAGTGGTAGTACCAGACAAGTAGGGGTTTTTACTGGAACAAGACTCGATCTGTGGTCGACTCAGGAGGTTTATGAGTTCCTGCATGACACGGGTAGCACAAATTATTTCAAACCAATAAATCAACACCCAATATAACTCACCATGCCATACCGGTTATGACCGTTCCGACATGGACCGGTGACAAGCTCATGCCTACCCAAGGCAGAGTCTTTCCCGGATCCCTCTCCGGCATGCATGTAGGGCACATGGGTATGATTATCATCACAAATGTGTTCATATCCAACAACAAGGAAAACATCATTATGCATCCATGCAAAAGATCATAGCACATGAAATAACAATACCCCGAAATAAGCGGGGATTTAAAAACGTGTCAGCTATCACATCGCAATATTTTTCTGAGGTTCAGAATGCTTGCCTTAATGGTGTGGAAAGGCAAGGTGCACTCCAAGATTCTTGCAAGTCTCCTATCCTCTCTCCAAAACTCCTATTTTCCAAAAATATGCAAATAACACATATTTCAAAAACAGCACAAAAAAGTTGTTTGGAAAATTTTCAAATAAATCTTAAAGTAAACTAGACAATATTTGAGAGATGTAGGAAAAAGAATTAATTCATTTGGAGTTATATTTAAAAAGATATAGTCAGTCAAAGTTCTGGTCAAAAACTGATTTAAATAAAATAGAAAAAGAAAAACGTTTCAGAGGGGAATACGCTTTCGAAGCGGGAGAAACGTAATGGGGTGGATTACGTCTTCACTTAAACACGTGGATGGCGCGGCGTGCCACTGACAGTGGGTCCAGGGGGCCCACTAGTCAGGTTTGACTATTCTTCCCTCCCTCTCCTTCCTCTGTTCCGAGTGGAGGCGGGGCTCCGGCGATCGTCGCCGGCGACTGGCGGCTCCTCGCGGGGCCCCGAGGGCGGGGATGGATCCGCCACTCAAGGGCGATCCTCTCGGTGGTCGCCAGGCTGGTGGGGACGGAGGGAGCTGCCGGCGGCGAGCTTTGCGGCGGAGGAGGCTTCGGTGGCAGAGTGGTTTTGGGGCGAATGTGGTTCCCGATCAAAATGGAGTAGGGGGTTGGGTTCCTGGGAGGAAGGAGGTGTTCTTGGTGAAGAGAAATGGGGGAAGAGGCCCTGGTGGCGCTGGGAGAGCTGGGGCCATGGCGGCGGCCGCTGCTGCCGGAGGTGGGGAAGATGACCTCCCCGGGTCGATTGGCTGCCCCAAGGGGTCCTAGGGGATGGCTTAGAGTCGCCTGCGTGCTCGGGGGTTTTTCGGGGCGTCCTTTTATAGCGCGACGAAGTCGGTTCCGCGGCGGTGGATGAGGACGCCGGCGAACCGCCCCTCTGTAGCTTGCAGGGCGTCGTGGCGGTGACGTACGCTAGGAGACACACTTGCGGATGAGTTCGGGCGGTGCCAGGGGCCAGGTGGCGAGCCGGGCTGGCTTGGGCGGCGCTGAACGGAGCAGAGGCTGTCGGCCGACGCCGGCGTGCCGCCAAAAGTGCTCTGGCGGTGGCGCTGTAGGGTGCCAGGGCGGCTGGCGTGTAGTGGTTAGGCGGGGAGTGCGTGGCAAGGTTCTGCAGTGCGGGCCAAGGCAGGGTGCGACGCGGCAGCTCGAGTGCACGGCTGCAATTGGCGCGCTCTGGGTGCGCCCAGTGCACGCGCAGGACCTGTTCAACGAAATGCCAGGGCGCGATAGAGGTCTCGGGTGAGGTTGGGACTTAGCAGGCCTAAGCTAAGGGTAGTGGGGAGTCTATTGGACATGATAGATTGATCAGATGTGCAAGCTCATAGTGCAATGTCAGAAGTCATGCCAAAACAGATCATGCCCATAATGTGTTTGACAAAATGCCAAGGGCACTTAGGCATTTCTTGGAGTGGTCAAATTCTCCAGATCAGTGTCTCCTTAGATGAAAGAGAGGGTGGTAAGGTTAGTTTGGAAAAAAGAGAAACTTGCTAGTGTAAGTTTTGCTGAACTCCAATTTTGGACAGAAAGGAAAGGGCATTATTCCATGAACCAAAAGTGATCCAATTGTTGCATGCTCTTGGACTTAGGGGTTTAATAGGGAGGGCTACAAGTAGGAAAAGGAATCATGGATAAGGGATCAACTAAAAATGTGGTTGTTGTACAAACCATCATGTTGGACCAGAATGAAGAAGAGGTTGGTCCACTCAAAACTTGCAAATAATACCACTAGGTTTTTGCATAAAGTTGAATTATAGGCTATTTCCAACATCCCATAGTTTTGGTGGAGGATAGAAAGAAATAATTAAAAGGGTTGTAATGCAAAAATGCTCTCTGGACCAGAGAAGAAAATTGGGTGCAGAGCTCAAAATAATTTAATAATAAAAATAATTTTTATATAAAAGAGGTTTAAAAACATCACCTGACCTCTCCAAATTTTGGTGGAATTTATTAAATGGTTGTAGTTCAAATATGGCCATTTAACCTTGAGAAAACCATTTTGCAGAAAATAAAAATCAAGCAACTTAATTATCTAATTAGTTCTACTAATACAAGAAAAGTTTTTTTTTCTAGATTGGTTAAACAAGTCAAATAACATATAAAAAGGTTTTCACTTTGGGAGAAACTCCATCACAACAAGGAAGAAAAATGATTAAAATAAAAAGGAAGCTCAGAAAATCAATGTTTTAAATCCTGGTAAAAAATTTCATCCCAATAGAACAATGTCAAAATTTTTGGGGTGTCACAGATACCGACGATCGAATCTCGGGCAAGTAACATGCCGATGACAAAGGGAACAGCGTATGCTGTTATGCGGTTTGACCGATAAAGATCTTCGTAGAATATGTAGGAACCAATATGAGCATCCAGGTTCCGCTATTGGTTATTGACCGGAGATGAGAATCGGTCATGTCTACATAGTTCCCGAACCCGTAGTGTCCGCACGCTTAACGTTCGGTGACGATCGGTATTATGGGTATATGTGTTTTGATGTACCAAAGGTAGTTCGGAGTCCCGGATATGAGCGTGGACATGACGAGGAGTCTCAAAATGGTCGAGACATAAAGATTGATATATTGGATGACTATGTTTGGACATCGGAATGGTGCCGGGTGAGTTCGGGCATTTACCGGAGTACCGGGGGGTTACCGGAACCCCTCGGGGAGTGTATGGGCCTTATTGGGCCTTAGTGGAGAGAGAGGGGCGGCCAGGGCAGGCCGCGCGACCCTCCCTCTTGGGTCCGAATTGGACTAGGGAAAGGGGGCGCGCCCCCCTTTCCTTCTCCCTCTCTCCCCCCTTCCTTCTCTCCTACTCCAACTAGGGAAAGGGGGGAATCCTACTCCCGGTGGGAGTAGAATTCCTCCAGGGCGTGCCATAGAGGGTCGGCCCTCCCCTCCTCCACTCCTTTATATACGGGGGAAGGGGGCACCCCATAGACACACAAGTTGATCCCTTAGCCGTTTGCGGTGCCCCCTCCACCATAATCCACCTCGGCCATATCGTTGGAGTGCTTAGGCGAAGCCCTGCGCCGGTAGCTTCATCATCACCATCATCATGTCGTCGTGCTGACAAAGCTCTCCCTCGACACTCAACTGGATTGAGAGTTCGTGGGACGTCATCGAGCCGAACGTGTGCATATCGCAGAGGTGCCGTACTTTCGGTACTAGGATCGGTCGGATCATGAAGACGTATGACTACATCAACCGCGTCGTCATAACGCTTCCGCTTACGGTCTACGAGGGTACGTGGACTACACTCTCCCCTCTCGATGCTATGCATCACCATGATAGATCTTGTGTGTGCGTAGGATTTTTTTTGAAATTACTGCATTCCCCAACAGTGGCATCCGAGCCAGGTCTATGCGTAGATGTTATATCCACGAGTAGAACACAAAAAGTTGTGGGTGATAATAGTCATACTGCTTACCAGCATGTCATACTTTGATTCGGCGGTATTGTTGGATGAAGCGGCTCAGACCGACATTATGCGTACGCTTACGAGACTGGTTCTACCGACGTGCTTCGCACACAGGTGGCTAGTGGGTGTCAGTTTCTCCAACTTTGTTGAATCGAGTGTGACTATGCTCGGTCCTTTTTGAAAGTTAAAACAGCACACTTGACGAAAGATCGTTGTGGTTTTGATGCGTAGGTAAGAACAGTTCTTGCTCAGCCCATAGCAGCCACGTAAAACTTGCAACAACAAAGTAGAGGACATCTAACTTGTTTTTGCAGGGCATGTTGTGCTGTGATATGGTCAAGACGTGATGAGATATAAATTGTTGTATGAGAGGATCATGTTTTATTAAAGTTATCGGCAACTGGCAGGAGCCTTATGGTTGTTTATTTATTGCATAAGATGCAAGCGCCATGTAATTGCTTTACTTTATCGCTATGCGATAGCAATAGTTGCAAAAGCAATAGTGGGTGAGACGACCATGTGACGACACATTCATATAGATCAGGAGGATGGAGATCATGGTGTCATGCCGGTGACAATGGAGATCATGACGATGCTTTGGAGATGGAGATCAAAGGCACAAGATGATGATGGCCATATCATGTCACATATTTTTATTGCATGTGATGTTTATCTTTTATGCATCTTATTTTGCTTAGTATGACAGTACTATTATGAGATGATCCCTTACTAAAATTTCAAGGTATAAGTGTTCTCCCTGAGTATGCACCGTTGCGACAGTTCTTCGTGCTGAGACACCACGTGATGATCGGGTGTGATAAGCTCTACGTTCACATACAACGGGTGCAGGCCAGTTTTGCACACACAGAATACTCGGGTTAAACTTGACGAGCCTAGCATATGCAGATATGGCCTCGGAACATTGAGACCGAAAGGTCGAGCATGAATCATGTAGTAGATATGATCAACATAGTGATGTTCACCATAGAAAACTACTCCATCTCACGTGATGATCGGACATGGTTTAGTTGATGGATCACGTGATCACTTAGATGATTAGATGTCTGTCTATCTAAGTGGGAGTTCTTAAGTAATATGATTAATTAAACTTTAATTTATCCTGAACTTAGTCCTAGTAGTATTTGCATAACTATGTTGTAGATCAATAGCTCACGATGCAGCTCCCGATTTTTTGACATGTTCCTAGAGAAAAACTATGTTGAAAGATTGTCGGTGTACTAAAGTGGGGGTACCTTAGTACCCCGAACTTGTGCACGGGCAGTAGTAGCGTCCCCGCGGCAAGGCTTGCCAGGGGAGCGACAAGAGTCTCCACGGCCCTTTCTGGGCCGAACGAAGGCCGAGTGATCGAACCTAGAAGACCAAGCCCCGGCAAGAGGAGCTTGCCGGGCCAAGAAGGCGAGGTCCGGCAAGAGGAGCTTGCCGGGCCAAGGCGACAAGGCCCCGGCAAGAGGAGCTTGCCGGGACGACTAAGCCGAAGCACCAAGGCCCCGACGGGAGGAGCTCGCCGGGACGGCCAAACCAAGGCACGCCAAGAGAAGCCCGCCGCGGCGCGCCGCGCGCCCCGGCAAGGCCTGACGAGCGACAAGCTCTCAGGTGCGGCAAGGCAACCACCGCGGCAAGCCACTTGCCGCGGCAAACCACCACCTCAGGCATGCGCTCCAGCTCACCTGTCCACGCGTCACTCTGGGGCTTCCCCAGAGGCACGTGGCGAGGCGCCGCGCAACCTGGGGCGCGCGATGGCATGCGACGTTGGCAGAGTCGCCCCCGTGGCAAGCGGAGGCACCCCTAACGGTCCGCCTCGGCACTGTTTAGGCGATCCAGACGGGCATTTAATGCCTTTGTCCCCCGCCGTCAGAGTTAGGTGCGATAGCACTGTGCGGCCACTGTTCGCACAGTTCCTTGCCATTTTTACCCTCACCTGCGTCGCTACCTGTGGGAAACCCCTTAGCATATAAAAGGAGGCCCATGCGCACGTAAGGAGGAGGAGGGAGAGGGGAGGACGAGAGGAGGAACCGGAAGGAGGACACCCAGTAGACCCTCGTCTACGTCCAGCTCCAACTTACTGTAGCTTCTTGCGCTCCAAAGCAAGAACTCGAATCAACCAGACATGCAGCAGTAGGGTTTTACGCATCCGTGCGGCCCGAAGCTGGGTAAAATCGTTGTGTGTGTGTGTCGCCTCGATCTGCTCTTTGTGCAACCTCCGCCCCCCCCCCCCCCGCCGAACCGTAAAGGGGCTCCGTCCCCATAGGTGCTCGTGGAGGCCGATTTCCCCCGACAAAGATGATAGTAGCAATGATGCGGACTAGGTCCGTGATCTGACGATTATCCTCATTGCTGCACAGAAGAATTATGTCCTTGATGCACCGCTAGGTGAAAGACCTATTGCAGGAGTAGATGCACACGTTATGAATGTTTGACAAAGCTCTGTATGATGACTACTTAATAGTTTAGTGCACCATGCTTTACGGCTTAGAACCGGGACTTCAAAAACGTTTTAAACGCCACGGAGCATATGAGATGTTCCAAGAGATGAAATTGATATTTCAGTCTCATGCCCGTGTCGACAGGTATGAGACCTCTGAAAGTACTTTGCCTACAAGATGGAGGAGAATAGCTCAACCATTGAGCATGTGCTCAGATTTTCTGAGTACTACAATTGCCTGAATCAAGTGGGAGTTAATCTTCCAGATAAGATAGTAATTGACAAAGTTCTCTAGTCACTATCACCAAGTTACTAGAACTTAGTGATGAACTATAATATGCAAGGGATGATGAAAGTAATTCCCAAGCTCTTCACGATGCTGAAATCGGCGAAGGTAGAAATCAAGAAATAGCATCAAGTGTTGATGGTTAACAAGATCGCTAGTTTCAAAGAAAAGCATAAACGTAAAGAAAGAGGAACTTCAAAGAAGAATAGCAAGCAAGTTGCTGCTCCCTTTAAGAAGCCCAAAGCTAGACCCAAGCCTGGAACAGAGTGCTTCTACTGCAAAGGAAATGGTCACTGGAAGTGGAACTGCCCTAGATACTTGGCGGATAAGAAGGATGGCAAAGTGAACAAAAGTATATTTGATATACATGTTATTAATGTGTACTTTACTAGTGTTTATTATAGCAACCCCTCAGTATTTGATACTGGTTCAGTTGCTAAGATTAGTAACTCGAAACGGGAGTTTCAAAATAAATAGAGACTAGTTAAGGGCGAGGTGATGATGTGAATTGGAAGTGATTCCAAGGTTGATAAGATCACCATCGCACACTCCCTTTACCTTCGGGATTAGTGTTGAACCTAAAATAAATGCAATTTGGTGTTTGCGTTGAGCATAATATGATTGGATCATGTTTATTGCAATACGGTTATTTACTTAAGTCAAAGAATAATTGTTATTCTGTTTACATGAATAAAACCTTCTGAGGTCATACACCCAAGGTGAATGGTTAGTTGAATATCGATCGTAGTGATACACACATTCATAATATCAATGCCAAAAGATGCAAAGTTGATAATGATAGTGCAACATAACTAGCGTTTAGGTCATATTGGTGTAAAGCGCATGAAGAAACTCCATGCTGATGGACTTTTGGAATCACTTGACTATGAATCACTCGATACTTGCGAACCATGCCTCATGGGCAAGATGACTAAGACTCCGTTCTCCGAAACAATGGAGCGAGCAACTGACTTATTGGAAATAATACATACTGATGTATGCGATCCGATGAGTGTTGAGGCTCGCGACAGGTATCGTTATTTTCTGACCTTCAAAAATGATTTGAGCAGATATGGGTATATCTACTTGATGAAACATAGGTCTGAAACATTTGAAAAGTTCAAAGAATTTCAGAGTGAAGTGGAAAATCATCGTAACAAAAAATATAAAGTTTCTACGATCTGATCGCAGAGATAAATATTTGAGTTACGAGTTTGGTCTTCATTTGAAACAATGTGGAATAGTTTCGCTACTCATGCCACCTGGAACACCACAGCGTAATGGTGTGTCCGAACGTCATAACCGTACTTTATTAGATATGGTGCGATCTATGATGTCTCTTATCGATTTATCACTATCATTTTGGGGTTATGCATTAGAGACAACTTCATTCACGTTAAATAGGTCACCATCTAAATCCGTTGATATGACACCATATGAATTATGGTTTGGCAAGAAACCTAAGCTGTCATTTCTTAAAGTTTGGGGTTGCGATGCTTATGTGAAAAAGTTTCATCAGCCTGATAAGCTCAAACCCAAATTGGAGAAATGCGTCTTCATAGGATACCCAAAAGAAACTATTGGGTACACCTTCTATCACATATCCGAAGGAAAGATATCTGTTGCTAAGAATGGATCCTTTCTAGAGAAGGAGTTTCTCTTGAAAGAAGTGAGTGGGAGGAAAGTAGAACTTGATGAGGTAATTGTACCTGCTCCCAAATTGGAAAGTAGTTCATCACAGAAATCAGTTTCAGCGATTCCTACACCAATTAGTGAGGAAGCTAATGATGATGATCATGAAACTTCAGATCAAGTTACTACCGAACCTCGTGGGTCAACCAGAGTACAGTCTGCACCAGAGTGGTACGGTAATACTATTCTGGAAGTCATGTTACTAGATCATGATGAACCTACGAACTATGAGGAAGCGATGATGAGCCCAAATTACGCGAAATGGCTTAAGGCCATGAAATCTGAGATGGGATCCATGTATGAGAACAAAGTATTGACTTTGATTGACTTACCCGATGATCGGCGAGCCATTGAGATTAAATGGATCTTCAAGAGGAAGACGGACGCTGATAGTAGTGTTACTATCTACAAAGCTCGAATTATCGCAAAAGGTTTTCGACAAGTTCAACGTGTTGACTATGATGAGAGTTTCTCACTCGTATCTATGCTTAAAGTCTGTCCGAATCATGTTAGCAATTGCCGCATTTTATGAAATCTGGCAATTGGATGTCAAAACTGCATTCCATAATGGATTTCTTAAAGAAGAGTTGTATATGATACAACCAGAAGGTTTTGTCGATCCTAAAGGTGCTAACAAAATGTGCAAGCTCCAGTGATCCATCTATGGACTGGTGCAAGCATCTCGGAGTTGGAATATACGCTTTGATGAGTTCATCAAAGCATATAGTTTTAAACAGACAGGCGGTGAAGCCTGTATTTACTAGAAAGTGAGCGGGAGCACTACAGCCTTTCTGATAAGTATATGTGAATGACATATTGTTGATCGGAAATGATGTAGGATTTTTTGTAAAGTATAAAGGAGTGTTTGAAAGGAGTTTTTCAAAGAAAGACCTCGGTGAGCTGCTTACACATTGAGCATCAAGATCTATAGAGACAGATCAAGACGCTTGATAAGATTTTTCAATGAGTACGTACCTTGACAAGATTTTGAAATAGTTCAAAATGGAACAATCAAAGAAGGAGTTCTTTCCTGTGTTGCAAGGTGTAAAGTTGAGTAAGACTCAAAACCCAACCACAGCAGAAAATAGAAGGAGAATGAAAGTCATTCCCTATGCCTCAGTCATAGGTTCTATAAAGTATGCTATGCTATGTACCAGACCTATTGTGTACCTCACCATGAGTTTGGCAAGAGGGTACAATAGTGATCCATGAGTGGATCATTGGACAGCGGTCAAAAATTATCCTTGGAGGACTAAGGAAATATTTCTCGGTTATGGAGGTGATAAAAGAGTTCGTCGTAAAGAGTTACGTCAATGAAAGCTTTTGACACCGATCTAGATGACTCTAAAAGTCTCGATCTAGATACATATTGAAAGTGGGAGCAATTAGCTAGAGTAGCTCCGTGGAGAGCATTGTAGACATAGAAATTTGCAAAATACATACGGATCTGAATGTTGCAGACCCGTAGACTAAACTTCTCTCACAAGCAAAACATGATCACTCTTTGGGTGTTAATCACATAGCGATGTGAACTAGATTATTGACTCTAGTAAAGCCTTTGGGTATTAGTCACATGAAGAGTGAACTAATCACATAAAGATGTGAACTATTGGTGTGAAATCACATGACGACGTGAACTAGATTATTGACTCTAGTGCAAGTGGGAGACTGAAGGAAATATGCCCTAGAGGCAATAATAAAGTTGTTATTTCTATTTCCTTATATCATGATAAATGTTTATTATTCATGCTAGAATTGTATTAACTGGAAACTTAGTACATGTGTGAATAATAGACAAAACAAAGTGTCTCCAGTATGCCTCTACTTGACTAGCTCGTTAATCAAAGATGGTTAAGTTTCCTAGCCATAGACATGTGTTGTCATTTGATGAACGGGATCACATCATTAGAGAATGATGTGATGGACAAGACCCATCCGTTAGCTTAGCGCTATGATCGTTTAGTTTGTTGCTCTTGCTTTCTTCATGACTTATACATGTTCCTATGACTATGAGATTATGCAACTCCCGAATACCGGAGGAACAATTAGTGTTCTATCAAACTTCACAATGTAACTGGGTGATTATAAAGATGCTCTACAGGTGTCTCCGATGGTGTTTTTTAAGTTGGCATAGACCGAGAATAGGATTTGTCACTCCGAGCATAGGAGAGGTATCTCTGGGCCCTCTCGGTAATGCACATCACTATAAGCCTTGCAAGCATTGTGACTAATGAGTTAGTTACGGGACGATGCATTACGGAATGAGTAAAGAGACTTGCCGGTAACGAGATTGAACTAGGTATGATGATACCGACGATCGAATCTCGGGCAAGTAACATACCGATGACAAAGGGAACAACGTATGCTGTTGTGCGGTTTGACCGATAAAGATCTTCGTAGAATATGTAGGAACCCATATGAGCATCCAGGTTCCGCTATGGGTTATTGACCAGAGATGAGTCTCGGTCATGTCTACATAGTTCTCGAACCCGTAGTGTCCGCACGCTTAACGTTCGGCGACGATCGGTATTATGGGTTCATGTGTTTTGATGTACCAAAGGTAGTTCAGAGTCCCGGATATGATCACGGACATGACGAGGAGTCTCAAAATGGTCGAGACATAAAGATTGATATAATGGACGACTATGTTTGGACATCGAAATGGTTCCGGGTGAGTTTGGGCATTTACCGGAGTATCGGGGGGTTACCGGAACCCCTCGGGGAGTGTATAGGCCTTATTGGGCCTTAGTGGAGAGAGAGAGGGGCGTCCAGGGCAGGCCACCCGCCCCCTCCCTCTTGGGTCTGAATTGGACTAGGGAAGGGGGGCGCGCCCCCTTTCCTTCTCCCTCTCTCTCCCCCTTCGTTCTCTCCTACTCGAACTAGGGAAAGGGGGGAATCCTACTCCCGGTGGGAGTAGGACTCCTCCAGGGCGCGCCATAGAGGGCCGGCCCTCCCCCTCCTCCACTCCTTTATATATGGGGGAAGGGGGCACCCCATAGACACACAAGTTGATCTCTTAGCCGTGTCCGGTGCCCCCCTCCAGCATAATCCACCTTGGTCATATCGTTGCAGTGCTTAGGCGAAGCCCTGCGCCAGTAGCTTCATCATCACCATCATTATGTCGCTGTGCTGACGAAGCTCTCCCTCGACACTCATCTAGATTGAGAGTTCGTGGGACGTCATCGAGCTGAACGTGTGCAGGTCGTGGAGGTGCCGTACTTCGGTACTAGGATCAGCCGGATCGTGAAGACGTATGACTACATCAACCGTGTTGTCATAACTCTTCCGCTTATGGTCTATGAGGGTACGTGGACTACACTCTCCCCTCTCGTTGCTATGCATCACCATGATAGATCTTGCGTGTGCGTAGGATTTTTTTTGAAATTACTGCGTTCCCCAACACGCACGACCTCAGCATGCGGAGCGTCATCATCATGCCATCGTCGGCTACTATAGGTTCTTCACGTACAATGGCGATGGCGACATGCCTGGAGCCTACACGCGCCGCTTCAGATAAGTGATGAGCCCCGGATGGCAGTTGGCAGTGCAAGATCTCTCTCGCCGACGCCGGCGTGGCGTTTGGAAGTTCCAAGGGGCATTTTCATCCTTGCATCTTCCCTCCTAATTATCTACTTTTTTGAGAGGGGTTCCGTAAGCCTCAACCAGTATACAATGTCATATTTCAAACTATAAACTTTGTAGTCACATGTTTTAAAATATGAAAATAGTGGTACCAATTCTCAAAGCCTGAAAAATTGTAGTGGCATATTGTTTACGATCCAAATTAATTGACACACACTTAGTACAATTTTGTATGTACTAAGTGTGTGGGATCAAAGAGAATATCAAATTGAAACCTAAATCTAATAGGCTTCTCCCTTCATGATATCCCACCGGGAAAGATGGCCGTGTCACCCAGGCCCGCGCTCCCGGCCACCCCGGTAGGATGTCTAGGTTGTCGTTGCCAAGGGTGTTGAGCTGCAGTCATTTCATACAGCCGGTGATGGACAACAACGATGTATGTGGGAGACTAGAAGTATCCCGTGTTTATTCCGACAAACATTTGCAAGCTCTTTACTATACATATTGCCGTGACGAGGCCGCCCATATCAATTCTCTGCTTCCAGGGATACGTGTTGCCAGCGGTAGTGCAATAACACTAGCACAGCACGCCGTGTTCTACCTCCACACTTCGCCGTTGTGGTTCCATCTGCCAGGAGGTGCACGCATGTTTCATCCCCAATATTGCTTATGTCATTTGCTTATTTGATCAACTTCGGGTCTGCAATAGTTGATACAATTTCATCGCCAATATTGCTTATTTGATCGTGTCTTCTGCAAGGTGAAAACTAGAATAAAATGTTTGGCTTGGACGAGGGGGTTCATTGGTCGGAAAATATACGTTAAATTTTTCTCGATCTATACTTATCAACAATATGGCATCACTTTGATTAATGGCTTGGTACATCTTTTATTGTTTTGTAGGCTCCTGATACTTAAGTAAAGAATTCCTACCCGATCTATTGTGATTCCGTAGCATAGCACGGGCATCTTACTAGTCATTTGTGAATTTCGGGTTTAACTCGTTTCGCCGCCAGGAAATGGACCATTAGAACATTTCCACCCAAATCCCTCACCCTTCAGTCGTACCATACCCAAATTCTCGCCCATCCTGTCATTCCTTTGGATTCGCCGCTGCTCTTGTCCTCCCCAACACCACTATCCCTCCCAGATCCCGATCCTCCACATCCATGGCGCCCTGGTCCACCGCCACCACCGAGCCTTCCCTCTGATCATCACGGCCCATCTCTTATTCCCCCTCTCCCATTTCCTATTCCTCCCCTCCCCATCTACTTCACCATGACTCCATGTTGCTCCGCACCAACCCCTGTCCTCCGTGACTCTGTCCTACCCTCGGTGAGTGTCGTAGTCCGCCTAACATCGTCGCTCTATTAAGTATCCTCATCCACCTCTTCTATCTCCCCCCTTTTGAGGGAGTCCTGGACTAGGGGGTCCACGCGTGCGCTAGACTATTGGACCACACTATTTCTGGACCGAAGATTTTTTTGTGCCTTGGTGTGTACCAGATGTCTACTACGCAACCTTCTCCTTGTAGACGTTGTTGGGCCTCCAAGTGCAGAAGTTTGTAGGACAGTAGCAAATTTCCCTCAAGTGCTTGACCTAAGTTTTATCAATCCATGGGAGGCGTAGGATGAAGATGGTCTCTCTCAAACAACCCTGCAACCAAATAACAAAGAGTCTCTTGTGTCCCCAACACACCCAATACAATGGTAAATTGTATAGGTGCACTAGTTCGGCGAAGAGATGGTCATACAAGTGCAATATGGATGGTAGATATAGGTTTTTATAATCTGAAAATATAAAAACATCAAGGTAGCAAGTGATAAAAGTGAGCATAAACGGTATTGCAATGCGTTGAATCAAGGCCTAAGGTCCATACTTTCACTAGTGCAAGTTCTCTCAACAATAATAACATAACTGGATCATATAACTATCCCTCAACATGCAACAAAGAGTCACTCCAAAGTCACTAATAGCATAGAACAAACGAAGAGAATATGGTAGGGCACTAAACCACCTCAAAGTTATTCTGTCTGATCGATCTATTCAAGAGTCCGTAGTAAAATAACACGAAGCTATTCTTTCCGTTCGATCTATCATAGAGTTCGTACTAGAATAACACCTTAAGACACAAATCAACCAAAACCCTAATGTCACCTAGATACTCCAATGTCACCTCAAGTATCCACGGGTATGATTATATGATATGCATCACACAATCTCAGATTCATCTATTCAACCAACACAAAGTACTTCAAAGAGTGCCCCAAAGTTTCTACTGGAGAGTCAAGACGAAAACGTGTGCCAACCCCTATGCATAAGTTCACGAGGTCACAGAACCCACAAGTTGATCACCAAAACATACATCAAGTGAATCACATGAATATCCCATTGTCACCACAGATAAGCACGGCAAGACATACATCAAGTGTTCTCAAATCCTTAAAGACACAATCCGATAAGATAACTTCAAAGGGAAAACTCAATCCATTACAAGAGAGTAGAAGGGGAGAAACATCATAATATCCAACTATAATAGCAAAGCTCGCGATGCCTCAAGATCGTATCACCTCAAGAACACGAGAGAGAGATAGAGAGATCAAACCCATACCTACTGGTACATACTGAAAGCACAAGTGCTCTCCAGGTGTGTCGGGGAAACTGATCCACGAGCACCTATGGGGACCGGCGGACCGGGACCCTTTCGGTTCGGCGGGGGCGGAGATCGCACGAAGAGTAGATCGAGGCGAAGCACACGAGCAGTTTACCCAGGTTAGGGCCGCATGGATGCGTAAAACCCTACTCCTGCTTTTTGGTTTGTATTGAGTTCTTGCTCGGGAGCGTCGAGTGCTACAGTACACACCAGCAGCTAACGAGACCGAGCGTGAGTGTTTTTCTGTTCCTCCTCCCTTCTACCTTGCGCAGGGGCCTACTTTTATATGCTCAAGGGGTCACCGACGGGTGGCAATGTAGACAAGGGTAAAAATGGAAAAGTGTTGCGGTTGGTACAGCTACCTGTACAGTGTATCATACCTAACCCTGACGGCAGGGGACAAGGGCATTAAATGCCCATCTGCAACGCCCAAATAGTGCAAAAAGGGACCGTCAGGGACGCCACCGTTCGCCACGATGGCAATCTTGTCAGCGCCGCTTGCCACCGCGTACCGCTGGCTGCACAGCTTCCCGCCACGTATGCCTGGAAGGGTCCCAGAGCGACACGTTGGTGGATGTGCTGGAGCGTGGGTACGGAGTGGTAGCTTTGCCGCGGCAAACGCCTTGCCGCGGTCATTGTCTTGTCGCGTCCGGAGGTTTGCCGCTCACCGGGCCTCGCCGGGACGCGTGGCGCGTCGCGGCAAGTTCCTTGAGATGCCTTGGTTGTCCTTCCCGGCAAACTCCTCTTGCCGGGGTCTTGTGCCTTGAGTGGCCTTCCCGGCAAGCTCCTCTTGCCGGGGCCTTGTCTCCTTGGCTTGAATACTTTGTTCTCGAATGGCTCCAAAGGAACCACAGAGGACCTTGGCGGTCACTCGGCAAGCCTTGCCGCGGGGTGCTGCGACCGCCCGTGCACAAGTTTGGGATACTAGGGTACCCCTACTCTAGTACATCGACAGGAGCCCCCGGGCCTGGGCCATACACGGTGCCGAGCGCTGTTGGGCCAGGCCCAAAACAGGGCACGGGCACGTGCGGCCTGGGTTACGCCGTATCTTTCTCCGTATCCACCGTGCCCTCCCCGAACGGCACGCATTGATTGTGGCGTCGTGGGAGAGATCGTGGGTGGTTTGTTTATTCGGAAAGGCGGAATGTCTGCCCCTTCCTCCTTATAAGCAGGGGAAACAGGGTCAGTTCACCCATCCGCCGGTTGCTATTCCAATCCTTGAAAATCTCCGCCACTCCCCTTCTTCCCAAAGCTGAAAGAGAGCAGCGCTCCGCCCCCCATCGCCACCAGCACCACCAACACCGACGACCTCCCTCGCCACTTCCGCCATGGCTCCGAAAGCCGAGAAGGGGAAGGTCGTGAAGTTGGCCGAGGCGCAGCGGCTCGTGGCGCTGCGAAAGGAGCGGGCAATCTTCCCCCCCAAGCTTGCCGCGAGGGATCTGCGGGAGTACTACTACCTCTTCTGGTCGACGGAGACGCGGGCGCACCCACGCACGAAGGTACTTCCAGCCGTCGCTTGGAAAATGGCTCCCACTGGATATCCCTTTTTCGCCTTGTTCTTCTACTGCGGGCTCTGCCCGCCTTTCTCTGAGTTCTTCTTTGATATTATGAACACCTACGGGCTCCGCCTCCTTGACTTCACCCCCAATGCTGTCCTGACCATGGCAGTTTTCGCACATCTCTGCGAAAACTTTGTCCGAGTCCATCCAAATGTAGCCCTTTTTCGCCACTTCTTTATGCCCCGAGTTGAGAAGGGAGAACCTTTATCCGGCGGAATCGCCTGGATCTCAAAAGCCGGCAAGAAGGAAGCTTATCTGGAGGGAGAGCTTCGCAGCAAGTGGGAGGAATGGAGAGCAGACTGGTGCTGGATTGTCAAGGAGGACCCGCAGCCGTTTACCGCCCGGCGCCAAACTCCAGTAGTGCGCGGCAGCGATTGGAGCAACGTGGCCCCGGAAGACGACAGGCTGAAGATTGCCGTCGCCCGGATCCAACGCCTCAGGCTTGCCGGGCTCACTGTAGGCGCCATTGGCGCAGATTTCCTTCGCCGCCACATCGCCCCCCTGCAGGAGAGGAGGAGACCCGCCTGGGAGTTCAAAAATGCAGCGGATATCATGAGGCTGCGTCCGGGCCTCAACTTCAACTTCACTGTTCTGGAGCTTAACACGATGCTCCAGGAGCTATTCAAATACGACCCTCAACATCCCGAAGTGTTCAGGTTGCCGAGGGGTGTCGTTCCACTGTGCAACAATTCCTCGCTCAGCCGCATCCGTGCAATGATGCCGCTGTGCGACTCGCATGGAATTGACCCAGCTTGGCTAGAGCCTGCAGACGACGTCGTGCAGGCGTTCTTCGATGGCTTGGTAGAAATGCCGATCCGCCCCGACGAGCAGAAGGGCCTCACTCGCGCCACCACCGATGAGGAGGTGAAGCGCATCGCCACTAGGCTGGAAGAGGCGGCGGCGGCTGCAGCCGCGGGCGAGTTTGGGTTCACCGTGGAGGAGGCAGAGGCAGCGGAGGCGGCAAGCCTTGCCGAGCGAGAGGGGCTTGCCGGCGAGGAAGAGCCTGCCGGGCATGACGTCGAGTCGGGCGAGCCCGCCGAGGATACGAGCGGCTCGTTGGAGATCGACTCCTCTTCCTCCACATCTTCGGGCAGCTTGCCGCAAGCAGAGCCCCCAGCTCCACCAAGAAGGCGTCTCCGCAAGGCCGGGGATGTAGCAGAGTGGCAGACGAGTCGACATCCGCCGCGCCGCGTGACACGCTCCACTGCGGCAAGTTCTCTTGCCGCGGAAGCACCTCATGCTGCTGTGGCAACTGGAGCGGGGTCTTCCCAGACCGCCGCTTCTCATGCCGCGGCGGCAGCTGGAGCGGGGTCGTCTCAGACCACCGTCACTACTCCCGTCAAGCGGCCAAGGGAACCTACTCCTCCGCCTCCTCGCGCCGGAGGTGAGCCAGGCTTTGACTTCTCCGCGCTCAGCTCCGACGAGGAAGAAGAAGAGTAAGATTCTTGTTGTACTTGTATTTCTTCAATTCTTGCTGTTTTGTCTTGTGTCTCATTTGCTTTACTCTGAACTTATTCCTTTTTAGGACTCTAGCCCAGAGGGCGGCGAAGAGAGCCAAGGTCCCGTTGATTATCATCGAGGATGAACCCACCACGACAGCAGGGGGTGCGTCCGAGACAACCTTGCCGGACCCGGAAACTGTTCTTCAGAGCAGCCCCCAGCGTAGTCCCCAGCGTAAGTATATGGTTTGCTTACCGCTGTTAGGCGCGCATGGATACTCTTTGTTTGCTGATATCTGACTGCTGGTTTGTGTAGGAGCAGAGCAGCCCCACCAGGACCGTCCGGAGACTGCCCCTGACATGCCATCTGCTTCGACTACACCGCCAAGGGAGAGTTCTTCGGCAAGGGAGAATCCTCCGACAAGGGAGAGCTCTCCGGCAAGGGGGAGTTCTCCGGCAAGGGAGAAGTCTCCGGCAAGGGACAGCACCAGCGGCCCCCCGGCGGCGGAGACCACAACTGCAGAGCCCGGTACAGGTAGACCTCTTGCTTCGAAACTTCCCTTGGGTTCTTCTTCATTTGATCTTCTTTTTGGATATTTGCTTGACTTTTCTTCCTTTTCCGGCCGTCAGACCCATCTGCTGCGGAGCTGATGGAGACCGAGGTTGCTGTCGACGACGCCGCTGCCACCGAAGAAGCGGCCGGCGCTGATGATCCCGCCGGCGAAGAGACCGCCAAGGCTGCCACCGCAGCAGCTGACGAGGGGTCTGGCGATCGCACTGACGGCCCTGAGGCCGCAGGAGCGCCAGGCGCTATGCCGACCGCCGATCCTTCCGCCGCTGCCGCGGCGCCAGGCTCCGAAGAGCCCCAGCCAGGCGTCTACTTGAAGGCCGGCAATGGCGTCTTCATCAACCTCCCCTAGGCGTCAATGTCCAGGGCGCCGGTCGAAGGAGAAAGCTTCGACGGAGAGGTGCTCGCCTCCGCTGGGCTGACGCTGGTTGACGCGCCAAGCAGCAACGGCGGCGAGCCCTAGGAGGAGCGGCTGCTGCGGAAGCTGTTGTCGCTCTACCGCGCTCGGCAAGCCAAGCTGGAATCCCACGAGGCGCTTGCCGCGAAGGCGGGAGCAGACATTGAGAAGCGCGCGGAGGAGCTCCGAGGTCTCAACCAGGCAGCTCTCCGGTCCCTGGCGGAGGAGCGGGAGCAGCTCGCTGAGGAGCAGAAGGCCTTCCTCCTCGAGAAGGCTGATGTCGAAGAGCAACAGCGGCTTGCCGCTGAGAAGCTGTCTGCGCAGGAGGGCGAGATGGCGCAGTGGAAGGTCAACCTCGATAGCCACGAGGAGGAGCTTGCCGCGCGAGAGCGAACATTCGGCGGAGCTCTCAAGCAAGCAGAGGACGCTGCCGCAGCTGCCGAGGCCGCCAAGAAGGAGCTGGAGACGAAGGTGGTGCAGCTGGAGGCCGATCTCAAGGCGAGCGGCGAGGAGCTTGCCGCGCTCAAGCGTGAGCGGGAGAAGGACGCCTACAGTCACTCAGAGCTGCAGGCCCGTCTCGCCAAGAAGGACAAGGAGCTCAGCGCCGCCAAGGACTCCAACGCAGATCTTTAGTTGAAGCTGACCACTTTGACCAAGACGCTGGACGGCGCCAGGGAGCAGGAGGTGGCCTTGAAGGAGGAGATCAAGGCCGACAAGGCGCTGCTGGAGAGTGCTGCTGCCGCCCAGAACACTTTCAGGGAGACTGTGGAGCACTGGACGGAGGGTCTTGTGAACGCTGCCGCAGACATTGACAGGGAGCTGGCGCAGCTGGGGATGGAGGATCTCGGGTATCCCTCTGATGAGAACCTCCAATCCAGCGCCAAGCTCACCTTGTTCTTCAAAGGCCTGGGGACGGCCCTCCAGCGACTCCGGGAGAGGATCCCAAAGCAGCTGGCCGACGAGTCGCACAAGATCTGCGCAGGAGCTCTTCAAAAGGTGTTGGTGAAGGTGGCCTTCCGCAACCCGGGCCTCAACCTCACCAACGTCCTCAAGACCCTGCCGCCGGAAGCTGATCTGGAGGCGCTCAAGGCCCTTGTCGCACCCATTGTGGACAAGGTGAGTGGGATCAAGAGGGTTGAGGGCGATCGTGTAGACTAGGCCGCCCGTTTTCTTCTTTTCTTGTCGCTGCTGGTCATGTTATGAAAACAATCTATTAGAGCCGCGACAAGCTATCTTGTAATATAACTCTATTTTGGGTAGTGATTGCAATGTTATTTCCTTTACTTGATTCCTTCCTTTGTATGTTTTTGCCCTACGCTTTTAGGGAACTTGCCGGCGCAGGCACCTTAGCCGCGAGCGCTGAGTGCGGGACGTCAGCAGCCTGTTGGCGGTGCCGTTACCGGCAAGAAACCTTGTCGCAACTAGTCGCAGCTCACTTTAGTTGTTGAGCGGACTCGAAACAAAGTAAGGGCGGAACTAGCCACGAGCTGGTTCCTCCGCGCACAGGTTTTCCATACAAAGCATGGTCGTTCAAGGAAGATAACTTAAAAATTTTAAAAATCTGATTGCTCAAACTTTGGCAACTTAGCTTTTCTGTTGTTTGCTTTCCGGCAAGGCGAAACTTTCTTGAACGACGCCTGGTCCATACCATTATCTTCTCCTTCCCCCCGGCAAACTTGTGGGCGAGGGAACCTTCCTTTCCTTGAGAAAAAAGAAAGAATAGAAAATAAAGATATGGAGCCTTATGGCTCATTATTGCTTACCGGGGGTTGGCGTTGCACAAAGTGTCAGTTAACTCATGCAAAAAATAAAAAGCATGAAATTGACAAGATGTGCGGAGCACATGAGCTTTATTTATTCATAGGGTCTATGCCTGGCTTTGTACAAAGGATTACATGCAATAGCGGCAAGACTTGTACAAAAGGTGGTTGCCGGAACAGGGTCCGGCAACCGCGCCTTACGGGTAAAACTTACGAAGATGCTCAATGTTCCAGGAGTTGCTCACCGGAATGCCATCTTCGGTCTCAAGGCGGACAGCGCCAGGCCTAGTGACTCGTTTCACCCGGTAAGGGCCTTCCCACTTCGGCGTCAACTTGTTGGAATTCTTGGCGGACTGAACGCGCCGAAGAACAAGGTCGCCTTCCTCAAGACTTCTGGCGTTAACTTTGCGGCTATGGTAGCGGCACAAAGCTTGCTGGTAGCGAGCAGCTCGTACAGCAGCCCGAAGACGGTCTTCCTCAAGGAGCAGCGCGTCATCTTGTTCAAGCTCATCATAAGCGAGCACTCGAGGTGACCCGTATACGAGTTCCGTGGGGAGAACTGCCTCTGCTCCATAAACTAGAGTGAAAGGTGTCTGGCCAGTGGCTCGATTTGGCGTCGTCCTGATCGACCAAAGAACCACCGACAGCTCCTCAATCTAGTTTCTTCCGCACTTGTGCAGCCTGTCGAAAGTCCTGGTCTTGAGCCCACGCAGCACTTCAGCATTTGCCCTCTCCGCTTGACCGTTGCTTCTGGGGTGAGCAACAGAAGCGAAGTAGACCTTGGCGCCAAGATCTTGGACATACTGCATGAAGGTGCGGCTCGTGAATTGCGTACCGTTGTCGGTGATGATCCTGTTAGGGATCCCGAAGCGGCAAACAATCGACTTGAAGAACTTGACTGCTGACTGTGCTGTCACCTTCCTCACTGCTTCCACTTCGGGCCACTTTGTGAACTTGTCGATTGCAACGTACAAGTACTCAGAGCCCCCGACTGCTCGGGGGAAGGGGCCGAGGATGACGAGCCCCCAGACCGAAAATGGCCAGGATAAAGGGATCGTCTGGAGAGCTTGAGCTGGCTGGTGTATCTGCTTGGCATGGAACTGGCACGCTTCACACTTGGTTACTTGTGCAGTTGCATCCTGGAGGGCTGTCGGCCAAAAGAAACCTTGCCGGAATGCTTTGCCGGCAAGTGCTCTTGCGCCAATGTGGTGACCCCATATGCCTCCATGTATCTCTGCCAACAGCTTTTGTCCGTCTTCCCGGTGAATACACTTCAATTTCACACCGTTGAGTCTTCTTCTGTACAGTGTGTTGTCGACAAACTGGTACATACTTGACTGCCGGGCTACTCTTTCTGCTTCTTCTTGCTCTTCGGGAAGTTCTCCTGTCTGAAGGAAACGGACAATCTGTTGTGCCCATGCTGGAGCTTGCGGCTCGACAACAAGGACTAAAGGCATATCTGCTGCTGCGGGAACATCCGCTTCTACGGCGAGAACCTGCGGCTCAGCCGGAGCTTGACGTTCCCCGGCAAGCTTGCCGGAGCAAAACTTGTCGGGAGCGTCTGCTTCAACGGAACAAACCCTGGGGCTTGTCGGAGGAGACTGCTCCCCAGCACTCTTGGTGTTTATCTTGGGGACCTTCTTGGCGGCGGCTTCGGGAAGCTCTGCCGGAAAATAGTCACCAGAAATGAACTTCCTCTTCTTGCTCTGTCTAGTTGATGGCGTTACAGACGGTTGAGTCATCTTGAGCACAAAGATCCCTGGCTCCACAGGTAACTTAAGTGCTGGGCACTTTGATAGGCCATCGGCAATGTTGTTCTGAGCTCTTGGAACATGGTCCATCTGTAGGCCATCAAAGTGCTCTTCTAGCTTTCTCACTTCATCAACGTAGGCTTCCATCAACGGACTCTGATAACTCTTATTCACTTGGCGGACGACAAGCTGCGAGTCACCCCTGACAATGAGCTTCTTGATCCCAAGGTTTGCCGCGATCCTGAGACCGGCAAGCAAACCTTCATACTCTGCAGTATTGTTTGTTGCTTGCTCCTTGGGAAAGTGCATCTGGACTATGTACTTGAGGTGCTCTCCGGTGGGTGTGACAAGCAGCACGCCAGCACCGGCGCCTTGCAGCGAGAAGGCGCCATCAAAGTACATCAGCCACTCTTTGCTTGCTTCCTTGACGGGGATGCTCGTTTCTGGAATTTCTTCATCTGGCGTTAGCGTCCACTCTGCTATGAATTCTGCCAATGCTCTGCTTTGGATAGTTGAAGTGCTCTCAAACTTGAGGCCAAAGCTTGACAATTCCAGTGCCCACTCAACAATCCTGCCTGTTGCTTCTGGATTCTGCAGAATCCTCTTCAGCGGAAAACGAGTGACAACTGTGATCTCATGTGCTTGGAAGTAATGGCGCAGCTTTCTCGAGGCCATGAGAAGGCCGAAAAGCAATTTCTGCACACCAGAGTACCTTGACCTAGCCCCCTGCAGAAGGGAACTGACAAAGTAAACTGGGCGCTGCACCATTCTCTTATGTATCTCCTCACGCGCCTGCGTGGATCCATCTTTGTCGGGACCAGAGATTGTCGGGGAAGCCCCCTACTTGTCGCTGGATGCGCCTGCCGTGGTTGCTGGCTCATCATCTGCCTCCCTCTCCGCTACTAACGCAACACTAACCACTTGATTGGTTGCCGCCAGATACAGCAGCAACTTCTCTTGTGGCTTAGGTGCGACAAGTATTGGAGTGGAGGACAGGTATCTCTTCAAGTCTTGTAGCGCAGCCTCCGCTTCCGGAGTCCATTTCATTGGACCTGCCTTTTTCAATATTTTGAAAAACGGCAGGGCGCGCTCAGCAGACTTAGAGATAAACCTGCTGAGAGCTGCCACGCAACCGGCAAGTCTTCGTACATCCTTGATGTGCTTTGGTGCTTTAATCTGCTCAATGGCCTTGATCTTGTCGGGATTGGCTTCAATTCCCCGCTGAGACACGAAGAACCCGAGAAGCTTGCCGGAAGGGACTCCAAACACACACTTTTCGGGATTGAGCTTGAGGCTGATCTTGCGCAGATTTGCAAAAGCCTCGTCTATATCTTGAATCAGAGTTGCCTTGTCCTTGCTCTTGACCACTATGTCATCCATGTAGGCTTCCACATTTCTGTGTATTTGTGGCTCAAAAGCGGCATGGACTACCCTTGTGAATGTTGAACCAGCATTCTTTAAACCGAAAGGCATCCGTATGAAACAGTAAGTGCCACATGGAGTGATGAATGCGGTCTTCTCCTCATCCTCTTCTGCCATGAAGATCTGATGGTATCCTGAGTATGCATCAAGAAATGAAAGCAAGTCACATCCGGTCGTGGAGTCAACAATCTGGTTAATGCGCGGCAAGGGAAATGTGTCTTTGGGACAAGCTTTGTTAACATTGCTAAAGTCGATACAAAGCCTCCATTTCCCGTTTGCCTTGCGCACGACTACAGGATTGGCCAACCACGTAGGATGGGGCACTCCTCTGACAAGGCCTGCTGCTTCCAACTTCTTGATTTCTTCTGCGATGAATCCTTGGCGCTCCACTGCTTGCTTCCTGACTTTCTGCTTGACGGGCCGCGCATGAGGACAGACGGCAAGGTGGTGCTCAATTACTTTCCTGGGAACACCGGGGATGTCAGACGGTTGCCACGCAAACACATCGACGTTCGCCCGCAGGAAAGCAATGAGCGCGCTTTCCTATTTAGGGTCGAGAGTGGCACTGATGGTGAAGGTACCACCAGTGCCGTCCTCCTTAGCGGACACCTTCTTGGTCTCTGGCGGAGCTGCCATTGTCTTCTTACACTTGCCGGTGGAGCTCGATGGTGCATCCTCGACGGTAGCGCAGCACTTCGAAGAGGTGCGCTTGCCGGAGTGGGCATCAGAACTCTTGCCGGACTTGGTCTTCTTCTTCCCCCCGGGAGCTTCAGCGGCAAGTGAATTGTGATCCGTTGTGGCTGCCGCTTCCCGGTAAATCTTGTCGGCACAGATAAGAGCATCCTTCTTGTCGCCAGGGACAGAGATGACACTTATCGGGCCTGGCATCTTCAGCATGTTATACGCATAGTGAGAGGCCGCCATGAACTTGGCGAGCGCTGGACGGCCGAGAATCCCATTGTAAGGCAATGGAAAATCGACAACGTCAAAAGTGACCCTCTCAGTTCTGAAGTTCAACTCGCTGCCAAATGTCACCGGCAACGTGATCTTCCCCTTCGGCTTGCTCCTTCCCGGGTTGATTCCTTGGAATGTGCCGGTCTCCTCGAGCTCGCTGTCAGGGACCTGGAGTTTCTGGAGCATAGCGGAGGAGATCAGGTTCAAGCCGGCCCCGCCGTCAACTAGCATCTTAGTGACCTTGAGGTTGCGGATAGCTGGTGAAACCAGCATCGGCAAGCACCCGACCGTAGTTGTGTGATCAGGGTGGTCCTCAATATCAAAGACGATAGGCGTGCTGGACCACTTCAGAAGCTTGCGTGACTCGACGGGTGGTTCTGCCGCATTGACTTCCCGCACCCACTGCTTGAGTTGGCGGTGTGAAGTATGCAGAGAAGCACCGCCGTCAACGCACAAGACCTCTGTGGCTTTCTGGAACTCCTGCTCACTGGTCTCGACATCATCCATGTCTTCGTCGTTGTCGTCATCTTCATCCTTGTCGCGGCCGCGGGGGGGGGGGGGGGGGTCTGTCTCCTTGCCGCTGCTTGGCCTTGCCGTGGCGTCCTCCCCGGCCGGGGCGCTTCATGCCGGATCCTCCAGCACCTCCCTGGGCTTTCTCCTTGTCGCGTCGCTCGTATTCGGCCTTTTGCAGCTCTACAAGCTGCTCGACCTTCTTGCAGCTCTAGAGGTCATGGCCCTTGGTGCGGTGGATCTTGCAGTACTGCTTGTTGGTGCCGTCCTGCTCGTCGGTGACCGCCACAGCCTGGCAGTTGGCGCATGCGGCAACCTCCTTGCCAGAGCTACCAGCTTTGGCTTTCTTGGCGCCACCTTCGTTGCCGGACTGCTCAACAACTAGCACATATTTGCCTTTCCTCTTCCTGTTGTTCCGCCGCCGGTTTTTCCTTGCCGGGGCAGCATCCTCGCTGTCAGATCCTCCTGCTCCTGTATTCTCTCCAGGGAGCTTCCTCCCTTCCTCAGCACATGCACACTTGTCGGCCAGGGCATACAGCTCACTGACGTCTCTGATCTTGCACATCGCCATCTCCTCCCGCATCCTGCGGTTACGCACGTTCTGATGGAACGCGCTGATAACCGCGGCAGGGTGGACATCTGGGATGTTGTGCTGAACACGGCTGAATCTCTGAATGTACTTGCGCATGGGCTCTCCTTCCTTCTGGGCGAGCAGATGAAGGTCACTCTCTTGGCCATGAGGTTTGTGGCCGCCTGTAAAGGCGCCGACAAACTGATGGCATAGGTCTGCCCAGGAGGACATGGAGTTGTCCGGCAAGTGCATGAGCCAGGACCTGACGTTGGGCTTGAGCACCAGCGGGAAGTAGTTGGCAAGGATCTTGTCGTCCCGCCCCCCAGCAGCTTGCACCGTGATGGTGTAGATGCTGAGGAACTCCGACGGATGCGACTTGCCGTCGTACTTCTCTGGTACGTCTGGCTTGAAATTCTTTGTGCTGGGCCACTGGACTTGCCGCAGCTCACGGGTAAACGCAGGGCAACCTATCGCGTACGGCAAGTCGCCTGGTTCCCCTGGAGCATGCATGTCGACAGAGGGCCCAGCGCGCTGGTCCGATTGACGCCGCGCTTCTCTTCGGCGCTCGATGCGAGTTCGAGCGTCTTCTTGCTGTCGTTCGTGAAGAACTTGGCGTTGATCACGACGAGCTCGTGGATCCGATGACGCGGTGGAGTCGCTGTCGATGTGGATCAGGCGAGGCGGCGATCTTGGCCTTCACGGCGGGGAGCGCACGGTGGTTGTACCCCCACCGGTCCTGTCGCCACCGGCTCGTGCCTGGCTGACTTGCCGCGGCTGCGATGTACTCGGCTGCCGTGGAGCGTCGCAGTTGGCAAAGCCGATGAGACTCTGAATGGTGGCCCTCCAGTCGTCGATCTTGTCCGCCGTTGGAGGGTAATCTAGGAGCAGTTGAGCTCGCTCCAAAGCTTCTGCTGGAGTGGCGGGTAGCGGTGGCGAACGGTGTGAGGAGCGGGATATGCTCGGACTTCTAACTATATTAGAAGGAGCAGTATCCCGTCCAGGCGACCGTGCCTCGCTCGCGCCAACACGTTGGCGCGCATGCTGGTCTTGAGCATTCCGAGATCCACCAGCTCGATCTAGGTCCAGCAAGTGTATGGTACTGTGAGTACCGTGACGCTGCCGGTCCCGCGCCTCCTGAGATGAGTGCGGTGCATGTACGGACGCCGAGGTCTTGGAGTGCGCCCGGTCGTTGTGGGAGCCGGCTACGCCGTCGATGGGCAGCGCAGCCTTGTCCTTGAACCTGGCGGCACCGTGGGCTCCCTTGCCGACGCCCGTTCTTCCGCCGGCGTCTACCCCACCAGTCGTTTGCTCCGGCGGTGGTGGGTTTGTCGCGGACGGAGCAGCCGCCTCCGAAGCCTTCTTCTTTGGCGGCATGTCAATGAAGATGATGAAGATCTAGCTCGTGTGAACGCCGGATCAGGTTCACACAACCTCGACGCCCCCTACCTGGCGCGCCAAAGATGTCGGGGAAACTGATCCACGAGCACCTATGGGGACCGGCGGACCGGTCCCCTTTCGGTTCGGCGGGGGCGGAGATCGCACGAAGCGCAGATCGAGGCGAAGCACACGAGCAGTTTACCCAGGTTCGGGCCGCATGGATGCGTAAAACCCTACTCCTGCTTTGTGGTTTGTATTGAGTTCTTGCTCGGGAGCGCCGAGTGCTACAGTACACACCAGCAGCTAACGAGACCGAGTGTGAGTGTTTTTCTGTTCCTCCTCCCTTCTACGTTGCGCAGGGGCCTCCTTTTATATGCTCAAGGGGTCACCGACAGGTGGCAACGTAGACAAGGGTAAAAATGGAAAAGTGTGGTGGTTGGTACAGCTACCTGTACAGTGTATCATACCTAACCCTGACGGCAGGGGACAAGGGCATTAAATGCCCATCTGCGTCGCCCAAACAGTGCAAAAAGGGATCGTTAGGCACGCCACCGTTCGCCACGATGGCAATCTTGTCAGCGCCGCTTGCCATCGCGTACCGCTGGCTGCACAGCTTCCCGCCACGTACGCCTGGAAGGAACCCAGAGCGACACGTTGGTGGATGTGCTGGAGCGTGGGTACGGAGTGGTAGCTTTGCCGCGGCAAACGCCTTGCCGCGGTCGTTGTCTTGTCGCGTCCGGAGGCTTGCCGCTCACCGGGCCTCGCCGGGACGCGTGGCGCATCGCGGCAAGTTCCTTGAGATTCCTTGGTTGGCCTTCCCGGCAAACTCCTCTTGCCGGGGTCTTGTGCCTTGAGTGGCCTTCCCGGCAAGCTCCTCTTGCCGGGGCCTTGTCTCCTTGGCTTGAATACTTTGTTCTTGAATGTCTCTTAAGGAACCACAGAGGACCTTGGCGTTCACTCGGCAAGCCTTGCCGCGGGGTGCTGCGACCGCCCGTGCACAAGTTCGGGATACTAGGGTACCCCTACTCTAGTACACCGACAAGGTGGTTTTGGTAATTAATGTCAACATATCTCTTGTTGGACTAACACTTTTATCTAGTATGTTTCAGATAAGTTCAACAATGGAGTGGCATGGACTAAAGGTTGTGGGAACTCCTTCAAGATGCTAAGGACAAATGATTAGCTAAAGCTTCAAGCTCAAGACTCTTCATTTTACATTTGATTGATCCAAGATCACATTGAGTCTATAGGAAAATCCAATACTATTAAGAAGGGATGAGGTGTTGCTTAATGAGCCTCTTGCTTTATGTTCTTAGTGATATGCTCCAAAACCCTCAACTACTTTCCCACTTCCACATATGACCTAAACCCAAAGCCAAACTCGGACCTACCAATTCTTTCAATCCGGCGCCACCGAGTTTCATTTGTCATAGCCACTGCCAAACCCTAGCAAATCGGTTTCACCGATAGGGATCTCGGTCTCACCGAGATGGGATTGTAATCTCTCTGTGTATGTCCATTACCAAAATCGGTCTCACCGAGTTTAGGCAATCGGTACTACCGAGATTACAATGCAAACTCTCTGGTTAACTTATTACCAAGATCGGTCCAACCGAGATTAGTAATCGGTACCACTGAGTTTACCTGACCAACTCTCTGGTTAGCTAATTACCAAAATCGGTCCCACCGAGTTTGTATAATCGGTCTCACCGAGATTACGTTATGCCGTAACCCTAACCGCATCGGTCCTACTGAGTTGCATCTCAGTCCCACCGAAATTCCTAACGGTCACTAGGTTTAATAAATCGGTCCGACCGAGTTTGTTGATTCGGTCCCACCGAGATTGGTAAATTGTGTGTAACGGTTGGATTTTGTGTGGAGGCTATATATACCCCTCCACCTCCTCTTCATTCGTGGAGAGAGCCATCAGAACACATCTACACTTCCAACTCATATGTTCTGAGAGAGAACTACCTACCCTTGTGTTGAGGCCAAGATATTCCATTCCTACCATATGAATCTTGATCTCTAGCCTTCCCCAAGTTGCTTTCCACTCAAATCTTCTTTCACCATATCCAAATCCTATGAGAGAGAGTTGAGTGTTGGGGAGACTATCATTTGAAGCACAAGAGCAAGGAGTTCATCATCAACACACCATTTGTTACTTCTTGGAAAGTGGTGTCTCCTAGATTGGCTAGGTGTCACTTGGGAGCCTCCGACAAGATTGTGGAGTTGAACCAAGGAGTTTGTAAGGGCAAGGAGATCGCCTACTTCGTGAAGATCTACCGCTAGTGAGGCAAGTCCTTCATGGGCGATGGCCATGATGGAATAGACAAGGTTGCTTCTTCGTGGACCCTTCGTGGGTGGAGCCCTCCGTGGATTCACGCAACCGTTACCCTCCGTGGGTTGAAGTCTCCATCAACGTGGATGTAGGATAGCACCACCTATCTAAACCACGCCAAAAACATCCTTGTCTCCAATTGCATTTGAATTCTCCAAACCCTTCCCTTTACATTCTTGCAAGTTGCATGCTTTACTTTCCGCTGCTCATATACTCTTTGCATGCTTGCTTGATATGTATTGTGTATGTTGAAATTGTGCCCAAACTCCACTTAAACAGAAAAAGTTTAAAAATTGCAACTTTAGTACTAAGTGTCTAATCACCCCCCCCCCTCTAGACACATCTTCTCAAGATCCCACAAGTGTATCAGAGCTTTGGTCTCCATTGCCTTGGTTTAATCACCATTGGAGGAAGATGGACGAGTCTACTTTGGGGAGTCTTAGACATAGAGTGCCTATTCTTGATGAAGAGTATTTTCATGAGTGGAAAAATGAGATGCTTGTAATTTTCAATCAATATCATTTGAACAAGTACATTGCTAGCCCTTGTGCACCTCATGTTGATCCTATGCATCCCACCCTAGATGAAGATATTGACATGATTCGCAATCTTAGAACTGTTGAGCTCATCATTAGAGGCTTGCCTAGAAACTTGATTAGATGTTTGCCTACTCTCAAGTGTGCTTACACTATATGGAAATTTCTTGAGGAACGTTTTCCAAATTATTCCTTGAAAAATCTAGATGAAATTCTCCATAAATCTATTGCTTTGAGTAAGATGAACTCTAGTGATCCTAGTTTTGGTGATTGTCTATTTGAGCTTACCAATCTCATGCGTGCTAAAGGAAATATTGGAATCATTAGTGATATCATATCTGAAGCTATTAGAACTCATAAAGGTAACCACTTTGATGATCATTTATCTAATGAATTACCCTCTCTAAGTTATGATCAATCACAAGATGATGTTGAACATGGATGCTATGATGAAGATGATGATAGACATTTTGGTCTTATGGAAAATCTTCGGGGATATGTGTCAGGAGGAAAGGAATGGGTTCTTGACAGTGGATGTACTGATCATATGACCGGAGATGAAGAGATGTTCCGTGAGCTTGCTGAAAATGACGGCCCTCGAAAATATGTCACCTTTGGTGATAATTCAAAGGGTAAGGTGGTTGGCCTTGGTAAGGTGGCCATCTCACACGATAGCTCCATACAAAAAGTCATGCTCGTTGAATCTCTTGGATACAACTTACTTTCAGTATCTAGACTTGCTGATTTCGGTTTGAATGTCCTACTTACTGAGGTAGATTGCCAAGTGTTCCGTCGATACAATCATAAAATGGTCTTTACCGGTATACGTAGAGGTGATCTTTACATTGTCGATTTCTCTAAAAAGGCACAACCTAAAACTTACTTTATCGCTAAATCCTCAAAAGGTTGGTTGTGGCATACACGACTAGGTCACGTTGGCATGAGAAACCTTGACAAGCTTATCAAAGGAAATCATATCCTTGGAGTTAACGATGTTATATTTGATAAGGATAGACTTTGCAGTGCTTGTCAAGCAGGTAAACAGGTTGGAGGAAGGCATCCCGTGAAGAACATCATGACCACAAGGAGGCCACTCGAGCTACTTCATATGGATCTTTTTGGTCCCAACGCTTACAAGAGTCTCGGTGGAAATTATTTTGGTCTAGTTATAGTTGATGATTTTTCAAGATTTACGTGGGTGTTCTTTCTTGATGACAAATCGCAGGTCCAAAAGATCTTCAAAAATTTCACTAGGAAGGCCCAAAATCAATTTGAAGTGAAGATCAAGAAGGTTCAGAGTGACAACGGAACGGAGTTCAAGAACGCAAATGTGGACACCTTTCTTGACGAAGAAGGGATTTCACACAAGTTCTCGGCTACGTACACACCTCAACAAAATGGAGTTGTTGAGAGGAAGAACTGGACGCTCATCGAAATGGCGAGAACGGTGCTTGATGAGTACAAGACGCCGAAGCACTTTTGGGCAGAAGTTGTTGAGACAGCTTGTCATGCAACAAATCGTTTGTATCTTCACAAGCTACTCGGCAAGACGGCATACGAGCTTCTCACCGGTAACAAACCCCAAGTTGGATACTTTCGAGTATTCGGCTCAAAGTGCTACATTCTTGATAAGCATCGTCGTTCAAAGTTTGCTCCTAAATCTCATGAAGGTTTCCTACTTGGTTATGGCTCAAACTCTCACACTTACCGCGTCTACAACAATTTCACCTGAAAGGTTGAAGAGACGGTAGATGTGAAGTTTGATGAATCTAACGGCTCGCAAGTAGAGCAATTGCCAGTTGATGTAGGAGACAAAGATCCTTCAGAAGCAATCCAAGACTTGTCTATTGGCAAAATTCATCCAACAGAGGTGAAGGAGAGTACCTCGTCCGTTCAAGTGGAAGCTTCTACTTCACGACAAGGTGAACCAAGAATCGACACGGAAGCATCCACAAGTGGGACACACCAAGATGAAAGAAGATGAGGAAATACATCAGACGAACGTCAACAACCTCCTTCTCCACCACGACAACAGAACGACAACACCAACAATGAAGAAGGCCAAGAAGAAGAACAAGATGAAGAAGATGTTCAACAAAGACCCAAGCAAAAGCTCTCACGAGTTCGAGCAAGAATTGCTAAGGACCATCCCGTCGAGCAAATCTACAATGATATTCAAACTGGGAGAATCACTCGCTCAAAAACTCGTTTAGCTAACTTTTGTGAAAACTATTCATTCATCTCTAGCATTGAACCTATGAAGGTTGAAGAAGCATTGGAAGATCCGGACTGGATAAACGCTATGCATGAAGAGCTACACAACTTTGAGAGAAACCAAGTTTGGACATTGGTTGAGAAGTCCGACAACAACCACAACATCATTGGTACCAAATGGGTGTTTCGCAACAAGCAAGATGAAGATGGACAAGTGGTTCGCAACAAAGCATGTCTCATCGCCCAAGGGTACACACAAGTCGAAGGTATGGACTATGGTGAGACATATGCTCCCATTGCTAGACTTGAGTCCATTCGCATCTTACTTGCCTATGCTAATCACCATAATATCACCTTGTACCAAATGGACATTAAAAGTGCTTTTCTAAATGGTGAAATAGAGGAGGAAGTTTATGTAAAACAACCTCTCGGGTTTGTCAAACCTAAGAAACCAAATCATGTTTACAAACTTCATAAAGCCCTTTATGGTCTTAAACAAGCTCCTAGAGCATGGTATAAATGCTTGACCAAGTTCCTTATTGCAAGCGGTTTTGAAATTGGAAAAATTGATTCCACACTTTTTACTAAAAGAGTTAGTGGAGAACTATTTGTATGCCAAATTTATGTTGATGTTATCATATTTGGTTCAACTAACCCTCTTTTTAGTGAAAAGTTTGGAAAGCTAATGTCGAAGAAGTTTGAGATGTCTATGATGAGTGAACTCAAATTCTTTCTCGGTTTACAAATCAAGCAAACTAAGGAAGGTACATTTGTCTCTCAAACAAAGTACACCAAAGACTTATTCAAGAAGTTCAATATGCAAGAATGCAAAGGTATGCCTACACCCATGCCTACTAGTGGACATAATGATTTGACCAAAGATGGTGAACCGGTTGATCAAAAGGTTTATCGCTCTATGATTGGTTCATTGTTATACCTATGTGCTTCACGTCCCGATATTATGCTAAGTGTGTGCATGTGTGCACGATATCAAGCTGCTCCTAAAGAATGTCATCTTAAGGCCGTGAAAAGGATAGTGAGATACTTAATTCATACACCAAATTTTGGCATTTGGTATCCTAAGAGGTCTTCTTTTGATCTTGTTGGCTATTCTGACTCGGATTATGCCGAAGACAAGGTTGATAGAAAGTCCACTTCGGGTACTTGTCAATTTCTTGGTAGATCTCTTGTGTCTTGGTCCTCCAAGAAACAAAACTCGGTATCCTTATCCACCGCCGAAGCGGAATATATTGCCGCTGGTTCTTGTTGTGCTCAATTACTTTGGATGACCCAAACTCTTAAAGATTATGGGATCTATGTGAAACATGTTCCATTACTTTGTGACAATGAAAGTGCTATCAAAATTGGTCATAATCCTGTACAACATTCTCGAACTAAGCATATCGAAGTTCGTCATCATTTCATTCGAGATCATGTTGCTAAGGGTGACATTAATCTTAAGCATGTTCGCACCGATAAGCAATTAGCAGATATATTCACTAAACCACTTGATGAGAAAGTGTTTTGAAGGTTGAGAGGTGAATTGAACGTTATTGATGCTTCGAACTTGGAGTAGGAACTCCATTGGATACATGCAAGACATGAGCTTATGACTAATCCATGATATTTCTCTTAAGATGCTACTCATATGTCTTGGATATATTTGCACCTTGCATGTTATCTAACCCATGTAGGTACTTGGTTGAATCTAATTGTATGAGATTGCAACTCACTCACATCTTGAGCAATCTCTACATCACCAAGTTTCTACAAAATGGTGGTTGAAGACAAGGAAGCACAAATCCATTCAAACATATCCTTTGACAAATTATATGTTGAGCTTCATGATTGTCATTTTTGGATACACAAGTTCTCTTCATTGCAAGACTAACCCATGTAGGTATATGAACTCAAACTCCAAGTGGTGCTCCCAACTTTTGATGAACTACATCAACCTTGAGCACCCACACAAGTTCAACTACATGAGCAAGATCCACACCACCACCCAAGGTATGTAATTCCATCTTGGAGAAGCTTTACTCCAAGTCATGAGTCAAAGCAACTCAACAAGATGTGAATACATCAAGATGCTTAAACGAAAAATGGTAACCCCATTTTGAGCTTAAACGATGAGTATGACCTATGATCAAGTGATCTCACTTGCCTCCTAAGTCAATATACTCTAACATAGGTGACTATGTCACCGCCCAACTCTAGATGAAGTTCTCTTGTGTTCTTTTCTATGTTATTGCATTTGTCCCTTGCATATTTGTTTTCCTTTTTCACACAAAAAAACTTCATCTAGAAATTTCATTCTTTTATTTTTGCTTTTTTTGTTCTGCATTTTCTGCATCCAATTCATTGCAAATCTTTCAGATAATTCATTGCAAATCTTTGTGAAATCTTACTTGTCTAGTGAGCTGAGGTGACAAGTGTTTTTCTCTGTGATGAACTCGGTTTCACCGACTTGTAGTTTTCGGTCCAACCGAATCCTTTCGGTACCACCAAAACATGCCACTCGGTGCCACCGAATTCACAACAGGAAAAACAGTTTGCCACTTGTTCTATATTTCTTCTGATCCAGCTCCACTCAATGAATCTTGTCCTCTACAAGCATCACAGTTTTATCCATTGCTTTGTGCTGAGTCTCAAGGACCAAACCCATTCGACAGATTCCAGAAAGCCCTTCTTGGAAATTGATGTCAAAGGGGGAGAGAGAGATCACATCAAAGCTTATCACCTACAAGAGAGAATATTAAGGGGGAGAAAGAGATCTCCAGGGGGAGAGAATACTCAAGGATCCCAGATGCTTGATGTTCAGGAGGAGAGATGCCACATGTCTTTTTGGGGGAAAGACATGTTCATATGTGCTTATTTGCATTAAGCTCTATTCATTCACATCTTTCATCTCTGTTTTTCTGTTCCCTATCTTCTCCCAATATCCCATGTCAGACTCAGGGGGAGCAAGACATCTAAGGGAAAGAAATCATTCAAATTCATTGCATATCTTTACTCTTGGGGACATGTCTAAACCAATGTGGTACCTTGTACTCACTCTTTACATGTCATCCTAGTCTTGGTATTCTTGTGATTTCTTTTGTTTGCTCTGGCTAGTGGATGTACCTGTGTTATCTAACCTTGTTTGTGCAGGTTCATTCCATCCTAAGCAAACTCAAGACTACAAGTTAAGTATATGCATCAAAATCATGAGAATGAGGAATTCTTGCTTATGTACATACTGTTTGCAAGAAGGACTCATGAGCATGAAGGTATTTTTCTTAATAATCTTTTGCTCTGATGCATATGGCCAAGATACATGTAACACATTGCCTACTCTGTCATGGTTATGCTCTCACATGCTTCTATGTTTCATATTCACATGATTGCATACATGTAGGGGGAGCCTATGTTTGTTACATGTCCTTCCAAAGCTTTACTTGCTACTCTTTATATCTTAATCTAAAGCTTTGATGTATGTTTCCATCAATTACCAAAAAGGGGGAGATTGAAAGCACAAGTGCTCTCCAGGTGGTTTTGGTAATTAATGTCAACATATCTCTTGTTGGACTAACACTTTTATCTAGTATGTTTTAGATAAGTTCAACAATGGAGTGGCATGGACTAAAGGTTGTGGGAACTCCTTCAAGATGCTAAGGACAAAGGATTAGCTAAAGCTTCAAGCTCAAGACTCTTCATGTTACATTTTAGTGATCCAAGATCACATTGAGTCTATAGGAAAAGCCAATACTATTAAGAAGGGATGAGGTGTTGCTTAATGAGCCTCTTGCTTTATGTGCTTAGTGATATGCTACAAAACCCTCAACTACTTTCCCACTTCCACATATGACCTAAACCCAAAGCCAAACTCGGACCTACCGATTCTTTCAATCCGGGGCCACCGAGTTTCATTTGTCATAGCCACTGCCAAACCCTAGCAATTCGGTTTCACCAATAGGGATCTCGGTCTCACCAATATGGCATTGAAATCTCTTTGTGTATGTCCATTACCAAAATCGGTCTCACCGAGTTTAGGCAATCGGTACTACCGAGATTACAATGCAAACTCTCTGGTTAACTTATTACCAAGATCGGTCCAACCGAGATTAGTAATCGGTACCACCGAGTTTGCCTGACCAACTCTCTGGTTAGCCAATTACCAAAATCGGTCCCACCGAGTTTGTGTAATCGGTCTCACCGAGATTACGTTATGTCGTAACCCTAACCGCATCGGTCCTACCGAGTTGCATCTCAGTCCCACCGAAATTCCTAACGGTCACTAGGTTTACTAAATCGGTCCGACCAAGTTTGTTGATTCGGTCCCACCGAGATTGGTAAATTGTGTGTAACGGTTGGATTTTGTGTGGAGGCTATATATACCCCTCCACCTCCTCTTCATTCGTGGATAGAGCCATCAGAACACATCTACACTTCCAACTCATATGTTCTGAGAGAGAACTACCTACCCTTGTGTTGAGGCAAAGATATTCCATTCCTACCATATTAATCTTGATCTCTAGCCTTCCCCAAGTTGCTTTCCACTCAAATCTTCTTTCCACCAGATCCAAATCCTATGAGAGAGAGTTGAGTGTTGGGGAGACTATCATTTGAAGCACAAGAGCAAGGAGTTCATCATCAACACACCATTTTTTACTTCTTGGAGAGTGGTGTCTCCTAGATTGGCTAGGTGTCACTTGGGAGCCTCCGACAAGATTGTGGAGTTGAACCAAGGAGTTTGTAAGGGCAAGGAGATCGCCTACTTCGTGAAGATCTACCGCTAGTGAAGCAAGTCCTTCGTGGGCGATGGCCATGATGGAATAGACAAGGTTGCTTCTTCGTGGACCCTTTGTGGGTGGAGCCCTCTATGGACTCGCGCAACTGTTACCCTCCGTGGGTTGAAGTCTCCATCAACGTGGATGTAGGATAGCACCACCTATCTGAACCACGCCAAAAACATCCTTGTCTACAATTGCGTTTGAATTCTCCAAACCCTTCCCTTTACATTCTTGCAAGTTGCATGCTTTACTTTCCGCTGCTCATATACTCTTTGCATGCTTGCTTGATATGTATTGTGTATGTTGAAATTGTTCCCAAACTCCACTTAAACCGAAAAAGTTTAAAAACTGCAACTTTAGTACTAAGTGTCTAATCACCCCCCCCCCCTCTAGACACATCTTCTCAAGATCCCACACATACCCTCAGCCCCGAGGGTCAACAACTCCCTCCTCGTCATGGAGGCTACAGAGGCTTGCGGCGGCGGAACTCCCGATCTATTCTGTTCTCCGATTTTTTAGGGTATATGGACATATACAGGCGAAAGAAGTCGGTCAGGGGAGCCATGAGGGGCCCACGTGGGTGGGGGCGTGCCCAGGGGGCAGGCACGCCTTCCTGCCCCGTCGCCACCTCATTGCTTCCCTGACGTACACTCCAAGTCTCCTGGATTGCTTCCGTTCCAAAAATAACTCTCCGGAAGGTTTCATTCCGTTTGGACTCCGTTTGGTATTCCTTTTCTTCGAAACACTAAAATAGGCAAGAAAATAGCAATTTGGGTTGGGCCTCTCGTTAATAGGCTAGTCCCAAAAATAATATAAAAGTGTATAAAAAAGCCCATAAACATCCAAAACAGATAATATAATAGCATGGAACAATCAAAAATTATAGATACGTTGGAGACGTATCAGCATCCCCAAGCATAATTCATGCTCGTCCTCGAGTAGGTAAATGATAAAAATAGAATTTTTGATGTGGAATGCTACCTAACATATTTATCAATATAATCTTTATTGTGACGACAATATTCAGATCCATAAGATTCAAAACAAAAGTTTAATATTGACATGAAAACAATAATACTTCAAGCATACTAACAAAGCAATCATGTCTTCTCAAAATAACATGGCCAAAGCAAGCTATCTGTACAAAATCATATAGTCTGGCTATGCTCTATCTTCATCACACAAAATATTTAAATCATGCACAACCCTGATGACAAGCCAAGCAATTGTTTCATACTTTTGGTGTTCTCAAACCTTTTCAACTTTCATGCAATACATGAGTGTGAGCCATGGACATAGCACTATAGGTGGAATAGAATGGTGGTTGTGGAGAAGACAAAAAAGGAGAAGATAGTCTCACATCAACTAGGCGTATCAACGGGCTATGGAGATGCCCATTAATAGATATCAATGTGAGTGAGTAGGGATTGCCATGCAACGGATGCACTAGATCTATATGTGTATGAAAGCTCAAAAAGAAACTAAGTGGGTGTGCATCCAACTCGCTTGCTCACGAAGACCTAGGGCACTTTGAGGAAGCCCATCATTGGAATATACAAGCCAGGTTCTATAATGAAAATTCCCACTAGTATATGAAAGTGACAACATAGGAGACTCTCTATCATGAAGATTATGGTGCTACTTTGAAGCACAAGTGTGGTAAAAGGATAGTAGCATTGTCCCTTCTCTCTTTTTCTCTCATTTTTTTATTTGGCCTTTTCTATTTTTTTATACCCCCCCTTTTTTTTAGTCTGGAGTCTCATCCCGACTTGTGGGGGAATCATAGTCTCCATCATCCTTTCCTCACTGGGACAATGCTCTAATAATGATGATCATCACACTTTTATTTACTTGCAACTCAAGAATTACAACTCGATTCTTAGAATAAAATATGACTATATGAATGCCTCCGACGGTGTACCGGGATGTGCAATGACTCATGAGTGACATGTATGAAAGAATTATGAAAGGTGGCTTTCCCACAAATACGATGTCAACTACATGATCATGCAAAGAAATATGACAATGATGAAGCGTGTCATAATAAATGGTACGGTGGAAAGTTGCATGGCAATATATCTTGGACATATTGCAACACTCTACAGCGAGGAACCCTCACGTTTGCGTGAGATGGAGGTCACCATAGGACAACACCATAAATAAACTCATACCAACCAAGATCACGATTAGCCCACAGGACAAAACAAATCTACTCAAACATCATAGGATAACCATATATCGTTGGGAAATAGTATATGGAGTTGAGCACCATGTTTAAGTAGAGGTTACACCGATGGATAGAGGGGTAGAAAGTTGGTGTCGGTCATAGCAAGATTTTTGATCTACATCGTCGTCATGATCCTTGCCCCAGCGGCACTCCGGCGCCACCGAGAGAGAGGGGGAGAGAGAGCCCCTCCTTCTTCTTCCTTGGCCTCCCCCCTAGATGGGAGGAGAGTTCCCTCTCTGGTCCATGGCTTCCATGGTGGCGGAGGGGCGAGAGTCCCTCCGAGATTAGATCTATCCCTCTGTTCTCTTCTGTACCCCGTTTCTGTTTTCTGGCCCTTCACCATTTCTTAAATTTTTGGAGATCCGTAACTCCGATTGCGCTGAAATTTTTACAAGATTTTTTTAAATAAACTACCTTTCTTGCACCCGAAGAAGGGCCCCGACTGACTTACAGGGAGGGCACAAGACACCTAAGTGTACCAAGGGGTGCCCGGCGCGCCCTGGTGGGTTGTGGAGGCCGTGTGCCTCCGTTAGCGTTGATTCCACCTCCCAGAAATCACATATATTCCACCTCCATTAGCGTTGATTCCACCTCCCAGAACGGCCGGACTCTGGTTTTATTTCATCACGACGACCGGGGCGAAACTCCACACCTCTGCTCTGCAGTCCACCTCATCGCGCAGCGAGCACGCAGACGCCTGGCCGGAGATCTGGATGGACTTGACCTCGGGCTTCTTGGCCTCCTCCTTCGGTACGATGATAGTGAGAATGTTTTCCTCCATGGACTCCTTCACCTACTCCGCCTTGGTGTTCTCCGAAAGCCTGAACCTGCGCAGGAACTTGTCGCTGTTGTGCTCCACGCGGTGCCAGGTGTCCGTCTTCTCCTCCTGCTCCTTGTTCCGCTCGCCGCTGATGTGGAGGATGTTGTCGTCCTCCACCTCCACCTTCACCTCCTCCTTCTTCAGCCCCGGCAGGTCCGCCTTGAACACGTGTGCCTCATGCGTCTCCTTCAAATCGATCCGCGTGCCGACAAAGGCCGCCGTGTCAGAGGAGGTGCGCGGGACGAGGCTGCCGCTGCCGTCGGAGCCGAGGGAAGCCGTCGAAGGGATTCTAGAGGTCGGGGGATAAGGGGTCAAACATGTTGTTGCGACGGATTAGCGACATTGTCGGTGGGGATCTGAGCTACTAGTGGAAGGAATCGACGATTTAGCAGGTGTTGGAAGCGGGAGGGTGAGCGATTGATTTGGGAGGGATCGTTCCTTGATCAGTGCTTTGTTCAGACTTTCTTGGGTTTTTGTTGATCGGGACGGGGAAGAATTTATAGAGGGCTGGGTGTCGGTGAGAACGACACCTATGGGATCACGAGAATCCCTACTATGGTTAGCGGGGCGCGGGGTTGAAAGAAGAGTGGATCAAACAGATAGCACACGATTCGTTTATCCAGGTTCGGTCCGCATGGATGCGTAAAATCCTACTCCTGCTTTGGTGGATGTATATCTGTGTTCTTCAACTAGCTATGGGGCATGAAGAGCTCCAAAAAGCCGAATCCTTCTCCTGGTCGCCTCGGGCCTCCTTTTATAGGAAAAAGGGCTTGCCACAGTGGCACACGGGAGGTGGAAAGGGTACAGTGACGCAAGGTTATCCTTCGCATTACATGAAAAGGCGCATTTAATGCGTCTGCTTAGGTGTCCTTGCTTTATCGTGGGCGGGGGCGAAGCCCGACCCGTCCGTCGCCGCTCCTCCTCGCGTCGACACACGCCCTGGCCAGTGATGCCCGTGGTGCCATGTAGGCAGGCACGCAGCTGAGGTGGCGCGGTGGTGGTGTCTTCACGAAGATCTGCATGCCACCACGCAGGTGCCTGCCCAGTTGGTTGGGTCGGTAGCTGTATGCGAACGGCGGTGGAGACTTGGTTGGCGTGGGCCTGATGGTGGCCTGTAGACGTCCTCAGCAAGGGCCTTGCCGGGGCCCCGGCAAGGGTCTTGTCGCAGTGCCTGCCGTCGTCCCCGGCAAGGCGCTTGCCGGGGGTCTCGTGGTCTTCCTTGGCTGGTATCTTGCCAAGGGTCGTCGTCTTCTTAGTGCATATCTGATCTTGAGTGTTTCTTCACAAAGATCTGCATGCCACCATGGAGATGTCTCCCGAATCCTTGCCCCATTGGGGCACTGGACTCAAGGGTGATTAGCTCCGTAGGCGTGGGGCGAGTTGACGCGGCAAGGGTCTTGCCGGGGCTGCTAAAGCTGGTCCCGGCAAGGATCTTGCCGGAGGAGCCCCCCTCGTCCCTTGGCTCTTCGTGGTCCTGGCCTTGGCGTCGCTCCAGTTCCCTTGAGCTTCGGTCTTACCCTGGCTCACCTCCCTTGCCTTGCTTGGTATGGTCGTGGGTGCGGCTCTGACTGCCCGTGCACAGTTATAGGGGTACAAAAAGTGTAGCCCTCTTTTTGTACACCGACAGGAGCCCCCGGGCCTGGGCCATACATACGCGCAACGCGTTGTAGGGCTAGGCCCAAAAACGGTGCGCGGGCAGGCGGGGCGGTTTTTACCGCGGTAGGATTTTTCGCGCGCTGCGCTTCCCACGACTCGCGCGCGTGGCGCGGCGTGGGAGGTGGACGTGACATGGGCGGCATGCGTGGGGTTGGTCTCTGCACGCATGTGTCACGTTGCAGTTAATGAGAAGAAAAGGAGGCGGCCCGCACCTTCCCCGGAAAAGTGAATAGCCGCGGGCGCGCTGCTCACTTTGCCTTCCCCTCTTGCGCCTTTCCCCATCTCAGAATCGCCGCTTCTCTTTCCTTCCTCTCTAAGCTTTCGCCACCGTCTGTCGTCACAGTGTTCCCAACGCCCCTTGTTCTTCGCTCCTCTTGGTTGTTATGGCGCCTAAATCCAGCAAGGGCAAGGGAGGGGCCAAAGACGCTGGAGCGGTGGAGGTGCCGGAGAGTGCGTTGGCAGTGCAGCGGATGCAATCTGCCTTCTTTTCCCCTCGACGGTCGACGTACATGAGCTTCGGGCCTCCTTCAAGCCCCTGTGGGGGGTGAAGACGGGGGGAGAGAATTCGGGGCACCCGGCCACGCACGTCGTCGCCGCCAACTGCACTGAGGCCGGCCCAAATCAGTACCCCTTCTTCGTCGATTACTTATCCTGTGGCCTCTGTCCCCCATTTTCGGATTTCTTCAACGACGTCATGCATACCTACGGCTTCTATCTCTTGGATTTTACTCCAAATGCCGTGGCGTGCATGGCTCTTTTCGCGCACCTTTGTGAGGGCTTCGCCGGGGTGCATCCCAACGCGGCGCTTTTCCGCCATTACTTCTTCCCTCAGATCCAAACAGGGGGCGCCATCTCTGGTTGCATAGCCTGGATTCTGAAATCCAAGGGAGCGTACCCGAAGGGGGCCATGAAGGAGAGGTGGGAAGAATGGCGGGGTCGGTGGTGCTAGTTCTCCAGAAGAGCAGCTTTTCCGTGCCATGGGGGCCAATTTCCGAAAACACCAAGTGCTCTATTGTGCCCGTCTGGACAAGGTTAAGTCTAGGATGGCAACGGTGGACAAGGCGGAGGTGGACTTCAAGGCACGCGTTGTTGAGACGCAGACCTGGTTCCACCAGACTCGCGAGGAGCAGAGGGCCTTTCAGGAGGAATTGGCCAAGCGCAATGTAGAGCTCACCATGAAGATGGCTGACATCGAGAAGGCCCAGGAAAAGGCGGCGAACTTGGCTGCCACGGCCGAGGCCGCCCGGAACCAGCATCAAGCCGCATTGGATTCCCAGGAAGAGGACCTCACCGCGCGTGAGGCGAAACTTGCCGCAATGCTCCGCGACAAGGATGAGGAGCTCGAGGCCCTTGTCGTGCGACGGACTCGCGAGCTGGAGCAGAGGCACAAAGAGGCACTCGATGCCCAGGCTCTAGCCCATGCCGGCAAGGTGAAGGAGTTGGAGGTAGAGCGGGACGGGCTGAAGGAGCAGGCCCTCAAGCTGTCCAACGAGAAGAGCACGCTCAACAGCGCCTTGGTAGAGGCGCAAGGAGCGGTCATCAGCAGGACTGGGGAGCTCTCCGAAGCGCAAAACTCTGTCAGAGATCTCAAGCTGAAGCTGGAGAATCTCGAGAAGATGTTGCGGAGAGCAGGGCTCGGGAGGAGACCTTGACCAGGAGCCTGGGGAGGAGAAGCAGCTGCGGGCGAACGAGGCCACCTCCCACCAGGAATATGTGGCGGGCGAGAATAGATGGATCAGCCGTATGGAGGACGTCGCCAGCAGGGTTACCTCGCAGTTGGCCACCATGGGGAAGTCAAACGTGAGGTATGCCCCTGAGCGCAGCAGGACCGTCAACGCCAAGCTGACCCAGTTCTTCGAGGGCGTCCTTGGAGCCTTGGCTTATGTTCACTCCAGCAGAGCGGCCACGTTGGCCAAGGAGGCCCGGCGACTTTGCCGGGGGGCCATGACCAAGGTCCTCACCAAGATGGAGTACTGGAATCCCAACCTCGACTTCGAAGCCGCGATGGATAGCTTGCCGGATGGTACTGACCTCACGGTGCTCAAGGAGCGCATCAAGCCCATCAGCAGCAGCAGCATCGACGAAATCAAGAGGGTGGAAGGCCCGCGCTGGGATTAGGCATCCCATTCTTCACTGCCGCTGCAGGTTCACGACCAAGACAAATTTTATATTTAGTTAGAACTGCAGCAATGATGTGATGTAACATAACTTTTGCAGTACTCTTAATTTTCGTGCACGTTATTTCCCCGTTCAATTTCCCTTTGTATGTGTGCCCTACGTCGATTGGGTAGGTTCGCCGGCGCGGAAGCCCCAAGCGGCGTTTTTGGGGATGGATCCCCATGGGCCTGCCGGGTATGCGTGCTGCCGGGCGAGCCACCTTACCGTTCTGAACGCGACCGCTCGAACTATCGAGCTTGACTCGAGTCAGAATCAAGAGCGTTGTTGATCGCGGAAGGCTACTCTACCATTCTCGACGCAGCCGCTTGGGCTGTTGAGCGGACTCGAAACAGGGCAATTGTGTTGCCGATCGTGGGAGAGCCCCCTGGCGTGTAGGTTTCCCATACAAAGGTGTGACATCTCCAGGGGGAATAACGTCATATAAGAAAGATAAAACAAATCAGGGTTCAGTGCAACTTAGCTTCTGCTTGTAGTCGCTCGAGTGCTGATCTTTTGGCCTCCTTCCTTCTCCAAGAGCCACAAAGATGAAGGAGTGCTGGGCTAACTGCTAGAGCCGATTCTCACAACTGCGCCCCCTACCTGGCGCGCCAAAGATGTCGGTGAGAACGACACCTATGGGATCACGAGAATCCCTACTACAGTTAGCGGGGCGCGGGGTTGAAAGAAGAGCGGATCAAACAGATAGCACATGATTCGTTTATCCAGGTTCAGGCCGCATGGATGGGTAAAACCCTACTCCTGCTTTGGTGGATGTATATCTGTGTTCTTCAACTAGCTATGGGTCGTGAAGAGCCCCAAAAGGCCGGATCCTTCTCCTGGTCGCCTCGGGCCTCCTTTTATAGGAAAAAGGGGTTGCCACAGTGGCACACAGGAGGTGGAAAGGGTACAGTGACGCGAGGTTATCCTTCGCATTACATGACAAGGCGCATTTAATGCGTCTGCTTAGGTGTCCATGCTTTATCGGGGGCGGGGGCGAAGCCCGTCCCGTCCGTCACCGCTCCTCCTCGCATCGACACGTGCCCTGGCCAGTGATGCTCGTGGTGCCATGTAGGCAGGCAGGCAGCTCAGGTGGCGCGGTGGTGGTGTCTTCACGAAGATCTGCATGCCGCCACGCAGGTGCCTGCCCAGTTGGTTGGGTCGGCAGCTGTATGCGGCGGTGGAGACTTGGTTGGCGTGGGCCTGATGGTGGCCTATAGATGTCCTCGGAAAGGGCCTTGCCGGGGCCCCGGCAAGGGTCTTGTCGCGGCGCCTGCCATCGTCCCCGGCAAGGCGCTTGTCGGGGGTCTCATGGTCTTCCTTGGCTGGTATGTTGCCAAGGGTCGTCGTCTTCTTAGTGCATATCTGATCTTGAGTGTTTCTTCACAAAGATCTGCATGCCACCACGGAGACGTCTCCCGAATCCTTGCCCCATTGGGGCACTGGACTCAAGGGTGATTTGCTCCGTAGGCGTGGGGCGAGTTGCCGCGGCAAGGGTCTTGTCGGGGATGCTAAAGCTGGTCCCGACAAGGATCTTGCTGGGGGAGCCCGCCTCGTCCCTTGGCTCTTCGTGGTCCTGGCCTTGGCGTCGCTCCAGTTCCCTTGAGCTTCGGTCTTACCCTGGCTCACCTCCCTTGCCTTGCTTGGTGTGGTCGTGGGCGCGGCTCTGACTGCCCGTGCACAGTTATAGTGGTACAAAAAGTGTACCCCTCTTTTTGTACACCGACACTGGGGATGATACGGTGGATAAGAAGAAAGCACTTCTGGAGAATTCTATTGCCTTCCCGTGAAGACTCGAGGTCACTGGATTGTGTTCGTTGGTTGGGCCGGGATTGGTTTGGTTTGGTGTCATGCAGAAGACACCAGCAGCTTCTGGACTCTGCAGTAGATTTGCACTGCTCCTTTTTCTTTTTTTCAGAAAAAATGCATTGATACTTAGTATCGATAGGGTCTGTGGTTTACAAAGCAAAAAAAATCATAATCTCCAATGTCCGTGACTACATTTTGTTGCATCACTAACATACACTATCACTCTCCATTTCATGAAATCTTTAATAATTTTTGAAATTATGAACATTTTTTAAACTCATGAACTTTTTTGAAATTCATGAACACTTTTACAAATTTTCAGACATTTTCTAAAAGCAAAAAAACATACTATGCTATTTGCGAACTATAAAAAAATTGTGATCTTTTTTAAACTTTTTTAATTGGCAAATATTTCTAGAAACGTCGAACATTTAAAAAAATGGTGAGACAATTTTTGAAATTCAAAAACATTTTTTTGATTTAACAAACAATTTCTAAAATGCATGATCATTTTCTGAATCAGCAAGCATTTTATGAATGAATAAACTATTTTTAAGTCACAAAAAGTTGTTGGATTTTTAGAATATTTTTTCATTCATGAACATTTTTTGAATGGCGAATTTTTTTTTACATTTCAATAATATTCTTTAATACGCAAACTTTTTAAAAAACCATGAACATTTTTTGTACCCAAATATTTTTTTCAAAATTTTGAACATTTTTTGAATAAGCAAACATTTTTAAAATTATCCGAACATTTTTTGAATCCACAAACATTTTATGATTTATTAAATATTTTATTTCAAAATTGTCATTTAAAAATCAAAATAGAACAAACGAAAAAGAAAAAGAAAGAAAAAGTGAGAAACGAAATTTTAGAAACAACCTGCACGGATATGGGCCGGCCCAAACAGACGTGATACGTCTTCTCCCAGCGCAGAGTGTAGTATGGGAGGTCCCTATTCCATGGACTAGCCTAGGTGGGGGATTCCCCTATGTAAAACGTTTCTTATCACTACCGTAGGATGGTCCAAACGTGACACTATGATCCGAGACCCTTCGACGAAACTGTGTGCGATGCCATAACCGCAAATGATGGTGTAAAAAATCGTCAAAAAGGTGCAAAACGTTTACGATGATGGATGCATCAAACAGGGTTCAGATTTTAGTTGCGTATGCGATACAGGGCATACGGTTCAGTTCAATTAACTGTTTGGGATGAGGAGGAACAAAAGAAACGGGCAACCAGATAAAGGCGTGTGCAATATACAACATACGGTTCACTAGGATGAACTATGTGTGATTAGGCAACACAATGAAAACGGTTCAACTGAACAAGATGTGTGTGATACGCGCAAACAGGTCCGTAATCAGAAATGTGTGTGAAGACCAATAATAACAGATACGATTGCTTCTAATAAGCCGTGTGATTTGCTCTGTCTACTGTAGAATAACATATATATAACTAAAATAAACATCCAATTACATAAGTGATTATACAAATAATTCGCACACACCTCAATAAACAATTGCATGCATTTAAAGTAGGAGAAATGATCGTCTAGTCATCTACTTCTTGTGACACTCCCGCCACTGCTCTGTGGCTCGATCCCTCGTCTAGGGCAGGAAGAAGACACTTCCTCATGTCAACGATCCGCCTGTACATCTCGTAGCTTGTGTACGCGTCCATGGCCGCGTACTTGACATGTTGTTCGTCCAGTCTCTCATGCCACACACTGTGCCAGGCGTTCTTGTCCTTATTGCTCTCATTCTTCATCTTCATGTAGTAGGGGTCGATGATGGCCGGGGCGAGGTCAACCAGGGAGTTCAGTTTGTTTTTGTCGCTGCCCCAGACCTTGTAGTGGTACTGGATGTTGACAAGATTCGGGCATTTCAAGTCCGAATCCTTGAGCGCTTTTAGATCATTGGTGGTGTCCACCGTAGCGAAACTGTAGTCGGAGCTGTTGATAAACCTGGAGAAATGCTTGCAAGGCCTTGTGGTAAGGTGGTAGTGGTAGACGAGGACGTCATATCGCACGCACAACTGGGCGACGGCAACCTTCTGATCGTGCTCGGCATGACCGATGGTGCACTCGAGGTCGAAGCCAACCACTCGGTACTTGTCCTCGGCAAGGAACTGCTCCATAGTTTGGATGGAGCTCTCCATCAAGACTGGGTCGTTCGTGTACACCACCGAGAGGGCCTTCCCCCTCACGTGGGTGTCCACTACGTGATGCGTGGTGAACTGATGATACGTCTCCAACGTATCTATAATTTTTGATTATTCTATGTTGTTATATTATGAATCTTGGATGTTTTACAATCATTTATAGTCATTTTATATCATTTTTTGGTACTAACCTATTGACATAGTGCCAAATGTCATTTGCTATTTTTTCCATGTTTTTTACATCATAGAAAATCAATATCAAATGGAGTCCAAATGGCCCGAAACTTTACGGAGAATTTTTATGGGCCAAAAGGAACACAACGGGCCCTGACTGCGCCTAGGGGTGCCCCGAGGCGGGCACAACCCACCAGGGTGTGCCAGGAGGCCCAGGCGCGCCCTGGTGGGTTGTGCCCACCTCGGGTGCCCCCCGGACCGCCTCTTTGCTCTATAAATACCCCCAATATTCCAGAAACCCTAAAGGCATCGATGAAATATTCATCCAGCCGCCGCAGAGTCCAGAACCACCAGATCCAATCTAGACACCTTCTCGGATGGGGTTCACCACCTCCATTGGTGCCTCTTCGATGATGCGTGAGTAGTTCTTTGTAGACCTTCGGGTTTGTAGTTAGTAGCTAGATGGCTTTCTCTCTCTCCCTGGATTCTCAATACAATGGTCTCTTTGAGACCCATATGATGCAACTCTTTTTGCGGTGTGTTTATTGGGATTTGATGAACTTTGAGTTTATGATCAGATCTATCTTTTTATACCCATGAAAGTTATTTGAGTTTCTTTGATCTCTTATATGCATGATTGCTTATAGCCTCGTATTTCTTCTCCGATATTTGGGTTTTGTTTTGCCAACTTGATCTATTTATCTTACAATGGGAAGAGGTGCTTTGTAGTGGGTTCGATCTTACTGTGCTTGATCCCAGTGACAGAAAGAAAAATGACGCGTATGTATCGTTGCTACTAAGGATAAAATGATGGGGTCTATCCCTACATAGATAGATCTTGTCTACATCATGTCATCGTTCTTATTGCATTACTCCGTTTCTCCATGAACTTAATACACTAGATGCATGCTGGATAGCGGTCGATGTGTGGAGTAATAGTAGTAGATGCAGGCAGGAGTCGGTCTACTAATTTTGGACGTGATGCCTATATAATGATCATTGCCTAGATACCGTTAAAATTATTTGAAGTTCTATCAATTGTCCAACAGTAATTTGTTTACCCACCGCTTGCTATTTTTCTCGAGAGAAGCCATTAGTGAAACCTACGGCCCCCGGATCTTCGTTCTCATATATTTGCCTTTGCGATCTTCTTTCGTCTTGCATTTATTTTCAGATCTACTAAACCAAAAATGCAAAAATACCTTGCTGTAATTTTTCTTTATTTATTTTATTTGGCATTTGATTTATCAATCTACTACAAAATTATCTCACGTCTCACACTTCAGGCGCCGTACCCCGGAAGGGATTAACAACCATCTAACACGTCGGGTTGCGACGATTTGTTATCTGTGTGCAGGGGCTGTTTACGTTGTGTTTCTTGGTTCTCCTACTGGTTCGATAACCCTGGTTTCATATCTGAGGAAAATACCTACCGTCGCTGTGCTGCATCATCCCTTCCTCTTTGGGGAAATACCGACGTAGCTTCAAGCGACATCAAAAGGAATTGCTGGCGCCATTGCCGGGGAGGATCTTCAACATATACCAGGTTGCTAATCACAAATCCCATCTCCTCTCAATTTACATTATTTGCCATTTGCCTCTCGTTTTCCTCTCCCCCACTTCACAGAATTTGCCGTTTTATTCGCCTCTCTTTTTCCGTTCGCCGTTTTCTTGTTGGATCTATTTTTGTGTGCACTCTTGTTTGCGTACTCATGATGCCTCAAAGAAAATATTATGACCTTCCTTACCCAAATATCTTGCTTGAAATTGAGAAAAGTACAAAGGAATATATGACTACACACTTTGAGCATAATAAGTATTTTACTGAAGAACTTAAGGAGCACTCTGCTGTGCTTGATGCTATTACAAAACAACTTGATGATATCAGTAGAGAAGTTTGCAATCTCCAATCTAAGTATGCTTTTGCCGAAAGTTTGCTAGGAAAAATATCAGATGCACAAGCTACCTTAGTAAATCAAATGGCCGCTAAACCAATCTCGTTAGAAGGTAAAAGTGACGAAGATCTTAAAATGATTGGTGTTCCTTCTATTGATTCCTTATTTAGTAAAGTTAAGATTGATGAAAAAGGGACTGGAGAAGATTCAACTTTAGGTAGAAGGCATCCCAATATTTCGGAGGGTGAAAATCTTGTTGAGAAAATTGATGAAAGTGGGTTTGGAGATGTCAAAACTTTAACTAGTGTTGTGCCCACTCTTTTGGATTACAAAGACTTTAATTATGATAGTTGCTCTTTTATTGATTGTATTTCTTTTTTGCCATCCATGATAAATTCACCCCATGCTTATGAACAAAATAAGGCTTTTACTAAACATATTGTTGATGCTATGATGAAATCTCTTGAAGAAAAATTGGAATCAGAAGTTTCAATTCCTAGAAAATTGCTTGATGAATGGGAACCTACTATCAAAGTCAAGATAAAAAGTTATGAGTGTTTTGCTTTGTGTGACTTGGGTGCTAGTGTTTCTACAATTCCGAAATCTTTATGTGACGCGCTTGGTCTTACTAATCTTGAAGAATGTTCTTTGAATTTGCACTTGGCGAATTCTACTATTAAAAAGCCTATGGGAAGAATTAATGATGTTCTTATTCTTGCAAATAGGAATTATGTGCCCATAGATTTCATTGTTCTTGATATTGATTGCAATCCGTCTTGTCCAATTATTCTTGGTAAACCGTTTTTACGCATTATCGGTGCCGTGATTGATATGAAAGAAGGTAGTATTGAGTTCCAATTTCCTTTGAGGAAGGGTATGGAACACTTTCCTATAACTAGAATTAAGCCACCTTATGAATCAATCATTACGGCATCTTATGGATCTCGAACCAAAGATGAAAATACTTAGATCCTTGCTTTATCCCTAGCTAAGGGCGCAAAACTATAGCGCTTGTTGGGAGGCAACCCAATGAATAAATTTTATCTTTGCTTTTTGCTTTCTGTTCTTGAGTGTTAGAACAATTATGCTATTATTATGATTGTGTTTTTTGTGTTTTAATTAGTGTTTGTGCCAGGTAGAACCGATAGGATCTTCTTGGGTGATAGTTGTTTGATCTTGCTGAAAAAGACAGAAACATTGCGCTCACGAAAATAATTCTCATTTTTTATCGAAAAGTGTTTTTGCCCTGATTATTTTAGCAGAATATTAATATACAAATTGCATAGGTCTTCCTATTTATTTTAGAATTTTTGGAGTTCCAGAAGTTCTCGTCTAAGTCAGATTGCTACAGACAGTTCTGTTTTGACAGATTCTGTTTTCTTTGTGTTGTGTGCTTATTTTGATGGCTCTATGGTTTTCTTTGATGAGTTTTTGCCACAGAAAAGTTGGAATAAAGTAGATATAATACAAATACAAAATATGAATAGGTTTGATACAGTACTTATAGTAGTGGTTTGCTTTCTTATACTAACGGATCTCATGAAGGTTTTGTTGAGTTTTGTGTCATTTAAGTTTTCAAGTTTTGGGTTATCTTACAATGGATAAAGGAAGGATAGAAGAGCCTAAGCTTGGGGATGCCTCGGCATCACAAGCTATTATCCAGAAATGATCAACCAAGTAAACTTGGGGATGCCCCGAGTGCCATCCCCTCTTTCTTCTAACGACCATCGGTATTTTACTCGAAATATATTTTTATTCATCACATGATATGTGTTTTGCTTGGAGCGTCTTGTATGATATGAATATTTGCTTGTTTTATTTTGTGTTTTAAGTCATCAATCCTTGATGGACACACCTATTTGAGAGAGCCGAAATTATGTCATGACTTGTTAGAATTGCTCTCTATGCTTCACTTAAATTTTTATGAGCAATGGACTTGCTCTAGTGCTTCACTTATATCTTTTTGAGCACGGTGTGCTTTAGTATTTTTGAAGAAATGCTCTATTTATTCACTTAGATTTATTTGAGAGTTAGTAAAATTTTCAAGAAATTCTCTCTTGCTTCACTTAAATTAATTTGAGAGAAAGAAAAAATTTATGTTCATGATCTTCACTTATATTTGTTTGAGCTTATGAAAAGCAACACATCAAAATTAGTCCCAAAGTGATAGATATCCAAGAAGGATATAATAAAAACTTTCATGAAGATCATTGGACAAAATAAACTTGATTCTTAGTAATAGTTTTGAGATACGATGATGTGATATGTGAGTTATGTTGGTGAGTAATTATGCTTTAGTAAGAATATTGGTGTTAAGGTTTGTGATTCCCTATGCAAGTACGAAAGTCAATAGTCATGCAATGAAATTATATCCTACTTGTGGTGCATTATTCCGTGTTATTTATGCTTAATGCTTGCTTATGAGATTATCTGTTTCTTGGTTGGTCGCTTCTCAATCTTTTGCTAGCCTTCATTTTGCACTAAGTATGATCTCTACTTGTGCATCCAAAACCCTTAAACCAGTTTTGCCACATGAGTCCACTATATCTACCTATATGAGGTGTTCTTTTGCCGTTCTAAGCAAATTTGTATGTGCCATCTCTAATTTTCAAAATAAACTTCTCTTTTGTGTGTTTGTTTTGCTCGCGAGCGGTGAGGGGTGGCTAATATTTTCCATGCTAGATGTGTTATTCTCACGATGAGTGTTTATTCACTTGTCATTGCACGAGAGTAAGGCAAAGGTATTAGGGATGCCCAGTCCTGAAATGCCAAAAAATGAATTTACTTTATGTTGTCAAATAATAAATTCCTTGGAAAGTGTTGGTATGGAGGGCAACCGTGGATACGACTAGCCATGGAAAGTGAAAGTATGGTGGAAAAAGGAATAAACTTTATTTTCTGTTTGGGAACCGCCTATGATATATCTAGCATGGAAAGTGTTGGGAACTCTAAGTCGTTTTCATTGGTGGGATGGATACACCTCCCAAAATGTTTTCATCTCTAAGTTTTTCGCTTTGAGCTCTGGCACCTCTACAAATCCCTACTTCCCTCTGTGCAGGACCTTTATTTTACTTAATGCAATTTTTATTTTTATTCTCCATCTACTCTTATAAAAGCACCAACTAGGAGGCAATATGATCGTACTTAAGTATTGGGTGTAGCTAATATTCGAGTGTGTTTCATGAATGGGCCAATGGTTGAGCATGATGGGCAAGGGATAACTTATTTTAGCGTTGATATTTTGAAAGACATGGTTGCTTGTTGATATGCTTGAGTATCTAAATTATCATGTCAAAATTAGACTATTGCTTTGAACAACTAAAAGTAAAAATGTCCATGCTATAAAGAAAAGAATATGATATGACATGTTAGGCACCATTCCACATCAAAAAATTTGTTTTATCACTTACCTACTCGAGGACGAGTAGGAGTTAAGCTTGGGGATGCTAATCCATCTCCAACGTATCTATCTATAATTTTTTATTGTTCCATGCTATTATATTATCGATCTTGGATGTTTCACAATCATTTATAGTCATTTCATATCATTTTTGGCACTAACCTGTTGACATAGTGCCAAGTGCAAGTTGCTGTTTTTCCATGTTTTTTACATCACACAAAATCAATATCAGACGGAGTCCAAATGCCCCGAAATTTTACGGAGAATTTTTATGGGCCAAAAGGAACACAGCGGGCCCTGGCTGCGCCTAGGGGGTGCCCCGAGGCGGGCACAACCCACCAGGAGGCCTAGGCGCGCCCTGGTGGGTTGTGCCCCCGGACCGCCTCTTTGCTCTATAAATACCCCAATATTCCAGAAACCCTAAAGGCATCGACGGAATATTCATCCAGCCGCCACAGAGTCCAGAACCGTCAGATCCAATCTAGACACCATCTCGGATGGGGTTCACGACCTCCATTGGTGCCTCTCCGATGATGCGTGAATAGTTCTTCATAGACCTCCGGGTCCGTAGTTAGTAGCTAGATGGCTTTCTCTCTCTCTGGATTCTCAATACAATGGTCTCTTGGAGATCCATATGATGTAACTCTTTTTGCGGTGTGTTTGTTGGGATCTGATGAACTTTGATTTTATGATCAGATCTATCTTTTTTATATCCATGAAAGTTATTTGAGTTTCTTTGATCTCTCATATGCATGATTGCTTATAGCCTCGTATTTCTTCTCCGATATTTGGGCGTTATTTGGCCAACTTGATCTATTTATCTTGCAATGGGAAGAGGTGCTTTGTAGTGGGTTCGATCTTACGGTGCTTTATCGAGTGACAGAAAGGGAAACGACACGTATGTATCGTTGCTACTAAGGATAAAATGATGGGGTTTATCTCTACATAGATAGATCTTGTCTACATCATGTCATCGTTCTTATTGCATTACTCCGTTTCTCCATGAACTTAATACACTAGATGCATGCTGGATAGCGGTCGAGGTGTGGAGTAATAGTAGTAGATGCAGGCAGGAGTCGGTCTACTAATCTTGGATGTGATGCCTATATAATGATCATTGCCTGGATATCGTCATAATTATTTGAAGTTCTATAAATTGCCCGACAATAATTTGTTTACCCACCGCTTGCAATTTTTCTCGAGAGAAGCCACTAGTGAAACCTACGGCCCCGGGTCTTGTTTCTCATATATTTTCCTTTGCGATCTACTTTTCTCTTGCATTTATTTTTAGATCTATTAAACCAAAAATACAAAAATACCTTACTGCAATTTTTATTTATGTATTTATTTTATTTTGCGTTCGATCTATCAATTTACTACAAAATTATCTCACGTCCGTTTGCCACTTCAGGCACCGTACCCCGAAAGGGATTGACAACCCCTTTAACACGTCGGGTTGCGAGGATTTGTTATCTGTGTGCAGGGGCTGTTTACATTGTGTTGCTTGGTTCTCCTGCTGGTTCGACAACCTTGGTTTCATATCTGAGGGAAATACCTACCGTCGTTGTGCTGCATCATCCCTTCCTCTTTGGGGAAATACCGACGTAGCTTCAAGCGACATCAACTGCCCGCCGTTGTCGTCGTCGACCGCTGGGAGCGCCATTGGAGCCACAGGGAGTGCCATTGGAACCGCTGGATGTCCTCTCTGTATGTGTCGTCGTGGGTGTGCTTATTGTGTTGTGTGATGCGAGAGATATAAGGTAAATGGTCGCAGGAATTAATGGGAGTCGGGCGGCCTGGATTCTCTGCGCGTCCGCATGGCAGTTTTTGCAGTGGGTAACTGCATCCTCGTGCCGCGCCCGGCGCAACCGCATGCACACGAACGTGCGTGATCGTGCGCCGACTCCAAACACTATCAGCGCACGTGGAGGGACGAGGGCAGAGCACTCTGAGGGACACGAGAGCAGAGCGCGCGCGGCGGGACGCGAGCAGAGCATGTCGCGGCCGCCTGAACCGCAAGCAACCACATACATAGAGCAGTTGAACATGCAGGAAATGGCCGCCTACAAGCCGGCCGACAGTTGCATCGCTGCTTAGAGAGCGGTCGTGTGCTACCACCTCCGTCTAGTATACAACCCCCTTTATATTCTGTGTCATACTTTACCCTCAAACTTAAACAACAAAATGTTAATGCATGTTATAAAAATTATATAATTGGAAACTATGTTCATATAAGAATCCAACTATATAATCTTTGGCAACATGCATTCGTATTTTATTAGTTAAATCATACTTATAAACCAGGACGAGTGTATAGTAGGTAATTAAATTGCAAACATTTTTTTATTAACCGTATGTGTACGTGGCCTTTCGTCCTCGTCTCGCACGTCTTGTCACCCCGCTGCCGCAGACGGCATAAAGCGCAAGCTTGCGCAGCGCACTGGGGCGTTCTTTTGGCCAAACGGTGGCGCCAATGAATCGTCGGTGAGCCCGTTCCCGCGCAACCTCACAGGTTCCCGCGAAAGCTTCTCACCCGACTCGGTGAAATCCCTCAAAATCCCAATGCTTACCGACCTGCTATAAAAACCCTCACGGCCGGCGAGTCCCACATCGCATTTTCCCCTCCCTCCCTGTAGCTTATGTCGTCTGCTTCTCCCACAATTGCCAACGGCAACGTTCCGTCGTCGTCGCTCAGCCACTCCATCGTCATCAGAGGACAGCTACAGCTAGGAGGCAACACTATGGCGGCGGCGCAGTCCCTGGCATAGTGTAGTGCGTGTGGCGTCCCTATTGGGTGTGCGCGGAACACCCACCACATGCTCCGCCACCGCTGCCCGTCGGCAGCGGTTGCCAGCCGCCGTTGTCGCCACACCACCGTCGAAAGCTAGGGCCATCGCCCGCTCCGCCACCACGGCCCGAAGGCGGGAGGTGGCCGTTGTGGCTGCCACCCCACTACCGACCACCATGGCCATCACCCGCTCTGCCACCGCGGCCCAAAGGCGGGAGGTGCTGGTCATGGCCACCACCCCATCGTCGGCCGCCGTGGCCGCCAACCCACCGTCGACCGCCAGGATCATCACCCGCTCCGCCACCGCAGCCTGAAGGCGGGAGGCGGAGGTGGATGCCCGCACGTGCGTCAGCGACCTTGCGCGTTACACCAAGTTCCTACGAGAGGAGGAGGAGCGCCTCGTCGAGCACGCAAAGAGCCTTACCGCCGCCGTGGCCGCGGCACACGTCACCTCAGAGGCGAGGAATCAGGAGATCTACGAGGAGAACCACCACTGCGAGAGGGGTCGTCTGGAGCAGCAGAGGGCGTTTGAGGTGAGCGTCATTGAAGCTGCAACAGCGGCAGGCACCGTATTGCGGTTGCCCAGCTCGTCGGTAGGCTCCTCCTCCTCCTCCGCCTCTTACTGAGCGTGCTCAGCAGAGGAGAGGCATCCGGAAGTAGTACGAAGCCCCTCCGCAGTAGTAGTAGTATTTAGGGGCTATTTTGTTCAGTTCATCTGACTATATATGTAATGGAACTGTACAACGTACTTAAAATTAGCTAGTATATATAGTTGAACTAGCTATTTCAGTACGTGGTTGGCAACAATTGGGGAAAATTTTGGTCGGTTCAGCTGTCGAGTTGAGCTGTTTGTATAAATTAAGAACGACTGCTTAATCTATGAATGAAATCTATGCTTAATTATTGAATTTTAGTTGCAAGAATTAGATACTACTGTTGATTTTTAGCTTCATATTTTGACAAATCCCAGTGTTCCAAGGTTGACAAATGGCAATGTTACTAGATCAACAAATGTCAATCTTTCCAGTTTGACAAATTGCAACATACCCAATATGACAGATGCAAATCTTACCAAATTATTTGTAAGTGGTTGCACACGGGTCATCCAAAAGAACCGTTTGCGTTGAAGAGATGCACAAATCCTGCTCTCACATTGCATACATTGGTCTATCTAAAACGTTTGCGATCAAGAGCCGCAAAATTCCTGCTCAACACATTTTCCCTTGGCTTCCTGGGGAAGCTCCCGGTTTGCATACGGGTGTTCTAACTAAAACGTTTGCAACGAGTGTTTTATATTTAAAAACCATTGACGTTTTTTTCAAAAGAAAGTCGTTTGATAAGTCTCTACATTAAGAGAGAAAATCACAAGTTCGCTCAAACCATATCTTTCATTCATTCATACTGCGAATTTATATTCATATGATCGAGATACAATATTAAACCCAAGAAAAAACTATTTCTGCCGGCGGCGGAGGCGGCGTGCCACGCCGTCGTTGCCGTTGTCGTCCTCTGGGACGCCATTGTTGAAGTCTACAATGCAGCACAGAATGTTCTTCACTTGTAAATCAAACATCATGTCGTCCCGTGATCGACGGGCGGGTCACGGAAGGACGGCAGGTGGCGGCGCTGAGAGGTAGCGTTCGACGGTGGCGTCCCATGCCGCTGAGGGGGGCACATGCACGGAGAGGAAGGCGGGCGGCCATGAAAGTCAAAGGGCACGCTTCCTAGTGAGCCTGCGCAGCGTACAACTCGCACGCTTCCCGGTGAGCCTGCGCATTCGAGGACAGCTTGCACGCCTCTCGGTCAGCCTGCACACCGGACTACGCTCGCACACCTCTCGTTCAGTCAAGGTTAAGCAGCTGTCCACTCGGCACCTCCTACAGCCATTAAAACCAAGACACGTGGCGTCACATGAATGGTTGATGGAACACACACGGTTTGAATTATACAAACGTTTGAGATATTAAAGTGGCAGCTATTTTTTCAAAATGCCTTTGTTGGCTGTCATTGTTCGAGTGTGCCTTCTCTCAAAATGGACAAGGAAAATACCACAGCATGTCGGGTGCCATTCCATGATAGCATGCCAAGTTTCATGAATTTCAGACGACTTTTAAATTTACTAGAATTTAAAAATAAAGTATCTCAACGTTTTGCCAGCAATCAACGGTGCTCTGGTGTTTGGAGTTCATTCTCATTTCTTGCATGGGACCTAAGCATGCACCCAAGGACACAAATTTTATTTTCCAACCAATTTATATGCACTGGAGCATGTGCATGTAGTTCAAATTTGAATTGTGCACATAAATGCATTAAAAACTCAGTTAATGCATAAAAATGTCCAAACGAACCCCGAAAAGTCACAAAAATTGACACAACACTCCTGTTGTTCTATGTTGACACGAGAAAATTTTGAAAGCAATAAGAGGCAATGGATATCATTTCGTACCCAAAGGTGGGACGTTCCCTACCGAAACCATCATGCTTGTTGTGAGAAGCTCTTTGTGAGAAGCATATACCTAAACCTGCCCCAAATGGGACAAATCATTTACCACAGCATGTTGATGCCGCTCCATGATAGCATGCCAAGTTTCATGAATTGCAGACGAGTTTTGGATTTACTAGAATTTTAAAACCAGCTATCTCAATGTTTTGCTGGCAATCAGCGGTGCTCTGGTGTTTGAAATTCATTCCCATTTCTTGCATAGGACCTAAGCATGCACCCAAGGAAAAATATTTGTTTTTTCAACCAATTTATATGCACTGGAGCATGTGCATGTAGTTCAAATTTGAATTATGCACATAAATGCATTGAAAACTCAGTTAATGCATAAAAATGTCCAAACGAACCACGAAAAATCACAAAAATTGAGACAACACTCCTGTTGTTCTATATTGACATGAGAAATTTTTTGAAAGCAATAAGAGGCAATGGATATTGTTTCGTCCCCAAAGGTGGGACGTTCCCTACCGAAACCACCATGCTTGTTGTGAGAAGCTCTGGATTGTGAGAAGCATATACCCAAACCTGCCCCAAATGGGACAAAAAATTTACCATGGCATGTTGATGCCGCTCCATGATAGCATGCCAAGTTTCATGGACATCAGACGAGTTTTGGATTTACTAGAATTTAAAAACCAGGTATCTCAATGTTTTGCTGGCAATCAACGGTGCCCTGGTGTTTGAAATTCATTCCCATTTCTTGCATGGGACCTAAGCATGCACCCAAGGACACATATTTGATTTTTTCTACCAATTTATATGCACTGGAGCATGTGCATGTAGTTCAAATTTGAATTATGCACATAAATGCATTGAAAACTTAGTTAATGCATAAAAATGTCCAAATGAACCCCGAAAAATCACAAAAATTGACACAACACTCCTGTTGTTCTATGTTGACATGAGAAAGTTTTTTAAAGCAATAAGAGGCAATGGATATCGTTTCGTCCCCAAAGGTGGGACGTTCCCTACCGAAACCATCATGATTGCTGTGAGAAGCTCTGGTTTGTGAGAAGACTATACCCAAACTTGTCCCAAATGGGAGAAAAAATGTACCACAACATGTTGATGCCGCTCCATGATAGCATGCCAAGTTTCATGAATTTCAGACGAGTTTTGGATTTACCAGAATTTAAAAATAGGTATCTCAATGTTTTGTCGGCAATCAACGGTGCCCTAGTGTTTGAAATTCATTCCCATTTCTTGCATGGGACCTAAGCATGCACCCAAGGACACATATTTGATTTTTCAACCAATTTATGTGCATTGGAGCATGTGCATGTAGTTCAAATTTGAATCATGCATATAAATGCATTGAAAACTCAGTTGATGCATAAAAATGTCCAAACGAACCCCAAAAAATTACAAAAATTGACACAACACTCCTGTTGTTCTATGTGGACACGGAACATTTTTCGAAAGCAATAAGAGGCAATGGATATCATTTCGTCCCCAAAGCTGGGACGTTCCCTACCGAAACCATCATGCTTGTTGTGAGAAGCTCTGGTTTGTGAGAAGCATATACCCAAACCTACCAAAAATGGGAAAAAAATTTACCACGGCATGTTGATGCCGCTCCATGATAGCATGCCAAGTTTCATGAATTTCAGACGAGTTTTGGATTTACTAGAATTTAAAAACAAGGTATCTCAATGTGTGCGGCCAAGTGACGGTGGTAGGGTGCTTGACATTCATTCCCATTTCTTCCATGGGACCTAAGCATGCAACCAAGAACACATATTTGAATTTTCAACCAATTTATATGCATTAGAGCATGTGCATGTAGTTCAAATTTGAATAATGCACATGAATGCATTGAAAAGTCAGTTAATGCATAAAAATGTCCAAACGAACCCCAAAAATCACAAAAATTGACACAACACTCCTGTTGTTCTATGTTGACACGAGATTTTTTTTGAGAGCAATAAGATGCAATGGATATCGTTCCGTCCCCAAATGTGGGACGCTCCCTATCAAAACCATCATGCTTGTTGTGAGAAACTTTGGTTTGTGAGAAGCATCTACCCAAACCTGCCCCAAATGGGACAAAAAATTTACCACGACATGTTGATGCCGCTCCACGACAGCATGCCAAGTTTCATGAATTTTAGACGAGCTTTGGATTTACTAGAATTTAAAAACCAGGCATCTCAATGTTTGTGGCCGAGTGACGGTGGCAGGGTGTTTGACATTCATTCCTATTTCTTGCATGTGACCTAAACAGGCAACCAAGGACACATATTTGAATTCTCAACTAATTTATATGCATTAGAGCATGTGCCTGTAGTTCAAATTTGAATTATGCACATGAATGCATAGAAAACTCAGTTAATGTATAAAAATGTCCAAGTGAACCCCGAAAAATCCCAAAAATTGACACAACACTCCTGTTATTCTATGTTGACACTAGGAGAAAATTTGAAATCTTGAAGAGGCAACGAATATCGTTTTGTCCAGAAAGGTGAAACGTTCCCTACCAAAACCATCACATTTGTTGTGAGAAGCTCTGGTTTATGAGAAGCTTATACCCAAACCTGCCCCAAATGCGACAAAAATTTTACCACTGCATGTTGATGTCGGTCCATGATAGCATGCCAAGTTTCATGAATTCTAGACAAATTTTGGATTTACTAGAATTACAAAAGCAAGTACGTCGACGTTTGCCTGAGAGCCACGGTGTTGTGGTGTTCGAATTTCATCCCCATTTCCTGCATGGGACATAAGCATAAACCCATGGACACATATATGATTTTACAACCCATGTTGGTGCACCGGAGCATGTGCATGTAGTTTAATTTTGAATTGTTCACCAGAAATGGCTAGAAAACCAATTTAATGTATAAAATGTTCAAACAAACCCTGAATAATTCCAATTCTTTTATGACACACATATAGTTGCATGTTCACTCCAGATAAAAGGTCTAGCAATTCAAACACCGTCCATTGCTGTTGTGACCCCATTATGTAATTCAAATCAAGATGCAAAATCAAGTAGATCGCACACAATTTATTATCACCAACCGTGTGAGATGCAGCAGAAAATATCCTGAAGCACCGTCGGTGTATACTATGCCTATGGCTTACGCGAGAAGGTGCGTCAGCTATAGTCCACAGCCGGCGTCTCAAGCACACTAGCTCGCTCCCCAAATATCATTTCACTATTCAATCGTCATCGGTGAAAGATGGGCACGTGGACCCGCGTCGTGAGGGCAAGTTTGGTGGCCCACTCCAGCGAGAGCGCAGCCGCAGCCGCCATACGCGTGCTAACAAGGTGCATGAGCGCGGCCGCAGTCTGCGACCGGGCGGCCAAGACAGCCCAAACGGCCGTTGTTGCATCTCAGGTGGCGGCAGCAACATCTGCCTTGGGGATAGCAACTAGCGAGAGCGGCACAACAGCTATCCGTTCCGCAGCGGCGGCCTTAGCCCTGATGGAGGCCGCCCACAACCATGTCGAGGCCGCCCATGCCCATCTCGTGGCGGTCACCGCACAAATCGAACGAAACTTCTCCGACAAAGGTTGGCAACCCACGGCCGAAGAGTTGGCAATCGCCGAGAGCGTTCGAGCCGCCGTCCGTTCCTCCGCCACATACCTTGCGACGACGGAGCCCGTCCAAGTCCAGATCACGGCCGCCCACGCCTAGCTCGTGGCGGCCTTTTCCAAAGAGATGGTGGATGCGGATGGCGAGAAGCTTGTCGAGTATGGTGCGATGGATGCCATGGAGCCCCTTCCCTAGGAGACCGTCAGGCGCGAGCTGGACATGGAGGTGGCGGCGAAGATCGACGAGCACCAGTCGTAGTACTAGTACTCTTTGTTTTGTTTAATTAAGAGCGCCGGTCTTTAATTTGTTAGAGTAATGTTTAGGTCAGTTAGCTCTGTTTAATTGCTGAACTTGCTTGATTAAGAAGTGTGGGTGTGATGTAGTCTCCTTTGTGTACCCAAATTATGCAATGACGTGGATGACCACAGTAACCATGGAAATTCGAACCAAAATTTCTGGCGTTCAAACTCATCACACACGGGTTAAGCAATATGAATCGTTTGTGACGTTCACATATCGTACACAATTCTGAATAAGGGATCGTGTCTGGTGACACTTTGCGCGCCAGCTTTTTCGCTGAAGCGATTCCAAATTTTCGGCTTCCGCGGAAATATCTACCTCCCCGCCCCCTCCCCCTTACCAAAAGCCACATTTCCCCTATTTACGCCTTCCTTTCCAAGTAGAAACCTTCACTCCTTGCTTGCAGCCCCGCCTCCTCGCCGACGACCCTCCTTCACGCTGCTCGGTCTCGTCTATCCAGGCAGGTAATCCACACCGACCCCCATCCTCCTCCTCCTTCCACATCCCACATGCCCAAACCGCCGGCGCGAGCGCGACACCTTCCACCCAAATCACCGACCCCTCCACCAAATAAGCGCCGCCCTAAGCCATGGTGCACGCAGTATAGCCAGGATCTCAAAGAGCATTTGGCAGCGGAGAAGCAAATCGCGGCCGCACGCGCGGATGAGGTCGCGATTGCTGCCATTCATGCCGACCCCCAGATCTTGGAGGAGCACCTTGCCATTTGCTATCTACGCCAGTTAAGCATGCTTGGTTTACCCGTTGCGTGTGCTGCTCCTGCCTTTCCTTAAAAAATTCTAGTGAATTGTGCTATCTAATTTTACCATGCAATCTGTTGCTCTAGTGTATATGTTCTATATGTCGTGATGTGTGGTGCTCACTTATTAACTGTTTTGTTAATTAGTTGTCGTCTTCAGTTAACTATTTGGTTCAATTATGCAAATATGATGTTCAATTCTTCATACTGCAATTTTGTATTGTCTTCCATGTGAGAAATAAATCGAATTTATCTTTACAAAATACATGAGAAACGAATACAATTGCTATATTTCCAAGTTGTCAAGCATGCTTGGCTTCGTTATACATTGTGTAATGTGGTGCTCAGTTAATGTTTGGTTCATTTGTGTTGTGGTGGTTAGTTAACTGTTTGGTTCAATTCTGCAATGCGATGTTCAATAGTTGTGGGTGCATTCTGTTATTGTATACCATGTGAGGAATAAATTGAATTTGGCTTTAGTAAATACATGAGAAACAAATACAATTGCTATATTTCCAAGTTGTTAAGCATGCTTGGTTTGGTTAACCGTCCGATCTTCTATTAGGAGTATGTTATATTGTGCAGTGTGGTGCTCAATTAATGTTTGGTTCATTTGTTGTGGTGTTTAATTGACTGCTTGGTTCAATTCTGCAATGCGATGTCCAATTGTCGTGGGTAGAATTTTGTATTGTTGTGCATGTGAGAAATAAATCGAATTTGGCTGCACTTAATACATGAAAAACCTGTAAAAGTGCTACATTTCCTAGTTCTTAATCACGCTTGGTTTGGATAAATGTGTTTTCCATGTGTGTTGAATTTATCTGATGAATCTGCAATGTGCTTATTTTTCATCAACATATTTTACTGATAGCATGCGAACCCTTACTTAACCTGATGACTAACTACCTTATATGTGTTGCAGGGAAACAATGAGAAGCAATGAGGTATACAATCGAGGGTAGCACGTGCATGGTCTGTTGTCTAATATCACATCATTGTGCAATTGCAGGAACCATTAACAATTTGGTCTTGCACATGTAGGTCCTGCTGTCAGAGGTTTTGACCCATTGTTCGACCCTTTTTGCATATGGGGAAATGAGTTGTCCATGAATATCATTCAAATTAGGAAACTCAGAAAGATTGTTAGGATAAAGAAATTAGCAACAAAAAACAACAAAATCTTTGTCTGCACAATGAAGAAGACATTAGTTCACTACAAGATGGTACTAACTATTATACCTTGCCTTTTTTTATTCATTTGCCCCATTTTCAATATAGAGAAGATATTTATGCACATCCTTGTTTTAAGGCCTTTCCAAAGCAGGTCACTGATGATTACCTCTCAAACCACCTCTATGGTCAGGAGGCTAAGAAGGTTTTCATACAACACCCACGGTTCAATATTGAAGTGTTCCTGAAGAGGATGAAGGACGGACAGTCAATCATCCACAGGCACTGGCCTAAAGTTGCAAAAACCTTCAACATGAATGAAGGCTCAATATTCGCCTTCCGCTTCAGCAGTTTTCTAGATGAGATGCATCTGTCTATATACCATCTATGATGCTAATTTCGAAAGGTTCTACATGTTGCATGTGAAAATTGGTGCTGGTGCAGTTGTGTAATGCGGTAGCTGAGTGCTGAAACTATATCATGTTGTACTCTGATGTATTTCAATTATGAAATTCTGCTTCCTTAATATGGAAATGAAATATATTATGTGCTTAATATGAATGTCAATTAGATTAATAAATGGATTATTAATAATAGGGCAATTAGCCTGCTAATGGTGAATTAGCCTGATAATTGGGTTTTGCTATTGCAAACGGTTATTAAAAAAATACTGTGGGCGATGACCTCAGGGAACGCACACAGTTTCTAGGAATAAACCGTGTTGGATCAATCTCCACTCGCACACGACATCCTCTTGAAAACTGTTTGCTTTAGGCCACCTTGCGCAAACGTTTACCACATAAAATCTGTGTGTGATGGACAACCTTTGTCACACAGTTTCTTCTAAGGACCATGTGTGATGCATTCAATAATGCAAACAATAAAATTGTTAATATCGTGTGCAATGGCAACGCTATCACAAACGATTTAATGGGAAAAATTGTGCGTGATGTACCTGTGTGCGGAAATGTTTGCCTTGGAGCCACTGTGTGGGATGTACATACAAACGGAAACGTTTAGCGGGGACTGACTGTGTGGGATGTACTTGCGACCGAAAACAATTTCGTTTGTATAATTGTATCTTTTTAGCTCTACTGTACGTATTTCCGTATTTAAGCGCTCGCCGGTCGCACACGACCTTATTTTGCCGAGCGTGTATGCCAGGAGGGCATATCCCCGACGGTTTCCAGGTCGTGTGGGAAGGACCCACCCTATCACCGTCACTCACTAGGCGACGGTTCCAAATGCCGTCGCGGAAAGGGGTTAAAAACCGTTTGTATAGCACCGACGCGTACTAGTGTATCACTTATTTATAGGTGGCATTGGTGCATAATATTTTCCAACTTTGGGGCAAATTTTGTGACGTATCACCAGAAGCAATAGCCCATTTATTATTAGTTGTACTCCCTCCGTTCTTAAATATTTTTCTTTCTAGAGATTTCAACAAGTGGCTACATACGGAGCAAAATAAGTGAATCTACACTCTAAAATATGTCTATATACATCCGTATGTGATACTTCATTTGAAATCTTTAAGAAAGACAAATATTTAGGAACGGAGGGAGTAGATTTTAAAAAAATATGTCTAGCACTCATCCACTATAACACTAAACTCCCTAGTTTTAAAAAGACCATATTCAATTGAGGAAAAAAGATAAATTGGGTCACCCAGTTTTGACCGGGGCAGCAATCTCTCAAAGCTCTCTCTTCAATTCTTTTATACTACACACTATGTTTTATAAATTTTAAGGCCTCATAATTAATTAAGATATTCAATTTAGAATTGGGTAATCCAATTTTCACCAAGTCAATAATTTCTTAAGCTCTCCCGTTGAGTTCTTTTAATTCATTGTGTTTCCTAATTTTGAAACTTTTTCATTTAATTGAGGTATTCAATTTTAGATTTGGTTTACAATTTTCACCCGCTAACAACTTTTCAAATCAATCAGCAGCAAACAGTCTATAAAAACATATGAATCCCGCGCACCATCCTACCACCTAGAAAAAAGAAGCGCCACCATGTGATATTGTAGCACCAATATAGTATATGCAACCATCGACACAGAAATTTCCCCATATAAATATATGTACTTTAGCGGATAACAAGAATCACACCACGAAAAGCCCACCAAATCAACTCATTATAAATAAAAATAAAACACACTCTATCATCTCCCGCAGCCGTCAAACTACATTTTCTGCCAGTTTTAAAATATAAGGAGTATTAGTTTTTTAGAAAGTCAAATTTCTTTAACATGAATCTAAAAATACCGATTTGATATTATGGATTTTGATATATTTCTCTATAAATTTGATCAAACTTAAAAGGTTTGCCTTTTCAAAAAAGTAATACACCTTATATTTTAAAACAATGTGATTACCTTTATAAGAAAGCAAACAACGTCAACGCGTAGCAAAGCGCACTCAACCCTTCTAGTCTAGATGATAAGAAATAGGCCAACGCTAGGCGCTGGTTGACCAGTCGCCGCGCGTGCGTTGGACTAATGCAGATGCACCGTTCGAACTGGCGCAGTGTTCAAAATGTGTAGCTATTTGCAGCTTTGGCGACCGCTTAGCCACCACCAGGACTAGGACGCCATCAACATCATCGTTGCTGATCTCCGCGTGATGGCTCTTTACTTGGCGCCGCCGTTTCCTCCTCCACCACCCGAGCCAGATTAGCTTCTTCGTTACGGTGCTACCGCCTTTATCTTTTATTTTCAAGACTTGTTGAACTATGCCCTCAGCAGAACCCTCATGTACTCTTTGTTGTGGACTTTGTGCGTGTGTGTGTGGACTTATGTGGTACCTTGTGGCTATGGTGGTTTGTTTTATCTATAAAGCGGGGCAAAAGCCTTTATCAGTAATGGAAGCATCTTTCGAGGAGAGATTATAACTTTTTTTAGACAATCTCGCGAAGCTTTTATTTAACTTGTCACAATGTTTACAGGGACAAAAGATAGATCACCTGGGTTGCCTAACCACACACGGCGGCCAACACCAAGTGAGAGAGCATGCTTCGCTAGATTGTGAGCCTCGACATTCGAGCTCCTAAACTCATGGCTAAAAAAACAATTAACAAAATCCTTGGAATGATCTACGGTCTCCCTAATGATAGCTCCATATGCCGCTGCACTCATCTGCCCAATATCATCAATGACCACTTTGCAGTCCGAGGCCACTAAAATCATGTGCTCATACAGATCGTCCACCAGTGCTAGTGATTCCCGTACAGCCAAGGCTTCAAGCGTCGTAGCATCATCAATGCCATGAAAGGTAATCGTGGACGTGCCCATGAAAACTCCATGACGATCCCTGCACACCGCTGCAACCGCCCCAACCGGTCTGGTCCTCATGAGTGCATCATCAACATTAATCTTGCATGTTCCTTCTTGTGGTGGCACCCACTGGTTCAGGCGTGGCTGGGCCGCCCTAGGATTTCCCCGTGGTTTCGCTTGGACCTGGAGATCGTTGATAAAAGAGGCCACAAATGCGTTTGTTGCATGTGGTGTTTGGTGCAGCCCTTCATGGATCAGTTTCCTCCTGGAGCTCCAAATCGCCCACAAAGTGACTCCAAGTCTAGTGGATTCCGCATGTGATAATGTGTCTTTCATTGTGAACAGCCATGCTTTTGCACTTGGGTTCTCGCAAGTGCCCATCTGGCTGACCAAGTGATCAGGTGCCAGGGCCCATACGCTCCTCGACATTGCACAGTCGAGCAAGGCATGTCTCCAAGAGTACGCCGCCCCACACATCTGGCACGCCGACGAGGTAGCCATATTGCGGTGGTGGAGTATATCATTTGTGGGTATAGACTCCCTTGCCAAACGCTACAAAAACACACGAATTTTATTCGGAACCTGGGTATGCAAGAGAGACGTCCAACTACTACTCTCCTCGATGCTGGAAGGACCCTCGGTGCCAGATAGCCAGTTCTCGCAGCTGAGCTTGGTGCATTAGATCGTACAATATGCCGATTGGACGGTAAAATTACCTCTCTTTTCTCTGCTCCATGCCCAAAAGTCATCCACTCTCCTTGTGTATAAAGGAATCTTGAGTATGGCCTCAGCATCAATACGTACGAATACAGTACGGACCAGCTCCTCTTTCCAAGTGGATGTTGTTTGGTCTATGAGTAAATGCACTCGGGTGGGAGGGTTGTGAACCAAAGATGCTATAGGCCTAGGAATATCATCCCTCTGCCGAGTAAGGCTTGTCTCATGGCTCAGGGAGGGGGGCGATGCGGGGGGCAATTGGCAGCACGGCCGCCGGGATCCCCGTGGGACCGCCGCCCATCTCCTCCGGCGATCGCCGGAAGGTGGGGGCCGGTTCTGGGCCCTAAACGAAGACGATGACGGCGAGGGAGACGAGGAGGCAGATGCGGCGGCGCCGCCGTCTCCTCCATCGGCGACTCCGTCGGACTTCATTTGCAATTGTTTGAGTGTTGGGTACGACGAAGACGAGGTGGCTTCAACCGTTGACATGATCCTTCCCGCAGATGATCCGGCGAGAATCGGGCTTCATGCGGGGGAGACGACAGAGATGGTGCGCTGAGTTGTTCACCGGCGAATGGCGGCGGCGGTGGTCCGGCCCTGGAAAGGTCCGTTGCCTAAGGTATGTCTTCCGAATTTGACCCTTTTTGATATGATTCATCTGGATTCATGGACTTTGTTCAAGAGACGTAAGAATGCAAGCCGGAAAAGTTCTCGATCGGCACGGGAGGTGACCGCGGCATCGGCGGTGGCGGCCACAGCGATCCAGATCCGAGCCGCTCGCCAGGAGCGTTTGAATTTGCTCCTAGGCCGAGATGGGCCGCATTCTGTTGGGCCGATGGGTAGTATTGGGCCGAGGTCTGGTGGGTATGAGGCCCAGACGGACTTGGTTCCAATCGATACTGAGGGGAGGGGCGCATGCACGTTTCGATCGTCTTCGCCTACTCCATCGCCGCGCCCTAGGGTTCCGCTGCGTCGAGTGCCGCGCCTGCGTACTGCCGGACCTGGCCGGGCTCACCGCATCCCTCCTCTCGGCGCGATGGCTGGTACTGGAGGCGCGCCTCCTCCCGGGAAGCGGCCGCCTCCGCCCAGCGGGGCTAGTCGGGCTACCGGGGCGTCGCCACCGGGCCAAGGCAATGGTCGGGGCGCGCTGCCGCCGGGCCAAGGCAATGGCCGGGGCGCCCTGCCGCCGGGCCAAGGCAATGGCCGGGGCACGCTTCTGGCGCCGGCGTCGGGTGCTACTCATGGTGGCGTGCCGCTCCCCAATGCCGCTGCGGGACGCGGGTCGGGTGGCCCGGCTGCGGCACACTTTGCTGGCGGGGCGCCCGTGGGGAGGCCACTACTAGAAAAAGGGCTATAGATGGGATTGACACTAATGGCGCACCAGACAAGTGGTGCGCCATTAGTATATACTAATGGCGCACCACCTTCTGATACGCCATTAGTGTTGAAACTACTAATGGCGCACCCGGCCTGGGGTGCGCCATTAGTGTCCTAAATTTTTTTTTTTTGAACTAGCGCGTCTGGCCAAACATACTAATGGCGCATCCTGGTACGGTGCGCCATTACTAGTTGTAACTAGTAATGGCGCACCAGTGACAGGGTGCGCCACTAATGATTTTTTTTAATTATATTTTTTATTCCTTTTGTTGGAAAACTACTAATGGCGCACTGTCCCAAAGTGCGCCATTACTAGTTCAAACTACTAATGGCGCACTGAGGCAGAGTGCGCCATTAGTATGATTTACTTTTTTCGCAAAACTACTAATGGCGCATCAGGCTCTGGTGCGCCATTAGTAACCTGGATTACTAATGGCGCATTTATGTCAGGTGCGCCATTAGTAAGTGGGCAGCAACAAGATATTTTGGGCAGCCTCTCCTACCCACACTCACTTTCTCCCCCACTTCATTCTCCACCTCCTCCTTGTCTCGGGTGCCTCCTCTCTTTCTCCTCATTTCCACCATAGATTCATTCAAATTAAGTGGTTAAATTACCTTGTTTTGATAGGTAAGTAAGGGGGAAGCTATATTTACGTTGTTCTTCCTACAACAATGTGCACATGCACTTTTTATGGCCTAGCTAGATCTATGTATGTTCGTGGTGTTGCATATGTTAGTGGTGTTGCATATGTGTTTGTGGTTGGAGGTGTACCGGTATTTGAAATGCGATAGTTGCCAATATTTTGCCGGAATGTTGATTCATTTCCGTTTCGGCGATAATTTTGGCATTAAGCATTCTTTTTGGTCCTATTTTTAGGGAAAGTCATGCCAAATTTTTTCTTGGTTCTAAAATATTGTTTTGCTCTACCCCGCAGGCAACCATGGTCCGCACGATGACCGAAGGCATCGTGAATAGGTTTTTGAGGTCCGCGAAGGCCGAGATGCTTCAAAAGAACGAGACGGAGATAAGATGTCCGTGTCGAAGATGCAAGCTGCAGAGCCTTATTGCGGACCCGGATTCCGGGCAGGTGCGGGACCACCTGCTCTTGCGTGGTTTCATGGATGGCTATCGGTGGCAAGGTGATGAAGATGACTACGAAGTCGTCCATGGGGGTCGGGCAAGAAATGAGGAAGGGCAGCAAGACAACCACCGCGGCTCGGGCGGGCGAGAAGACGAAGAATCCCCAGGAGATGATCATGACGGTGATGCTGTACACAGTCATGATGATGAGGAAGATGCCGGAGCAGACGACGGGCATGATCATGAAGATGATGATGCCGGCGGAGCAGACGACGGTGGACCATCGATGGGCTGGGTGCAGGACCCTTATATTCAAAAGCTGCTTCTCAAGCAGACGGATAACGCAAGAGCTGCCGCCCGAGAGAAAGCCAAGGTGGATCAACTTGAGTTAGACGCGGTTACTCCATTGTATGAAGGATGCAGGCCCGAGGATACCCGCCTGAAAGTAATGCTCATGGCTCTGGAGATGAAGGTAAAACACAAAATGACGGACGCATGCTTCGACGAGAACATGTCATTCTGGCACGAACGTCTTCCAAAGGGGAACAAGTGCCCGACCAGTTTGGAGGAGGCGAAGAAAATCGTGTGTCCTCTGGATTTACCACACGTGAAATACCATGTCTGCATGAACAATTGCATCATTTATCGGGGCGAGCACGCGGAGTCTACCATATGTCCGGTGTGCGGCGTCACTCGATACAAGAAGAGGAAGAAAGCTCCTCGAAAAGTGGTGTGGTACTTTTCGATCACTCCTCGTCTGCAGCGGTATTTCGCGGATCCTAAGGTAGCAAAGCTCCTGCGTTGGCACGCGGATAGGGAGGAGAAGAAGCGAGAAGATGACGCAAATGATCCGGAGATAGATAAAAAAGACAAGATGCTGAGTCACCCTAAGGATGCGAGCCAGTGGCAAGCGTTGAATTTTGAATACCCAGAATTTGGGAAGGATCCAAGGAACATCGTGCTGGGCGCGAGCACCGATGGAGTCAATCCGTTTGGCAGCCAGAGAAGCACACATAGCACCTGGCCTGTGTTTGTGTGGATGTACAACCTTCCCCCCTGGTTGTGCATGAAGAGGAAGTACATTCACATGAGTATGCTAATTGAAGGGCCGAAACAACCAGGGAACGACATCAATCTGTATCTGGGGCTGCTGAAGGAGGAGCTAGACACGCTGTGGAAAACGCCAGCCAATACGTGGGACGCCGCAGAGAAAGAATATTTCCCTATGAGAGCCGCACTGCTCACGACGGTGCACGACTATCTCGGTTATGGATATCTCGCGGGGCAGGTAGTCCACGGATTTTCTGGATGCGTACGGTGCATGGACGACACAACGTATCGCCAGCTAGATAGAGATCCCGGGTCTTCGAAAACCGTGTTCATGGGACATCGAAGGTGGCTTCGCGATGATGACCCGTGGAGGAAACGCAAGGATCTGTTCGATGGTGAAACCGAACCCCGAAAACGCCCGTGTACGAGGAGCGGCGAGGAAATAGACAAGCTGTTGAAAAATTGGAAAGACTGCCCACTGCCGGGAAAGAAGTAAAAGGCGCCAGAGCCGGGAAAGAAGCGAAAGGCGCCAGAGCCGCTACTGAAGGTATGGAAAACGAGGTCTGTTTTCTGGGACTTGCCGTACTGGAAGATCCACCGTGTGCCTCACAGCCTTGATGTCATGCATATCACGAAGAACGTGTGCGAGAGTCTGCTTAGTACCCTGCTCAACATGCCAGAGAGGACCAAAGATGGGCCGAAAGCAAGGGCAGACTTGAAATCAATGGGCATCAGGCAGGAGCTTCACGCTATATATGATGATGATGATGATGATGAGGCGAAGCAGGACACAGAATGTCGTCGCAAAGGCAAAAAGGCCAAGAAGACCGGAAATGACTACCCTCCCGCGTGCTTCACTCTAAGTCAGGAGGAGATCGAGCAGTTTTTCACCTGCCTCCTAGGAGTAAAACTTCCTTACGGTTACGCGGGGAAGATAAGCAGATACCTAGACCCAGCGAAGCAGAAGTTCAGCGGGATGAAGTCTCACGACTGTCACGTGCTGATGACGCAGATACTTCCAGTTGCAATCCGTGGGATCATGGACGCTCACGTCCGTGAAACGCTATTTGGCCTATGCAACTTCTTCGACGTCATCTCTCGGAAGTCGATTGGCGTGAGGCAACTCAGAAGGCTACAGGAAGAGATCGTGGTGATACTATGCGAGCTTGAGATGTACTTCCCGCCCGCATTCTTCGACGTTATGGTGCATCTGCTGGTCCATATAGTGGAGGATATCATCCAACTCGGGCCGACGTTCCTGCACAGCATGATGCCGTTCGAAAGGATGAATGGTGTCATCAAAGGATACGTTCGTAACATGTCACGTCCAGAGGGAAGCATAGCCAGGGGCTTTCTAACCGAAGAGTGCATCTCGTACTGCACGAATTATCTAGGCATCGAGAACCCCGTTGGTCTGCCCGTCAACAGGCACCTCGGCAGGCTCGCTGGATGGGGTCACCGTGAGGGTCGCCGCGAAATGCATGTCGACTTCGAGGGTCGACTCGCCGACTTTGAAAGAGCAAACCTAGTCGCGCTACAACACATAGACGTGGTCGATCCTTGGGTGGTAGAGCACAAAACCTTTATTAAGAAGACGTACAATGACCGAGGCCAACAGAGGACGGACGGAGATATACTCAAAGAGCACAACTCATGTTTCATGCGTTGGTTCAAGCAGAAGCTTCTGTCGTACCCTTTACATGAGGATTCTTCCGCGGAAGAACAACTCATATTCGCCTTGTCACAGGGCGCCGAGCACAACCTGATGACCTATGAGGCGTACGATATCAACGGCTACACATTCTACACTGAGGCCAAGGACATGAAGAGCGATGGTTATCAGAACTCCGGGGTAACGATGGAATCCTACACCGGTAACGACAAGGACAGATACTACGGAAGGATCGAGGAGATCTGGGAGCTGAGCTACGCTGGAGAGAAGGTCCCGATGTTCCGTGTCAGATGGGCCAAGAGCGTCCTAAAAGAAGACCGGTATTTCACCACCATGGTTATACCCGAAGCCAAATCCAAGACCGCGGGCGCAAACGTCACCGCGAAAAATGAGCCATGGGTACTGGCTTCCCAAGTGGACCAATGCTTCTTCATTACCGACCCATCAAAGACCAGCCGTGTTGTCGTGAGGAGAGGCAAAAGGAAGATCATCGGAATGGATGGCGTAGCCAATGAGCAAGACTTCGACAAGTACGGCGACCCGAGGATCGAACATGACGACGATGATGAAGTAGCAGCATACACCACAAGAAGAAGCAGGACCACCCTACCTAAAGGACGTCCGTTCCACAGAAGAACTCCATTTGCGAAAAAGAAGGGCAAGAAGATTGTTAACAGATAGCTAGCTAGCTAAGATCGATTGTATTTAAATCGTAGACTTCATGGGCACTTTTTGAACTATCATGAATATTTTTAAATTTCATGGACACTCGATCTCGATCCCCCTCCATCTCGATCGCCAGATACGGTCCCCCTCGCCGCCGAGCACCCCCCGGTCCACCGGCCGCCGCCGCCGACCCCCCGCACCCTCGATTCCCCTACTCAACCGCCGCCGCCGACCCCCCGCACCCTCCCCCGCTCCACCGGCATTATTGTTTGGTGATATTTTTAAAAAAATTATTACTGTCTTATAAAAAAATATTACTGTTATGATTTAAACAAGTTTGAACATATTTAAACACAAATAAGTATCAAACAACATTTTAAATGAAAAAAAAAATTTTGTGGAGCCTGGGAATCGAACCCAGGACCTCCTGGTGTGAGAACTGGCTGCTGACCAGTCGAGCTAATAGAGAGAGCTTGATGTGGTTCACGTTAGGCCCCCATCCATACTTATCCCCTCTCTCTCCCTCGCCCTCGCCCTCGATCCCCTTCTCCTCTCCCGACGCCACTGCCCCGCCGCCTCGACGCCGCCCACGCGCCCCCGTGCTCGCCGTCCCCGGCCGTGCTCGCTTCCCCCGCCGCACCCGACCACCTCCCTCACCGTCCCCCCGTCGCGCCGCCCCCTACCTGCTCATCTCCGGCGACCCCCTCCGCTCCGGTAAGCCTCCCGCTCCCTGCCTCTATCTCTCCCTCCCTCCCCCCCTCTCTCTCTCATCGTGCGCGCCCCTCTTCTGCAGCAAATCGAGCGCCTCTCCCGCGACCGACCGCCGCATCGGCCCCTACCTGCTCGTCTCCGGCGACCCCCTCTGCTCCGGTAAGCCTCCTGCTCTCTCTCCTTCCCTCTCTCTCTCCCTCCCTCTCTCTCTTTCTGACCGTGCGCCCCCTCCTCTGCAGCAGAGCCCGTCTCCACCGCCGCCCGTGAGCCTGCCCGTCGTGCTGCTACTCTGCTTCTGTTAACTGCTTGCAGTGCTGCTGCTGCTGATGCTCCATCGCCCGTGCTGCTGCTGCTGACCATCTGTTGTTGATCCAAGTGACCGTGGTGCTACTGACTGATCTCTGAAGAAGGTACATCTACCTGAAAATTGTGTGCCTGATAGATCAAATGACTGTGTTGCTTGGCACTTAATAAGAGTGCTTGCATGCTTGATATGTCGGAACCATGAACCAGTATGCAGAAGATGAAGCATTAGGCGCATAAGCTTTTTATATGCACATAGTCCACAATTGTTAAATATGTATTCCTGAGATCTGCAATGGCGACAACGCATACTGTTGGTCGTAACAATGAAAGTTGAAAGCTTCTATTACATGTCTGCCCTTAGCAGAAGCTGCAATTGTTTCTTCATGCAAATTGAAAATGTGTTTGTAGCTTCCTCTCGCGCGCAGGCTGCACACACCTCGGACCGCGTGTGCCTAGTTCTTCCCGGGACGCTGCCCCGACCCTACTACCCACGCCATCAGGGGAGCTCGTCAACGTATCATCCCCCCTCTCTCTCTCTGCTCTCTCCATCTCTCTGCTCTCATGAGTCGTTGGAATGCTCGTGGTGCTGTTAGGTGATGATAGCTAGATGCTATTTTTTTACCGTTCTAAATGTCGGTCGTGTTGGTAACGATAACGGGAGGCAGGGATCAGTGGTCGGGCATGGAGGCGTTTCTTTCGCTAGCTTAGTTTTATAAAAAGAGGTCCAGAGCTCTTCTTTTAAAACAGAGAAAATACCAAGGTTTTGCAAATACTGCAGTATTAAAAGCATCATTTTTAGTGGCAGCCAAACACCCCATAGTAAATAAAACTATGGTAATATCAAATACTGTAGTATTCTCAAAATACTTAGAAAAAACGGAGCAATCAAACGGGGCCTAACTTTAGACAAGGACAGGAAGGAGTACTTTTTGTTTAAAATGATTGAGCATTTGTGTTCTGTGGGGAAAAGATATCAATATTCACAGCTTATTAAAGATTTTGACCACAATATTGATACAAGAAGTTACTTCTATTGATAGACTATGTAATCAAGAAAGGATCAATAGATATTTTTTGTTTTTAATAGGCTGAACACCCACTGCCTACTTGAGTAAAGGAATAACCTGAGTTTCACTATCAGCAATAATGACATGTCCATAGTGGAAAACAGAGAATTGATTGCCAATATCATGGTAACTACTACTAAACTATGCAAGTTAAGTTTTAAAAACCAAGATAGTTTAGTAGTACAACAAGTAGATGCAGCAACAATGCCATCATTAAATAAACAAGCTGGTGCTATGATTGTTAGTGACGATCCCATAAAAACTATTACTAGGCTGGTCCAGAAATTAGTATATATATGACTAATAAACCTAACATATAGTGAGTCCAAAGTCCGAGCTCTCAATATTATCAAGAAACCAACATGTGCTAGACAATCTCATGAAGCACGTTGCAACTATCTATCTAACTTCTAGATTACTTGAAATAATTAAATTTTCAGTTGAGCAGTGCACACTGTAGTTCTGTTTGGATTAAATCATCAAGTCCTCCGGATATATGTTTGGATGCTAGATGGTTCATGCATATTTCTGTCAACTTCATGTAGAATTGGATGGATGTATATGTCTGTCTACTTCTTCTAGAACTAGTGTATTACCAAGATTCCAACACTATTTATGTTGTATCCAGATTGAAAATACCAAGTACTAGTGTATTAAGTTGTTTCTTTGCTCTGAATTACTTGTGATGCCTCTGAATTACTTGTGATCACATTGAGAAAGACTTGTAAAGATGATGATCATCTTTTACAGAAAACAATTTGTGATGATTTTGCTAGTTTGCTGGGTTTTGTCTCCGACCAGTGTGTCGTGATGAATTTGCAGGTACCCCGAGAGGCCCTTGAGTTTGCCGGAATGTCGATTAACTTCCGTTCCGGCAAATTCGGGTACTCCATATGTCCTATTTTCAGCAAAGGTCATGCTGAAATTTTCCGTGAATTTTAGCATGACTTTGCTAAAAATAGGACATATGGGGTACTTGTGACTAATGCATGGGCCGGGGTATCTTAGTAGTTAATTAAGTAGGATCAAGTGCCCCGGGGTACTTGTGACTAATGCATGGCTTTTAGGGTGCCTCGGCGTCGAAAAACCCTCAATGATAAAAGCTTAGATTTTAGGATGCCTCGGTGTCGACAAACCCTAAATGATGAGACCATGATCTTTTTCCTTGATAATAACCAACGTTTTGACCAAACTTTGTTTCTATTTAGAGAGAAACATGGCAAACAACGATGAGGCAGGGGGTTCGGGCGGCAAGTCATTCTGGGAGCTGTCCCAGGAGATGGAGGAACAACCTCACTTGTATGAGGACACCGCCTTCCCCACCGATCCTGAGACCACTGATGGTGCCGCCGAGGATGACCCCACTGATGCCACCACTGATGGTGCCGCCGAGGATGCCACCACTGATGATGGCGGCGCACGCACAGATGGCAGCCAGAAGAGGCAACGGAAGGACCGGCGCCCGACCGTGCTCCGCACCCTCAAGGAGGAAGTTACTGAAGTGGACTCCGACGGGAATCCAACGGCGCCCGCACGAATAGTCAAGGGGTACTCGCTTCAGCTCGGGTGCATTCTCCTGAGCACCGTCTCGATCAACACCGAGAACCTGAGGCATCCTGACCGAGGGAATTTGCGCAACCTCCTCTTCACGAAGCTGCACGAACGATACAAGTTCCCCGCTGAATTTGAAAACACAAGCCTCAAAGGGAATAAAGTGAACAATGCTGCCCTCACGAAGATGAGCAAGGCCCTGTCTACTTGGAAAAGCAATGTGAAGAGAATGATCGAGAAAGGTGAGAGTTATGAGAAGATCAAGGAGAAAAATCCTTCGATCACCGAAGATGACTACAATGACTTCAAGATCAATTGCTCGAGCACCGCACACTCCCAATCAAGTCAGTGGGGGAAAGAAATGCGGGAGCTGAACTTAGGGGAACACACACTCGGTCCCGGCGGTTATAGAGTGGCGGAGCCTATATGGGACAAGGAGGAGGCGGACCGTGCCGAGCAAGGCCTACCGCCCCTCTTCGATAAATACGGTGACAAGCAGACCAGGAACTATGTCAGGGCCCGGTACAAGAAGGACCCGAAAACAAAGGAGCTTACCACGGATCCGAAGACCAGGGCGCTTGAGCTTGTTCTGGTAAGGAATACACCCCCGCGTAATTAGCTCCATATGGTTGCATACTAATTAATGAAGCCGAATTTCTAAATGGTTCACATTCCTTCCGCAGGCGAGTGAAAGCAGTAGCGCGGGTTCGACTAAGAGCAACCCTTGGGACACCACTCTAAATAGGGCGTTGAATGTAATGAAGAACAAGGATAAGCTCAGTAAGCCGACGTCAGCTGGTCGTGTGGCCGGCAAAGGCTTGTCGACAAAATGGGGGTCATACTATAACACTGGTGGACGAAAGGAGAAAAAGACCAGCTTGGAAAGCCAGGCGCGCGAGGTTCAAGAACTCAGGGCACAGGTGGCGCGGATTCCGGAGATTGTCCAAAAGCAAGTGCAACAACAACTCGGAGTGACGATCACCGCCATTGTTCCTACCTTGATGCAGGGGTTGAGTGCGTGGATTGCGGGCGGCCAACAGGGGCCGCCCCCGATTCCTAGCTTCACGGCCAGCAACTCGCAGAACGCGATGGCGGGGCCATTGGGGTCTCCGGCGGAGGCGGCATTGGTGTCTCCGACGCCGGCACGGGAGCTTAATGCACCCGGGTGTACGCCGGCCGGCACCTCTGCAGCAAGCGGCCCCTCCGTCAACTGCACGCCCGCCGTTGGCGGTGCCTCGACATTAGCCGAGCTCGACGCCATCATCACGGTAACTAATTAAGCCTCTCTCGGCCGAGGACTTCATCTCCTTGCCTTTGACTGGGCATCCCTGACGCCCTACATGTTTTCGCAGGGCGCCGCCGACGTTCCGTGCACTCTCCTGCACTTCGTGAACAATGAGTTGGTCGATGTCGCCAAGGGCAAAATCGTTCAACCGGGCAACCCCTTGTTCCACGGTACGCAGATGCCACCCAACTTGTTTAGGGTTCAACTGGTTCGGGTGCTGCCAGGCTGCGATGAGTTGCTACCTCCGATTCGACCTGTCGGGGCTGACGATGATGACGTGATGACCCTCAGCGCCTGCCTGATCGGCTGGCCCCTGCTTTGGCCGAAGAGCCAGATTCGTTTGGGGGCGGGGGACACCACCCCAAAGACAACACCGCCAGTCGTGCCGGCGCCAAGTCGGCCCCATGGCAAGACCGCCGCAACAGTGCCGGACATCCCTATGCCACTGGATCCAAACATGCATATGGCACAGGATCAGAACGACGACGACGACGATACATTTGTCAACGTCGATCGGTACTTTGCCGATCATGGGTACGATGGCGACTTCATGGGGCCTGCTTCTCAAGAACCCAACCCAACAAAAGACGTGCGCGATGTAGCTGGTACCGCGGGGAAGCCAAGTTGCAACAGGCGTCGTCTGTCGTTCAGCTCTCAGGAGACGCCTCCAGCTGCCGACTTCACCGAGCCTCAGATAGGCGAGGTGCAAAATATTCTCAGCCCCAACACACTCAAGAAGGCGGTCTGTGAGCAGAACTCGGTCCCATTACAGGAGAAGAAGAAGGCACGCAAAAGAAAGACAAACAAGGGTGCGGGCCAGCCGGCAACGAGTACGATCCGTGCTCAGGACGGGCCACCTTCACCTGAGGATTTAATGAGGAGGGTGCATGTGGCCGGTAGGCCGATGCTACCGAGAAATATGCTCGATGTTGCAACCGGTTCTATGCGGAGTCTGCATGACAGTGTTCTTGCTTTGGAGAAGCGGCGTCTCAGAGAGAAGGATGTGGCATACCCGGTTTTCGTGGCCAAGGTGCCAGAGGGCAAGGGCTTTGTGGATAACTCCATCGGGGGTACGATCGTCCTGCGGTTTGATGACATCCACGCTATGTTGAACCTTCATCCGCTGCACTACACCTTCGTTCGGCTATTTTCGCTGAGTATGGAGATGCGGATCATTCGCGACAAGACCCCGGACATCGTGATAGTCGACCCCTTCTACATGCGTGCCAAGATCTTGGGCAGCGCTGGGGACCGGCAAGTCGCGAGTTCTTACCTCGAAGGCGTCATTCTGGCAAACCCAGATAAGGATAACTTCCTCGTGCCTTACTTTCCCGAGTAAGTCCTCCCCTCAACCGCCCCTAACATACGAATTCTTAGATTTCGATCGTTTTTTTTTAACATTCCGTGTTTTCTGCAGTGACACACATTGCACGCTCATCCTCCTAAGCCCCAAATATTCCATGGCCATGTATTTCGACCCGGACCGTCAGTCGAACGTAGACTACACAAATGTCAAGAAGGTTCTTGATGATGTTCTCCCCGGCTACGCCCAATCTGGAGGCACCTTCAACAGGCCTATTCGTAAGTACGGCAAGCACGTGTTCTCGCACAATACGACGTTCTGCTGCGTCAAGCAGCCGACTGGCGGTCAGAAGGGTGCCTACTACGCCATCCATCACATGCGGGCGATCGTACGGGACCATCATCAACTTCTGCTACCGAGTAAACTCAAAGATTGGGCCGCGAGCGTGTCGGCAATCCAGGACGCGGACATCAGACAAGAATTCTTTCGCATCCAGTCGGAGTTTGCGGAAATCATCCATCAAGATGTCCTTCGGACCGCGGGGCAGTTCTACCTCAGATATCAACCGTCCAACAGTGAGATAGACGGAATGCTACAAATGCAGGCTGACAACGCCCGTAATTTCATGACTCCCACGATAGACGGCGGCTTCATCCACGCTCCGGTCCCTTGAGTCGAGAGTCGCTCCTTGTAATTAAACTTTAATGAACTTGTAGTATGTCTCTTTGGTTTCGAGAGTCGTTAAACTTAGATGTAATCGATGCTATTAATGTCTTGCTTTTCTCTTCCGATCGTTCTGTTGCATACTTATATATTGCTTATGTATTGTTTGTGAATTGGTACTAACGTTTGGCTAGTGCATAGCGATGCCATCGTATGTCGTCTACAAGGGTAAGGTTCCCGGAGTCTACGACGACTGGGAGGAGTGTCGGAGACAGGTTCACCGATTCAGCAGAAACAGTTACAAAGGGTACACCACTAGGGCCGAGGCCGAATCTAGATACGCCCGCTATCTAGCGGGAGAGGGGAGGGAGCGTTGGAGGAACCGGATGAAGACGAGTTCCATCGTGATGATGCTCATCGTGATGACCGCAGCTCTCTTCTATGTGATGGTAGTTTAGATGATCGATATCGACTTGTAATGTGAAGACAAACTCGCTACTCGCGGTCTCGAGACTTGTAATATAATGTTCTATCTTTGTTCGGTCTTTTCAATTCGGAGACTAATATGATGAATTGTATTCGGAGACTAATATGATGAATTGTATTCGGAGACTAATATGATGAATTGTATTCGGAGACTAATCTTTTATTGTATTCGATGAATCTGTTGTTGATGTGTGCTGTTTATATTTTGTCCAATTATACATTTTGTAACCTGTGCAAAAAAACAGAAAACTAAAAAATAAAAAAAAACCTAATATTCATACTAATGGCGCATCACACAAAAGTGCGCCATTAGTATTCCAGAGGATACTAATGGCGCATCCCCGACAAGTGCGCCATTAGTATGCCTAGGTTACTAATGGCGCATCACCCAGAGGTGCGCCATTAGTATACCAAAGCACCTGGCTATACATGGTGCTGGTAGGCATACTAATGGCGCACCGTGCCCCATACTAATGGCGCACTCGTGGTGCGCCATTAGTATACCAGATACTAATGGCGCACCGGTGGTGCGCCATTAGTAAATATTACTAATGGCGTGCTACTAATGGCGCACCACTAATGCGCCATTAATGGCCAAATTAGGTGCGCCATTAGTAGCCCTTTTTCTAGTAGTGGGCCGCCGGCTCCGACCTTGTCGTCGGGCGGGCAGGGCGGACTGGGCTCCGGTCCTCGGCTGGTGGTTCCAGGCGGTGCTGCGGTGGCAGCTGCGGGCCGGGGAGCTGCGCCACCAAGGCCACCCGTGCCTTTGGGTCCGGTGCCTAGACCGGCTCCTCCACCCCACGTCGTTGCTCGCCCGTCTCCGCCGTCGCAGTCCAACGATACTGTGGCTGCGCCCTGGGGTCAATGGGGGGATGACGGCTACGATGCCTATGGGGCTGGCCAATACCGTGGTTCTTCGTCCACGGGTGGCGGTCGTGGTTATGCATGGGAAAGCGATGGTTCGGTTGAGAGGCCGTTCTTGGGTCCTTCCGGCGGCTTCGTTGAGGGGCCTTCTGATCCGGGTCATTGGCAGCGAGGAGGTTACCGTACGGGGAGGTCGAGGGGGCCGGTACCGTCCACGTACTCCGCCCCCACCTGTTGTTGTCGAGCAGATGACAGATAACGGGGCTCTCGAGGAGCCTGTGCTGACCGGTCATGCTTTGGAGGTGGTGACAGCTCTTGCTACTGTTCAGGTTCCTGAGAATGAGGTTTTAGCCGATGTGTCTGCGGAGATGACAGATAGGGCTGAGTCTGATAGGGCGTCCAAGTGGGCGCACAGGAAGGAAAAGATGCTTTGTTATCATTGTGGAGACAAGGGCCACTTCATTGCGGAGTGTGTGGCTCTATTATGTGATACCTGCGGTAAGCTGGCACACGACTCTGGGGACTGTCCGATACTGCGAGATCAGGCACCGTCGCTCATGATGTATGGAGTTTACTGTGCTGAGCTAACGTTTTTTGAGTCTCCGAATGAGCGAGAGGTTGCTGATGAGACCCCGAGCAGGACTCCGGGGATTGTCAAGGTCACCAGAGGGGAGGTATCTGAGACACAGATCGTGCAGAGGCTTCGGGAGCTGGCCCCTGGGGATTTCCAATGGGACCTTGTCAGTCTCACTGATAAGATGTTTAGAGTTGAGTTTCCTTCCGTGGAGGATCTGCAGAGGTTGTTGAGTTTTGGGATGTGTAAGGTGTCGGGAACTGATTGCATCCTTGAGTTTCATGAGTGGAAGCACATGGAGCCTCGGGGTAAGCCGCTTACTCAGGCGTGGTTGCGATTTTTCGGGGCCCCCTCCAAGCCGTTACAGGATGCTCGGGTTGTGGCCAGCATGGGCATTTTGGTAGGGAAGCCTGAGCGTGTGGATATGGCATTCACCAGAGCTCACGGGATTGCTCGGGTTCTAGTTAGTATTCTGAACATTGAGTATGTGCCGGAAGTGGTTAAGTGGGCTTATCGAGGCAGGATTTATAATCTGGTTATTGAGTTTGAGGATGAGAGCCTTCTGGCTGTGGCAGCTCACGAGTCCGACGTAGATATGCACGAGGGGGACGGCAGCGCGGGAGCAAAGGAGCCGCCAGTCGAGGACTCTGGACGATAGTTGTCCAAGGGACCGGGGTCCGAGACCACGACGACCGGGGATGGAGCAGCCCCACCCTCCTCTGTGCCTACGACGACTCTGAGATTTGGGTCTTTCGGACCCTCTTCTGCACCCCCGAGGCTGTGGAGTGATCGGGTCGAGTCCGAGGAGGCTTTTGAGTTCGCGTTGCCTGCTTTGGGGTTTGAGGATACTATGTGCACTATTCCTGGGGATCTTGGGGCTTCGTCGACCTCGGTCTGGGGAGAGGAGGAGGTGAGTCGGCAGGTGGCCACTCCCTATCGTGCTCAGCACACTGTACCCCTCAGGACGTGACACCGGTGGTCGTGGCTGGTCTGTCGGGAGGAGTCCCGGGGCAGGAGGCCTCGGGTTGCTCTTCTCCTGCTGAGGTAGGGGATTCGGGGCAGGTGGCACCCGTGTCCTTCTCTTCGTTGGGAGGGGGTCTGGGGCAGGTGGCCTCGGATACCTCCTCTCCCATTGCGTCTACCTCTCTGCTAGTGGCGGCTCTGCCTTCGGGAGAGGGCTCGGGGCAGGTGGCCTCGGAGCCCTCTTCTCTTGCGGCGCCTGTGGTGGTGGCCTCTCTGGTGCTGGGTGGGGAGTTAGGGCAGGCGGCCCATGCACTCTCTTCACCCTGCTCGCTGTCGGCTCCGTCCTGCGGGGTGCGCCAGGCGTCTGAGGTCATGGTGACTGCCTTTCCACTTCCTAGAGAGGCTGCGGGGGAGCCCGTGCATGTGGTCTGACCTAGCGGTTGGGGTGAGGCAGCAGGCCCTACCCCGACCAAGATCTCTTGGGAGGAGGTCATTGCGTTTGGAGGGATTCAGGATCCGATGTCTGAGGGGCGACGGGTGAGTGGCCGTCTCCAGACTCAGCCGGACGTGGACGACATTCAGCAGTGGTGCACCATGAGGGCGGCCAAGCTCCGTGACGTTGAGGTCACTACTGGTATGTCGGTCAATACTTCTAATTCCATTCTGCATTTTTCAAATGATGAGATTGTTGAAAATGCAAATCAATTAGGAGTTTCACTAGGTAGTAGTGTCACTGAAATCTCAAATTCTGTTAATGATCTTCTGGATCTAGAGGTTGAGCGGGCCTTAGAGATGATTTGTAATATTGCGGTGGTTAAACCCATGAGTGATTCTGAGGTTGATGCGCTGGGGGTCAGGGTGCTCGACAATTTTTGTACGTATCTTATGCCGCCCAGTCCTGGGGCGGAAGTAGAGGATGATTCTACTGAGATGGTTATGGCTAGCCCTTCTGAGACTGGTTGTGAGGACCAGTTGCAGAGTCAAACTGTCTCTAAACGCAAGTGGAAACGGAAGGTGTACCCGGTGTCCGCAGTGTGTAGAAGTGCTAGGATTCGTATGGCTAAAAAATTCCATGATGAACTATGAAAGGAATCTTTTGGAATAGCAGAGGTCTAAAGGACTTGGCTAAAAGAAGATTTCTTGCTGAGGCGTCTGTCGAGCATCGTTTAGATTTTATTGCTCTATCGGAGACTGGTAGATATAATTTTGCGCCACAATTTCTAAATACTTTGTCGGGAGGTATTGATTTTGATTGGCATTGCCTGCCACCGAGAGGGAGATCGGGTGGAATCTTACTCGGCATTAGATGCGAAGCGCTAGAGGTTCGAAGTGTGGTTATGGGTGACTTTGTAGTCAAGTTTCGGGTGCGTTCGAAGGAAGATGGGTTTAATTCGGCTCTGGTTGCGGTACATGGTGCCACACGGCCCGAACTCAAGTCCGAGTTCTTGGCTGATCTCATTCGGATTTGCGGCTCCGAGCAGCTTCCTATCCTGGTGGGGGTGATTTCAATATAATTAGAAGGCGTGAGGATAAGAACAATGATAACTTTGACGACAGATGGTCGTTCATGTTCAATACTATCATTGAAAGTCTGGACCTGAGAGAAATTGACCTCTCGGGTAGAAAATTCACCTGGGCTAACGCGCTGCCAAATCCGACGTATAAGAAGTTGGATCGAGTGTTGGCTAGTGTCGATTGGGAACAGAAGTTCCCGCTAGTAACGGTCTAGGCTTTATCCCATGGAATTTCTGACCACACGCCGTTATTTGTGGACTCTGGTGAGGCCACCCACCTGGGAAACAAAAATGTGTTTTCCTTTGAGCTGGCTTTGTTTGAACGAGAAGGCTTCCTTGATCTCGTGGCCAGAGAGTGGGCTAAGGATTCAGGAGGGAAGACTGCGCTTCAGCGTTGGCAGAATAAGATTAGGCATTTGAGGAGTTTCCTGCGTGGGTGGGCTAAGCATCTTAGCGGGATTTATAAGGTCGAAAAGGAAAGGCTCCTTTCCCTTATTTAGTCCCTAGATGTAAAAGCAGAAACCATGGTGCTGCCGGCCGCGGAGCTTCATGCCAAGCTTGATGCGGAGATGAGGCCGAAAGAACTTCTTAGAGAAGAGGAGTTGAAGTGGGCGTTGCGGGCCAAGGTCCGGCGAGTAGTCCAGGGGGATGCGAACACTCAATTCTTTCACATGATCGCTAATGGTAAACATAGAAAGAAGAGGATCTTTCAGCTTGAGCAAGATGAAGGAACAATTTTAGGACAGGAAACCTAAAATTGTACATTAGAGAGTATTACAAGCAGCTATTTGGCCATCCAGAAGAGAACTGTGTGTCTCTGGATGAGTCCAGGATTGAGGATGTTCCTCAACTCACAGCGGTGGAGAATGATATTCTTGCGGCTCCTTTCTCTGAGAAAGAGGTGTTTGGGGCCATTTCGCAAATGAAAAATAACAAGGCGTCGGGCCCCGATGGATTTCCAGCGGAATTTTATAGAAAGTGTTGGCATATCATTAAAGGGGATCTGTTGCCTTTGTTCAATGATCTCTTCTCTGTGCAGGTTCAGCTTTTACAGCTCAATTTTGGAACGATAACCCTTCTTCCTAAGAAAACAGAGGTTGTGAGAATTGAGCAATTCAGGCCCATCTGTCTTCTTAATGTTAGTTTCAAAATTTTCACCAAGGTCGGGGCTAATAGGCTCACACAGATCGCGCATGCTGTGGTGCAGCCTACCCAAACTGCTTTCATGCCGGACAGGAACATCCTTGAAGGGGTTGTGGTCCTTTATGAAATGCTCCATGAAATTCACACAAAAAGCTGGATGGGGTTGTTTTCAAAGTGGATTTCGAGAAAGCGTACGACAAAGTCAAATGGCCCTTCCTTCAACAGGCCTTACGCATGAAGGGTTTTGATGAAGCTTGGCGATGCCAGGTAGAATCCTTTACGCAAAAAGGGAGTGTTGGAATTAAAGTGAATGACGATATAGGTCATTATTTCCAGACACACAAAGGCCTGAGGCAAGGTGATCCAATGTCCCCTATTTTGTTCAACATTGTGGTTGACATGTTGGCAATTCTCATAGGAAGGGCAAAGGAGGCCAGTCAGGTGGGTGGCTTGGTGCCTAACCTAGTTGATGGGGGTGTGTCCATTCTACAGTACGCTGATGATACAATCATCTTTATGGAGCATGACTTGGCAAAAGCAAGAAATATGAAGCTGGTGTTATGCTTATTTGAACAATTGACTGGATTAAAGATTAACTTTCATAAAAGCGAGTTATTCTGCTTTGGTAGAGCCAAGGAGGAACAAGAGGCTTATAGGCAATTGTTTGGATGTGAATTGGGGGCTTTACCTTTTACTTACCTAGGTATACCCATTCACCATCGTAAGCTAACAAACAGAGAGTGGAAATGTATCGAAGATCGGTTCGAGAAGAAACTTAGTTGCTGGAAGGGCAAACTTATGTTGTATGGAGGCCGGTTGATTCTTATTAATTCAGTGCTCACGAGTATGCCGATGTTCCTACTATCTTTCTTTGAAGTTCCAGTTGGGGTTAGGAAAAGGTTGGACTTCTACCGATCAAGATTTTTTTGGCAGAGTGATGAACTAAAGAGAAAGTATCGACTCGCCAAGTGGGATATTATTTGTAGACCAAAGGACCAAGGGGGTCTGGGTATTGAGAACCTTGAGGTCAAGAACAGATGCCTGCTCAGTAAGTGGTTGCATAAGCTACCGTTTGAGACTGACGCAACTTGGGCGCAGATTCTCCGTAACAAGTATCTGCATTCCAAGACTTTGTCACACGTGACAGTGAGACCAACTGATTCGCCGTTTTGGAAGGGGCTTATGAGAGTTAAGGTAACCTTCTTTAATAGAACAAAGTTTATCGTCGGTGATGGCAACGAAACCCGTTTCTGAGAGGATACTTGGCTTGGTGATACACCATTGGCGCTCCAGTACCCGACCCTGTATCGTATTGTTCAGCGACGTGATGCGATAGTTGCAACGATTATGCAGTCCATTTCCCCTTAGGGATTTTTGCATTCCTGCCCCTAGTAGGGTCACACTCGACTGATTTGCCCCTAGTTTTTCAACAATTGCGGTTTTGCCCAGCTCACTTCACTCGCCTTGTGTTTTTTGCCCTTCCAGGGCGGTTCCGACCAATCACGGTTCGCCACGTGGCGACTGCTCATTGGTCGGAATCGCTCCGGAAGGGCAAAAACACAAGGCGAGTGAAGTGAGCTGGGCAAAACCGCAATTATTGAAAAACTAGGGGCAAATCAGTCGAGTGTGACCCAACTAGGGGCACCAATACAATTATTCCTTCCCCTTAATATCCAGTTTCAAAGGGTGCTTGTTGGTGATAGATGGGAAGCATGGCTTCATCTAGTGAGTAGACTGATGGAGGTTCAGCTAGCTCATCAGCCCGCTTAGTTGCGTTGGAAACTTACTAGGTCTAGACAATTTACGGTTAAGTCGATGTACATCGATGTTATTAACTCCAGTGTCATTCCTAGTTCCAAACATGTTTGGAAAGTAAAAGTTCCTTTGAAAATTAAAGTGTTTATGTGTTTTGTACATACACAAGTCATTTTAACAAAGGACAACTTGGTTAAGCGCAATTGGACATGATCTACTAGGTGTAGTTTCTATGATCGGGACGAGACCATTAAGCATCTCTTCTTTGAGTGCCCGTTGGCGAGAATTTTGTGGCGCACCATGCAAATTGCCTTTAACATTACTCCTCCAAGTTCGGTCGGTTTGTTATTTGGAACGTGGCTTGATGGGATAGAGTCCGATACAGCTAGATACATTCGTGTAGGAGTTTGTGCGTTGTTATGGGCAATTTGGAATTGCAGAAATGATTTGGCTTTTAACAGAACAACAACTATTCATTTTTTGCAGGTTTTATTCCGTGCTATGGCGCTGATCCGTATGTGGTCCTTACTCACTCCGACGGAGGCCAGGGAGCGTTTGGTTACTGGATCTGTCCAGTGGGAGGTGGTAGCGCGGGATATCTTCAACCGGTTTGGATGGCGGTCATGTAATAGGATAGGCGATTAGTTTTCCTATCTTTATTATGCCAGCCGGTTGTGGCTTTATGGCCTTTTTATTTTTGGCGTTGAGGCTCTCTGTGAGCTAGCCTTTATTTTGTTTCACGACTTTAAGACCTTGTTGAACCTATTTTATTTATAAATGTGGCCGTATGCATCGTTCTGATGCAGAGGCCGGGGAGTCCCCCTTTTCGAAAAAGAAAAAAAGGAATATCATCCCTCGGAATCCAATTGTGCTCCCAGATCATCGTGCTCTCTCCCGTCCCGATTCTCCTAATGACTCCCTGCTTCATTATGTCCCTTCCATCAATTATAGCACGCCATATCTGCGAAGGGTGCGCACCCAACTCGGCCTCCAACAGTCCCGTCTCAGGAAAATATGCTGCTTTCAGAATCAAAGAGCTCAGAGTGTTAGGATTATTCAGCACTCTCCACACTTGCCTAACCAGTAAAGCGAGGTTAAAAATCTCAAGATCGCGGAAGCCCAGCCCTCCCATTTATTTTGGTCTCGTCATGATCTCCCATGATACGCATGCTGGTTTCCGTTTGCCTTGCTTACTTCCCCACCAGAACTGTCTTATGATGGATGTGATATTGTCACACAAACATCTCGGCAGCCGGAAGCAAGCCATGGAGTAACCGGGATTGCCTGAGCAACAGATTTTATGAGCACTTCCTTTTGAAGATAAGAGCTTCTCCATCCAACCCTTGACCTTTTCCCACACACGGTCGCGAAGGTATTTGAATGTGCCATTTTTAGAGTGCCCAACATCTGTTGGCATTCCCAAGTATTTGTCACTCAATGATTCTCTATGGACTTGAACAACAAGTTTCACACTGTCACGGGTTGTCTGAGGACACCCTCTGTTGAAGAAGATAGTGGACTTGTCATTATTCACTCTTTGACCAGAAGCACCACAATAAGCATTCAATAGGTTTGACACCGCATACGCTCCCTCAACACTCACTTTGAAAAAACAACAGGATGTCATATGCAAACAAGAGGTGGTTTACAGCCAGGGTTGTTGGTGCCACCTTGATTCCTCCTAGAACTGATGACTGACAACTGGATTTTAAAAGGCACGAAAGGCCCTCCGCTGCAATCAAAAACAAGTAAGGGGAGATAGGGTACCTTTCGAATACCTCTCGAAGGCTTGAACTGATCTAGTTTCTCTCCATTAAAGAGAACTGAGAAAGACACTAAGGATACCATGTTCATCACTATGTCAGTCCATGCCTGTGCAAATCCCAGCTTGGACATTATAGCACTCAGATATGCCCACTCCAAGCCTTTCATCATGTCAAATTTTAGAGCGCATGTGTTGTTTATTTTTTGCCCTAGACCTCTTCATGAAATGCAAGCACTCGTAAGCACAGATGATGTTGTCAGTAATTAGCCTGCCTAGGACAAAAGCTGACTGCTCCTCAGAAATGATGTCAAGAAGTATTTGGTTAAGTTTGTTTGCCACAACCTTTGAAGCTATCTTATATAGGACGTTGCATAAGCTTATAAGCCGGAATTGAGAATGGGGAGTTGGGTTCATTACCTTTGGTATTAGCACCAAAACAATATCATTTATGCTCTCTTGTAGGATCGGAAGTATGTCTAGAGGGGGGTGATTAGACTACTTGACCAAATAAAACTTAACCTTTTCCCAATTTTAGTTCTTGGCAGATTTTAGCAACTTTTAGGACAAGTCAAGCAATCATCACACAATTAAAGCAAGCATGCAAAGAGTATATGAGCAGCGGAAAGTAAAGCATGCAACTTGCAAGAATGTAAAGGGAAGGGTTTGGAGAATTCAAACGCTATTGGAGACACGAATGTTTTTCCCGTGGTTCGGATAGGTGGTGCTATCCTACATCCACGTTGATGGAGACTTCAACCCACGAAGGGTAACGGTTGCGTGAGTCCACGGAGGGCTCCACCAACGAAGGGTCCACGAAGAAGCAACCTTGTCTATCCCACCATGGCCATCTCCCACGAAGGACTTGCCTCACTAGCGGTAGATCTTCACGAAGTAGGCGATCTCCTTGCCCTTACAAACTCCTTGGTTCAACTCCACAATCTTGTCGGAGGCTCCCAAGTGACACCTAGCCAATCTAGGAGACACCACTCTCCAAGAAGTAACAAATGGTGTGTTGATGATGAACTCCTTGCTCTTGTGCTTCAAATGATAGTCTCCCCAACACTCAAATCTCTCTCATAGGATTTGGATTTGGTAGAAAGAAGATTTGAGTGGAAAGCAACTTGGGGAAGGCTAGAGATCAAGATTCATATGGTAGGAATGGAATATCTTGGCCTCAACACAAGGGTAGGTGGTTCTCTCTCAGAACATATGAGTTGGAAGTGTAGATGTGTTCTGATGGCTCTCTCCGCGAATGAAGAGGAGGTGGAGGGGTATATATAGCCTCCACACAAAATCCAACCGTTACACACAATTTACCAATCTCGGTGGGACCGAATCAACAAACTCGGTCGGACCGAAATAGTAAACCTAGTGACTGTTAGAGATTTTCGGTAGGACTGACATGCAACTCGGTAGGACCGATATGGTTAGGGTTAGGGCATAACGTAATCTCGGTGAGACCGATTACACAAACTCGGTGAGACCGATTTGGTAATAGGCTAACCAGAGAGTTGGTCAGGTAAACTCGGTGGGACCGATTTGCTATTTCGGTGAGACCGAAAAGTTACAAAAGGGAAACAGAGAGTTTACATTGCAATCTCGGTGGGACCGATCCGCTCTTTCGGTGAGACCGAAAAGTTACGAAAAGGAAACAAAGAAATTGCAATCCCATCTCGGTAAGACCGGGATCCTATCAGTAGAACCGATTTGCTAGGGTTTGGCAGTGGCTTATGACATGTGAAACTCGGTGGCGCCGGATAGAAAGAATCGGTAGGACCGAGTTTGGCTTTGGGTTTAGGTCATTTGTGGATATGGAAAAGTAGCTGAGGATTTTGGAGCATATCATTAAGCACATGAAGCAAAAGACTCATTAAGCAACACCTCATCCCTCCTTGATAGTATTGGCTTTTCCTATGGACTCAATGTGATCTTGGATCACTAAAATGTAAAATGAAGAGTCTTGAGCTTTTGAGCTTGAGCCAATCCTTTGTCCTTAGCATTTTGAGGGTTCCACTTTCACCATCCGTGCCATGCCAATCATTGAGCTTTCTTGAAATAATTGTCTTGAAATAGCATTAGCTCAATGAGCTATATGTTGTTATGAATTACCAAAACCACCTAGGGATAGTTGCACTTTCAATCTCCCCCTTTTTGGTAATTGATGACAACATATAGATCAAAGCTTCGACAAATGATAATAAGAATAAATTATATCGTCGCTTTGAGAAGTATGTGATAAGTAAGAGCTCCCCCTAAATTTGTGCATATTTAAAATTTGCTTTGGACTGCAAATGCACAAAGAGTTAGAATTATGGGTTACTCTTCCATGTCACATACATCTTGGTGGAGCGCTCAAAATGATAATAATGAAATACATGCACTCATCACCAAAGAAAAGTGAATGATCGCATAAGATAGATAAGATATATCAAGCATGCATAAGTGTAGCTTATGATCAAACACATGATCATCAATGTCTCACAAGCATATCAAAGTGTCTCGACCAAAAGCAAACAATATTTGAAAAACCACCAAATAAAGCAAGAGAAAAAACAGCACTCTCTCTCTCGAAGCCTATGATCTATAAATTTTCTCCCCCTTTGGCAACAAGTTACCAAAAAGTTCCTAGAAAATGCATAGTGCTAAATCGACACTCAGGCTTGATCTTCTGGTGGTGGTGGAGTCTGGATCACTCCAAGGACGAAGGCTTCTGTAGACGTGGTTGGAGTTGGAGCTGAAGTAGATGCTGGAGCTGGTTGGGCTGGTGCTGTGGCTGGAGCTGAGGCGGTGGCTCTTGTGTCAGGAACTGGCACTGCAGACGACCTCGGACCTCGTGGCACTCTGGCAAATGCATCAGTGGTAGTCTTCCCTTTCCTCTCCTGCATATCATCTTGAAGTTGCTCCACTGCAGACTGAATCTCTGTCACTTTGACATCCAAGTCATAGAACTTTTGTTCTACGATCCTCTCTAAGCTCTCTTGATTCTGATTGAGGGTGGCCAGTCCTTTCTCTATCCTCAGGGTGGATGCAATCAAGTAACTGAGCTGCTCTTGTTTGGTTTTCAAGAAATATTCAGATGCCTCCTCTTGAGATGGCATCCTTGCAGCTTTCTCCTTCCTTGCCTTCTCCTTCTGTGCTTGTGCATGGGCTGAAGATGGTTCATCCTTGTTCATCACAACTTCATTATCTTCAAAATCTGGATGAATAGGCAAATGTTCCTTGTCCAAGAGGTATATGCCTGTACCCATCTTGGAGTTAATCAGCTCCTGGATCTGAGGTGCATATCCACAGCTCCTCTTTTGGTCTGTTGCAGTCCTCTTGATTGTTTCTACCATGAGGCTCATGACTTTGAATTTTTGCGGCACATCAAATATATGAAGCAGGTTGATTGCATGGCCTCTGATCATCTTGTGATCACCTGACTTGGGCAACAAGGTGTGCCTCAGTATCCAATTGATGGTTGGCAATCCTGACAGAAGATAATGTACTGATCCAAACTTGAAAGTGTCAAGTGCCTTGTTTGGGATCTCTTTGTACATATTTTACATAGAGTTGTGGTCCATCTTCTTCTTGGCATAAATGTCTAGGTCATCCTCATGCTCCTCTGGGGCATTGATAAGCTGTGCCCACTCAGCAACTGTTGATTGGTACCTCGTACCTTCAGACATCCATACAATTTTGCCATCTGGATAAAAATGTGCTGTGGAGTAGAACTGCATGATCAGCTCTTCATTACACTTTGTGAGCTTCTGCCCAACAAAGTCAGCTACTCCACATGCCTTGAAGCTGTCTTGCACTCCAGGGTAGTGCTCTTCATTGTCCTTGATGTACTCCCAGTCGACCCATCTCATATCACACACAATGGGCTTCTTATCAAGCAACACTGTCTCATAGAAGTCCTGATGTTCCTTAGTGTGGAACCTGTAGTCAACAGCAGTCATCCTCCTGGTAGCATATGGATCCTCTGCTCTCCACTTTCTCAGTCCTGAGTCTCTTCTGATCTTCATATCCTCAGCCACAGGATGAGCATCATTGTGGTCTGGGATCTTGGGCTTCAATTTTCTGAGAACTTGGCATTCCTCTTCTTCTGCAATGTTAGGCACTGGGGCCTTGTTCTTCTCAGCTGCTGGGATGCTCCTTGTATTTCTCTTTGGAGCTGTCTTGGCCTTTGATGCTGCCTTGGGCTTAGATGCAGTAGCCCCTGATTTGATAGCATCACCCATTAGCTTGGGTGCCTTAGGTGTTGGTGCAGCAACCTATTCTCCTTCCTCATCATCAGAATCTTTCCGTATAGAAGGCTTGCCAATAATTCTGGCAGTTGTAGTTCTAGCTCTCTTCTTTTTCTTGTCCTGGCCAATTTCTTCCTCTTCAGATTCCATAGTGAATTTTATAGTCTCCTCAGGAACAGCCTTCCTAGGCTTGGAGGTACGAACTCTCTTGGCAGGTGCCTTTTTGTGCATTCCTGGCTTGATGGCTGCAGCTGAGCCATACTCCTTCTTAAGCACAACTCTCTTGGAAGTGGCTTCCTCTTCTGCCACATAGTCCTCATCCTCTGATTCTGAGGTTCTCTTCTTCCTATGTCTGGTGGCAGCTTTTGGCAGATTGCTGGGAGTGCTCCTGCTGCCTTCATCTGAAGAACTGGAGGGACTAGTGCCCTCACTCATCTGCACTGGCTGTTCTGACAAGTTCTGGCGATCACTCTGGTCTGACATGATGAACAAGCTGACTGCTGACCCTGTGAATAGTTTATAGATGAGGTAGAGTGGATGAGCATCACAAAATGCAGAGGTATTTGCAAAAGAATGATTCAAAAACTTAGTTTTAGTTTTCCACAGAAATCATTTCGGATCTACCGATTTTTAAACTCGGTGATACCGAAGCAGTTTTTGGAACCTAAACTGGTGAGCTCGGTCAGACCGAGTCACAGTTCGGTGGCACCGAGACTGCTAGGGTTTCACAAAGTTCCAAAATCGGTCACACCGATTAGCAATACTCGGTCAGACCGAGTCTCACTTGTGCAATGGCATAAGCCAAATCGGTGGGACCGAGTTTTTCAACTCGGTGGGTCCGAGATGGTTTCGGCGGAAACCTAACCCTAAAATTTAAGAATCAAACCTATTCTACGGATTCATTTACTGGATAGGAGTTTATCAATCGTGGCTAGAATCAATATGATCATAATGTGCTAGGAATCGGATTGGGGAATAGCACAAAGATCGAGTCCATACCCTAGTTCGGCGGAGACTCGCTGCGGCGGCAACGGCGGGGTTGAATCCCGTTGACGGCGACGGAGACCAGCGACTGGAGGCGGCTGGCGGCGAGGAGACGATCCGGAGACCATGTAGGCAGAGCGAGCTAACGCGCGGGCGAAAGGGTTCGGAGAAATTTCCAAATTTTTGCCCGTGTCTATATATAGCCCGACCCTGTCGGTGTGACCGAGTGGAACAACTCGGTGGCACCGAGATGCAAAACTATATACAGTTACTGCAACTCGTTGTGACCGAATGGTTCAAATCGATTGCACCGAGATCGAAAACATAGATCAACTTAATGATCTCGGTAAGACCGAAAGTGGGGTATCGGTCAGACCGAGAATCACAAAGAGGTTTTGGAAGTTTAAGTCTATGAGGAATCGGGGACTCCGAGTGCTCCACACACAGAGTGGTTCGAATCTGACTTGATCAATTTTGTGATGTAGCATGAATAGAGTTTGAGACGAGAAAAGCATAGATAGCTAGAGAAGGTTCTTAGGCATTCTTGTCCATCCACTTGGCAAAAGAAAAATAAAGCCAAACAATCAAAACAACAAGTGGATGTCCTCAAATGAATAAAATATGCAACTAACATGCTCACAGAATAAAATGGCAATTGAAATATGTGACAAAGCATGCACAATCAATTCTAGCATCTATCAAGCAATTGGCGATGACTAGGTCATCTATATATGAGTATATTGACTTAGGAGTCAAATGAGAACACTTGATCATAGGTCATACTCATCGTTTAAGCTCAAGTGGGGTTACCACTTTTACATAAAGCATTGTTGTGTTCACATCATTAGAGTTGCCTTAACTCAAGTCTTAGAGTAAAGCTCCCCTAGATGTGATATCCCCCCTAAGAGAGATGAACTAACCTTGGGTTTTGTCGATGATGACTTCATGTAGATGTTGAAGATGTGGATGCTCAATGTTGATGTAGATCACTTGGAGCAACCCTTTTGAGTGAATTGCACTTTCAATACCTACATGGGTTAGTCCCACAAGGAACAAGCAAGGGTATCCATAGACATAGAGTGATGCACACACAAGATGATGTCTATGAAAGCTTTTAGGTTACCTTGTCCCTTGACTTACCAACAAGAGGGTTTGTGACTCCTTGAACTAGTGCAAGATGTGGAAGTTGATTGCACTTGTTCTTGCCAAAATGATAAGAGTGAAGTATGTTGGCGGAGTCACCCTCAAGAACTCTCTAGTTCTTCTTCTTTTGGATCCACACCATCTTGATGGGAATCCTTGGAGTTGTAGTCGTACTTGATGAAGTGGAACTTGAAGTAGTCTTGGGAATCCACTTGACTAAGGTCTTAGGAGCTTCTTCAAATGCATCAATTTCCTCTTGAAGCTTGTCCTTGCCTTTTTGCTTGTAGTCTTGTGGTGGAAGATCATCTTGAGTTTGTGTCCCCTTGAAAGAAGTAGGATCATACTTCTCTTGTTGTGGAACAAACTTTGTCTTGGGGTATTGATCTTCTTCCCATTCAACTCCATTGGCATTGAACCTTCGTTCAAAGCCAACACCTTGATTTTTCCGGTGCCTTCCTTGCTTGCGTACAATTTCCTCGAATTGCTTACTACCGGCAAGGCTTTTGTACACTCCTTTCTCTATGATTCCCTTCAATAAGCTATTTTCTTGCTCAAGTGTAACTTGGCTAAGAGAATCATTAGTGAAATCAAGAGAACTACTAGAAGCAACAATATTGGATTTAACATGATCATTGTTACTACTAGAGGAAGAATCTTTCTTGTTCTTGTTACTAGACTTGACTTGAGGCATGTAAGTGGATAAGAGTAAACGCTTGGCAGTGTAAGAAGAACTTTTCTTGCGGAGATCATCATTGATTGCCTTTAAAAACTCATGCTCTTGCTCAAGATTGAGCTTTTCAAAGCGTAACTTCTCATGAGCTCTTAAAAGTTCTCGATGATCTTCGAAGATAGTTTCATGAGCTAACTTAAGAGTGTTTAGTTCTTTAGTTAGGGCCTCAATTTTCTCCTTATCATTGTCATTCGTTTTATCTTGATTAGCATGATTAATTGACGTTTCATCATAGTATTCATCACTAGAGTTGTCAACAAGTAAATCATCATCACCTAACAAGTCATCTTCATCACTATTAAAATCAACATACTCAGGGTGAGTTACCTTAGGACCTTTGGCCATGAAGCATCTTCCAATTCCTTCATTTGGTGAGTCAAATATGTCGTAGGAGTTGGTTGACACAAGTGCTAGACCGGCAACACCTTCATCTTGAGTATATTCGGAATCGGAGTGATAACTTCTCTCGGAGTGGTTGTCGGAGTCGGAGCCGGATACCCATTCACCAACATGAGCTTGATGTCTTCGTTTTGTCTAGCTCCTTGATGATTTTTCCTTTCTTTCCGAATCCTTGCTTCTCCGTGAGTATCTTCGTTCATAACGATCATCTCTACTCCTTTTCTCTCTTGATGGTGATTCTTCTCTTTTGCTTCTTCTTTTTGGAGAATCCTCTCTTCTTTTGTAGGGAGCCGTACACTCATTGGAATAGTGTCCGGGTCTTCCACAATTGTAGCAGTTTCGCTCTCGACTAGAAGATCTTTTGTCATTGTAGGACCTTGACTTGGAGCTTCTATCTTTACTTCTACTCTTGTAGAACTTGTTGAAGTTCTTCACCATTAAGCTCAATTCTTCATTGAAGTTTTGTTCCTCACTTGATGATGTGGGGGCTTCACATGAGGCTTTATAAGCACCACTTGATTTGTTGTGAAGTTCCTCTTTATCCTTGAGCGACATCTCATGAGCAACAATTCTTCCAATGACCTCCGTTGGCTTGAGATCTTTGTAATTGGGCATCATTTGGATCAATGTGCACACGGTATCATATTTTCCATCCAAGGCTCTTAGGATCTTCTTGATGATGAATCTATCGGTCATCTCTTCACTCCCTAAGCCGGCAATCTCGTTTGTGATGAGAGCAAGCCTAGAGTACATTTCAGCGACACCTTCACCATCCTTCATTTTGAACTTGTCAAGTTGACTTTGAAGCACATCCAATTTGGATTCCTTGACGGAGTCGGTACCTTCGTGCATATCAATCAAAGTATCCCAAATTTCCTTTGCATTCTCAAGACGGTTGATTTTGTTGAATTCTTCGGGGCACAATCCGTTGAAGAGAATATCACAAGCTTGAGCGTTGTATTGTAACATCTTCAACTCATCCGCGGTAGCTTCACGGTTTGGTTCTTTCCCATCAAAGAAGTCACCTTACAAACCAACACACACAATAGCCCAAACGGCGGGGTTATGTCCAAGAATATGCATTTTCATTTTATGCTTCCAACTAGCAAAATTAGTACCATCAAAGTAAGGACCTCTACGGTGATAATTTCCCTCGCTAGACGCCATACTCTCCGAGGTTGTGAAACCAAGGCTATGACCACCAAAAGCTATGGAAATCAAAGCAAATGGAGACCAAAGCTCTGATACCACTTGTAGGATCGGAAGTATGTCTAGAGGGGGGGTGATTAGACTACTTGACCAAATAAAACTTAACCTTTTCCCAATTTTAGTTCTTGGCAGATTTTAGCAACTTTTAGGACAAGTCAAGCAATCATCACACAATTCAAGCAAGCATGCAAAGAGTATATGAGCAGCGGAAAGTAAAGCATGCAACTTGCAAGAATGTAAAGGGAAGGGTTTGGAGAATTCAAACGCTATTGGAGACACGGATGTTTTTCCCGTGGTTCGGATAGGTGGTGCTATCCTACATCCACGTTGATGGAGACTTCAACCCACGAAGGGTAACGGTTGCGCGAGTCCACGGAGGGCTCCACCCACGAAGGGTCCACGAAGAAGCAACCTTGTCTATCCCACCATGGCCATCGCCCACGAAGAACTTGCCTCACTAGCGGTAGATCTTCACGAAGTAGGCGATCTCCTTGCCCTTACAAACTCCCTGGTTCAACTCCACAATCTTGTCAGAGGCTCCCAAGTGACACCTAGCCAATCTAGGAGACACCACTCTCCAAGAAGTAACAAATGGTGTGTTGATGATGAACTCCTTGCTCTTGTGCTTCAAATGATAGTCTCCCCAACACTCAACTCTCTCTCATAGGATTTGGATTTGGTAGAAAGAAGATTTGAGTGGAAAGCAACTTGGGGAAGGCTAGAGATAAAGATTCATATGGTAGGAATGGAATATCTTGGCCTCAACACAAGGGTGGGTGGTTCTCTCTCAGAACATATGAGTTGGAAGTGTAGATGTGTTCTGATGGCTCTCTCCTCGAATGAAGAGGAGATGGAGGGGTATATATAGCCTCCACATAAAATCCAACCGTTACACACAATTTACCAATCTCGGTGGGACCGAATCAACAAACTCGGTCGGACCGAAATAGTAAACCTAGTGACCGTTAGATATTTTCGGTGGGACTGACATGCAACTCGGTAGGACCGATATGGTCAGGGTTAGGGCATAACGTAATCTCGGTGAGACCGATTACACAAACTCGGTGAGACCGATTTGGTAATAGGCTAACCAGAGAGTTGGTCAGGTAAACTCGATGGGACCGATTTGCTCTTTCGGTGAGACCGAAAAGTTACAAAAGGGAAACAGAGAGTTTACATTGCAATCTCGGTGGGACCGATCCGCTCTTTCGGTGAGACCGAAAAGTTACGAAAAGGAAACAGAGAAATTGCAATCCCATCTCGGTAAGACCGGGATCCCTATCGGTAGAACCGATTTGCTAGGGTTTGGCAGTGGCTTATGACATGTGAAACTCGGTGGCGCCGGATAGAAAGAATCGGTAGGACCGAGTTTGGCTTTGGGTTTAGGTCATTTGTGGATATGGAAAAGTAGCTGAGGATTTTGGAGCATATCATTAAGCACATGAAGCAAAAGACTCATTAAGCAACACCTCATCCCTCCTTGATAGTATTGGCTTTTCCTATGGACTCAATGTGATCTTGGATCACTAAAATGTAAAATGAAGAGTCTTGAGCTTTTGAGCTTGAGCCAATCCTTTGTCCTTAGCATTTTGAGGGTTCCACTTTCACCATCCGTACCATGCCAATCATTGAGCTTTCCTGAAATAATTGTCTTGAAATAGCATTAGCTCAATGAGCTATATGTTGTTATGAATTACCAAAACCACCTAGGGATAGTTGCACTTTCATCTCTGCACTCTCCTCTCCTCTGACAATTCTGAGTACAACCCTCGTGATCTCGTCTCCACATAAAGACCAGTGCCTTTGGTAAGAATGAGCTGGGAAACCATCTGGACCCAGTGCTTTCGTCGGGAACATTTGGAAGAGAGCCACCTTCACCTCTTCATTTGTATATGGAGCGCATAAAATATCATTCATGCCTGCTGTCACCTTAACCGGAACATGAGCCATGACATCATCAAGTCCTGTTACTCCCTCAGATGTGTATAGTGTCTGGTAGAAATCATTAACCATCTCCCTAAGCTCTCCCGGATCATCAATTAGCACTCCTAGCGAATTAGCCAAAGCTTTCACCATATTCTTCTTGCGCCTGATGCTAGCTCTGAGATGAAAAAATCGAGTGTTTTGTCTCCCGAAGCGAGCCACTCGATCCTAGACCTCTGTCTCCACATCAGTTCCTCCCGGTGATACAACTCAACCAGTTTGTCATTGATTACAACTGAAGGAGGAGTCTAGACCCCTCTTCTTAGCTGGGCCAATCTTACTACCTAATTCTCTCTCTGACCAACTGTCTTTTCGATCGGAAAACTGTAGGGGAGGTTGACAAGTCTCAGACAGTAAACTTGACCGGTTCTTTTGCACATAGTGAATTGCTGACTAGCTGGTAGTCCTATGTGGCAAGAGTTAAGTACCATATCAACCTGTTGATAGTCAAAATCAGACCATTATAAAGGCTTGATTTGACAAAACAGATAGTTCGAGGATCCAACTCAACTTATAAGTATAAATAGTAATGCTAGATTGTATGAAAATATATTTGTACACAGGCCTATACTGGGAAAAAAATCTGTAATACAAAATTTTACCTGAAGAAAATCACTGATAAATATTAAATAGTCCACTTTTTTGGCCATGAAGCATGCACCAGGCAAAGGATTCCTGTTCGAAACTAAATAACTGAAGCATCACCTCTCTTATGTAAGCGAGATAGTAGTTCACTCCTATCATGAGTTTTGGTTGACTTCTGCCCCTTCCATAGTTAAAGTATTCCATGTATCTCTATTTACATGGCACCCTCGTTTTCCATGATTAAACTTTGACCATCAATCTTTATTATCTATGATATGCTAATTAAATATCATAAAAATATACCGTTAGAAGTTAGTCAAATTAATGGTCAAAGTTGGATCTTGAAAAATATGTGCGCCTTGTAAATAGGGATAGAGGGGAACATTTTTAGATGTACCTGAAACATAATCGAATTTATTGGACATGCACAAATATAGTAGTTAACTCCTATTATGAGTTTTATGGGTCACTTCTACTCCTTTCATAGTTTTAGTACCTGGAATGGAATCAATATATTAGACATTCACAGGTAAATAAAGTGAAGAACAAACACATTTGAATTAAGAAACAAGTTGAACAGAATTTAGTTTATATGGCATGTGCTTGTCAGCGAACAAAGGTCTAATTCTTAGAGCATTACTAGTAGAACCCTCAAATCCTCAAACCCTCACTAGCGTTTTAAGGGTCCAAAGTTGGTCTTTTTGTGCACTTTTACGGGTTGAAAAACAGGGGCAAAGATTAGAACCCTCAAACCCAACCCTTATAACGAAATATTCCTCATGAACGACGTTGTCGTTGCGCGCGGGAGGTCGACGGGGCGGCCGCCGGCGACGGGGACGACTAGCAGCAGCGGTCGCGGGCGTGGGCGCGGGAGTTGGGAGGATTTTTCCCTCCCACACGAGGATAACCGCCAAATGAGGGTTGGGGTAGGTTTTACTCCCCAACCCTTACTTTTGAGGGTTGGGAGAGGGGATTGAGGGTTGGACCTTTAAAAAAAATTTGAGGGTGTGAGGGTTAAGGGGTTCTAGTCTACGGTTTTTTTTCGAAAAAAACCCAGTTAGTTTTAGAGGTTTGAGGGTTTGAGGGCTCTAATAGACTTACTCTTAGTGTGTGAAGTCCGTATATTTGGTGGCACATGAGCACAGGCACCGAACACCATCTTGTGAAGATATTTAAGATATCTTCTGAAGATGATTTTGGAGATTATAGTAAGATGATTTTGGAGAATAAGGTATAGTAAGATGAATACAAAAATGCACCCAACTATCATGTTCTCAACATGTACAAGAACAGAAGAGCCCAAAATAAATGTAGGAGATAGAATGGAATTTGTGTTAATGAGATGAAGAGAATGACATGTATGAAAGAAATGTTACAGCCAATTCATCTTTTCCTCCCAAGTTGTAAAAGCAAAAGCAACGGTGGGAAAAGTGAATTGCAGTCTTGGTTACATCAATGGACAGCTACCATGAGATGAAAATTGTCGAACATTTAGGTACGAACCTAGAATTGGGAACACTAAGCTGGATGAACGCAGGAAGAGGTCCTCTGTGGCATCCAGCTGCTTCATCTGCATCCCAACAAGACAATTAACCACTGCATCAGGTTCACACATTAGACAGCAGCGAGTAGAGAGAGGGCTCTGCCTGTACCTGCAGCTTCGACTGACAACCAGCCTCCACGAATTGGAACATTCTTCCGGTTTCCTTTCCGTTGCTCCAGCTTCTGAAATTTCCATCCTCAAGAACCGATTAGCTGAATCACACATGTTCGTGAGTGCGCTGACGCCAATGGGTCTCATCAAGGGCGCGGTCGGGCAATGCGCCAACACCTTGCGGACCCGGTGGACATGCGAGCGCCCACCCGCCCGGTTGCATCGCGACTGAAGAAACGGGAGATTTAGGACGTGGCCAGACAGGGGTGGCCGGCGGCGGACTGGGAGGCTGGCGGCGCACGGCGACGGCGGCGGAGGCACGGGCCGACTTGTGCCTGGATGGTTGCTGTATTTGTTGGACCGGAAGCCCGTGGCCCTTTGGACGATACGGAACGCTCCACTGGCGCAAAATATAGCTGGGAATGGCTGACAAGACACGGAGGCGCGCGGCTCGAGCTACTCGTCCTCCTCCACGAATTCCTCCACCTGACGAGCGACCGGCAAGACATATGGGAAGAGACCAGCTTTTATTCCGACTACAACCAGCATTTATTCCGACTAAAACAGCGTGATTGTAATGTTTAGCGCTTAAATCGAGTTGAAATTGCTTAAGGGTAAGGTCTATGATTCGCACGGCCCTTCAAAAATTAGCAGAGAATGTACTAATGGATTTACTCAGTTGCTGATGGAATACAGACTGATGAGCAAACTGAACTCAAAACACAAACGAGACTCAAAACACTGACTGCAACGAAACACTAGAGTACTGGACACACAGCGCACGCACAGAAAGGCCCGACTCTGGTTTTATTCATCACCACGACCGGGGCGAAACTCCACACCTCTGCTCTGCAGGCCACCTCATCGCGCAGCAAGCACGCGGAAGCCTAGCCGGAGATCTGGATGGACTTGACCTCGGGCTTCTTGGCCTCCTCCTTGGGCACAGTGACGGTGAGCACGCCGTTCTCCATGGACGCCTTCACCTGCTCTAACTTGGCGTTCTCCGGGAGCCTGAACCTGCGGAGGAACCTGCCGCTGCTGCGCTCCACGCGGTGCCAGGTGTCGGTCTTCTCCTCCTGCTCCTTGTTCCTCTCGCCGCTGATCTGGAGGATGTTGCCGTCCTCCACCTCCACCTTCACCTCCTCCTTCTTCAGCCCCGGCACGTCCGCCTTGAACACGTGCGCCTCGGGCGTCTCCTTCCAGTCGATCCGCGCGCCGGCAAAGGCCGCGGTCTCCGAGGATGCGCGCGGGAACGAGGGGAAGAGGCTACCACCGCCGCTGCTGCCGCCGGAGCCGAAGGGGAAGCCGTCGAAGGGGTCCCAGAGGTCGAGGGAGAAGGGGTCGAACACGTTGCTGCGACGGATCAGCGACATTGTCGGTGGGGATCCGGGCTGCTGGTGGAAGGAATCGACGATTTCGCTGGTGTTGGAAGCGGAAGGGTTAGCGATTGATTTGGGAGGGATCGTTCTTTGGTCGGTGCTTTGTTCAGACTTTCTTGGGTTTCTGTCGATCGGGACGGGGAAGAATTTATAGAGGGCTGGGGATGATACGGTGGAGAAGGAGAAAGCACTTCTGGAGAATTCTATTGTCTTCCCGTGAAGACTCGAGGTCACTGGATTGTGTTCGTTGGTTGGACCGGGATTGGTTTGGTCCGGTGTCGTGGAGAAGACACCAGCAGCTTCTGGACTCTGCAGTAGATTTGCGCTGATCCTTTTTCCTTTTCTTTTTTGAAAAAAATGCACCGATACTTATTTTTAAAAATAGTTTGTGCTCATCTAGATGAGAAAATAACTATGTGTCATCTAGCTCCTACAACGTTGATTTTTTACACGAAGATTCAGATTTTTTTTAACGCCAATATATGATGACCGTATACCCAGCAAACTAAACAACTGCCCTGGGAGAAGCTCTGTAGCTAACGAAATCGTTCGCCCCCAGTAACAAACCCTGGCGAACATGCACGTCAGCAGAACCCCCCACGCCCGTGCAAAACACCCCCCGCTCCCAACTCCTGGCCCAGACTGTTAAAAGACCCATTAAACCCCCTCCTCCACCACCCCGTCGCTTTCATCGCCTCCGTCTCCTACACACTCCCCTCTCCTCCATCAACCCGTCGCCTCCATCGAATTTGACCAAGAAAAACTGCAACGGGAAAGAAAGGAGGCGCTGATTCAAGCATCACCCGAGAGAAATTGAGGCAAGATCTGAACTACCAGCCCTTCTCATCCCCTCCCCACCATCACCCACAATCCCAAGTCCACGTGCAAAAAACTGCCTACCCGACTAAGAAAACTTGTGGTGTACAAACCATAGTATAGAAGATAATTGCCATCTTAAAAGACAAGTGGAAGAAACCCAGGCTACATCGTAGTTCAAAAAAAAAACATGTGAAAAAATGGCATGTAATAAGAACTAAAGCTCCATGACCGGGTGTGTAGAATTCAACAATGTTTACAGAAAAATTGCCACCTGCAAGCTGATGAAAATCCCAAGTGGGTAGTAGTAAAAGTGTCATTTGATTACTGCTGAAAAATGCCATCATGGATCCACTAAAAACTAACATGCCAAGTAGTCCATGCAAAACCCCACTAAAAAATGCAAAGAAAAGCAGGGAAAAAAGTACCATGCCATATCCACTAGAACTGTCATGACTGGTTGCACAAAAAGCATTCAAATTTTTTAAAACTGCCAGATATGAACTAAGTATAAAAATACCATCACGTGCAATTATAAAACTGCCACCTTAAAGCTGATGAGAATACCAAATGAAAACTAATAAAACTACCACGTGATTGCTGCTAAAAAATGCCATTGTAGATACACCTAACAAGCCAAAGCCATGGTAGACCTACTAAAAATCTGCCATGTGAAAACTGCTGAAAATGCCAAGTGAGTAGTAGTAAAAATGCCATGTGATTACTGCTGAAAAATGCCATCCTAGATCATTGATAACTAACATGCCAGGCAGTCCATGCAAAGCCCCACTAAAAATGCCAATAAAACAGGGGGAGAATGCCATGCAAGACTACACACTACCAAAATATAACAAAAAAATAAATCATAATGAGTGCTGCTAAAAATGCCATGTGAGTATTGATAAGAAACCTCCTAAACTAGGGTTAGTGCTACTGAAAAGTGCCATGTGCGTAGCTCTTAGAATAAAATCACATTTAAAGAAACTGGTATGTGTCCGCTACTAAAAAATGTCATCTGATATCCGATAAAAATCCTCGTAGACATGCAATTCAAAACAGCGGCGCTAAAAATTTGGACAAAAAGGAGAAGAAAACTGCCATGCTTTTGAAATACAAAATGGCAGAATGGTTCTGCACAGTCTGGCATGACCAAGGTGCCTCACACGCCACTGATGGTGGGTCACAATGGTATGAACATCAAACTTTTACCCTACAAGTATCAATCAATATATATAGTCATGCACAATTCGGCATTACCAGGCTACCATATGCAGATGTTTATGTACTGTAAGGGACATGCCGCGGGTCCCAAAGAAGCTTGCTCCGGCCTTAGCATTTGTAAGAGTATCTCCTTTTTTAGGGCTTATGGGGTAAAAAAACAACTTTCAACAGTTGGCCAAAATATAAAGTTGGCAAAAAATATTGGGCATCCGAAAAGAAGCACGCAGGCATTGCGGCACGCCGACTGTTATCGCAAACACAAAATCCAGCCACACATAGCCCTTATTTCGGAATATAAAAAAACTCCAACTTAAGACACACTCGGGGCTACTGACGGTACAATACACCGATGGTGGCCTCTCGGTGGGAAGCCTGGCTGTAGGCCTACCTCAGGAACTAGAAGGCTTGGTAGAAGCCTGACGACAGGAAAAGAAAATAGTTTGAGCTGAAAGTCCAAATACCTTAACTTTTTTTTAACAGCCGAATCCCTTAATTGAGTGCTGCTGACTCTATATCATGTTTTTCATTAGTTCAGTAGAAATTAATAAGTGAGCTATGGGTTCATCTTCAGGTCACAATGTGAGTGTGAGTCCCTGGTGTAATCCTTTACTGCTTTAATACTTTTCACTTCTCAGTCGAGTGCTAGCATATTATAACCATGATCGTGAAAATAACATATTTATTTATGAGAAATGTCTAACAGCTTCCGGGTGCCCCTACGCCCTTATGAACAGTAAATTCATATAAATCAAAAAAAATCTGAAACTTTCAGGGATCAAAGATTATCAAAGTTTTGATGTTCCTACAAAGTTTCAGCAACAAATAACCTTCATGGAGCCCTCACCGAAAAAAACAAAATCACTGCTCAAAAATGTACATAAACTTTGAACAATGATTTTGTTTTTTTCATTTGAGTGCTCTTCGAATGTTATTTTTAGCTAAAAACTTTGCAAGATCATCAAAAGTTTCATGATGTTCAATGTCCCGAAGTTTCAGATTTTTTTGATTTGTTTTGAATTTACTGTTCATAGAGGGTGTAGGGGCACCCGGGTGCTGAAAGTCCTATCTCTTTATTTATTTATTGTTTGCATATGATCAGTAAATGTTCCTGATGGCGACCATTTTATCAGTACGAGATTTCCATATATAGTTTTATTATTTCTACTACTCTCCAATGGTGAGATGCAGCAGCTCTCTGAACTCCAGCTTCCTGGTCTCCGTATGCAGCGTCCTCTTCTTGTTGGGCCAGTAGGTGACCCATATCCTGCCCTTGATCTCCCACTCCATGGTCTTGCCGGCGGCGGCCGCGCACATCCTCCAGCACACGCCCTCCCCGTACTCGTCGCCGGCAAAGATGACTCCGCCGCTCCTCGTGAAGGGCCTGGTAGGGCTGCTGTACCGGTTCCTGAACCAGGACCTCGGCTGGAAGAGCTCCAGCTTGGGCGGGTCGCTGGAGAAGACCTCCCTGCCCCCGCCGCCGCTGCCGTGGAGGAACCAGCTCAGCGACGCCGTGTTGCCGTGCACCGAGTGCTCGAACTTCCAGGGCTTCATGGTCCTGGTCACCGTCTCGTGCGCCGACACGCTGATGCCGATCGACGCCGGCGCGGCGGCGAGCGTGGTGTCGATGCCCTTGTCGGTGCCGACCTCCTGGACGGGGTTGTCCGTGGACCTGCTGACGGAGAGCGAGAGGATGTCCGACTGCGCCAGGGGGGTGAGCTGCAGCGATATGCGCGACGGGAAGTGCTTCTCGTCGGAGCCGTGGCCTTGCCTCGCCATGAGAGTCTCGGACACCAGCTGTATCACGTCGCACCTGCATGCAAAAGACCGATCAGTAAATCATTTAGTGCTGTTCTTGATTAATGCATGGTGAATTGAGTTGCGCGGATCGACCGTATGTTGTCGACGTTGACGGCGACGTCGATCCAGTTCTCCTGGAACGCGACTCTGTACGCGAACTGGACGACGCTCTCGAGCTGCTGGTAGTTGAGCGAGAAGAGCAGTCTCTCATCTTTGACCAGCTGCTGCTGCTGCTGCTGGTGATGGTGATGGGACGGGTGGTGCTCCATGGTCATGGCCACGACCGGGCAGTACACCTGGACCTTCCATAGCCTGCTCGCCGACAGAGCATAGGAGAACACCGCGAAACGCAGCGGGGACGACGCGCCGGCGCCTGACCGGAGAGCCTCCATGGCCCAGTTGGTGACGCCCAGATTCACCGAGCGCATCCACTGCTCCTCCAGGTCGGACCCGAGGGCCAGCATAAGCTCCCTCGCCGCGAGGCGCATCTCGTCGCGGGTCAGCCGTGCGACGATCGCGCCGATGAACTCCCGCCGGGGCGTGGACGGAGCCTCGTAGATGCAGACCAGAAAGGCCAGGGCCAGGACGGACAGGCCGAGGATCTTGCCCGAACCTTCAGACACATGCACGGCCGGTAGCCTGATGATGGCCCTGCTGCTAGAGTAAGGCCCGTATCTGAGCACCCCGCAGACGATCTCGAGAAAGAACTGGGCCGCAACGTCTGTGGTGTTCGCAGGTTTCAGCTTGGAATAATGGGAGCTCCAGAGCGAGACTGGATCATGATCACGGGACTTGTCACAGATGGAGAAAGACAAACTGAAGGGATGGGTTTCTTCAGATTGTCTGGTGATTACAAGGTTGAGGGATTGATTTGTGGATGGAGAATTGCATATCTGGAGAGAGTGGGATTCGTCCACCCTCCATTGCCCGGGGAGGCTCCTGATCCACTGCCAGATGTCAGGAGCAAAGCCAGAAGCCATGGATGGCAGAGGAGGAAGAGCTGGCTCTATGTCTATGGACTCCATGATCACCTATGTCCAATTATATACACAGTTCAAGCCACGAGGTGAAATTAAATCGGGAAAGGACTAAGAAAGTCAAATTATTAGGAACAATTCGATAAGGCAAGTTGAGGGCAACTGAAACTCTACTTTCCTATGATTGCAAAGCCCCTTTCAGATGATGTGTAGATTCAGTACTGTCCAATTCAGCACATTGTTGAGTAGTGCAAGGGAAGGTTTTCCTGCTAATGGTGTCCAGCCTAGAGCCTATATGTACTGCCTTTTTTCGTCAATCTACATCGAGTCTAGTGAAATTACATCAAGGAGAATCAAGCAATTCTAGTGCAGAGAATGAGATAATCTCGACTAGTGTTCGTCCTGTTTTTCCTTGATAAATGGGGCTATTCTCTTTCTTCTAATATAGAATTGCAGTGCGCCTGCTCTTTCGAGGTTCATTTTAGTGAGAAAAGTTTGGCAGAGGAAATTATTTCTACTTTCTGCATAGCGTTTACAAGAAAAGAAAAACATCTTGAGAATATCCTGCACCAAATAGGGTTTTGCTTTCGCGGTGCAGTTAGGTGCAATGAGGCATCATTCTTCGTGCCTTTGCCATGTGTGAACAGAACCAGATCCTTTTGTCATGAGTAGCTTATTATCATCATCCCTCCGTGTGAGCTTTTTCTCGAGTTAATGGATGGACGTACGCTTGATGCTTCAGGTAACATCAAGCAAGAAGTACTTGCTGCATCTCCCGAATCCTAGATAAGCTCACCAACTATTGAAACCATCGCCCCGAATAACTTTCATTCTTCTACGCATCTACCTATGAAGTAGATTGCCTTCACCAAGTGTTATCCGCAAAAGAATCCACCACTAATCACTAGATAACTCTTCTAGATGAAAAGGAAATTTATATAACAGGGTAAAATACATAACTAGCATTGTTACCGTGATTTAAAGAAATGTTCCGACTTTTTGTTGAAAACGGAGATTCACCCCGACCTCTACACCATTGTGATGCACATAATCATTTTATTAGAAGTTTAGCATCCATCCATTGCAACGAAAGAAGTAAAATATATGACCAAAACCGGCCCATAATATAGAAATACATGACCCAAACACATATCCTATTACTAACACACCAGCCAAAACCGGTTGAACAAATCATGTCTGACCGTCTCCCATCGGTTGCACCCAAAGTTCATACGCTTCTGAATGTCCATGCGGTGCAGTGAGGACCTGTACTGGTCCAAGATGTAGCCCTGAAAATCACCTGCAAAAATGTTTGGAAGGGTTATTCTATTAGAAACATGGTCGTTCCGTGAATTCTAAGTTGCCCGTGATAAGGCACATACTTCAACCTGAATATCTCCTTTAGTTTTGGGGTTAACTCCAACCAATCAGTTTCCAAACAAATTGATAATACTAATAGGTGGCGGTAAATTAGAAGGTACATGGACCATACTCCAAAGTAAAGAGCCAAATGGGCACGAAGAGAAAAATATGATGAATTGTTTTCCTCCTGGTCACAAAAGCAAGTTTTTTTTTCATCCCTGCTAGTTATGTTTCCTTGTATTATCTTTTATGAGAATAGCCCCTCTCTTCACAAACCACAGATAACATCTTGATTTTAGACGGAACTTTCGTCTCCCAGGCCCTGTTCAAAAATTCATCCGATTAACCAGTTAACTTGCCGATTAATCCCTACTCATAGGGTCACCGAGTAGCCGATAAACCGATAAATCGTCCGATTAATTGATTAAATGGCTGATTAATTTGCTAATTAGCCTATTAATCCCCTATTCGCCAGCCAAACGAGCAGCTACCAGTTAACGATTTCCTCAACAATGCTCCCAGATATGTTTGTCTGTGGAAGACACCTTCGGTGTTATAAGATCAGCATACTGGATCTGACAATGAAAACACAGTTAGTATTCAACCTCCATCGGTATGCATTAGGTTGAAAGTCATGAACCTTCATACTAAATGAAGCCACACAGTCCATTTATCACCGGTCAACATCCGTGAACTAAATATTCAAAGGCCTCGCCCAAAGGCCAGAAGCAACCGATGTGTTTCTCCATTCCACAATATTATAAAGAGTTGGGTATTGCAAAGCTAATGAGATATCCCATAGGTATATGAGAACTGAAAATGAAACTACATTGTGTAGTTGTAAAATATTTATTGAAGATAAGTAGAATGCATAGTTGCATGTTGCCTCGCGCCTTGTTGGATGGATTTATAGCAATAACTTTGTTGGGAATAAATCGTGAATATAGAGAATAATAATTCTCCTCATTCTTGTCATATATAAATTGTATTAGACCTATCAATAAATGGAGGTTGACTACACAGCAAATTAAAAAAAACTAATGATGTGGAGGGCTTGCATGGGCTTGATGAAGTAGAGGGCTTGTATGTGCTGGAAAAAGAAATGTGTGGTGAGTGAGATGTGTGCATGTTGAGAGAAATAGAGGTACTGGGAATCAAGCTTTTAGGTATACCGAAAGATGCCACACACATTGTTGGTGTGTTGCAAGTGCACACGACTAGCTGAAGCACAATTCCCGTGAAGTACTATATCAGTTTATATATCGTTGTTACTCCTGCATGAGTCGTTGGGATTCCCCCAAAAGTAAGGGTGAAGCAACAAGTAGCAAGTTTCCCTAGTTAAGAACCAAGGTTTATCGAACCCGTAGGAGCTTCTAAGCTGCACAGGTCAATAGCACCTACACACAACACACAAACAAAATTTGTCCCCGACCCAATAAGAGGGTTTTCAAGCCCCTTGTCTTGCTAGTTACAAGGTAAAACACAAGTGATAGAGATATATAGTAGCAAAAGGTAAAATGGAAAAATAGTTGTGTAGAAAAATTAAGCATTGGAGAATAGACCCCAGGGGCCATAGGTTCACTAGTGACATCTCTCTCGAAACAACAAGTAGCATGGTAAACAAATTACAGTTGGGCAATTGAAAATATTACAATATTTATGACTATGATCTTCACGGTATAATCGCATACAGGCATTAATTCTGTGCTAAATAGACCATTGATCCAACAACATCTACTACTAATACTCCACCACAAAACCGCTATCCAGCATGCACATCAGGTATTAAGTTTACGAGAAACAAAGTACCGCAGTAAGCAAGATGACATAATGTAGACAGGAAGAAATCAATCAATATCGTTTTACCCTTAGTGGCAACAATACAATACGTTTCTTGGCCCTTATTGTCATTGGGCTAGATCACTGCAAGATTGAACCCACTACAAAGCATCACTCCTCTAAAGAAAACCCCATTGAACTTGGCCAAAGAAGACAGATAGATCGAAGAGCATGAAAAGCTATTTAATTATACAAAGAATAAAACCTCAAAAGATTCAATTGGTTTCAATGAATAATCCGATCATAAAATGATAATTTATCATGTCCCAACAAACACACCATCGATTACATCAAATTGATACCGATCATGTGAGAAATCTCACAGGAAGATGATATTGAAGATCCAAAGAGAGAGAGAGTGTCATCTAGCTACTACTATGGACCCATAGGTCCTGTTTGAACTACTCACACATCATCATGGAGACATCAAGGATGATGAATAAGACTTCGGCAATGGCTTCCAGTAGGATCGAAAGTAGGTCTAGAGGGGGTGATTAGACAACTTGACCAAATAAAAATGTAGCCTTTTCCCAATTTTAAGTCTTAGCAGATTTTAGCAATTAGTACAAGTCAAGCAATCAACATACACATGTAATTCTTAGAGTATAGCAGAGAAAAGTAAAACATTGCATATGAAGGTAAATGGAAGGGTTTGGAGAAGGCAAGCGCAATGTAGACACGGAGATTTTTGGCGTGGTTCTGGTAGGTGGTGCTACCGTACGTCGTTGATGGAGACTTCAACCCACGAAGGATAACGATTGCGAGTCCACGGAGGGCTCCACCCACGAAGGGTCCACGAAGAAGCAACATTGTCTATCCCACCATGGCCATCACCCACGAAGGACTTGCCTCACTTGGGTAGATCTTCACGAAGTAGGCGATCTCCTTGCCCTTACAAACTCCTTGGTTCAACTCCACAATCTTGTCGGAGGCTCCCAAGTGACACCTAACCAATCTAGGAGACACCAATCTCCAAAAGGTAATAGATGGTGTGATGATGATGAACTCCTTGTTCTTGTGCTTCAAATGATAGTCTCCCCAACACTCAACTCTCTCTCACAGATTTGGCTATGGTGGAAAGATGATCTGAGTGGAAAGCAACTTGGGGAAGGCTAGAGATCAAGATTCTTGTGGTTGGATTGGAATGTCTTGGTCTCAACACATGAGTAGGTGGTTCTCTCTCAGACAATGAGTAGTGGAAGTGTAGGCACGTTCTAATGGCTCTCTCTTGAATAGAGAAGGGGTGGAGGGGTATATATAGCCTCCACAAAAAATCTAACTGTTACACACATTTGACCCAACTCGATTAGACCGAATAGGTGAACTCGGTGAGACCGATTCAGTTCAAAATGTGAACGTTAGGATTCTCGGTGGGACTGACACGATCAACTCGGTGGGACCGATGTGCTAGGGTTAGGGAAAAACCTCATCTCGGTGTGACCGATTGCATGAACTCGGTGGGACCGATTTCTGCAATGAGCAAATAGAGAATTGGTCAGGCAAACTCAGTGGGACCGATCGCTCCTTTTGGTAAGACCGAAACATTACGAAGGGAAACAAAGAGTTTGCATTGCGAACTCGGTGGGACCAATCGCTCATTTCGGTGAGACCGAAATGTTACGAAGGTAAAAAGAGAGTTTGCATTCCCATCTCGGTGAGACCGAGATCCCTATCGGTGAGACCGAGTTGATTAGGGTTTCTGGCAGTGACTATGTCAAAGGAACTCGGTGGAGCTGGATAGTTCAAATCGGTGGGGTCGAGTTTGACTTTAGGTTTTGGACATATTTGGAATTGAGAAAGTGGTTGAGGGCTTTGGAGCATATCACTAAACATTTTGAGCAAGTAGATCATTAAGCAACACCTCATCCCCTTTTAATAGTTTTGGCTTTTCCTATGGACTCAATGTGATCTTGGATCACTAAAATAGAAATGAAGAGTCTTGAGCTTTTGCCAATATTTGTCCTTAGAATTTGAAGGGTCCACATCTCTAGTCCATGCCATGCCAATCATTGAACTTTCTGAAATATTCAACTTGAATGGATATTAGTTCAATGAGCTATATGTTGTTATGAATTACCAAAACCACCCGGGGATTAGTTGCACTTTCAATCTCCCCCTTTTTGGTAATTGATGACAACATATAGATCAAAGCTTCGAAAAATGATAATATGAATAAAATACATCGTCGCTTTGAGAAGTATGTGATAAGCAAGAGCTCCCCCTAAATTTGTGCATTATTTAAAATTTTCTTTTGAATGCAAAGGCACAATCGATTAGGATCATGGGTCACTCTTCCATGTCACATACATCTTGGTGGAGCGCTCAAAATGATAGAATATAAAGAATATGCACTCATCACCAAGCGAAATGTGACTGATCATAAACAAGTATTAAGATATCATCATTCAACCACACATTAAAGCATAATATGACCAAACACATGACCACAGAAGTATCTCACACACAAGCACAAATATTGTAGCAAGCAAACGAACAAATAACAAGTATCAAGTATCAAGAGAGGCAAACAAAAGGCAAAACACACTCTCTCTCTCTCTCTCTCTCTCTCTCTCTCTCTCTCTCTTTCTTGAAGCCTAAAGATCTATACACTTTCTCCCCCCTTTGGCAACAAGTTACCAAAAAGCTTGAAAATGCATAGTGCTACGGGGCACTCTAGGCACGATCTCCAGGAGCTTCTGAAGTGGTCTTCTGGCTAGTTGCTCCGGTGTGCGTATATGGCGTGAAGAGGACATCATCTGCAAATGCTTCTGAAGATGTCTAAGGAGCTGGAGGAGTTGCAACTGGAGGTACAACGGTGGCAGTCGCTGCAGGTGCTGAAGCAGTAGCTCTGGAGTCTCTAACAACTGGCACAGTTGTAGACCTTTGTGCTCTTGGCACTCTCTGAAAAGCAACTTTGGTTGGTCTATCACTCTTGTCCTCAACCTCTTCCTGTAGCTTCTCCACAGTGGTCTGGATCTCGGTGACCTTCACATCTAGATCATGCAATTTGGTCTCAAAGATCCTCTCAAGGCTCTCTTGATTTCGAGTCAGGGTGGCTAGTCCTTTCTCTATTCTCATTGTTGCCTCAAGCAGATAGCTGAGCTGATCTTGCTTGGTCTTGAAATTGACAACTGAAGCATCTCGCATTTTGGAAGTCTTTGTTGCCTTTGCTTTCTCTCACTTCTCCTGAGCCTCTGTAGGAGTAGGATGTGATGCATCCATGACAACCACATTGTCCTCAAAGTATGGCCTCAAAAAATAGAAAAAAGGAAAAAACTAAATCTAAACCTAAAACTAAACTAAAACTAAACCTAAAACTAAAACTAAAACTAAAACTAAATTTGAACTAAACATAAACCTAAAACTAAAAAAATGAAAAATGAAAAAAAAGAGGAGGTAGAGCTCACCTGGGGCAGGGCCGGTGGAGGAGGTGGCCGGTGGAGGAGGGGGGGCGGGGCGGCCTGGGGCGGCGGCGCCGGCGGCAGTGGCGACGGGTCCGGGGCAGTGGGGCGCGGAGGCGCCGAGACGGCAGGGCGGTGGGGGCGATGGGGCGGGGGGGGCGGTGGTGCGCCGGGTGGTGGGGCGACGACGCCGGGCGGCAGTGGCGACGGGGCCGGGGCCGGGGCGGTGGGGCGCGGGGGGGCCGGGGCGCGGTGGCGCCGAGACGGCAGGGCGGCGGGGGCGACGGGGCCGCGGTGGCACTGGGGCGGGGGGCCGGTGGGGCGGCGGGGTGGCGGGGCGATGGGGCGGTGGCGAGTGGTGGGGGCGGCGGCGCGCGTGTGAAGAGGGAGAGAAACAGAGAGAGGGGCGGGGTGGGGCGCGACCGCCGTTAGATAAGTTAAATCTTTGCCGTCCGCCCCCTTTGTCGTCCGCTTTTTTGCTCTTTGTCGTCTGCTAGCAGACGGCAAAGAGGGGAGCCGTTAAGTTTTTTTAAGCAGCTCGTCAGTGGGGCCCCTCCCTCTTTGCCGTCTGCTAGCCGACGGCAAAGCTTCTTTGCCGTATGCTAGCAGACGGCAAAGAACTGGCTGATGGCAAATATGATCTTTGCCATCAGCCAGTTCTTTGCCGTCTGTTTTTTGGAAACGGACGGCAAAGACCTCCTTTGCCGTCCGCTAGCAGACGGCAAAGAAGGGGCTGATGGCAAATCCTATGATTCCAGTAGTGACATGTGTCATATTCACAGGCATTATGTGTAAAGTAAGCAGATGCAATTCAACAAAGTTAGAAGCAATACAAGCTAGACATCATACAACATGCAACCACATATAATAGTGCCAAGTTAGAGCAAGCACCTGTGATGGTGGAGTAGGGGATATGTGCTCATTATCTACACAGCTACATTGGTTGTCCAGCCTTGTGTTGTCTTGCGAATCTTGTTGGTAGGATGGCGGAGTAGAATCTGTAGAGACCCTCTGTTTGAGTTGCTCCGAAGGACCACCATCATCCACTGTCGGACTAATTTTCTTTAGCTGTATTGATTTTGCATTGTGAAGTCAAACCGATAAGAAAAAGGAATAAAATTCGCTCTTCTTAACTCATTCATGCATGATACTGACAAATACTACTCGAATGAAAGGCAAACACATGATACGAGGATGGAATATGTACGAAAAACAGGACAGCGTGACATATTCACACCTATGATGTGGTAACTAAGCAGAAGGCATTTCAACAAATTAGAACCACTGCAAGCTAGACACCATATGAAAGGTGCAACCAATATCACTCTGCCAAGTTCAAACTGTCTGGTGTTTCAACAAATTAGAAGCAGTACATGCTAGAAATCATATGCAAGGCACAACCAATATCACAGTGGTGACTTAAAGGTTCCTTATCATAAGTGACTGATGCGGGATATGCAAGAACAGTAGTCTGATGTAAGAACATGGTGTGATCAGATATAGTATGTTCTAGAAGCAGGAACACGTCACAGGCATTATGTGTAAAGTAAGCAGATGCAATTCAACAAAGTTAGTAGCAATACAAGCTAGACATCATACACAACATGCAACCACATATAATAGTGCCAAGTTAGAGCAAGCACCTGTGATGGTGGAGTAGGGGAGATGTGCTCATCATCTACAGAGCTACGTTGACTGTCTAGCCTTGCGTTGTCTTGCGAATCTTGTTGGGAGGATGGCGGAGTAGAATCTGTAGAGACCCTCCATTTCAGTTGCTCGGAAGGACCACCATCATCCAATGCCTTATCAATTTCCTTCCGCTTTATTGATTTTGCATTGTGAGGTCAAACTGACAAGAAAAAGGAATAAAATTCGCTCTTCAGAACTCGTTCATGCATGATATTGCCGAACACTACTCTGATGAAAGGCAAAGTCATGATACGAGGATGGAATATGTAGGAAAAACTGGACGGCTTGACATATTCACACCTATGATGTGGTAACTAAGCAGAAGGCACTTCACCAAATTAGAAGCACTGCAAGCTAGACACCATATGGAAGGTGCAATCAACATCACTCTGCCAAGTTAAAACTGTCTCGTCATAGGTGGCGCTCATCAAACTAGAAGCACTACATGCTAGAAATCATATTCAAGACGCAAACCAACATCACACTGCCAACTTAAAGGTGTCCCATCATATGTGACTCATGCAGGATACACAAGAAGAGTAGTTTCATGTAAGAACATGGTGTGATAGACAGATATAGTATGTACCAAAAACAGGAAAGCGTGTCATATTCACACGTATCATGTGTAAGCTAAGCAGATGCAGTTTACACTAATTAGGAGCAATACAAGCTAGACACCATATGCAACATGCAACCAAATATCACACTGCCAAGTTAGAGCAAGCACCTTGGATGGTGGAGTAGGGGAGCGGAGACTTGGAACTTGTAATGCGCTAGCAGTACAAGGAGAATACGTACAGATGCTCCGTTTACGTTGCTACAGAATGATGTCTACTACACAACCTTCTTCTTGTAGACGTTGTTGGGCCTCCAAGTGCAGAGGTTTGTAGGACAGTAGCAAATTTCCCTCAAGTGGATGATCTAAGGTTTATCAATCCGTGGGAGGCGTAGGATGAAGATGGTCTCTCTCAACCAACCCTGCAACCAAATAACAAAGAGTCTCTTGTGTCCCCAACACACCCAATACAATGGTAAATTGTATAGGTGCACTAGTTCGGCTAAGAGATGGTGATACAAGTGCAATATGTATGGTAGATATAGGTTTTTGTAATCTGAAAATATAAAAACAGCAAGGTAACTAAAGATAAAAGTGAGCGTAATCGGTATTGCAATACTAGGAAACAAGGCCTAGGGTTCATACTTTCACTAGTGCAAGTTCTCTCAACAATAATAACATAATTGGATCATATAACTATCCATCAACATGCAATAAAGAGTCACTCCAAAGACACTAATAGCGGAGAACAAACGAACAGATTATGGTAGGGTACGAAACCACCTCAAAGTTATCCTTTCTGATAGATCTATTCAAGAGTCCGTAGTAAAATAACATGAAACTATTCTTTCTGTTCAATCTATCATATAGTTCGTACTAGAATAACACCTTAAGACACAAATAAACCAAAACCCTAATGTCACATAGATACTCCATTGTCACCTCAAGTACCTGTGGGTATGATTATATGATATGCATCACACAATCTCAGATTCATCTATTCAACCAACACAAAGTACTTCAAAGAGTTGCCAAAAGTTTCTACCGGAGAGTCAAGACGAAAACGTGTGCCAACCCCTATGCATAGGTTCATGGGCGGAACCCACAAGTTGATCACCAAAACATACATCAAGTGAATCACGTGATATCCCATTGTCACCACAGATACGCACGGCAAGACATACATCAAGTGTTCTCAAATCATTATAGACTCAATCCGATAAGATTACTTCAAAGGGAAAACTCAATTCATTACAAGAGAGTAGAGGGGGAGAAGCAACATAAGATCCAACTATAATAGCAAAGCTCGCGATACATCAAGATCGTGCCAAATCAAGAACACGAGAGAGAGAGAGAGAGAGAGAGAGAGAGAGAGAGAGAGAGAGAGAGAGAGAGAGAGATCAAACACATAGCTACTGGTACATACCCTCAGCCCCGAGGGTGAACTACTCCCTCCCCTTCATGGAGAGTGATGTCTACCACGCAACCTTCTTCTTGTAGACGTTGTCGGGCCTCCATGTGCAGAGGTTTGTAGGACAGTAGCAAATTTCCCTCAAGTGGATGATCTAAGGTTTATCAATCCGTGGGAGGCGTAGGATGAAGATGATCTCTCTCAACCAACCCTGCAACCAAATAACAAAGAGTCTCTTGTGTCCCCAACACACCCAATACAATGGTAAATTGTATAGGTTCACTAGTCCGGCTAAGAGATGGTGATACAAGTGCAATATGTATGGTAGATATAGGTTTTTGTAATCTGAAAATATAAAAACAGCAAGGTAACTAAAGATAAAAGTGAGCGTAATCGGTATCGCAATGCTAGGAAACAAGGCCTAGGGTTCATACTTTCACTAGTGCAAGTTCTCTCAACAATAATAACATAATTGGATCATATAACTATCCATCAACATGCAATAAAGAGTCACTCCAAAGACACTAATAGCGGAGAACAAACGAAGAGATTATGGTAGGGTACGAAACCACCTCAAAGTTATCCTTTCTGATCGATCTATTCAAGAGTCCGTAGTAAAATAACATGAAACTATTCTTTCCGTTCAATCTATCATACAGTTTGTACTAGAATAACACCTTAAGACACAAATCAACCAAAACCCTAATGTCACATAGATACTCCATTGTCACCTCAAGTATCTGTGGGTATGATTCTACGATATGCATCACACAATCTCAGATTCATCTATTCAACCAACACAAAGTACTTCAAAGAGTTCCCAAAAGTTTCTACCGGAGAGTCAAGACGAAAACGTGTGACAACCCCTATGCATAGGTTCATGGGCGGAACCCGCAAGTTGATCACCAAAACATACATCAAGTGAATCACGTGATATCCCATTGTCACCACAAATACGCACGGCAAGACATACATCAAGTGTTCTCAAATCATTAAAGACTCATTCCGATAAGATTACTTCAAAGGGAAAACTCAATTCATTACAAGAGAGTAGAGGGGGAGAAGCAACATAAGATCCAACTATAATAGCAAAGCTCGCGATACATCAAGATCGTGCCAAATCAAGAACACGAGAGAGAGAGAGAGAGAGAGAGAGAGAGAGAGGTCAAACACATAGCTACTGGTACATACCCTCAGCCCCGAGGGTGAACTACTCCCTCCCCGTCATGGAGAGTGATGTCTACTACGCAACCTTCTTCTTGTAGATGTTGTCGGGCCTCCAAGTGCAGAGGTTTGTAGGACAATAGCAAATTTCCCTCAAGTGGATGACCTAAGGTTTATTAATCCGTGGGAGGAGTAGGATGAAGATGGTCTCTCTCAAACAACCCTGCAATTAAATAGCAAAGAGTCTCTTGTTCCCCAACACACCCAATACAATGGTAAATTGTATAGGTGCACTAGTTCGGCGAAGAGATGGTGATACAAGTGCAAGATGGATGGTAGATATAGGTATTTGTAAACTGAAAATATAAAAACAGCAAGGTAACTAATGATAAAAGTGAGCGTAAACGGTATTGCAATGATAGGAAACAAGGCCTAGGGTTCATACTTTCACTAGTGCAAGTCCTCTCAACAATAATAACATAATTGGATCGTATAACTATCCCTCAACATGCAACAAAGAGTCACTCCAAAGACACTAATAGCGGAGAACAAACGAAGAGATTACGGTAGGGTATGAAACCACCTCAAAGTTATTCTTTCTAATCAATCCATTGGGCTATTCCTATAAGTGTCACAAACAGCCCTAGAGTTCATACTAGAATAACACCTTAAGACACAAATCAACCAAAACCCTAATGTCACCTAGATACTCCAATGTCACCTCAAGTATTCGTGGGTATGATTATACGGTATGCATCACACAATCTCAAATTCATCTACTCAATCCAACACAAAGTACTTCAAAGAGTGCCCAAAGTTTCTACCAGAGAATCACGACGAAAACGTGTGCCAACCCTATGCATAGGTTCATGGGCGGAACCCGCAAGTTGATCACCAAAACATACATCAAGTGAATAAATAGAATAACCCATTGTCACCACGGTTATCCTACGCAAGACATACATCAAGTGTTCTCAAATCTTTAAAGACTCAATCCGATAAGATTACTTCAAAGGGAAAAATCAATCCATTACAAGAGAGAAGAGGGGGAGAAGCAACATAAGATCCAACTATAATAGCAAAGCTCGCAATACATCAAGATCGTGCCAAATCAAGAACACGAGAGAGAGAGAGAGAGATCAAACACATAGCTACTGGTACATACCCTCAGCCCCGAGGGTGAACTACTCCCTCCTCGTCATGGAGAGCGGCGGGATGATGAAGATGGCCACTGGTGAGGGTTCCCCCCTCCGGAAGGGTGCCGGAACAGGGTCCCGATTGACTTTTGGTGGCTACAGAGGCTTGCGGCGGCGGAACTCCCGGTCTAATCTCCGTTCTGGAAGTTTTAGGGTACGTGAGTATATATGGGTGCAGGAAGTACGTCGGTGGAGCTTCGGGGGCCCCACGAGGCAGGGAGCGCTCCCTAGTGGGGTGGGCTCGCCCCCCACCCTCGTGGCCAGCTCCCTCCTTTCCTGACGTGGGGTCCAAGTCTATCATGTAGCTTTCCTTCCGAAAATAACTTCTCCAGTTGATTTCGTTCCGTTTCGACTCCGTTTGATATTCCTTTTCTTCGAAACACTGAAATAGGCAAAAAAACAACAAATCTGGGTTGGGCCTCCGGTTAATAGGTTAGTCCCAAAAAGAATATAAAAGTGGATAATAAAGCCCAATATTGCCCAGAACAGTAGATAATATAGCATGGAGCAATCAAAAATTATAGATACGTTGGAGACGTATCAGAGAGCGTCAGGATTATGAAGATGGCCACCTGTGAGGGATCCCCCCTCCGGGAGGGTGCCGGAACAGGGTCCCGATTGGATTTTGGTAGCTACAGAGGCTTGCGGCGGCGGAACTCCTGATCTATTCTGTTCCTCGATCGTTTTAGGGTATATGGGTATATATAGGAGGAAGAAATACGTCAGGGGAGCCACGAGGGGCCCACGAGGGTGGAGGGCGTGCCCAGGGGGTGGGCGCGCCCCCTGCCTCGTGCCTCCCTCGTTACTTTCCTGACGTGCACTCCAAGTCTATCGGGTTGCTTTCCTTCCAAAAATAACTTCTACAGAAGGTTTCATTCGGTTTCGACTCCGTTTGATATTCCTTTTCTTCGAAACACTGAAACAAGCTAAAAAACAGGAACTGGCACTGGGCTCTGGGTTAATAGGTTAGTCCCAAAAATAATATAAAAGTGAATAATAAAGCCCATAAATATCCAAGATGGATAATATAATAGCATGAATACTTCATAAATTATAGATACGTTGGAGACGTATCAGCATCCCCAAGCTTAATTCCTGCTCGTCCTCGAGTAGGTAAATGATAAAAGAAATAATTTATGAAGTGTGAATGCTAGCAGGTGCATAAGTTTGATCAATGATAATTTCAATCACCTTTTCTAGCATCATTATATGTCATAACAGTAGCTCAACTCATAGAACTTTTCATGATCAAGTAACAAGCTATTCACAAGTTAAAGTATAGATCATAAACTTTCTTGAAAACTAACAAACCATGTTATTAGTCATCAAACAATTACAATTCATCTTATTTTCAGGAAGAGTCTATGTCAGAGCTTTGATTTAGCAAACTCCACATACTCAACTATCATTTAATCTTCCATGATTGCTACCACTCAAAGCATATTTTTAGAACAAATAGTATTCATCAAACACAGAGAAAGATAGAGGCTTAATGATTCGCCTCCCAACCTTTTACCTCAAGGGTAATGTCAACAGTAGTAATTCATGCTCAAATATATTTGAATGGCCATATATGCCTAGATCTTTCCATCACATGATGCTTGCCAACTAAAGAGTAGGTTGGAATGAGAAGGAATACTACTGACTCTTGCATAAAAGTAAAAGATAGGCCCTTCGCAGAGGAAAGCAGGGATTTGCAGAGGTGCCAGAGCTCGAAGCAAAAACAGAGAAGAAAATAATTTTGAGAGGTATTCTTTCATTGTCAACATAACGACCAAGAGTTATCAATATCTTCCATACTACATACATTATAGGCGGTTCCCAAACAGAAAGGTAAAGATTTTTACTCCCCCTCCACCAACAATCATCAATCCATGGCTTGCCCGAAACAACGGGTGCCTCCAACTAACATCAAACCTTGGGGAGTTTTGTTTGCAATTATTTTTGATTTGATTTCGATCTTTTGATCATGGGACTGGGCATCCCAGCTACCAGCCATTTTCTCATGAATGATGAGCGGAGTCCACTCATCGTGAGAATAACCCACCTAGCATGGAAGATACTGCTAACTCGTAGTCGCTACATGAGTGATTCAGGCATACAAAACAGATTGTTATTTGAAGGTTTAGAGTTTGGCACATGCAAATTTACTTGGAGCAGCAGGTAAATACCGCATATAGGTAGGTATGGTGGACACTCATGGAAGAAACTTGGTTCAAGGGATTTGGATGCACAAGCAGTATTCCCGCTTAGTACAGATATTTTGGCTAGCAAAGGATTCTAAATAGCAAGCACCACATGTTAGAGGATCCAAAACGATATAACTTATACAAATATACCCAAGCATAACTCATTATGTTGTCTTCCTTGTCCAACTTCAACTAATTTGCTCAGGTTTGAAAATAATTAATGGGGATCACAATCATAGAAGATGTCCAGGATAGTATATTTATATGTGAAATCTCTCTTCCTTCAATATTCTTTCATGAATTGTTCAAGTGACCAATACAATGTTTGCTAACCTTCAATAAATTACCACCTCTACTTCTTATATGTAAAATCATTACTCCCCATGGAATAAGCATATGAAACATATATATTTTGAAATTTATGACATTCAAATCATTCAACTATTTACTCATAGGATATAAGTGAAGAACACGAGTAAATGACAAACTACTCCAAAAAGATATAAGTGAAGATCAAAGAGTAGTTAAATAATTATGTAGCTATGTGAGGACTCTCTCTCATTCAATAATTTCAGATCTTGATATTTTATTCTAATAGCAGGCAAATCTAAAGAAAATAAAATGACGCTCCAAGCAAAACACATATCATGTGGTGAATAAAAATATAGCTCCAAGTAAAGTTACCGATGAACGAAGACGAAAGAGGGGATGCCATCCGGGGCATCCCCAAGCTTAGGCTCTTAGTTGTCCTTGAATATTACCTTGGGGTGCCTTGGGCATCCCCAAGCTTAGGATCTTGCCACTCCTTATTTCATAGTCCATCGAATCTTTACCCAAAACTTGAAAACTTCACAACACAAAACTCAACAGAAAACTCGTAAGCTCCGTTAGCGAAAGAAAACAAAACACCACTTCAAGGTACTATAATGAACTCATTATTTATTTATATTGGTGTTAAACCTACTTTATTCCAACTTCTCTATGGTTTATAAACTATTTTACTAGCCATATATTCATGAAAATAAGCAAGCAACACAATGAAAACAGAATATGTCAAAAATAGAACAGTCTTTAGTAATCTGTAACTAACGCAAACTTCTGGAACTCCAAAAATTCTACCATAATAGGACGACCTAGATAATTTGTTTATTGATCTGCTGCAATTGGAATCAATATTTTATCACGTTCTGGTGATTTTTAACAATTGTTTTCGTGAACATAAAGTTTCTGGAATTTTCAGCAAGATCAAATAACTATCATCCAAGAAGATCCTATAGGTCTTACTTGGCACAAACACTAATTAAAACATAAAACCACATCTTAACAGAGGATAGATGGATTAATTATTACTAAACAGAACCAAAACCAAGAAACTAAAATAAAATTGGGTTGCCTCCTAACAAGCGCTAACGTTTAATGCCCCTAGCTAGGCATGATGATATCAATGATGCTCGCATAAAAGATAAGAATTGAAACATAAAGAGAGCATCATGAAGAATATGACTAGCATATTTAAGTCTAACCCACTTCCTATGCATAGGGATTTTGTGAGAAAACAACTTATGGGAACAATAATCAACTAGGATAGGAAGGCAAAACAAGCATAACTTTACAACTTTAACCACATAGAGAGGAAAGTTGATATTATTGCAATTCCTACAAGCATATATTCCTCCCTCATAATAATTTTCAGTAGCATCATGAATAAATTCAACAATATAACCAGAACCTAAATCATTCTTTTCATGATCTACAAGCATAGAAAATTTACTACTCTCCACATAAGCAAAATTCTTCTCATTCGGGATAATGGGAGTATCATAAGAGACTTGAATACTATAAATTGCTTTCACATTAAAAGAGTAATGTTCAGAAAAAGGGTAATCATAATCATGACAAGTTTTATAGATATAATCATCACTGCTTCTTATGGCATAAGTTTCATCACAATAATCATCATAAGTAGCGACCTTGTTCTCATCATAATCGATCGAAAACTCTTCCAAGATAGTGGATACATCACTAAATAAAGTCATGACCTCTCCAAATACACTTTCATCAATATAATCATCATAAATAGGAGGCATGCTATCATCATGATATATTTTCTCATCAAAACTTGGGGGACTAAAAATATCATCTTCATAAAACATAGCATCCCCAAGCTTGTGGCTTTGCATATCATTAGCATCATGGGTATTCAAAGAATTCATACTAACAACATTGCAATCATGCTCATCATTCAAATATTTAGTGCCAAACATTCTAATGCATTCTTCTTATAGCACTTGAGCACAATTATCGGAATCCTTATTTTCACGAAAGGCATTAAAAAGATGAAGCATATGAGGCATCCTCAATTCCATTTTTTTGTAGTTTTCTTTTATAGACTAAACTAGTGCTAAAACAAGAAACAAAAAGATTCGATTGCAAGATCTAAAGATATACCTTCAAGCACTCACCTCCCCGGCAACAGCGCCAGAAAAGAGCTTAGTTGATGGGGTGTGAGTGCCCCTTACCTAGCCTCCCTGGCAACGGCGCCAGAAAAGAGCTTGATGTCTACTACACAACCTTCTTCTTGTAGACGTTGTTGGGCCTCCAAGTGCAGAGGTTTGTAGGACAGTAGCAAATTTCCCTCAAGTGGATGACCTAAGGTTTATCAATCCGTGGGAGGCGTAGGATGAAGATGGTCTCTCTCAAGCAACCCTGCAACCAAATAACAAAGAGTCTCTTGTGTCCCCAACACACCCAATACAATGGTAAATTGTATAGGTGCACTAGTTCGGCGAAGAGATGGTGATACAAGTGCAATATGGATGGTAGATATAGGTTTTTGTAATCTTAAAATATAAAAACAGCAAGGTAACTAAAGATAAAAGTGAGCGTAATCGGTATTGCAATGCTAGGAAACAAGGCCTAGGGTTCATACTTTCACTAGTGCAAGTTCTCTCAACAATAATAACATAATTGGATCATATAAATATCCCTCAACATGCAATAAAGAGTCACTCCAAACACACTAATAGCGGAGAACAAACGAAGAGATTATGGTAGGGTACGAAACCACCTCAAAGTTATCCTTTTTGATCGATCTATTCAAGAGTCCGTAGTAAAATAACATGAAGCTATTCTTTCCGTTCAATCTATCATAGAGTTCGTACTAGAATAACACCTTAAAACACAAATCAACCAAAACCCTAATGTCACCTAGATACTCCATTGTCACCTCAAGTATCCGTGGGTATGATTATATGATATGCATCACACAATCTCATATTCATCTATTCAACCAACACAAAGTACTTCAAAGAGTGCCCCAAAGTTTCTACCGGAGAGTCAAGACGAAAACGTGTGCCAACCCCTATGCATAGGTTCATGGGCGGAACCCGCAAGTTGATCACTAAAACATACATCAAGTGAATCACGTGATATCCCATTGTCACCACAGATACGCACGGCAAGACATACATCAAGTGTTCTCAAATCATTAAAGACTCAATCCGATAAGATTACTTCAAAGGGAAGACTCAATTCATTACAAGAGAGTAGAGGGGGAGAAGCAACATAAGATCCAACTATAATAGCAAAGCTCGCGATACATCAAGATCGTGCCAAATCAAGAACAAGAGAGAGAGAGAGAGAGAGAGAGAGAGAGAGAGAGAGAGATCAAACACATAGCTACTGGTACATACCCTCAGCCCCGAGGGTGAACTACTCCCTCCTCGTCATGGAGAGCGCCGGGATGATGAAGATGGCCACCGGTGAGGGATCCCCCCTCCGGCAGGGTGCCAGAACAGGGTCCGATTGGTTTTTGGTGGCTATAGATGCTTGCGGCAACGGAACTCCCGATCTATTCTGCTCCCCGATTGTTTTAGGGTATATGGGTATATATAGGAGGAAGAAATACGTCAGGGGAGCCACGAGGGGCCCACGAGGGTGGAGGGCGCGCCCAGGGGGGTGGGTGCGCCCCCTCCCTCGTGCCTCCCTCGTTTCTTTCCTGACGTGCACTCCAAGTCTATCGGGTTGCTTTCCTTCCAAAAATAACTTCTCCAGAAGGTTTCATTCCGTTTCCACTCCATTTGATATTCCTTTTCTTCGAAACACTGAAACAAGGTAAAAAACAGGAACTGGCACTGGGCTCTGGGTCAATAGGTTAGTCCCAAAAATAATATAAAAGTGAATAATAAAGCCCATAAACATCCAAGATGGATAATATAATAGCATGAATACTTCATAAATTATAGATACGTTGGAGACGTATCATAGAGGACCACCATCATATCCTTCCTTACTCTTTTCCTCCCTGTTTTTTGATTTTGCATTGTCAAGTCAAACCCACAAGAAAAAGGAATAAAATTTGCTCTTCAGAACTCATTGATGCATGATACTGACGAACACTACTTTCATGTAAGACAACCGCATGATAGGAGGATGGAATATGTATGAAAAACAGGACGGCGTGACATATTGACATATATGATGTATAAAGTGTAAACTAAGCACAAGGTGTTTGAACTATTTAGAAGCAATGCAATCTAGAAACCATATGAAAGATGAAACCAATATCACTCTGCCAAATTAAAAGGGTGGCCTAACAAATGTATTTGACCAAATTAGAAGCAATACATAGCAACAGGCTAGAAATAATATGCAATATGAAACGAATAAAGGTGTCTCATCGTAAGTGATTGATGCAGGATACAGTATAGAGGTAGTTTCATGTAAGAACATGGTTAACACACAGATATGGTGTGTACCAAAAATAGGAAGGCATGTCATATTCACAGGTATATGTGTAAACTAAGCAGATGCAATTTACCCTAATTAGAAGCATTACAAGCTAGACACCGTATGCAACATGCAACCACATATCACACTCTGAGAGCAAACACCTGCAATGGTGGTGTAGGGGAAGTGCGGTCTTCAAGTACAGAGCTACGTTCAATATCTTCATTTAGGCTTGTTGTTTCTTGAGAAACAGGTGGAGAGGATGAAATTCAGTGGCGCACCCAAGTCTGTTAAATCGTTTGGTGCTTCTCCCCACCAAGAATTGTTGCCGCACCCAAGTCCTCTCAATTTGGTGGTGCCCGCTATGGCGCGTCGTACCCCTTAATCTCGACTGTCGCCAGCTATCTCTCTTCAATGATTTTGAAATCCCCAGAGCCATCATCTCCTCCCACCAGGGCTCCGTTCAAAGCATTTGCATCCCGTCATGCTACCTGAGCAAGCATACCATGCCCTGCATGGTGGATGCCTGGCTGAAATCCCCAAATTCACAGAACTACAGTTGCTTGAGTTCTACTATTCCCCTGGAAATCACCTACCAGATACCGAACGCCATGTACCTGTGCCCTCAGCATCGATGTCCATCTCGCGGTTTTCCTCCTCTCTCCACACCGCCACCTTTACGCTGTGCTACCTACCAGACAATCTGGTACTAAACCTTCGACTCTCATTTCTCAAGAAACTTTAACTTGTGCGGGTTCGTATATCGGAGGCCTCATTGCAGAGCATCATCCACTCCAGTTGCCCTGCCCTAGAGTGCTTGGTTCTTGTTTTCACAGTTAGAATCGGTTGTCTCCAAATAAAGTCGCCTAACCTTGTAAGAATTGGAATTTCTTTTGATGGAAGGCAGCTCATCATCCAAGATGCCCCTCCACTTCAAAGGTTGATCCTTGATTCTAGTTATTCACTGTCACAAATAATCGTCCTCTCTGCGCCTAAATTGGAGACCCTGGGTGTAATACATGATCTCTGTGCTCATTTCAATATGGTGTTTGGCTCCATAGTTCTTCAGGTACTTTATATTATCATCTACACTTGTAACCATAAGCTGCATTTTAAACTTTTGCGCATAAGTTATATATCATCTCGGAGTACACATTTTGTACTAATATTATGTTCTATGCTCAGTGAAGAGTTTCTCCATGGATAGCCTATCAATGGTGCTGGATTCTGTCAAGATCTTATAATCCAAATGAATAGTTTTGATCTGAACAAGATTATTGGCTTGCTACAATGCTTTCCATGTCTGGAGAAGTTGTATATAAAGGTGATAATTTCACGCACATTGGAAGCCCGCATATAGTGTACTAGAATTAACCGTTCAGATGTTGCTCTTTCCACGCTCTTTTTTTAGACCTTAACTGTTTTCAATCTTCATGTCTATTTAGGCAACAGGATGGGGTAAGAAAGTTATAACGAATCGGGGGATCCGTAAGCACCGTGATTTTCTCACTTCTCATGACATTCGATTGAAGACAATAACGCTAGAACGATATGTAGCCAACCATGCAAACACTAGATTTGTCACATTCTTCCTGCTGAATGCGAGGTTACTATTGTCCATCAGGCTTAAATTTATCAGCAGCATGGTTTTGATGGATGGGTATGTCAAAGAGCAAAAAAAGGAGTTTCATGTGGGCAAAAGAGCTTATGAACGTGCCGGGCTTCTATTTACAACATATTATGGTCATAATCCAGTAAATTTTACGACCCAGGATGTTCATTCTATGGACCTAACTGATCCATTTGACTGTGACTGCCAAAAACAGTGTTGGAGTTAGATGTTGTTGCCCTTTTCAACCTGGGTTTTGTCCTGATGAATAATTAACCCTCGTGCTTTTGTACAGTTTGTAAGCTGGAGTTAGATGGTCTTGCCCTTTTCAACTCGGCTATGACTGTCATATTTTCTTTGAAACAAGGCAAATGTCTTGTCATTCGTTTAATTTAGAGTGAAATATTGTAACAAATCCCAACCAAGGGAAATAACATCACTCTTGCCGGCTGCTTGAGCTCATCGTGCATTACATAAGCCAAGTGATTAGCCCCCACCAGCATCCACAAACTTATTTCGAACTAGCACACCAAATGGGCTGTAAATTTTCATAGGAAAGGCTGGATGACCGTGATAGATTTGGATTCTGGCATTTGGGATCCACGAGGAAATAGCTTATACGTCTCCAACGTATCTATAATTTTTTATTGTTCCATGCTATTATATTATCTGTTTTGGATGTTTAATGGACTTTAATATGCTCTTTTATAATATTTTTGGGACTAACCAAAGGCCAAGTGCCAGTTTCTGTTTTTGTGTGCCTATTTCAGTGTTTCGCAGAAAAGGAATACCAAACGGAATGAAACCTTCGCGATGATCTTTCTTGGAACAAACGCAATCCAGAAGACTTGGAGTTGAAGTCTGGAACTCTGCGAGGCGGCCACGAGGCAGGAGGGCGCGCCTAGGGGGTAGGCGCGCCCCCACCCTCATGGGCCCCACGGAGCTCCACCGACGTACTTCTTTCGCCTATATATACTCTTATACCCTAAAAACATCATAGGGAGCCACGAAACCACTTTTCCACCGACGCAACCTTCTATACCCGTGAGATCCCATCTTGGGGCCTTTTCTGGCGATCTACGAGAGGGGGAATCGATCACGGAGGGCTTCTACATCAACACCATAGCCTCTCTGATGAAACGTGAGTAGTTTACCACAAACCTTCGGGTCCATAGTTATTAGCTAGATAGTTTCTTCTCTCTCTTTGGTTCTCAATACAAAGTTCTCCTCGATGTTCTTGGAGATCTATTCGATGTAATACTCTTTTGCGGTGTGTTTGCCGAGATCCGATGAATTGTGGATCGATGATCAAGATTATCTATGAATAATATTTGGTTCTTCTCTGATTTCTTATATGCATGATTTGATATCTTTGCAAGTCTCTTCGAATTATCAGTTTAGTTTGGCCTACTAGATTGATCTTTCTTGCAATTGGAGAAGTGCTTAGCTTTGGGTTCAATATTGCGGTGTCCTTTCCTAGTGACAGTAGGGGCAGCAAGGCACATATTATATTGTTGCCATCGAGGATAAAAAGATGGGGTTTATATCATATTGCTTGAGTTTATCCCTCTACATCATGTCATCTTGCTTAATGTGTTACTCCATTCTTATGAACTTAATACTCTAGATGCATGCTGGATAGCGGTCGATGTGGGGAGTAATAGTAGTAGATGCAGAATCGTTTCGATCTACTTGACACGGACATGATGCCTATATTCATGATCATTGCCTATATATTCTCATAACTATGCACTTTTCTATCAATTGCTCGACAGTAATTTGTTCACCCACCGTAATACATGCTATTTTGAGAGAAGCCACTAGTGAAACCTATGGCCCCCGGGTCTCTTTCTTATTATATTGCATCTCTTTTATTTACATCGCATCTAGTTTACTATTTTGCAATCTTTACTTTCCAATCTATACAACAAAAATACCAAAAATATTTATCTTACTATCTTTATTAGATCTCACTTTTGCGAGTGACCGTGAAGGGGTTGACAACCCCTTTATCGTGTTGGTTGCAAGCTTCTTGATTGTTTGTGCAGGTACTAGGTGACTTGCGTGTTATCTCCTACTGGACTGATACCTTGGTTCTCAAAAACTGAGGGAAATACTTACGCTACTTTGCTGCATCACCCTTTCCTCTTCAAGGGAAAACCAACACATGCTCAAGAGGTAGCAAGAAGGATTTCTGGGGCCGTTGCCGGGGAGATCTACGCTCAAGTCAAGACATACCAAGTACCCATCATAAACTCTTCTCCCTCGCATTACATTATTTGCCATGCGCCTCTCATTTTCCTCTCCCCCACTTCTAAAACGATTTTCAAAAACCTATGCCTTTCTCTCGTCATAGCCGAACCAAAAGGGGCTAAGGGCTTTCACACGGGTTTTAATACTTTGGATAGTCCCTCTATCCTATCTAAGCTCATAAATAATGATGCTATGGAGAGACCTACGGGATTATTGATGAGAATTTGAATAATTGATGAAAATGACCCCTGAATTTTTCGTTATTTGCTTGATGAATCTTTGACAGATGCTTGGGATATGCTATCAAGGATCCGAGCCAGCTATGTGCCCCAATATCAAATTGAAATTTACTTAAGAAGTTTTTATGTTGGCTTACCTTCTTCTTTCAAGCAAGTTTTAGATTCTATTTTTGAAGAAGGTTTTCTTAAGGGGGATGCCATCGATACCTATGAAAAGATGAAAGCTATATTTGGGCACCCCATGAGTGAAAAGGTTGAATCCACCTCTCTTTTGTGTTTTTATCAGAATGAAATTATCAAAGAGATGAAGGCCAGCTTAGATGCAAATTTTCACAGTGTGCTTAATATTTATTCTACCATTAATGGCCACATGCTCTCACAAAATAGAAAGATAGGTGCTTTAGATAAGAAGTTCTCCCTTTATCACCTAAAGGGAAAAGATGATAATACCTAGATCTATTCTTGTTTTATGCCTAGCTAGGGGCGTTAAACGATAGCGCTTGTTGGGAGGCAACCCAGTTTTATTTTTGTCCTTTGATTTTTGTTCCTGTTTAGTAATAAATAATTCATCTAGACTTTGTTTAGATGTGGTTTTATGTTTTAATTAGTGTTTGTGCCAAGTAGAACCTTTGGGAAGACTTGGGTGAAGTCTTTGCGATCTTGCTGTAAAAAAGAGAAACTTTTGTGCTCACGAGAATAGATGCCATTTCTTACTGGAGAGTGCTTTTAGGTTGATTCTTTTTGCAGATGATTAATAGAAAAATTACTCACGTCCACCAATTTATTTCAGAATTTTCGGAGTTCCAGAAGTATTCGTTTGATACACATTGCTACAGACTATTCTGTTTTGACAGATTCTGTTTTTCGTGTGTTGTTTGCTTATTTTAATGAATCTATGGTAGTATCGGGGGGTATGAACCATAGAGAAGTTGGAATACAGTAGTTTTAACACCAATAAAAATAAAGAATGATATCATTACAGTACCTTAAAGTGGTGGTTTATTTTCTTATACTAACGGAGCTCATGATGTTTTATGTTTAAGTTTTGTGTTGTGAAGTTTTCAAGTTTTGGGTAAAGATTTGATGGATTTGGGAATAAGGAGTGGCAAGAGCCTAAGATTGGGGATGCCCAAGGCATCCCAAGGTAAAACTCAAGGACAACCAAAAGCCTAAGCTTGGGGATGCCCCGGAAGGCATCCTCTCTTTCGTCTTCGTCTATCGATAACTTTACTTGAGGCTATATTTTTATTCACCACATGATATGTGTTTTGCTTGGAGCGTCTTGTATGATTTGAGCCTTTGATTTTTAGTTTACCACAATAATACTTGCTGTACACATCTTTTGGAGGGACACACATGAATCGGAATTGATTAGGATACTCTATGTGCTTCACTTATATCTTTTGAGCTAGATAATTTTGCTCTAGTGCTTCACTTATATCTTTTTAGAGCACGTTGGTGGTTTTATTTTATAGAAATTGTTGATCTCTCATGCTTAACTTATATTATTGAGAGTATTTTAGGACATCATGGTAATTTTCTTGGGCTATAAAATTAGTCCTAATATGATGAGCATCCAAGATGGGTATAATAAAAACTATCATATAAGTGCATTGAATATTATGAGAAGTTTGATTCCTTATGATTGTTTTGAGATATGAAGACGGTGATATTAGAGTCATGCTAGTTGAGTAGTTGTGAATTTCATAGATACTTGTGTTAAAGTTTGTGATTCTCGTGGCATGCACGTATGGTGAACCGTTATGTGATGAAGTCGGAGCATGATTTATTTATTGATTGTCTTCCTTGTGAGTGGCGGTCGGGGACGAGCGATGGTCTTTTCCTACCAATCTATCCCCCTAGGAGCATGTGCATAGTACTTCATTTCGATAACTAATAGATTTTTGCAATAAGTATGTGAGTTCTTTATGACTAATGTTGAGTCCATGGATTATACGCACTCTCACCCTTTCACCATTGCTAGCCTCTCTAATACCGCACACCTTTCGCTGGTATCATACACCCACCATATACCTTCCTCAAACAACCACCATACCTACCTATTATGGCATTTCCATAGCCATTCCGAGATATATTGCCATGCAAGTTTTCACCATTCCGTTTATTATGACACGCTCCATCATTGTCATATTGCTTTGCATGATCATGTAGTTGACATCGTATTTGTGGCAAAGCCACCGTACATGATTTTCATACATGTCACTCTTGATTCATTGCACATCCCGGTACACCGCCAGAGGCATTCACATAGAGTCATATTTTGTTCTAAGTATTGAGTTGTAATTCTTGAGTTGTAAGTAAATAAAAGTGTGATGAACATCATTATTAGAGCATTGTCCCAATGAGGAAAGGATGATGGAGACTATGATTCCCCACAAGTCAGGATGAGACTCCGGATGAAAAAAATAAAGAGGCCATAAAAAAAGAAGAAAGAGAAAGGCCCAAATAAAAATGAGAGAAAAAGAGAGAAGGGACAATGCGACTATCCTTTTACCACACTTGTGCTGCAAAGTAGCACCATGATCTTCATGATAGATAGTCTCCTATGTTGTCACTTTTATACTAGTGGGAATTTTACATTATAGAACTTGGCTTGTATATTCCAATGATGGGCTTCCTCAAATTGCCCTAGGTCTTCGTGAGCAATCAAGGTTGATGCACACCCACTTAGTTTTGTTTGTTGAGCTTTCATACACTTATAGCTCTAGTGCATCCGTTGCATGGCAATCCCGACTCACTCACATTGATATCTATTGATGGGCATCTCCATAGCCCGTTGATACACCTAGTTGATGTGAGACTATCTTCTCCTTTTTGTCTTCTCCACAACCACCATTCTATTCCACCTATAGTGCTACGCCAATGGCCCATGCTCATGTATTGCGTGAAAATTGAAAAAGTTTGAGAACATCAAAAGTGTGAAACAGTTGCTTGGCTTGTCATCGGGTTGTGCATGATTTAAATATTTTGTGCGATGAAGATAGAGCATAGCCAGACTAACTTTCTTTGGCCATGTTATTTTGAGAAGACATGATTGCTTTATTAGTATGCTTGAAGTATTATTGTTTTTATGTCAATATTAAACTTTTGTTTTGAATCTTATGGATCTGAACATTCATGCCACAATAAAGAGAATTACACTGAAAATTGTGTTAGGTAGCATTCCACATCAAAAATTCTGTTTTTATCATTCACCTACTCGAGGACGAGCAGGAATTAAGCTTGGGGATGCTTTATACATCTCCAATGTATCTATAATTTTTGATTGGTCCATGCTATTATATTATCTATTTTGGATGTTTAATGGGCTTTAATATGCTCTTTTATATTATTTTTGGGACTAACCTATTAACCGGAGGACCGGTGCCAGTTTCTGCTTTTTTTGGCCTATTTTAGTGTTTCGTAGAAAAGGAATATCAAACGGAATGAAACCTTCACGATGATCTTTCTTGGACCAAAAGCAAACCAGAAGACTTGGAGATGAAGTCAGAGACGCGACGAGGCGGCCACGAGGCAGGAGGGCGCGCCCAGGGGGTAGGCGCTCCCCCACCCTCGTGGGCCCCTCGTAGCTCCACAGACGTACTTCCTTCGCCTATATATACTCTTATACCCTAAAAACATCAGGGGGAGCCACGAAACCACTTCTCCACCGCCGCAACCTTCTGTACCCGTGAGATCCCATCTTGGGGCCTTTTTTGACGATTTGCCGGAGGGGGAATCGATCGTGGAGGGCTTCTACATCAACACCATAGCCTCTTCGATGAAACGTGAGTAGTTTACCACAAACCTTCGGGTCCATAGTAATTAGCTAGATGGCTTCTTCTCTCTCTTTGGTTCTCAATACAAAGTTCTCCTCGATGTTCTTGGAGATCTATTCGATGTAATACTCTTTTGCGGTGTGTTTGCCGAGATTCGATGAATTGTGGATTTATGATCAAGATTATCTATGAATAATATTTGGTTCTTCTTTGAATTCTTATATCCATGGTTTGATATCTTTGCAAGTCTCTTCGAATTATCAGTTTAGTTTGGCCTACTAGATTGATCTTTCTTGCAATTGGAGAAGTGCTTAGCTTTGGGTTCAATCTTGCGGTGTCCTTTCCTAGTGACAGTAGGGGCAGCAAGGCACATATTATATTGTTGCCATCGAGGATAAAAAGATGGGGTTTATATCATATTGCTTGAGTTTATCCCTCTACATCATGTCATCTTGCTTAATGTGTTACTCCATTCTTATGAACTTAATACTCTAGATGCATGCTGGATAGCGGTCGATGTGGGGAGTAATAGTAGTAGATGCAGAATCGTTTCGATCTACTTGACATGGACATGATGCCTTTATTCATGATCATTGCCTATATATTCTCATAACTATGCGCTTTTCTATCAATTGCTCGGCAGTAATTTGTTCACCCACCATAATACATGCTATTTTGAGAGAAGCCACTAGTGAAACCTATGGCCCCCGGGTCTCTTTCTTCTTATATTGCATCTCTTTTATTTACATCACATCTCGTTTACTATTTTGCAATCTTTACTTTCCAATCTATACAACAAATATACAGCAATAGTGTAAGTGCATCTAGTGCCACCTAGGGGTGGACTAACGAGCAGCTCGGCTCGTTAAGCTCGTACTCGTTAAGCTTGTGCTCGTTAAGGCTCGGCTTGTTAAGCTCGTTAAGATTAACGAGCAGAAAACCCTGCTCGGCTCGGCTCATTTGAAGCTCGTTAAGCTCGTGAGCGCTCGCGAGCGCTCATTAACAGATTATAATGTGTTACGATATACATGATGAATGTGTAGGTATGGTTTTCAATATGAAATATGGTGACTACAAAAAGAAATGAAGTAGTTTGTTACTTTATATGTCGATTAAATGAAACAAATGGGCTGAGGTGCTACAAAAGTTAGTCACGTAGGATGAAAGTATGTGTTGTGTTGTTACTAACGAGCTTAACGAGCTACTCGTGAAACTCGTTAGCTCGCTTGTTAAGCTCGTTAAGCTTAACACGCTAAAATTAATGATTGGCTCTGATCATTAAGAAGCGAGCTACGAGCTTAACGAGCCAAACTATCGAGCATTCATTAAGCTCGCGAGCTACGAGCTTTTGGTCCAGCCCTAGTGCCACCCCTAGTTGGTTTTGGAGTATTGACGACAAATTTGGTTGAGGGACTAATGTGTTTGTGAGAATTGTAGGATAACATAGGTAGTAGTCCCTCACTGATTCGGTTTACCTACCGGAGATGACCCCTAAAAATGTATGAAGACATTGACGACAATGGTGGTATGTGAAGATATTCATATTGAAGACTATGACATGAGAAGACATTCAGTGAAGACTATGGAGCGCGAAGACTGAGTCGTTTCATTGTTTCCTTTCTTCTTTGATTGAGTCATAGGAACCACCGTACTGTTAAGTGGGGTCCAAGTGAACAAAGTCAGAGTGACTGAAGTGATGCTCAACCCAATCCTATGCCTTCGAGCGAAGACAATGAGAGCAAATCTTACCCAGAGCTGGATAAGTTAGCTTTGCTTGTAGCCCAAGTAAAGTTGTCGTGTGTGTTTGAAATCTGACCGTTGGAACACGTGTCAGTTCCTTAGTGACCCAGGGTCATTTCGGACATATCAGGTCGGGTTGCCTAGTGGCTATAAATAGCCCACCCCCTACACCATAAATTGGTGGCTGCTCAGAGTTAGTGCATGGCTTTTGTCATATTGAGAGCAACCCACCTCGAAGCCTTTGAGAGAGAGAAATCCTTGTGAGGACAAAGCCCAAACACCCAGAGCCAAAGAGTGTTAGGCATCACTGAAGTCTTTCTGTCTGCGTGACCTGAAGACTTATTACACTTGAGGACTGTGATCCTCCAGCCAGTTAGGCGTCGCGTTCTTAGCATCCAACAGTCATTGTGGATCGCCGGTGAACGAAGTCTATGAAGGTTTGGAAGTCTACCTTGAAGACTTACCAGAGTGATTGGGCGAGGACTGTGTGTCCTTAGCTCAAGGGGAATAAGGTGAAGACGCGGTCTTCTGAGTTGAATCTCAGCCTCCCTAACCAGACGTACAGTTGTCACAACAACTGGAACTGGTCCAACAAATCCTGTGTCCTCAACAAGTGACTGGTTCTATCCTCTCCCTCTCTTTACTTAAAGTTAGTCTTTGTGAAGTCATTGCATGTTTGCTTTATCCATTTGTCTTCACTGTTTAACATCTGTTGTTGTTTGGCTTCATACCATCTTCCATTCTGATCCTTACTAACTAGCTGCTATTTGTCTTCGTACTCTCATTGCATACTTGACTATGGCTTGCTTAGTGTAGTATATCTTCCGCTGCATTTCAATAGGTTCATTTCTATTGTTTGTCTTTGAAACTTCCATGCTTTGAAGACTTCCGTTAAAATCGCCTATTCACCCCCCCTCTAGTCGATAACTAGCACTTTCAATTGGTATCAGAGCAAGGTACTCCCTTGTTCTGTGTGATTCGGTTTAACCACCTGGAGTTTTAGCTATGTCGACTGCAGGGATAATCAAAGTCTCCGCTGCTTGCCCCGTCTTCGAGGGAACTGAATATCCCTACTGGAAGAATAAGATGCGTATGCATCTTGAAGCCATTGATGTCGACCTCTGGTATGTCGTCAAGAATGGCGTTCTCAAGACTGGTGAAGGTGTCACCCCTGCTGATGTCAAGAAGTTCATTCAACTGGACTTCACTGCCAAGAACATCATCTGTGGTCATCTGACCAAAGGACAGTATGGCCGCGTGAGTGCTCTGGAAACATCGAAGCTAGTCTGGGATTGGCTATCCAAGGTCAACGAAGGCGTCTCAACCCAGAGAGATCAAAGGATCAGTGTTCTTCGCAACCGCTTCAAGAGAAACGACAATGAAAATGTCCAGCTCACGTTTGATTGCCCCATTGACATCACAAATGAGCTTCGTGCTCTCGGCGCTACTGAGATTACCAAACATGAAATCGTCAAGACATTACTGAGATCACTTGACAGCTCCTTTGACACCCTTGCCCTCATGATACAAGAACGTCCTGACTTCAAGACACTCGATCCGTCTGATATACTTGAGAGGCTCAACACACATGAGTTCCAGCTGTCTGAGAAAAGAGATATATATGGTCCCAACTATGGCCGAACTCGCGCTTTGAAGTCAAAAGCTGTTTCCTCATCTGAAGAAGAATCTGACTGCAGTTCTGATGATCCTGAAGACATTGGAAAGGAACTTGCTATGCTTATGAAGAAGTTCCAGAAGTTCACTAAGAAGAAGGGCTTCAAAAAGTCTTCATGATCCAGCTCAAGAAACGATGAAGCTTCCACTCATGACTACAGGAAGAGAACATGTCACAAGTGCAAGAAACCTGGAGACTATATCTCTGAGTGTCCACTGTGGGGCAATGAGAAGAAGAAGAAGAAGAGCAAGGAATATGATTCTGATGACAAGAAGAAGAAGAAGAAGTCTTCAAAGTCTTCTTCCAAGTCCTCATCCAAGTCTTCATCTCATAAGAAGAGCTCATCTGGCAAGGCTCTTGCTTGTGTTGGCAAGGAGATGGATTCAGAGGAGGAGTCTGCTTCTGAGGAGGCGGAGGTGGAATCTGAGGAGGAGTCTGACCCTGGCATTGCAAGTCTGGCTCTAGCTACAGCCTATGTTGCCAAGTCCATCTTCAACACTGAAGACAATGACTTCCACACCAACGCTGAAGCTAATGATCAGGATGACCCTGCTCCCACCTACTGCTTCATGGCACGTGGTGCCAAGGTAAAATCACGCGATGCTTACTTTCAAACATCTAGTGAAGATGACTCTGATTGTGAATCCAAACCCAGCTACAAAACACTTGCTAAAATTGCAACTGAACAACAAAAGGCTATGGAACATACTCAAAGACTGTTAGACAAAAGCGATGACATGTTGGACGCAGAAATGACTTGTTCACGGTCCTTAGTTGAAGACATAAAAAATCTTCATGCTAAGTACCAAGAACTTGAAAGTCACCATGAAACGCTCTCGACCACTCATGAAAAGCTCTCCTATGATTATCTTCAAAGGAAGCAAGAGCTTGAGAAATTGAGAGCGGCTCATGAAGATCTTCGAAAAGAGAATGAGTCACTTCGCGCTCAACAGATCAGTCCCACTCAGGATGGATTTGAACCACCATGTCTAAAATGTCTTGAGCATGATAATGCTACCTCTTTTGCTGAATGTTCCACTACTGCTACTGTTGCATTGTCTTCAACTACTAATGTGGTAACTAACCCCCCTGCTGAGGATACCACTACTATTGCTGATGAAAATGCTAAGTTGAAGACATTGTTTGAAACAGGGATGTACAAAGGTCTGAAAGGGCATCAGACACTATGCAATGTCCTCATAAAACAGATCCTGAACCGAAACCCTAGGAAAGAGGGTGTTGGGTTCGAGAGGAAAATGAATGTTGATGGTTCCTACTGGAAGCCTGAGCAATACCCCAAAACCACATGGGTTGCTGCAAAGGGACCTTCAGTGGACCCATCCACCTTATCTGGCTTTACCTGTGCTAACCCTATTGTCATTGATGAATCCTTTGATGCAAACTATAAACTGTTCAAGAATCAGAATGGTGAAGTGTTTGCCAGATATGTTGGTACTAACTGCAGGAATGGGCCACCTATGAAGAAGATCTGGGTTCCCAAAAGTTGTCTTGAGAATCTTCCAGTGAATGTCATCATGACACCACCTGGGAAGAAGACAAACCCCAGACCTAAGGCTTCATATGGTCCAAAGGCTTCATACAGACCGAGGACTCACCTGAGTCACCCTAACACCAATGTTTTGCAGGGAAATCATACTCAGACTTATGAATATGAGCGAGTGTCTTCAAACCGCTATGTTCAGAGAACTAAGAATTTCTATGCTTATTCATATGAGTATCATTCATCTCCTGCAAGGATATTTGCTAGGGCTCCAAAGCCGAAATTCTCAAATGCTGCACTTAGACTCATTGCTTCTAAGCCACCCCTGAAGATGTGGGTGTGTTGGGGAACGTTGCAGAAAATTAAAATTTTTCCTACGGTTTCACCAAGATCCATCTATGAGTTCATCAAGCAACGAGTATTCAGATTGGATAGCATCTACATACCACTTTGTAGATCGCAACGGAAGCGTTCGAGTGAACGTGGATGAGGTAGTCGTACTTGTCGTGATCCAATTCACCGATGATCTAGTACCGAACGGACGGCACCTCCGCGTTCAACACACGTACGGGACGGGAGACGTCTCCTCCTTCTTGATCCAGCAAGGGGGAAGGAGAGGTTGAGGAAGATCCAGCACGACGGTGTGGTGGTGGATGCAGCAGAACTCCGGCAGGGCTTCGCTAAGCAACTACGGGAGGAGGAGGAGGTGTTGCAGGGAGGAGGGAGTGCCAGGGCATAAGGGTGCGCAGCCCCCCTCCCCTGCCCCCCTTTATATAGATGCATTAGAGGGGGGGAGGGCGCAGCCTTGCCCCTTCCTCCAAGGAAGGGGTGCGGCCAAGAGGGGGGAGGAGTCCATCCTCCCCAAGGCACCTCGGAGGTGCCTTCCCCTCTTTGGACTCTCCCTCTCCAAGCTTCCTTAGCGCATGGGCCCTTGGGGCTGGTTCCCCTTGGCCCAAGAAGGCCAAGGCGCACCCCTAAGGCCCATGTGGCCCACCAAGGCAGGTGGCCCCACCTGGTGGACCCCCGGGACCCCTCCGGTGGTCCCGGTACAATACCGATAACACCTAAACTTGTCCCGATGGCCAAAATAGCACTTCCTATATATAATTCTTTACCTCCGGACCATTCCGGAACTCCTCGTGACGTCCGGGATCTCATCCGGGACTCCGAACAACATTCGGGTTACTGCACATACATATCTTCACAACCCTAGCGTCACCGAACCTTAAGTGTGTAGACCCTACGGGTTCGGGAGACATGCAGACATGACCGAGACGGCTCTCAGGCAATAACCAACAGCGGGATCTGGATACCCATGTTGGCTCCCACATGCTCCACGATGATCTCATCGGATGAACCACGATGTCAAGGATTCAATTAATCCCGTATACGATTCCCTTTGTCAATCGGTATTTTACTTGCCCGAGATTCGATCGTCGGTATCCCAGTACCTCGTTCAATCTCGTTACCGGCAAGTCACTTTTCTCGTTCCGTAATGCATGATCCCGTGATCAAACACCTTGATCACATTGAGCTCATTGTGATGATGCATTACCGAGAGGGCCCGGTGATACCTCTCCGTCAAGCGGAGTGACAAATCCCAGTCTCGATCCATGTCAACCCAACATACACTTTCAGAGATACCCGTAGTATACCTTTATAGTCACCCAGTTACGTTGTGACGTTTGGCACACCCAAAGCACTCCTACGGTATCCGGGAGTTACACGATCTCATGGTCTAAGGAAAGGATACTTGACATTGGATAACTCTAGCAAACGAACTATGCGATCTTATGCTATGTTTAGGATTGGGTCTTGTCCATCACATCATTCTCCTAATGATGTGATCCCGTTATCGATGACATCTAATGTCCATAGTCAGGAAACCATGACTATTTGTCGATCAACAAGCTAGTCAACTAGAGCCTCACTAGGGACATGTTTGTTGTCTGTTATTCACACATGTATTACGATTTCCGGTTAACACAATTATAGCACGAATAAAGACAATTATCATGAATAAGGAAATATAATAATAATGCTTTTATTATCGACCTTGGAACCATTCCCGACGCGCATCATCACCTCGTCCTTCGCCAGTCTCCGTTTATTCCGCAGCTCCTGCTTTGAGTTACAAATGTGAGCAACTGCACCGGTATCAAATACCCAAGAGCTACTACGAGTACTGGTAAGGTACACATCAATTACATGTATATCACATATACCTTTGGTTTTGCCGGCCTTCTTGTCCGCTAAGTATTTGGGGCAGTTCCGCTTCCAGTGACCACTTCCCTTGCGATAAAAACACTCAGTTTCGGGCTTGGGTCCATTCTTTGGCTTCTTCCCGGCAACTTGCTTACCGGGCGCGGCAACTTCCTTGCCGTCCTTCTTGAAGTTCTTTTTACCCTTGCCCTTCTTGAACTTAGTGGTTTTATTCACCATCAACACTTGATGCTCCTTCTTGATTTCTACCTCTGCTGATTTCAGCATAGCATATACTTCAGGAATGGTCTTTACCATCCCCTGCATATTGTAGTTCATCACAAAGCTCTTGTAGCTAGGTGGAAGCGACTGGAGGATTCTGTCAATGACCGCTTCATCCGGGAGATTAACTTCCAGTTGAGTCAAGCGGTTGTGCAACCCAGACATTTTGAGTATGTGCTCACTGACAGAGCCATTTTCCTCCATCTTACAGCTAAAGAATTTATCGGAGACTTCATATCTCTCGACCCGGGCATGAGCTTGGAAAACCATTTTCAGCTCTTCGAACATCTCATATGCTCCATGTCTCTCAAAACGCTTTTGGAGTCCCGGCTCTAAGCTGTAAAGCATGCCGCACTGAACGAGGGAGTAATCATCGCAGCGTGACTGCCAAGCGTTCATAACGTCTTGTTCTGCAGGGAGAATAGGTGCGTCACCCAGTGGTGCTCTTAGGACATAATCTTTCTTGGCAGCTATGAGGAAAATCCTCAGGTTCCGGACCCAGTCCGTATAGTTGCTACCATCGTCTTTCAGCTTGGTTTTCTCTAGGAACGCGTTGAAGTTGAGGACTACGTTGGCCATTTGATCTACAAGACATATTGTAAATATTTAGACTAAGTTCATGATAATAAAGTTCATTTAATCAAATTATTTAATGAACTCCCACTTAGATAGACATCCCTCTTCTAGTCATCTAAGTATTACATGATCCGAGTCAACTAGGCCGTGTCCGATCATCACGTGAGACGGACTAGTCAACATCGGTGAACATCTTCATGTTGATCGTATCTTCTATACAACTCATGCTCGACCTTTCGGTCTTCTCTGTTCCGAGGCCATGTCTGTACATGCTAGGCTCGTCAAGTCAACCTAAGTGTTTTGCGTGTGTAAATCTGTCTTACACCCGTTGTATGCGAACGTAAGGACCTATCACACCCGATCATCACGTGGTGCTTCGGAACGACGAACCTTAGCAACGGTGCACAGTTAGGGTGAACACTTTCTTGAAATTATTATGAGGGATCATCTTATTTACTACCGTCGTCCTAAGTAAACAAGATGCAAAACATGATAAACATCACATGCAATCAAATAATAAACGTGACATGATATGGCCAATATCACATAGCTCCTTCGATCTCCATCTTGGGGCTCCATGATCATCTTGTCACCGGCTTGACACCATGATCTTCATCATCATGATCTTCATCATCGTGTCTCCATGAAGTTGCTCGCCAACTATTACTTCTACTACTATGGCTAACGCGTTTAGCAATAAAGTAAAGTAATTTACATGGCGATTCTCAATGACACGCAGGTCATACAAAAATAAAGACAACTCCTATGGCTCCTGCCGGTTGTCATACTCATCGACATGCAAGTCGTGATTCCTATTACAATAGCATGAACATCTCATACATCAAATATAGATCATTCATCATTCATCACAACTTTGGCCATATCATATCACAAAGCACTTGCTGCAAAAACAAGTTAGACGTCCTCTAATTGTTGTTGCAAGTTTTACGTGGCTGAATTAGGGTTCTAGCAAGAACGTTTTCTTACCTACGTTAAAACCACAACATGATTTGTCAAATTCTATTTACCCTTCATAAGGACCCTTTTCATCGAATCCGCTCCAACTAAAGTAGGAGAGACAGACACCCGCCAGCCACCTTATGCAACTAGTGCATGTTAGTCGGTGGAACCGGTCTCACGTAAGCGTACGTGTAAGGTTGGTCCGGGCCGCTTCATCCCACAATACCGCTGAATCAAGATTGACTAGTAACGGCAAGAAGAATTGCCAACATCTACGCCCACAACAAATTGTGTTCTACTCGCACAAGAAGAACTACGCATAGACCTAGCTCATGATGCCACTGTTGGGGAACGTTGCAGAAAATTAAAATTTTTCCTACGGTTTCACCAAGATCCATCTATGAGTTCATCAAGCAACGAGTATTCAGATTGGATAGCATCTACATACCACTTTGTAGATCGCAACGGAAGCGTTCGAGTGAACGTGGATGAGGTAGTCGTACTTGCCGTGATCCAATTCACCGATGATCTAGTACCGAACGGACGGCACCTCCGCGTTCAACACACGTACGGGACGGGAGACGTCTCCTCCTTCTTGATCCAGCAAGGGGGAAGGAGAGGTTGAGGAAGATACAGCACGACGGTGTGGTGGTGGATGCAGCAGAACTCCGGCAGGGCTTCGCTAAGCAACTACGGGAGGAGGAGGAGGTGTTGCAGGGAGGAGGGAGTGCCAGGGCATAAGGGTGCGCAGCCCCCCTCCCCTGCCCCCCTTTATATAGATGCATTAGAGGGGGGGAGGGCGCAGCCTTGCCCCTTCCTCCAAGGAAGGGGTGCGGCCAAGAGGGGGGAGGAGTCTATCCTCCCCAAGGCACCTCGGAGGTGCCTTCCCCTCTTTGGACTCTCCCTCTCCAAGCTTCCTTGGCGCATGGGCCCTTGGGGCTGGTTCCCCTTGGCCCAAGCAGGCCAAGGCGCACCCCTAAGGCCCATGTGGCCCACCAAGGCAGGTGGCCCCACCTGGTGGACCCCCGGGACCCCTCCGGTGGTCCCGGTACAATACCGATAACACCGAAACTTGTCCCGATGGCCAAAATAGCACTTCCTATATATAATTCTTTACCTCCGGACCATTCCGGAACTCCTCGTGACGTCCGGGATCTCATCCGGGACTCCGAACAACATTCGGGTTACTGCACATACATATCTTCACAACCCTAGCGTCACCGAACCTTAAGTGTGTAGACCCTACGGGTTCGGGAGACATGCAGACATGACCGAGACGGCTCTCGGGCAATAACCAACAGCGGGATCTGGATACCCATGTTGGCTCCCACATGCTCCACGATGATCTCATCGGATGAACCACGATGTCAAGGATTCAATTAATCCCGTATACGATTCCCTTTGTCAATCGGTATTTTACTTGCTCGAGATTCGATCGTTGGTATCCCAGTACCTCGTTCAATCTCGTTACCGGCAAGTCACTTTTCTCGTTCCGTAATGCATGATCCCGTGATCAAACACTTTGATCACATTGAGCTCATTGTGATGATGCATTACCGAGAGGGCCCGGTGATACCTCTCCGTCAAGCGGAGTGACAAATCCCAATCTCGATCCATGTCAACCCAACAGACACTTTCAGAGATACCCGTAGTATACCTTTATAGTCACCCAGTTACGTTGTGACGTTTGGCACACCCGAAGCACTCCTACGGTATCCGGGAGTTACACGATCTCATGGTCTAAGGAAAGGATACTTGACATTGGATAACTCTAGCAAACAAACTATGCGATCTTATGCTATGTTTAGGATTGGGTCTTGTCCATCACATCATTCTCCTAATGATGTGATCCCGTTATCGATGACATCTAATGTCCATAGTCAGGAAACCATGACTATCTGTCGATCAACAAGCTAGTCAACTAGAGGCTCACTAGGGACATGTTTGTTGTCTGTTATTCACACATGTATTACGATTTCCGGTTAACACAATTATAGCACGAATAAAGACAATTATCATGAATAAGGAAACATAATAATAATACTTTTATTATTGCCTCTAGGGCATATTTCCAACAGGGTGGTTAAGAAGAATTAACTTTCTCTTGCAGGGAAAGGTCTCCAGCCTGAAATCAAAGGCGTCTGATGCTATTGCTGGGGACCTAAAACATCTTGTAGGGCGCAAGATCAAATGCCCAAATGGTCTTACTATGTATTTTGTTCCTGAATCATTTGCCATTCATCCTATCAGTCCTAATCTTGATCTAAGCTTCAATAATCCTCTTGCCCGTCAAATGTTTATGCTTCACAATGCTCTTGGTGAAGCCTATCCCCCTAACTGTACTATAGAGTATGACACCTCGTGCTTCAGAATGGATTATGGATAGTGGATGCACTAATCACATGACTGGTGATCGAAGTCTTCTCATGGACTCAACTTTACGTCCATCTGATAAGAGTCACATCACATTTGCTGACACTGGTAAAAGCAAGGTATTGGGTCTAGGTAGAGTTGCAATCTCAAGGGATCAACACATGGATAAAGTGATGCTTGTTGAATCCCTTGGTTTCAACTTAATGTCTGTCTCAATGCTTTGTGACTTGAACATGATTGTGATATTTGGAAAATATCGTTGCCTTGTACTTATGGAATCTGACAAATCTCTAGTCTTTGAAGGGTACCGAAAAGATGATCTGTACATGGTAGATTTCTCAGCAAGACCACAGCTTGCCGTATGTCTTCTTACAAAAGCTTCAGAGTGCTGGCTATGGCATCGGAGGCTGGGGCATGCTGGCATGAGGAACTTACACACTCTCGCCAAGAAGAAGCATGTCATAGGCATCGAGGGCGTCAAGTTCAAGAAGGATCATTTGTGCGGTGCCTGCGAAGCTGGAAACATGACTAGGGCCAAGCATCCCTCGAAGACAATCATGACGACATCTCAACCCTTCGAGCTGCTACACATGGACTTATTTGGCCCTACTCACTACTCTACCCTCACAACAACTGCTTGTCTCTATGGCTTCGTCATTGTTGATGATTATTCAAGATATACATGGGTGCACATAATTCTCTACAAGACTGAAGTGCAAGATGTCTTCAGACGCTTCGCCAACCGAGCCATGAACAATTATGGCGTCAAGATCAAGCACATCAGAAGTGACAATGGCACTGAATTCAAGAACATCGGACTTGATCTTTATCTGGATACAATGGGAATCACTCATGATTTCTCTGCTCCGTACACACCTCAGCAGAATGGCATCGTGGAGCTCAAGAATAGAACCCTCATAGAGATGGCTTGAATGATGCTCGATGAGTACAAGACACCAAGAAAGTTCTAGCCTGAAGCTATTGATACAGCATGTCATGTCATCAACCGTGTATACATCCATAAGCTTCTGAATAAAACATCCTGTGAGCTCCTCACTGGCAAGAAGCCGAATGTCAGTTATTTCAGAGTATTTGGAGCTAGGTGCTGGATCAAGGATCCCCATCACAAGTCAAAATTTGCACCTAAAGCTCACGAAGGCTTCATGCTTGGTTACGGAAAGGACTCGCACTCTTGCAGAGTCTTCAACCTCTATCTCTACAAAATCGTCGAAACTGTGGACGTGCGGTTCATGAAACCAATGGTTCACAAAGAGAGCTCCTGCCAAGTACACTAGACGAAGCTTCACCCAGTGAATCTATCAAGCTAATGGGAACTGGTGAAATCATGCCTTCTGAAGCACAGCCTGAAGAGGAACTTATCATTTCTGCACCTAACCAACCTGAAGACAATGCTCAGCCCAAAGACAATCCTTCCAATGTTAATGATGATCAGCAAGAGCAAAATCTTCGTCGAGTTCATCCTCGTGTTGCAAATGAAGTACAGATTGAGAAGATAATTGATAGCATCAATGCACCTGGTCCACTTACTCGCTCAAGAGCAACACAGTTAGCAAATTTTTGTGGGCACTTTTCTTTTGTGTCAATATCAGAACCCAAGAAAGTTGCTGAAGCCTTTATGGAACCTGAATGGATTCAAGCTATGCAAGAAGAGCTTCAACAGTTCAAGCTGAACAATGTTTGGGAACTTGTCAAGCGTCCTGACCCTCGCAAGCATAACATAATTGGCACAGAATGGGTATATTGAAACAAGCAAGATGAGCATGGTCAAGTCGTCAGAAACAAAGCACGTCTCATCGCTCAAGGATATACTAAAGTTGAAGGGATTGACTTCGATGAAACATTTGCTCCCGTGGCTAGGCTTGAAGCTATTCGGATACTGCTAGCCTATGCAAATCATCACAACATCTTGCTATACCAAATGGATGTGAAGAGTGCATTTCTCAACGGCAAGATTGAAGAAGAAGTATATGTCGCACAACCACCTGTCTTTGAAGATCCAAAACATCCTGATATGGTGTACAAGCTAAACAAAACACTGTATGGCCTCAAACAAGCTCCTCGCGCCTGGTATGATATGATCAAAGACTTCCTGAAGAGCAAAGGCTTCAAACCTGGATCCCTTGATCCCACACTCTTCACGAAGACATATGATGGTGAACTGTTTGTGTGCCAAATATATGTGGATGACATTATCTTCGGCTGCACCAACCAAAAGTATAGTGATGAGTTTGGATACATGATGCGAGAGCAATATCAGGTGTCCATGATGGGAGAGCTGAAGTTCTTCCTTGGTCTTCAAATTCATCAGCAAAGAAATGGCATCTTCATATCTCAAGAGAAATACCTCAAAGATTGCCTGAAGAAGTTTGGAATGCAAGATTGCAAAGGTTACACGACGCCAATGCCAGCCAAACACCATTTGGGTCCCGACGACAATGGTAAAGAGTTCGATCAAAAGGTATACCACTCCATGATTGGTTCTTTACTTTACATATGTGCATCTAGGCCAGATATTATGCTTAGTGTTTGCATGTGTGCTCGATTCCAAGCCGCACCAAAGGAATCACATCACTTAGCTGTGAAGCGAATTCTTCGATATTTTGCTTATACCCCAACACTAGGATTATGGTATCCAAAGGGCTTAGAATTTGATCTGGTTGGATTCTCGGATGCTGATTATGCTGGTGACAAGGTGGATCACAAGTCTACATCAGGCACATGTCACTTTCTGGGACGATCACTTGTCTGTTTGTCTTCAAAGAAGCAGAACTGTGTATCACTCTCAACTGCTGAATCTGAATACATTGCTGCTGGATCTTGTTGCGCTCAGCTTCTATGGATGAAGAAAACTCTCAAGGACTATGGCATAAATCTGAAACAAGTACCTCTCTTCTGCGACAACGAAAGCGCCATCAAGATTGCCAACAACCCAGTCCAACACTCGAAGACAAAGCACATTGAAATTCGTCATCACTTCCTCAAAGATCATGTCATGAAGAAAGATATTGATATCATTCACGTCAACACTGAAGAGCAACTGGCAGATATCTTCACAAAGCCCTTGGATGAGAAAAGGTTTCGCAAGTTACGGTGTGAGATAAATATCTTGGAATCCTCAAATGTCCTGTGATCAGGCACACATCCTAACACTTATGCATGTTGATGACTAAGAAGTGCAACACACGAAGTAAAGTATATCTTCAATCAATGAAGACTTACATTCTAAGTGTGAATACATTAATGTGGAATTTGACTTCGGAGCGCCACGATAATTGTGCGCCATGTCTGGGTCTAATACTTCCTATACGGTGGGTAACGCCACCACCAAATTTTTCTGTTTGAAGTGTTTCACTCATGGCGTTACATTTGATATGTCTTCGCATTTGGTTTGTCTTCAATTTCAACTTGTCTTCATGATTATCTTCACCATGTTGATTTGATTGCTTTCTAATATATATACTAGTGTTCTGTCCTCTACAGCATTCACTTATAGCTATGTCTTCCTAGTTGAATCTTTTGAACTAAGTGAATGTGATCGGACCCTAATCTCTCTATGCTTCCTATCTCAAACTCTATCTGTCCAAATCATATGCATTCTATTGAAACTGTCGAATGTCTTCTCTGCGTCCTTGTCAGCAGAAGATACAGAGACAAACATTAAGTCTGTTTTAAATGATTCATCCTTATTGCTTGATATCCGGAGAAGCCAGAACGACCATCCGACAAACCTGGCAGGCGTGGGAACGTGGGACAACTCCAAGTATGTTGCATGTTTGCCACGTGTTCCTCAGATGTGAACCGCCAGGGGCACCTGCGTAATTGCGCTGTGCTGCACACTTCCTTATAAATACATGTCCCCCGCGGTCAAGAAAACCTTCTTCCACCTCTCCACCTCGTCAAAACCCTAGCGCCACCGCTAGCTCTCGACGACGCCGGTGACAAAGCGCTTAGCTGCCGCGACTTCTCCGACGCCGTCCTCACGCCGGCCGCGGACATCGTCCTCTCCACCGCCACCGTAGGTGTCCTCCGTCACCAAGTTAGGGCACGGTGGATTGAACTGCTCGGTCTCCTACTCTTCTCATCTAGCAGTTCTTCGCATGGTAAATACAACTCTATTTTTACCATCTTTTTGATCCTCAAAGATTCATCCTGTTTACCAAAATAGATTTCTGCCTATACAATGTTAGATCTATTCTGTCTGCATCTCATACTGCCTAGTATATTCACTTAAGCTTCACATCTAGTTAGATTCCTCACTTGTACCTATTCGTGGATTCGTACAAATCTGGAACCAACTCTCAACATATAAGTGAATGTCTTCGCATCATGAGGTCAATGTCTTCAAACTGATTTATCTTCAAATCTTCTGAGAATGCATATGACCTCTTCCCCTTCCCTCGCATCTCTAATGCTGTCACAGGTACATGTCCGTGGGAGAATCCCTTGGTTCTCATAGTCTGCATTCATTTGCAGAATTCTTACAACATCACATTAACTCTCCCAAAGCAAGTTCATGTTTGTCTAGCAAACGGAAGCCTTTGAAGCCTTTGAACGTGTTGAAGCCATTCAGTTTGAAGTTCATGGCTGCAGAGAAACTAGTAAGGAAGGGTGGCAGACAACATCGTGGGGAAACATCAAAGGATTTGCCAGCTGATCTGCATGAACTGTACAAGACTGATCCTGAAGAAACCTACAATGAACGCAAAACTCGAATCCAATGGATTCGAAGATATTGGGCAGTACAGTGGTACAAATACAGGTTCGTGACCCTGGAATATGCAGAGAAAAATGCCATCAAGCGACCATGGGGAGATATTTTGTACAAAAATCTTCCACCCAGGTCTAGAGCTGAAGCCATTGAGCAAGGCTTCTATCCTTGCATGGTCCGTGGGCCACAACCAGCTGATGCCGACCCATCATCTTTACTATGGTGTCGCGAAGACAATCTGTTCAAACGCAATTTTCAGTTTGCAAAGAACTCGGCCAAGGAGAACAAGAAATCTTGGGGGTTAGACTTCGACCCTGGTCCCTCTGCAACTCGCGCCGATGGCACACGCGAAGCTGAACCAAATCTAGTTGGGCCCTTCTATGACTTGGAAGGTCTCATTCCTCATATCAAGGTTCAAGGGGCAGATGTGGATGGACCTGTAGATGACGTTGATTCTGATGAAGCGCCTGCACCTCCGAAGCCAAAGAAGCAGAAGAAACCCAAGGCTCCAAAGCCTTTCTCTCCACCAATAGCTTCACGAGTGAAGCCACTAGCTACTGCACCTCCTGAAGACAGTGTGCAGTCTGAAGATCTCTCTCGTATCTCCAAGAAGACGGAGATGAAAAATAAAAATGTCAAGAATACTGATCAGGCATTGACTCCTGCTGCCATTCTGCGAGAAGAGCACATTAATCTGTCCAGCGATGAAGACCTTGCAGATGATGCTCTTGAGCAACTGATCAAGAGCAAGGAAGAAGCAAAAACCTTCAATGATTTGCCTCTCTTTGATGTGGCAATCATCCACAACTTCATTGATGAATGGTTTGACACTCCCAACCTCAGCTTTGAAGATTTGCAACTTCCCATTGGTCTCAGCGTCTCCTTCAATGGCGCCATTGCTTCTGAGCTAGCTCTTGCTCAGCGAATCGTTGAACTGAAGCACAAGATCGACTATGAGAAAGCTCAGTTCAAGAAGCACATGGCAAAGCTCAGCGTGCAAGATGTCAAAAACTTCAAGGTTATGCTGCATGAGCTCAAAGAAGCTTTTCTTAAGAAACGTGAAGAAGCTAAAGGTTCTCGTGAGCGCATGAAGAATCTGGCTGATAAGTGTGTGCAAGCCTAAAATGAAGCTGAGAAGTGCAAGGCTCTTGGTCGTCCTGGCATCGACCCAAGAATGGCTGCAAAGAAGAAGAATCCATCAACAGACCAATCTGCACCTTCAAGGCAGGAAGAGCCACGCATTGTCTTCCCAAGCAGCATGACCGGCTCGAAGCCAAAGGTCAAGTCAACCACTTCAGAACTGAAGAAGACAAGGGCTGCCGAGGCTGAAGCCAGAAAGTGGAAAAATCCTGATGCTTCTGATGCCGCTCCCTCCAAGAAGAAGCGCAGAACCAAGAAAGATCGGGCTGCTCCCATAGAGCCCCTTATTGTAGAACCCATCTCTGTTGCTCGTCCTGACTCTTCGCATCAAGAACGATGGATGGTAGTTCATGAGCCTGCTTCCCCAGAGGCTCCTGAAGCTGAAGATATTCCAGCAGTTGATCCCACCGCTGCTGAAGACATTGGTCACCATGACAATGTTGAAGATGATGTAGTTCTTCCTCAGATCGAGCACAACATGGAATCATCACCTGTTCTCACAAACAGCGGACTCATCAGCATTGGTTGTCCTCTGACGCTAATTGCTCAGGATGCATCATGGGCTGATCACCCACAACAACAAGAAACCCCGAGTACTCCCCAACAACAACAAGTCACACCACCTGTGCAAGATGAAGAAGAAGACTTTGAGGCCCAGCCAACTCCATCTCCACAGGCGTCGCCAACATTTCGCAGGCTTCGCAAAGGACCAAGGCCCCAAGTACCTCTTTCGAGCATTCCAGAAGGAGAAGTGCATCACCAATCTGTTGCACGTCAAATGTTTCCAGAAGCCACTCCTACTTTGAATGTCTACGAGTCTGAAGCTAAAGCTGCTGAAGATAATCCGGCTGCATCAGCCGATGAAAAACAAGAAGAAGATCGTGTCCCTACTCCCCCAATCTCCGAAGAAGTTGTTCCTGAAGTGAACGTGTTTGTGCCCGACCCTCCGACTCATCAAGTGGAGGTTGAGAATCTTGAGGCTGCCACCACCAACACAAATAAATCCAATGACGTATTCATGGCTGAAGCAAATGTGGAGCCTGCACCAACCAATGTGCCAGAAATTAATGAAGCCAATGATGCATCTGCACCTGAAGCCTCTATTGTGCAGCCTGATGTCCCTGTTGATGCCACTACTCCTGTTCCGCCACCAAGGCCACACACTATCGAGCAAGCATTCAACTATGGCCAACTTATCACTGTCAAATGGCCTTTTCTGACTCCTCCGTCTGCTGCTGGTCCTCAGTTTGACTACCACGTTGAGCACAGGCCTCAGGTTCAGAAGCCAATGCCAAGGTTGCCCAGGTTTCCAGGTACTGCATCTGCACATGGATCCTTTAATATCAATGGCTTCAAGGCACACAACACCTTCTTTGATAGCGCCAAGAACCCCTACACCAAGGCAAGAATATCTTCTGATCGGTTCTGGAGCTATCAGCAGCGCAGTTATTACTCATGCATCTTATACAATCAAGGTCGCATTTTTTCACATATGTGTCTTGACACTGAAGCCATAACTGGTCTGCCCTGCTTGGAAGAAGCGATGGATTGCTTCAGAGAGTCTGGCTTGCTGCAGTTCATCACAGATAAGGAGCACTGGAATGAAGAATTTCTGCTCCAATTCTATGCCACTCTTCATATTCGTGGCTACAACAGGGATCCGAAGACTTGGGTCCTTGAGTGGATGACAGGAAATGTTCATCATGAAGCCAAAGCCTTTGATGTCATTGAGCTTACTGTCCTGCCCACTCCAGGTGATCTTTATGAACCTGGTTGTCAGCTTCACAGTGCTGCTATGGAAAGCATCTTTCACAAGCCTGAGCGCAATATGAGTCAGATGCTTAGCATGATGAAGCCGTTGCCTCCAGATGCTGAATATCCTAAGGAGTTCTTTGTTGAAGACCTTGAGTATCTGCCCCGCACCATCTATCACATTATCAGGCGAACTCTCTAGCCCATCAAAGGACATTCTCCACATGCCAAGCTGGAAGGCGCAATGAAGACTTTGGTCTTTCATATTATTCATGGAAAAAGCTTCAATGCACAAGACTTCTTTATCCGCCAACTTTCTGCATCAGGATCTGACATTTTTGGTCTGAAGTTCTATGCTCCCTGGATCATGCGTCTGATCAAGCTCCGCTCTGCGTTCAACTATCAACCCTCTGCACGCAATCATATCATCTTTTTGCCAGAAGTTGGTCTGTCTGTTTAAGCCATATATCCAGAGCCTGCCAAGGAGCCTCTTAGTCTTTAGAATGCTGACCATCAAAGCTTCACGCAAAACATTGAAGGAGTTCAAGCTACCGCTCGCGTCTATCCATTGGCTGGAATTACTCGCTTGCCTCACTGTGCGCAGACTGAAGCTACTGATAGCACCATTGCCCAAAGGCTTCGCAAGCGCTCTCGTGTTTTGAATGACCGAGAACTTCTTGTGGCACTGCATCAGAAACAAGATAAGCATCATGACTGGCTCAAACGATAGATGCAAAGTCTATTGGTGGACGTCAATCGCATTCGCAATCTTGCCACCAAAAATGCTTTTGTCACTCATGAGACCTGTCGTCGATCATGGAAGAGTTTGACCCTGCTCAGTGCTGAAGCAGATCTTCAAGACGATGGCTTCACTGAAAAATTCAAGTTTGACTCCACTCCTCCACAGAATGATGTCCTACGTCGAACTCCATCCCTTGAAAACTTGGACTATTCTTCCTCCACGGCAACTGTGAATGCCAGAGTGATCGATGATGAAGATGATGCTACTTCACCGCCACCTACTTCTGCACGCATCGACACTGCCCCGAGTTCGTCTACACCGCCTAACAACACCGACGACCCTGCTGCTTCACCTACTCCTCATGGGAACGAGTAGATGCTCTATGTCTTCAAACCTTTTTGGTCCTTACTGACAAAAGGGGGAGAAGCATATGAGTTTGATAGTCTTCAAGCGGGTCCATATGGGCGCTTGCTTTATATTTTGCCTAGTGTTTACAACTCTCATTTTTGATACATTTGGTTCTTTGAGTTGTAACACTTAAACTCGATGGTCGTCTGCTACTTATTTGCTATTCTGTGACGTCCATTTTTCATTATGCATGTCATTATCTTCACTACATCTTATCATGCATGATGAATTGTCGTCATAAGTTGAAGAGGATCTCCACAAGTACAACCTGCCATGTGCATTTGCATTCCAAAAGCAAATTACTTATATGCACATCTTCATGGGGAGCCTTTACCACTTATGAAGACAATTCCTAAATTCTTTACATTTCACATACTATATCCCCGTTGAAAACTTCAACCAGTTTGTCACCAATCACCAAAAAGGGGGAGATTGTAAGTGCATCTAGTGCCACCCCTAGTTGGTTTTGGAGTATTGACGACAAATTTGGTCGAGGGACTAATGTGTTTGTGAGAATTGCAGGATAACACAGGTAGTAGTCCCTCACTGATTCGGTTTACCTACCGGAGATGACCCCTAAAAATGTATGAAGACAATGACGACAATGGTGGTATGTGAAGATATTCATATTGAAGACTATGACATGAGAAGACATTCAGTGAAGACTATGGAGCGCGAAGACTGAGTCGTTTCGTTGTTTCCTTTCTTCTTTGATTGAGTCATAGGAACCACCGTACTGTTAAGTGGGGTCCAAGTGAACAAAGTCAGAGTGACTGAAGCGGTGCTCAACCCAATCCTATGTCTTCGAGCGAAGACAATGAGAGCAAATCTTATCCAGAGCTGGATAAGTCAGCTTTGCTTGTAGCCCAAGTAAAGTTGTCGTGTGTGTTTGAAATCTGACCGTTGGAACACGTGTCAGTTCCTTAGTGACCCAGGGTCATTTCGGACATATCAGGTCGGGTTGCCTAGTGGCTATAAATAGCCCACCCCCTACACCATAAATTGGTGGCTGCTCAGAGTTAGTGCACGGCTTTTGTCGTATTGAGAGCAACCCACCTCGAAGCCTTTGAGAGAGAGAAATCCTTGCGAGGACAAAGCCCAAACACCCAGAGCCAAAGAGTGTTAGGCATCACTGAAGTCTTTCTGTTTGCGTGACCTGAAGACTTATTACACTTGAGGACTGTGAATCCTCCAGCTAGTTAGGCGTCGCGTTCTGAGCATCCAAGAGTCATTGTGGATCGCCGGTGAACGAAGTCTGTGAAGGTTTGGAAGTCTACCTTGAAGACTTACCAGAGTGATTGGGCGAGGACTATGTGTCCTTAGCTCAAGGGGAATAAGGTGAAGACGCGGTCTTCTGAATTGAATCTCAGCCTCCCTAACCGGACGTACAGTTGTCATAGCAACTAGAACTGGTCCAACAAATCATGTGTCCTCAACAAGTGACTGGTTCTATCCTCTCTCTCTCTTTACTTAAAGTTAGTCTTTATGAAGTCATTGCCTGTTTGCTTTACCCATTTGTCTTCACTGTTTAACATCTGTTGTTGTTTGCCTTCATACCATGTTCCATTCTGAACCTTACTACCTAGCTGCTATTTGTCTTCGTACTCTCATTGCATACTTGACTATGGCTTGCTTAGTGTAGTATATCTTCTGCTGCATTTCAATAGGTTCATTTCTATTGTTTGTCTTCGAAACTTCCATGCTTTGAAGACTTTCGTTAAAATCGCCTATTCACCCCCCTCTAGTCGATAACTAGCACTTTCAAATAGCCTATCCAAGGTGGTGTCGACTTACTAGTTAGTCAACAAACAATTCTGCCTACCAGCCGTTGCATTGACATCCAACATCTGTCGTGTATCTTCTATCTCTTGTCTTCTTCCTCCAGCCGCCCAAACCAAACCACCTCATCGGCTCCGCGTGCTCCCGCCTCCCACGGCTGGCTGTGCCTCCGCCGCCCTACCGTACCATCCAACGTTGGCCAGTCCCTCCCTCTATTCCCGCACACGTCCTATTATTCTCCGGCGACATCAGCCCCAACACGCACCCGCACCCGAACCAGTCAACCCTCGTACTCCCCTCCACCTGTGACCGGACCAGCGCATTTTCCACGGCTCCTGTTCATTCCGTCCGAGGCCTCGCCATCGTCCTCGGCCTTGGTTCGCTCGCCGTGCGCGGTGCGCCGCCCTCTTGCATTGTCAACATCGTCAGCAACCGAGAGGAACAAGGATATGACTGTACGTGGAGAGGATGATAGTAGGGACCTGCCAGCATCATGGCAGTACGCAAGCAAGTGCCTCGTTATTACAAGCCCAAAAAAATGGTTCCTCCTAATGGTTGGACATCTGGGGCTCAAGCCATTGTCAACGTAGTCAATAAACGAGAGAATTGCACAACGAGCGGCTGACACCAAGGACCCAGCAGGTCGCGCAGTTGTTATTTACTTTTTTTAGGAACAAGCAGTTGTTATTGATACTAGTTTTAGCGACGGATCAGGGTAACAACGGGGTTGTGCGAGGGCTGTGGCGCGTCTATCCAGGGTTTTATTTATGTTTACCACATCATGAGCCCAGCTGTGTTTTTTTCTTACTGAAAATGGCTAGCCCAGTTCTATTTTTTTTAAGAAATACCCAGACTAGGTCTACTTGCTTTATCAGCCCTGCTGGGCTGCAAATCTTTCAAGATGAGGAGAGTTTCATTCGGTTTGCCCAGAAATGGGTTGTACATTTTTAAAACACATCAAACCGGGAATTAATTTCAATTTATTTCATTACAAGATTTTAAATTCCATTGATTTTTACGCATGGACAATTTTTTGGATTTTGTATTTATATAAATTATTTTTCAAAATAGTTTGAATGTGACTCGATATTTCGGGATTAAAAACAGTTGACCGCACCAAAATATGCAAAAAATCATATGATTTTTAACCGTGGCGACAACATGGGGTGTAATGCTAACAAAAAAAGAAGATGGGCTCCAAAAAATTCTTAAGAATTAGCAAATGGGCTGTAAGTTATTAGAAATAATGGCAGATGGGTTGTATGGTGTTTTTCACAGATTTGAGGCTGACTTGTGCGCCTACTACAGGTTGACGCATATGCTTTCCTAGAAAAAGGTTAACGCGCACACAACGCCGTGTCAACTTAGTCAACACACGAGAGCAATGATTGTTGGATGTCCATCCAACGGTCGTCGTGCTTCTTCAATCTCTGCTCTTCCTACTCCAGCCGCTCAAAAGAGCACCGGCGGGACTGCCTGCTCCCTCCTCCCGCGGTCGGCTATGCTGCCGCGCAGGCCTCACCGCCCCATCTTACTCCCATCGCTGGCCTAGCCATCCCTATACTCACCCACACCTGCAGTTATTCTCCGGCGATGGCAGACGAACCAGTAAACCCTTGTACTCCCCTTCGCGTGGGAAATAACCGTCAAGTCTTCCATGGCTCCGTGTCATTCCCTTCCTAGGCCTCGCCGTCGTGCACCGCCTTGGTGCTCTCGGCGCGGCGAGGTCAACGCGATCAACGAACGACATCCATCGGAAGTGGATTGTACGTGGAGAGGCTGACAGCTGGGTCCATGACCGCACGCAAGGAAATGCCTCCTTATTGCATGCAAAATAATGATTCCTCCACCTGATAGTTGGGACCCACCGGAAGGGCCTCTGTATTTCGCGAAAAAAGCATCCCCCCCGCTGACAGGTCGGACCCACCAGCTATATCTTCGCACGCAAGGAAGTGCCCCCTTATTACGCATAAAAAATGAATACCCCCTGCTAGCTGGGACCCAGCATAGTGGGCGGCTGACTTGTGGGCCTACTAAGTTGAGGGGGATGGAGGGCTTTGTCAACTTAGTCAATATGACCGATCCTAGCTCTAGTGAACGTACGATGTCCATCCAATGACCGTAGTGCTTCTTCAACCTTTGGTCTTCTTGCTCCAGCCGCCCAAAGCAGCGCCGATTGTGCCGCGTGCTCTTGCCTCCCGTGTCTGGTTGTGCTGCCGTGGAGGCCTCACCGCCCCCTACTACTCCCACCGCTGGCCAGGCCCTGCGGCAATGCAGCCTCACACCAAAGCCGAACCAGTGAACCCTCGTACTCCTCTCCGCGTGGGCATCCACTGCCGCATCTTCCCTGGCTCCGCGTCGTCCCCATCCTAGGCCCCGCCGTCGTCCACCGCCCCGGTGCTCTCGGCGCGGCATGGTAAACGTGATCAAGGAACGACTTCCAACGAAAGAGTGATGTATGTGGAGAGGCTAACAGATGGGTCCACGGCAGAAGCAAGGAAGTGCCTCCTTATTACGCGCAAAATAATTATTCCTCTACCTGACAGCAGGGTGATACGTCCATTTTGCATCATGCTTTTATATCAATATTTATTGCATTATGGGCTGTTATTTCACGTTATGTCACAATACTTATGGCCATTCTCTATTATTTTACAAGGTTTACATAAGGAGGGGGAATGCCGGCAACTGGAATTCTGGGCTAGAAAAGGAGCAAAAATTAGAGGCCTATTCTGCACAACTCCAAAAGTCCTGAAACTCCATGGAATATCTTACAATAAATAATAAAAAATTCTCGCCAAAGATGAAGGCCAGGGGGCCCACACCCTGCCCACGAGGGTGGGGGCGCCCCCCCCCCTCTAGGGCGTGCCCCCTACCTCGTGGGCCCCCTGGTGGCTCTCCGACGTCCATCTTCTGCTATATGAAGTCTTTCTTCGAGAAAAAATAAGCAAGCAACCTTTCAGGACGAAACTCCGCCGCCACGAGGCGGAACCTTGGCGGAACCAATCTAAGGCTCCGGCAGAGCTGTTCTGCCGAGGACACTTCCCTCTGGGAGGGGGAAATAATCGCCATCGTCATCACCAATGCTCCTCTCATCGGGAGAGGGCAATCTCCATCAACATGTTCACCAGCACCATCTCATCTCCAAACCCTAGTTCATCTCTTGTATCCAATTCTTGTCTCCAAGTCCGGGATTGGTGCTAGTAGGTTGCTAGCAGTGTTGATTACTCTTTGTAATTGATGCTAGTTGGTTTACTTGGTGGAAGATCATATGTTCAGATCCTTTATGCATATTATTACCCCTCTGATTATGAACATGAATATGCTTTGTGATTATTTACGTTTGTTCCTGAGGACAAGGGAGAAGTCTTGCTGTTAGTAGTCATGTGAATTTGGTATTCGTTCGATATTTTGATGAGATGTATGTTGTCTAGCCTCTAGTGGTGTCATGTGAACGTCTACTACATAACACTTCACCATTATTTGGGCCTAGAGGAAGGCATTGGGAAGTAATAAGTAGATGATGGGTTGCTAGAGTGACAGAAGCTTAAACCCTAGTTTATGCATTGCTTCGTAAGGGGCTGATTTGGATCCATATGTTTCATGCTATGGTTAGGTTTACCTTAATACTTTTGTTGTAGTTGCGGATGCTTGCAATAGAAGTTAATCGTAAATGAGATGCCTGTTCAAGTAATAATAGCACCCAAGCACCGGTCCACCCACATATCAAATTATCAAAGTACCGAACGCGAATCATATGAACGTGATGAAAACTAGCTTGATGATATTCCCATGTGTCGCCGGGAGCGCTTTTCCTTATATAAGAGTTTGTTCCGGCTTGTCCTTTGATACAAAAAGGATTGGGCCACCTTGCTGCACTTTATTTACTTTTGTTACTTGTTGCTCGTTACAAATTATCTTGTCACAAAACTACGTGTTACCACTTATTTCAGTACTTGCAGAGAATACCTTGCTGAAAACCGCTTATCATTTCCTTCTGCTCCTCGTTGGGTTCGACACTCTTACTTATCGAAAGGACTACAATAGATCCCCTATAATTTTGGGTCATCAAGACTCTTTTCTGGAGCCGTTGCCGGGGAGTGTAGCGCCTTTGGTAGGTAGAATTTGGTAAGGAAAAATTTATATAGTGTGCTGAAATTTACTATCACTTGTTACTATGGAAAGTAATCCTCTGAGGGGCTTGTTCGGGGTATCTTCACCCCGTCCAGTAGAGCAAAGAGTTGCTCCTCAACCTACTGAACCTATTGAAAATGAAACTCCTTTTGAATTTCCTTCGGGTATGATAGAAAAATTGCTAGCTAATCCTTTTACAGAAGATGGAACAAAGCATCCTGATGAGCACTTAATATATGTGGATGAAGTTTGTGGATTATTTAAGCTTGCAGGTATTCCCGATGATGTTGCTAAGAAGAAGGTCTTCCCTTTATCTTTGAAGGGAGACGCATTGACATGGTATAAGCTATGTGATGATACGAGATCATGGAACTATAAAAGATTGAAACTGGAATTTCATCAAAAGTATTACCCTATGCATCTTGTTCATCGTGATCGCAATTTTATATATAATTTTTGGCCTCGCGAAGGAGAAAGCATCGCTCAAGCTTGGGGGAGGCTTAAATCAATGTTATATTCATGCCCCAATCATGAGCTCTCAAGAGTGAAAATTATTCAAAAAATTTATGCTCGGCTTTCTGAAAATAATCCCACCATGCTCGATACTTCTTGTGTTGGGTCTTTTATGATGAAGACTATTGAATTTAGATGGGATTTATTAGATAGAATTAAATGCAACTCTGAAGATTGGGATCTCGACGAAGGTAAGGAGTCAGGTATGACACCTAAGTTTGATTGTGTTAAATCTTTTATGGATACCGATATTTTTCATAAGTTTAGCACTAAATATGGACTTGACTCTGAGATAGTAGCTTCTTTCTGTGAATCTTTTGCTACTTATGTTGATCTCCCCAAGGAGAAGTGGTTTAAATATCATCCTCCCATAGAAGTAAAAGTAGCTGCACCTACTAAAGTCGAAGAAAAGACTGTCACTTATAATGATCCTTGTGCTAAAGATAAACATAGACATGTGGTAGGCGTGCCTGTTATTTCTGTTAAAATAGGAGATCATTGTTATCATGGCTTATGTGATATGGGTGCTAGTGCTAGTGTTATACCGCATACCTTGTACGAAGAAATTAAGCATGAAATTGCACCTACTGAGTTAGAAGGCATTGATGTCACAATTAAACTTGCCAATAGGGATACTATATCACCAGTGGGAATTGTTAGAGATGTTGAAGTCTTGTGTGGGAAAACTAAATATCCTGCTGATTTTCCTGTTCTCAGTTCCCCACAAGATAGCTTTTGTCCCATTATATTTGGTAGACCCTTCTTGAATACTGTTAATGCTAAGATAGACTGCGAAAAGAATGTTGTTACTATTGGCTTGGATGACATGATTCACGAGTTTAATTTCTCTAAATTTAGTAAACAACGTCGTGAAGAAGAATTGCCTAGTAAAGATGAAATTATTGGTCTTGCTTCTATTGTCGTACCTCCTAATGATCCTTTAGAACAATATTTGCTATACCATGAAAATGATATGTTTATGAATGAAAGAAGGGAAATTGATGAAGTATTCTTTAAACAGGAACCTATTCTGAAACATAATTTGCCTGTTGAAATCCTAGGGGATCCTCCTCCACCTAAAGGTGATCTCGTGTTTGAGCTTAAACCGTTGCCTGATAATCTTAAATATGCTTATCTTGATGAAAAGAAGATATATCATGTTATTATTAGTGCTAACCTTTCAGAGCATGAAGAAGAAAGATTATTGAAAACTCTGAAGAAGCACCGTGCTGCTATTGGATATACTCTTGATGATCTTAAGGGCATTAGTCCCACCACTCTATGTCAACATAAAATAAATTTGGAAGCAGATGCCAAACCAGTTCGTGATCCTCAAAGACGTCTGAATCCTAAGATGAAAGAAGTGGTAAGAAAAGATATACTAAAGCTTCTGGAGGCAGGTATAATTTATCCCGTTGCTGATAGTCAGTGGGTAAGTCATGTCCATTGTGTCCCTAAGAAGGGAGGTATTACTGTTGTCCCTAATGATAAAGATGAATTGATCCCACAAAGAATTATTACAGGTTATAGGATGGTAATTGATTTCCGCAAATTAAATAAGGCTACTAAGAAAGATCATTACCCCTTACCTTTTATTGATCAAATGCTAGAAAGATTATGCAAACATACACACTATTGCTTTCTATATGGTTATTCTGGTTTCTCTCAAATACCTGTGTCGGCTAAAGATCAATCAAAGACTACTTTTACATGCCCTTTTGGTACTTTTGCTTATAGACGTATGCCTTTTGGTTTATGTAATGCACCTGCTACCTTCCAAAGATGCATGATGGCTATATTCTCTGACTTTTGTGAAAAGATTTGTGAGGTTTTCATGGACGACTTTTCCGTCTATGGATCTTCTTTTTATGATTGCTTGAGCAATCTTGATCGAGTTTTGCAGAGATGTGAAGAAACTAATCTTGTCTTGAATTGGGAAAAGTGTCACTTTATGGTAAATGAGGGTATTGTCTTGGGGCATAAAGTTTCTGAAAGAGGTATTGAAGTTGACAAAGCTAAGGTTGATGCTATTGAAAAGATGCCATGTCCTAAGGACATCAAAGGTATAAGAAGTTTCCTTGGTCACGCATGATTTTATAGGAGGTTCATTAAGGACTTCTCAAAAATTTCTCGGCCTCTGGCTAATTTATTACAAAAAGATATACCATTTGTCTTTGGTGATGATTGTGTAGAAGCATTTGAAATACTTAAGAAAGCATTAGTCTCTGCACCTATTGTTCAGCCACCTGATTGGAATTTACCCTTTGAAATTATGTGTGATGCTAGCGATTATGCTGTAGGTGCTGTTCTAGGGCAAAGAGTTGATAAGAAATTAAATGTTATCCATTATGCTAGTAAGACTCTAGACAATGCTCAAAGAAATTATGCTACTACCGAAAAGGAACTTTTAGCAGTTGTATTTGCTTGTGATAAGTTTCTTATATTATTGATTCTAAAGTAACTATTCACACTGATCATGCTGCTATTAAATATCTTATGGAAAAGAAAGATGCTAAACCTAGGCTTATTAGATGGGTTGTCTTGCTACAAGAATTTGATTTGCATATTGTTGATAGAAAAGGAGCCGAGAACCCCGTTGCAGACAACTTATCTAGGTTAGAGAATGTTCTTGATGACCCACTACCTATTGATGATAGCTTTCCTGATGAACAATTAAATGTCATAAGCACTTCCCGTAGCACTCCATGGTATGCTGATTATGCTAATTATATTGTTGCTAAATTTATACCACCTAGCTCCACATACCAACAAAAGAAAAAGTTATTTTATGATTTGAGACATTACTTTTGGGATGACCCACATCTTTATAAAGAAGGAGTAGATGGTGTTATTAGACGTTGTGTACCTGAGCATGAACAGGAACAGATCCTATGCAAGTGTCATTCCGAAGCTTATGGAGGACACCACGCTGGAGATAGAACTGCACATAAGGTATTGCAATCCGGTTTTTATTGGCCTACTCTCTTCAAGGATGCTCGTAAGTTTGTCTTGTCTTGTGATGAATGCCAAAGAATTGGTAATATTGGTAGACGTCAAGAAATTCCTATGAACTATTCACTTGTTGTTGAACCATTTGATGTTTGGGTCTTCGATTATATGGGACCTTTTCCTGCCTCTAATGGATATACACATATTTTAGTTGCTGTTGATTACGTTACTAAGTGGGTAGAAGTTATTCCAACTAGTAGTGCTGATCATAACACTTCTATTAAAATGCTTAAGGAAGTTATTTTTCCGAGGTTTGGAGTCCCTAGATATCTAATGACTGATGGTGGTTCACACTTTATTCATGGTGCTTTCCGTAAAATGCTTGCTAAATATGACGTTAATAATAGAATCGCATCACCTTATCACCCACAGTCTAGTGGTCAAGTAGAATTGAGTAATAGAGAACTCAAATTAATTTTGCAAAAGACTGTCAATAGGTCTAGAAAGAATTGGTCCAAGAAACTTGATGATGCATTGTGGGCTTATAGAACTGCATATAAAAATCCTATGGGTATGTCTCCATATAAAATGGTTTATGGAAAAGCATGTCACTTGCCTCTCGAACTAGAACATAAGGCATATTGGGCTATTAAAGAGCTCAACTATGATTTCAAACTTGCCGGTGAGAAGAGGTTATTTGATATTAGCTAACTCGATGAATGGAGAACCCAAGCTTATGAAAATGCCAAGCTGTTTAAAGAAAAAGTTAAAAGATGGCATGACAAAAGGATACAAAAGCGTGAGTTTAATGTAGGTGATTATGTATTTCTATACAACTCTCGTTTAAGATTTTTTGCAGGAAAACTTCTCTCTAAATGGGAAGGCCCCTACGTTATCGAGGAGGTCTATCGTTCCGGTGCCATAAAAATAAACCACTTCGAAGGTACGAATCCGAAGGTGGTGAACGGTCAAAGAATTAAACATTATATCTCAGGTAATCCCATAAATGTTGAAACCAATATTATTGAAACCGTAACCCCGGAGGAATACATAAGAGACACTTTCCAGAATGTTTTAGACTCCGAAAATGAATAGGTATGTGGTACGGTAAGTAAACCGACTCCAAAACCATTTTTAAGGCAATATTTCTCCGTTTTGGAATATTTAGAAAAATATAAAAATAAGTAGCAGTCCGGGAAGGACACGAGGGTGGTGGGCGCGCCCTACCCCCTGAGCGCGCCTCCCTGCCTCGTGAGCACCTCGTGTGCCTTCCGGACTCCATTTTCTTGCATGATACATATTTTGGTCAGTAAAAATTCATTATATATACTCCTGAAGGTTTTGACCACCGTATCACGCAATTATCCTCTATTTTCTTTTCGAGCTGTCCCACTGCAGATCAAATCAACATGTCGTCCCAGGATTCAGAAGGAGAAAGCTATGTGGATGATTACTTAGCAAATCCCAAGGTCTATGGAGATTTGGAACACGATGGTTGGACCATGGAGGAAGAAGAGGACTATGAACCCAATGGGAAGGAGGAGACGAGCTCAGATGAAGATGAAGCCCCATTAACTCAACCTGAGGACATGCACGTGGAGTTCAAAAAGTCAAGTCTCTCCGATAGGGTAAAGAAACCAAAGTTCGAGTTTATCCCTTTTCGTCTCTTGCAGGAAAATAAGCAAGACCTATGCAAAAAGATATTAACCCTGGAGTGGGAGATTGATGATCTGAGGGATCAAAATACCATCCTCAAGCGCAAATTAAGGGAGAAGTCTATGCCATCAACTAAGTCAACGATACCATCATCCTCTCCACCAACAAAGGAGACATAATCACATGGGTATGGGCACTCCCCTTGGCAACTACCAAGCTTGGGGGAGGTGCCCCGTTATCGTATCACCATCACACTCCTATCTTTACCATTTTTCTTAGTTCGATCCTATTAGTAGTATCTTGATCTAGTAGAATAAAGTTGATGGCATGATTTAGTTTTGAGTTTTACTTTATGATCTCTCTATGTAATCGAGTCCGTGAGCTATATAATAAAGATTAGTGTTGAGTCGAGGGCTTGATTATTTTGCCATGATCTAGGGTGAATAAAAGAAAGGAAAGAAAGAAAAGGGAATAAAAAGAAACAAAAGAGTTCATATTGATCTTATTGAGAATAATGACTTCACATAGAAAGAGTATGATGATTAAAAATTGTTGGGGGTTGGCAGACATAGCCTTGGTCATCGTTGCAATTAATAGGAAGTAATAAGGAAAGAGAGGTTTCACATATAGATATATTATCATTGACATCTTTTATGATTGGGAGCACTCATTAAAATATGACATGCTAAAAGAGTTGATGTTGGACAAGGAAGACAACGTGATGAGTTATGTTTTCTTATATCTGAGATAAAGTATGTTGTCAGGGATTCTCCAACATGTTGAGCTTGCCTTTCCCCCTCTTGCTAGCCAAATTCTCAACACCAAGTAGAGATACTACTTGTGCTTCCAAATACCCTTAAACCAGTTTTGCCGTGAGAGTCCAATATATCTACCTATGGATTGAGTAAGATCCTCCAAGTAAGTTGTCATCGGTGCAAAGCAATAAAAATTGCTCTAAATATGTATGATTGATTGGTGTGGGAGAAATAAGCTTTATACGATCTTGTGATGTGGAAGTAATAAAAGCGACGGACTGCATAATAAAGGTTCATATCACAAGGGGCAATATAAAGTGACGTTCTTTCGCATTGAGATTTTGTGCATTCAACCATAAAAGCGCATGGCAACCTCTGCTTCCCTCTGTGAAGGGCCTATCTGTTACTATTATCTTCTACCTTATGCAAGAGTCATGGTGATTTTCACCTTTCCTTTTCCATTTTATCCTTTGGCAAGCACAGCATGTTGGAAAGAGTCTGATATATGTACCTAATTGGATGTAGGGGAGCATGAGTCATTATTGTTGACATTACCCTCGAGGTAAAAGGTTGTGGGGCAAAACTATAAGCCCCTATCTTTCTCTGTGTCCGATTAAAACTCCATAACCACAAGTATTGTGTGAGTGTTAGCAATTATGAAGGACTATATGATGGTTGAGTATGTGGACTTGCTTTTTAGCTCTGACATAGACTCTTTCTGATGTTATGATAAATTGCAATTGCTTCAATGACTGAGATTATAGTTTGTTGGTTCTCAATGAAGTTTCTGATTCATACTTTCGCATTGTGAATAGATCATCACTTGAACATAAGTAATCATATGACAAAATCTATATATGTTGCTGTTATGAGAATAATCATGATGCCTTCATGTCCGTATTTTATTTTTATCGACACCTCTACCTCTAAACATGGGGACATATCTATCGTCATCGGCTTCCACTTGAGGACAAGCGAGGTCTAAGATTGGGGGAGTTGATACGTCCATTTTGCATCATGCTTTTATATCAATATTTATTGCATTATGGGCTATTATTTCACGTTATGTCACAATACTTATGGCTATTCTCTCTTATTTTACAAGGTTTACATAAGGAGGGAGAATGCCGGCAGCTGGAATTCTGGGCTAGAAAAGGAGCAAAAATTAGAGGCCTATTCTGCACAACACCAAAAGTCCTTAAACTCCATGGAATATCTTACAATAAATAATAAAAAATCCTCGCCAAAGATGAAGGCCAGGGGGCCCACACCCTGTCCACAAGGGTGGGGGCGCCCCTACCCTCTAGGGCGCGCCCCCCTACCTCATGGGCCCCCTGGTGGCTTTCCGACGTCCATCTTCTGCTATATGAAGTCTTTCTTCGAGAAAAAAAATAAGCAAACAACCTTTCGGGACGAAACTCCGCCGCCATGAGGCGGAACCTTGGCGGAACCAATCTAGGGCTCCGGCAGAGCTGTTCTGTCGGGGACACTTCCCTCCGGGAGGGGGAAATCATCGCCATCGTCATCACCAACTCTCCTCTCATCGGGAGAGGGAAATCTCAATCAACATCTTCACCAGCACCATCTCATCTCCAAACCCTAGTTCATCTCTTGTATCCAATTCTTGTCTCCAAGTCCGGGATTGGTGCTAGTAGGTTGCTAGTAGTGTTGATTACTCTTTGTAGTTGATGCTAGTTGGTTTACTTGGTGGAACATCATATGTTCAGATCCTTTATGCATATTATTACCCCTCTGATTATGAACATGAATATGCTTTGTGAGTAGTTACGTTTGTTCCTGAGGACAAGGGAGAAGTCTTGCTGTTAGTAGTCATGTGAATTTGGTATTCGTTCGATATTTTGATGAGATGTATGTTGTCTAGCCTCTGGTGGTGTTATGTGAACGTCGACTACATAACACTTCACCATTATTTGGGCCTAGAGGAAGGCATTGGGAAGTAATAAGTAGATGATGGGTTGCTAGAGTGACAGAAGCTTAAACCCTAGTTTATGGATTGCTTCGTAAGTGGCTGATATGGATCCGTATGTTTCATGCTATGGTTAGGTTTACCTTAATACTTTTGTTGTAGTTGCGGATGCTTGCAATAGAGGTTAATCATAAGTGGGATGCTTGTTCAAGTAAGAACAGCACCCAAGCACCGGTCCACCCACATATCAAATTATCAAAGTACCGAACGCGAATCATATGAACGTGATGAAAACTAGCTTGATGATATTCACATGTGTCCTCGGGAGCACTTTTCCTTATATAAGAGTTTGTTCCGGCTTGTCCTTTGATACAAAAAGGATTGGGCCACCTTGCTGCACTTTATTTACTTTTGTTACTTGTTGCTCGTTACAAATTATCTTGTCACAAAAATATCTATTACCACTTATTTCAGTACTTGCAGAGAATACCTTGATGAAAACCGCTTATCATTTCCTTCTGCTCCTCGTTGGGTTCGACACTCTTACTTATCGAAAGGACTACGATAGATCCCCTATACTTGTGGGTCATCACAGGGTGCAAGAAAGAAAATACAGCCACGTACGTACATACGGGCGGGGTCTCGAACGCCTACTCACGCATACGTACGGCCAGGGCTTGTGTACATGGCTGGGTCGGAATGGAGAAAATGCGTCGGTGTTGTGTTCATGGGGAGGCAACGGAATGCGTTGTGTTCATTGGGAGGCAATGGAACGCGTGATGTTCATCGGGAGCCAACCGGCTTGGACGGAACAGCCGATGGAAACGAGGCCTGGCGTGCCGCAGTGTCAGGACCCCGATCCTAAGCCACATCGATCTAGCATTTAACACATCATATCGCCTTGCGGCCTCATGCACGGTATTCCCACGGGTGCCACCTTACCTAGCCCGGGACCGTTTGCGCCTTTTGGCTCACATATATGATAGTGTCGTTAGCATCCATATGACAGAGAACCCGGGCCGACATGGCTAGTCGTGAACCCAAGGCGGCACTAACCCATGAGGACAGGCATACATGAATCACATCGAGCATGTCGGTCAACAACGTATAAATCCGGGCTGTAGCACTGGGCTAACAGGACTCCGGTAACCCGGGCTGTAGCAGGCTAGGCAGGACTCCGGATAACACCGCGTTACATTTCCCCGAAGGGACAGACACAGGAACAAAGTGAAACACATGCCGGCCAGTCAAGTGTCCTGAGCAGTAGTGCTGGGCTAGCAGGACTCCGGTGAACCGGGCTGTAGCGGACTACTATCGCTCAGAAGCACTAGACTACATTTCCCCATAAGAGAGGCTGCCAAAGATAAACAACTAGATTGTCAGATCCCACACATAGCAAGCATTTCAATCATACACACAATATGCTCGATATGTGTAAATACAACATGGCATCACAACATAACTCTACGACTCCAATATTTATTCATTAGGCTCCGAGGAACGAGATATTACAAACATGGGTCTCATGACCCAACATTCAGAGCATACAAGCAACAAGCACATGCAGAAGCTTAACATGTCTGAGTACAGACATCTACAAATGAAAAAGGCTGAGAAGCCTGACTATCTACCAGATCCTGCCGAGGGCACAAGATCGTAGCTGAGGTATCAAGCTAAACGTCGAAGTCCACATGGAACTACTAGGAAGACTGACGTCTCTCTGCAAAACATAAAATAAGCAAACGTGAGTACAAATGTACCCAGCAAGACTTACATCAGAACTAACTACATATGCTTCAGTATCAACAAAGGGGGTAGTGGAGTTTAACTGCAGCAAGCCAGCTTTGACTCGGTGGCTATCCTGAACTACGACTGCAAGTAACTCTTTTGAGGTGGCGCACACGAGTCCACATATTCACCATATCAATACACCACTATGGATCCGCTCCCGTCTTCCTACGAGAACGCCATCCATAGCACTCACGCTTATCTTGCGCATTTTAGAGTATCCACTTTCACTTGTCTATGAACTGTTATAGGCAACCCAGAAGTCCATTACCGCGGACACGGCTATTCGAATAGATGATGTTAACCCTGCAGGGGTGTACTTCTTCATACATGTTTCCACCACTTAGCGTCTGCACACGACATGTGCTCGGCAGACTTCAAGCGAAAGCCGACGTGGGTGTAGACCACGACCTACCTAAACACTCAAGTCTCTAGTCCAGGTTTATCGCCTATTCAGGTTCCATCCGTAGGGAGTCCGGCCGAGGTTTCCACATACGGCCCCGAACGATGTGTGCAGGGTTCCCGAGACACCAAACGGGCGCCCGGTACACCGTGCCACGTGCCTACCGCAACACAGCCCACCCCTACGGTCAGCACTGCGTGCAGCCCCCAGCATACTACAAACACCAAAAACTACTTGCAACTCCTGGACAGAGGACTAGGGTGGTTAAGAAGTCGAGCAGGGTCATATTTTAGGGCCCAATGCATGGTAGTAGCTGTTTCATGGATCACAAACTCAGAACTCAGTTCCTGAGGACGGCTTCAATGAGACAACCCACCATGTACTCCTACATGGCCTCTCACCAATACCTTTACCAAATCGTCTTCACACACTTAGCTCACACACAGTAGGACATGTTCAACACCACTCCAATTCATTCCCGATGAATCAGACCTGACTCAACTCTAAGCAGTAGCAGGCACGACAAACAAGCATGAATGAGTAGGCACATCAGGGCTCAAACAACTCCTACTCATGCTAGTGGGTTTCATCTATTTACTGTGGCAATGACAGGTCATGCAAAGGATAAAGGGGTTCAGCTACCGCAACATGTAATAGTTGAATCGTTGTTGTCCTAATGCAGTAAAAGAGAGCAGGAGCGAGAGAGTGGGATTGTATCGAAATGAACAAGGGGTTTTGCTTGCCTGGCACTTCTGAAGATAGCATTGGGTCTTCATCAGTGTCAGCGATCTCATCATCGGAACCACCTCTACTGAGGGGGGACAATTACCGGCAACAGAGAAGGAAAACACAATCAATGCAATGCACAATATGATGCATGATCATGACATGGCAATATGTTGTGGTTTGAGCTAATGCAACTAGCAGCGAGTTAAATGGAGTTGGTTTGAATCTAAGATTCAAATTCAAACTCCATATATGACATTTCAAATGCCATTAATTCAAATTGTTGTAGACAGCACCTTTAAGTTGTTCAAACATGCATGATAATGCCATAAACAGGTTCCTTGGATTTTTCTGATCATTTTTCATATATAATTTATTTGATTTGGTGCTACGGTTGATTTTATATGAATTTTAGAAGTTAGCTCTATTTTCTGGAATTTCCTGATTAAAAATAAATCCAGAAAATGCAATACTGCGTCAGCATGACATAGGTGTGATGTCAGCAGGTCAACTGGGTCGGCCAGGTCAAACCTGACATGTGGGACCCATACGTCAGTGGCTGGGGCTGGTTAGTGACACTGTCAGGTGGGTCCGGTCAACGTCCACGTCAGCAAAGTCAACTTGACATGTGGGGCCAGTCAACAGCCCAGTCAGCGCGGTCAAAGCTGACGCGTGGGGCCTCTGGGGTTAGTTAAACTTTAATAGAAAACTAAACCGTATTTTTGTTAGGAAGTGGGTCCCAGCTGTCAGTGAGAGAGGGGGTTAGTTAGTGCGTCATTAGCGTTTAATGACATCGCCACGTCAGCACTGCCGGCGATTAGTCGCCGGCGACCTCAAGTCGCGGCGGAGTCACTCGTCCCGGCGATTCAGGCGACGAGAGGAGGCGGGGTTGGGCTCGTTGGAACACCCTCGAGGCGGCGCGTCCAACGGTGGTGGTGGCAGGTGCTGGGGCAGCCGGAGACGACGGCGGCAAGCACGTCCGCGGCGGCCGGAGTTCGGGCGTCGAACGTTCCGACGTCGCAGGGCACGGCAGGAGCAACGGGTGGTTGCTACGGCCTTGTGGTGACGCGCTGAGCGCGGTGACGCACTCGGTTTCAAGCTCAAGTGGACGTGGCCACGGCGGTGAGAAGCTCAGGCGGCGGCGCGATCTGGTCGGCAAGGGGCGATGGTTACAGGGCGTAACGAGCTCGGGGAAGAGCGGGTTTCGAGGCGGGAGCTCACAGTGGTTGCAGCGGGCGTCGACGTGGACTCGGGGAAGCGTCGGAGCGAACGGGGCGGCGAGTCGGATCTCCGGCGACCCGAGGAGGATGAAGGGGTCGGGGGGTGCTGCGAGGCGTCCGGTGTTGAGCGAGTCTACGAGGAGGAAGAGGCGGTCGTGGAGGAGCTCTGCGATGCGTCGGGGAGGTGGGGCAGTGGCTGTGGGCGCGGGGTTGCGGCGGCGCGTCCATGGAGGCTTCGGCCATGGCGGGGAACGGGTGAGGAGAGGCGTAGGGGGGCGAATGGGGTGTCGGCGAGGTCGGGGCGACGACCTGGAGACGATCCACGCGGCGCAACGGCGACCAGGGTGATGCAGAGAGGCTGGGTGATGCGTGGCGAGCTCGGGCGCGCCATGCCCACCTCCCTGCATGCTCTGGCAAGGGGAAGCAGCTGGCTGGCACGGGCCAGCATAGTGCTGGGCCGGCCAGTGGGTTGCCAGGTAAGTTTCCTCTCCCTTCTATTTTTTTTGTTTCAGTTTTTCTATTTTGTTCTGTTTTGTTTTGGTTTAGTAAAAATACTAAACCATTTTATAAAATCCTGAAAATAATTATGTGGCTAGAACTAAAATATAAGAAACCACATAAAATGTTCTAGAATTATTGGACATATATTAATTATATATAAAATATATTTCCAATGCAATTAGTTATTGAATTAATTCAAAGGCCCAAAATAAATACTTTTGTGACTCCAAAAATATTGGTTTGACTTTTACCTCTTACCAATATTTTCACAGAGTAACAGGAACATCTCTTTGGACTCATTTGATGAGATCTAAATGTTGGTTATTTTTTAAAAGGTTTCTGAGGCTTTGAAAAAATTCCCCAATTCAAATTTCATTAGAATTTAAACATGATGACATGAATGCTTTCATGCAACTAGTTATAAGCAGATCTAGGGTAGTGACACGCAGAATGGAGGAAACGGCCTTATGTTCGACCGACCATGATCGAAACGGGATCATGTTCATCGAGGGAATCTGGCGTACCGCAAAACAGAGGAAACAGACTTCTCTTGGACCTCCTACGGTCGAAACGGAGTCATGTTGATCGGGAGGGGTGTGGCGTACCGCAAAACGGAGGAAATGGACTTGTGTTGGAGCGCTACGGTCGAAACGGGGGTCCTGTTCATTGGGATGGGTGCGGCGTACCGCAAAATGGGACTCCACGAGATATTGTTCATCTCCACCGTCGACTGCCTCCATGGGCTATTGTTCATCCACCGTCGACCTCCTCCAGCCTCCACCTGTGACTGTTCATCCACGGGCTCATGTTCATCCAGCCTCCACCGCTCCTCCACCGGCTACTGTTCAAGCAACCCTCTCCAGGGGATCTTGTTCAACCACCCCTCCACGGGCCACTGTTCATCCAGCCCTCCACCGGCTACTGTTCAACCAGCCCTCCATGGGGTCATCCTGTTCATCCAGCTCTCCACGGGGTCCTGTTCATCCACCCCCCAACCGGCTCGATTGGGGTCCTGTTCATCCAGCGGCAACGGCCTATACTACCACGGGTTCCTGTTCATCCAACTCCCCACCGGGAACTGTTCATCCAACCCCCCCCCCCCCCAACAACGCTCCACTGTTAATCTAGGGAAGGAGGCAGCAAGGTTCGACCGGTTTCAGTTAGCAGCAGTTGCGAAGGAATCACTCCGGTTCAATTAACAGCAAGGGATCGATCGCTCGGGTTCAGTAACGTAGCTAGTGCAATCGCTCGGGTTCAGTTAGAGACCAACGCCTCGCTCGGGTTCAGTTAGTGCGCAACGCCTCGCACACACGCGCGTACGTCCGAGTGAAACGCGCATCGCTCGGCCCCCGACCACCCACCGTAACCGGGAACTCCCCGATATTTTCCTCGCCCTCGCTTCTACCATGGTTTTTTCCTTCATGGATGGCCCAAAGAATGTCATGCAGCTGCGTCTCCAGCCCGCCCGGGACGAAAAGCCCATTTTCTGTCATGATTTTTTGTCATAGAAGTAGGAGCCCACCACATCTATGATGATACCGGGTTTTGTCACAATTATCATCATAGAAGTGTCATAAGCATGACAGGAAAAAAAATTGTTCGGCCAAAAATGTCACAAATGTGCCTTTTTTTTGTAGTGATATGTCCTTGTCCCTATCTGGGAGTTAATCAGCATCTGAATGTGAGGGGCATATCCACATGATCTTTTCCGGTCTGGAGCAGTTCTCTTCACAGTTTCAACAATCAAGGTCATCACCTTGAACTTCTCTGGCACATCAAACATGTGTAGTAGGTTGATCGAGTGACCACGGATCATCCTATGATCTCCTGACTTGGGCAACAGAGTGTGCCTCAATATAGTGTTTATAGTGGTCAGACCTGACAGCAGAGAGTAGATGGATCCAAACTTGTGAGTCTCTAAGGCATTATCAGGAATTTCCTTGTACATATGAAACATGGAGTTGTGATCTTTTGTAGGCTTGGCATACACATATATGTCATCTTCAACTTCTTCATGGGCATTGATCAACTTGGCCCATTCTGCAATTGATGATTCGTACTTTGTGCCTTCAGTCATCTAGACTATCTTGCCATCTGTATAGAAGTGGGCAGTTGAATGTAATTGCATTACCATTTCATCATTTCATTTTGTCAACTTTTGGCCAACAAAAGTGTCAACTCCGTTCATTCTGAAACTCTCACGAACTCCTGGGAAGTAATCTTCATTATCATCAATGAATTTCCAATCAACCCATCTCATGTCATTGACAATGGGCTTCTTGTCTAATAGAACTTTCCCATAGAAATCTTGCTGCTCCTTGGTGTGAAATCGATAGTCCACAATAGTCCTTCTCCTCATAGCATATGGATCAGTTTGTCTCCACAATCTGAGACTTGCATCCTTTCTCACTTTCATATTCTCAGCAACTGGATGATTGTCATCATGATCTGGAATCCTGGGTTTTAGCTTTCTGAGCACTTGCTGCTCCTCATCCTCTTGAACTTCAGGCACTGGGGCCTTGTTCTTCTATGCAGCTAAAATGTTTCTGGTGGATCTCTTGGGTGCAGTTGGTTTTGAAGCTTGAGCTTGAGCAGATGTCTTGGGAGCTGTCTTGGGCTTAGATGGAGCAGCCCCAGACTTGATTGCATCCCCCATGAGTTTATGAGATTTTGGTGGTGGCTCTTCATCATCTTCATCAGACTCTTTCATCGTGGAAGGTTTTCCAATAACTCTGGCTATAGTCTTTTTGACTCTTCCTTTTCTTTTCATTCATCTAGCAGCCTCTTCCTCTTTTGATTTCATGGTTTCTAGAGTGGAGGCTCTGGCTTTAGACATTGGAGCTCTTCTGGTAGGAGCTTTCTTGGCACCAGGTTTAGTGACAGCAGCAGTAGCATCTTGCTCCTTCTTGAGCACTTTCTTCTTTGAGGTGACCTCCTGATCAACAACAAAGTCCTCATCTTCAGATTCTGAGGTTTTCTTCTTCCTTGTCCTTGTTGCAGCCTTAGGCAGATTGCTTGGGGTGCTTCTGCTACCCTCATCATAGCTGATGTTGGAGGGACTAGTGCCCTCACTGAGTTTTACCTGCTCCTCTGACATGTTTTGACTATCATTATTGTCTGACATCTCTGACACTGACCCTGTGAATATATAGGTATAGGTAGAGTAGATGAGCATCACAAAGCACAACTATTTTGGCAAAAAGTTGACACAAAAACTTAATTTTATTTCTCTACAGAAAGCATTTCGAAGCTACCAATATGACAAACTCGGTGAAACCGAAGCAACTTTAGAGTCTAAACATACAATTTCGGTCAGATCGAAACACAGTTCGGTGACTCTGAGATGCTAGGGTTTCACGGAGAAAGTGAACTCGGTCACACCGATTTGTACACTTCGGTCAGACTGAGTAGTACATGTGCAATGGCCTGGACCAAATCGGTGAGACCGAATTCTTCAAACTGGTCGGTCCGAGATGAGTTCGGCGGAAACCTAACCCTATGTTTTTGCATCAAATCTATTCTAGAGGAAGTTTTAGGTGGATAGATTGATCTCAATCGTGGCTAGAAACATGACATTAATCTTTATGCAAGAATCAGAGTTAAGAAAAGCAAAAAGATATCGAGTTCGTACCCTAACTCGGCAACAAACTCGCTACGGCGACAACGGCGGCAGAGATTTCTGTTGACGGCGGTGGAGACCAGCAGCAGGAGGGTGCTGGTGACAACGGAGACGATCCGAAGACCAGGAGGGGCGGCAGAGCTGGGTAGGTGCGGTTGAGAGTTTGAAGGAATTTCCAAAATTCAACCCACGGATATATATACCCAGTCGGTGTGACCGAGTGGAATGACTCGGTGGCACGGAGATGTAGAATCGCAAGCGGTTACTGCAACTCGGTAAGACCGAATTGTTCTAATCGGTTGCATCAAGGTGAAAACCTAGATCAACTCAATGATTTCGGTGAGACCGAAGTGAATGAATCGGTCAGACCGAAAGCCATTAAGAGGTTTGGAAGTTTAAACCCTTGACGGATCGGTGGCTCCGAGTGCTCCTCACCCGGAGGGTCCGAATTCGACTTGATCAAACTTTGTGATGTAGCATGAATAGAGTTTGAGACGAGAAAATCATAGATAGCTAGAGGAAGTTATTAGGCGTTCTTGTCCGTTCATTTGGCAAAAAGAAAGACCAAACAATCAAAGCAACAAATGGATGTCCTTGAATGGAGAAAATTATGCAACCAACATGCTCACACAATAAGATAGCAAATGAAATATGTGGCAAAGCATGCACAAACACTCTAGCATCTATCAAGCAATTGGCGATGACTAGGTCATCTATATATGAGTATATTGACCGAGGAGTCAAATGAGAACATTTGGTCGTAGGTCATACTCATCGTTTAAGCACAAGTGGGGTTACCACTTTTACATAAAGCATTGTTGTGTTCACACCATTAGAGTTGCTTTAGCTCAATTCTTAGAGCAAAGCTCCCCCTAGATGTGATATCACCCTAAGAGGGATGGACTAACCTTGGGTTTTGTCAATGATGACTTCATGTAGGTGTTGAAGATGTAGATGCTCAATGTTGATGTAGATCATTTGGAGCAATCCATTGGAGTGACTTGCACTTTCAATACCTACATGGGTTAGTCCCACAAGGAACATACACAAATATCCATAGACATAGAGTGAAATACACATATGATGTTGTCCATGGAAGCATTAGGTTACCTTGTCCCTTGTCTTACCAACAAGAGGGTTTGTGACTCCTTGAACTAGTGCAAGATGTGAAAGTTGATTGCACTTGTCCTTGTCAAAATGAATATGAGTGAAGTATGTTGGCGGAGTCACCCTCAAGAACTCTCTAGTTCTTCTTCTTTGGAACCCACATCAACTTGATGAGGATCCTTGGAGTTGTAGTCGTACTTTATGAAGTAGAACTTAATGTAGTCTTGGGAACCCACTTGACCAAGGCCTTTGGAGCTTCTTCAAATGAATCAATCTCTTCTTGAATCTTGTCCTTGCCTTTTAGCTTGTGGTCTTGTGGTGGAAGATCATCTTGAGCTTGTGTTCCCTTGAAAGAAGTGGGATCATACTTCTCTTGTTGAGGAACAAACTTCGTCCTGGGGTATTGATCTTCTTCCCACTCAACTCCATTCGCATTGAACTTGCTTTCAAAACCAACACCCTCATTCTTCCGGAACCTTCCTTGCTTGCGTACAGTTTCCTCAAATTGCTTACTTCCGGCAAGGCTCTTGTAAACACCTTTCTCTATAATTCCCTTTAATAAGATATTTTCTTGCTCAAATGTAACTTGGCTAAGAGAATCATTAGTGGAATTAAGAGAACTACTAGAAGCAACAATATTGGATTTAACACACTACTGCAGGATGCTGCTAACGCGACACTACGATCAGAGACCCTTTCACAAAACTGTGTGCGATGCATTAATCACAAACGGGGATGTAAAAAAACCGTCAAAAAGGTGCAAAACGTTTGCAATGGAGGGAGCATCAAACACGGTTCAGATTTTAGTTGTGTGTGCGATCCAGGGCATACGGTTCAGTCGAATGAACTGTTTGCGATGAGGCGGAACAAAAGAAACGGGCAGCCTGATGAAGGCGTGTGCGATATAGAGCATACGGTTCACTCAGATGAACTGTTTGTGATTAGGCAACACAAAAGAAACGGGCAGCCAGATGAAGGTGTGTGCGATATACAACATACGGTTCACTCGGATGAACTGTTTGTGATTACGCAACACAAAAGAAACGGTCAGCCAGATCAAGGTGTGTGTGATTGAGGGCATATGCTTCAGAAGGATTAACTGTTTGTGATTCGGCAACAGAACAGAAATGGGTAAGACAGATCAAAGTGTCTGCGATTGATAGCATACACTTCACATGGATGAACAATTTGCGATAAGCCACAACAAACTGAAACAGTTAGATAGATCAACGTGTGTGCGCTAGACGAGCACACCCATTCTTATTTAAAGAAGCGTGTGCGATGGTAATAACGAGCACGCACGGTTGTTGGAACAAGACGTGTGCTGACATTGCCTATTGCGGTGTACCCTATGGTGCAAACGCCACATATGCGGTTGAGAAGGCGTACGTGCCCACATTACGCCTTCTGGGAATAGTGTCGCACTTATAATTGTTAGTAAATTTTGAGCATGCGTCCCGTCACAATTTTTTTTAGAAGAACAGGGAGGCCGCGTCCCGTCACATTCTGAATTGCAAACATGTTCACACCGATCAAAACCTAAACGGTTTCCCACTTAGGAGCGTATTACTACGCAGTTATAAATACTACTACTCCAAGATGACTGCACATTCCTCCTCAACTCCTCATCCACAAAAAGTCAAAAACAAACAAGTCATTCATCATCGTTCCCTTGCATCCGCCATGGCCAGCGTGAGTTCTGGGTCAAGAGATTGCCACCAGGGAGAGGCGAGCCTGGAAGCGGAAGCATGAGAGATGTCCCACCTCGCCACGAAAGCAGCCATCATGTCCCGCTGCACGGCCAACAGAGAGGTCCCGCCGCACCGTTGATGCAGCAGACTGGTCCGGCCGCGCCGCGGAAGCATAAGAGATGTCCCGCCGCGCTACGGCGGCCTGGGAAAATGCCTCGCGGGCAGGCGAGGACTCTTACAGGAGCATGTGTGCCCTCATCCTTAGGCAGATGGATCAAATCTCTAGGTGGGTGAGGTTGCAGGATAACCTAAAAGCCTCGTTTGAATAGTCTACCGACGTCATCTGGCAACTAAATGAGAGCAATGAGAAGCTCCGGGCCGAGCGCGACCTGCTGAGGGCGGAGATCATCGGAAGTGCGGAGAAGCAGGAGCAGACCACTACCTTGTTGAAGAGGACTGGTGTCATCGTCGAGAAACTTATGGACGAGAATGCCATGCTGCGCATCGAGCGTAGAAGGCTGGTGGAGGAATCTGTGGATGCTCTCAGCCATCATCTTGAGGACAAGAAAGAGATCGTCGCCACTCGCCGCGGAGACTAGTTCCTGCGGCCTGCAGCAACGCATCAAGAAAGTAGAGATCAGCGAGCCAGATCATTGTCTTCCTTCTTCTTTTGCCCTTGTGCATTTCGGGCATTGCCGCATGTGGCTTTTTTTAATTATGTTTCTAAATATGTAAGACAATTATTATCCACTGTCATCGTCCTTATATTCATCATGCTTGCTATAAGTCGCATTCGATGATATATAGGTCCGTCGGATCTTACATCAAGATCGGTGCAAAACTTTCTTTTCAGATTTTCATTTTTCTCTCTTAAATCTCAGTCCAGTGAGACATATAGCCACGCCGTAGAACTGGTGCTCGAGCGCCATTAATGGAGACGTTAGGAGGGAGGTGCGCGGCGGGTAACGGTCAAAGGGCTTTCCTCCCAATGAGCACGCGCAGGGGTCTGATCGCACGCCTCCCGTACTCAAATAGCTACCCCGCACGGCACCTCCTAGCCAATAAAAAAGGGGACGCGTGGCCGCATGTAATTGGTAAGTCGAACGCCCACAGCTTCAATAATACTTGTGTTTCCTATTTGTAACATGACAACACTTGTTCCAAAATGACTTTGTTGATTGTTAATGTGTGCTCCTTCGCAAATCGGACAGAAAAATTACCACAGCATGTTGGTGCCATGTCATGAGACCATGCCAAGTTTCATGATTTTCAGGCGTGTTTTGGAATTAAAGAAATTAAATAAGCAAGTTTCTCAATCTTTTCGGCCGAGCCACGACGCCCAAATGTTTGAATTTCACTCCCATCTCTTGCATGGGACCTAGAAATTCATCCAAGGACACACATGTGATTTTTCAAACAACCTTGGTGCACTGGAGCATGTGCTTGTAGTTCAAATTTGAATTATGCACATTAAATGCCCAGAAACTCAATTAATGTATAAAAAGGCCAAGCGAACCTAGAATAATTCCAAAATTTAGCACAGTACTTCTATTTGGTCTAATCTGGTTGTGTAAAAAAATTATGGTGGGAGAAGGCAGTGTACGTATGTCGTTTCACACACGAAGGTGACATGTTCCCTCTCGGAACCACGAGCCTTCTTGAGGGAAGCTCCGGTTTGCAAGAAGCTTAGACCAAAGCTTGTCCCAATTTGGACAAAAAAATACCGCAGCATGTTGGTGCCATGTCTTGACTGAGGGAGTCCTGGACTAAGGGGTCCTCGGGCGTCGGGCTAAAGTCATTAAAAAACCTGTCCTTGGCGGGGTACTCAGCCGAACTATGTCCGGTTCGAACTAGAGGCTGATGATGGAGAATTTCGCTTCCCACCCGCCACCCACTTCATAGCCACTGTCGAGGACTTAACTGAGATGCTTGATTATGACTCCGAAGACATCGACGGTACAGACGACGATGCCGACAAGGAGCAAGGCCAAGACCCGCCATTCACTGGGCGTGGGACGACCACCTCTTCGTACGACATGTACATGGTTGATACACCTAAAAAGCTAGCGATGATGACAAAGAAGATCCAGTTGAGAATAAACCTCCTGAGACACAGTCTAAGTACCGGCACCCTAAACGCCGCTCTAAGTCACATCGCAGCAACGCTAGCACAGGAGAAAATAGTACTCCGGACGACACCGAAGACAATGAAGACCATGTTGGAGCAACATCCGAACAGGAGGAACACGACAACGGGCAAGTTAACCCTGATAAACAGGCCATGCCCAACGACCCGGATGACGATAGTTACCGTCCACTCTCCGAGGATGAGGAGAGCCTCGGCAACGAGGATTTCGTCGTGCCTGAGGCATCCCTCGAGCAGGAGCGCTTCAAGCGCCAGCTAATAGCTACTACAAGAAGCCAGAAGAAAAAGCAGCAGCAGCTTCAAGCTGATCAAGACCTACTCATTGACAGATGGACTGATGTCCTGGCAGTCAAAGAATACGGCCTCAAGCGTCCAGCCAAGAGTTACCCGAAACGCAGACTGCTACCTCAGTTCGACGAGGAGGCGCCGGAGCCCATACCTCCCTCGCGCAATGCGGAACGACCACCACATGGTCGGGATAGTGCGGCTGACCGACCACCTCGTGGTCGGGATAAAACGGCAACTCATGTCGAACACCAGCCCGCCCCACCGCCTCGCAAAAACAAAGGCAAAATAGCTCGGGACTATACATACGACCTCCGGCAGGACCTGGACAGCAGAGCAGGACACACCAGATCAATCTACGGATCGCGAGGACGCTTTTCGACTCACGATGACGGCTACCTATTCGGACGTGACAAACCTAGTCAGGCTCGGGCTGACAATCGCAGACGGACTTCATCGGAGGTGCGCCACGACGCGGCCCGATATAGAGGCGCCACACACCCTCTCTGCTTCATAGATGAAGTACTGGATCACGAATTCCCCGAGGGGTTCAAGCCCATCAACATTGAATCATACGATGGAACAACTGATCCCGCAGTATGGATTGAAGATTTTATTCTCCACATCCATATGGCCCGAGGAGACGATCTCCACGCCATTAAATATCTCCCACTAAAATTAAAAGGGCCAGCTAGACACTGGTTAAATAGCCTGCCTGAAAATTCCATCGGCAGCTGGGAGGACTTGGAAGAAGCTTTTCTTGACAACTTCCAAGGTACTTATGTCCGGCCACCAGATGTCGATGACTTAAGTCATATAGTCCAACAACCTGGAGAATCAGCCAGAAAATTCTGGACTAGGTTCCTAACCAAAAAGAACCACCGTTGACTATTCGGATGCCGAAGCCCTAGCGGCCTTCAAACACAGCATCCGTGATGAATGGCTCGCCCGCCACCTCGGCCAAGAAAAGCCGAAATCCATGGCAGCCCTCACGGCACTCATGACCCGCTTTTTGCGCGGGTGAGGACGGCTCGCTGGCTCGTAGCAAAAACACAGCAAGCGAGACAGGCCCCTCCGAGGCCAAGAACAGCACCGGCAAGCTTCGGCGCAACAGACACAAACGCCGAAGCAATGGCGATAACACCGATGACACTATGGTTCACGCCGGATTCAGTGGCTCCAAGTCCGGCCAGCGAAAGAAGCCCTACAAAAGGAACAGCGAGGGACCATCCAGCTTGGACCGCATACTCGACCGTCCGTGCCAGATACATGGCACGCCAGACAAACAAGCCAATCATACCAACAGAGATTGCCGGGTTTTCAAGCAAGCCAGCAAGTCAAATATCGAGAGCAAGGAAATGGGATCGCATAGCGAGGACGACGACGAAGAACCCCGACAGCCAAACACCGGGGGGAGAAGAAATTTCCCCCTCAAGTAAAAACGGTGAACATAATATATGCTACACACATCACCAAAAGGGAGCGCAAGCACGCACTCAGGGACGTCTATGCGGTAGAGCCAGCCGCCCCAAAATTCAATCCGTGGTCGTCATTCCCGATCACCTTTGATCGTCGAGATCACCCAACTAGTATCCGTCATGGCGGTTCGGCCGCACTGGTCCTCGACCCAATCATTGATGGATTTCACCTAACATGAGTCCTAATGGAAGGTGGTAGCAGCCTCAACATGCTCTATCAGGATACAGGACGCAAAATGGGCATTAATCCCTCACGAATCAAGCGCACAAAGACTACCTTTAAAGGAGTCATACCAGGCATAGAGGCCCGTTGTACGGGCTCAACCACACTGGAGGTGGTCTTTGGTTCCCAGGACAACTTCTGAAACGAAGAGCTAATCTTCGATATTGTCCCCTTCTGTAGTGGCTACCACGCACTGCTCGGACGAACCGCATTTGCTAGATTCAACGCAGTGCCGCACTATGCTTATCTCAAGCTCAAGACGCCCGGTCCACGCGGCGTCATAACAGTCAATGGAAACACGAAACGCTCCCTTCGCACTGAGGAGCACACAGCCGCCCTAGCAGCAGAGGTACAGAACGACCTTCTCAAGCAGAACTATAATCCGGCTGCCGAGCCTCTGGACATCGTTAAGAGGGTCCGGACTACACTGCAACAAGACAGCTCGGCTTGTCAAGAGCTTGATTAGCAATTCTGCCTCCATCCCAGCCCCGATAAGGGAGTGGCACTTGTACCATGCGTACATAACTACGCGCCCAAAAACCCATGGATATGGACTGAGGCATAGCTAGCTCGCGATCCACAGTGCGGCTCGATGATACGTCTCCAACGTATCTATAATTTTTTATTGCTCCATGCTATATTATCTACTGTTTTGGGCAATATTGGGCTTTATTATCCACTTTTATATTATTTTTGGGACTAACCTATTAATCGGAGGCCCAGCCCAGATTTGTTGTTTTTTTTGCCTATTTCAGTCTTTCGAAGAAAAGGAATATCAAACGGAGTCGAAACGGAACGAAATCAACTGGAGAAGTTATTTTTGGAAGGAAAGCTACAGGATAGACTTGGACCCCATGTCAGGAAAGGAGGGAGCTGGCCACGAGGGTGGGGGCGCGCCCACCCCCCAGGGCGCACCCCCTGCCTCGTGGGGCCCCCGAAGCTCCACCGATGTACCTCCTGCACCCATATATATACCTACGTATCGTAAAACTTCCAGAACGGAGATTAGATCGGGAGTTCCGCCGCCGCAAGCCTCTGTAGCCACCAAAAGTCAATCGGGACCCTGTTCTGGCACCCTGCCAGAGGGGGTGAACCCTCCCCGGTGGCCATCTTCATCATCCCGGCGCTCTCCATGACGAGGAGGGAGTAGTTCACCCTCGGGGCTGAGGGTATGTACCAGTAGCTATGTGTTTGATCTCTCCCTCTCGTGTTCTTGATTTGGCACGATCTTGATGTATCGCGAGCTTTGCTATTATAGTTGGATCTTATGTTTCTTCTCCCCCTCTTCTCTCTTGTAATGGATTGAGTTTTCCCTTTGAAGTAATCTTATCAGATTGAGTCTTTAAAGATTTGATAACACTTGATGTATGTCTTTCCGTGCTTATCTGTGGTGACAATGGGATATCACGTGCCACTTGATGTATGTTTTGGTGATCAACTTGCGGGTTCCGCCCATGAACCTATGCATAGGGGTTGGCACACGTTTTCGTCGTGATTCTCCGGTAGAAACTTTTGGGCACTCTTTGAAGTACTTTGTGTTGGATTGAATAGATGAATCTGAGATTGTGTGATGCATATCGTATAGTCATGCCCACGGATACTTGAGGTGACATTGGAGTATCTAGGTGACATTAGGGGTTTGGTTGGTTTGTTTCTTAAGGTGTTATTCTATTACGAACTCTAGGGCTTTTTATGACATGTATAGGAATAGTCCAATGGATTGATTGGAAAGAATAACTTTGAGGTGGTTTCGTACCCTACCATGATCTCTTCGTTTATTCTCCACTATTAGTGTCTTTGGAGTGATTCTTTGTTGCATGTTGAGGGATAGTTATATGATCCAATTATGTTATTATTGTTGAGAGGACTTGCACTAGTGAAAGTATGAACCCTAGGCCTTGTTTCCTATCATTGCAATACCGTTTACGCTCACTTTTACCGCTTGTTACCTTGCTGTTTTTATATTTTCAGTTTACAAAAACCTATATATACCATCCATATTGCACTTGCATCACCATCTCTTCGCCGAACTAGTGCACCTATACAATTTACCATTGTATTGGGTGTGTTGGGGACACAAGAGACTCTTTGTTATTTGGTTGCAGGGTTGCTTGAGAGAGACCATCTTCATCCTACGCCTCCTATGGATTGATAAACCTTAGGTCATCCACTTGAGGGAAATTTGCTACTGTCCTACAAACCTCTGCACTTGGAGGCCCAACAACGTCTACAAGAAGAAGGTTGTGAGGGACGGGCCGCCGCCGGGGAAGGAGCATCGCAAGCCCGAGAACTACTATAAGGATGTTCTTGCGGGTGCCCGCCTTATGGCGGATGAATGTACCAAGGATGTAATTTTTGAATGAACTCGCTCGTGTTTATCCTGTGCGCTGAAAACTTGTTCTTATGTGCTAAGCAATGCTTGTTGAATTTAAAATATTATTTTCTGTGCGGCCGTTTATCAAAAAATTGAGAGATGGCGAGTCGTCGGCTTCCGCCCCCATGCCACTAGTGCTGGGGTGTTCGGGATAAACCTGAGCGCTCTTTTTCCCATATTTGGGTCCTTCGAGGGAGGCGCTCAGCACAACGAACCAGGCAATCAGACTATAATGCTTGAACACTCTCACTTAGCCATAGAACTTTATAATTTTAAATTTCGGCGAAGCCCCTAGTTTGGAAGACCGAGTTTGGGGCGCTATCCACGCCTTGGCCGGACAAAGCCGGCTCCTCGCTCGAAGCGGCATAAGTCTTTAGGGACTCGAAAAACCTCTCAAACAGCGACCGGTCTCTCGCCTCATCATGACAGTCAGTTTTAGCTTTCTCCACTGAGGTGCTTAACCCAGCTCAACCGGGGCACAATCGCAGTGGTTCTCCTAGTGCTACCTTAGCCGATATAGCGGAACGTAAGGCACCAAAACATAGGAGCCGGGCAAACCCAACTATTGACCCAAATCATGATTCGGAGCTGATGCATATAGTGCTATAAGTTTGGGGTGCCGCACTTATGAAGTGTTCGGACTTCTTACACCATATTAAGGGGTACTGAAGCCCCTGGCGTATTTGCCGTACCACAGTGTACGGGTGCCACATGTCATTAATGAACATATATATATAAAGGGGATAATGCAAAAAACAGACAAAAAGCTATGCATTGTTTATAAAGAGGCTGCTATCAAAGCAGATCGACACAAATAGTGCGATAAGCAAAAGATATTGGACTATTTAACATGTCCTTGCCAGGGGCAGGCCGCGGAATTGTATTCAAAAACAGGTATACTGCTCGTAACAGAGACCACCTTGGGGTTCCATAGTGCGGCATGGCTTGTCTGCTTCCCTGGGTCTTGCATCGTTTGTGCGGCGGTTGAATTGCCGAACAGGTCGTCCGAAGTATGGAGTCCTGAAAGTAAGAGAAAAGAAAAAAATCGGCAGCCCCTAGTACGTTTTAGGCCGTATTTTGGGTTTGCCATTATTGTGCCCCTTCCCCTGCGCCCATGGTATTTCAAGAGCGTAGTTATGTACGTGAAGCACTGGTTTCGCTATGTCGCGAGGGCTGGGGTAGGGGTCGCACTGCTATGCCTGCTCAGAACATGCCAGGCGGCCTTGTTGTAGGTTATTCCGGGCGCGCTTGGCGGTGTCTGGCTTTTTAACGGCCGGACATGAGAATTGCCTAAGAAGGCTGCTTTGTACTTCTGCTATGAGGGCTGCCGTGTGTTCCTCCGTTCGGAGGGAGCGCTCGGTGTTTCCATTGACCGTAATTACTCCTCGAGGGCTGGCATCTTGAGCTTGAGATATGCGTAGTGCGGCACCGCATTGAACTTTGCAAATGCGGTTCGCCCGAGCAGGGCGTGATAGCCACTGCGAAACGGGACTATATTGAAGATTAACTCTTCGCTTCGGAAATTGTCTGGAGATCCGAAGACCACTTCAAGTGTTACTGAGCCTGTGCAGCTGGCCTCTACACCTGGTATAACACCTTTAAAGGTCGTTTTTGTGGGCTTGATCCTCGAGGGATCGATGCCCATTTTCCGCACTGTATCCTGGTAAAGCAGGTTCAGGCTGCTGCCGCCGTCCATGAGGACTCTTGTGAGATGAAATCCGTCGATAATTGGGTCAAGAACCAATGCGGCAAACCCGCCATGACGGATACTAGTGGGATGGTCCCTTCGATCAAAGGTGATCGGGCAGGAGGACCATGGGTTGAACTTTGGAGCGACTGGCTCCAGCGCGTATACGTCTCGTAGCGCACGCTTCCGCTCCCTCTTGGGAATGTGGGTTGCATATATCATGTTCACCGTCCGCACTTGTGGGGGAAAACCCTTCTGTCCACTACTGTTCGGCGGCCTAGGCTCCTTCTCGTCATCACTGTGCAGCCCCTTGTCTCTGTTTTCGGCTCTTAACTTGCCTGCCTACTTGAACACCCAACAATCCCTGTTGGTGTGATTTGCTGGCTTTTCGGGGGTGCCATGTATCTGGCACAAGCGGTCGAGTATTCGGTCCAAGCTGGACGGGCCCTGAGTATTCTTTTTGAATGGCTTTTTCCGCTGACCGGATTTATAGCCTCTGAATCCGGCATTTACTGCCGTATCCTCGTTGCTGTCGCTGTTAACACGGCGCTTTTGCTTGTTCCGGCGTGTCCTGCCACTTTTGTCCTTGGTATCCGAATTACCAGGGTTCTTTGCTAAGTTGTTACTGCGAGCTAGCCAGCTGTCTTCTCCCGCGCAAAAGCGGGTCATGAGTGTTGTGAGGGCTGCCATAGATTTCGGCTTTTCCTGTCCCAGGTGCCGGGCAAGCCACTCGTCGCGGATATTATGCTTGAAGGCTACTAGGGCCTCAGCGTTCGGACAGTCGACTATCTGGTTTTTCTTTGTTAGGAACCGTGTCCAGAATTGCCTGGCCGATTCCTCTGGCTGCTGGATTATGTGGCTTAGGTCATCGGCATCCGATGGTCGCACATAAGTGCCCTGGAAGTTGTCGAGGAATGCGGCTTCCAGGTCCTCCCAAGAACCGATTTTGTCTGCTGGCAAGCTGTTGAGCCAATGCTGTCAGGGATATACCCCGCGGTGTAAACCGGCCGGAAGTTAACCCGGCCGGACTTGGCGGTTTCTCTGAAGACCCCGCTGACACTTGGCGAGTTACTGACGACCCGCCCTGACCTGGCGGTTTACAAGCAACTCACCTGGTCATTATGACTCACTGGTGATCCGGTGTGCGGGACAGACGGATGACAAGGCCCAAGGCCCAGAAGGCCGGTTCACGTTTAATGGTGTGCCGGTTTAAGGGGAAAGGCATGACGAATATTTACCTTACAAGGAGTTAAGACCAGGACTTGTAACCAGTTTGTATTAGAGATAGACTAGTCCTAATCCTAATAGGACTCCACATGTAACCCGCCCCTTCAACATATATAAGGAGGGGCAGGGCTCCCAAAAGAGGGGAAGCGACAAGCAACAAGAAATAATCTCTAGGGCTGGACACAAAGAGCCGGCTTACCGGCGACTCTCTCATGATCATAATGAGACCTAGCCACAAACAGCATGTAGGGCTATTACCGGATGATGTTTCCCGGGGCCGGAAGCTGTCTAAATCCTTGTCTTATGTTGCGTCTCTCGATTCCACCCAACCCCTCTCAAGCTACCACATAGATGCGTTGGCCTCGCGACTAAGTCCTGACACTAAGGACATCTGTCGTGATAATTCCACGACAAATGCCGGGCCGGTCCCTTGAGTTTGAGTGGGAGGTATTTGATGGCGTGTAGATCATCACCACGGGCCATGTGGATATGAAGGAGATAATCCTCGATCCAGACTGCTGGATCTGTTGTGCCATCGTATGATTCGATGTTTACGGGTTTAAAGCCCTCAGGGATTTTATGATCCATCACTTCATCTGTGAAGCATAGTGGGTGTGCGGCGCCTCTATACTGGGCTATATCACGGCGCAGCTCGGAGGAGCTTTGTCCATTGTGTTCGGCCCGGCCGGATTTATCGTATCCGGAGTGACGATCACCGTCACGTGTCGCGGGGCGCCCGCGCGATCCGTAGATCGACCTTGTTTGCCTTGCCTTGTCCTCCAGTATATCTCGCAGGTCCGGCGCGTTTTCCCGTGCCTTAGCATGTTTTGAGCGGCGTCAGGGCATGGCTTGAGTGGAGGGCTTAGAGGCCTCTTTGTCGCGGCCACGAGGTGGCCGGTCGGCCATGTCATGCGCTGGTGATGTAGGTGCCTCCTCCTCTAATCGGGGTAGCAGCCTGCGCTTTGGGTAACGCTTGGAGGGGCGTTCGAGTTCATACTCTTCGGCCGCAAGGACTTCAGTCCTTCTGTCAGCTAGCAGATCTTGATCAGCTCTAAGCTGTTGTTGCTTTTTCTTGAGGCTGCTTGCCATGGCTAAAAGCCTGCGCTTGAAATGCTCTTGTTCGGCGGGGTCTGATGGTACGACGAATTCGTCGTCGTCGAGGCTTGCCTCGTCTTCGGAGGGAGGCATGTAGTTATCGTCCTCAACCTCTTGGTCTGCCGCCCTCTCATGAGGGCTGGCTTCTCCATCTTTCTGTGCCGAATCTTGCTGGAGGGGGTGTTCTTCAGCGCTATCCGGGGTAGTATTATCTCCCGTGCCGGAATCACCGTTTTTGCTTTGGCGGGATTTAGAGCGGCGCCGCTGACGCCGGCGCTTTGGCTGTTTCTTGGAGGTATCATCCTCTGTTGTTCCATCGCGATCTCCATCTTTTGGAGTATCCACCATATATATATCATATGACGAGGTGGCCTTCCAGCGCCCTACAGGTGCTGGTTCCTGTTCATCTCCTGCATCGTCGTCCATACCGTCGATGTCTTCGGAGTCGAAGTCAAGCATGTCGGTTAAATCATCGACAGCGGCTACAAAGTGGGTGGTGGGTGGGTTTTGAATTTCTTCATCGTCCGTATCCCATCCTTGCTTGCCATAGTCCGGCCAGGGCTCTCCCGACAAAGAGAGAGACTTTAGTGAGTTCAGGATGTCGCCAAAGGGCGAGTGCTGAAAGATGTCCGCGGCGGTGAACTCCATGACCGGCGCCCAATCGGATTCGATTGGCAGGGGCGCGGGAGGTTCGGAGTCAGGAGGGGAATCCGGATCCTTGGAGTCACGGGTCATGCAGAGTGCGGGGCTGGCGTTCGGCTCGATCGCTTTTGAGATCGCAGGCCCCGGGGTGACGTCCAACCGCTCACCCTCGATCAGCGCCGCAGGTTCCGAATTAAGGGTCGGAACTGACGCGCGTGCGGGCTCCAGGGCACTGTTCGGTGATAGAGCTAGATCATGCCCATCGAGATAGTGCGGCGTGCTTGGTTGTGGCTCGAATCCGTTGAAGATCAAGTCCCCGCGGATGCCAGCCGTGTAGTTCAAACTTCCAAACCTGACCTGATGGCCAGGGGCGTAGCTTTCGATCTGCTCCAGGCGGCCAAACGAATTGGCCCGCAATGCGAAGCCGCCGAAGACGAAGATCTGTCCGGGGAGAAAAGTCTCACCCTGGACTGCATCGTCGTTGATGATCAAAGGGGCCATCGGGCCTAAAAGCAAGGACACAGAGGAACTCTCAATGAAAGCACCAATGTCGGTGTCAAAACCGGCGGATCTCGGGTAGGGGGTCCCGAACTGTGCGTCTAGGCGGATGGTAACAGGAGACAAGGGACACGAAGTTTACCCAGGTTCGGGCCCTCTCGATGGAGGTAAAACCCTACTCCTGCTTGATTAATATTGATGATATGGGTAGTACAAGAGTAGATCTACCACGAGATCAAGGAGGCTAAACCCTAGAAGCTAGCCTATGGTATGATTGTTGTATGATGAAGTTGTCCTACGGACTAGAACCCTCCGGTTTATATAGACACCGGATTGGGTTAGGGTTACACAAAGTTGGTTACAATGATAGGAGATCTTGAATATCCGCATCGCCAAGCTTGCCTTCCACGCCAAGGAAAGTCCCTTCCGGACACGGGACGAAGTCTTCAATCTTGTATCTTCATAGTCCTGGAGTCCGGCTGAAGGTATAGTCCGGCTATCCGAACACCCCCTAATCCAGGACTCCCTCAGTCACTTTCATATACTAGTGGGAATTTTACATTATAGAACTTGGCTTGTATATTCCAATGATGGGCTTCCTCAAAATGCCCTAGGTCTTCGTGAGCAAGCGAATTGGATGCACACCCACTTAGTTTCTTGTTGAGCTTTCATACACTTATAGCTCTAGTGCATCCGTTGCAAGGCAATCCCTACTCACTCACATTGATATCTATTGATGGGCATCTCCATAGCCCGTTGATACGCCTAGTTGATGTGAGACTATCTTCCCCTCTTTTTGTCTTCTCCACAACCACCATTCAATTCCACATATATTGCTATATCCATGGCTCATGCTCATGTATTGCGTGAAGATCGAAAAAGTTTTGAAAATGTCAAAAGTATGAAACAATTGCTTTGCTTGTCATCGGAGTTGTGCATGATTTAAATACTTTGTGTGGTGAAGATAGAGCATAGCCAGACTATATGATTTTGTAGGGATAACTTTCTTTGGCCATGTTATTTTGAGAAGACATGATTGCTTTGTTAGTATGCTTGAAGTATTATTATTTTTATGTCAATATGAACTTTTGTCTTGAATCTTTTGGATCTGAATATTCATATCACAATCGAGAAGAATTACATTGAAATTATGCCAACAAGCATTACACATCAAAAATTATCTTTTTTATCATTTACCTACTCGAGGACGAGCAGGAATTAAGCTTGGGGATGCTTGATAGGTCTCCAAGGTATCTATAATTTTTTATTGCTCCATGCTATATTATCTACTGTTTTGGGCAACATTGGGCTTTATTATCCACCTTTATATTATTTTTGGGACTAACCTATTAACCGGAGGCCCAGCCCAGATTTGCTGTTTTTTTGCCTATTTCAGTGTTTCGAAGAAAAGGAATATCAAACGGAGTCGAAACGGAACGAAATCAACTGGAGAAGTTATTTTTGGAAGGAAAGCTATAGGATAGACTTGGACCCCACATCAGGAAAGGAGGGAGCTGGCCACGAGGGTGGGGGGCATGCCCACCCCCCTAGGGTGCGCCCCCTGCCTCGTGGGGCCCCCGAAGCTCCACCGACATACCCCCTGCACCCATATATACCTACGTATCGTAAAACTTCCAGAATAGAGATTAGATCGGGAGTTCCGCCGCCGCAAGCCTCTGTAGCCACCAAAAGTCAATCGGGACCCTGTTCCGGCACCCTGCCGGAGGGGGGAACCCTCACCGGTGGTCATCTTCATCATCACGGCGCTCTCCATGACGAGGAGGGAGTAGTTCACCCTCGGGGCTGAGGGTATGTACCAGTAGCTATGTGTTTGATCTCTCTCTCTCTCTCTCTCTCTCTCTCTCTCTCTCTCGTGTTCTTGATTTGGCACGATCCTGATGTATCGCGAGCTTTGCTATTATAGTTGGATCTTATGTTTCTTCTCCCCCTCTTCTCTCTTGTAATGGATTGAGTTTTCCCTTTGAAGTAATCTTATCGGATTGAGTCTTTAAATATTTGAGAACACTTGATGTATGTCTTGTCGTGCTTATCTGTGGTGACAATGGGATATTACGTGCCACTTGATGTATGTTTTGGTGATCAACTTGCGGGTTCCGCCCATGAACCTATGCATAGGGGTTGGCACACGTTTTCGTCGTGATTCTCCGGTAGAAACTTTTGGGCACTCTTTGAAGTACTTTGTGTTGGATTGAATAGATGAATCTGAGATTGTGTGATGCATATCGTATAATCATGCCCACGGATACTTGAGGTGACATTGGAGTATCTAGGTGACATTAGGGTTTTGGTTGATTTGTGTCTTAAGGTGTTATTCTAGTACGAACTCTAGGGCTGTTTGTGACACTTATAGTAATAGCCCAATGGATTGATTGGAAAGAATAACTTTGAGGTGGTTTCGTACCCTACCATGATCTCTTCGTTTGTTCTCCACTATTAGTGTCTTTGGAGTGATTCTTTGTTGCATATTGAGGGATAGTTATATGATCCAATTATGTTATTATTGTTGAGAGGACTTGCACTAGTGAAAGTATGAACCCTAGGCCTTGTTTCCTATCATTGCAATACCGTTTACGCTCACTTTTACCGCTTGTTACCTTGCTGTTTTTATATTTTCAGTTTACAAAAACCTATATCTACCATCCATATTGCACTTGTATCACCATCTCTTCGCCGAACTAGTGCACCTATACAATTTACCATTGTATTGGGTGTGTTGGGGACACAAGAGACTCTTTGTTATTTGGTTGCAGGGTTGCTTGAGACAGACCATCTTCATCCTACGCCTCCCACGGATTGATAAACCTTAGGTCATCCACTTGAGGGAAATTTGCTACTGTCCTACAAACCTCTGCACTTGGAGGCCCAGCAACGTCTACAAGAAGAAGGTTGTGTAGTATACATCACTCGACCGACCCCAGGATTTGCGTACCTTTTCTTTTCCATTTCAGGTCCCTTCTCTCTTTTCGAGTTTCTTCCGACAACCCGTTTGTCGGACACACCAAGGAGGCAAGGAGCTTTGGCGCACAAGGGAACCCCCAGGTGTCCTCCGGTAACGATTGATATACCTGTTTTACATACCCGCACGCAGCTCGCACTTGGTCTTGGCATGTTAAATAGCCTTTTTTGATTATCATATTACATGTACAAATACGCCGCGACGTATTAATCACATTACAAAAATAAAGGGCAGCGTCAGTTTATTACTTAATCTTCCCCTTTTTCCTTTGTATTCATTACTCGTTGCACGCGTACATTTTGGTACGTATTACTGCGCGAGGGGCTTCATCACGCCCCGCATTACGGCAACAAAGTCTGAACACTTTTACAGTACAGTTCGGCACCCCGAACTTATAGCATTATATGCATCGGCTCCGAATCATGTCTTTGGTCAATAGTTGGGTTGCCCCACTCCTATGTTTGCTACCTTACGTTCCGCTATATTGGCTAGGGTAGTAAAGGGAGAACTACTATGATTGTGTCCCGGTTCTTCCGGACGAGCACCTCAGTACAAAAAGCCGAAAACTGACTGTCATGATGTGGCGAGAGCCGGTCAGCTGTTCTAGAGGTCTCAAAATCCCTAGAGATTTTTTCCGCTTTATGCGAGGAATCGGTTTTCTTCGATTAGGCGTGTATAACGCCCCTAGTTCGGCCTTCCGAACACCAGGGGCTTCGCCGAAATTTTCATGGTCAAACTGCTATGGCTAAGTGAGGGTAATAAAGGCAGTATAGTCTGATTGCCTTGTTCGTTGCACTAAACACCTCCTTTAAGGAACAGAATGTGGAGTAAAGAGTGTTTAGATTTATCCCGAACACCCCCGTACTATCTACGTGGGGGCAGAAGCCGACGATTAGTCAACCCTCAGATTTTGATAAACGGGCTCACAGGAGGTAAAATTTAATCACAAGCATCATATTACATACCGATCTTGTTTCATATTACAGGACAACCCGAATGTTTTCATGGGAATATCACGTCCTTCGCACATTGCGCCACCACAAGGCGGGATCCCTCCAGGACACCGTCGAAATACAGCTCGGGTCGACGATGCTCCTTGCCCTCATGTGGCCCCTCGGTCCCTCGACTTCTTGGCATCCATCTTCGTACAGTGCGTCTTGACGTGCGGGAATGCCATCCGTGCACCCTCAATGCAAACCGACCGCTTCATGAGTTCAAGCCATGGGCAGGCACTCACAAGCCGATTCACAAGTCCAAAGTAGCTGCCGGGCACGGGCTCGGCAGGCCACAACCGAACTATCAGGTCCTTCATGGCTAACTCGGCCAACTTGTGCAGCTCGACCAGCTGTTTCAACTGGTCGCTAAAGGGCACCAGATGTTCTGGTCCAAGATATTGGGACCAGAACAACTTCTCCGTACACATCCCTTCTTCGGCCCGATAGAACTCGGCAGCATCTGATACGCTGCGCGGCAGATCAGTAAACGCCCCTGGAAAACACAAGTTTGGGTAAGTACAAGGACCACTTCCTTTGCATACTTAGTACACTTTAGGTGTTAATCACATAGAGATGTAGACATAAAAATTTGCAAAATACATAACGGATCTGAATGTGAAAGACCCGTTGTCTAAGCTTCTCTCACAAGCAAAACATGATCACACCTTAGTACTCTTTGGGTGTTAATCACATAGCGATGTGAACTAGATTACTGAATCTAGTAAACATAATGTCACTAGTATGCCTCTACTAGACTAGCTCGTTAGTCGAAGATGGTTAAGTTTCCTAACCATGGACATGATTTGTCATTTGATTAATGGGAACACATCATTAGAAAAAATATGTGATTGACTTGACCCATTCCGTTAGCTTAACACACGGTCGTTTAGTATTCTGCTATTGCTTTCTTCATGACTTATACATGTTCCTATGACTATGAGATTATGCAACTCCCATTTATCGTAGGAACACTTTGTGCGCTACCAAACGTCACAACGTAACTGGGTGATTATAAAGGTGCTCAACAGGTGTCTCCAAAGGTACTTGTTGGGTTGGCGTATTTCGAGATTAGGATTTGTCACTCCGATTGTCGGAGAGGTGTCTTTGGGCCCACTCGGTAATGCACATCACTATAAGCCTTGCAAGCATTGTAACTAATGGGTTAGTTGTGGGATGATGTATTACGGAACAAGTAAAGAGACTTGCCGGTAACGAGATTGAACTAGGTATTGAGATACCGACGATCGAATCTCGGGCAAGTAACATACCGATGACAAAAGGAACAACGTATGTTGTTATGAGGTTTGACCGATAAAGATCTTCGTAGAATACGTGGGAGCCAATATGAGCATCCAGGTTCCACTATTGGTTATTGACCGGAGACGTGTCTCGGTCATGTCTACATAGTTCTCAAACCCGTAGGGTCCGCACGCTTAAAGTTTGATGACGGTTATATTATGAGTTTATGTGTTTTGATGTATCGAAGATAGTTCAGATTCCCGGATATGATCACGGACATGACGAGGAGTCTCGAAATTGTCGAGACGTAAAGATCGATATATTGGACGACTATGTTTGGACACTTGAAAGGTTTCAGCCATTTATCGGAGTACCGGGGGTCCCGGGGGGGAACTAATGGGCCTTGTTGGGCCCTAGTGGAGAGAGAGAGGGGCCGGACAGGGCAAGAGGCGCGCCCCCTCCCGTTGAGTCTGAATAGGACAAGGAAGGGGGTGGCGCCCCCTTGCCTTTCCCCTCTCGCACTCCTTCCTTCCCCCTCCTCCTTGGACTACGAAAGGGAGGGGCAAACCTACTTGGAGTAGGTTTCCCCCTCCTAGGGCGCGCCACCCCCTTGGCCGGCCCTCTCCTCCTCCCCCCTTTATATAGGAGGAGGGGGCACCCCATAGACACAACAATTTATCTCTTGGATCTCTTAGCCGTGTGCGGTGCCCCCCTCCACCATAGTCCACCTCGATAATATCGTATCGGTGCTTAGGCGAAGCCCTGCGTCGGTAGAACATCATCATCATCACCACGCCATCGTGCTAGCGGAACTCTCCCTCAAAGCTCGGCTGGATCGGAGTTCGAGGGACGTCATCGAGTTGAACGTGTGCTGAACTCGGAGGTGTCGTGCATTCGGTACTTGATCGGTCGGATCGTGAAGACGTACGACTACATCAACCGCGTTGTGCTAACGCTTCCGCTTTCGGTCTGTGAGGGTACGTGGACACACTCTCCCCTCTCGTTGCTATGCATCACCATGATCTTGCGTGTGCGTAGGAAATTTTTGAAATTACTACGTTCCCCAACAATGGCATCCGAGCCTGGTTTTATGCGTAGATGTTATATGCACGAGTAGAACACAAGTGAGTTGTGGGCGATACAAGTCATATTGCTTACCAACATGTCATACTTTGGTTCGGCGGTATTGTTGGATGAAGCGGCCCGGACCGACATTACACGTACGCTTATGCGAGACTGGTTCTATCGACGTGCTTTGCACACAGGTGGCTGGCGGGTGTCAGTTTCTCCAACTTTAGTTGAACCAAGTGTGGCTATGCCCGGTCCTTGAGAAGGTTAAAACAGCACTAACTTGACGAACTATCGTTGTGGTTTTGATGCGTAGGTAAGAACGGTTCTTGCTCAGGCCGTAGCAGCCACATAAAACTTGCAACAACAAAGTAGAGGACGTCTAACTTGTTTTTGCAGGGCATGTTGTGATGTGATATGGTCAAGGCATGATGCTAAATTTTATTGTATGAGATGATCATGCTTTGTAACCGAGTTATCGACAACTGGCAGGAGCCATATGGTTGTCGCTTTATTGTATGAAATGCAATCGCCCTGTAATGCTTTACTTTATCACTAAGCGGTAGCGATAGTCGTAGAAGCATAAGTTGGCGAGACGACAACGATGCTATGATGGAGATCAAGGTGTCGCGCCGGTGATGATGGTGATCATGACGGTGCTTCGGAGATGGAGATCACAAGCACAAGATGATGATGACCATATCATATCACTTATATTGATTGCATGTGATGCTTATCTTTTATGCATCTTATCTTGCTTTGATTGACGGTAGCATTATAAGATGATCTCTCACTAAATTTCAAGATAAAAGTGTTCTCCCTAATTATGCACCATTGCGAAAGTTCTTCGTGCTGAGACACCACGTGATGATCGGGTGTGATAGGCTCTACGTTCAAATACGACGGGTGCAAAACAGTTGCACACGCGGAATACTCAGGTTAAACTTGACGAGCCAAGCATATGCAGATATGGCCTCAGAACACTGAGACCGAAAGGTCGAGCGTGAATCATATAGTAGATATGATCAACATAGTGATGTTCACCCTTGAAACTACTCCATCTCACGTGATGATCGGACATGGTTTAGTTGATTTGGATCATGTGATCACTTAGATGATTAGAGGGATGTCTATCTAAGTGGGAGTTCTTAAGTAATATGATTAATTGAACTTTAATTTATCATGAACTTAGTCCTGATAGTACTTGCATAACTATGTTGTAGATCAATTGCTCGCGATGTTGCTCCCCGTTTATTATTATTTTTGATATGTTCCTAGAGAAAAATATGTTGAAAGATGATAGTAGCAATGATGCGGATTTGTTCCGTGATCTGAGAATTATCCTCATTGCTGCATAGAAGAATTATGTCCTTGATGCACCGCTAGGTGACAGGCCGATTACAGGAGCAGATGCAGACATTATGAACGTTTGGCAAAGCTCGATATGATGACTACTTGATAGTTTAGTGCACCATACTTTACGGCTTAGACCCGAGACTTCAAAAATGTTTTGAACGCCATGGAGCATATAAAGATGTTCCAAGAGTTGAAATTGGTATTTCATACTCATGCCCGTGTCAAGAGGTATGAGACCTCTGACATTACTTTGCCTAAAAGATGGAGGAGAATAGCTCAAGCAGTGAGCATGTGCTCAGATTATCTGGGTACTACAGTTGCTTGAATCAAGTGGGAGTTAATCTTCCAGATAAGATAGTGATTGACATAATTCTCTAGTCACCATCACCAAGTTAGTAGAACTTCGTGATGAACTATAATATGCAAGGGATAACGGAAATGATTCCCAAGCTCTTCGTGATGCTAAAATCGACGAAGGTAGAAATCAATAAAAACATCAAGTGTTGATGGTTGAGAAGACCACTAGTTTCAAGAAAAGGGCAAAGGGAAGAAGGGGAACTTCAAGAAGAATGGCAAGCAAGTTGCTGCTCAAGTGAAGAAGCCCAAGTCTGGACCTAAGCCTGAGACTAAGTGCTTCTACTGCAAAGGGACTAGTCACTGGAAGCGGAACTGTCCCAAGTATTTGGCGGATAAGAAAGATGGCAAAATGAACAAAGGTATATTTGATATACATGTTATTGATGTGTACTTTACTAGTGTTTATAGCAACCCCGCGGTATTTGATACTAGTTCGGTTGCTAAGAGTAGTAACTCGAAACGTGAGTTGCAGAATGAACAAAAACTAGTTAAGAGTGAAGTGACGATCTGTGTTGGAAGCAGTTCCAAGATCGATATGATCAGCATCGCACACTCCCTATACTTTCGGGATTAGTGTTGAACCTAAATAAATGTTATTTGGTGTTTGCGTTGAGCATGAATATGATTTGATCATGTTTATTACAATGCGGTTATTCATTGAAATTAGAGAATAATTGTTGTTCTGTTTACATGAATAAAACCTTTTATGGTCATACACCCAAGGAAAATGGTTTGTTGGATCTCGATTGTAGTGATACACATATTCATAATATTGAAGCCAAAAGATGCAAAGTTAATAATGATAGTGCAACTTATTTGTCGCACTGCCGTTTAGGTCATATTGGTGTAAAGCGCATGAAGAAACTCCATGCTGATGGGATTTTGGAATCACTTGATTATGAATCAGTTGATGCTTGCGAACCATGCTTCATGGGCAAGATGACTAAGACTCCGTTCTCCGAAACAATGGAGCAAGCAATAGACTTGTTGGAAATAATACATACTGATGTATACGGTCCGATGAGTGTTGAGGCTCGCGGCGGGTATCGTTATTTTCTGACCTTCACAGATGATTTAAGCGGATATGGGTATATCTACTTGATGAAACATAAGTCTGAAACATTTGAGAAGTTCAAAGAATTTCAGAGTGAAGTGGAAAATCATCGTAACAAGAAAATAAAGTTTCTACGATTTGATCACAGAGACAAATATTTGAGTTACGAGTTTGGTCCTCAATTAAACAATGTGGAATAGTTTCACGAACTCATGCCACCTGGATCACCATAGCGTAATGGTGTGTCCGAACATCGTAACCGTACTTTATTGATATGGTGCAATCTATGATGTCTCTTACCGATTTACCACTATCGTTTTGGGGTTATGCATTAGAGACAGCTACATTCACGTTAAATAGGGCACCGTCTAAATCCGTTGAGACGACATCGTATGAACTATGGTTTGGCAATAAACCTAAGTTGTCGTTTCTTAAAGTTTGGGGTTGCAATGCTTATGTGAAAAAGTTTCATCCTGATAAGCTCAAACCCAAATCGGAGAAGTGTGTCTTCATAGGATACCCAAAAGTTACTGTTGGGTACACCTTCTATCACAGATCCGAAGGTAAGACATTCGTTGCTAAGAATGGATCCTTTCTAGAGAAGGAGTTTCTCTCGAAAGAAGTGAGTGGGAGGAAAGTAGAACTTGATGAGGTAACTGTACCTGCTCCCTTATTGGAAAGTAATTCATCACAGAAATCTATTCATGTGATTCCTACACCAATCAGTGAGGAAGCTAATGATGATGATCATGTAACTTCAGATCAAGTTACTACTGAACCTCGTAGGTAAACCAGAGTGAGATCTGCACCAGAGTGGTACGGTAATCTTGTTCTGGAGGTCATGTTACTTGATCATGACGAACCTACGAACTATGAGGAAGCGATGATGAGCCCAGATTCCGCAAAATGGCTTGAGGCCATGAAATCTGGGATGGGATCCATGTATGATAACAAAGTATGGACTTTGGTTGACTTGCCAGATGATCGGCAAGCCATTGAGAATAAATGGATCTACAAGAGGAAGACGGACGCTGATAGTAGTGTTACTATCTACGAAGCTCGAATTGTCGCAAAATGTTTTCGACAATTTCAAGGTGTTGACTACGATGAGATTTTCTCACTCGTATCGATGCTTAAAAGTCTGTTCGAATCATGTTAGCAAATTGCCACATTCTATGAAATCTGGCAAATGGATGAAAAGACTGCATTCCGGAATGGATTTCTGGAAGAAGAGTTGTATATGATGCAACTAGAAGGTTTTGTCAATCCTAAAGGTGCTAAACAAAATGTGCAAGCTCCAGCGATCCATCTGTGGACTGGTGCAAGCATCTCGGAGTTGGAATATACGCTTTGATGAGTTGATCAAAGCATATAGTTTTATACAGATTTGCGGTGAAGCCTGTATTTACAAGTGAGTGGGAACACTATAACATTTCTGATAAGTATATGTGAATGACATATTGTTGATCGGAAATAATGTAGGAATTTCTGGAAAGCATAAAGGAGTATTTGAAAGGAGTTTTTTCAAAGAAAGACCTCGGTGAAGTTGCTTACATATTGAGCATCAAGATCTGTAGAGATAAATCAAGACGCTTGATAAGTTTTTTCAATGAGTACATACCTTGACAAGATTTTGAAGTAGTTCAAAATGGAACAGTCAAAGAAAGAGTTCTTGCCTATGTTACAAGGTGTGAAGTTGAGTAAGACTCAAAGCCCAACCACAGCAGAAAATAGAGAGAGAATGAAAGGCATTCCCTATGCCTCAGCCATAGGTTCCATAAAGTATGCCATGCTATGTACCAGATCTATTGTATACCCTACACTGAAGTTTGGCAAGGGAGTACAATAGTGATCTAGGAGTAGATCATTGGACAACGGTCAAACTTACCCTTAGTGCAATAGGGATATGTTTCTCGATTATGGAGGTGACAAAAGGTTTGTCGTAAAGGGTTACGTTGATGCAAGTTTTGACACTGATCCAGATGACTCTAAGTCTCAATCTGGATACATATTGAAAGTGGGAGCAATTAGCTAAAGTAGCTCCGTGCAGAGCATTGTAGACATAGAAACTTGCAAAATACATAATGGATCTGAATGTGAAAGACCCGTTGTCTAAGCTTCTCTCACAAGCAAAACATGATCACACCTTAGTACTCTTTGGGTGTTAATCACATAGCGATGTGAACTAGATTACTGAATCTAGTAAACCCTTTGGGTGTTGGTCACATGGCAATGTGAACTATGGGTGTTAATCACATGATGATGTGAACTATTGATGTTAATGACATGGTGATATGATCTAGATTATTGACTCTAGTACAAGTGGGAGACTGAAGGAAATATGCCCTAGAGGCAATAATAAAGTTATTATTTATTTCCTTATTTCATGATAAATGTTTATTATTCATGCTAGAATTGTATTAACTGGAAACATGATACATGTGTGAATACATAGATAAACATAATGTCACTAGTATGCTTCTACTAGACTAGCTCGTTAATCGAAGATGGTTAAGTTTCCTAAAAATGGACATGAGTTGTCATTTGATTAACGGGATCACATCATTAGAAGAATGATGTGATGGACTTGACCCATTCCGTTAGCTTAGCACACGAACGTTTAGTATTCTGTTATTGCTTTCTTCATGACTTATACATGTTCCTATGACTATGAGATTATGCAACTCTCGTTTACCGGAGGAACACTTTGTGTGCTACCAAATGTCACAACGTAACTGGGTGATTATAAAGGTGCTCTACAGGTGTCTCCAAAGGTACTTGTTGGGTTGGCGTATTTCGAGATTAGGATTTGTCACTCTGATTGTCGGAGAGGTATCTCTGGGCCCACTCGGTAATGCACATCACTATAAGCCTTGCAAGCATTGTAACTAATGAGTTAGTTGCAGGATGATGTATTATGGAACGAGTAAAGAGACTTGCCGGTAACGAGATTGAACTAGTTATTGAGATACCGATGATCGAATCTCAGGCAAGTAACATACCTATGACAAAGGGAACAACGTATGTTATTATGCGGTTTGACCGATAAAGATCTTTGTAGAATATGTGGGATCTAGTATGAGCATCCAGATTCCGCTATTGGTTATTGACCGAAGACGTGTCTCGGTCATGTCTACATAGTTTTCGAACCCGTAGGGTCCGCGCACTTAAAGTTTGATGACGGTTATATTATGAGTTTATGTGTTTTGATGTACCAAAGATAGTTTGGATTCTCGGATGTGATAACGGACATGACGAGGAGTCTCGAAATGGTCGAGACGTAAATATCGATATATTGGACAACTATGTTTGGACACTGGAAGGTTTCGGAAGGTTTCAGACAATTATCGGAGTACCGTGGGTTACCGGAACCCCCCCCCCCCCGGGGAACTAATGGGCCTTGTTGGGCCCTAGTGGAGAAAGAGAGGGGCCAACCAGGGCAAGAGGCGTGCCCCCTCCCCGTGAGTCCGAATAGGACAAGGAAGGGGGGCGGCGCCCCCCTTGCCTTTCCCCTCTCCCAGTCCTTCCTTCCCCCTCCTCCTTGGACTAGGAAAGGGAGGGCAAACCTGCTTGGAGTAGGTTTCCCCCTCCTAGGGCGCGCCACCCCCTTGGCCGGCCCTCTCCTCCCCCCCCCCCTTTATATACGGAGGAGGGGCACCCCATAGACACAACAATTGATCTCTTGGATCTCTTAGCCGTGTGTGGTGCCCCCTCCACCATAGTCCACCTCGATAATATCGTAGCGGTGCTTAGGTGAAGCCCTGCGTCGGTAGAACATCATCATCGTCACCACGCCGTCGTGCTGACGGAACTCTCCCTCAAAGTTCGGCTGGATCGGAGTTCGAGGGACGTCATTGAGTTGAACGTGTGCTGAACTCGGAGGTGCCGTGCGTTCGGTACTTGATCGGTCGGATCATGAAGACGTACGACTACATCAACTGCGTTGTGCTAACGCTTCCGCTTTCGATCTACGAGGGTACGTGGACACACTCTCCCCTCTCGTTGCTATGCATCACCATGATCTTGCGCGTGTGTAGGAATTTTTTTAAATTACTACGTCCCCAACAAAAGCCTGTTAGAATGCTAGCGCAGGCTTCGGTCAGTCCATTTTTGGCGGACTGAACCTTTTCGATCACCATACCCATATGGGCACGGTGCTCATCCACAATAGAGGCGCCTTGCAGTGCTTCCAGTAGATGATCCGGCACCTCTGGTTGGGCAGAGGTCATCGGCGGCACACCCCCACTTTTCGGGAAAGGCTGTTCGCCGGACTCCGGAGCCGTATAGGCCTCCGAAATAGAGTCCGGCTGAGGGTCGAGTAGAAATCGACCCGCATCATCCGTCTCTACAGGGGCTTTTTTCCCCCATATGTCCGACGGCCCGGGAGCATCCTGGGGCGCCACCCTGATGATCTCCAGAACTTTCCCCCGGTCTGAGGAGGTCCTTTGGGACACCTCCTCATCATCACCCTTGGCCGAGGGAGAGTAAGCAGGCGGCAACGACATGCTGACCCTCTCCTTTGGGTCCAGCGAACCTTCTGATGAAGATCACGGAGAACTGTCCCGGGCCGGACTGCAATAACATGATTCAAACATATCAATATTACAAGGCGGAAAGGCCAGACTTTTGGGCTCGCATAAAGATTTTGATACTCACGATGCGGCCTGAGGCTTGGTCCGAGGATGTCGCTCCGGACTGCTATTGACGTCCCACGCGGGGTTATTCGTGAGGGAGCCTTTCCCCCTCTTGGGCGCCTTCGCCTCCAGGTTCGTGGAGGCCGCTCTCTTATTCCTCCCCACCTCTGGTGGGGAGTCATCTTCTTCTTCCTCCTCCTCATCATCATCTTCGGTGGACGAAGAGTGAGTCTTGTCTTCGGACATCACGTATGAAACGCCTTTTCAGCGAGGGCCCCTCCGGGCCCCTTTGGCCGCTTTCTTGGTCGTCTTCTCCGGCACCTCATAAGGTGCTGGAAACAGCATTTTCGTTAGTAATGGGAATTCTGGGTCTTCGGGCAGCGGAGCCGGACAGTTAATCCCCCCTGCTACCTCGATCCAGTCCTGAAAACATGGATATGAAGGCTTAGGCTTTTTTCTCAAAATATGCTAGTAAAGGGTATACCTTGAAAACATGAAAGAACTTACTGAATTAGCCTGGCATTTTAAGCTGAGCCTGCGATCCTCGGTTGTGGGCGGTGGCATCTCGCCGGCCTTGAAGAGCACTTTCCAGATGTCTTCGTGCGTCATGCCGAAGAGCTCTAGTAGCGTCTGGTGCTTGGCCTGGTCGTACTCCCACAGACAGCAAGTCCGGCGTTGGCACGGAAGGACCAGACGAACGAGCATGACCTGGATCACGTTGACAAGTTTGATTTTCATGTCTATCATGTTCTGGACGCACGTCTGGAGCCCATTCAGCTCGTCCGAAGGACCCCAGGTTAGGCCCCTCTCTTACCAGGAGGTGAGCCGCATCGGGATTCCGGATCGGAATTCGGGGGCCGCCGCCCAGTCAGTGTCACGTGGCTCGGTGATGTAGAACCACCCCGATTGCCACCCCTTCACCGTCTCCGCGAAGGAGCCTTCGGGCCAGGTAACATTGGGCATCTTGCCCACCATGGCGCCTCCGCACTCTGCTTGTTGACCGCTCACCACCTTCGGCTTCACATTGAAGGTTTTCAGCCATAGGCCGAAATGAGGTGGGATGCGGAGAAAGGCCTCGCACACGACAATGGATGCCGTGATGTTGAGAATGAAGTTAGGGTCTAGGTCATGTAAGTCTAGCCCTTAGTAAAACATGAGTCCGCAGACGAACGGTTGGAGAGGGAATCCCAGCCTGCGGACTAAATGTGTGAGAAACACAACCCTCTCATGGGGCTCTGGAGTAGGGACGATATGTCATTTGACCGGGAGTCGGTGAGAGATCTCCTTGGCCAGGTATCCGGCCTCCCAGAGCTCCTTGATGTCCTTCTTCTTAACGGAGGAGGCCATCCACTTGCCTCCAGCTCCGGATCCGGACATGTTTGGAGTACTTTCTCAAACGAGGAAAAGCTAAAGCTTGGGCGCTGGAGCTCAAGGACGGAAGGGCTAAAGAAGAGAGAGGGTGTGGGTGAAGAAAGAAATCCTTATCCCCTTATAAAGGCCGCGAATATCAAGCGCCTCCCCACTCGCCCTAAAGGCTCGCCTATTCCCAAGGCCTGTGTAAATGGCACAGTTGGGTTGCCCATACCCGCATTGATGAGAATCCCATGATAAGGGGGCACGATCTCTGCTTTGGCGCGACGTGCCAATGGCAACCGCGTCTCGGAACGTGGAGCGGCGAATACAAAAACGGTTTGGAATTATGACCGGTCAGGCGCAATGTCGTGCTACAAAAAGTTGTCAGCGGATGGGACTCGTGTAAAATTATATTCTCTCTGCGATTGTGTATGGTGTGTGTGATAGGTCCGGATACTATCATCGCATCCGAAGACTATCTTGGAGTTCGGATAGAAGGGAACCCACCTTGCAATGCCGAAGATAATCTGCGCGCCGGACTCCTCGTCATTGAAGCCAGGTTCAGGGGCTACTGAGGGAGTCCTGGACTAAGGGTTCCTTGGGCGTCCAGCCTGTTATCCATGGGCCGGACTGGTGGGCTGTGAAGACATGAAGGCCGAAGACTGTACCCGTGTCCGGATAGGACTCTCCTTGGCGTGGAAGGCAAGCTTGGCGATCAACTATGAAGATTCCTTCCTATGTAACCAACTCTAGGTAACCCTAGATCCCCCCGGTGTCTATATAAACCGGAGGGTGTAGACCGGAAAGGATATACTCATTACCATAGTCATACAGGCTAGGCTTCTAGGGTTTAGCCATTACGATCTCGTGGTAGATCAACTCTTGTAATACTCATATTCATCAAGATCAATCAAGCAGGAAGTAGGGTATTACCTCCCTGGAGAGGGCCCGGACCTGGGTAAACATCGTGTCCCTTGTCTCCTGTAACCATCGACCTTACACGCACAATTCAGGATTCCCTACCCGAGATCCACCGGTTTTGACACCGACAATGACACCATGCCGAGTTTCATGATTTTCATGCGTGTTTTGGAATTACAGAAATTAAAAAACCAAGTTTCTCAATCTTTCCGGTCGAGCCACGACGCCCAGATGTTTGAATTTCACTCCAATCTCTTGCATGGGACCTAGAAATTCACCCAAGGACACACATGTGATTTTTCAAACAACTTTGGTGCACTAGAGCCTACGCTTGTAGTTCAAATTTGAATTATGCATATTAAATGCCCAGAAACTCAATTAATGTATAAAAAAGGCCAAACGAACCCGGAATAATTCCAAAATTTAGCACGATACTTCTATTTGGTCTAATCTAGCTGTGTAAAAAAATTAAGGCGGCAGAAGGCAGTGTACGTATGTCGTTTCACACACGGAGGTGACACGTTCCCTCTCGGAACCACGAGCCTTCTTGAGGGAAGCTCCGGTTTGCAAGAAGCTTACACCAAAGCTTGTCCCAATTCGGCCAAAAAATTACCGCATCATGTTGGTGCCATGTCATGACACCATACCAAGTTTCATGATTTCCAGGCGTGTTTTGGATTTACAAGAATTAAAAAACCAAGTTTCTCAATCTTTTCGGCCGAGCCACGACGCCCAATATGTTTGAATTTCACTCCCATCTCTTGCATGGGACCTAGAAATTCACCCAAGGACACACATGTGATTTTTCAAACAACTTTGGTGCATTGGAGCCTACGCTTGTAGTTCAAATTTGAATTATGCACATCAAATGCCCGGAAACTCAATTAATGTATAAAAAGGTGAAACGAACCCCGAATAGTTCCAAAATTTAGCACGGTACTTCTATTTGGTCTAATCTGGCTGTGTAAAAAAATTAAGGCGGGAGAAGGCAGTGTACGGATGTCGTTTCGCACATGGAGGTGACACGTTCCCTCTCGGAACCAGGAGCCTTCTTGAGGGAAGCTCCGGTTTGCAAGAAGCTTACACCAAAGCTTGTCCCAATTCGGCCAAAAAAATTACCGCAGCATGTTGGTGCCATGTCATGAGACCATGCCAAGTTTCATGATTTTCAGGTGTGTTTTGGAATTACAGGAATTAAAAAACCAAGTTTCTCAATCTTTCCGGCCGAGCCACGACACCCAGATGTTTGAATTTCACTCCCATCTCTTGCATGGGACCTAGAAATTCACTCAAGGACACACATGTGATTTTTCAAACAACTTTGGTGCACTGGTGCACGTGCTTATAGTTCAAATTTGAATTATACACATTAAATGCGCAAAAACTCAATTAATGTATAAAAAGGCCAAACGAATATGGAATAATTCCAAAATTTAGCATGATACTTCTATTTGGTCTAATCTGCCTGTGTAAAAAATTAAGGCGGGAGAAGGCAGTGTATGTATGTCGTGTCGCACATGGAGGTGACACGTTCCCTCTCGGAACCACGAGTCTTCTTTTGGGAAGCTCCGGTTTGCAATAAGCTTACACCAAAGCTTGTCCCAATTCGGCCAAAAAATTACCGCAACATGTTGGTGCCATGTCAGGAGATCATGCCAAGTTTCATGATTTTCAAGCATGTTTTGGAATTACAGGAATTAAAAAATCAAGTTTCCCAATCTTTCCGGTCAAGCCACGATGCCCTGATGTTTGAATTTCACTCCCATCTCTTGCATGGGACCTAGAAATTCACCCAAGGACACACATGTGATTTTTAAAAAAACTTTGGTGCACCGGAGCACGTGCTTGTAGTTCAAATTTGAATTATACACATTAAATGCGCAGAAACTCAATTAATATAAAAAAAGGCCAAACGAACACAGAATAATTCCAAAATTTAGCACGATACTTCTATTATGTCTAATCTGCATGTGTAAAAAAATTAAGGTGGGAGAAGGCAGTGTACGTATGTTGTTTCGCACACGAAGGTGACACGTTCCCTCTTGGAACCAGGAGCCTTCTTGAGGGAAGCCCCGGTTTCCAATAAGCCTACACCAAATCTTGTCCCAATTCGGCCAAATAAATTACCGCAGCATTTTGGTGCCATGTCATGACACCATGCCAAGTTTCATGATTTTCAGGCATGTTTTGGATTTACAGGAATTAAAAAACCAAGTTTCTTAATATTTCCGGCCGGGCCACGACGCCCAGATGTTTGAATTTCACTCTCATCTCTTGCATGGGACCTAGAAATTCACCCAAGGACACACATGTGATTTTTCAAACAACTTTGGTGCACTGGAGCATGTGCTTGTAGTTCAAATTTGAATTGTGCACATTAAATGCCCAGAAACTCAATTAATGCATAAAAAAGGCCAAACAAACATGGAATAATTCCAAAATTTAGCACGATACTTCTATTTGGTCTAATCTGTGAGTGTACAAAAATTAAGGCTTGAGAAGGCAGTGTACGTATGTCGTTTCGCACACAGAGGTGACACGTTCCCTCTCGGAACCAGGAGCCTTTTTGAGGGAAGCTCTACTTTGCAAGAAGCTTACACCAAAGCTTGTCCCAATTCGGCCAAAAAAATTACTGCAGCATGTTGGTGCCATGTCATGACACCATGCCAAGTTTCATGGTTTTCAGCCATGTTTTGGATTTACAGGAATTAAAAAACCAAGTTTCTCAATCATTCCGGCCGAGCCACGACACCCAGATGTTTGAATTTTATTCCCATTTCTTGCATGGGACCTATAAATTCACCCAAAGACACACATGTGATTTTTCAGCAAACTTTGGTGCATTGAGCATGTGCTTGTAGTTCAAATTTGAATTATGCACATTAAATGCCCCAAAACTCAATTAATGCATAAAATGCCAAACGAACCCAGAATAATTCCAAATTTAAACACGAAACTCATGTACTAGTTGCATGTTCACTGTAAGTAAATGTTCTAGCAATTCAAACACCATCCTTTCCCTCCGTAACACCATTTTGTCTTTCGAAACATAATGAAAAATTCAGGTATACCACAAGCAGTTTACTAGAAAGAATCGTGTCGGATGCGATATAAAATATCTTGGCGCCCCGTCTTGTCTGGCTTATGCATGAAGCTTAGTCGTCTATAGTCCACCGCCCCCGCTTGAACCACACTTGCGCGCCAGTTTCTCGCGGCACCGAGCGAAATCTTTTTGCCACCACGGAAATATCTATCTCCCCGCCCCCTCCCTCCTACCAAAAGCCACATTTCCACTGTCCCTCCTTGCTTTCCAAGTTCAAACCTTCACTGTTGCTTACTGGCAGCTCAGCCTCCTCGCCAGCAACCCTTCTTCTTGAAGTCCCGCCTCCTCGCCGGCTACCCTTCTTCTTGCAGCGCTGCATCCTCGCCGGCGACCCTTCTTCTTGTAGTGCCGCCTCCTCGCCGCCGACCCTTCTTCTTGCTGCACGGCCTCCTTGCCGCCGACCCTTCTTCTTGCTGCGCAGCCTCGTCGATATGGTCAGGTAATCCACACCCCACCCACACCATCCTCCTCCTTTCCCGTCCCACATGCCCCGACTAACAGAGCGACACCTTCCACCGAAATCATTGCCCCATCCTCCAATTAAGCGCCGCCTACAACCATTTTACACGCAGTATAACGTGGAGCTGAGTAGCATGCGGCCGCACGCGCGAATGAGGTCGCTATGGCTGCCATGTGTGTCAACTGCCAGATCTTGGAGGAGCACCTCGTCTTCGAGGCCATCGTCGACACCGCCGCACGGTTGTCTACTTTAAAATACAGTTCGTGATGTTTTCTCGAGGCCACTGCCAGTGCCTTCTAGTGATTTGTCCTCTGTAATGTTAATATGCGATCTGATGTTCAGTTAATAGTTTGGTCCTCTGAAATGTAATGTTCAGTTAACACTTTGGTCCAACAATTGCTACATTTCGTAGTACTGTTCTCAAGCATTCTTTGTTTTGTTAACTGTCTTATCTTCTAGTACATGTTTCTATTCTGCAATGTCGTGCTCAGTTAACTATTTTGGTTCATTTGGTCTGCTGTCCATTTAACTGTTTAGTTCAGTTCTGCAATTTGATTTTCATTTGTTGTGGGTACAATTTTGTATTGTTATGCATGTGACACCAATCGAATTTGGCTGTACTCAATACATATTCTACTGATAGTATGGCAACTCTCAGTTAACCTGATCAAGATCTTCCTTATGTGTGTTGCAGGGAAACAATGGGAGACACTGCGGTTTACCATCGAGGTTTGTTCAAGCAGGGTCCTTTGGCTAATAGCACATTATTGTGCAGTTGCGGGAATCGTTCTAATATTTAGGTTTCTTACAATTTGTTCTTGCACATGTAGGTCCTGCTGTCAGAGGCTTAGACCCACTGTTCGACCCATTTTGCATATGGGGAAATGAGATGTCCATGAATATTAGTCAAGTCAAGAAACTCGGAAAGATTGTTAGGATGAAGAAACTTGCGATGAATAACAGCAAGATCTTTGTTTGCACAATGAAGAAGACATCAGTCAACTATAGGATGGTACCAACTCTTTTACCTTGTTTTTACCCCTTGCGCCATTTCAAAATTTACAACAGCGATTTATGCATACCTTTGTTTTCAGTACTTTTCAAAGCAGTTCACCGATGATTACCTCTCAAACCACCTGCATGGTCAAGAGGCGAGGAAGGTATTCATTCAACACCCATGGTACAATATTGAAGTCTTGCTGAAGAGGATGAAGGTTGGGCGGGCAATTATCCATAGCCACTGGCCTAAAGTTGCAAGGACATTCAACATCACTGAAGGCTCAATATTTGCCTTCCGCTTCTGCAGTTTCCCATGTGAGATTCATCTGTCTATTTATCGTGTATGATGCTACTTTCCAAAGGTTTTGATGCTGCATATGAAACTTGGTGTTGTTGTGTAATGGCATAACTAAGTGCCGAAGCTATCTGATGTAATTCTATTATGAAATCCTGGTTGCTTTTATACGGATATGAAATATCTGGCGTGTTTTATAAGAAATATCAGTTTGATTAGTACACGGATTATCAATAATAGGCTAAATACCCTGCTTATTGGGGTTTTCTATTGCAAACGGTTACTCAGACAGCATCGTGGGCGATGAACTCAAACAACCCGCACGGTTTCTAGAATGTAGGCATGTTCGATCAACTAACAATCACACACGGCTTCCGACAATGAACTGTTTGCGTTAGGCCACCTTGCACAAACGTTTCCACACAAAGAACTGTGTGGGATGTACATACCTATGGAAATGATTTTCTGGGATTCACCGTGTGGGATGTACATACCTATGAAAATGATTTCTGGGATTCACTGTATGGGTTGTACATACCTACTGAAATGATTTCTGGGATTCACCATGTGGGATGTACATACCTATGGAAATGATTTCTGGGATTCACCGTGTGGGATGTACATTCCTACGGAAATGATTTCTGGGATTCACCGTGTGGGATGTACATACCTACGGAAATGATTGGGTTTCCATGCCTCGCCCAATCGCACACGGCCCTAGCCTGGGTCCCAGAAAGCCTATCCCCGACGATTTCTGGGTCGTGTGGGAAGGACCCCCTATCGCCCACACTCACTTGGCGACGATTCCAAATGCCGTCGCGGAAAGGGATTTTAAATCGTTTGTTTAGGACGTTGTTGTACCAATGACATGATTATTGTTACTATTAGAAGAAGAATCTTTCTTGCTCTTGTTGCTAGATTTTACTTGTGGCATGTAAGTAGACAAGAGTAAGCGCTTGGCAATGTAAGAAGAACTTCATTGATTGCTTTTAAGAACCAATGCTCTTGCTCTAGATTGAGATTTTCAAAGCGTAGCTTCTCATGAGTCTTTAAAAGCTCTCGGTGATCCTCTAAGGCAGTTTCATGAGCTAACTTAAGAGTGTTTAGTTCTTTAGTTAGACGCTCAATCTCATTCTTATCATTGTCATTCGTTTCATTTTGATTAGCATGATTAATACCAATTTCATCATAGTTTTCATTACTAGAGTTGTCAACAAGTAAATCATCATCACCTACCAAATCATCTTCATCACTATTGAAATCAACATAATCGGGGTGTGATACCTTGGGGCCTTTAGCCATGAAGCATCTTCCAATCCCTTCATTTGGTGAGTCGAATATGTCGTAGGAGTTGGATGACACGAGTGCAAGACCGGCAACACCTTCATCTTGAGTATATTCGGAGTCGGAGTGATAACTTCTCTCGGAGTAGTTGTCGGAGTCGGAACCGGATACCCATTCACCAATATGAGCTTGATGTCTTCGTCTTGTGTGGCTCTTTGATGACTTGTCCTTCCTTTCTGAATCCTTGCTTCTGCGAGAGGGTCTTCGTTCATAACGATCATCTCTACTCCTTATCTCTCTTGGTGGTGATTCCTCTCTTTTACTTCTCCTTTTAGGTGAGTCTTCTTTTCTTTTGTAGGGAGCCGTGCACTCACCAGAGTAGTGTCCGGGTCTTCCACAATTGTAGCAATTGCGATCACGACTAGAAGATCTTTTGTCATTGTAGGACCTTGACTTGGAACTTCTTTCCTTGCTTCTACTCTTGTAGAACTTGTTGAAGTTCTTCACCATTAGTCTCAATTCCTCATTGAAGGCTTGTTTCTCACTCGATGTTGTAGGGGCACCACATGAAGCTTTGTAAGCACCACTAGACTTGTTGTGAAGCTCTTCCTTATCCTTAAGTGACATCTCATGAGCAACAATTCTACAAATGACTTTCGTTGGCTTGAGATCTTTGTAATTGGGCATCATTTGGATCAAGGTGCACACGGTATCATATTTTCCATCCAAGGCTCTTAGGATCTTCTTGATGATGAATCTGTTGGACATATCTTCACTTCCTAAGTTGGCAATCTCATTTGTGATGAGAGCAAGCCTAGAATACATTTCAGCAACTCCTTCACCATCCTTCATTTTGAACTTGTCAAGTTGACTTTGAAGCACATCCAATTTGGATTCCTTGATGGACTTGGTACCTTCGTGCATATCAACCAAAGTATCCCAAATTTCCTTTGCATTCTCAAGGCGGCTGATTTTGTTGAATTCTTCGGGGCACAATCCATTGAAGAGGATGTCGCAAGCTTGAGCATTGTATTGCAACATCTTCAATTCTTCCGCGGTTGCTTCATGATTCGGTTCTCTTCCATCTTTGAAGAATTCACCTTGCAAACCAATACACACAATATCCCAAACGGCGGGGTTATGTCCAAGAATATGCATTTTCATCTTATGCTTCCAACTAGCAAAATTAGTACTGTCAAAGTAAGGACCTCTACAGTGATAATTTCCCTCCTAGACGCCATACTCTCCTAGGTTGTGAAACCAAGGCTATGATCACCAAAGCTATGGAAATCAAGGCAAATGGAGACCAAAGCTCTGATACCACTTGTAGAATCGAAACTAGGTCTAGAGGGGGGTGATTAGACTACTTGACCAAATAAAAATCTAGCCTTTTCCCAATTTTAAGTCTTGGCAGATTTTAGCAATTAGTACAAGTCAAGCAATCAATATACACATGCAATTCTACGAGTATGCCAGCGGAAAGTAAAACATTGCATATGAAGGTAAAGAGAAAGGTTTGGAGAAAGCAAACGCAATGTAGACACGGAGATTTTTGCCATGGTTCCGATAGGTGGTGCTATCGTACATCCACGTTGATGGAGACTTCAACCCACGAAGGGTAATAGTTGTGCGAGTCCACGGAGGGCTCCACCCATGAAGGGTACACAAAGAAGAAACCTTGTCTATCCCACCAAGGCCATCACCCACGAAGGACTTGCCTCACTTGGGTAGATCTTCACGAAGTAGGCGATCTCCTTGCCCTTACAAACTCGTTGGTTCAGCTCCACAATCTTGTCGGAGGCTCCCAAGCGACACCTAACCAATCTAGGAGACACCACTCTCCAAAAGGTAATAGATGGTGTGATGATGATGAACTCCTTGCTCTTGTGCTTCAAATGATAGTATACCCAACACTCAACTCTCTCTCTCTCTCTCTCTCTCTCTCTCTCATAGATTTGGCTATGGTGGAAAGATGATTTGAGTGGAAAGCAACTTGGGGAAGGCTATAGATCAAGATTCTTGTGGTTGAATTGGAATGTCTTGGTCTCAACACATGAGTAGGTGGTTCTCTCTCAGAAAATGAGTAGTGGAAGTGTAGGCATGTTCTGATGGCTCTCTTGAATAGAGAAGGGGTGGAGGGGTATATATAGCCTCCACACAAAATCTAACCGTTGCACACATTCGACCCAACTTGGTCAGACTGAATAGGTGAACTCGGTGAGAACGATTCAGTTCAAAATGTGAATGTTAGGATTCTCGGTGGGACCAACATGATAAACTCGGTGGGACCGATGTGCTAGGGTTAGGGCAAAACCTCATCTCGGTGTGACCGATTGCATGAACTCGGTGGGACCGATTTCTGCAATGAGCAAACAGAGAATTGGTCAGGCAAACTTGGTGGGACCGATCGCTCATTTCGGTAAGACCAAAATGTTATGAAGGGAAACAAAGAGTTTGCATTGCGAACTCTGTGGGACCGATCGCTCATTTCGGTGAGACCGAAACGTTACGAAGGGAAACAGAGAGTTTGCATTCCCATCTCGGTGAGACCGAGATCCCTATCGGTGAGACCGAATTGATTAGGGTTTCTAGCAGTGGCTATGTCAAAGGAACTCGATGGCGCCGGATAGTTCAAATCGGTGGGGTCGAGTTTAACTTTAGGTTTTGGACATATTTGGAATTGAGAAAGTGTTTGAGGGCTTTGGAGCATATCACTAAGCATTTTGAGCAAGTAGATCATTAAGCAACACCTCGTCCCCTTTTAATAGTATTGGCTTTTCCTATGGACTCAATGTGATCTTGGATCACTAAAATAGAAATGAAGAGTCTTGAGCTTTTGCCAATCTTTGTCCTTAGCATTTTGAGGGGTCCACATCTCTAGTCCATGCCATGCCAATCATTAAAATTTCTGAAATATTTAACTTGAATGGATATTAGATCAGTGAGCTATATGTTGTTATGAATTACCAAAACCACCCGGGGATTAGTTGCACTTTCACTTCCCCCTCCGGTGGAGCTCCGAAAAAGGCCTCCAAATGTGATCTTCATGGAATATGAGTTTGCAGTGGCGATAAATTCTTCCGGAGTCACGACAAATAGTTTTGATATTTATAAGGATTTATGGAGGTGGAATCAGGTCAAGGTGGTGCAGGGGGCCCACACGGGCAGGTGGCGCCCCTAGGTCGTGTGGGGCAACCGTGTGGGCCCTGGCAGCTCCTCTCGAGGTGTGTCGGAGCTTCGTGTGTTTCTTGTTGCCCAAAAAACATATTAAATCGACAACTTATTTTGACCTTCGTAGATATTGATTTCCCGTGAAACCAAAAACAAGCAAAATATAGGAACTGGGCACTAAATTAATAGGTTAGTCCATAAAAATAATATAAATTGCTACAAAAAGTATATAAAAGTGATAATATAATAGCATGAAACAATCAAAAAATTATAGATACATTTGAGATGTATCAATCGTCCCAACGGAGAGCATAGACGAGTGTTATAGTGAGTGTGTTTATTACACTCGAGGTGTCGCTAGTCTTGAGTGAATTGACTAGTATGGTATCTGCAAGACTTGAGATGGTAATGGTGAAATAGGTTTTAGTGTTTGCAAAGGAGTGTGAAATAGCTGAGTATAAACTACTACAAGTAAAAACATAAAGTAAGCGGTGTTTCATGCAAATTTAGACAGGGAGAGATTCAGTTCATAGTAAAAATAGTGGAGGTGACATGTGCAACGGTAATGTGGTGTTGCCCTTCGCAATGAGTGTTCATTAGGTGAACTACCTTTGTATAGTCAAACTCCATGGATTGTTCGACTCTATGTCTTGTCTTCGGTTACCATCATCAATGGTTGCCTCGGCAATTAGGTCGTTAGGCTGGACCAACTCTTTGACATGTCGTGAGTTCTCGTGTTCCTCGTATTGTTTTTGCTCCTTGTTGATATCAACACCTATCACCTAGAGGTCATGGATTCGCACAACAAGTACTTATACACGTAGGTCTCTAAATCATATTTGCGTCCTTAAATTAGACAGAAAACAATGTGTACGCCATCTATAATTAACATCATAATCAATTATCTAAATACCTACACATAATTATAAATAAGGATTAGGCATAGTCATATCTCACCATTTCCCTATATCTAGCTCCCACACCAAGTGGGATTCCTCTCACATAAGAGAGAATCACAACATACATGGACATCATATAAAAGGAAACCATATCGATACTATTGTAGTTTACCACAATAAGACATATGAATTTTTGGGTCATGATCTTTGAGTCAAGGTATGAATTAAGATTACAAACCCTAACCCTACAAATATAAATCTATCTCTAATGGTGGTTTTCTCGATGGTTGAATGGAGGATCTCGTTCCAAAAGAGTCTAGGATGGATCTAAGTAAAGAAATTCCCCTTTGTAAGGTCATATTTCTCCCTATGTGGTTTTGGTGATTGATGACAGTGCATTTGCGGACTAATCATGTGCATTGAGCATTTCAGATATCTCATGTCTAGGCACAAGACGATTCGGTCCCCCTCGGAGCCTATCGAAGACAACGGTTTTCTACGTTTCTTTTCAGTGGATTTGAGTCGTAGGAAAGTTGTACTATTAAGAGGGGGTCCGCTTCGGAAAGGTTAGGGTGGAATCAACACGTACACATCTGTTCCTTTGCACCACCTTTCCTTCGCTTCATTAGAGCACCATCCGTTTATCCTTGTCGCCGTGGGATGAAGCCTCCAAGTGTTATAGGTTCTGTGGCATGCGATAGTACTGCTCAAGGGAGCAGTAGTACCGCAGGGGCACGCGGTAGTACCGCCCTGGCTTGCGGTAGTACCGCGCCACGCGGTAGTACCGCTCCTCGCGAGCGGTAGTACTGCTACCTCTTGCCCAAAACGCTGGCGCGCGCGGAAGTAATTTTTTACTTCCGCCCCTACGCGGCGGATTTTCGCACGTCCCAAACTCAGCGAAAGTAGTCACGGACAAAATTTATTTAGTCAGTGCGTTTTCCCAGCCTAGTTGAGCCCTACCCTGCCGTAGTACCGTAGAGGCGCGTGGTAGTACCGCTCTGGTGGTTCTACCACTCGTTTCCTAGTGCAATAGGACCTCACCTGACTTCTACCGCACGAGCGGTAGTACCACAATAAGGTGCGATAGTACCACGAGCGTGTGCGGTAGTACCACATCTCGCAGGCTGAGTGGGTGGGTAACGGTTGGATCTTCTCCCCCGCTATATAAAGGGGGTCTTCTTCTCCAAGAAGATCACCTCTTCCCTTACCAAGATTCATTGTTTCTCAAAGCTCCATTTTCGCCCGATCTCTCTCCCTAGCCAATCAAACTTGTTGATTTTCTAGGGATTGGTTGAGAAGGCCCCGATCTACACTTCCACCAAGAGAAATTTGATTCCCCCCACTAATCCCTTGCGGATCTTGTTACTCTTGGGTGTTTGAGGTCACCGCGGAGCCATATTCCATTGTGGTGAAGCTTCGCGGTGTCGTTGGGAGCCTCCGATTAAGTTGTGGAGATTGCCCCAACCTTGTTTGTAAAGGTTCGGTCGCCGCCTCCAAGGGCACCATTAGTGGAATCACGACATCTCGCATTGTGTGAGGGCGTGAGGAGAATACGGCGGCCCTAGTGGCTTCTTGGGGAGCATTGTGTCTCCACACCGCTCCAACGGAGACGTACTTCCTCTCAAAGAGAAGGAACTTCGGTAACACATGCTCGTCACCACCGGCTCCACTTTTGATTATCTCTTACCTTTACTTGTGCAAGCTTATATTGTGTTATATACCTTGCTTGTTGTTGTTGCATCATATAGGTTGCTCACCTAGTTGCATATCTAGACAACCTATTTTGATGCTAATTTTAATTTGGTCAAGAAAAGCTAAAAATTGTTAGTTGCCTATTCACCCCCTCCCCCCTTTAGTCAACTATTTCGATCCTTTCACGCTTCTGTATATATCATCCTCTGCTCTGGTCTCTATATCTCTCCCCCATGTTACCATGACGTGTGTCCCCCCTTCACGTAATTTTTTAGGGGTATACAAGAGCGAGGTGGTGCCACCTAGTGCGATCATTGGTACGAGCGGGCATGCTCGTACCGAAGGTCATCTTCTTCTCTGTTGATATTGGATGAAAGTTGTCTTCAATATGAAAGTTGTGCCTCATTCCCGATTTGTATTCCCTAATTTGGCTAAATATCCTTCCAAAAGTGTAATATCCTGTAATCCAAGTTTTCCCTATTTTTGATAGATAAACTATAGGTAAAGAGTGAAACCCAACAAAAACCTGAGATGAACCATAAGAAATCTCTTGGTAAACTCTATATAAAACAAAGCCATCAAATTCTTCAAGCTTAGAGTGTTGTTGTCCTCAAGCAATTCATAGATAAAATGAAGCCCAGAGAACTCAAAGTTAAATAAAAAGTCATAACTGTCCGAGGATATATAATATTGTCATCTTCGTGATTCGTGCAAACCCTAAACAGTATGATACCAATATTTGAAAGGTTCACCTAGTTGTGTTGCCTAACCAGACAGAGTCTACTAACAAATATTTCTAGTTCTTTCCTCAGGCCTTGAAGTTAGCTAGGCATAGAAAACAAGTCGAAAAGTGCCTCTCTTTTTTTAGAGTCAAAACATTTTTAGCACACATGGCACTTTCACAAATTTAAATTGTCGATGAAGAGTATGATCGGTAAGCTACTTTCCTCCAGCAAGGATTCTTTATCAAATCTCTCTACCTTGATCCAAAGTCATGAACTTAATAAGGGAACAATGCTTGGTGTTTGTAATAATCTAGTTTGGGGACCATTATCTTGCCTAGTATTGCGATTACAACTACACTCAGCATTCCACTCTTAACCGAGATGTAAGTGATTAGAGAGTTGAGCTTCATGTCATAACGTTTCCGCTAAATGATTTTCCCTACACACACTACATGCAGGTGATGGGAAATGGCGCCTATGATGAAAAAACTACAGGCGACAAAACAATATGGCTGGAAAAGGCGCGAGAAATGGCACAGCCAGTTAGCGTGGCTGCCATTAATTAGCTGGTTTCTCAATGAGATGAGTGGTGGGATTGCTATGACCGTCTCCAAATATACAAGCCGTAGGAGCCAAAATGTAGTGCACTCCATTAAATATGCCAATCGAAAACATTTTGGCTAGAATGCATTTTCATCCCTCAAACATCCATATTATCAATTACTATGGAGGGAGGTATACATGACGATTCTGCTAGAGTTGCCTGAGGGTGGTATGTATGCCCTTTGCTATATGGAATTTGGCAAGTAAGAAAGTATAATTCGAAAAATACTTTCACACCCGCAAATGCGGGAGCAACTAACTCGAGGGTGCCCCTGCCCACCATGCAGAGGCACTTTTCCTACCGCGGGGAGCGCTCCAACGCTCCACTTGGCGCGCCCCAACACCGCCACGTGTCACGCGTTGGACACTTACCCACCGAAACAGTTTTTCCTGATTTTTTGTTTTTCCCTTTTATTCGATTTTTCTGTTTTTTATTTCCCTTTTTCTGCCTTTTATTTTTCCTCGTTTTTCCTGCTTTTCTTTTGTTTTTATATCTGATAGAGCACATGTGTGCTTCCGCTAGAGCATAGACGTGCTTCATCCCACGAGAGCACAAATTAGTTCACTTGAGGAGCACAGGTGTGCTTCCCCTCTTCGGAAGCATAGTTTAGTTAGCTTGGGAGCACTGGTTAGTATTGGCTAGGAGAACACACTATAAGCACCAATGTTTGTGCTAATTCCAAGAAGTTGGGAAACACATATGTTGGTTGGAGCACAAGTTAATTTACATTGGAAGCATATGTTGGTGTTAGTACTAGCTGGGAGCATAGAGTTATCCGGAAAAAAAACTTCATGAAAAAAATATCAAGATGAGGTTTAGTTTCAAAGGTCTTGACGCGAGAAATGCAATGATGAAAACATATGATATTTTGTATGCACTGTTCAAGAGATATTTCGTTTAGAAAAAATGGTTTTTTAAGTGCAACAATAGCGACAACAAAGCCTTTAGTCCCAAACAAGTTGGGGTAGGTTAAAAATGAAACCCATAAGATCTCGCAATCAACTCATGGTTCTGGCACATGGATAGCAAGTTTCCACATACCCTGTCTATGGCTAGTTCTCTGGTGATACTCCAGTCCTTCAGATCCCTCTTTACGGACTCCTCCCATGTCAAGTTCGGTCTATCCCGACCTCTCTTGACATTATCAACACGTTTTAGCCGTCCGGTATGCATTGGCGCTTCTGGAGGCCTGCGCCGAATATGCCCAAACCATCTCAGACGATGTTGGACAAGCTTCTCTTCAATCTGCGAAAAATGGTGCGCATTGAAGGAAATATGCCCTAGAGGCAATAATAAAGTTATTATTTATTTCCTTATATCATGATAAATGTTTATTATTCATGCTAGAATTGTATTAACTGGAAACATAATACATGTGTGAATACATATACAAACAGAGTGTCACTAGTATGCCTCTACTTGACTAGCTCATTAATCAAAGATGGTTATGTTTCCTAGCCATGAACAAAGAGTTGTTATTTGATTAACGAGATCACATCATTAGTTGAATGATCTGATTGACATGACCCATTCCATTAGCATAGCACCCGATCATTTAGTATGTTGCTATTGCTTTTATCCATGACTTATACATGTTCCTTTAACTATGAGATTATGCAACTCCCATTTACCGTAGGAACACTTTGTGTGCTACCAAACGTCACAATGTAACTGGGTGATTATAAAGGTGCTCTACAGGTGTCTCCAAAGGTACATATTGGGTTGGCGTATTTCGAGATTAGGATTTGTCACTCCGATTGTCGGAGAGGTATCTCAGGGCCTTCTCGGTAATGCACATCACATAAAGCCTTGCAAGCATTGCAACCAATGAGTTAGTTGCGAGATGATGTATTACAGAACGAGTAAAGAGACTTGCCGGTAACGAGATTGAACTAGGTATTGGATACCGACGATCGAATCTCGGGCAAGTAACATACCGATGACAAAGGGAACAACGTATGTTGTTATGCGGTCTGACCGATAAAGATCTTCGTAGAATATGTAGGAGCCAATATGGGCATCCAGGTCCCGCTATTGGTTATTGACCGGAGACGTGTCTCGGTCATGTCTACATTGTTCTCGAACCGTAGGGTCCGCACGCTTAACGTTACGATGACAGTTATTATGAGTTTATGCATTTTGATGTACCGAAGGAGTTCGGAGTCCCGGATGTGATCACGGACATGACGAGGAGTCTCAAAATGGTCGAGACGTAAAGAATGATATATTGGAAGCCTATGTTTGGACATCGGATGCATTCCAGGTGAAATCAGGATTTTACCGGAATACCGGGAGGGTTACCGGAACCCCCCGGGGGCATAATGGGCCAACATGGGCCTTGGAGGAGAGGTGAGAGGGCTTCCCTCATGGGCTGCGCGCCTCCCCCCTTTCCCTAGTCCTATTAGGACTAGGAGAGGTGGGCGCCCCCTCTCTCTCTCTCTCTCCCCCTTGGAGATTCCTAGTCCAACTAGGATTGGGGGGGGGGGGGAATCCTACTCCCAGAGGGAGTAGGACTCTCCTGGCGCACCAGAGTTGGCCGGCCAGCCCCTCCCCCTTGGCTCCTTTATATACGGGGGCAGGGGGCACCCCAGAGACACACAAGTTGATCTACGGATCGTTCCTTAGCCGTGTGCGGTGCCCCCTTCCACCAAATTCCACCTCGATCATATCGTTGCAGTGCTTAGGCGAAGCCCTGCGCCGGTAACACATCAAGATCGTCACCACGCCGTCGTGCTGACGGAACTCTTCCTCGACGCTTTGCTGGATCGGAGCCCGGGGATCGTCATCGAGCTGAACGTGTGCCAAGAACTCGGAGGTGCCGGAGTAACGGTGTTGTGATCGGTTGGATCGCGAGGAGAACGTACGACTACTTCCTCTACGTTGTGTCAACGCTTCCGCTTCAGTCTACGAGGGTACGTAGACGACACTCTCCCTTCTCGTTGCTATGCATCACCATGATCTTGCGTGTGCGTAGGAAATTTTTTGAAATTACTACGTTCCCCAACAGTGGTATCAGAGCCTAGGTTTTATGGTTTGATGTTATTTGCACGAGTAGAACACAAGTGAGTTGTGGACGATACAAGTCATACTGCCTACCAGCATGTCATACTTTGGTTCAGCGGTATTGTTGGACGAGACGATCCGGACCAACCTTACGCGTACGCTTACGCGAGACCGGTTCCCTCGACGTGCTTTGCACATAGATGGCTTGCGGAAGACTGTCTCTCCAACTTTAGTTGAACCGAGTGTGGCTACGCCCGGTCCTTGAGAAGGTTAAAACGGAGTCTATTTGACAAACTATCGTTGTGGTTTTGATGCGTAGGTAAGATGAGTTCTTGCTTAAAGCCCGTAGCAGCCACGTAAAACTTGCAACAACAAAGTAGAGGACGTCTAACTTGTTTTTGCAGGGCATGTTGTGATGTGATATGGTCAAGACATGATGCTAAATTTTATTGTATGAGATGATCATGTTTTGTAACCGAGTTATCGGCAACTGGCAGGAGCCATATGGTTGTCGCTTTATTGTATGCAATGCAATCGCGATGTAATGCTTTACTTTATTACTAAGCGGTAGTGATAGTCGTGGAAGCATAAGATTGGCGAGACGACAACGATGCTGCGATGAAGATCAAGGTGTCGCGCCGGTGACGATGGTGATCATGACGGTGCTTCGAAGATGGAGATCACAAGCACAAGATGATGATGGCCATATCATATCACTTATATTGATTGCATGTGATGTTTATCCTTTTATGCATCTTATCTTGCTTTGATTGACGGTAGCATTATAAGATGATCTCTCACTAAATTATCAAGAAGTGTTCTCCCTGAGTATGCACCGTTGCGAAAGTTCTTCGTGCTGAGACACCACGTGATGATCGGGTGTGATAGGCTCTACGTTCAAATACAACGGGTGCAAAACAGTTGCACACGCGGAATACTCAGGTTTAACTTGACGAGCCTAGCATATAACAGATATGGCCTCGGAACACGGAGACCAAAAGGTCGAGCGTGAATCATATAGTAGATATGATCAACATAGTGATGTTCACCATTGAAACTACTCCATCTCACGTGATGATCGGACATGGTTTAGTTGATTTGGATCACGTGATCACTTAGAGGATTAGAGGGATGTCTATCTAAGTGGGAGTTCTTAAGTAATATGATTAATTGAACTTAAATTTATCATGAACTTAGTACCTGATAGTATCTTGCTTGTCTATGTTGTGTAGATAGATGGCTCGTGCTGTTGTTCCGTTGAATTTTAATGCGTTCCTTGAGAAAGCAAAGTTGAAAGATGATGGTAGCAATTACACGGACTGGGTCCGTAACTTGAGGATTATCCTCATTGCTGCACAGAAGAATTACGTCCTGGAAGCACCGCTGGGTGCCAGGCCTGGTGCAAGAGCTACGCCAGATGTTGTGAACGTCTGGCAAAGCAAAGCTGATGACTACTCTATAGTTCAATGTGCCATGCTTTACGGCTTAGAACCGGGACTTCAACGACGTTTTGAACACCATGGAGCATATGAGATGTTCCAGGAGTTGAAGTTAATATTTCAAGCAAATGCCCGGATTGAGAGATATGAAGTCTCCAATAAGTTCTATAGCTGTAAAATGGAGGAGAACGGTTCTGTCAGTGAGCATATACTCAGAATGTCTGGGTATAACAATCACTTGATTCAACTGGGAGTTAATCTTCCGGATGATTGCGTCATTGACAGAATTCTCCAATCACTGCCACCAAGCTACAAGAGCTTCGTGATGAACTATAATATGCAAGGGATGACCAAAACTATGCCCGAGCTCTTCGCGATGCTAAAAGCCGCGGAGGTAGAAATCAAAAAGGAGCATCAAGTGTTGATGGTTAACAAAACCACTAGTTTCAAGAAAAAGGGCAAAGGGAAGAAAAAGGGGAACTTCAAAAAGAACAGCAAGCAAGTTGCTACTCAAGTGAAGAAACCCAAGTCTGGACCTAAGCCTGAAACTGAGTGCTTCTATTGCAAGCAGACTGGTCACTGGAAGCGGAACTGCCCCAAGTATTTGGCGGATAAGAAGGATGGCAAGGTTAACAAAGGTATATATGATATACATGTTATTGATGTGTACCTTACTAATTCTCGCAGTAGCACCTGGGTATTTGATACTGGTTCTGTTGCTAATATTTGCAACTCAAAACAGGGGCTACGGATTAAGCGAAGATTGGCTAAGGACGAGGTGACGATGCGCGTGGGAAATGGTTCCAAAGTCGATGTGATCGCGGTCGGCACGCTACCTCTACATCTACCTTCGAGATTAATATTAGATCTAAATAATTGTTATTTAGTACCAGCGTTGAGCATGAACATTATATCTGGATCTTGTTTGATGCGAGACGGTTATTCATTTAAATCAGAGAATAATGGTTGTTCTATTTATATGAGTAATATCTTTTATGGTCATGCGCCATTAAAGAATGGTTTGTTCTTACTTAATCTCGATAGTAGTAATACACATATTCATAATGTTGAAGCCAAAAGATGCAGAGTTGATAATGATAGTGCAACTTATTTGTGGCACTGCCGTTTAGGTCATATCGGTGTAAAACGCATGAAGAAACTCCATACTGATGGACTTTTGGAGTCACTTGATTATGAATCACTTGGCACTTGCGAACCGTGCCTTATGGGCAAGATGACTAAAACACCGTTCTCCGGTACTGTGGAGAGAGCAACAGATTTATTGGAAATCATACATACTAATGTATTTGGTCCAATGAATGTTGAGGCTCGTGGCGGATATCGTTATTTTCTCACCTTCACTGATGATTTAAACAGATATGGGTATATCTACTTAATGAAACACAAGTCTGAAACATTTGAAAAGTTCAAAGAATTTCAGAGTGAAGTGGAAAATCATCGTAACAAGAAAATAAAGTTTCTACGATCTGATCGTGGAGGAGAATATTTGAGTTACGAGTTTGGTCTACATTTGAAACAATGCGGAATAGTTTCGCAACTCACGCCACCCGGAACACCACAACGTAATGGTGTGTCCGAACGTCGTAATCGTACTTTACTGGATATGGTGCGATCTATGATGTCTCTTACCGATTTACCGCTATCCTTTTGGGGTTATGCTCTAGAGACGGCCGCATTCACGTTAAATAGGGCACCATCAAAATCCGTTGAGACGACGCCTTATGAATTGTGGTTTGGCAAGAAACCAAAGTTGTCGTTTCTTAAAGTTTGGGGCTGCGATGCTTATGTGAAAAAGCTTCAACCTGATAAGCTCGAACCCAAATCGGAAAAATGTGTCTTCATAGGATACCCAAAGGAGACTATTGGGTATACCTTCTATCACAGATCCGAAGGCAAAATTTTTGTTGCTAAAGTCGGAAACTTTCTAGAGAAGGAGTTTCTCTCGAAAGAAGTGAGTGGGAGGAAAGTAGAACTTGATGAGACAACAGTATCTACTCCCTTATTGAGAAGTAGTACATCACAGAGATCTGTTTCCGTGACACCTACATCAAATAGGGAGGAAGCTAATGATAATGATCATGAAACTTCAGATCAAGTTTCTACTGAACTTCGTAGATCAACCAGAGTAAGATCCGCACCAGAGTGGTACAGTAATCCTATTTTGGAAGTCATGTTACTAGACCATGATGAACCTACGAACTATGAAGAAGCGATGGTGAGCCCAGATTCCGCAAAGTGGCTTGAGGCCATGAAATCTGAGATGGGATCCATGTATGAGAACAAAGTGTGGACTTTGGTTGACTTACCCGATGATCGGCAAGCAATTGAGAATAAATGGATTTTTAAGAAGAAGACTGACGCTGATGGTAATGTTACTGTCTATAAAGCTCGACTTGTTGCAAAAGGTTTTCGACAAGTTCAAGGGATTGACTACGATGAGACTTTCTCACCCGTAGCGATGCTTAAGTCTGTCCGAATCATGTTAGCAGTTGCCGCATTTTATGATTATGAAATTTGGCAAATGGATGTCAAAACTGCATTCCTGAATGGATTTCTGGAAGAAGAGTTGTATATGATGCAACCAGAAGGTTTTGTCGATCCAAAGGGAGCTAACAAAGTGTGCAAGCTCCAGCGATCCATTTATGGACTGGTGCAAGCCTCTCGGAGTTGGAATAAACGCTTTGATAGTGTGATCAAAGCATTTGGTTTTATACAGACTTTTGGAGAAGCCTGTATTTACAAGAAAGTGAGTGGGAGCTCTGTAGCATTTCTGATATTATATGTGGATGACATATTGCTAATCGGAAATAATATAGAATTTCTGGATAGCATAAAGGGATACTTGAATAAGAGTTTTTCAATGAAATACCTCGGTGAAGCTGCTTACATATTGGGCATTAAGATCTATAGAGATAGATCAAGACGCTTAATAGGACTTTCACAAAGCACATACCTTGACAAAGTTTTGAAAAAGTTCAAAATGGATCAGGCAAAGAAAGGGTTCTTGCCTGTGGCACAAGGTGTGAAGTTGAGTAAGACTCAATGCCCGACCACCGCAGAAGATAGAGAGAAAATGAAAAATGTTCCCTATGCTTCAGCCATAGGCTCTATCATGTATGCAATGCTGTGTACCAGACCTGATGTGTGCCTTGCTGTAAGTTTAGCAGGCAGGTACCAAAGTAATCCAGGAGTGGATCACTGGACAGCGGTCAAGAACATCCTTAAGTACTTGAGAAGGACTAAGAATATGTTTCTCATTTATGGAGGTGACAAAGAGCTCGTCGTAAACGGTTACGTCGATGCAAGCTTTGACACTGATCCGGACGATTCCAAATCGCAAACCGGATACATATTTACATTAAACGGTGGAGCTGTCAGTTGGTGCAGTTCTAAACAAAGCGTTGTGGCGGGATCTACATGTGAAGCTGAGTACATAGCCGCTTCGGAAGCAGCTAATGAAGGAGTCTGGATGAAGGAGTTCATATCCGATCTAGGTGTTGTACCTAGCGTATCGGGTCCAATGAAAATCTTTTGTGACAATACTGGTGCAATTGCCTTGGCAAAGGAATCCAGATTTCACAAAAGAACCAAACACATCAAAAGACGCTTCAACTCCATCCGGGATTTGGTCCAGGTGGGAGACATAGAGATATGCAAGATACATACGGATCTGAATGTTGCAGACCCGTTGACTAAGCCTCTTCCACGAGCAAAACATGATCAGCACCAAGACTCCATGGGTGTTAGAATCATTACTTTGTAATCTAGATTATTGACTCTAGTGCAAGTGGGAGACTGAAGGAAATATGCCCTAGAGGCAATAATAAAGTTATTATTTATTTCCTTATATCATGATAAATGTTTATTATTCATGCTAGAATTGTATTAACTGGAAACATAATACATGTGTGAATACATAGACAAACAGAGTGTCACTAGTATGCCTCTACTTGACTAGCTCATTAATCAAAGATGGTTATGTTTCCTAGCCATGAACAAAGAGTTGTTATTTGATTAACGAGATCACATCATTAGTTGAATGATCTGATTGACATGACCCATTCCATTAGCATAGCACCCGATCATTTAGTATGTTGCTATTGCTTTTATCCATGACTTATACATGTTCCTTTAACTATGAGATTATGCAACTCCCATTTATCGTAGGAACACTTTGTGTGCTACCAAACGTCACAACGTAACTGGGTGATTATAAAGGTGCTCTACAGGTGTCTCCAAAGGTACATATTGGGTTGGCGTATTTCGAGATTAGGATTTGTCACTCCGATCGTCAGAGAGGTATCTCAGGGCCTTCTCGGTAATGCACATCACATAAAGCCTTGCAAGCATTGCAACCAATGAGTTAGTTGCGAGATGATGTATTACAGAACGAGTAAAGAGACTTGCCGGTAACGAGATTGAACTAGGTATTGGATACCGACGATCGAATCTCGGGCAAGTAACATACCGATGACAAAGGGAACAACGTATGTTGTTATGCGGTCTGACCGATAAAGATCTTCGTAGAATATGTAGGAGCCAATATGGGCATCCAGGTCCCGCTATTGGTTATTGACCGGAGACGTGTCTCGGTCATGTCTACATTGTTCTCGAACCGTAGGGTCCGCACGCTTAACGTTACGATGACAGTTATTATGAGTTTATGCATTTTGATGTACCGAAGGAGTTCGGAGTCCCGGATGTGATCACGGACATGACGAGGAGTCTCAAAATGGTCGAGACGTAAAGAATGATATATTGGAAGCCTATGTTTGGACATCGGATGCATTCCAGGTGAAATCAGGATTTTACCGGAATACCGGGAGGGTTACCGGAACCCCCCGGGGGCATAATGGGCCAACATGGGCCTTGGAGGAGAGGTGAGAGGGCTTCCCTCATGGGCTGCGCGCCTCCCCCCTTTCCCTAGTCCTATTAGGACTAGGAGAGGTGGGCGCCCCCTCTCTCTCTCTCTCTCCCCCTTGGAGATTCCTAGTCCAACTAGGATTGGGGGGGGGAATCCTACTCCCAGAGGGAGTAGGACTCTCCTGGCGCACCAGAGTTGGCCGGCCAGCCCCTCCCCCTTGGCTCATTTATATACGGGGGCAGGGGGCACCCCAGAGACACACAAGTTGATCTACGGATCGTTCCTTAGCCGTGTGCGGTGCCCCCTTCCACCAAATTCCACCTCGATCATATCGTTGCAGTGCTTAGGCGAAGCCCTGCGCCGGTAACACATCAAGATCGTCACCACGCCGTCGTGCTGACGGAACTCTTCCTCGACGCTTTGCTGGATCGGAGCCCGGGGATCGTCATCGAGCTGAACGTGTGCCAAGAACTCGGAGGTGCCGGAGTAACGGTGCTGTGATCGGTTGGATCGCGAGGAGAACGTACGACTACTTCCTCTATGTTGTGTCAACGCTTCCGCTTCAGTCTACGAGGGTACGTAGACGACACTCTCCCTTCTCGTTGCTATGCATCACCATGATCTTGCGTGTGCGTAGGAATTTTTTTGAAATTACTACGTTCCCCAACACGCATGTGATGCGCCACTTATCACCATAAGAGAAAATGAAAGTAACATTTTCAATAGATACCTCCGCCAACTAAGCCTAGCTAGATGGTTTGGTTTCTTGTGGTGGAACAACTCACCCGGGTTCAAGTTCTAAACTTGACACATGTACTCGTATATTTACTGGATTTATTTTAAGCTCTTCGGTGCTGGTGTGTTAGTCGACTACGACTACCCCTGAAGATTTCAAAGCTATGTAAGAGCATCTCTAATCGATCCCCAAAAATTTGGAGGAGGATACGACCGAGTATCTTCAGAGGAGCATCTCTAACCGAACCCCAAAAATTTAGAGGAGGAAACAACCGAGTATCTTTAGAGGAGCATATTTGCTCTTCTAGAAAATGTCGTTTCTAACCGGTCCCAAATACTAACTCCCTAAAAAAATCAACATATATTGATGCAAATTTGGTTCAAACTACTACATCAAACTTGATTCGAAATTTTTTACATAACTTGAATCAAGATTAGACTAGATTGCATAAAAAATTACCAAAACTACTCGACGACCGCTCTCCTAGTCCGAATCGGTAAGCGCCATGTCGTCGGAGTCATGGAGCAAAGGTTAATGACCTCCCTTGCCCCAGCCGCGTACTGCTTACATTCGGCGCTCCGTCTCGACGTGCTCCGGGTATCTGCGATGGATCTCCGCCACGTATGTCTCGCCGGCTTGCTCTGCCTCGAGGCGCTCGCTGGCCTCCCGATCTTTCCGCATCTCCCGTGCGGTGGCTACCCGGGGGTCGACGGGCACCAACTACGACAGGTCATCCGAGAAGTTCAAGCGGTTGTTGGCATCATAGAGGCAGACAAACATAATGTGGCATTCGTGCGCCTCCTTCACCGGGGACGGCGGGGAGTGAGAGAAGCCAATCCAAATCCTCTCGTGGGTGTCGCGGTCAGTGATATCTGCGACCAATGTCCCCCACTAGCGCTGCCGCACTCGAGGTATTTCGGCTGCAGCGGCAGCAATGACGAGAGGCCAGGGGTGCGAGGTGCGTCTACACGGAAGGAGGAAGTGTCATCGCGGGAGGAGGAAGCGTCGCCGCAGCCACGGGCTCGGGACCGCGTGGGGCGTGGATCCACACTAGGATGGATGGTGGGGAGTGACGACGGCTGGATCCGGCCATTATCGGCAGCGGGGTGATGCGGGAGTGGAGATGGGGGGAGAGCAACTCTAGCAGACCCCGCAAAACGCGTTTGCAGTTCGCGGAAAACCGCTTTTGCGGGCCGGCGCGGGCTGGCACAGATACAGACCCCCCAAACGAATCCATAGAAAAAGTATATTCGCGGAATATAATTTTTTATGGGTCGGCTATGCGGGTTCTTCTCGGGCACCAGCGCAACGACCCGCAAATAGAAAAACTGCAAATCTGAAATTTGTCATAAGGTTTCACAAACAAGTTCAAATTCAAATGACATAAACAGTTTGCGCGCAAATAAAAAGCGAAGTTCATTACGCAAATGAGCGCATGCAAAGGTTTGCGCCCATGTCCGACATCATCTTGGGGGGCGATCTTCACTCCGCGCCATGGAGTCCATCTTGGAGATATACCTTTCGGCCATTTCGTCAAACATCTCGCTCGCGGGGGGAGCGGCACCGTTGAACGGCATCGTCGGAGCACCTCCTTGCGGGGGGATGAAGTGAGAGGTTGAAAAAGATGGCTTCCTTGAAGCCAGAACCTTCCTCCGCTTTGCACCCGCGGCCTTGCCGGCCTTCTCCGCCGCCGGCCGGGATCGCACTGCGGCATTGGCGCCCGGAGCGCGGGCCATCGCGGCGGGGGCAGCCGGATTCCCGCCCCGCACAACCACGTTGCCCTGCCGCTTGCGGGCAGGCGCGACGTGTGCTTGGGCAACGGCGGCAGGGCCAACATGGCCGGCAACGAGATCCGCCCGAGGGAAAGGGGAGTGCGCGACCTCGACGGTGACGGGGGACAGCATGGGATCGTCCATGGCGGCGAGGGACGGCCGGGGAGGAGCAGCCGGAGTTTGCGGAGGGGGGGGGGCAATGGTGGCGGAGGGTGCGGGGAGCTGGAAAGGGCGCGCGAAAATGTCCCTCCCGCCAAATCTCGCGCAGGATAGGGGTTGAGCTCGGGCCGGTCTCCTAGTCCGTGAAGATAGAGGTTGGGGGAGAAGATTTGCCGCGCCGAATAAAAAATTTTACGGGCCGGTGCGGGATGCGGGGTCTGATCGTGCAGATTTTCTGGCCCCAACCCGCAATTTAACGGTTATTTTGCGGACTTGACTGTTTTGCGGGGTCTGCTAGAGTTGCTCTGAGGGGTCAAACCCCTAACATTAAAAGAAAAGGGAAAAACCACAGCTTGCTGGTCTGGTCTTCTTCCTAGGCGCAATTCGTCACGATTCCTAACAAGCCGAGCAGAATCGCGGACGCAGAGTGCCCGGAGAGGAGCGTGGTCAGTGGAGCAGACCACGCTGCAGCCATGTCGGTGCAGGAGTACCTAGAGAAGCACCTGCTCCCGCGCAAGATCGAGGAGGCCGTGAACGCGGCCGTCCGCGCCAAGGCCGCCGACCCGGTGCTCTTCATCTCCACCCACATGCGGCGGGCGGCGCCGGCCGTGATCACGCGGGTGTGCGCGCGGCAGATCCTGGACAGCCGCGGCGCCCCCGCGGTGGAGGTCGACCTGCACACCAACAAGGCCGTGCACCGCGCGTCCGCGGCAGGGCCGGGAGCCCCCGAGGGCGCCGCCGTCGACGCCACGAGGGACGTCGAGAAGCGGAGGCTCCTCGCCAAGGCGGTCGCCGACTCCGTGCGGCTGATCAACGGCAAGGTGTCGGAGGCGCTCGTGGGGATGGATCCGCAGCAGCAGGCGCAGATCGACCAGGCCATCATGGACTTGGACAAGGCACACCACAGGGTACATCGCCGAAACCCCGATTATTCCTTATCTAATTCTCTGTTGTTGATCTGTTCCTGCATTGCCAAGCTCTATTTGTGTAGATATGATAATGAATTATTATACTAGGATGCTGTTATGCTGTGTTTAGGTGTTTTCCCTGAACACATACTCCAATTGTATACTCTGCTACACGGTGACAATATTTGGCACTGGCTTGCTTCATTTTAGGCTTCCCTGCTGGAAATAATGCTGTGCCGTTTTCGATGGTTGTAATGAATACTAGTTTACTAGTATCTCAATGTTTTGTACCCAAAAAAAGAGTATCTTAATTTAGTACGATTGTGTAGTTATTTTACAGAAGTTTCTGTGGATGTGCATTGTCCTCTCTGGTTATTTGGGAGGGCACCATTGAACACATCCTGCATACAAAGTAACTAATTAACTATGATAACCATGTTCAGACTGAGGTTGGAGTGAATGCTATGCTGGCCGTATCAATTGCAGCTTGTAAAGCTGGTGCTGCTGAGAAAGAGGTATCACTTATATTCTTTATCTGGGTTTTAGGTGAAAATTGAGTCTATGACGATAACACGAATTCTTATAGTTCTTTGCCTATTTCTGTGCAGGTTCCGCTGTACAAGCATATAGCAGATCTTGCTGGTAAAAGTGCAACAATGCTTCCCGTCCCAGCAATTACAGTCATTAATGGTGGAACCCATGCTGGAAATCATCTTCCCGTTCAAGTATTTCCACTGCACATTTAGGATTACCTTTTGTAGTAACTTTGCTTCGCAGACTACTAAGAACACTCTCCTTTCTTTTTGCGAATAGAATGCTAAGAAAACTCTCTTAGGCTCTTCTACAAACCCCAAAACTATGCAGAGTTTGGGATTGTTACTACCTTGTTTCTACTTCCTCCGTTCCTAAATATAAGTATCCAATAAGAGACTACATACGGAGCAAAATGAGTGAATCTACACTCTAAAGTACGTCTATATACATCCATATGTAGTCCATAGTGAAATCTCTAGAAAGACTTATATTTAGGAACTGGAGGGAGTAACTGTTGATTCGTTTTTTTAATGAAAACGTATTAAGATGGTACATATTGTTTGACATCTCAATATACTGCAATGTGTTTTTTTGCGTAGTACCTTGAAGTAAAGTTTACGTTTCTGTAGGAAATTATGATCCTTCCAGTAGGTGCAAAAAACTTTGAAGAAGCAATGCAGATGGGTTCAGAGACATATCATCATCTGAAGGTACCCTCCATTTTAACAAACTGCGTCACAGATATATTTCGATAATAATACCATGCACATTTTCTTGGCTATATGTGTGTTGTCTAGTCCCATATTTGGACCAACCTGCTATCTGCCCATCAAACATTCTAGGAACATTGTGTTTGCACGAAAACTTAACGCCTTATGCTAGCTTGGCGAATGGCAACTATCTTTTCTATCTTCTTAACTCGCTTAGCACTAATTTTTCTTGATGGTTGCTGCTAAGAAATATCAGAGAAATTGCTTTAACATTGGCTGTCCAGCTGTTCAAAAGTTTGGTTTTTATACTGCAGTTCTGCACAGAAAATGTTTGCTGATTTTCACTAATGATTTGTTAGGATATTATATGGGAGAAGTATGGTTCAGACAGTTGCAACATTGGCGATGATGGTGGATTTGCTCCAAATATTTCCAGGCAAGTAAGGAATTGATTTTAATTTTTCCTGATGTGCTTTCCTTCTCAATTTCCCTTTTGAGCACCTACATATGGATTTCAACATACCATATCTATGTCCGGTGAATGTTCAGTATAACCGAAGGCCTGGATCTTGTCATTGCGGCCATAGATAGAGCTGGATATAATGGAAGGATCAAATTAGCAATTGATGCTGCTGCTACTGATTTCTGCGTAGGTAAGGATGAATCAGTGAAATCTCTATCATCCATTTATCCTTAGCCGTTAACACAATGGTTTAGATGCTCCTTTGAATAACATCTTCGGCATCTACATAACTATACGCAATAGAAATGCAAGTAATGGCATGCATTGCACAGATAGTTACATATTGTTGCTGTGTTAGAAGGATGTGTTTTTCAGCCTACTGTGTTGTCCAGCTTCTTCTTCGTGTTGCATCATTGTTGTTTTTACAGCTGTCATTGCTACCTGTAACTTATTCTGCTAGGGCCAGTTAAAGCATACAATTGTGATCAGTATTTGCAATCAGGCACCATTTGACCAATCTCTTGCTATTACTGTTACTTGCTATACTTTTTGGAAGTGTACGCCTGTACGGCCTTGAAAGATTGAAAGCAACGAGTTTTTTCATTCAAGCTAGAAATAGTGAGTTTGAATAGCAGTCAGATGTATATTGTAGGCTATTGTTAGTTAGTCTTACTATTTCAGCGAGTTAACTTCCATGCTTGCTCATGTATCTCTTTGCAGGAAAGAAATATGACCTGGAGTTCAAGTCTGCAAAGAAATCAGGGCAAAATTTCAAAACTGGGGACGATATGATTGAGATTTATAGTCAACTATGTTCAGGTATCACTTGTTTGTGGATTTGCATATTCTGGGAGACAATTCTTTTGACTTCATGAACCTTATATTTTCTCTTTTTTCTACACTAGAATACCCACTTGTCTCCATTGAACAGCCCTTTGACAAAGATGACTGGGAGCACTCAAAAAAGTTTACCACCCTAGAGCTATGTCAGGTACCTACTGTTCTATTGTGCTTTTGTTTCTTTTTTCTGTCGCGAGCTCATGCTGTATTGCATTTACAGGTTGTAGGAGACGACTTATTGATGTCAGATCCTGAACGCATTAAGCGGGCAGTAAATGAATATACTTGTGACGCTCTTACTCTTAAGGTAAGTAACGAATCATTCATTTGTTTATTGATGTTTATAAACTGGTTAGTGCTGCTTTGTGCAAGTTATTGGAACTCTCAAAGGCGGTTTACCACATAGAGACTTTGGAATTAGGCATTTTTTAAGCTGGAACAAGCCACAATTCATTTTGACTAACCACAGCAATCTTTGTGCCTGGATACTCAGTGTGGTTCTTTGTTTGATTGAATGCTGCTCCTTCCATTTTGTGCCTATTAGTTTGCATGGCATGATTTGAGTTTAAGGGCATTTACAGACAATGCGATGTAGTACCTGAATTCACGAAGATGAGCAATTAATAGTTGAACTGATTGTAGGCACGTAAGGTTGCAAGAGCCACATGGTTGCACATGTAGTACTTGCCTCCTTGATTCTTCCTTGCTCTCTTGATTTCTGTAACTGTCCAGGGACTGATTCTCTGTTTCATGTACCTTATTATGTGTTTCCTTTGTTATCATGTGTATGTAGGCAAGTCAAGTGGGCACTGTCACTGAGGCCATAGAGGCTGTGAAACAGGCAAAGGATGCTCATTGGGGTGTGATGGTGTCACATAGGTCTGGGGACACGGATGATTCTTTCATCGCCGACCTGGCTGTCGGTGCAGCAGCTGGACAGATCAAAGCCGGTGCCCCCTGCCGTGGAGAGTGCCTCACGAAATACAATCAGGTTTCTGTTGAATGCTTGCTGCCTTTTATGTGGACACATGCACCGAAGTATTGGTCTAAAGTCATAGTACCATATGGTCATTCTAAATAGTTTCTTAATTTGTCTTGAATGGTCTTTGATGACTGTGTGCATTGTGTTTGCAGCTTCTAAGAATAGAGGAAGAACTTGGAGGCGAAGGGGTTTACGCTGGCGAAAATTGGAGAACTACCGCCAGCTGACTCGTGGCTCACTGGATTCAGTTGATGCGGTCCGAGGGGATTCTGTAGAAATGTGTTTTGTGCTGGCTCGGCAAAGGCAAGGAAAGAGGGTAGCTTAACAAACTGGGGAAACTTTCAGGCACACATTGGTTTCTTAGGTGTAGTGGTTGAACTGCTGGGACTTTACTTTTGAGAGATGTTGAGCTATGCCTTTTTTCCCTTTTCATTTATATGTGGTATGGAATGGATCGTGCACAAGATACATGAATTTGAGAATGGGTTTGAAGGAGTAGAGTTTTTCATTTGTACAATATACACAGTTCCAATGTACTCCAGTTTTGCGTTTGAAGTTCTTCAGATATACTCCCTCCGTTTCTAAATATAAAGCCTTTTAAGATATTTCAATACGGACTACATTAGGATGTATATAGACATATTTTAGAGTGTAGATTCACTCATTTTGTTCCGTATATAGTCCATATTAAAATCTCTAAAAGGTCTTATATTTAGGAACAGAGGGAGTAGTTAGTCCAAAGTGTTTGTTTTACTGAGCAGTTTGCGTGAGCTCAGCTTATTAATATGGTAGAAATTGTGGAACAGTCGAGCAAATATCAAACCAGACAGCAAAATGGTGTGCTGAAGTATCGAAGCACCGAGGCACACAAAGAACTCCTTATATCAACAAACAGAAAAAAGCACACAGTACTTGATGCACAACAATTTCTTCCGAAATGACATTCAACTCCATGGTTCAACAACGTGATCGAGCTAGCCACATATGGGGACACGAAATATAGTCCTGGTATCCCCAGAGCTAGAACACAGCACACAGCAGGTTACAATCGTAAAAAAAGAGCAAGGCTTTCCAAACTTTCGCCCTCAAAGCCCACTTTAAAGATGACAGCATAATCAGGAGGATTCAGCAGCCGCCGGCGCTGTTTGTGCCGCCGCCTGTGCTGTTTGCGCCTCTGCTGCGCGCTTGACCGATGCGCACTTGATCAGATGGTTGTAGCTCCCCTTCTCCTTGAAAAGCTGGGAGAAATGGTGCTTGCAGTAGAGGATGCCTTCCAAAGCCGCGTAGTTGGACGGCGAGAGGGCGCAGCCTCCATGAGAGCATTTGAAGCAGGACTTGTGGTAGGACTTCTCTTCAACTGTCACCTGCAAGATTTGGTTTAACAACTAGGCATGAGTCATCTGCATGTTCTGAAAGGCTTGAGGACATAACTGAAAAGGAAGTCGATGATTCTAAGACAATTATGATGGGAGTTGGCTGCCTAAAAGGTGCTACCTCTGTTTCTAAATGTAAAACATTTTGGCAGTTTAAATTGAACTGCCAAAACGTCTTATATTTAGGAACAGAGGGTGTTGTAGAGAACATTACACAGAGTAAAGTGAAGGCTACACAACTATGTCCAATGTGCAAGTAAATTAACCCCTTGTGTTCAATCGACAGTTTTCATATTCTGAAACATCAATTATTTCGTGAAATGAAGAAATTCTGAGACATCTAAGCGAGATATGCTGACGCCTAGGTCAAGAAACAAAGCAAATATGGTATACTCGGTGATATTACCTTCTCAAGAGGGTATGCTGTTTTACCACAAGTGGCACACTTGTCCTGCGTTCCCGAAAACATGCCCGCAGCTTTGCTTGGCGATCTGGTCTGAAACAGCACATTTCACATAAGACTAACCGAATCGCGGCAGCAAAGAGACAAGACACATATAGAAAGAGGCAGGCTATATGGTACAGACCAGCTCAGGAGTCAACTTCTCCGTGGCAGATTTAGCGGCTGAAAGAAACAAAACCAAGGATCAGGACACATTTGATAAAGAAAATAGCAACCATGCTTGCAGATTAGTACTGAATGAAAACCTACGGGATTGTGACTGGAAGCTCTTGTTGTAGCTCCCGGTCTCCTTGAACAGCTGCGCGAAATGGGGCTTGCAGTAGGGCACCCCTTCAAACGAGGAGTAGCTGCTAAACTGCCAAATAGCAAAACAAGATATCCAGACAGATTGTTATTTCTCTTAGTCTTGTTTTTACCTAGGCAGAGAATGCGAATTGGACAAAGCCGCGATGATCTCCTATCCTAGGCACACGATTCTGACAGAAAATCCAAGCGCCAGATCCGTGCGGCAGAGCAGTTCGCAGATCTGACATCGGATTTCATTCTACAGATCCATGGACCGTTTGACATCCGTCCGTCGATCTTTTTCCTCTCGTTGTCTCCCGGAACTAAAACAAGACGGCTGGGGATAGTGGAAAGATAAGAGAGCGGGAGGGGAGATGACATACGGAGAGGGTGGACTTGCAGTGGTGGCACTTGAAGCAGGCGCGGTGGAAGACGGCGCCGTCGGTGGAGAGCTGGTCCATGGGGTACACCGTCTTGGTGCACACCTTGCACTTCTGCTGCGTCCCGCTGAACATGGTCGCCGTCGCCGCGGCCGATCTGATCTCGGCCTGCCTGCGTGAGCGCGCCCGATGTGACGGTGTGACGAACACCCCACGAGCGCCCCAATGGCCGCGCTTATATACGCGGCAGCGGATGGATGGATGGAATGAATTATGGCGGTCTCTCGAGGTGGGCGGCTCGATCGGGCCGGCTCACAGTTGCCGCGGCGGAAAGAAAAAGGCAACGCACAAACGAAGCGAGGGGGGAAGGAAAGGAAAGGGAGATGGGACGAGGGTAGTGCTCTGCTCATTAACGAATACGCAATTAATTAATCATTACAGCCTTCTGTACGAGTGGTGTGCTCCGCGCACGAACGTGACCCCGGCAGCACGCGGGGACCGGATGTCAGCGGTGCGCTACTGCTGCGCGCACGAACGTGGCTCCGGTTGGACGGCTGCCGGTGGGCCCGGAGGTACGCGGGGACCACCTGCCATTGGGTTTGCGGTTGGTGGCAACCACACGAGAAGGGAGCTCTTCTGGGTCCTGGTCTGACTGGCGCGAGAAGTGCCGCAGAAGCAACGGCTACGACTACGGGTATTCGCATCGATGCGTGGGGCCCGGCGGTCAGCCCCCCTGTGACGGGGAGAGGTGAGAGATATATTCTCTTGGGCAATTTGTTGCTTTTATTATTGCTTATTTTGATTGAAGTTGGGATGAATATGTATGTAGTGCGGGGGAGAGAGATATTATTGGGTGCCGCAGCGCGAGCGGTGCGGCCCACGTCGGCCAGCTCTTTCCCTGCTGCCTCGTCGGACCACTCTGCTTGTTCGTATACATCTTTGCAACAAACAGCGCACTGCGTGACCATTGATTCCTGCTACGTATTTTATTGCGGTGCGAGAGGACCAGGCCGTGTTTTTTTTTTTTTTTGAAACGGACAAGGCCGTGTTTTTATTGCACGCACAAGCTAAGCCCAGCCTACTCCGCCTAAACGGAAGAGGCTGAGGCGTGGGGCCAGGCCGTTTAGGCGAGTGGGCCGGTGCGAACCGCGCAAGCACGCACGGCGGTCAGCTTAGCAAACGGATTACTATTGCTCATTTATTTTCCCGTGCGTGGCCTGTCTGTGCTTATACGGGCAGACTACAGCTCATTTTCGTAACGCCCGGTTCAAGCATGGTTAGGAGCATACTGGAATGTGCCCGTAACAGCCACCAAATTTGCTCACTGGACCGGACGGTACCCCTAATAAGCTGATACCAAACACGCCCGTACAGCTCATCCAAGGAAGATATCATTCCGGTCAGCAGTGCGTTGCAAAATGATATAGGAGTACCAAATAACCATCAAATACTCACATAATGATTGGGTTTGAAGCAAGTCCCGTCGTCAACCACCGAGTGCGACCAACGCACCATTATCCTGCCCGGCACCAACCGGAAACGCAATCAACAACTCCACGGCACCACGCCAACCAACCAAAACACTGCCAAAACAGCACTGGCCTCTCCACCACACATAGTTAGCTCGTGTGCCGCCATCATCAGGTCAGTGCTAATTCTAGCTCCAAATCCACAAATTCCCCAAATGCCCATCACTGTGATTGACAAAACAGCTGTTACAGCATCATAACTGACAAACAAGAGCTTAGCAGGATCAAAGGATGTAACCATGCAAAGAAAACGGGGAATTTGTGTATGCGCCACAGATGGGCGGTGGCTGCCGATATGCTGATACTTCATCGGGGCGCATCTCATGTGCCCATCTTATATCAGCAAATCATAATGGTTCTTCCCACTGTATAACAGTCTCACCGGCACCCTTTTCTTCCCCTCTTTCGAGTCTTTGGTAAACTCCAACCCGTACTCGGCAATTGGGATGAACCCGTTGCCCCGCCCGCGGTACTGTTGCACAAAAAAATGGTAGGTTTAGTTCGAGATGGAGTGAGGAAAATGGTGAGGAGCACCGAGCCAAGCATAACATACAAGGCCATCAAAGCAGAACGCTCAAAACATGATTGCGGTGAAACGGTTAAAATGGTGCGATGATCCACACAGTATTTCCAACTTTGAAGACAAGTTCGATTTAAACATCAAAAAAACGCAAAAGGAAAGGTATTCACCAATCTTTCAAACAGTTCGATTTGCACTTAGCAAAATGCAGTTTCAGTTTTCAACACCATTCTCAAGGAAACTTTAGGCAGATTGTCTAGTTCCAACCGGACTTTTATTTTTTTGTTATTGAATTACCAGGAAATTTGGCTAAATATTATCAATTGCTAGTACATGTGCCTTCCGATTTGATCAACTTTTATCATAATACTCCCTCCGTCCCAAAATTCTTGTCTTAGATTTGTCTAAATACGGATGTATCAAGTCATGTTTTAGTATTAGATACATCCGTATCTAGACAAATCTAAGACAAGAGTTTTGGGACGGGGGGGATACGATGCAATGCCTATAGTGATGATGATGGTGTTCTTAAAGTCACTATTCTACCAAAACCCTTTGTTCAGTTTTTCTCTCTTATCAGTTGGAACAACTATTCCATTGATTTGTTATGAGAATCGCTTCCATCATGTCACAACCATATTATTAAATATAGATGAAGTTTTATTATCCTTCTCCACTCTGCACACATATAGATTCATCATCACCTAGGGCGGTTGAATTTACCTCACGCTCCGGAATGTAAATAATGATTGGTTGCCGACACAGTCTAGACAAAACCTGGAAAGAGGAGATCCCAGATGAAAATCTTATGTGAATGAGCCATGTATACAGATATAACAATTTAAGCAACAAATACAATATCAATCTACTCCGAAAAGGATGGCCTACTTTAGAACATCCAGAAGTTAAACAAAAGTATATCTTTGACTTTATCACGCTAATAAAGAAGAATGATGCATGAACTGTACTACTTAAAACATAAAATGACTGGAACGTGCAAGTCGGATGTTCTCCAGATGTAATTTGTCGAATAACTGATGCCTACATCAACTATGCATGTTAACTTCTAGAACCATCAAATCCATACCAAGAGTTCTGACTCTCCACCCCAGAAATCAGGTCGCCTTATCCTTTGGCAGTAGCTACAACAGCAAGCATAGCTGTTAGCATCTCTAAGTTAATGACATCGAAGTAAATAAAAAAGCTATGGGAACCTAACCGTTTCAAAGATTCATCCACTGTAATAGCTATAATTGCCTCTTCATACTTTTGACGCTCGGTTTGGTTATCACATATAACCTCTTTCACTGCCAGCCGTAGGTCGTCTAGGAAATTGAAGGTAAATACCATATAAAAATATATTTCAAGAATAATCTGTCTTTCAATGGAGACATGGTAATAATTATACTACATGGCCAGCTCCAAGGTTGAGTGATGGATACTCTCAGGTTTATCAGGATGGGCCAGTTGTAAAGAATGTGCAATGTAAACTCAAAAGAAAGACGTACAGCTCTTCTTCACATATCCCTGGCCACAGGATAAGCTTTTGAGTGTTCCATATCTTTGTACAGGGAGCCTCTCCAAAATATTCCTATCACTATCTCTTCATGCTCCAGTGGACTCTTCATTTTTCACTCTCCATATTCCACTATTCTATATTTTATTGATATCATATAAACAACAATATACTTGTAACTGCTATGATCTCAACGGCTATGGACCTAACGACTATTTTTCTGATGGGTATATCTGTAATGGCTACGTTTTTCTGGTCTATGCATATGCAAAGTCATTCGCTCTTCCTGATTGTTACTCCTCCACAGCATAGCAATGAGTCCTTGCTAGTTACTGAAGCAAAGTCTCTTGGATTCATCGTCATCACATGACGGCAATGGACTTATTTTTACTACATACCCAGCACATAATATCTGCTTTTGAATGTTCCACGCCATGGCGGTTATGTACCTAAACTATGTAATTCGTCCTATTAGAGAAATAGAGCTTTTTAGACTATACAAAGACTACTTTCCAGATTCTCCTACCGAAACCTAACTACTCCCTCAATTCCATAATACTTGCCGTGGTTTTAGTTCAAATTTGAACAACAACCATGACAAGTATAGTACATTTCAGTGTTCATCTACTTTTCTTCTCCTTTTTTTGTTAATATCTTGGCTAGAGCCGTTACAAATATAGCCATTGAAATTACAGCGATTACACATATGGTCATTAAAAGTATATTGTTATTTACATCATATCAATAAAATGTAATTCCTTCGGTTCATGAAAAAAAGTGACATTTTGGACAGTTTTCAAAACATAATTCTGAGCACTAGTTTCTTCTGTAGCATATTATAGTACCTAGTAAAATTATACTAGTATTTTAAAATTATTTTTTGACACAAATCGGTACATTTGATTCTCAAGTTCCCAACCTAATTACTGAAACAATATAAGCAATCAAAGAGGTATCTCCAAAATATCACTTTTCTTTGAACTGGAGTGAGTGAGGAATACAAAGGGTGGAAGAGCATTTTTTGGGCGGAGAGGCTCACCATACGGACATGGCTCAACATAGCAATGAGCTGTCACTACTTACTGAAGTGATGTCTCTTGGATTCATCGTCGTCATGATGGCAAAGTACTTATTCTTACTACATATCCAGCACATAATATCAGCTTTTGAATGTTCCACGCCATGGCGGTTCTGTGCCTAAACATAGGTAATTCATCCTATTAGAGAAATAGTCTTTTAGACTATACAAAGACTACTTTCCAGATGCTCCTACCAACAAGCCAACTATATTTCAGTGCAGGTTTGTTATTGGTCCATCTATTTCTGTTCTCCTTTTTTTGTTAATACTCTTGGCTAGACCTCATTCTTATATTTCGCATAGGTTTAGAATGACTTCTCTATTTTTTTTGGCACAGTGCACATTGTATAAAATCACGACGACTATTTTGTACAGAAAAGAGATAGAGCTGGACATCTTGGGCTATATTCTATGGAGAAGATTACCATAGCATTACGGAATGCTAATGTATGACGTAGCAAAGAATGCTACAGATAGATATGTTTGGATTGAAGAAAGTGTTGCTATAAAGTCTTAAGATTTGTGAAAAACTATTGTTGAAGTCTCTAGGGATGAGTATTTGAGATCGTCAAAGGAGAATTTTACTGCTGGATGACTAGCAATAGGAGAAAAAAAGGTGTTTTCCCAGAATGCTAAGTAGCATAGATTGCATGCATTCGAAGTGGAAAGTTGTCCAGCAGCATAGCAAAATTTCTCTTTACTCTCCTGTTGCAAAACATCATTTTTCATTTCAACATCTCAAATACTCTCCTCCAGAAACTTCTGCAATAGCTTTCTCAAACATTTTAAGGCACTCTATAACAGTACTTACTCCAATCCGAAATCATCCGCAGCATCGGGTGCTACTCCATTAGTTAGTATTTTAAATGTTGGGGTAATCTTCTGTAAAAAAAAGATAGCCCAAGATGTCCAAAGCCATCAGTTCTCTACACGAAGGTGTCATGATTGCCTTCTACAGCATACACTGTGTCGAAAGTTAGAGAACAAGTCATTCTAAACCTGGACGTAAAATAAACATGATCCATAGACAAGAAATTAAACAAAAAAAGCAAACACAAACATATCGACTAAACAACAAACCTGTTGCGATGAATCACTTAGCGTATACTAATGGATCTTGGCATAGTGTGTATTCAAACGATAATATTCGTTGTGTGCTTGGGTTGATGTAAGAATAAGTTCCTTGCCATCATCAGACAACGAAGGATCCAAGAGACATTGCATGAGTAACCTGCGACCACTAATTGTGATGTGGTAGAGGAACAACCATAAAAAGGCAAATAGATTTGCATGTATAGCCTAATATAACCATCATCAGACAACGAAGAATCCAAGAGACATTGCATGAGTAACCTGCGACCACTAATTGTGATGTGGTAGAGGAACAACCATAAAAAGGCAAATAGCTTTGCATGTATAGCCTAATATAACCATTACAAATGCATCCGTCCAAAAATAGCCGTTACAAATATAGTCATTGAAATTACAGCGGTTACACATATGGCCATTAAAAGAATATTGCTATTTATATCATATCGATAAAATATAATTCCTCCGGCAGAGGCGGAGCCAGCATGTAGGTGTTGGGTTCAACTGAACCCAATGATTTTCTCACGCACCTATATGTAGACACGTAGTCACTTTGATGAACCCAGTATGAATGCACGGTTGAAACCCAGCGAAGCTAGAACGCACGAGCGAGAAGCCTCTTGGCCCATTAATGTTTCATAACTTGAATAGCCCAACCAAAAGTCAATATTTCTCAAAAACAAAAGAAGCCCGTGAGTAAATGTGATCCATCAGTGCCATCCATGAAGCAGGCTGGACCGCCGATCGATCGATTCCATGTCATGTACGCAACATAATTATCTAAAAAAGATTACACAACACACCGCACGCAGCCCGACTCGACAACTTCCTAGGTTTCTCTTGTTAGCCCATGGCGACCCCGATCGCCAACGCCCAGCGGCAAGCCAAGAAGCCGTCGACAGCGGCCGGCAATTGAAGTACACCAGATTGAAGGTAATGAGATCTATCACATCGTTCCGCTTGTGCATGCCTTGTAACCTATTAAGTACGAAATTAATCTTTGCCCTAATTTTCTAACTGCTTTTCATTTAAACTTTGATTGATCTAGGACTCCAGGCTATGGAATGATATTTGTCAAATAGAAATTGATCATCGGATTCATACAACGATGTAGGCACTTTAAGCCCACACACCAGATGTAGATGCGATATTGTTCACGACGCAACGAGTGTGAAAAAGAGTGACCTCGCCAATGCCTTCCTCCTCCATCAATATTTTCCTGCTCAACATGTTGATGCTCGCCTCCGCAAACGATATTGCAAATTGAATCGCCGTGACTAACCTTAGCTCTGATAGCACTTGATAAGGCAAGGACTAACCAGACGTTATTTCGTGCTTTTAGATGGCCCGACCTTTTACGGCGATGCAAGATCAGCAGTTCTTTTCCCGTGTTCGCAACCTCCAAAAGCAATCTCTACCGCGCAAGATCAGTATGCGAACAAAGATAATGACCCCCTCGGATCAGCACATAGGTGTCGATGTGATGATCAACCCTTCGTCGCTAATAGATTCCCTCGAAGGAAAATCATAGAAAATACTCAAGATTGGATCGCCCAAAAACTGGACGTTTTCTGAACCTTGTTCATAACTCACGAATAAAACTCAAAACTGCCCCCTTTACATTGGCCGAAGCCAGCCTTTTATATGGCTTGACTCTCGTACACTTGAAGGTAAGAAGATCTGGACTCTAAACAGAATAATCTAATTAACAACTAAATCCTAACAGAAGACCACCTCACGTACGTACCAACTAGTGGACGCAACAACTCCAAAAGATAATATATCTTCTTTTTGTATGTGGACTACAAGAGATACCTAATTAAATTACATCCAGCATTCTACCATGCAAACAAATATCGATCGAGCCGATTCGTATCCAATCAGGAGGCGTACGGAACGTTGGTTTTACCTCTTCTTGTTCTCGTATAACTCTACGGTCACACAATTTATGTTCACGTATTGCACTCAGGTCCATGTGATTAGGTTCCAAATTGCATGCTCGATCAGCCACGGCCGCAAACTCAGGTCCGCATACCATCCGCATCTTTCCATCACTGCCTCGCCGTAGTTTCAGCTGATGAACTCCTCTAGCTTTCTCGTCAACAATGTCGTGGATGCATGTTTTCTTTAATACGCTGGATGTTACCATGGTCGTACCAATGGCTTGCTGCAAATAATCTTCCAAAGCCTTCTATTCAGAGAAATTAATTTATATGATCTCCCAGAGCCTTTTATGCAGAGAGTAATTAAATTTTAGGATGATGAAATATCGAAAGGGGCCACCATGAAATGTGAGTGAATTTACATATTTCTTTCGCTAGATGGCAGTTTACTTTAAACTTGTCAAACTAATGTGTTTTTTTAATCTTTTCCGGAGGATGAAAAGTTGACCCTGAAGCTATGAGGTTATTTTGGTTAGACAAGCGGTCTTATACAACTGGTATATCTTGCACTTTTAAGCTTTTTAATGTAATTACCATATGTGATAATTGGTGTCATATTTCTATTTGTTAGGATATCTTAAGTATTGTATTCTTGTTGTTCGATGGTGTGGAAATGTACTTTACACTTAATTAACTCGTACCAAACCGCACAATGAACTAACGAGTGAACCCATTGGCCAAATTTTCTGGCTCCGCCCCTGTCCTCCCGTTCAAGGGAAGGTGACATTTTGGACAGTGACATGACCATCAAAATATAATTCTGAGCACTATTTTCTACTTCAGCATATGTATAACACCCAATAAAATTATAGTATATTAAAAATAGTTTCCAACACAAATCTGTACATCTGATTCTCAAGTTTCCAACCTAAATACTGAAACAACATCAGTGGTCAAATAGGTATGTCCAAAATATCACTTTTTTGTAAACTGGAGTGAGAAAAAGTGTGGAATACAAAGGACAGAAAATGGCGGGTATGTTAGAGCGTGAAGAAATATGAAGAGGATTTTTTTTTTCCAGAGAGGCTCGCCATACGGAGATATGGAGATTGGTATATAGACGTTCGGTTGGAGATGCTCTGAGGAGTAGGTGTAGGGAACATGCGATGCATTTTTTTTCATGTTCAATGACTGAAAAATGTTTGACTCTTTTTCATGCATACCTGGCCATAATCGTCTGGAGTCTAGAGTGGTGGGGTCTATCTTTGAGTGTAACAATTACACCCGAATTGACTTCCAGGTCTATGACCTAGCAACACATTTGAATCTATCTACCGTGTACCGCAACTCCTCTTACATGTTTTTGTTGACAATTATACCACTATTTAGTGGATGTTCTATTTTGTGAATACAGCTGTAGTTGTTAAAGTGGGAGTGCCTTCTCATAATATGACTGTAATCATATTTATTTGGTGGAAAGAAACAGGGATTTGGTTTGTACATTCACATCTAAAGACAAATTCTCCCCAGGGTAAAAGATGTTATTGATATGTACCGAAACCTAGACTAAAGCCCTACAAGACCTACACATAGGGAAAACTACCTCCATACTGACCCCAAAAAGTTTGACTACTTAAGGCTACACAAAGCGAAAGTAAAGTAATTCTCACACACAAAAAAGAGAGTAAAGTATATTGCAAAGATATATCCATGGGCTAGGCATAATATCGGACTACCTGCATCTTGTACCTCCTCCCTTGGGGTCAATGGAATTCCCCTGGTCTTTGCCATTCCCTTAGCCTACAAAGAAACACACCAGGACTGAAGAAGAGGAACAGAAAATCATATTCTAAAGCATACGCACAATCCATCCGATTCCGACATGTGAAGTGCGTACCAACGCCCGAAACATGCACCGGCCATCGCCGGTGACTCTCTGGACCCCGTAATGTTCCACCTTGTTCAACGCCGCCGACCACCCGCCCCTCCTGGACCAGGAACCATTTGTTGTAACTTGTAACTAAACTCCGCTGGCACTTCAATCGAGTCGGGTAAAAATGGAGACGGAGAAGGAGCGCACGTACAGCGAGGAGCCAATCCTGGCGAAGCAGTGGAGGCGGGGCCAAACCAGCGGCGCGGGAGCAGGCGCGGAGTCCTCGAGTAGCTCGAACCTGGCCGTGCCCTCCCCGAGCCGCGCAAGAAGCGTGGCTGCGATAACAAGAGCCATCGAATCAAAGATGCGCGTGGGGACCGGGTACTGGGGAGTAGAGTGTGCATCACCTACCATTGGACGGCCGCGCCGGTGGCGCCATTGGCTGCAATCTGGAAGACCGGAAGCGGCACCGGAGGAGAGGAGGAGAGCCGAATGTAGGAGAAAGGGATAAGGAAGCCAGCCCAGCCTCCAACAGGATGTGGCCGGCCGGGGTAAGAAGCCAGCTGACGGCCCAGCCCAGCCTCCAACATGGGCTTTGGGCTTTTAGCTTGGACAGACTGACAGAGAAGGAATCGGTAACCATTGGATTTCTCAAGATTTTCCCCACGCATTTTAGCAGAACGCCGTGTCTGGGCGCCTGCGGATAAACCACGGCCAGGGCCCCGGTCTCGCCGTCTCCGACGTGACGGCCGACCGGCCGCGCATTCCTGGCCTCTCCTCCGTCCATCTTCTCGCTAACCCCGCGACGTACCTCTCTATCCACCCAGCTCCCCGCGGATATTTTCTCCTCACAAGCATCTCGCTGCCGGGGCAGGCCACCGTCGCGCGCGGCATAATAGCACGGCGCTTTCAGCCTCCTCCACCACCACCGGCACCGCCCGCGCAATTAACACCACCGCTAACGAGCGCGGCCGCCGCATAACAATACACAACACCGAGGTACGCTCCGGCAGCAGTAGCATCGGCCGGCGAGCTTGTGCGGAGCGGTCGACCGACCGACATGTCGAGGCCGAGCAGGAGCGACGCGCACCTGTCCCCCGTGGACGAGGCGGTGAGGGTGGACGAGGTGCGGGGGTACTACGACGGCGCGGCGCCCAAGCGCCACTCCAAGCCCTCCCGCAGCGACCACTCCGCCGTGTACACCGACGCGCTCGCCGGCCCCGGCGCCGACGGCTCCCACCCCGAGCTCGACAAGTTCCAGGACCTCGAAGCCCACTCCGAGGTGCGGTCGCACCATCTCCTCCTGTTGATCAAAACCTCTCGTAGATATATAGAATCTACAAGCCGGAGCGGAGCCGCTGATGCCGCGGTGCGTGTGGTTTCTTGTCGCAGAAACTGGTGTGCGAGGGCGGGAAGGCGGGCGAGGAGTTCGTGGAGACGGAGTACTACAAGGACCTCGGCTGCGTCGGCAAGCAGCATCACACGGTCACTTCCTTCTTCCCCTGCATTGTACTGGATTTTTCTCTGAATTATATGAGCCGCTGAACTGAATCGTGGTCGATGGACGTGGTGCAGACTGGGACGGGCTTCATCAAGGTGGACAGGCCCGCCGGCGCCTCGTTCGAGCTCTCCGAAGACCCGGATGCGACGGAGCGCCATGCTTCCTCCAAGGGAAACCCCGCCACAAACGAGTGGATCCCGTCAGCTGACACGGTAGGAGGACAGATACTGCCCCTCTCCCCCTCTTCTATTTCTGCAGTTCTCATCGACGATTGACACGCTTTGTGCTTGTTTCAGGTGTATCAGGAGGAGTCAGACAAGCCCAACAGAAGCGACAGCTGAGCCGGGCAATGGTCTACGGCCAACATCATACATCAGATGCGTGTGACTTCCGGTTTAATCGGCTATTAAAAAATTAAGTGCGCGTATTCGTGTACTATTTGTTATTGGGTTTCTTGTGAGGTTCTATCTACTTGTCAAACTCGTGGGTCGTTTTGGGAGCCTGTGTTGTGGAACTCGAATGAGGTACAGGAAATAAATCAGAAGTATGTTCAGTTTGTGTTAGAACTGCCCCCATACCAAGCAGAAGAGAAACCATAGGATAGGATTAGCCTTAGAGCAATCACAATTCACGAGAGGCGAAGACACATGGTATTATTTTTCTGTGCGTAGAGAGATATGCAGCAAGTACACATACACCAGGAAGCTCAGTAGTAGGTAAATACTCCTGCAAGTGTTTTTTCCCCGAGGAATCCACACCTGCGGAATTTTTATTGATTGATTGATGTTGGCACGGAACGGACGGCGAAGAGACGGTCGGATCGGTCAGTCGGAGGCGAGGCGTGGGTGGATGCGGAGGCGGGCGAGCTCGGCGTCGATGCGGCCGGTGAGGATGAGGGCGAACATGCGGTAGTCGCAGAGCAAGGACCAGACGGGGTGGCCGAACGTGGCCGGCCGGTTGCCCTCCACGAAGAAGTGGCTGTACCAGGCCATGCCGTAGCCGAGCACGGGGCAGGCCACCAGGAGCGCGGCGCGGCCGGTGGCGGCCGCCAGCAGCGCGCACACCAGCGAGGCCAGCGTGCCGGCGAAGTGCCAGCGCCGCGTCGCCGGCTTCGAGTGCTGGCCCAGGTAGAACCCCCAGAACTCCTCCATGCTCCCGAACTCCTTCCCCCTCGCCCCTCCTCCTCCCATCGCCTCTACTATTTGCTTGGGCTGCTGTTGCTGCTTGCTTGCGTATTGCGATGTGTTGTGTTGTTGGCTAGACGTGTCCGTGTACCTACTGCTTTCTCTGCGGGGTTAAAGATGATATAAGGAGGCTGGCTGGCTGGCGACCAACTGACGGTCCGGTGAATCTGATGCATTTGCAGGTCTGACGCACAACACAGTTTAGACGGCGTGAACGCGACGGGGCGATACGCTCCAAGAGGGATATGGATGAGTGGATTGATCAAACATGGCGATCTCCTGCGCGCTGGTACCTCAGCATTGCTGCAGACGTGAGCACTCACGTATGAGCCAAACTATTGCCAACAAATAACTTAGCAGAACACATGGAATGCGTGTTCAGAAAAAAATGCAAAGAACAGGTGCCTGTTGTTTCACTATGGTATATTTTCATGTATCCTAGATACACCGGAAAACAAAAATTTACACAAACCATAAAAAAAAATACAGCACTACTACTTGCTACTGAATCACACAGTTCAAACCATACCATACACAATACCAAAAGAATCGTGTGGTAAAAAAAATTGAGCCTACAGTTTACAACAGCCTCTTCACAGCTAAAAAGTTATACAATTACAATGGGATGTATTGCACAGCCGATGGAAGAACTGGACACGGGGAGTAACGGAAACCTTCCAAGCATAATCGGTGGAGCAGAACGGCGCAGGCAAGATGGAATGGAGTGTCCCAAATTCCTATCCACCCATGTAAACAATGAATTGAATGGCCTAGCCGTATGTATAGCAAACAAAATCAGCACACAGAGACCAGCAACAATACCGCCGCACCGTACAAACACACACACGGAGAGGGTTGGATATGCCCTTCCACAAGACAGCATCAAAACTTCCCCGCCTTTCATTCTCCCGCCCATTTGCTCCACCCAGCTCTTCAGAGTAGTATGTCACAAGGTTCATTGCTATCACGAGCTCACATACAAAACAGGGACCAGACCTGCCATCTTCCCATCCCTTCCTGGTCTCTTTTTCTTCACCTGAGCAAATAGCAACGGTTGCACATTTGAAATTGTTATCATCCCAGTCAGGGAACAAGTTAAATAAATGGTGAGGTCATAATAACTTACGTAGTACCAACCATCAACCTCATATTCAATGTCCACATCTTCTCCAGAGTTTAAACTCAGCTGAAAACAGTTAAATAAATTAGTACGTGTTTTCACCCCAAGACAAGAAGAGACAGCTTCATTATTTTGACATTTGCATCCATACAGTTTTGGTGCATAAATTATTTTTAAAAAAAATAACCGGCATGCTAAAGAATATGCGGACAATACTTTCAACCAGTTAAAAAAGCACAATAACAGCGTCAGATGAACACACCAACTAAATTTAATTTAGGAAACTAATAATTATCTCTCTGGAAAAGAAAACGTGTTTTCCAATAAGCAATACCCCATCAAACTCAGGAGAAAGAAAAGCATTGGACTTCAGAAAGTTATAAGACGTAGCCATGAATTACAGCCTCCATACCTCATCATCACCGCCTGCTGTGAAGTCATACAATGCTTTCCCAGATTGAGGATTCCCGGAACTCTTCTCAACATCCTCGTGGGATCCAGATCCAGAACTTCGACCCCCACGCCCCGCGAGGGGGTTGTCAAACGACTCACGCTTCTGTAGGACAGATGTTGAATATGATGGTGGTTCTTCACGTATCTGACACAAAATGCAAATGGATATAAGGAATAGTCTTCTTTAAACAAATGGCATCCGAAATCACAGGGTAGAAGCAGCAAACAAAAGATAGTACACCAATACACTACTTGAGGACATGCTTGCAGAAACTGGAAAAATATAGCTTTTAATATACAAATACTGAAAGTTCGATTATAATTAAATATGAAGTGATTTTACTGTAACTCGTCTGCTCCAGTATTAGTTGAAGCTGGCCAAAAATTATATGATGTTCCAAGGATGAACACAGGAACCACCCAACCAGTGGTGAGACCCCAGTATCCTAACAGTGAAGGGAACACAGGTAATATGAGGGAGGCACAAACTGGGTGACTTCTTGTATTCCTCTGGCGCCTGTGTTTTCTGCAAAGTGTTTCAAACTGAGAGTGTATCTGGTGCACCAGGTCTTCTGGTGCACCCAGGTGCATCCAACCACCTCTAAAAAAATCAAGTTACAAAATTTTAAGTCTAAATTCAAAACACAGCTCAAGAAACAAAAAGACAAATTGAGTGTTGATATAATTTACAGCCCAATTTGGATTAGCTACTATTTGCGGTGCAAATTCTCTCTTTTGTTTCTCAAGGAGTATTTTGGATTCAGATTAACAGCTTATGTCACAGAACATAGATGTTGTGCCTATGTCCTTGATTCAAAAAGATAAATTAAAGAGGCCACCAGGGTAGGAAAAACCACAAGCCCTGGTGAACCACATTTTTAGTCTCCAGCTAGCTGGTGCAGCACATATAGTATGCAACGTCCATATCAGCATACACATTTGAGCCATAGGATTTAAGAAATGATTTTCATAGTTAAGTGCATAGTGCTCTTCCCTAAGACAAACATTTGAACATTACAAATATGATATCTGCATTGTAAGATGCAGTAACAGAAACAATATAGATTACAATAATATAATGGATGAAGCAAAATACCGTTTGTTGTGAAGCCCCATAACTTGGTGGTTTTGAACTAAACAAAGACGGGTAGTTCATGCCACCGAAATGGGACGATATGGACGTCTCCACAGAACCAGTCGAGTCAGGAGAGGACCCACCAGAAGACCTCCCATCATCTTCCTGCAGCATATAAAACAAAACGAATCATTTATCTTTAATTTTTAAATAAGTATATGGAGTAGAGTGGTTTAAGAAAATGTCATAAAACTTGCATCCACCTCTTCAAGAATTGTCTTGGCCCACATATCATCATAACCGACTGATGGCCTAGAATTCATGTATTCCTCGTCATCCACATCAGGAGCATCAGTTCCAGCACCAGAAAGGAAATCCTTGACCTATTATATGATCAAAGAAGAAGGAAGCAAGTGTATCAAAAGCAACATTCTCTAACTGAGCACAAGCAATGAGGAAAAGGGGAGCTGGTACGGAAATGATTAAGCAACCAGGCTATCTGCCACAGTTAACAACAAGCCTTCTTAGCTGAACTTGTAGGTATCAGGAACCTTTATGAATCAACACAAAAGATGCTTACCTTGTCCACACCTGGGGCATCGTTTGCCCAGGCATCATCTTCCAAACCTGCTGCCCAGGCCATAGCTAGATCAGGGTCAATTCCAGATTGCATAGTACTGGTCTCTTTATGTACTTCTTTCGACTCATACATGAGGTCAGATATTCCGGTAGCAACAGCAGGGTCACTTAGACCGACAGATGCACTAATGTTGTGTCGATTGCGGTAGATCTCAATTAGCTTGGCACTGTACATAAGATTCAACATCATACATGCATCCCAGCCAAAAAACAAGAGGAAAAAGGCAGGCCATTTACACTCAACTTTCTCTTATGGAATGCTACAACATTTCTCTTCCTTATGATACAAATACAATAGTCAAGCAGATTTCATGAACTGCACAAGCCAGCAATAAATAGCACTTAACCTACACCCTAAGCAATCACAAATGAAAAACTACAGCTTATTCAACAGACAATTCAGAACTTAATTCTAAATATTGTGTTTTCCAGGGTGAAAGACATTTGAGAATATAGGCCTTCGCATACAGAGTTTAAATTGCAAACTAGCAGTAGGTAAAGAAAATTATGTGGATCAGAAAGCTTTAAATTAAAGCTGATGGATAACTAACATAAACATTTTGGACCGCGATAAATTCCGAACGTTCGGATTTTAAGCATTTCACCCCAAACGTTTTTCACGGCAATTTTAGTTGACGCGAGGTGGCAACTTTAGTTGTCAAGACATGGCAACTTTGTCCCAGTTCGTTTTTTTGTCAGAAAAGTGCCATGTTTGCCAACCTCGCGTGAACAAAAGTTGCCATGAAAAACGTTCGGGTTGACATGCTTAAATCCGAACGTTCGGGATTTATCATTTCCGAACATTTTTGTTGTAGGGCTGTGATCACTACAAAAACATCATAACATGTGAGACCTCGCACTGTCTCCCCCCTGACATAAATGCTTGAAAAAAGAAGTTACAAATAAAGGAGGATTGCTAAGACTGTCACTTAGGGTTAAGAAAAAGAAAACCCTATGGTACAGCAGTGAGGCCCATATAAAGTATGGACCATAACCAGCACGTATGGAGCAAATGATCCTGCTTGTCCAAGATACCACCCCCCAAAAAATCTATTGTATGGCTCCAAACAACACTAAAGATGTAGCAAACGGTAAACTTTACAATCCTTAGTGGTGAATTGTACAGCTCTAACTTGATGACTTCCACAATGAAGTAACACTTCAAATCAGGAGCAAGAGCAACTTGACTGCACTAAGAAATTAAAACCCCAAATATTACAAATGCATACCTGGTAGGGCCTAAAGGCAAGTATTTAATCCTTGGAACGAAACAGAATAAACAAACGAAATCAAGAAGCCTCTCATGGGTTTCGTAAAGTTTCTTGAGTTCATCATCACTCCATTCTTGTTTGCTATTATCATGCTGACGGATGTCCCTGCAAAAATCCATAGAGCAGCCATTTCAAGGACAATTCCAGAGCAGGCAAGGGGAATTTTATGGACAACATACCTAGCAAGGTCGTCTTGAGCTTTATACATCTCATCCAAGACCTTGAGCATTGGGCTAATCAAAGACCCAAGACCAGTACCACTAGCACCTTGGTTTTCCCCATTACTTAGCTGCAATTCCGAAAAGTTTGACTGCACACCCCCCAGACTCAAAGCATGAAGAAACTCGTATATCTGTAGTCTATAAGGTTCACCAGACCTTATTGCAATGGTCGTTAGGGCCTGGACAGCAGCGATACGGATCTACAAAATGTAAACCATAAGATAAGGAAAACGGGAACGCGTGTATAAGGAGATGCCGTACCATCTCAGTCTCACTCGATCAAATTGTCAAGTTAAAGGGAAGGAAACTTTTTTTTTTCAGGCACATACCTCCCAGCTGCCACTAAATGCACACCTTTGGAGCCGCGTCAGAGCACTAGCAAGTGTAGGGTTACGGGAGCTAGCTGCAGCAACCATTTTATCAGCATCAAGCATCATTAGAGCAGTACCAGGCGGCGTCGCAGATTCCCATGCATACTCAGATGCAGCATAGTTTGCATTTTCTCCCAGAAACCAAACCTGTTGATCATTTGAAGGGCCAAAACATAAACATATTTTGATTCCATGCTCAATGAATAAACTAACCAAGTCAAAGTTTTGCTCTTACAGCAGCTTGGACTAATCTTTGCAGTGCCATTGCAGATTTTGGATCAGAGGCGGATATCATATCAACAGACGTGAGTACAGACATTGAACCAGGCTGAGGTGGTGGCAGATCAAGGACAATTGTCACAGCTTCCAATGCTGTATGTTTCCCATCTGGTCCTGCTCCTACAAGGCATGTCTGGGAAGACAAGAATTGTTATTTTGTACTCAAGTTATTAGCCCATTATACAAAAACTGTCATGAAAACTATTGCATAACAACATAGCACCAAAATGCTGTAGAAACCAGGGATTATATGATACAATACGTTGCAGCTTTGCAAATGACTTCAGATGGTTGGGGCCCCTTTCATCAAGTAAACCTTGGGGTTCAGAAAAACATTCGTAAATATTTTATGAAAAAATGCCTACCTTCCATAACAGTTGTAGAACGTCAGCATCAATCTTTCCAGGAACCTTAGTAGCAAAAATTCTAGCAATCTCAAGCAGAGTCACAGCCATATCAGGGGTTGCCTATCATGTAAGAACAAACCAGAATAATAGATCACTACAAAAATCCACAAAAATGAGAACATATTACAACTAATTAAAATAATAGCTGCAAAATGCATATACTCTTAACTACAACCATAAAATACATAAAACAAGGGGGCAAAACAAAAAATAAAAATAGTTCAGACCATATTTAACTGCAACAATAATCCTGTATAAAAGAAGGCAGAGAAAATACCAAGATAAAAAAGGTGTCATAATATATTATTTTCTAAACAGTGTTATTCTAAAATAATTGAAACGTCAGAAACTCGAAGTGACTACAGAAAGTTTCAAAATGATTTCAGGCACATGGCTGATAAAAAGCCATCAAATGTGGACAAAAGAGCACCTTCATAAAAAGAAAAACAAGGCAACCTGCATAATATTTAATAGCGAAAGGGATACAATACCTTGAACCTAGCATGTAGGGTTAGCAGGACATCATTCAGTAGAGAAGAAGGCCAGGCTGGGTCAGACAGCTCACATGCAATTATAGATTTTAGTTCATCGAGGGACTCGTGTGGATTTTGCATCCATATCAAAGCTTTGATGACCATTGCTCGAACATATACGCACTCGCATGCTACAGTTGTCCGCACTACTTCCATTAGTGATGCCAATAACCCTGCTACAGTGTCCATTCCACCATGTCCATTCGACAGTGGCTTAGCTTTCCGGGTGGCTACAACATGCACCAGAACAGTTACATGATTTATTGCAAAATGAAATAACATAAAACATAAGACACATAATTTTATGCCAAACAAAACAAGGGAGGGGCCTAAGGTAACTCACTAGTGAACCTCTGTAAGCATGCCCGAATACATTCGGAATCATGCTTATGTAAGAATTATTGCCAGGTTTGATTTTAAAAGAGATGCTTAGACATGATATTTACCAATCCTATATACCAAAAAAGTTGATCCCCAGTTCCCCACTAACTCCAATTCTCTCAAAACATGCAACTCTGCCACCTCAACATGTGTCCATGCATGGGAGAACACCTATATTAACATGCACGATGCATGCTACTCATATTCAATACCCAGTAACTTCAATTCTCTCAATATGCACCTATGCCACTTCATCATGCCACCATGCAAGAGAAAATACTCATATGACGACCAAGCACTATGCATGCTACTCATATCAAGAAATATTCTACACCTATAAAATAATCAAATACAATAAGGTATATGTATTTTAGTTTCAATTCACATATTTTTAGTCTAATACTAATGTTTCATACACCCAATTTCACCGAAATAATTGCAACCAATTCCCGCAGCAACGCGCGGGGTATCATCTCTAGTTTCCTAGTTGTCCAGTAAACTTGGCCCGGAACGAATTGACAGAACCAACATGCATGACTCCGACTCAACATTACTTCTAACCAACGTAAAGTGCATGTGGTTTTCCATGTGTTAATATGTAATTGAATGACTCGACTCTATGATAGAATCATAGTACCTTCAGGTTGTGAGTTCTCATCAGAATCAAGAGATTCGACATTATCTGAATAAGCTTGAAGATTGGCTCCCTCATCATAAGCACCCAAAGAGTAAGCAGCTGCTCTGCTTTTACCCATTTCCTGGACTACTCTTGCAGCGGCATGAAGAACAGGGCGAGAAAAGCTACGGAAAGAGCTCTCCAGCCTGATAGAATAAGAACCAAACGGTGAGCATAGAGGAAAACAGAGAGACCAACCAACCACTTGAACATCCATAAAAGGATACGACAAACCTTCTCATTACAAGTTTGATGAGGGGTTGAGGACGCCTTGCTTTAGAAGATTTTTCACTAGCTTTTGACAGAAGACCCTTTGATGCTACAGATGGGGCCTCAGGCAATTTGAGAATTTCTCTAGTTAACCGGATCCATCCGCCAGCTCTGTCCTCAGTGCTGCAACACATGATAATTGATTTAAGAACACAACATGCAACTCCCAACTTTGGTACAGAAGCACATCACATCAAAGAATAACTTGATGAAACATCATTGCCACCTTTCTGTGTTGTCAACTTTTCCCAGAACACAGAGTATTGCCTCAAAACAGACCCTGTCACTTGGATCCAAAAGGAGTTGATAAAGGAGAGAACTGTACTGTGATTTTATGTCAGGCCTCTCTGTGTAAATCATATTATGTCAGGGGCACAGATCAATACATGCACTCTGGAATTGCAAAGTGGACTCGGTAAAAAAAAAAAGCAAACTGCACTTACCATCCAATACACGTGCCCTAGATATTGAATGGCACAACTTTGCAAGGTAAACTCTTGCGAGAACATCATGCAGATGAAGGATGTCCTGAAGAGCACCTGTTCCAATTTGACAGGTCACGCAATCAAACGAGTGACATCATTGAAGATGACAAAACAGGAAACGATCATTTATAGACAAAGGCAGGTAAGAGCAACTCTAGAAGATTCGGCGAAGGGACCCAAACTCCATAATAACTGCCAATATGGAGGATAGGAGTGGGAAAACCCACTCTAGCAGATTCCCAATACGCGCCTCGGCCTCCAAAAATTATGGAGTGCAATCCAAAAACTGGGTCCTAGCATCCATATTTGGCTGTGGCGGGAGGGAAGTTTCATGGCAGCCGTCGCGTCTCCACCTGCCTGCACCCGCTGCCACCATGATTTCCCGCCACGATCTCCTGCCCGCAGCTATAAAAGCCGCCCGCTGACGCATCTGTCGCCACTCCTCCACTCTCGCCCACTCATCTCTCAGCCTCTCCCCATCCCCTCCACAGATCCGCCCACACCATTTCCTCCGCCGATGCCATCCGCCTCGCCACCCCCTCAGGAGCATGGCCGCCACATGGCTCCGCCGGCCTCCAACAGAGGAGGAGCTGCGATGGGAGTAGGAGACGGCCGCCATTGAAGCCATGGCCGCCACTGTCAAGGAGGAGGAGCAAGGCGCCGCTAAAGAGGAACACGGCACCACTGTTGAGATTGTCGGCATAGAGATCTTAGAGTTGGACAAGGATCCCGTCATCCAGCGCGTGCTTGCGGAGTCTCGCGAGACAGACGCCGCGGGTGCCACCAGCGTCGTGCCCTCACCTGTAGGGAGTAGGGAGGCTTGAGACGCCCCCCACACCGCCTATCTCGCCCCACCCGCCCCAGTCTTCGACAAGAACGCGGGCTGGGCAGGGTTCAACAAAGCCTTGGCGGCATTGGTTGCGGTGGATGCCAAAAGGGAGCGCGCCATCTAGGAAGGCACCACCCCGACGCTGAAGAGGGTGCCTGACCGGCATGGGAGGCTGAGGCCCCTGCCCATTTCCGCGCTGGCAAGGCCGCCGCACGCAACTTCAAAGCCGCATCCAGCATCGGCAAGTCCGGCGGCATCTATTTTAGTTATCTATAGTTGTGTATGAAGATTTCCCCTTCTCTAAAACGTTGCTAAGCAACTAATTTTGCCCCCTGGATATGTACAATGTCGCTAAAGCGCCTAATCCCCCCCCCCCCGGCACACACACACATAAATGAACTATTAGTTTGCAATGTTATTCAAATGTTTGAGGTTGATCTGACCGAAGTTCAGTTAAAAATCTATGCCAAATATTAGTGCAAATTTTGAGTTGATGCAACGAAATGAGTGGGAAAATTATGGAGGCTGCATTTTTGAGAATCTGAGTTTGCATGTAGGCTCATCAGCCTCCAAAAAATCATGGAGTGCACTCCAAAACGGTTTTGGAGGCTGCCAATATAGCGTTCTGTTAAGAGTTGCTCTAATGCCCTTCGGTCTCTGGGTGGAATGGAAACAATCAAAGCTATTCGTACACAATTATACTGTTGGTGAATTAAAAACCTCCCCAAAAAATGGTTATCATAGTCCAAAACTCAAAACAGACAATTTATTGCACTTAAGGCAACCTAGATCCTCAAGTATCACTGAATTGCCATTTTAAACCTATAACAAGTAATATTATTGCAACTGCCAAGAAGGAAACGTTTTTCCCCAGGTAACTAATGTGGATATGTATCAAGTAAATGTAAATTATGGATATACGAACTGAAAATAAAAGTCCTAGCGCTACCTGTACTTTGAATACAGAAGGAGTATCAAGAAATATTCCCTAAAAAGGAAAAAATATCAAAAAGTATTTACGGAAACTTAATTCTTCAAACTAAGATAAATTCAACTATAACTGCAATTCTTGAATCGTACAGGCACACAATAAAGTTATCAATTACTCCCTCCGTGCTTGAAAAGAAGGCGTATAAGTTAGTCAAACGGTGCAAAGTTTGACCAAGTTTGTAGAAAAAACTATCAAGAACTACAATACTAATTTGTTATTGCAGTTGTCGATAGTTTTTTTTGTGTGTGCGTATAAACTCAGTCACTTTTGCACTGTTTGACTTTAGACAAACTGTATGTGTTCTTTTCAAGCACGAAGGGAGCTTTGCATAAGCTGAAAGACCAAACGTATTTATGTTCAAATCAAAAATCAAAACTGGACTAAAAAACAAGGATAATGAAGCATACCACCAGGTTGTGCGTTTTTGCCTGCAAAACATCAAGTCATACATGAGAGTGAGAAACTACAGAACTACTATCGAACCAGATGAGTTAGAAATTAACTAAATGCACAAATATTAACTGGAATTTCTATGTTGACATCTCTATTATTGCCCACTTTTTAGAGCATAAATCATTCTAAATTATAACGATGTATGGCTTTTATATTAACAAATAAAAATAGAAATTTCAAAAACTTAACAGCAGCGAAAACTAACCAAGCGCCATTGCAACAGAGTATGGATCTCTAACAGCAATTTCTGAGATTATTGACAAGGCATGCCTCACTGCAACTGGGTCAGAAAATTCAATCCTGCAGTTGTATCATGCCGATGAGAACAAAATGACAGTTATGCAGCAGCATGTTCCTATTAACTACTATTGGCAGATGACGATATGCGACAGTACTATCATGTCTGTAAATTAATTGCAGAAGCAGACAGTTTTCTGTACAGATAGACAGCAAATTAACTCTTAATTTTGGCAAATATGTTAAAAGATAATAAATTTATTAATTTAATAAAGAAATAGAACAGAACATAATAAATCAATAAAAACAATTAACTACATGAGTCATGCATCATTCTTCGTTTCTCACAAAGAGATACTATTGCAACCAAAGAAAAGAATCATGAAACAATGCTAGAAATCATCAAATTTATTTGTGTCCATGTGAAGCACCAACCTCTTGGGAATTCATGGAATAAAAACAGGTGCAGAAATGAATACAAGATGGAAAATAAGACTAATTTATCTTCCCAGAGACAATAAGGTTGTACTCACCCTTGGACAGCTCGGTGCAGAAATGCTGGATTACCAGGATCAAGTGGAAGTCTTCTGAGGGCACTTAGAGAAGCATATTGCAAGTTACTTCGTAAAATAGACTGCCAAATTGATACAAGAAAAACATAAGGATAGCTCGCATTCATAATAAGGAATCTCAAAATATTTTAAGTCCTGCCATCATGTTCGTTGTTATTTAGCTATATAAGGTAGAAAAAGTGTCAGATGAGGTCTAATGAATAAATGTCATTTCTAAGTTTTAATGCCCGTCATTAGGTTAGGAAGGTACATTACGGGAATACCCATGCGCCTCTTTGAGAAGGGTTGGGTGTATATACCCACACAAAAAGTACTTAGCGGTGTATAAATTAAATGCACACTCTTGGATCCAACTAGTACCTCCTTATCGCCACCTTGCTTGGTAAATATCCCTTTCTTTCGTTTCTGTTTAGTATCTGCGACCTGAAAGCATCCAAAATATATCATAAAGAGAACACTTGTGAGCTTTCTAGCCAGAGTCCAGGGACACTGAAAAGGAGCTCAAAGAAGTACAATGTTGGCGGTTGGGGGACTTGTATAACGAACCTTTTCCAAAATGCCAAACACAATCTCACTAAGCTTCTCCAACATCTCGGAACTGCTTGTGGAAGAGGAGGTTAGGGCCTTCAGAGCCGCAAGTCTCCGCGCATGAACTTCAAATAACAGAATCCTTAAATTAATAATTAAGAACAATAAAAAATCATTTTCCACAACTTGAAGGCAAAAGGTTGGAAACATTTGGTTGACATAAATATTTCTTTTTTTTGTGGATCCTAACATGAAGATATTTAAAATGCTTCTTTGGTCATAAAATAGATGGCCAGTATGCCTACTTTCAATTAAGACGTTGCACAAACTTGCTTGGTCATAAGGTGCCATTTTTTTCAGGACATGATTACCAAGAATATGGAATTCCCACTACGCCTCAGGAAAATACCTCCATGAGGAGATCGGTTTCCAAAAAGGTGAGGTCATAGGGTTTGAGAAAAATAAGCATGACTAATTTTGGTGCAAATGGGGAACAGCACCAATGAAATATCTAGGTAATCAGTAGAAGAAAGCTGTACCACGGCACAGATTTTTATTAGAACACAGATTTTGCATGCTATGATTTGATGTACACTGAGATCACAGTATAGAAGCCTACACTCAACATCGTCGCTAGTGGATTCTGCTGAAAGCTGATCAACTATTCTGGGCACAACATCTGCCCGAGTCACTCCTCCAGCAACATCAATGTCCGCAAGAGCATCCCAATTTGGTGTGGGGATTCCACCAGCAGCACTTAAACCCTGGGAGCCATTATCTGACAAAATTCGTGCAAGATAATAGTACACATAGCGCAGAACATTTCTGTCCTCACATTGCTGATGGAGCTGTAAATACAGAAATAAACTTGACGTAAGAAAAAAAGGTAGCTGAAGTAAAACAAGAACATTAGGCTGATGTTAGTATAGACTACGATAGGTGTATAGTTTCAGTTACAACTTAGACACATATTTAAGTATCATGGCAGAATTATGGGAAGGGAGCATTTCTTTTCCTTTTTTTGGGAATGGAAGGGCGCATTTCCCTTTGTACTAATTAAAATGGATGTCTATGAAGAAATATGGAGGCTGATTCATGGATTTTGAGTCGCTCGACTAGTCAGCTTAGTGTCGACTCGCGACTCTGAGTCGCGACTAGTCACAACGCAGGCTCGACTTCTTCCGAGTCGCTGCCCCAGAGCGACTCGCATGAGTCGCGACTCGAAAACCATGGGCTGATTTCAGTCTCAGAACACATATTCTGAAATGGCCGGGAGTGAGCTCAATTCCCTTTGTACCAACTAAAGGGGATGCCTATATAGAAATATGGAGGCCAAGAGAGAGCGATGGCACTAAAAGATGGCATACTTACCATGAGAAGAGATGGAGCCACCGAAGGATCCACAGAATTGTACACCGCAAGCTTGGGGAACACACTGTTCACGAGCTGCCTCTGGGATTTTTTCTGTACAAGGTAGTGCAGGAGAGAGCAACTTAAGCCAACAGATCCAAGCTCACATCACGCAATTCGATCCAACCGAAGCAGCACAACGAACCTGGTCGCACGTCGCCGCAAGCTCGTGGATGCTCCGCGCCAGCTGCGAGTACGAGACGGGCTGCAGAGAAACAGAGAATTCAGCATGAGACCGGAATCAGAGTGCATAGAGCGTAGAAATGAGGTACGCAGCGGCGTAGGAGACGAGCCTTTTTCTTCCTGTTGCGCTGGGGGAGGGCCTTGACGGGGTTGAACGCCTTGGCTGCTGAGATGGTGTCGCTCTGGATCTGCATCAGGGTCGCCCTCTTCGACTTGCGATCAGCTGGCGCCGGCACCGGCGGCGGGGCAGGCCTCCCAAGCGAGCCGCCGCCGCCCGAGGACGGCTGCTGCGACGACGCCCCGGCGGCCGGGGCGGCCGACGGATCCGAGGTGATGAGATCCATCAGCGTCGTCCCCGACGAGTCATGCCCGGAAGACATGGCCGCGGGCGTGGAGGGCTCGCGGCCGTGCTAGTGAGATCTCCGGTGAGCACTGCGGTCGTGGTGGGGAGCAATTGGAACGGTGAAGTGCTGCGGAGAGGTGGCTGCTGGATCGCTGGATCCAACCGCCAATTCGGATTTGGTGGGTGCTGCTGCTGTGTGCTGGTGTAGCTGGCTGGGCTGGTCCGACCGAGCCGGTGTTGGGAACGACCGACGTCTTGCTGACCTTCGAGACGGACGCGGTATTCGTTTGCGGATGCGTACGGACGATTTCAAACCGAATTTGAACAAGCCGGATAAATTACATGCAAACTGAATGATTTTCATCTAAATCGAAGTACCTCATTGCATTTTCGATGGCCATGTCCCACGTTAATTAGACCCGCGAAGTGAAGGTATGATACCTTCATTTTACATCATATTTTTTTGCGGTGATTTATATTGTTTTAAAACTACTTTTAGGTGTCATTCTAATGCATTTTCTCTCTTAAATTATAAGTTTTATCAAGAGAGAGATTGCCTGCAGCTGGAATTCTGGATCTGAAAAGAGGTACAACAGAGATAGCTTAGCTATCATGCGGAGTTTCAAATGGCCTGAAATTTAACGAAGATTTATTTTAAAATATATAAAAAGAATACTGGAAGAAGAATCACTATGAGGGGACCCACCAGTGAGCCATGCCACCTGAGCTTGTGGGCCCATCAGCAGGCCTCTGTGTCCCATCTTCTCATATATGAAGCCATTTGCGCTAGAAAAAAATAAAAGGAGATTTTTGGGACAAGCGCCGCCGTCTCAAGACGATACATGGACATGAGCACTTTTGCTCTCCGGCGGAGCGATTGTGTTGGGAATACTTTCCTTCGGGAGGGGGAATCGAAGCCTTCGTCATCACCAGCGTTTCTCTCATCGTGGGAGGACTCATTTTCATCAACATCTTCACTAGCACCTTCTCATATCCAGGTCCTAGTTCATCTCTTGTATTCTATCTTTGTCCAAAACCTCAGATTAGTAACTGCGGTTTGCTAGCAGTGTTGATTACATCTTGTAGTTGATACTAATCTGTTTATTTAGAGGAAGATCATATATTTATCTACTCTAGTTATGAACACAAATATGATTTGTGAATAGTTCCGTTTGTTTTTTAGGACATGGAAGGAGTTTTGTTATAAGTAATCATGTGAAGTTAGTTTTCGTTCAATATTTTAATAATATGTTTGGGCCTAGGGAAACGCATTGCGGGATTAGTAAGTAGATGATGGTGGGTTGTGAGTGTCACGCCCTCGATGCGATTATATCTCCCACGTGTCGAAGCACGACTTAGAGGCATAACCGCATTGAAGGCAATGTCGCAAGTGAGGTAATCTTCACACAACCCATGTAATACATAAGGGAAAGAGATACATAGTTGGTTTGCAATCGTCACTTCACACAATTACATGAATAAAGCATTACATCAACCAAGTACAAACAGGGCCCGACTACGGAGCCAAAATAAAAGAAGAAACCCCAAAAGCGACAAAGGTCCACGATCGACCCCAACTGGGCTCCACTACTGATCGACTAGAACGAAACAACATAAAGGGTAAGATCTTCATCGAACTCCTCCTTGAGCTCGGGTGCGTCACCTGCACGGTCTCATCGGCACCTGCAAACTGGTATTGGAAGTATCTGGTGAGTCACGGGGACTCAGCAATCTCACACCCGCGAGATCAAGACTATTTAAGCTTAAAGGTAGGGTAAAAGGTATGAGGTGGAGCTGCAGCAAGCGACTAGCATATATGGTGGCTAACATACGCAAAAGAGAGCGAGAAAAGAAGGCAAAAGCACGGTCGTGCAACTATGATCAAGAAGTGATCCTGAAACTACTTACGTCAAGCATAACTCCAACAACCGTGTTCACCTCCCGGACCCCGCCGAGAAGAGACCATCACGGTTACACACGCGGTTGGTGTATTTTAGTTAAGATCAACTTCGGGTTTTCTACAACCGGACATTAACAAATTCCCATCTGCCCATAACCGCGGGCACGGCTTTCGAAAGTTCAAAACCCTGCAGGGGTGTCCCAACTTAGCCCATCATAAGCTCGCGCGATCAACGAAGGATATTCCTTCTACCCGGGAAGACCCGATCAGTCTCGGAATCCCGGCTACAAGACATTTCGACAGTAATAAAACAAGTCCAGCAAAGCCGCCCGATGCGCCGACATCCTGATAGGAGCTGCACATATCTCGTTCTCAGGGCAACACCGGATGAGCAGTCCGTACAACTAAAACCAACCCTCAAGTTTCCTTGAGGTGGCGCTGCAAAGGGCTCTAGTTCGGACCAACACTTAGACAAGCATTGGCCCGGGGGGGCTGAATAAAGATGACCCTTGGGTTAATTACTCCCAAGGGAAAAGTAGGTGGTGGTGAGGCAAATGGTAAAAACCAATGTTGGGCCTCGCTGGAAAAGTCTTATTCAAAGCGAACTGTCAAGGGGGTCCCATAAATCACCCGACCGCGTTAGGGACGCAAAATCCGGGAACATAACACCGATATGACGGAAACTAAGGCGGCAAGAGTGGAACAAAACACCAGGCATAAGGCCGAGCCTTCCACCCTTTACCAAGTATATAGATGCATTAATTAAATAAGATATATTGTGATATCCCAACAAGTAAACATGTTCCAAACAAGGAACAACATCTCCAAGTTCCAACAAGGAACAAACTTCATCTTCACCTGCAACTAACAACGCTATAAGAGGGGCTGAGCAAAGCGGTAACATAGCCAAACAACGGTTTGCTAGGACAAGGTGGGTTAGAGGCTTGGTTTAGCAATACGGGAGGCATGATAAGCAAGTGGTAGGTATCGCAGCATAGGCATAGCAAAAGAGCGAGCAACTAGCAAGCAAAGATAGAAGTGATTTCGAGGGTATGGTCATCTTGCCTGAAATCCCGCTAGGAAGAAGAACGAGTCCATGAAGAAGACAAGCGGACGAAGTCGAACGAATCCTCACAACTCCGGAACGCAACCGAAGCTAACGAGAGAAGCAACCCGGAAAGAAGCAAGCAACATAGTAAACAACCAACACATAAACATGGCATGATGCACAAGTATGATGCATGCCCGGTTTAATGATTCATGTCATGGCTAAAATGCACAAGCAATCGTACAAATTAAGTGGAGCTCAATATGCAACGAGTTGCATATTGACAAAACACCACATTCGATTATTTGGTTCTCTCTTGTTTATGTACACATCAATGTTAAATGTTGCTTAACATGGCAAGAGGTGAAACATAATAAAACTACCTATTTAGGCAATTTTAAATGAGGCCGGAAATAACAAACAACAATTCCGGAAAAGCCTCATGAGCATATATTAGATTTGGTACTGTTCTGACCTAAAGCATATTTTAGAGTTGTTAAACAGGAAAATAAAGTGCATCATGTTAATCTATGCATTTTTCTACCCCATTTACATATAAAGTTTATTAAATTCCGAGTTACGGTTATTTAGTTATGAAATAAATCATTTTAACATGGCATTTAGCAAAATAAATGCAAACAACAATTTTAAGCATTTTAAATGTTGTTATCATGATGCGGATGACAATCTCCGGAAAAGGCAAGAGTTGGAGTTACGAATATGGAAAGTTGCATCCGGGGCGTTACAGTGAGACTGATATAAACTTAAACCCTAGTTTATACACTATTTCGTAAGGGGCTGATATGGATATGTTTCATGTTATGATTAGATTTATATTAATTCTTATTTCATAACTATGGATACTTTCAAGAGGGGGTAATCATAAGTGGGTTGTTTTTCAAGTAAGAATATCATCCTAGCACCAGTCCATCCACATAAAAATTTAACAAAGTAGTGAACGCGAGTCGATGAATCATGATGAATGTGACTAGACGAAATTCCCATGTGTCCTCGAGAACGCTTTGCTCACTATAAGAAGTACTTTCAACTTGTCCTTCGCAATAAAAGGATTGAGAGACCTTGTTGCACCTTGTTACTTTCGTTATTTGTTAATTGCTATCAATTATCCTGTTATCAAACTATATATTACTACTACTTTACAACACTTACAGATAATACCTTGCTGAAACTGCTTATCAATTCCTTCTACTTCTTGTTGGGTTCGACACTCTTATTTATTGAAAGGACTATGATTGACCTCCTATACTTGCGGGTCATTAAGACTCTTTTCTGGCGCCGTTGCCGGAGAGTGAAGCGCTTTTGGTAAGAGGAATTTGCTAATGCTTCGTTTGGATGTAGACATTCAGGGGCTTGGCATTGTATTGGCTCCAATGCCAAATACTCAAGACATTGATATTGAGCTTCAATGCCAATATTAATGTTTTGATGTTTAGGTATTTCGTACTTGGAATCCAAGAGGAGCAACAATGCCAAATCTTGTTTGGATGGTCAAGTATTGTATTGCAGTTTGCACATCTATGCCTAGAGGGAGGGTTGATGAAGTCGTGCAGCTCGCAAACGAAGGCGAGCATAGAGATAAGCGAGAGTATCGGCGCAACCTTCGCCGTGAATACAGGCTTCCATGTGTGACCCGCACTGGCGCCGACTTCCGACATCTCCGCCGCATTCGCGCTAGATCGGCCCCCGCTCCGCCTATGCCCCCGCGCTCCTCGCTGCCAGCGTGGGAGCCGGCTGTTGCCTCCATGTGACGAGCAGCAGACCTTCGACCCCTAGTCCTCCAGCGTCGAGCACTACTGCGCTCGCGGCGGGAGCGGGGCCGCGGTGCCCATCCCCGATTCCCCATCCAAGACGTTGCCCTTGGCCTCAATTTGGCGGAGAAGTTGACGGCCTAGGATTCGCTTCGCGTTGTCGTCGATAGGAGAGAATGAGGAGGAGTGCGGGAGACACACTGCCATGTGACGCCGTCGAGGATCTGCTTCTGTCTCCTGCTAGCGAAGGGTTACGCGAGGCGAGCGAATACAGACGAAAACAGAGGGGTTCAGCTCTGAACCGAGGATTGGGTCACGCGAGTGTTATTGCTGGCCGAGAGATATTCAGCTCGAATGCCGTGACCATCAAATAGTGATATTCGGGCTGCTGATTACCAAATCCTAATTTTGGGGCTCAATATATACATCCAAACGGACTGTAAGGAAACATTTATATTATGTGCTGAATTTTGTCTTCTATGAGTGCATCTAGTGCCACCCTTTATAGGTTTTGGAGTATTGACGACAAACTTCATCAAGGGACTAATGTGTTTGTGAGATTCACGGGAGAACACAAATAGAAGTCCTTGGAGATTTGGTTTACCCATCAAAGATGACCCCTAAAAATGTATGAAGACATTGAAGACAATTTGGAATGCGAAGAGTATTGCCTAAAGAAAATGGAGCGCGAAGACATTGTCTTTTGGTAGTTTCATTTTCTTCTTTCTTAAGTCATAGGAATCACCGTACTGTTAAGTGGGTCGAAGTAAACAAAGTTGGAAACTGACGTGATGCTCAACCTAAAATCCCATGTCTTTCAGCGATGACAATAAGAGAAAACCTCTTCCGGAGTTGGTTGAGTCAGCTTTTCCTGTAGCCCAAGCCAAGTTGTCACGTGTGTTTGAAATCCGACCATTAGGACATCTAGCTACCGTTGGCCATTGGCCCAGGGTTAGATCGGTCATATCATGTTTGGTTGCCTCCTGTCTATAAATAGCCACCCCGTCCATCATAAGTTGGCGGTCGCTCCGAGTTATTGCACAACTTTTATCGTTTGAGAGCAACCCACCTCCGGAACCTTTGAGAGAAATTTCCTACAAGGAAAAACCCAAACACCTAGAGCCCAAAGTGATTGAGCATCACTAAAGACATTCTGTTCTGAGTGAACTGAAGACTTGTTACGCTTGAAGACTGTGATCTTTCAGCCAGTTAGGCGTTGCATTTCGAGCATCCAAGAGTCATTGTGGATTGCCGGTGAACAAAGTATATGAAGATTTGAAGGACTACCTTGAAGACTTACATGAGTGATTGTGCGAGGTCTATAGTGACCTTAGCTCAAGGGGAACAAGGTGAAGACTAGGTCTTATGAGTTCAATCTCAGCCTCCCTAACCAGACGTACAACTATCACAACAACTGGAACTGGTCAAAAAAATCAATTGTCTTCTCCAAGCAACTGGTTCTATCACTTCACCCCTTTACTTATTGTTTTGTGTCATGAAGCCTTTGTTTGCTCATTCTTTTTGAAGACATTACGTGAAGATAATCCTTTTGATTACATCTTTTTTGTCTTCACATTAACTGTTCCTACTATTCTTTGCTAACTAGTTTGTTGTCTGTCTTCACATCTCACTTCGGTTGTGTTGTTATGACAACATGTCTAGTGTAGTTTATCTTCCGTTATATCATGTCTAGTTACTATTTTGCTTCCGCCTCTTCGAAGTCTTTGCCCGACTCGAAGAAAATCATACATATAAATCGCCTTCACCCCCTATCACTAGTGGAAAAACGACTGGCCACAACTTTCGTTGGTGGCACGCCATTTCCCATCAATGCCACAACTATTTTTTCCAAATAGTGTTGGCGAGGTCAAAATTAGCACGTCAGCTTTACATGTTTAGTGTTGGCGTAGCTTTTCCTAGACACGCCGCAAATCTATTGGCCCATATGTACTCACCATTTGGAATGTAGTGGTGGCGTTGGTTCTGTATGTACGCCATAGTTAATTTGTTAGTGCTGACGTTTGTTTTCTATGCACGCTAGAAACTAGTTTTCAATTTTATCAAGTGTTTTAAGTATTTAATGATTTTTAGTGTTTTTATCATTTAGGACTTTTATTTCTTTGCTACCAGTTCAAATTTTGAGTCTTTTATTTTGTCAAGCCTATCATTAATCTTAGTCTTTTTTTCGGTTGTTATTAGCTATGCCGTTGCCTTTTTGTCCCACACCAGCAGTAGTCTGCCTGAGTCAACTTAGTAAAAGACCCACGGAGCACTGGAGCTGTGCCAGGAGGTGACCGAGGAGGCCACAAGCCAGGGAGCGCGCCCACCCTCCAAGGCGCACCCCTAGGTCTTGTGGGCCCCTCGGGTGTCCCCCTGACTTGTTTCCAACACCAAATACTCTTATATATATACAGAAACCTCCGAAAAGAACCCTAGATCGGAAGTTCCGCCGCCGTAAGCCTCTGTAGACACGAAAAACCAATTGTGAGCCCGTTTCGGCACCCTGCCAGAGGGGGAAACCATCACCTGAGGCCATCTTCATCCTCCCGACGGACACCATGATGATGAGGGAGTAGTTCACCCTCGGGGCTGAGGGTATGTACCAGTAGCTATGTGTTTGATCTCTCTCATGTTCTTGATTTGGAGCGAGCTTTGCTACTATAGTTGAATCATATGGTGTTTCTCCCTCTCTATCTTGTTGTGATGAATTGAGTCTTGCTCTTTGAGGTTTCGTTATGTTGGATTGAGTATTGGATTTGAGAACACTTGATGTATGTTTTGGATGGGATATCTGTGGTGACAATGGGATGTTCTATTGATTCACTTGATGTATGTTTTCGTACTCAACTCGCGGATTCCCGAGGTGACATTGGGGTACTATGCATAGGGGTTGATGCATGTTTTCGTCCTACGTTCTCCGATAGAAACTTTGGAGTGATTCTTTGTTTCATGTTGAGGCATTGTTATGTGATCCAATTATGTTATCATTGTTGAGAGACTTTGCACTAGTGAAAGTATGAACCCTAGGCCTTGTTTTCAAGCATTGCAATACCATTTTTGCTCATTTTTACTACTAGTTACCTTGCTGTTTTTATATTTTCAGATTACAAAAACATATATCTACCATCCATATTACACTTGTATCACCATCTCTTCGCCGAACTAGTGCACCTATACAATTTGCCATTGTATTGGGTGTGTTGGGGACACAAGAGACTCTTTGTTATTTGGTTGCAGGGTTGTTTGAGAGAGGCCATCTTCATCCTACACCTCCCACGGATTGATAAATCTTAGGTCATCCACTTGAGGGAAAATTGCTACTGTCCGACAAAACTCTACGCTTGGAGGCCCAACACGAGTCTACAAGAAGAAGGTTGCATAGTAGACATCAGGCGGGCATGGAGGCACGAACCAGTAGGGCACAAACTAGCAGGGCACGAACGCTATCCTTGAGCGTACGGAGAGCACGCTTAGCCTTGCCGATTTGATGGCTTGCGTATGGACAAGTGAGGCGGAAGTGAGCACCATGGTGATCGAGGAGCATGCGCATGGCGGCATTGCCGAACTCGCACCCGTTATCTGTTTGTAAAGAAAAGATGGGCAGCTAATGTCTACTACGCAACTTTATTCTTGTAGACTCGTGTTGGGCCTCCAAGCGCAGAGTTTTGTTGGACAGTAGCAATTTTCTCTCAAGTGGATGACCTAAGGTTTATCAATCCGTGGGAGGTGTAGGATGAAGATGGTCTCTCCCAAACAACCCTGCAACCAAATACAAGAAATCTCTTGTGTCCCCAACACACCCAATACAATGGCAAATTGTATAGGTGCACTAATTTGGTGAAGATATGATGATAAAAGTGTAATATTGATGGTAGAAATATATTTTTATAATCTGAATAAATAAAAACAGCAAGGTCGTAAATAGTAAACGGGCACAAAAACGGTATTGCAATGCTTGAAAATGAGGCCTAGGGTCCGTACTTTCACTAGTGCAATCTCTCAACAATGCTAATATAATTGGATCATATAACCATCCCTCAACGTGCAACGAAGAATCACTCCAAAGTTCCTATCTAGCGGAGAACATAAGAAGAAATCGTTTGTAGGGTACGAAACCACCTCGAAGCTATTCTTTCCGATCGATCTATCCAAGAGTTCGTACTAAAATAACACCAAATAATTTCAGATTCATAATACTCAATCCAACACAAAGACCCTCAAAGAGTGCCCCAAGATTTCTATCGGAGAAACAAAGACAAGAACGTGCATCAACCCCTATGCATACATTACCCCAATGCCACCTCGGAAATCTGCGAGTTGAGTGCCAAAACACATATCAAGTGAATCAATATGATACCCCATTGTCACCACGAGTATTCATATGCAAGACATATATCAAGTGCTCTCAAATCCATAAAAGTATTCAATCCGATAAAACGAAATCTCAAAGGGAAAACTCAATTCATCACAATAAGATAGAAAGGGAGAAACACCATATGTTCTGACTATATTAACAAAGACCATGATACATCAAGATCGTGCCATCTCAAGAACACGAGAGAGAGAGAGAGAGAGAGAGAGAGATTAAACACATAGCTACTGGTACAAACCCTCAGCCCTGAGGGAGGACTACTCCCTCCTCATCATGGTGGCCGTCGGGATGATAAAGATAGCCACCGGTGATGATTCCCCCCTCCGACGGAGTGCCAGAACGGGGTCTAGATTGGTTTTCGGTGGCTACAGAGCCTTGCAACGGCGGAAAGTCTTATCTAAGTTAACCCCGAGGGTTTTTGGAATATTTTGGATTTTATAGGGCAAAGAGGGGGCGCGGGAGACCGCCGAGGTGGGCACGACCCACCTGGGCGCGCCTGGGGGCCGGGCGCGCCCTGGTGGGTTGTGCCCCCCTCGGGGCACCCCCCAGGTGCTACTCTAGCCCATCGGGAGTCTTCTAGTCCATAAACAATCCATAAAAAGTTTCGCGGTGTTTGGACTATGTTTGATATTGATTTCCTGTGATGTAAAAAAAAGCAAAAACAGCAACTGGCACTAGGCAGTGGGTCAATAGGTTAGTCCCAAAAAATGATATAAAGTTGCTATAAAATGATTGTAAAACATCCAAGAATGATAATATAATGGCATGAATACTTCATAAATTATAGATACGTTGGAGACATATCAGCATCCCCAAGCTTAATTCCTACTCGTCTTCGAGTAGATAAATGATAAAAGAAATAATTTATGAAGTATGAATGCTAGCAAAGTGCACAAGTTTGATGAATGACAATTTCAATCACTTTTCCTAGCATCATAACAACAATTCTTTCTCATAACATTTCTCATGTTAAAGTAGTGATACGTCTCCAACGTATCTATAATTTTTTATTGTTCCATGATATATTATATTCTATTTTGGACATTATTGGGCTTTATTATACACTTTTATATTATTTTTGGGACAACCTATTAACCAGAGGCCCAACCCAGAATTGCTGTTTTTTTGCCTATTTCAGAGTTTTGCAGAAAAAGAATATCAAACGGAGTCCAAACGGAATGAAACCTTTGGGAACGTGATTTTTGGAACGAACGTGATCCAGAGGACTTGGACCCTACGTCAAGACATCAACCAGGAGGGCACGAGGTAGGGGGCGCGCCTACCCCCCAGGCGCGCCCTCCACCCTCGTGGGCCCCACATTGCTCCACCGACGTACTCCTTCCTCCTATATATACCTACGTACCCCAAACTACTAGATACGGAGCCAAAAACCTAATTCCACCGCCGCAACCTTTTGTACCCGTGAGATCCCATCTTGGGGCCTGTTCCGGAGCTCCGCCGGAGGGGGCATCAATCACGGAGAGCTTCTACATCAACACCATAGCCTCTCCGATGATGTGTGAGTAGTTTACCTCAGACCTTCGGGTCCATAGTTATTAGCTAGATGGCTTCTTCTCTCTTTTTGGATCTCAATACAATGTTCTCCCCCTCTCTCGTGGAGATCTATTAAATGTAATCTTCTTTTGCGGTGTGTTTGTTGAGACCGATGAATTGTGGGTTTATGATCAAGTTTATCTATGAACAATATTTGAATCTTCTCTGAATTCTTTTATGTATGATTGGTTATCTTTGCAAGTCTCTTAGAATTATCAGTTTGGTTTGGCCTACTAGATTGATCTTTCTTGCAATGGGAGAAGTGCTTAGCTTTGGGTTCAATCTTGTGGTGTCCTTTCCCAGTGATAGTAGGGGTAGCAAGGCACGTATTGTATTGTTGCCATCGAGGATAACAAGATGGGGTTTATATCATATTGCATGAGTTTATCCCTCTACATCATGTCATATTGCTTAAGGCGTTACTCTGTTCTTATGAACTTAATACTCTAGATGCATGCTGGATAGCGGTCGATGTGTGGAGTAATAGTAGTATATGCAGGCAAGAGTCGGTCTACTTGTCTCGGACGTGATGCCTATATACATTATCATACCTAGATATTCTCATAATTATGCTCAATTCTATCAATTGCTCAACAGTAATTTGTTCACCCACCGTAATACTTATGCTCTCGAAAGAAGCCACTAGTGAAACCTATGGCCCCGGGTCTATTTTCCATCATATTAATCTTCCAACACTTAGTTATTTTTATTGCCTTCTATTTTACTTTGCATCTTTATCATAAAAATACCAAAAAAATTATCTTATCATATCTATCAGATCTCACTATTGTAAGTGACCGTGTAGGGATTGACAACCCCTTATCGCGTTGGTTGCGAGGATTCATTTGTTTGTGTAGGTGTGAGGGACTCGTGCGTAGCCTCCTACTGGATTGATACCTTGGTTCTCAAAAACTGAGGGAAATACTTATGCTGCTTTACTGCATCACCCTTTCCTCTTTAAGGGAAAACCAACGCAATGCTCAAGAGGTAGCAAGAAGGATTTCTGGCGCCGTTGCCGGGGAGTCTACGCAAAAGTCAGCATACCAAGTACCCATCACAAACCCTTATCTCCCGCATTACATTATTTGTCATTTGCCTCTCGTTTTCCTCTCCCCCACTTCACCCTTGCCGTTTTATTCGCCCTCTCTTTTCCGTTCGCTTTTTTCGCTCGCTTCTTGTGTGCTCGTGTGTTGGATTGCTTGCTTGTCACGATGGCTCAAGATAATACTAAATTGTGTGATTTCACAATACCAACAACAATGATTTTCTTAGCACTCCGATTGCTCCTCTTACCAATACTGAATCTTGTGAAATCAATGCTGCCTTGTTGAATCTTGTCATGAAAGATCAATTCGCCGACCTTCCTAGTGAAGATGCCGCTACCATCTAAATAGCTTCGTCGATTTGTGTGATATGCAAAAGAAGAAAGATGTGGACAATGATATTGTTAAATTGAAGCTATTTCCTTTTTCGCTTAGAGATCGTGCTAAAGCTTGGTTTTTGTCTTTGCCTAAAAATAGTATTGATTCTTGGAATAAGTGCAATGATGCTTTAATCTCTAAGTATTTTCCTCCCGCTAAGATCATCTCTCTTAGAAACGATATTATGAATTTTAAGCAACTTGATCATGAACATGTTGCACAAGCTTGGGAGAGGATGAAATTAATGATGCGTAATTGCCCTACTCATGGTTTGAATTTGTGGATGATTATACAAAAAAATTATGCCAGATTGAATTTTGCTTCTAGAAATCTTTTAGATTCAGCCGCGGGAGGCACTTTTATGGAAATCACTTTAGGAGAAGCTACTAAACTCCTAGATAATATTATGGTTAATTATTCTCAATGGCACACTGAAAGATCTACTAGTAAAAAAGTGCATGCGATAGAAGAAATTAATGTTTTGAGTGGAAAGATGGATGAACTTATGAAATTATTTGCTAATAAGAGTGTTTCTTTTGATCCTAATGATATGCCTTTGTCTACTTTGATTGAGAATAATAATGAATCTATGGATGTGAATTTTGTTGGTAGGAATAATTTTGGTAACAACGCGTATAGAGGAAACTTTAATCCTAGGCCTTATCCTAGTAATTCCTCTAATAATTATGGTAATTCATAGTAAATACATAAAAGTAAAAGATAGGCCCTTCGCAGACGGAAGCAGAGGTTGCCATGCGCTTATTTGCTTGTATGCTCAACCCCTTAGTGCAAAAGAATGTTACGTTATATTGCCCCTTATGATAGCAACCTTTATTATGCAGTCTGTCTCTTTTATTCTTCGCCATCACAAGTTCGTACAACACTTAATTTTCTTTTACACTAAATGATCTAACACTTTTAGAAGCAATTTTTATTGCCTTATTGCACCGATGACAACTTACTTGAAGGATCTTACTCAATCCTTAGGTAGGTATGGTGGACTCTTGAAAATAAGATTTGGGTTTAAGGGTTTTTGGATGCACAAGTAGTATCTCTACTTTGTGCGGAATTTTTGGCTAGCAAAGATGGGGGGCGAGCACCACATGTTGAAGGATCTATGACAATATAAATTTTATGTGAATATGAACAAACATAAATCATTACGTTGTCTTCCTTGTCCAACGTCAACAATTTTGGCATATAATATTTTGATGGAGGCTCATAATCACAAAAGATTACCAAGATAGTGTATTTGCATGTGAAAGTTATGTTCCTTCTACTAATCATTCATGAATTGCTCGTATGACCAATATTGTGATTGTCAAGCTTCAAAAGATTTCACTTTCTAAACCCAATGTGAAGCTACCATTGGGCATGATATAATTTCAACTTCATGATATTCAATTTATTCAACAATTTACTCATAGGATATAAGTGAAGCACAAGAGTAAATGACAAGCTACTCCTAAAAGATATAAGTGAAGATCAAGCGAGTAGTTAAGTAAATAGATAGCTATGTGATGACTCTCTCCTATTTAAAACTTTCAGATCTAAGTATTTTATTAAAACAACAAGCAAAATGAAAATAAAATGACACTTCAAGGATAGCACAACTCATGTGAAGAAGCAAAAGCTTAGGATTAACCGATACCCCTGGTGGGTTGTGCCCCCCTCGGGGCACCCCCAGGTGCTGCGCTGGCCCATCGGGAGTCTTCTGGTCCATAAAAAATGCACAAAAAGTTTCACGGTGTTTGGAATCCGTTTGATATTGATTTCCTGCGATGTAAAAAACAAGCAAAAACATCAACTGGCACTGGGCACTGGGTCAATAGGTTAGTCCCAAAAATGATATAAAGTTGCTACAAAATGATTGTAAAACATCCAAGAATGATAATATAACGGCATGAATACTTCATAAATTATAGATGCGTTGGAGACATATCAGCAGCTGAAATTGTGTCTGAACATAAGCAAAAAACTCGACAAGTATCTGAAAGATTTTGGACTTATGCTTGAGAGGGAAAGTCCAGACGTAATGCATGTAATCATCGATAATAACCAAGTAAAATTGGTAGCCTAATATGCTTACAAAATGGAAAGTCCATACATCAAGATGCAAAAGTTGAAAAGCAAACATGTTGTGGCTACTAGATGACTCAAACAGGAGACGGGCATGCTTGCCAACGCGATATGCATGACAAACAAGTGGCGTGGACTTGGTGAACTCAAGTGGAAGAGGTCCGCATGACGCCTGCCTTAGGTGTCCTAGCCGTTGGTGCCATAGATCGATCGTGACAGCGCCAGCAAACCACCGCGAGGAGGATGACGAGGGACAACCCACGGGGGAGATATTGCCGCCGGAGTTACATCGGAGGATCGCAACCTAAAGTGAGGCCATGTCCAAGGCAGGAGCCGGCGAGGAAGACGAGCTCACCCTGGGGTGACCATAGCTAGGGGGCTGGCCGTCGAAAGGGGGCGCGCCCGGAGCGCCGTAGCCGTACGATGGGGGTACGGGCATGGTCGATGCAACCATCATAGCCTGCTGGTGAGGCATGCTAGGGCGTGGCCCAAGGACACTGGAGCCGGGGGCGCGCTAGGCCATCGACCGTGCCTGGATGAGGCCAGTGTAGGAGTTGACCCTAGGCACCAGAGCAAGCACGGACGGCAGACATGGTGTAGAAGGAGCCGACGAGGGAGCCTGTCCATTGCCGCGTCCACGGTGACGCTGCCGACCAGGCCCATGTGAGTTGTCGATGACCGGAGCGAGAGGCGTCGATGTGGGCGGTGTCGGAGTGTTGCCGCACCCGGCGAACATGGCGTGCGCAAACTACAGGCACGCTGCCTATTTGACGCGGTGCTCTTCCAGGAGAGCAAAGAGCACACCTGGAGGAAGGAGGGCAGGGGGACCTGCAACATGATGTGGGGAATCACAGCGTGGAACTGGCGGTTGAGCCCTCGAAACAGGTGGAAGACTTGGTGCGTCTCTATCACGGCCTGGCCAAGGTCACGCAGTTGATCAGTGAACGCCTTAAGGCGGGTGCAGTACTGCATGACGGTGAGGTCTCCCTGGACAAGCGCGTGGTACCGGCGTCTATGTAGACCGCGCGGGCGAGCTGATTGTCGTGGATGATGCCGTCAACGGCGGCCCACATGGCGAGCGTGGTGTCATTGGGCTGCATGATGACACGTCTCCGTCGTATCTACTTTTCCTAACGCGTTTCCTCTCGTTTTGGACTCTAATTTGCATGATTTGAATGAAACTAACCCGGACTAACGCTGTTTTCAGCAAAACTACCATGGTGTTGTTTTTGTGCAGAAATAGAAGTTCTCGGTTTGGAATGAAATTTTGCGAGGATGTTTTATTCAATAAAAGAGAATTTCTGGAGCCAAGAACCACCGGAGGGGGCACCTGGGTGGGCACAACTCAATAGGGCGCCCCCCCTCCAGGCGCGCCCAAGTGGGTTGTCCCCACCTGGTGGCCCCGCAGACTCCAACCCTGATACTATAAAATCACATATTTCCAGAAAAAAAATAAGGGAGAAAGAATTATCGCGTTTCACGAGACGGAGTTGCCGCCACCTCATGTTCTTCATCGGGAGGCCAGATCTGGAGTCCGTTTGTGGCTCCGGAGAGGGGGATCTCCGATCTTCGTCATCACCAACCCTTCTCCATCGCCAATTCCATTATGCTCCCCACCGGGAGTGAGTAATTCCTTCGTAGGCTCGCTGGTCGGTGAGGAGTTGGATGAGATTCATCATGTAATCGAGTTAGTTTTGTTAGGGCTTGATCCCTAGTATCCATTATGTTCTGAGATTGATGTTGCTATGACTTTGCCATGCTTAATGCTTGTCACTTTGGGCAGATTTCAGATCTTAGCTGTTTATGTTATCACCATTATATCTATGTTCTAGATCCGATCTTGCAAGTTATAGTCACCTACTATGTGTTATGATCCGGCAACTCCAGAGTGACAATAGTTGGGACACTTCCCGGTGATGACCGTAGTTTGAGGAGTTCATGTATTCACTATGTGTTAATGCTTTTTTCTAGTTCTCTATTAAAAGGAGATCTTAATATCCCTTAGTTGCCAATAGGACCCCACTTCCACTGGAGGGTAGGACAAAATATGTCATGCAAGTTCTTTCCATAAGCATGTATGACTATTTACGGAATACATGCCTACATTATATTTATGATTTGGAGCTAGTGCCTTATCGCCCTAGGTTATGAATGTTATATGATGAATATCATCCAACGAATTCAACGATCCAATGCCTACGAATTTCTCTTATTTTGTTTCTGCTAAGTTACTACTACTGCCGTTACTATTGCACTTGCTACAAAATCACTGCTATCACTGTTACCATTACTACTATTGTTGCTACTACTATCAAAACCATCATACTAATTTGCTACTGATTACTTTGCTGTAGATAATTAATCTCCAGGTGTGGTTGAATTGACAACTCAGCTGCTAATAATTGCAAATATTCTTTGGCTCCCCTTTTGTCGAATCAATAAATTTGGGCTGAATACTCTACCCTCGGAAACTGTTGCGATCCCCTATACTTGTGGGTTATCAAGACCTTTTTATGGCGCCTTGCCGGGGAGCATAACTATATTTGTGGAGTCACTTGGGATTATTATCAAATTATCACTATGAAGAATTTGAAGGACACTAAAACTAAGATTTTTTTCCTCCAAGACGAGGGGAGTTAAGGACTTGCCATCTAGCTCTGCACTTGATTCACCTTCTATTATAAGTAAACTTGCAACAACAACACATGCTATTAATCCTAATATGTCGCAAGTTATTGATGATGCTACTTGTGCTATGAATGATATTTATGATGATGCTAGTACCTTGCTTGATGATAATGTGCCACTAGGTGAATTTCTTGATGAACAACTTGCTAGAACTAAACCTTTCGAGAATGCTGAAACTGATGAAATTGTTGAAATTGATGAAGAGCTTGAAACTGAAAATCTTGAAACACCTATTAGAACTAGTTCTCCTATATATGAATTGCCAAAGGTAGCAGAAGGTTATGTTATGGATGAGGAGACAACTAGAGACATTCTTGCTTGTAAGGATAGAGATGATCTAGAAAAATTATTATGCAAGTATAAAGAAAATTCTTTGAATGCTAGAATGAAATGTGATCCTCAGTTTGCTACTTCACCTATCTTTGTTGATGATAAGGATTATGAATTCTCTGTCTACCCAGAGTTAATTACTTTGGTTGAATCTGATCCTTTCCATGGTTATGAAACTGAAACGGTTGTAGCACATCTTACTAAGTTGAATGACATATCCACCCTTTTTTTTTCTTGATGAGAAGATTCGCTTTTACTATATTCTCAAATTATTTACGCTCTCATTAAAGGGTGATGCTAAGACTTGGTATAATACTCTTGCTCCTGGTTGTGTGCGTAGTCCCCAGGATATGATTTATTACTTCTATGAAAAATATTTTCCTGCTCATAAGAAACAAGCTGCTTTACAGGAAATATTTAACTTTGTGCAAATTGAAGAAGAGAGTCCCCCACAAGCTTGGGGGAGGCTTCTTGATACGTCTCCAACGTATCTATAATTTTTGATTGCTCCATGCTATGTTATCTACCATTTTGGGCAATATTGGGCTTTATTATCCACTTTTATATTATTTTTGGGACTAACCTATTAACCGGAGGCCCAGCCCAGATTTGCTGTTTTTTTGCCTATTTCAGTGTTTCGAAGAAAAGGAATATCAAACGGAGTCGAAACGGAACGAAATCAACTGGAGAAGTTATTTTTGGAAGGAAAGCTACCGGATGGACTTGGACCCCACGTCAGGAGCCAAGGGAGGTACTCACAAGGGTGGGGGCACGCCCCCATGCCTCGTGGGGCCCCAGAAGCTCCACCGACGTACCTCCTGCACCCATATATACTCATGTACCCTAAAACTTCCAGAACGGAGATTAGATCGGGAGTTCTGCCGCCGCAAGCCTCTGTAGCCACCAAAAGTCAATCGGGACCCTGTTCCGGCACCCTGCTGGAGGGGGGGGGGAACCCTCACCGGTGGCCATCTTCATCATCCCGACGCTCTCCATGATGAGGAGGGAGTAGTTCCCTCGGGGCTGAGGGTATGTACCAGTAGCTATGTGTTTGATCTCTCTCTCTCTCTCTCGTGTTCTTGATTTGGCACGATCTTGATGTATCGCGAGCTTTGCTATTATAGTTGGATCTTATGTTTCTTCTCTCCCTCTTCTCTCTTGTAATGGATTGAGTTTTCCCTTTGAAGTAATCTTATCAGATTGAGTCTTTAAAGATTTGAGAACACTTGATGTATGTCTTGCCGTGCGTATCCGTGGTGACAATGGGATATCACGTGACTCACTTGATGTTGTTTTGGTGATCAACTTGCGGGTTCCGCCCATGAACCTATGCATAGGGGTTGGCACACGTTTTCGTCGTGATTCTCCGGTAGAAACTTTGGGCACTCTTTGAAGTACTTTGTGTTGGTTTGAATAGATGAATCTGAGATTGTGTGATGCATATCGTATAATCATGCCCACGGATACTTGAGGTGACATTGGAGTATCTAGGTGACATTAGGGTTTTGGTTGATTTGTGTCTTAAGGTGTTATTCTAGTACGAACTCTAGGGCTGTTTGTGACACTTATAGGAATAGCCCAATGGATTGATTGGAAAGAATAACTTTGAGGTGGTTTCGTACCCTACCATAATCTCTTCGTTTGTTCTCCACTATTAGTGCCTTTGGAGTGACTCTTTGTTGCATGTTGAGGGATAGTTATATGATCCAATTATGTTATTATTGTTGAGAGGACTTGCACTAGTGAAAGTATGAACCCTAGGCCTTGTTTCCTATCATTGCAATACCATTTACGCTCACTTTTACCGCTTGCTACCTTGCTGTTTTTATATTTTCAGTTTACAAAAACCTATATCTACCATCCATATTGCACTTGTGTCACAATCTCTTCGCCGAACTAGTGCACCTATACAATTTACCATTGTATTGGGTGTGTTGGGGACACAAGAGACTCTTTGTTATTTGGTTGCAGGGTTGCTTGAGAGGGACCATCTTCATCCTACGCCTCCTACGGATTGATAAACCTTAGTTCATCCACTTGAGGGAAATTTGCTACTGTCCTAGAAACCTCTGCACTTGCAGGCCCAACAACGTCCACAAGAAGAAGGTTGCGTAGTAGACATCAAGTTCTTTTCTAGCGCCGTTGCCGGGGAGGCTAGGTAAGTGAAGGTATATATTTAGATCTTGCAAACAAATATTTTTGTTTCTTGTTTTAGCACTACTTAGTTTATAAAAGAAAATTAAAAAAAATGGAATTGAGCTTACCTCATACGCTTCATCTTTTTAATATCTTTCGTGAGTATGATGGAAAATAAAATTCTGCCAAAGTGTTAGAAGAAGAATGCATTAAAATATTTGGCACTAAATCTTTGAATGATGAGCATGATTGCAATGTTGTTAGTATGAATTCCTTGAATATCCATGATGCTAATGATATGCAAAGCCACAAGCTTGGGGAAGCTATGTTTGATGAAGATGATATTTTTTGTCCTCCAAGCTTTGATGAGCAAATTTACTATGATGAAATCATGCCTCCTATCTATGATGATTATTGTGATGAAACTTATGCTTTAAAGAATAATGATAACCATGAAACTTGTCATCTTGATCTTAATTCTCAACCACATGATAGTTATTTCGTTGAGTTTGCTCCCACTACTATTCATGCGAAGAAATTTGCTTATGTGGAGAGTAGTAAAAATTCTATGCTTGTAGATCATGAAAATAATGCTTTAGGTGCTGGTTATACTGTTGAATTCATTCATGATGCTACTGAAAATTATTATGAGGGAGGAACATATGCTTGTAGGAATTGCAATAATATCAAGTTTCCTCTCTATGTGCTTAAATTTTTGAAATTATGCTTGTTTTACCTTCCTATGCAAGTTGATTCTTGTTCCCATAAGTTGTTTGCTCACAAAATCCCTATGCATAGGAAGTGGGTTAGACTTAAATGTGCTAGTCATATTCTTCATGATGCTCTCTTTATGTTTCAATTCTTATCTTTTATGAGAGCATCGTTGAAATCATCATGCCTAGCTAGGGGCGTTAAACGATAGCGCTTGTTGGGAGGCAACCCAATTTTATTTTAGATTCTTGATTTTTGGTTATGTTTAGGAATAAATAATCCATCTATCCTCTGGTTAGATGTGGTTTTATGTTTTAATTAGTGTTTGTGCCAAGTAGAACCTTTGGGAAGACTTGGGTGAAGTCTTTATGATCATGCTGTAAAAAACAGAAACTTTAGTGCTCACGAGATTAGCTTCAACGTTTTACTGGAGAGTGATATTTAGTTGATTCTTTTTGCAGATGATTACTAGACAAATTCCTCAGGTCCACCAATTTATTTTAGAATTTTTGGAGTTCCATAAGTTTGCGTTAGTTACAGATTACTACAGACTGTTCTGTTTTTGACATATTCTGTTTTTCGTGTGTTGTTTGCTTATTTTGATGAATCTATGGCTAGTAAAATAGTTTATAATCCACAGAGAAGTTGGAATACAGTAGGTTTAACACCAATATAAATAAAGAATGAGTTCATTACAGTACCTTCAAGTGGTGTTTTGTTTTCTTTCGCTAACGGAGCTCACGAGTTTTCTGTTAAGTTTTGTGTTGTGAAGTTTTCAAGTTTTGGGTAAAGATTCGATGGACTATGGAACAAGGAGTGGAAAGAGCCTAATATTGGGGATGACCAAGGCACCCCAAGGTAATATTCAAGGACAACCATGCGTCTAAGCTTGGGGATGCCCCGGATGGCATCCCCTCTTTCGTCTTCGTTCATCGGTAACTTTACTTGGAGCTATATTTTTATTCACCACATGATATGTGTTTTGCTTGGAGCGCCATTTTATTTTCTTTAGATTTTCTTGCTGTTTGAATAAAGTATCAAGATATGAAATTATTAAATGTTAGAGAGTCTTCACGTAGTTGCATAATTATTCGACTACTCATTGATCTTCACTTATATCTTTCGGAGTAGTTTGTTGTTTGCTCTAGTGCTTCACTTATATCTTTTAGAGCATGGTGGTAGTTTTATTTTGAAGAAATAGATGAACTCTCATGCTTCACTTATATTATTTTGAGAGTCTTAAATAGCATGGTAATGTGCTTAATCTTAAAATGCCAGGTATTCAAGACTAGTAAAAACTCTCTTATGAGTGTGTTGAATACTAAGAAAAGTTTGATGCTTGATAATTGTTTCGAGATATGGAGGTGATAATATCAAAGTCGTGCTAGTTGAGTAGTTGTGAATTTGAGAAGTGCTTGTGTTGAAGTTTGAAAGTCCTGTAGCATGCACGTATGGTAAACGTTATGTAACAAATTTGAAACACGAGGTGTTATTTGATTGTCCTCCTTATGAGTGGCGGTCGGGGACGAGCGATGGTCTTTTCCTACCAACCTATCCCCCTAGGAGCATGCGTGTAATGCTTTGGTTTTTGATGGCTTGTAGATTTTTGCAATAAGTATGTGAGTTCTTTATGACTAATGCTGAGTCCATGGATTATACGCACTCTCACCCTTCCATCATTGCTAGCCTCTTCGGTACCGTGCATTGCCCTTTCTCACATTGAGAGTTGGTGCAAACTTCGCCTGTGCATCCAAACCCCGTGATATGATATGCTCTTTCACACATAAACCTCCTTATATCTTCCTCAAAACAGCCACCATACCTACCTATCATGGCATTTCCATATCCATTCCGAGATATATTGCCATGCAACTTTCCACCGTTCCGTTTATTATGACACGCTCCATCATTGTCATATTGCTTAGCATGATCATGTAGTTGACATAGTATTTGTGGCAAAGCCACCGTTTATAATTCTTTCATACATGTCAGTCTTGATTCATTGCATATCCCGGTACACCGCTGGAGGCATTCATATAGAGTCATACTTTGTTCTAGTATCGAGTTGTAATCATTGAGTTGTAAATAAATACAAGTGTGATGATCATCATTTTCTAGAGAATTGTCCCAAGGGAGGAATAAATAAAAAATAAAGGCCATAAAAAAGGGAGAAGGCCCAAAAAAAGAGAGAAAAAGAGAGAAGGGACAATGTTACTATCCTTTTACCACACTTGTGCTTCAAAGTAGCACCATAATCTTCATGATAGAGAGTATCTTGTTTTGTCACTTTCATATACTAGTGGGAATTTTTCATTATAGAACTTGCCTTTGTATATTCCAACGATGGGCCTCCTCAAATGCCCTAGGTCTTCATGAGCAAGCAAGTTGGATGCACACCCACTTAGTTTCTTTTGTTGAGCTTTCATACATTTATAGCTCTAGTGCATCCGTTGCATGGCAATCCCTACTCCTTGCATCAACATCAATAGATGGGCATCTCCATAGCTCATTGATTAGCCTCGTTGGTGTGAGACTTTCTCCTTTTTTGTCTTCTCCACATAACCCCCATCATCATATTCTATTCCACCCATAGTGCTACATCCATGGCTCGCGCTCATGTATTGCGTGAAGGTTTATGAGTTTGAGATTATTAAAGTATGAAACAATTGCTTGGCTTGTCATCGGGGTTGTGCATGATGAGAGCATTCTTGTGTGACGAAAATGGAGCATGACTAAACTATATGATTTTGTAGGGATGAACTTTCTTTGGCCATGTTATTTTGAGAAAACATAATTGCTTAGTTAGTATGCTTGAAGTATTATTATTTTTATGTCAATATGAACTTTTGTCTTGAATATTTCGGATCTGAATATTCATATCACAAGTAAGAAGAATTACATTGAAATTATTCCAACTAGCATTACACATCATTTTTTTTATCATTTACCTACTTGAGGATGAGCAGGAATTAAGCTTGGGGATGCTTGATACGTCTCCAACGTATCTATAATTTTTGATTGCTCCATGCTATATTATATATTGTTTTGGGCAATATTGGGCTTTATTATCCACTTTTATATTTTTTTGGGACTAACCTATTAACCGGAGGCACAACCCAGATTTGCTGTTTTTTGCCTATTTCAGTGTTTCCAAGAAAAGGAATATCAAAGGAGTCGAAACAGAACGAAGTCAACTGGAGAAGTTATTTTTGGAAGCAAAGATGCTGGATGGACTTGGACCCCACGTCAGGAGCCAAGGGAGGTACTCATGAGGGTGGGGGCGCGCCCACCCCCCTAGGGCGCGCCCCCTACCTCGTGGGGCCCCAGAAGCTCCACCGACTTACCTCATGCACCCATATATACTCACGTACCCTAAAACTTCCAGAACAGAGATTAGATTGGGAGTTCCGCCGCCACAATCCTCTGTAGCCACCAAAAGTCAATCGGGACCCTGTTCCGGCACCCTTCTGGAGGGGGGGAACCCTCACCGGTGGCCATCTTCATCATCCCGGCGCTCTCCGTGATGAGGAGGGAGTAGTTCCCTCGGGGCTGAGGGTATGTACCAGTAGCTATGTGTTTGATCTCTCTCTCTCTCTCTCTCTCTCTCTCTCTTGTTCTTGATTTGGCACGATCTTGATGTATCGCGAGCTTTGCTATTATAGTTGGATCTTATGTTTCTTCTCCCCCTCTTCTCTCTTGTAATGGATTGAGTTTTCCCTTTGAAGTAATCTTATCAGATTGAGTCTTTAAAGATTTGAGAACACTTGATGTATGTCTTGCCGTGCGTATCTGTGGTGACAATGGGATATCACGTGACTCACTTGATGTTTGTTTTGGTGATCAACTTGCGGGTTCCGCCCATGAACCTATGCATAGGGGTTGGCACACGTTTTCGTCGTGATTCTCTGGTAGAAACTTTGGGCACTCTTTGAAGTACTTTGTGTTGGTTTGAATAGATGAATCTGAGATTGTGTGATGCATATCGTATAATCATGCCCATGGATACTTGAGGTGACATTGGAGTATCTAGGTGAAATTAGGGTTTTGGTTGATTTGTGTCTTAAGGTGTTATTCTAGTACGAACTCTAGGGCTGTTTGTGACACTTATAGGAATAGCCCAATGGATTGATTGGAAAGAATAACTTTGAGGTGGTTTCGTACCCTACCATAATCTCTTCGTTTGTTCTCCGCTATTAGTGTCTTTGGAGTGACTCTTTGTTGCATGTTGAGGGATAGTTATATGATCCAATTATGTTATTATTGTTGAGAGGACTTGCACTAGTGAAAGTATGAACCCTAGGCCTTGTTTCCTATCATTGCAATACCGTTTACGCTCACTTTTACCGCTTGCTACCTTGCTGTTTTTATATTTTCAGTTTACAAAAACCTATATCTACCATCCATATTGCACTTGTGTCACCATCTCTTCTCCGAACTAGTGCACCTATACAATTTACCATTGTATTGGGTGTGTTGGGGACACAAGAGACTCTTTGTTATTTGGTTGCAGGGTTGCTTGAGAGAGACCATCTTCATCCTACGCCTCCTATGGATTGATAAACCTTAGGTCATCCACTTGAGAGAAATTTGCTACTGTCCTACAAACCTCTGCACTTGGAGGCCCAACAACGTCTACAAGAAGAAGGTTACGTAGTAGACATCACTTCTCCAATTCCTTAATGCTTTGCCTGATCATCCTCTTAAGAAAAATGAAATATCTGATATCTTATATAATGGACTAACTGATGCTTCTAAGAACTTCCTAGATAGTTGTGCTGGTTGTATTTTCGGGAACGAACTATTGGACAAGCTGAAGACTTATTGAATAACATATTGAAAAATTATGATGATTGGACTCTTCCCAAACCACCACTCAAACCTACTCCGAAGAAGAGGGGTATCTTATATCTCAGTCCTGAAGATATGCAAGAGGCAAAGAAATCTATGAAGGAAAAATGTATTAAAGTTGAGGATGTTAAAAATTTACCTCCTATTGAAGAAATACATAGGCTTGATACACCACCACCACCTAAGGGTGGTAGAGGTAAATTCTTTAATGAAATTCAATGACAATGACAATCCTCATGATATGCATCCTAGCCAATGCCTTTACGAGTTTGAAAACTACATTAGAAAGCAAGATCACTACAATGCAAATGTTATGAAACAATTGAAATACAATTCTGATATGATTGCTCGCTTGAGTGACATGTTATTCAGAATCTCAAATGATGTTAGAGGTGTAGGAAAACATGCCTCGATGGTTCAAACTCAACTAGAACAAGTTGCTAAATCTCAAAGAGAATTGCTTGATGAAATGAACAATAATATAAGTGATTTTGCTATTAGAGTAGCAACTAGAGGAGGTAAAATGACTCAAGAACCACTTTATCCTGAGGGACAGCCAAAAAGAATTGAACAAGACTCTCAAAGAGTTAACACTGATGTACCTAGTCCTTCTAAAAAGAAAAAGAAGAAGAAAAATGATAGGACTTTGCATGCCTCTAGTGAACCTGAAGTAGAAAAACCTCCTGATAATGATAATGAAGTTTCTATCTCTGATGCTGAAACTCAATCTGGTAATGAACACTCACCTTCTGATAATGAAAAAGATAATGATGAGGTTCATGAAGACACTCAATCAAATAATAAAGAACCAGACAATGGCGTTGAGATAGAACCAACAGTTGATCTTGATAACCCACAACCCAAGAATAAAAGATACGATAAAAGGGACTCTCTTGCTAGAAAGCATGGGAAGGAAAAAGAACCATTGGTACAAAAACCTATGCCCTTTCCACCTAAGTCAACTAAAAAGAAAGATGATGAAGAATTTGAACGCTTTGCTGAAATGATTAGGCCAGTCTTTTTGCGTACTCGCTTGAATGATATCTTGAAAATGCCTCCTTATGCAAAGTACATGAAAGATATCATCACCAACAAGAGAAAAATACCGGAAGCTGAAATATCCACCGTGCTTGCTAATTATACTTTTGAAGATGGAGTACCTAAAAAACTTGGAGATCTGGGAATCCCCACTATACCTTGCTCCATCAAAAGAAACTATGTGAAAACTGCTTTATGTGATTTGGGAGCAGGTGTTAGTGTTATGCCTTTCTCTTTATATAAAAGACTTGATTTGAATAAACTCACACCTACTGAAATATCTTTGCAAATGGTTGATAAATCAACTGCCATACCTATTGGTATTTGTGAGGATGTGCTCGTTGTTGTTGCTAATGTTACTATCTTGATTGACTTTGTCATACTTGAGATGCCCGAGGACGAAAGCATGTCGATTATCCTTGGTAGACCCTTTTTGAATACCGCATGGGCTGTTGTTGATTGCAATAAAAGCAATGTCACTTTTCATATCAATGGTAATGAGCATATGGTGCACTTTCCGAAGAAACAATTCCAAGTGAATGGTATTAATGTTATTGAAAAATCTCCAACAATCACTATTGGAAGTTTTCAACTACCTCTACCTACTGCCAAAAAGAAATATGAAATGCTTATTGTTGGGGACATTCATATCCCCGTTGAGGTAACTTAGTGATTTACGAAAGGTCTTCAGTTTCATGCTAATCAAAAGTTGTTGTTAATAAGACTTGATCAACCTTATTAATGGATCATTTTTGAGAGGTATGAAGTTGATGAATTTAGTGAGAACTACCTTCTGTCCCTACCTTTTGTTTTCTGTTTTTATTAGTTAAATAAAATAAAACGCCATGTTTTGTCTGTTTTCTGAATTTCCCGTGCAATAAAAAAATGACCCAAAAATAGAAATTCTCAGAATGCTCTGAATATTTAAACAATTATTTCTGAATATTTAAGAATTTGTGGTGCAAATAATATCAGAGGGAGGTGCACCAGGTTGGCACAACCCACCTGGGCGCGCCAGGACCCCCAGGCGCGCCCTGGTGGGTTGTGGTCCCCACGTGGGCCCCCTCACTTATCTCTTCATCCCACATAATCACCTACCTCCAGAAAAAATCACCATTGCGCTCTCTCTCTCTCCCTCTCGTGTTCTTGCTCTCAAACCCGCATATTTTGATATCTTTGCTCGAACCTTCGTTTCTGAAACTGTTTCGAGGGATTGTTGCTTGGTATGTGACTCCTCCGTTGGTCCAATTAGTTTTTGCTTTAGTGGTTTATATTTTGAATAATTAGTTACTCTTTGTGCTGCTGTAGATGAGCTTGCATGTTGAATTATTAGAGTTCTAAGTAGTTTGAATGCTTGATGTGGCCTCTATGCATACCGATGAGCAGTTGCTACCAATCTTGTGAAGTTTTGTTAACAAATTTGTTGTGACCCAAATTTTTTCAGAAAATTGTACGTGAATATGATGAACCGCTTTGGAAGGAGTTCTTTGAGGAGGAGATCCTCGGAGGCATCTTCTAGTAGCAGCTCCGCTCGTCGGTCTTATGTTGAACCAAGTGAAAGTTCCATACGAGATGCCACCACCAAATCATGCTTATGGCCATGCAACGATTATATGGTGAGTGTGGGCATTAAGGAAGAATTTGAGCAATATGTTCACAATGCCGAGCTCGGTCCCTACATTTCAGATAAGTGCAACCAACACCTCAACCTCACTGAACCATTTACCAAAGAATTTAAATTGCATTCCCGTGAGTCTAGAGTGTCATTTAAACTGTATGAAAATCCATTTACCATATCTCTAGAGAGATTAGCCTACTATTGCAAAATCCCATTCTGGGGTTCGCTTGGCGAACCACCAAGATCTGAGTTTGAGATATTCTTGACTAGTCTTTGCTATGGTGAGACTAGGGGAGTGGTGCAAGGTAGAATAAAGAGCATTCAGTTTCCCTCAATCCAGTACTTTGCATTATTTAATGGAAAATGTATTGTAGGTAAACAAGATTGTAGTACACTTTGTGCTCCAGACTTGAGCCTCATACGTGCCGCTCTCACCGGTGACAAAAGTTATAACCTTGGAGCGATCGTTGCACGCAGGTTGCAACACAACGCTGGTAGTGGATATTTTTAGGGTGGAATTTACGCCACACGCTTAGTGCTACCTCTTAAGCATTGCGTTGGTTTTCCCTTGAAGAAGAAAGGGTGATGCAGCAAAGTAGCGTAAGTATTTCCCTCAGTTTTTGAGAACCAAGGTATCAATCCAGTAGGAGACTACACGCAAATCCCTCGTACCTGCACAAACAAATAAGAACCTTGCAACCAACATGATAAAGGGGTTGCCAATCCCTTCACGGCCACTTGCAAAAGTGAGATCTGATAGAGATAATAAGATAAATATTTTTGGTATTTTTGTTGTATAGATTGGAAAGTAAAGATTGCAAAATAAAATAGATCGGAGACTTATATGATGGAAGATAGACCCGGGGGCCATAGGTTTCACTAGTGGCTTCTCTCAAGATAGCACAAATATTACGGTAGGTGAACAAATTACTGTCGAGCCATTGATAGAAAAGTGCATAGTTATGAGAATATCTAGGCATGATCATGTATATAGGCATCACGTCCGCGACAAGTAGACTGAAACGATTCTGCATCTACTACTATTACTCCACACATCGACCGCTATCCAGCATGCATCTAGAGTATTAAGTCCATAAGAACAGAGTAACGCATTAGGCAAGATGACATGATGTAGAGGGATAAACTCAAGCAATATGATATAAACCCCATCTTTTTATCCTCGATGGCAACAATACAATGCGTGCCTTGCTACCCCTACTGTCACTGGGAAAGGACACCGCAAGATTGAACCCAAAGCTAAGCACTTCTCCCATTGCAAGAAAGATCAATCTAGTAGGCCAAACCAAACTGATAATTCAAAGAGACTTGCAAAGATAACAAATCATACATAAAAGAATTCAGAGGCGATTCAAATATTGTTCAAAGATAATCTTGACCATAAACCCACAATTCATCGGATCTCGACAAACACACCACAAAAATAATTACATCAATAGATCTCCAAGTAGATCGAGGAGAACTTTGTATTGAGATCCAAAGAGAGATAAGAAGCCATCTAGCTAATAACTATGGACCCGAAGGTCTGAGGTAAACTACTCACACATCATCGGAGAGGCTATGGTGTTGATGTAGAAGCCCTCCATGATCGATTCCCCCTCCGGCGGAGCGCCGGAAAAGGCCCCAAGATGGGATCTCATGGGTACAGAAGGTCGCGGCGGTGGAAATAGGGTTTCGTGGTGCTCTCGGGTGTTTTCGGGGTATATGAGTATATATAGGCGAAAGAAGTTGGTTGGGGGAGCCACGAGGGGCCCACGAGGGTGGCGGCGCGCCTACCCGCTGGGCGCGCCTCCCTGCCTCGTGACCACCTCGTCGCTTCCTTGATGTCCACTCCAAGTCTCCTGGATTGCGTATGTTCCAAAAATCACTCTCCCGAAGGTTTCATTCCGTTTGATATTCCTTTTCTGTGAAACACTGAAATAGGCAAAGAAATAGCAATTTGGACTGGGCCTCCGGTTAGTAGGTTAGTCCCAAAAATACTATTAAAGTGTATAATAAATCCCATTAAACATCCAAAACAAATAATATAATAGCATGGAACAAAAAAAAGTATAGATACGTTGGAGACATATCACTTAGCAAGAGATTTGGGTGTTTCACCTTGGCCTTATGAACCTATTTTACCCACATAGTACTTGGACTTTGATGCTATGAAACATCATAAGATCCTTAGTGGTGAATGATGTTTGCTTGAACTACATCGGTATTTCCCGAAAGAGGAAGGGATGATGCAGCACAACAACGGTAGGTATTTCCCTTAGTGATGAGACCAAGGTTATCGAACCAGTAGGAGAACCACGCAACACTACATGAACGACACCTGCACACAAATAACAAAAACTCGCAACCCGACGTATTAAAGGGGTTGTCAATCCCTTTTGGGTAATGGCGCCAGAAATTGGCAAACGGACATGAGAAAATTGTAATAAATTGATAGATTGAATGCTAAATAAAATAAAGTGCAGCAAGGTATTTTTGTATTTTTGGTTTAATCTGAAAATAAGAGCAAATAAAAATAGATCGCGAAGGAAAATATAATAAAGAAGAGACCCAGGGGCCGTAGGTTTCACTAGTGGCTTCTCTCGAGAAAAATAGCAAACGATGGGTTGATAACCCACAAGTATAGGGGATCGCAACAGCTTTCGAGGGTAGAGTATTCAACCCAAATTTATTGATTCGACACAAGGGGAGCCAAAGACTATTCTCAAGTATTAGCAACTGAGTTGTCAATTCAACCACACCTGGAAACTTAGTATCTGCAGCAAAGTGTTTAGTAGCAAAGTAATATGATAGTGGTGGCAACGGCAACAAAAGTAAAGACAACAAAAGTAAATTTTTTGGTGTTTTGTAGTGATTGTAACAGCAGCAACGGGAAAGTAAATAAGCGTAAACCAGTATATGGAAAGCTCGTAGGCATTGGACCGGTGATGGATAATTATGCCGGATGCGGTTCATCATGTAACAGTTATAACATAGGGTGACACAGAACTAGCTCCAATTCATCAATGTAATGTAGGCATGTATTCCGAATATAGTCATACGTGCTTATGGAAAAGAACTTGCATGACATCTTTTGTCCTACCCTCCCGTGGCAGCGGGGTCCTATTGGAAACTAAGGGATATTAAGGCCTCCTTTTAATAGAGAACCGGAACAAAGCATTAGCACATAGTGAATACATGAACTCCTCAAACTATGGTCATCACCGGGAGTGGTCCCGATTATTGTCACTTCGGGGTTGCCGGATCATAACACATAGTAGGTGACTATAGACTTGCAAGATAGGATCAAGAACTCACATATATTCATGAAAACATAATAGGTTCAAATCTGAAATCATGGCACTCGGGCCCTAGTGACAAGCATTAAGCATAGCAAAGTCATAGCAACATCAATCTCAGAACATAATGGATACTAGGGATCAAACCCTAACAAAACTAACTCGATTACATGGTAAATCTCATCCAACCCATCACCGTCCAACAAGCCTACGATAAAATTACTCACGCACGGCGGTGAGCATCATGAAATTGGTGATGGAGGATGGTTGATGATGACGACGGCGACGTATCCCCCTCTCCGGAGCCCCGAACGGACTCCAGATCAGCCCTCCCGAGAGGTTTTAGGGCTTGGTGGCGGCTCCGTACCGTAAAACGCGATGATTTCTTCTCTCTGATTTTTTTCTCTCCGAAAGCAAATATATAGTGTTGGAGTTGGCGTCGGAGGGTCTCCAAGGGGCCCACGAGGTAGGGGGGCACGCCCTAGGGGGGGCGCCCCCCACCCTCGTGGACAGGGTGTGGGCCCCTGGTCTTCATCTTTGGTGAGGATTTTTTATTATTTTTTATAAGACATCCCGTGGAGTTTCAGGTCATTCCGAGAACTTTTGTTTTCTGCACATAAAACAAAATCATGGCAGTTCTGCTGAAAACAACGTCAGTCCGGGTTAGTTCCATTCAGATCATACAAGTTAGAGTCCAAAACAAGGGCAAAAGTGTTTGGAAAAGTAGATACGACGGAGACGTATCAACTCCCCCAAGCTTAAACCCTTGCTTGTCCTCAAGCAATTCAGTTGACAAACTGAAAGAGAAAAACAAAAACTTTTACAAACTATGTTTGCTCTTGTTGTTGTAAGTATGTCAAGTCAGCACTCAAGTTTCCAGCATATATCATAACTAACCACATTTGCAATAATTCTCAGGTCTCACAATTACTCATATCAATAGCATAATCAACTAGCAAGCCATAATAATAAATCTCGGATGACAACACTTTCTCAAAACAATCATAATATGATATAACAAGATGGTATCTCGCTAGCCCTTTCTGAGACCGCAAAACATAAATGCAGAGCACCTTTAAAGATCAAGGACTGACTAGATATTGTAATTCATGGTAAAAGAGATCCAATCGTAGTCACACCCGACATAGATTAATAGTGATGATTGCAAATGACAGCTGTGCTCTCCAACTAGTGATTTTTAATAAGAGGGTGATGACTCAACATAGAAGTAAATAGATAGGCCCTTCGCAGAGGGAAGCAGGGATTTGTAGAGGTGCCAGAGCTCGGTTTTGAAATAGAGATAAATAATATTTTGAGCGTTATACTTTCATTGTCAACATAACAACTAAGAGATGGCGATATCTTCCATGTCACACACATTATAGGCGGTTCCCAAGCAGAATGGTAAAGTTTATACTCCCCCTCCACCAACAAGCATCAATCCATGGCTTGCTCGAAACAACGAGTGCCTCCAACATACATCAGGTCCCAGGGGGAGTTTTGTTTGCAATTAATTTTGATTTAGTTTGCATAAAGCATGGGACTGGGCATCCCGGTGACCAGCCATTTTCTCGTGAGTGAGGAGCGGAGTCCACTCCTCTTGAGAATAACCCGCCTAACATGGAAGAGAAGGGCAGCCTTGGTTGATACATGAGCTATTCGAGCATACAAAACAGAATGTTTATTTGAAGGTTTAGAGTTTGGCACATACAAATTTACTTGGAACGGCAGGTAGATACCGCATATAGGAAGGTATAGTGGACTCATCTGGAATAACTTTGGGGTTTAAGGGATTGGATGCACAAGCAGTATTCCCGCTTAGTACAGGTGAAGGCTAGCAAAAGACTGGGAAGCGACCAACTAGAGAGCGACAACAGCCATGTACATGCATTAAAATTAATAAACATTGGATGCAAGCATGAGTAGGGTATAATCCATCATGAACATGAATATCATGAAGGCTATGTTGATTTTATTTCAACTACATGCGTGAACATGTGCCAAGTCAAGTCACTTAAATCATTCAAAGGAGGATACCACCCCACTATACCACATCATAATCATCCCAATAGCATGTTGGCACGCAAGGTAAATCATTATGACTCATAGCTAATCAAGCATGACATAAGCAACAATGATCTCTAATTGTCATTGCAAACATGTTTATTCATAATAAGCTGAATCAAGAACGGTGGACTCATCATATTTACAAAAACAAAAGAGGTCGAGTTCATACCAGCTTTTCCCATCTCAGTCAGTCAATCATATATCATCATAATTGCCTTTCACTTGCACGACCGAACGGTGTGAATAATAATAAGAGTGTACGTGCATTGGACTAAGCTGGAATCTGCGAGCATTCAATAAACAGGAGAAGACAAGGCAATATGGGCTCTTGGTTAAATCAACAATAATGCATATAAGAGCCACTTCAACAATTAAATCATGGTATTCACCTACTAACCCCCAAAGAAATAAAAACTATTTACACGGGAAAGCTCCCAACAAGCAAAAGAAGAACGGGAAATATTTTTGGGTTTTCTTTTTAATCACTACTACAGCAGAAAAGTAAACTACTACTGATTTTTTTGGTTTTTCTTAAGGTTTAACAAACACAGAAGAAGAAAGCGGGAAAGAGAAAATAAACTAGCATGGATATTACAGTGAAAGAGTATGAGCACCGACATCTAGCAATGAGTGTGTGTGAACATAAATGTAATGTCGGTGAGAAATACGTACTCCCCCAAGCTTAGGCTTTTGGCCTAAGTTGGTTTATGGCCAGGGATAGCCTGGCGGATACCCGTAGGTGTAGCTGGGGTTGTACTGCAACGAGGAATAGTTGGGGTTGAACTGTGATGCAGCGGTTATCGCCTCCTGAGCTGCAGCGTGGAGTCGGGTTCCCTCCGCTCTCCTCTCGTACTTATCTGCCTCCTCTCTGGTAATAGTGTATCTTCCATTTGCCTGGTAGTCAAAGAAGGCAGGAGCAGGGAGAGTAATACGGACAACATGTCGTTTGTTAAAAATTAACCGATACTGGAGAGGTGACTCAGTCCTCTCAGCAAAGTGGTGGGAAACCATAGAATTAAAATCTAAATAGGCAGGAGGCAACTCAGTATCACCCTCACGAATATCTATCTCAAGAAATTTAGCTAAGCGGGTTGCATAAATTCCTCCAAATAAATCTCCATTATGTCTATTATGATGCAACCTACGAGCTACATTGGCTCCCATATGATAAGATTGGTCTCCTAACACGGCACTCCTGAGAATGCTGAGGTCAGGGACACACATGTGACATGCTTCATCCTTAGCATTTATGCATCTACCGATAAAGAGAGCAAAATAATGTATAGCAGGAAAGTGAATGCTCCCTATGGTAGCCTGCATTATATCTCTAGATTCCCCTACAGTTATACTGGCAAGAAAGTTTCTAAATTCAGATTTTGGGGGATCCCTAATACTACCCCATGATGGAAGTTTGCAAGCAAAAGTGAAATCCTATAAGTCCATGGTATAAGATTTATCATAAAGATCAAACATGACTGAAGGAGAATTATGCGAAGATGAATACTCAAACCTCCTCACAAAATAACTTGTGAGATCATGATATTGGGGGCATTTGTCTGCCTCAAAATCCTCAAGACCGGCATTAGGCAAATATGCGTTAAATTCTTCTTTAATTCCTGCACGATCCATAAAGTTTCCTGAAGGCCATTCGCAAGGCCGCACTAGAGCGTCTCTTGGTGGTTCCTCGTCAGTATCACGCATAGCAATCCTAGGTCCTTGCTTCTTAGAAAAACCACCTTGGAACATCTTCCTAAGCATATTGCTTTTCTCTAAATTTCTGAAATTTTTAGTAACTTCAAACAAAATTGAACCAACTTCAATAAAACTGATAGCAACTACTCCTACAAGTGCCTAAGGCCTATATCAAGCATTAGAATTACTTGGAACCATATAAATTTGTCATGCAAGCTCAAGAACATGGTCACCTATGCAGCACAAATTTGCAAAGAATAGAGCACTAGAACAAAAACGAATTGGACCAATGGAGGAGTCACATACCAAGGAACAATCTCCCCAAGCAGTTTTGCGAGAGGTGCTTTGAGCAAGGAGATCGAAAATCATACCAAAAGTGGCTGGAACTCGTGCTTAAGTTGGTTTTTCGGGTTTGTGTGGGGCAGAGGAAGAAGATGGGTGCTGGGATAAGTGGAGGAGGGCCACCATGGGCCCACGAGGTAGGGGGCGCGCCCAGGGGGGTAGGGCGCGCCTTCCACCCTCGTGGCCAGGTGGCAGCTCCCCCCGCAGAGATTTTTGCACCATAAATCCTCAAATAATCCCAAAAAAATCATATTAAATTGGCATGTCATTCTGAGGACTTTTATTTTCTTGATATTTTTATATTGCACGAAAAAGTCAGGAAATAGACAGAAAATTACTATTTTTACTTTATTTCAACTAAAGAACAGAAAATATAGAGAGGGTACAGAAGGTTGTGCTTCTAGTTTCATCCATCTCATGTTCATCAAAAGGAATCCACTAACAAGGTTGATCAAGTCTTGTTAACAAACCCATTCCGACAATCATGAAACCGGAGAAATTTCGAATTACACTAGGTTACCTCAACGGGGATATGCACATCCCCAATAATAAGTATATCATATTTCTTTTTGATAGTAGGAAGAGGAAATTCAAAACCTCCAAATATAATCGATGGAATTTTTCCAATAGAGTTGATACTGTGGACTTGAGGTTGTTTCCTCGGAAATTGTACCGTATGCTCATTACCATTAACATGAAAAGTGACATTGCCTTTGTTGCAATCAATAACAGCCCCTGCAGTATTAAGAAAAGGTCTTCCAAGAATAATAGACATACTATCATCTTCGGGAATATCAAGAATAACAGAGTCCATTAAAATAGTAACGTTTGCAACCACAACAAGCACATCCTCACAAATACCGACAGGTATAGCAGTTGATTTATCAACCATTTGCAAAGATATTTCAGTAGGTGTCAACTTATTCAAGTCAAGTCTATGATATAAAGAGAGAGGCATAACACTAACACTGGCTCCAACATCACATAAATCAGTTTTAACATAATTTCGTTTAATGGAGCATGGTATAGTAGGTACTCCTGGATCTCCAAGTTTCTTTGGTATTCCACCCTTAAAAGTATAATTAGCAAGCATGGTGGAGATTTCAGCTTCCGGTATCTTTCTTTTATTAGTAACAATATGTTTCATGTACTTAGCATAAGGATTCATTTTGAGCATATTAGTCAATCGCATACGCAATAAGATAGGTCTAATCATTTTAGCAGAGCGTTCAAAATCCTCATCATCCTTTTTCTTGGATGGTTTGGGAGGAAAAGGCATGGGTTTCTGAACCCAAGGTTCTCTTTCTTTACCATGTTTCCTAGCAACAAAATCTCTCTTATCATAACGTTGATTCTTTGATTGTGGGTTATCAAGATCAACAACAGGTTCAATTTCTACATCATTGTCATTACTAGGTTGAGCATCATCATGAACATCATCATTAGCATTTTCATTAGGTTCATGTTCATTACCAGATTGTGTTTCAGCATCAGACATAGAGTTATCATTTGGATTATCAGGTGGTTCAGCAATAGGTTCACTAGAAATTTGCACAGTTCTATCATTTTTCTTTTTCTTCTTCTTGGAAGAACTAGGTTCATCAATATTATTTCTTTGAGAATCTTGCTCGATTCTCTTAGGGTGGCCTTCAGTATACAAAGGTTCCTGAGTCATTCTACCAGTCCTAGTAGCCACTCTAACAGCATAATCATTTTTCTTACTATTTATTTCATTGAGCAATTCTTTTTGAGCCTTAAGTACTTGTTCTACTTGAGTGGTAACCATAGAAGCATGTTTGCTAACAAGTTTAAGTTCACCTCTAATATTAGCCATATAATCACCCAAGCGTTTAATCATATCGGAATCGTTATGCAGTTGTCTACCAAAATAAGCATTAACATTTTCTTGTTTGACAATAAAGTTATCAAACTCTTCTAAGCATTGTCTAGCAGACTTATAATGAGGAATATCACCTTCATCAAATCTATAGAGAGAATTTACCTTTACTACATGTGTCGGGATATCTGGATCAGGAGGTTCTTCAATAAATAAGGGATTGAGATCATATGTTTCTTCAATAGGTGGTAAATTGAGACCATGTATTTCTTCAATAGGAGGTAAATTCTTAACATCTTCAGCTTTAATACCTTTTTTTTCATAGATTTCTTTGCCTCTTGCATATCTTCGGGACTGAGAAATAGAACACCTCTCTTCTTCGGAGTTGGTTTAGGAATAGGATCATTAATTGTTGCAGGAGCTAGCTCAGGAGGTGCCCAATTATTTTCATTTGTCAATGTATTATTCAATAGAATTTCAGCTTCATCCGGTGTTCTTTCCCTGAAAAGAGAACCAGCACAACTATCCATGTAATCTCTGGAAGCATCGGTTAGTCCATCATAAAAGATATCAAGTATTTCATGTTTCTTAAGCGGATGATTAGGCAAAGCATTAAGTAACTTGAGAAGCCTCCCCCAAGCTTGTGGGAGACTCTCTTCTTTAATTTGCACAAAGTTGTATATTTCCTTTAAAGCAGCTTGTTTCTTATGAGCAGGGAAATATTTAGCAGACAAGTAGTAAATCATATCTTGGGGACTATGCACACAACCAGGATCAAGAGAATTAAACCATATATTAGCATCACCCTTTAATGAGAACGGAAATATTTTGAGGATATAAAAGTAGCGAGATCTCTCATCATTAGTAAACAGGGTGGCTATATCATTTAATTTAGTAAGATGTGCCACTACAGTTTCAGTTTCATAACCATGGAAAGGATCAGATTCAACCAAGGTAATTATATCAGGATCAACAGAGACTTCATAATCCTTATCAGGAACACAGATAGGTGAAGTAGCAAAAGCAGGGTCAGGTTTCATTTTATCTCTAAGTGATTCTTTGTTCCATTTAGCTAATAACCTCTTGAGCTCATATCTATCCTTGCAAGCTAAAATGGCGGCAGAAGATTCCATATCAAAAACATAACCCCGAGGAATAACAGGCATATCTTCATCATCACTTTCATCATTATAATCAGATTCAGTAATTTCTTTCTCTCTAGCCCTAGCAATTTGTTCATCAAGAAATTCACCTAGGGGCACAATAGTATCAGGCATAGAAGTAGTTTCATCATAAGTATCATGCATAGCAGAAGTGCCATCATCAATAACATGCGACATATCGGAACGAATAGCACAAGCAGGTTTAGGTGTCGCAAGCTTACTCATAACAGAAGGTGAATCAAGTGCAGAGCTAGATGGCAGTTCCTTACCTCCCCTCGTAGTTGAGGGATAAATTGTTGTCTTAGCATCTTTCAAGTTCTTCATAGTGTCCAGCAGATATAAATCCCAAGTGACTCAAAGAATAGAGCTATGCTACCCGGCAACGGCACCAGAAATTAGTCTTGATAACCCAAAAGTATAGGGGATCGCAACAGCTTTCGAGGGTAGAGTATTCAACCCAAATTTATTGATTCGACACAAGGGGAGCCAAAGAATATTCTCAAGTATTAGCAACTGAGTTGTCAATTCAACCACACCTGGAAACTTAGTATTTGCAGCAAAGTGTTTAGTAGCAAAGTAATATGATAGTGGTGGCAACGGCAACAAAAGTAAAGACAACAAAAGTAATATTTTTGGTGTTTCGTAGTGATTGTAACAGCAGCAACGAGAAAGTAAATAAGCGTAAACCAGTATATGGAAAGCTCGTAAGCATTGGACCAGTGATGGATAATTATGCCGGATGCGGTTCATCATGTAACAGTCATAACATAGGGTGACACAGAACTAGCTCCAATTCATCAATGTAATGTAGGCATGCATTCCGAATATAGTCATACGTGCTTATGGAAAAGAACTTGCATGACATCTTTTGTCCTACCCTCCCGTGGCAGCGGGGTCCTATTGGAAACTAAGGGATATTAAGGCCTCCTTTTAATATAGAACCGGAACAAAGCATTAGCACATAGTGAATACATGAACTCCTCAAACTATGGTCATCACCGGGAGTGGTCCCGATTATTGTCACTTCGGGGTTGCCGGATCATAACACATAGTAGGTGACTATAGACTTGCAAGATAGGATCAAGAACTCACATATATTCATGAAAACATAATAGGTTCAGATCTGAAATCATGGCACTCGGGCCCTAGTGACAAGCATTAAGCATAGCAAAGTCATAGCAACATCAATCTCAGAACATAATGGATACTAGGGATCAAACCCTAACAAAACTAACTCGATTACATGGTAAATCTCAGTCAACCCATCACCGTCCAGCAAGCCTATGATAAAATTACTCACGCACGACGGTGAGCATCATGAAATTGGTGATGGAGGATGGTTGATGATGACGACGACAATGAATCCCCCTCTCCGGAGCCCCGAACGGACTCTAGATCAGCCCTCTCGAGAGGTTTTAGGGCTTGGCGGCGGCTCTGTATCGTAAAATGCGATGATTTCTTCTCTCTTATTTTTTCTCTCTGAAAGAAAATATATAGAGTTGGAGTTGGCATCGGAGGGTCTCTAGGGGGCCCACGAGGTAGGGGGCGTGCCCTAGGGGGGCCCCCACCCTCGTGGACAGGGTGTGGGCCCCCTGGTCTTCATCTTTGGCGAGGATTTTTTATTATTTTTTATAAAACATCCGGTGGAGTTTTAGGTCATTCCGAGAACTTTTGTTTTCTGCACATAAAACAACATCATGGCAGTTCTGCTGAAAACAATGTCAGTCCGGGTTAGTTCCATTCAAATCATACAAGTTAGAGTCCAAAACAAGGGCAAAAGTGTTTGGAAAAGTAGATACGACGGAGACGTATCATGGGTGAACAAATTACCGTTGGGAAATTGATAGAACTTCAAATAATCATGATGATATCCAGGCAATGATCATTATATAGGCATCACGTACAAGATTAGTAGACCGACCCCTGCCTGCATCTACTACTATTACTCCACACATCGACCGCTATCCAGCATACATCTAGTGTATTAAGTTAATGGAGAAACGGAGTAATGCAATAAGAACAATTACATGATGTAGACAAGATCTATTTATGTAGAAATAGACACACCGCAAAAAGAGTTACATCATATGGATCTCTAGGAGACCATTTTATTAAGAATCAAAAGAGAGAGAGGAAGCCATCTAGCTACTAACTATGGACCCGTAGGTCTACAAAGAACTACTCACGCATCATCGGAGAGGCACCAATGGACATGATGAACCCCTCCGTGATGGTGCCTAGATTGGATCTGGTGGTTTCTGGAACTTGCGGCGTCTGGAATTGATTTTCGTCGACTCCCCTAGGGTTTCTAGAATATTGGGGTATTTATAGAGCAAAGAGGTGGTTCGGGAGGCCACCGAGGTGGGCACAACCCAACAGGGCGTGCCTGGGCCTCCAGGTGCGCCCTGGTGGGTTGTGCTCCCCTCGGAGCACCCCCTAGGTGCTTCTCCGGCCCACTAGAAGTCTTCTGGTCCAAAGAAATTCCACAAAAAGTTTCGCTGCGTTTGGACTCCGTTTGGTATTGATTTCCTGCGATGTAAAAAACATGCAGAAAACAACAATTGACACTTGGCACTATCTCAATAGGTTAGTACCAAAAAATGATATAAAATGACTATAAAATGATTGTAAAACATCCAAGAATGATAATATAACAGCATGGAACAATCAAAAATTAGAGATACGTTGGAGACGTATCAGCATCCCCAAGCTTAATTCCTGCTCGTCCTCGAGTAGGTAAATGATAAAAACAATTTTTTTGATGTGGAATGCTGCCTAACATGTTCATCACATATTCTTTTCTTTATAGCATGGACATTTGGACTTTTGAATGGTTCAAAGCAATAGTCTAGTTTTGACATTAGACCTAAATACTCAAGCATATCAACAAGCAACCATGTCTTTCAAAATATCAACGCTAAAATAAGTTATCCCTAGCCCATTATGCTCAATCATTGATCCATTCATGAAACACACTCGCATATTAGCTACACCCATTGCTCAAGTATGATCATAGTGCCCCCCTAGTTGGTGCTTTATAAGAGAAGATGGAGACTCAAATTAAAAATAAAAATTGCATAAAGTAAAAGAAAGGCCCTTCGCAGATGGAAGTAGGGATTTGTAGAGGTGCCAGAGCTCAAAGCGAAAAAGATAGAGATAAAAAGATGGGAGGCATGATTTTCCTGTCAACGAGAACGATCGAGTAGTTTCCAATACTTTCCATGCTAGATATATCATAGGCGGTTCCCAACCAGAAATTAAAGTTTATTCCTTTTTCAATCATACTTTCACTTTCTATGGCTATCCGTATCCACAGGTGCCTTCCATACCAACACTTTCCAAGGAATTTATTATTTGACAACATAAAGTAAATTCATTTTTCATTTCAGGACTGGGCATCCCTAATACCTTTGCCTTACTCTCGTGCAATGACAAGTGAATAAACATTCATCGTGATAATAACATATCTAGCATGGAAATATATTAGCCACCCCCTACCGCTTCATGAGCGGTACGAGCACACAAAAGAGAAGTTTATTTTGAAAATTAGAGATGACACATACAAATTTGCTTAGAACGGCAAAATAATACCGCATATAGGTAGGTATGGTGGACTCATGTGGCAAAATTAGTTTAAAGGATTTTGGATGCACAAGTAGTGATCATACTTAGTGCAAAATGAAGGCTAGCAAAAGATTGAGAAGCGACTAACCAAGAAACAAATAATCTCATAAGCGAGCATTAAGCATAATTAACACCGAATAACGCACCACAAGTAGGATGTAATTTCATTATAACTATTGACTTTCGTGCTTGCATAGGGAATCTCAAACCTTAACACCAATATTCTTACTAAAGCATAATTACTCATCAACATGACTCACATATCACATCATCATATCTCAAAACTATTATAAGGAATCAAGTTTATTTTGTCCAATGATCTTCATGAAAGTTTTTATTATATCCTCCTTGGATATCTATCACATTGGAACTAATTTTCATATGTTTCATTTGATAAGCTCAAACAAATATAAGCGAAGATCATGAGCATAATATTTCTTTCTCTCAAATTAATTTACGTGAAGCAAGAGAGAATTTCTTGAAAATTTTACTAATTCTCAAATAAATCTAAGTGAAGCATGAGATCATTTCTTTAAAAATACAAAGCTCACTGTGCTCAAAAAGATATAAGTGAAGCACTAGAGCAATTCCATAGCTCATAAAGATTTAAGTGAAGCATAGAGAGCAATTCTAACAAGTCATGGCATAATTTTGACTCTCCCAAATATGCGTGTCCAGCAAGGATTCAAGACCTAAAACGAAAAGCAAAACAAGCAAAGACTCCTATCATACAAGACGCTCCAAGCAAAACTCATAGTTGTGATGAATAAAAATATAGTTCCGAGTAAAATACCGATGGTCGTTAGAAGAAATAGGGGATGCCACTCGGGGCATCCCCAAGCTTAGTTGCTTGCTTCTCTTTGGATAATAGCTTGGGATGTCATGGGCATCCCCAAGCTTAGGCTCTTCTTACTCCTTATTCCTTCATCCATCATAACATCACCCAAAACTTGAAAATTTCAATCACACAAAACTCAACAAAACCTTCGTGAGATCCGTTAGTATAAGAAAACAAAACACTACTATAAGTATTGTTGCAAACCCATTCATATTTTATTCTTGCATTATATCTACTGTATTCCAATTTTTCTATGGCAAAAACTCTTCAAATAAAACCATAGAATCATCAAAACAAGCACACAACACAAAAAAAACAGAATCTATCAAAAAACAGAACAGTCTGTAGCAATCTGGATATTTAGAATACTTATGTAACTCCAAAAATTCTGAAAAATTAGGACCATGTGAAAAAACTGTATATTAATCTTCTTCAAAGAGAATTGATATTTTATCACGCTCCTGTTAAAAATGAGAATTATTTTCGTGAGCGCAAAAGTTTCTGTTTTTCAGCAAGATCAAATTAACTATCACCTAAGAAGATCCTAAAGGATTTGCTTGGCACAAACACTAATTAAAACACAAAAAACACAATCATAATAGTAGCATAATTGTGCAAAAACTCAAGAACAGAAAGCAAAATACTAAAATAAATTTTATTCATTGGGTTGCCTCCCAACAAGCGCTATCGTTTTACGCCCCTAGCTAGGCATAAAGCAAGGATCTAAGTTTTGTCATCCTTCTTCTTAATTTCCTCAGAGGTATTTTTGTCATGAGGTTTTGTAAAAACAACATAAAATATATTATCCATGGAAACCTTAGCACTATCAAGTTGCTTATCATCATAACCTCTTTCATTTTCGGCGACAATCCAAGCATAATGTTGATTAACATTATTAAAAACTTGTAGGATTATATCGAGAATAGGGACTTCCTTTTTAAGATTGTCATCAAAAATTTGATTATCCACAAGAAAATGTCTTAACGCATAATCACTATTATAAAGAATTTCATCTATCACCGGTTTTTCACAATTCATACCATAGAAATCTAAGATTTCCCTAGCTTCCTGTATTATGTAGTCAAACTCATTCATAAGAACAAGAGTGGCCAACTTTTTAGCCTTGGGGTTCATTATAATGGGAAGCTCAAAAAATAATCTTTGCAAGGTAGGATGAGTACGGATAAATTTATATTCAAGTTTCAGAACTAGTGCTGAAATAGCTTCCGCATAAGATTTAGTCCTCTTAAGTATATATAGGAACATCATCAAGACTTAATTTCCAACATAATTAAAAAATTCTTGGATACGTTCTTTCCTATAACATTCCCTTGCCCCAAAATAAAAGTTTTAGCATCCAGATTGCAAGGTCGTCCAATTTTAGGAGTCAGGCCATCATCTTTTTCTGCCATACCAAAGTCACTCATGATTGCAAACAAAGGGTAGATCTGACGAGAACGAAAAAGAGGGCGAATAAAATGGAAATTTTTTGTGAAGTGGGGGAGAGGAAAACGAGAGGCAAATGTCAAATCATGTAAACTGCAAGGAGATGAGATTTGTGATTAGGAACCTGGTAGATGTTGATGATGTCTCCCCGGCATTGGCACCAGAAATTCCTTTTGATGTCTGCTTGAACTATGTCGGTATTTCCCCAAAGAGGAAGGGATGATGCAGCACAACAACGGTAGGTATTTCCCTCAGTGACAAGACGAAGGTTATCGAACCAGGAGAACCACGCAACACTACGTGAACGACACCTGCACACAAATAACAAATACTCGCAACCCGACGTATTAAAGGGTTGTCAATCCCTTTCAGGTAATGGCGCCAGAAATTGGCAAACAGACATGAGAAAGTTGTAATAAATTGATAGATCGAACGCCAAATAAAATAAAGTGCAGCAAGGTATTTTTGTGTTTTTGGTTGAACAGATATGAAAATAAAAGCAAATAAAAATAGACCGCGAAGGCAAATACTCCCTCCGTTCCTTGATATAAGGTGTATAGACTTTTGAGAAAAAGTCCGAAATATAAGGTGTATTGCATTGCACAACTCGTTTGGATAATTTTTTAGGGATTTGATTATATTTTCTTATATCGGGCAAGCTCCTCTATTTCCTCATGTCAATTAGTCAGGTGTAATCTCGCCCAAAACTTGTGAAATTTTCCCTCCACGTGTGTTCTTTAATTTCCGTGCCAAAAACTATACACCCTATATCTAGGAACGGAGGGAGTATAATAAAGAAGAGACTCGAGGGCCGTAGGTTTCACTAGTGGCTTCTCTCAAGAAAAATAGCAAACGATGGGTGAACAAATTACTGTTGGGCAATTGATAGAACTTCAAATAATCATGACGATATCTAGGCAATGATCATTATATAGGCATCACGTCCAAGATTAGTGGACCAACTCCTGCCTGCATCTACTACTATTACTCCACACATCGACTGCTATCCAGCATGCATCTAGTGTATTAAGTTCATGGAGAAACGGAGTAATGCAATAAGAACGATGACATGATGTAGACAAGATCTATTTATGTAGAAGTAGACCCCATCTTGTTATCCTTAATGGCAACGATACATACGTGTCGGTTCCCCTTCTGTCACTGGGATCAAGCACCATAAGATCGAACCCATCACAAGGCACCTCTTCCCATTGCAAGATAAATAGATCATGTTGGCCAAACAAAACCCAAATATCAGAGAAGAAATACGAGGCTATAAGCAATCATGCATATAAGAGATCAAAGAAGACTCAAATAACTTTCATGGATAAAAAGATAGATCTGATCATAAACTCAAAGTTCATCCAATCCCAACAAACACACCGCAAAAAGAGTTACAACATATGGATCTCCAAGAGACCATTGTATTGAGAATCAAAAGAGAGAGAGCAAGCCATCTAGCTAGTAACTACGGACCCGTACGTCTACGAAGAACTACTCACGCATCATCGGAGAGGCACCAATGGACATGATGAACCCCTCCGTGATGGTGCCTAGATTGGATCTGGTGGTTTCTGGAACTTGCGGCGTCTGGAATTGATTTGCCTCGACTCCCCTAGGGTTTCTGGAATATTGGGGTATTTATAGAGCAAAGAGGTGGTTCAGGAGGCCCAGGCGCGCCCTGGTGGATTGTGCTCCCCTCGGAGCACCCCCTAGGTGCTTCTCCGGCCCACCGGATGTCTTCTGGTCCAAAAAAATCCACAAAAAGTTTCACTATGTTTGGACTTCGTTTGGTATTGATTTCCTGCGATGTAAAAAACATGCAGAAAACATCAACTGGCACTTGGCACTATGTCAATAAGTTAGTACCAAAAAATGATATAAAATGAATATAAAATGATTGTAAAACATCCAAGAATGATAATATAATAGCATGGAACAATCGAAAATTATAGATACGTTGGAGGCGTATTAGTGAACTCCATAATTTCACTTATAACCTGTTGTTTAATAAAAGTTCCGTTGTGGACACATATTTGCCTGCACATGCTCTCTTTGATGTTCACAGTAGGGGAAGATATTATGTTCTTGAGAGCGAGGCCCGAGCTCATAACACGGTAGTTGTGGCTGCACGGCGTGTTGATGCATCCGCACCGAGAGCCTCTGTGAGCTATCACTCCGACCATTATGCAGGCTACTGATTGATTACCAAGTTAGGCCAAAAGCCTAAGCTTGGGGGAGTACGTATTTTCACCGACAATACATCCATGTTCACATATTTCATTACAGTTGTCGGTGTCCACACTCTTTCATTGTATCATCCATGCTAAATTTATATTCTCGCTTTCTTATTGTGTGTTTGAAAAAACTTTGAGAAAATCCAAAAATATATTTCCTGCTTCTTTTCGGTTTTTCTTCCTAGTTTAAATTGTTGTTGTACTAAAAAGAAAACCCAAAAAGATTTCCTTGTCTTCTTTTATTTGTTGGGAGCTTTGCCGTGTAAATAGTTTTTCTCATTTTTGTTTTTCCCCTTTTACTTGCTTGTTCAAGAAAAACCAAAAACTCCAAAAATATTTCAGTGTGTTTCTCTGAATTTCTTTTCCTTTTTTCTGAGTCATACCAAGGAGAAGACCACGATGAAAATGTTGAGTGGCTCTCTTATGCATTATTGTTGATCTAACAAAGAGCCCATATTACTTTGTCTTCTTCTATTGAATAAAATGTTTGCAGATTCCAGCTTAGTCCACGGCACTCTTGCACTATTATTATTTTCAAATCGTTCGGTCATGCAAGTGAAAGGCAATAATGACGATATTTGATGAACTGGTTGTGGCAGACAGAAACGGGTATGAACTCAACTTGTTCTGTTTTTGTAAATACGTTTAACCTAGTATCCATGATTCAACCTATTATGATCAAACATGTTTGCAATGATAATTAGAGATTATAGTTTCTCATGCCATGCGTAAGTAGCTAGGAGTGGATAATGATTTATCTTGGATGTCAACATTGCGTTAAAATGATTGTGATGTAGTATGATGATATGGTATCCTCCTCTGAATGTTCGAGTGGCTTGATTTGGCACATGTTCATGCATGTAGTTGAATCAAAACCAACATAGCCTCTATGATATTTATGTTCATGGTGTTCTTATCCTACTCATGCTAGTATCCAATGTTACTTATGCATAATGCATGTTCATGACCGTTTTCGCTCTCTAGCTGGCCGCTTCTCAACCTATTTGCTAGCCTTCACCTTTACTAAGCAAGAACTTTGCTTGTGCATCAAAAACCTGAAACCCAAGTTATTCCAGATGAATCCACCATACCTACCTATATGCGGGATTACCCTTCCGTTCTAAGTAAATTTGCATGTGCCTCCTCTAAAAACTTCAAATAAATATCCCTTTTTGTGTGCCTAGATTGTTCATAGAGAGACAGGAGGTAGTCAGCATCTTCCATGCTAAGCGGGTTATTCTCATGATGAGTGTTTATTCACTCGTCCTTGCACGAGAGGGGCGGTAATAGGGATTCCTAGCCCCGAACTCCAATTGCAAATAATTAAACAAAACTCCCCCAGGACTGTTGTTGGTATGGATGACACCCGTTGTTTTGGACAAGTCGTGGAGTGTGATTGTTGGTGGAGGGGGAGTAAGCCTTTACTTTTATCGCTTGGGAACCGCCACTAATGTGTTTAGCATGGAAGATACCGATAAGTAATGGTCGCAAAGTAAACAAGAAGGGTGCATTTCTCAAAATTTCATTTACCTTTGTTTTAAAATCTTAAGCTCTGGCACTGCTCCAAATCACTGCTTCCCTTTGCGAAGGGACTATCTATTTACTTCTATGTTGTGTCATCCCCTTCTCAAATATGCGCCCGAACATGAGAGCACTATTGTCATCTTCATGCATTGTGTGTAGCTAATGTTGGGTGCATCATGACTTGATCTTTTCTATCATGAATTACACTGTTTAGTCGTTGCTTGAACTTTGGAGGTGCTCTGCATTTATGTTTTGCGGTCTCAGAAAGGGCTAGCGAGATACCACTATTGTCATATTTTATGATGGTTGTTTTGATAATGTGTTGTTGTTTGAGATATCTTATTATTGCTCGCTAGCTGATTATGTCATTGATATGAGTTAATATAATTTTTAAGAGTTATTGTTGACATGGTTAGTTATAATCTTGGCTAAAAACCTGGGTGCTACTTAAGTGGGGATGTAAGTGGCAAACAAATGGCGCCCGCAATCCCGTTTAGTTAGTTTTTGCTAGCTTGATAGTTCATTTTCCTCAAACAAACAAACAACCTTTTTGAACTATCATATCATAAGTGGACTTTAAACGGGATTAAACGGGACCCAGTTGACACCCCTATACTTAAGCTTATTTATGTAAACAAGAGCAAAAGAGTTCGTAAAAGTTTTTCTTTTTCACTTTCAGTTTATCAACTGAATTGCTTGAGGACAAGCAAAGGTTTAAGCTTGGGGGAGTTGATACGTCTCCGCTGTATCTACTTTTCCTAACGCTTTTCATATTTTGGACTCTAATTTGCATGATTTGAATGAAACTAACCTGGACTGATGTTGTTTTTAGCAGAACTACCATGGTGTTGTTTTTGTGCAGAAATAAAAGTTCTCGGATTGGAACAAAACTTTGCAAGGATTTTTTATTCAATAAAATAGAATTTCTGGAGCCAAGAACCACCGGAGGGGGCCACCTGGGAGGGCGCAACCCACCAGGGCGCGCCCAAGTGGGTTGTCCCCACCAAGTGGCCCCGCATACTCCAACCCTAATACTATAAAATCACATATTTCTAGAAAATAATAAGGGAGAAAGAATTATCATGTTTCACGAGATAGAGCCGCCGCCACCTCATGTTCTTCATCGGGAGGCCATATTTGGAGTTCGTTTGGGGCTCCGGAGAGGGGGATCTTCGTCATCGCCAACCCTTCTCCATCGCCAATTCCATGATGCTCCCCACCGAGAGTGAGTAATTCCTTCGTAGGCTCGCTGGTCAGTGAGTTGTTGGATGAGATTCATCATGTAATTGAGTTACTTTTGTTAGGGCTTGATCCCTAATATTCATTATGTTCTGAGATTGATGTTGCTATGACTTTGCCATGCTTAATGCTTGTCACTTTGGGCCCGGGTGCCATGATTTCAGATCTGAACCGTTTATGTTATCACCATTATATCTATGTTCTAGATCGATCTTGCAAGTTATAGTCACCTACTACGTGTTATGATCCGGCAACCCCAGAGTGAAAATAGTCGGGACACTTGATACGTCTCCAACGTATCTATAATTTATGAAGTAGTCATGCTCTTATTTTATCATTCTTCGATGTTTTACAATCATTTTATAGCAACTTTATATCATTTTTTGGGACTAACCTATTGACCCAGTGCCAGTGCTTGTTACTGTTTTTTGCTTGTTTTTTACATCGGAGGAAATCAATACAAAATGGAGTCCAAACGCAATGAAACTCCACGGAGATTTTTTATGGGCTAGAAGACATCCATTGGGCCAGAGCTGCACCTGGGGGGTGCCCCGAAAGGCGCACAACCCACTAGGGCGCACCAGTGTAGGATCGAAAGTATGTCTAGAGGGGGGGTGATTAGACTACTTGACCAAATAAAAATCTATCCTTTTCCCAATTATAGTTCTTGGCAGATTTTAGCTATCTTAACACAAGTCAAGCAATCTCCACAAAATTCAAGCAAGCATGCAAAAGAGTATATGAGCAGCGGAAAGTTAAGCATGCAACTTGCAAGAATGTAAAGGGAAGGGTTTGGAGGATTCAAATGCAATTGGAGACACAGATGTTTTTGTCGTGGTTCCGATAGGTGGTGTTATCGTACATCCACGTTGATGGAGACTTCAACCCACGGAGGGTAACGGTTGCGCGAGTCCACGGAGGGCTCCACCCACGAAGGGTCCACGAAGAAGCAACCTTGTCTATTCCATCATGGTCGTCGCCCACGAAGGACTTGCCTCACTAGCGGTAGATCTTCACGAAGTAGGCGATCTCCTTGCCCTTACAAACTCCTTAGTTCAACCCCACAATCTTGTCGGGGGCTCCCAAGTGACACCTAGCCAATCTAGGAGACACCACTCTCCAAGAAGTAACAAATGGTGTGTTGATGATGAACTCCTTGCTCTTGTGCTTCAAATGATAGTCTCCCCAACACTCAACTCTCTCTCACAGGATTTGGATTTGGTGGAAAGAAGATTTGAGTGGAAAGCAACTTGGGGAAGGCTAGAGATCAAGATTCATATGGTAGGAATGGAATATCTTGACCTCAACACAAGTGTAGGTGGTTCTCTCTCAGAAAATGTGTATTGGAAGTGTAGGTATGTTCTGATGGCTCTCTCCACGAATGAAGAGTGGGTGGAGGGGTATATATAGCCTCCACACAAAATCTAACCATTACACACAGTTTGCCAAACTCGGTGGGACCGAATGGTTAAACTCGGTCGGACCGATTCAGCAAACCTAGTGACCGTTAGGATTTTCGGTGGGACTGAGATGCAACTCGGTAGGACCGATATGGTTAGGGTTAGGGCATAACGTAATCTCGGTGTGACCGATTACACAAACTCGGTGGGACCGATTTTGGTAATAAGCTAACCAGAGAGTTGGTCAGGTAAACTCGGTGGGACCGATTCGCTCATCTCGGTGAGACAGAAATGTTACAAAAGGGAAACAGAGAGTTTACATTGGAATCTCGGTGGTACCGATCGCTCATCTCGGTTGTACTGTAACGTTACAAAGGGAAACAGAGAGATTACAATCCCATCTCGGTGAGACCGAGATCCCTATCGGTGAGACCGATTTGCCTAGAGTTTGTGGCAGTGGCTATGACATTTGAAACTCGGTGGCGCCGGATGAAAGAATCGGTGGGGCCGAGTTTGACTTTTGGTTTAGGTCATATGTGGATGTGGGAAGGTAGTTGAGGGTTTTGGAGCATATCACTAAGCATTTTGAGCAAGCAAGCCATTAAGCAACACCTCATCCCTCCTTGATAGTATTGGCTTTTCCTATAGACTCAATGTGATCTTGGATCACTAAAATATAAAATGTAGAGTCTTGAGCTTCAGGCTTGAGCCAAACTTTTTGTCCTTAGAATTTTGAGGGATCCACTTTCCTCATCCATGCCATGCCATTCATTGAGCTTTTTTGAAATATTAATCTTGGAATAATGTTAGCTCAATGAGCTATATGTTGTTAGGAATTACCAAAACCACCCAGGGATAGTTGCACTTTCAATCTCCCCCTTTTTGGTAATTGATGACAACATATAGATCAAAGATTCGACAAATGATAATAAGAGTGAAAGATATTGTCGCTTTGAGAAGTATGTGAAAAGCAAGAGCTCCCCCTAAATTTGTGCATATCTTAAGATTTGCTTTGGACTGAAAATGCACAATGAGTTAGGGTCATGGGTTACTCTTCCATGTCACATGCATCTTGGTGGAGCGCTCAAAATGATAAGAATTAAATACATGCACTCATCACCAAGCAAGTGAATGATCAAATAGGGATAAAATGATAGTATCATCCAACAAGCATTAATGTAGCATATGATCAAACACACATGATCATCCAAGTATCACAAACAAGCAAATAAAGTCCAACCACAAAAGCAAGAGAGAATAAAAAGCAACGCTCTCTCTCGAAGCCTATGATCTATACATTTTCTCCCCCTTTGGCAACAAGTTGCCAAAAAGTTCATAGAAAATGCATAGCACTAAAACGACTCTCAGGCTTGGTCTTCAGGTGGTGGAGTCCGGAGAACGCCAAGGACGAAGGCTTCTGTTGATGTAGATGGAGCTGCTGGGGTAGGTGCTGGAGCTGGTGGCACTGAAGCTGTAGCTGGTGCAGATGAAGTGGCTCTAGTGTCTGGTATTGGTACTGCAGTTGACCTCTGAGCCCTAGGCACTCTGGAAAATGCATCAGTGGTTGTCTTGCCCTTCCTCTCCTGCATATCACCCTGAAGTTGCTCCACAACAGACTGGATCTCAGTGACCTTCACATCTAAGTCATAGAACTTCTGCTCCATGATTCTTTCCAAGCTCTCCTGGTTTCGAGTCAGGGTGGCCAATCCTTTCTCTATCCTTAGAGTGGATGCAATCAAGTAGCCAAGCTGATCTTGCTTGCTCTTTAGAAAATACTGAGATGCCTCTTCCATGGTTGGCATCTTGGCAGCTTTCTCCATCTTTGCCTTCTCCTTCTTTGCTTGTGCTTGCACTAAGGAGGGTTCATCTTCATTCATCACAACTTGGTTGTCCTCAAAGTCTGGGTAGATAGGCAAGTGTTCCTTATCCAACAAGTATGTGCCTGTGCCCATCTTTGAGTTTATCAACTCCTGGATCTGTGGGGCATATCCACAACTTCTTTTCTGGTCAGCTGTAGTCCTCTTGATAGTCTCAACTATAAGGCTCATGACCTTGAACTTCTGTGGCACATCAAATATATGTAGCAAGTTAATTGCATGGCCTCTGATAATTCTGTGATCACCAGACTTGGGCAAGAGAGTGTGCCTAAGGATCCAATTGATTGTAGGCAGCCCTGACAGCAAGTGTTTTACTGACCAAACTGGCGAGTCTCAAGATCATCTTCAGGAATCTCCTTGTACATGTTTGCCATAGAGTTGTGATCCATCTTATTCTTGGCATAGACATCCAAGTCATCTTCTTCTTCCTTAGGAGCATTGATCAGATTTGCCCATTCCTCAATAGTTGAGTGGTACCTTGTACCTTCAGACATCCATACTATCCTGCCATCTGGATAGAAGTGTGCCGTGGAGTAGAATTGCATTATGAGCTCCTCATTCCACTTTGTGAGCTTCTGCCCAACAAAGTCTGCAACTCCACAAGCACTAAAGCTGTCATACACTCCAGGATAGTGTTCTTCATTCTCCTTCATGTAGGTCCAGTCGACCCACCTCATATCACACACTATAGGTTTCTTGTCCAGCAACACTGTCTCATAGAAATCTTGTTGTTCCTTTGTGTGGAACCTGTAATCAACAACAGTTCTTCTCCGACTGGCATATGGATCTGACACTCTCCATAGCCTCAACCCTGAGTCTCTTCTGAGCTTCATGTTCTCAGCCACAGGATGAGCATCATTGTGGTCTAGAATTTTTGGATTCAATTTTCTCAGAACATGCTCTTCATCATCTTCTTCTTCAACATCAGTTGTCTCAGGCACTGGGCCCTTGTTCTTCTCAGCAGCAGATATGTTTCTTGTATTCCTCTTTGGTGCATTCTTGGGCTTGGAGGCAGCTTTGGGTGCTTCTTTGGGCTTTGATGATGTAGTAGCCCCTGTCCTGATAGCATCACCCATAAGCTTCTGGGACTTAGGTGCTGGTGCAGCAACCTCTTCTTCTTCTTCTTCTTCTTCTCAGAAGAGTGCTTCTCAAATTCTGCCATTGGATCAACTTTCTTGCACCATCTGCCCCTCTTTCTTTCCTTCTTCTCTTTTGCAACAGCCTCTTTGGGTTGAGATTACAAAGATGCTTGAGAGGAGGCTCTGGCTTTAGACATGGGCTGTCTCCCTGCTGTCCTTTTGGTCTTCAGTCTTGGCTTAACTGCAACAGTAGAGCTATACTCCTTCTTGAGCACTTTCTTCTTTGATGTGGCTTCCTCCTCTGCCACATAATCTTCATCCTCAGACTCTGAAGTTCTTTTCTTGCTTGCTCTAGTGGCAGCCTTTGGCAAATGGCTTGGGGTGCTTCTGCTACCCTCATCTGAGCTGCTAGAGGTACTAGTGCCCTCACTCATGTGCACCTGCTCCTCTGACTTGTTCTGGCTGTCACTCTGGTCAGACATGTTTCAAACACTAACTGCAGACCCTGTGAATAGATTGTAGATGAGATAGAGTGGATGAGCATCACAAAATACAGAGATTTTTGCAAAAGAATGAGTCAAAAACTTAGTTTTAGTTTTCCACAAAAAGCATTTCGGATCAACCGATTTGCAAACTCGGTGATACCGAAGCAGTTTTTGGAACCTAAACTAGTGAACTGGTCAGACCGAGTCACAGTTCAGTGGCACTAAGACTGCTAGGGTTTCACAGAGTCCTGAACTCGGTCACACCGATTTGCAATTCTCGGTCAGACCGAGAACCACATGTGCAATGGCCTTGGCCGAATCGGTGGAACCGAGTTCTGCAACCCGGTGGGTCCGAGATGGTTTTGGCGGAAACCTAACCCTAAATTTTCGATTCAACTCTAATCTACGGAGTGTTTTGACTGGATAGAAGCGTTTCAATCGTGGTAAGAATCATAATGAACACAATGTGCTAGGAATCGGACGGGGATAGCACTGTGATCGAGTCCATACCCTAGTTCGGCGATGAACTCGCTACGACGGCAACGGCGGGGAGGAATTCTGTTGACGGCGGCGGAGACCAGCGACAGGAGGCGGCTGGCGACGAGGAGGACGATCCGGAGACCCTGGAGGCAGAGCGGGCTAAGCGCGGGCGAAAAGACTTCGGAGAAATTTCTAGAAATTTTGCCCGTGGATATATATAGTCCGACCCTGTCGGTGTGACCGAGTGGAACAACTCGATGGCACCGAGATGCATAACTATTGTCAGTTACAACAACTCAGTGTGACCGAAAAGTTCAAATCGGTTGCACCGAGATTGAAAACCTAGATCGACTTAGTGATCTCGGTATGACCGAAATGGAGGAATCACTCAGACCGAAACACACAAAGAAGTTTTGGAAGTCTAAGTCAATGATGAATCGGGGACTCCGAGTGCTCCTCACATAGAGTGGTTCGAATCTGACTTGATCATATTTTGTGATGTAGCATGAATAGAGTTTGAGACGAGAAAAGCATAGATAGCTAGAGAGGGTTCTTAGGCATTCTTGTCCATCCACTTGGCCAAAGAAAAAGAAACCAATCAATCAAAACAACAAGTGGACGTCCTCAAATGAGTGAAATATGCAACCAACATGCTCACACAATAAAATGACAAATGAAATGTGGCAAAGCATGCACAACCAATTCTAGCATCTATCAAACAATTTGCGATGACTAGGTCATCTATATATGATTATATTGACTTAGGAGTCAAATGAGAACATTTGATCATAGGTCATACTCATCATTTAAGCACAAGTGGGGTTACCACTTTTACATAAAGCATTGTTGTGTTCACACCATTAGAGTTGCTTTAGCTCAATTTTTAGAGTAAAGCTCCCCCTAGATGTGATATCCCCACTAAGAGGGATGAACTAACCTTGGGTTTTGTCGATGATGACTTCATGTAGATGTTGAAGATGTGGATGCTCAATGTTGATGTAGATCATTTGGAGCTATCCATTGGAGTGAGTTGCACTTTCAATACCTACACGGGTTAGTTCCACAAGGAACAAACAAGGATATCCATAGACATAGAGTGATGCACACACAAGATGATGTCTATGAAAGCTTTTAGGTTACCTTGTCCCTTGTCTTACCAACAAGAGGGTTTGTGACTCCTTGAACTAGTGCAAGATGTGGAAGTTGATTGCACTTGTTCTTGCCAAGATGATAAGAGTGAAGTATGTTGGCGGAGTCACCCTCAAGAACTCTCTAGTTCTTCTTCTTCGGGATCCACACCATCTTGATGGGAATCCTCGGTCTTGTAGTTGTACTTGATGAAGTGGAACTTGAAGTAGTCTTGGGAACCCACTTGACCAAGGCCTTAGGAGCTTCTTCAAATGCATCAATTTCCTCTTGAAGCTTGTCCTTGCCTTTTTGCTTGTGGTCTTGTGGTGGAAGATCATCTTGAGCTTGTGTCCCTTTGAAAGAAGTAGGATCATACTTCTCTTGTTGAGGAACAAACTTCGTCTTAGGGTATTGATCTTCTTCCCACTCAACTCCATTGGCGTTGAACTTTCGTTCAAAACCAAGACCTTGATTCTTCCGGTGCCTTCCTTGCTTGCATACAATTTCCTCGAATTGCTTACTTCCGGCAAGGCTCTTGTACACACCTTTCTCTATAATTCCCTTCAATAAGCTATTTTCTTGCTCAAGTGTAACTTGGCTAAGAGAATCATTAGTGGAATCAAGAGAACTACTAGAAGCAACAATACTGGATATAACATGATTATTGTTACTACTAGAGGAAGAATCTTTCTTGTTCTTGTTACTAGACTTGACTTGAGGCATGTAAGTGGATAAGAGTAAACGCTTGGCAATGTAAGAAGAACTTTTCTTACGAAGATCATCATTGATTGCTTTTAAGAACTCATGCTCTTGCTCAAGGTTGAGCTTTTCAAAGCGTAATTTCTCATGAGTCCTTAAAAGTTCTCGATGATCTCCTAAGATAGTTTCATGAGCTAACTTAAGAGTGTTTAGTTCTTTAGTTAGAGACTCAATCTTCTCCTTATCATTGTCATTCGTTTTATCTTGATTAGCATGATTAATTGACGTTTCATCATAGTATTCATCACTAGAGTTGTCAACAAGTAAATCATCATCACCTAACAAGTCATCTTCGTCACTATTGAAATCAACATACTCGGGGTGTGATACCTTTGGGCCTTTAGCCATGAAGCATGTTCCAACTCCTTCATTTGGTGAGTCAAATATGTCGTAGGAGTTGGTTGTCACAAGTGCTAGACCGGCAACACCTTCATCTTGACTATATTCAGAGTCGGAGTGATAGCTTCTCTCGGAGTGGTTGTCGGAGTCGGAGCCGGATACCCATTCACCAACATGAGCTTGATGTCTTCATTTTGTGTAGCTCCCTGATGACTTGTCCTTTCTTTCCGAATCCTTGCTTCTCCATGAGGGTCTTCGTTCATAACGATCATCTCTACTCCTTCTTTCTCTAGATGGTGATTCTTCTCTTCAACTTCTTCTCTTGGGAGAATCTTCTCTTCTCTTGTAGGGGGCCGTACACTCATTGGAATAGTGTCCGGGCCTTCCACAATTGTAGCAGTTTCGCTCTCGACTAGAAGATCTTTTGTCATTGTAGGACCTTGACTTGGAGCTTCTCTCTTTGCTTCTACTCTTGTAAAACTTATTGAAGTTCTTCACCATTAAGCTCAATTCTTCATTGAAGGTTTGTTTCTCACTCGATGATGTGGGGGCTTCACATGAGGCTTTGTAAGCACTACTTGATTTGTTGTGAAGTTCCTCTTTATCCTTGAGTGACATCTCATGAGCAACAATTCTTCCGATGACTTCCGTTGGCTTGAGATCTTTGTAATTGAGCATCATTTGGATCAATGTGCACACAGTATCATATTTTCCATCCAAGGCTCTTAGGATCTTCTTGATGATGAATCTATCGGTCATCTCTTCACTCCCTAAGCCGACAATCTCATTTGTGATAAGAGCAAGCCTAGAGTACATTTCAGCGACACCTTCACCATCCTTCATTTTGAACTTGTCAAGTTGACTTTGAAGCACATCCAATTTGGATTCCTCGACGGAGTCGGTACCTTCGTGCATATCAATCAAAGTATCCCAAATTTCCTTTGCATTCTCAAGATGGCTGATTTTGTTGAATTCTTCGGGGCACAATCCATTGAAGAGGATATCACAAGCTTGAGCGTTGTATTGCAGCATCTTCAACTCTTCCGCGGAAGCTTCACGGTTCGGTTCTTTCCCATCAAAGAATTCACCTTGCAAGCCAATACACACAATAGCCAAAACGGCGGGGTTATGTCCAAGAGTATGCATTTTCATCTTATGCTTCCAACTAGCAAAATTAGTACCATCAAAGTAAGGACCTCTATGATGATAATTTCCCTCGCTAGACGCCATACTCTCCTAGGTTGTGAAACCAAGGCTATGACTACCAAAAGCTATGGAAATCAAAGCAAATGGAGACCAACGCTCTGATACCACTTGTACGATCGAAAGTATGTCTAGAGGGGGTGATTAGACTACTTGACCAAATAAAAATCTAGCCTTTTCCCAATTTTAGTTCTTGGTAGATTTTAGCTATCTTAGCACAAGTCAAGCAATCTCCACACAATTCAAGCAAGCCTGCAAAAGAGTATATGAGCAGCGGAAAGTAAAGCATGCAACTTGCAAGAATGTAAAGGGAAGGGTTTGGAGGATTCAAACGCAATTGGAGACACGGTTGTTTTTGTCGTGGTTCCGATAGGTGGTGCTATCGTACATCCACGTTGATGGAGACTTCAACCCACGGAGGGTAACGGTTGCGCGAGTCCACGGAGGGCTCCACCCACGAAGGGTCCACGAAGAAGCAACCTTGTCTATTCCATCATGGCCGTCGCCCACGAAGGACTTGCCTCACTAGCGGCAGATCTTCACGAAGTAGGCGATCTCCTTGCCCTTACAAACTCCTTGGTTCAACTCCATAATCTTGTCAGAGGCTCCCAAGTGACACCTAGCCAATCTAGGAGACACCACTCTCCAAGAAGTAACAAATGGTGTGTTGATGATGAACTCCTTGCTCTTGTGCTTCAAATGATAGTCTCCCCAACACTCAACTCTCTCACAGGATTTGGATTTGGTGGAAAGAAGATTTGAGTGGAAAGCAACTTGGGGAAGGCTAGAGATCAAGATTCATATGGTAGGAATGGAATATCTTGACCTCAACACAAGGGTAGGTGGTTCTCTCTCAGAAAATGTGTATTGGAAGTGTAGGTACGTTCTGATGGCTCTCTACACAAATGAAGAGTGGGTGGAGGGGTATATATAGCCTCCACACAAAATCTAACCGTTACACACAGTTTGCCAAACTCGGTGGGACCGAATGGTTAAACTCGGTCGGACCGATTCAGCAAACCTAGTGACCGTTAGGATTTTCGGTGGGACTGAGATTGTCGTGGTATTTATCACGGGGGGCTTTCGAGTCGACAGATGCCAAAGGGCTTAGTGTGTGGGTAAGACTGCTGCTGATAGGACCGGGAGCGGGTATGCGAGTAGCACGAGGTGGTTTACCCAGCTTCGGAGCTCTCCGGAGATATAATACTCCTACTGCTGCATGTCTGAGTGTATCTGGTATATCTTGTACAGAGTTGCTCCTAGAGCTGTATCCGAGGTCAGTGCCATAGGCATCTGGCCTCATATATATGCGGGTGGCCGGATGAGCATGCAAGCTCTAGTGGCCGAATGGCACTTGGCCGTGGGTGTGTGCGTGAGAGTGTCCATCCTTCTGGATGGATGGATGAGGCCTCCTTTTATAGTGTGAGGTAGCTTAGTATGTAAGCTATGTAGGTATGGTAGCTAGGTAGCTTAGTGGCATGGGCAAAGGCATGGTGGGTGTCATCCTTGTCCTCCGGGTCACTTCATAAATAGTGCCAGGGGACAAGTGACACTATACATGATGGCTGAGATGACGCGTGAATAGTGCTCGGGTACATCCGTCTCGTCGGTGTCTCGTCGATGTCGGGTCGGGCTGCAGTCGGCAGCCGGCTGGTTGGCGCAGTCGGCAGCCGGCTGGCTGGCGCAGTCGGACTAAGGGGCTTTGCTAGTGTGGGAACCCGAAATTAACTTCCGGATCCTCCTGTGTATATTTGTCAACCCCAGGATCATTGTTGACAACACAGTTAAATGATATCATTGCAGAATACGTAAAAGCATTACAATTAGTACATTTGTCACAAGACATACCTAGTGAGATGTCTCATGACATTTACAATCAGAAAACAGCGGAAAGTAAAATGCGTAGCGACTCCATCTTAGCCACAGGCAGTCGATGTAGTCTACGTGACCTCACTCCTACAGATCGTCATAGTAGTCGTAGTCATCACCTTCGTCTTCATGGAACTCTGTTGTCAACAAAATTATTGCCATGAGTACATTACGTACTCAACATGCCTCCCACGGGGAAGGACCTAATAGCTACATGTGGCTTCAAAGGAAGGCTGTATGGCTCATTTGCGTAAAGCTAATTTTGTTTAACAAATAAAGTAGTTGGATGAAAGCAGTTTTAGATGAAAACATGTTTTATCTCCAGAACAACTTTCATCAAGTGAGGATCCTCGATCAACTGACACTCTTCATAGGTTCCAAGAATAGGGTAAAGAGGGAATAAGAAAGACAGGTCCTGTACATCAAGAAAGATTCATGTGATGTCCTTGACCGTGGACACGCCTATTCGAATAGTTTTAGACTCTGCAGAGGTTGTACACTTTACCCACACGACACAATCCCGACTTGTTGCCACTAGCCGTCGCTAGCGTAGTACACCATTTGGTATACCAGCAGGGAGATTGTGACGAGGTCTTTCATTAGACCAAACTTACTGTGCCAAGCCCACTAGGTTTCAACACGGAAGTAACCGCAGTTCACAGTCCGGGCCCCCCTTTTGTGCCGAGGATACTCCTCGCAAGGCAGCTATCCCATCTGCGGTACAACGATGACGACAATAAGAGTGAACTAACTAATTAACCAAGCCAGTGCCCATATAGCATGTGGCTGTACTATTATCACAATCTTCAAATCCAAGACTTATTAGGCCTCATGCGGCACGGACGACTGATTGCCCCCTTCAACTCGTGAAGGGTGGCCAATCGCTCCTTCAATCCTTGATTCAGCTGTCGCCCGCACCAGTATTCAGATGGTAAGTTTCACCCAGAGTAGAAGAGGATAGAGAGGGTCGACAAGGGCCAACCGGCCTAGCTCAGCGTTAAGTTTCAACTGTCAATGACTCAGAGGTCATTCAACAAAGGACCTATAGAATGATAAGCATGGCTAAGCATTTCTACTCTACCGGAATCATATACTTCTACTCGGGTGTCAAGTAATTAGGAGACAAGTGGGTCAAGGTAATGTGTCAATCGACACGCTAGCTACGGGAATTAAAATAGCATGCACATAGTAACAATAGAACTCAATGCAATTTTATAAACCATAGGATAAGTATGATCAAAGAAGGAGGCATGCCTTCGTTGTTGAGTCCTTCTTCAGTAACCTGTTCTGTCCATGTCCAACATCGATATCGTCACTCCCTACTCGTCGGAACGATAGCAAAAGACAAACAATAAATACCAAAGCAAAAGTAAATCCAAATAACATCCAAAACAATTTAAAATTGGATGGACAACAAGATATTGATCAAGATGGAGACTTCGAAATGAGGTTGATTAGGATGTAAGTGGGGATTCACTGAAGCGGCATGGTTTAGGTTGATACAGCTAAGGAGGGTCGGCGATCAAGACTAATGTTCCGATATGAAATATGCTATTGACCACAAGTAGTTCCCACTACGCACCTCGACAAACTATATAGAAAAAACTATAAACACGCATGAAAAGGAACCATCTTATGCATCTAACTACACAAGCACAATAAGGCATGATATATTTAGATGGAATCTAAATGTTTATAATGGTCAGTAGCAACAAACATTTACATAAGCTATATGATAGTTCAAAAGGAAGCATTCCCTAAGATAACCAAACCAACATTATAAACCATAGTAGTCAAGCAATCGGACATAATTCAATAAAATGAATTGAATCAATCTAGGTCTAGAACTAAATCATTATTAAAGAATATAGGATCAAGTACATTATATCAAACCAAATCATTTGCCAAACAATTAACAAGGAACTATACAACATACAAAACAAATGGATGAACAACTATCCTAGGCATGATATGATTAAGAGTAACAATCAACCAAGAATAAATATTTTGATGAATCCAAATACTTATAATGGTTAACAACAATCAAAGACTAAACATAAATCATAAAAACTATTAGCAAGCATTTCTATAAAAGAAGACAAACCAGTACTAATTAAGGTAGAAACTAATTAAACAACTTAATAATAACGCACATCTCACACAATACATGTGAGTATAGATTCATTATATGTCTGAGAAAATAACACAAGCATGACACATACGAGTGCTCGTGATAAGATACTAACCTAAAATATGGAATTACTGCTAAACAATAACTAATACTCAAGTAACCACTAGCAATAAGATTACCACTTCATGCTTACATAACAGATCAAGCTATGCACACTAAGCATATGAGGAAGATACAACTCAACTAACATGAAAGGTAAACTATCTTAAGCATGTGCTAAAATATCGCAACAAGACCCAACACTCCTGAGGTTATCATGACCAAAGTGATCATCCATAAGAACGCACAAGAGACTAAGTACTCAATTATAGCACATAGACAAAACAAGAGATGAAAGATCACTTGCATGAGTGACAACTAGACATATAACAATACAACAACTAGATAAAGTAGATATGAAGAAGTCTAGGCATACAACAATGTAATAGTGAGGTAGACTAGATATAACGCTAAGCATGGATGATCATGACACAAGATGCCAAACTATGCTACCAGTAGAATACAACTTACAAAATGAGATAACTTAGTTGATACCAACTAACACGACTATCAACAACGACATTAGCACACAACACTATCATGCTAGTTGTGACTTATAAACAAAAGGGAAAAGCATACTAATCAGGTACACATCTAGGTCATGGCATCAATCACATCAAGCAATGTGCTATACTAGCATGAATAACATGAAGACATGTATTTCTACCTAGTACAACCTAGACTTGCTAATACATAACTGGACAACCTAAGCATCATACACATGGGTCGTTACACACATGTTATGAAATCCATTTATACAATCCCAACAGCATGGCATAGTATTGATCAAGCAAGAAGTTGCTCAATAAAAGAATGTACAAGATCAACAAACTACTATAATGTAAATCAAGGCTAACCAGATGTGTAGTCATACAACACAAACAAGAAATGATATAGTACATGGTACGCATACAACCACACATGCATTCTACTATAAGCAATTGTTAACACGACATGGTAATAAACTAATATAAATAAACACACATGATAATTATCAATATGCAATAAACTAGTTTTATTCCATCAGAACGATTCTATATAGTAATACAAATATGAATGACATAAAGCATACAACCATGAAACCATGGATAACAAACATCTAGAAAGAAGATGAACAACTTGGGAATTATATTCTACGCAACAAACTATAATGCACTCATTTCCAAACAACAAGGCATTTTATTTGACATCTAGCATAAAGAAAACTATGCAACAACATGTATTATAAGTAGATACACATATATCATAGACATCGCATGATTCTAGTCTATCAGCACATGTGTAACATGGCATAGAATTATCTATACAGCAATCCTAAGGTATAGTCATGCTACAAAAACTAAAGAATCAAACATTAATTCTTTCATGATTAGATAAATTAAATCAACTCCTAAAACAATTCTAAAGAATTATAAACATGGCAACATTCACCAAAATTTGTACGCACGCAAACAAAAGTATCGAACATTACCAAAACAATAATAATAATAAGATTATCGTAATGATGATCCAAATCTAATTAAAATAATAACACTCGCCACACATGTATGAACAATGATAATCCGGTACACTAATCAAGTTCTACACATGGTAATCATTCACAAAACTTGTACACACACATATGATATGACCATGCGTTGCACCAAAGAAAAATGTCACATGGGACAACATGTTCAACAATTATCAAATAACTACTCCTAGGCATGAAGAACATATGGAAATAACAATATATTAACACAAAAGTTCACCGATGAATCCTACACATAACCATGGAACACTATTTTAAAACTATTGTTTTAATCAACAAGAGCCGCTAGATAAAATCTATATTAAATCTTGATTGACTAAACAAGCAATCTAGTAAATCAAATGGAACTCCTGCGATCAAGAAATATTTAGGAGCGACTCCTACGTATAAGTCACACAAATGAAAAAATAATAATAAAAAAAATTGAAAGAAACATGCACGTAGTGTAATTCCCATTTGACTAAACGAACGTCTAATAAGATATATACGCAAAATCTAAAACCACAAGCGGGTTCTTCTAACCACTTAAAACGTTTCATCTATTGGGATCAAGATCAAACGATGAACAAAACAATGGAAATGTGCCTATAATATTTAGTTCATGCGACGGATAGAATCGACGCGCCCAACAACAAAAATAGAAGGAACTATGATGTCTAGGAGATAACACGAGCGATGTTTAGAAGGTGTGCAATAGGAATTGGACAGTGGCTCACCGGGTTTGACGGAACGGTGCGATTAACTTGATGAACAATGTGCACGGACATGCGGAATTCTTCGTGTGTGGTTGACGAATCGCGTTCTTTCTTCCCTGAATGGAATCATGGTGTCGAGGGGAACCGTCTGGCGCTAGGGCATGGATGGAGATGGTCCGAGTCACCGGGATCGAGACCTTGCATCCATGGAGTTTCAAAAGTTCAGTGAGAGTTCTTGGGCAGAGGTGGAAGAGAGAGGGCATCAGGACTCATGTGAATGAGAGAGGAGATCGTGTTGGACGTCTAGGTATCTTCAAAACTGAAAACGATTGAGATTTATGGGAGTTGAGGGAAGGGCATGAGAGTGGCCGAACGTTTCTTCTTCTCTGTACCATGTGCGCGTACGTGAGGGTGGAGGAAGGAGAAGCGATTGGGGTTGACGTTGGAAGATGGGCAAGTATCTTCATATTTGGAAAGGTAGCAATTAAAGGGAAAGAGGAGGAGTTTCCATCATGCGTGTACGCTTCCTATTATGTGTGCCTTTTCTCTTCTCGTATGTGTGTGTTGGTTGTTTCCCTTCTGGAGTTGTGAACGTACAGGAGGACAGGCGTTCATTGGATGGGCCAAGTGGATGGAAGCCCATGTGGAGAGGAGGGGAGGAGAAAAATAGATGGGCTAAGCCCATGCGACTTAAGACAGAAAAAAAAAATAGTGGCTCAACCCAAGGAAGAGAAGGCAAGATGTTGGACAAATGGAATTCCGCCCAGAGTTTGAGACAGGAAAAACAGATTGATTTTCCTCTTGGGAAAATTTAGAGAAGGAAAGAAGCTCAAACAAATATCAAACGAATTTCACAAAAACCAAAGTAAATTCAAAGGTGCATATTTAAATATGCCAAAGAAGAGAAAATAAATCCCGACTAAAAGAAAAAAAGTAAACTCAAATTTTAATTTAGGTTCACATTAGTTAAAATTAAATCCATTAAATTATAAAACTCCAATTTAAGCTTCGTTAACAAATAAAACAAATGAAATTTTCTCGCCCTGATTTTTTGGAAAAAAAACCTTAAACATTCCGAGAATCGGGATGTTACAGCTAGCCCCGATGTCTTGAAATATCGTCTTGCCGTCCTCGGGGTACCCGTGGTCGATTACTCCGACAGAGATGCAACTCGGTAGGACCGATATGGTTAGGGTTAGGGCATAACGTAATCTCGGTGTGACCGATTACACAAACTCGGAGGGACCGATTTTGGTAATAAGCTAACCAGAGAGTTGGTCAGGTAAACTCGGTGGGACTGATTCGCTCATCTCGGTGAGACCAAAATGTTAAAAAAGGGAAACAGAGAGTTTACATTGCAATCTCAGTGGGACCGATCGCTCATCTCGGTTGTACCGAAACGTCACGAAGGGAAACAGAGAGATTACAATCCCATCTCGGTGAGACCGAGATCCCTATCGGTGAGACCGATTTGCCTAGGGTTTCTGGAAGTGGCTATGACATTTGAAACTCGGTGGCGCCGGATAGAAAGAATCGGTGGGGCCGAGTTTGACTTTTGGTTTAGGTCATATGTGGATGTGGGAAGGTAGTTGAGGGTTTTGGAGCATATCACTAAGCATTTTGAGCAAGCAAGCCATTAAGCAACACCTCATCCCTCCTTGATAGTATTGGCTTTTCCTGTAGACTCAATGTGATCTTGGATCACTAAAATATAAAATGTAGAGTCTTGAGCTTCAAGCTTGAGACAAACTTTTTGTCCTTAGAATTTTGAGGGATCCACTTTCCTCATCCATGCCATGCCATTCATTGAGCTTTTCCTGAAAAATTAATCTTGGAATAATGTTAGCTCAATGAGCTATATGTTGTTAGGAATTACCAAAACCACCCAGGGATAGTTGCACTTTCAGCCAGGCCCCTGGTGTGCCAAGGTGGGTTGTGCCCACCTCGGTGGCCTCCCGCACCCCTCTTTGCACTATAAATTCCCAAATATTTCGAAACCCTTTGGGGTTAACCTAGATCAGAAGTTCCACCACCACAAGGTCTTTGTATTCATGAAAAACAATCTAGACCCCGTTCCGGCACCCTGCCGGAGGCGGGAATCATCTCCGGTGGCCATCTTCATCATCCCGGCGGCCACCACGATGAGGAGGGAGTAGCCCACCCTCGGGGCTGAGGGTTTGTACCAGTAGCTATGTGTCTAATCTCTCTCTCTCTCTCTCTCTCTCTCGTGATATCTATCATGGGATTTGTTAATATAGTCAGATCATATGATGTTTCTACCCTCTATACTCTTGTTATGATGAATTGAATCTTTACCCTTTGAAGTTTAGTCTTGTCGGATTGAATATTCAGAGATGAGAACACATGATATATGTCTTGCGGTATGAATACTTGAGGTGACAATTGGGGTATCTTATCGATTCACTTGATATATGTTATGGAATTCAACTCGCGGATTCTCGCGGTGATATTGGGGTAATCTATGCATAAGGGTTGATGCACGTTTTTCTCCGACGAAAACTTTGGGCTCTCTTTGTAGTTCTTTGTGTTGATTGAGTATTATGAATATGAATTTGCTTTGGTGTTATCTTAGTACGAACTCTTGATTAGATCGATCGGAAAGAATAGCTTGCGTTATTCTAGTACGAACTCTAGGATAGATCAAACAGAAAGAATTGCTTTGAGTTGGTTTCGTACCCTACAAACAATTTCTATCTTTTGTTCTCCGCTAATAGGAACTCGGGAGTGATTCTTTATTACACTTTGAGGGATAATCATATGATCCAACTATGTTAGCATTGTTGAGAGTTTGCACTAGCGAATGTATGGACCCCAGGCCTTGTTTCAAGCATTGCAATACCGTTTTTGTACCCGTTTACTACTTGCTACCTTGCTGTTTTTATTTATTCAGATTATAAAAATATATTTCCACCATCCATATTACACTTTTATCATCATCTCTTCGCCGAACTAGTGCAGCTATAAAATTTGCCATTGTATTGGGTGTGTTGGGGACACAAGAGATTTCTTGTATTTGGTTGCAGGGTCATTTGAGAGAGACCATCTTCATCCTACACCTCCCACGGATTGATAAACCTTAGGTCATCCATTTGAGGGAAAATTGCTACTGTCCTACAAAACTCTGCGCTTGGAGGCCCAACACGACTCTACAATAATAAAGTTGCGTAGTAGACATCAAGCTCTTTTTTGGCGCCGTTGCCGGGGAGGTGAGTGCTTGAAGGTATATATTTAGATCTTGCGGTTGAATCTTTTAGTTTCTTGTTTTATCCCTAGTTTGGTTTATATAAAGAAAACTACAAAAAAATGGAACTTAGGTTGCATAATATTATTGATCATCTTTATAATATCTTTCTTGAAAATGATGGTTTGGAAAATTGTGCTCAATTGTTAGAAGAAGAAGTCAATAAAATGCTTGGCACAAAATATTTGAATGACGAGCATGATTGCAATGTTGTTAGTGTGAATTCTTTGAATATCCTAAATGCTAATGATGATTGCATAGGTCATGACAAATTTTTTTTCTTATAAGCATGTCACTTTTTGCAGAGTGGATTGGGAGTGCCTTTGCGCACCAAAAAGGGAAGATAGATTTTGTAAGAAGCATAAATATTTAGAAACAAAAAAGTTGCAAGGGAGGCTAGATGATTGTGCTGAAAGATGTAATTTTTTTGGCCATCCTTGTGAACTTTGCAATGAACGTGGTCATTTAAATCTCCAATGCAATTTCTTTCATGATCAATTCGTGTCTAAAAATTGTGATAACTTGATTACCCTTGAGCATCATAAAGAGCTTAGTCTTCTTTTGGGGTATGAATAAATTAAACGTATAACTAAGGGTATTCCAAAATTTAATCTTGAGAGATTTCTTGATTTTGATCTAGAAGGAATTTATATGTTTTGTGTGGTAAATTGCATTGATAATCCTTATATTGCCAACTATATAAAGTCAAGAAAACAAACATAATATGAAGAGAGTACTAATGAATGGGAAAAGGAAAATGTTTCCCAAAACCCTCCTAGTGTTTATTATGATGAATGAGGTAACCAGGAGGAGCTTCCTATCCAACCAACCGCATCAATAAGAAGCTTGAAAAGATTTAATGAACCCACACATGATGTGGTGAATAAGAAGAAAATAAGAAAAAGAGAGGTAAAAAGGTATCTCTCCCAAATAATGTTGCTCCTATTATTGTTGTGCCTCATGAAAATGAATCAAAAATAATTGTGGAAGATGATGCACTTGATGATGATTTTGCTATGCCTATTGCTTGTTATGATGATTATGATTGAGAAGATAATGACCCTTCTTATAATATTGGAAATTTTTTGGCACCAACTTGGGAAATTATGATGATAGCAATTGTTTTACCATTGGTGCTATTCATACTATTAATGATGAGAGTGATTATGCTTATGATATGCCAAGCCACAAGCTTGGGGATGCTATGTTTGATGATGATGACATGCTTGAGAATTTATTTGCTGCAATTAATGTTTGTCCCAAGCTTGGGGAGGATATGGTTAATGAAGATGATCTTTTTAGTCCCACTACTTTGATTGATCAAACTTATTTTGATGATAGCATGCCTCCTATTTATGATGATTACATTGATAAAAGTGGGTTTGGAAGAGTGTCAACTCTAGGTAGTAGTGATCCCACTATTTTGGAGGGTGTTGAATCTCATTACAATATTGATTAAAGTGTATTTGGAGAGGTCATGACTTTATTTAGTGATACATCCACTATTTTGGAACAGGTTTCAACTGACTATGGCAATAAAGTTGCTTTCTATGATGATTATTATGATGACATGTATGCCATAGAGAGTAATGAATTTTCTATGCTTTGTGGATCATGAAAGGAATGCTTTATGTAATGGTTATATGATGAATCTATGAATGATGCTACTGAAAATTATTGTGAGAGAGGAACTTATGATGCATTATGCTCTCTTTATGTTTCAATTCTTATCTTTTATGCGATCATCATTGAAATCATCATGCCTAGCTAAAAGGCATTAAAGAGGAGCGCTTGTTGGGAGACAACCCAACACTTTTACTTACTGTTTTTGTGTGTTAACATGATTATGCTACTGTATTGATCATGTTTTATTGCTTTTGTTTCAATAAAGTGCCAAGTAAAGCCTTTGGGACCATGTTGGGTGATAGTTGATTTGACCATGCTGAAAAACAAAAACTTTTGCGCTACCAAAAATAAGTCCCATTTTTAACAGAATAGTGCTTTTGAGTTGATTATTTTTGAAGAAGTTTAATATAAAAATTGCTAACGTGTTCCAATTTGTTTCATAATTTTTGTAGTAGCAGAAGTATGGTAGTTATCCAGATTATTACAGACTATTCTGTTTTTGACAAATTTTGTTTTCAATGCATAGTTTGCTTGCTTTCTAGTTTCTATGGCTTATATTGCTCAATATAAGTTATGGAAATGATATGCTACAGTAGGCATTGTGTGTAAACAATTATGAATCTTGTCTTTGATAGTACCAAAAGTGAAATGGTTTGCTCTTTATCATACTAACCTATCTCACAAAGTTCCGTTAAGTTTTGTGTGATTGAAGTTTTCAAGTTTTGGGTGAGATGACAATATGAGGAGAATAAGGAGTGACAAGACCCTAAGATTTGGGATTCCCAAGGCACCCCAAGTTAATATCCAAGGAATATCCAAGCAACTAAGCTTGGGGATGCCCCGGAAGGCATCCCCTCTTTCGTATCCAACATTATCGGTAACCCCACTCGGAGCTATGTTTTCATTTGTCACATGCCATGTGTTTTGCTTGGAGCGTCATTTTATTTTGTTAGGATTTGCTTTCTGTTACTTATAATAAAGTTTTGCATCTTTCATTTCAATAAAAATGTTAAGGATAGCCCTCACCATGCTTATTTTGCAAGTCTACATGTTGCTGTTTGAAAACAAAAAGTTTATCGTTGTTGAAAAAATTCCCTAGAAAAGTAAGAGTGTGATAAAATGTTCAAACATTTCGAAAATTAAGCTCTGATAAATTCTCTACAGTTTGGTAGATTTTCATAGTTTTTGGAGTTAGGGAAGTATGATGAATCCTGCATTCTTTATATACTGTACTGTTTTGGCAGATTGTTGTTATGTTTGCATATGTTTGCTTATTTAATGATTCTATTTGAGGATAGGAGTATTAAATATGCAGAGGCATTTAGTATGCAATGTTGAATAATAATTTTAGTGATTTTCTACAGTAGAGAATGATAAGGGTTTTGCATTGATTTATACTAACTTATCTCACAAGTTCCTGTTGAGTTTTGTGTGGATGAAGCTTTTGAGATCTAGGAAAACCGTGACAGGAGAAGAATTAAGGAGACACAAAAGCTCAAGCTTGGGGATGCCCAAGGCATCCCAAGATAATATTCCAAGAAGTCTCAAGCATCTAAGCTTGGGGATGCCCCGGTAGGCGTCCCACCTTTCTTCTTCATGAAAGTGCGTTATATCGACTAGAGGGGGGATGAATAGGCGATTTTTATGAATTATTCATTCAGGTATTTGCCGGTGAGGAAATTCCTGAGCGAAGAACTACTAGCAGCGGAATAAGTACTCAGAAGTAAACATAACATAATACTAGCCTAGTCATCATGATGAAATGAAGACAAGCACAGAGTACAGAAAGCGTAATCATAGGATAACACAGGATGAAGACAAACAGACTGAAGAAATTGAACTGAGGAAATTGAGAAAGTCTTAAGTCAAAGTCTTCAAACACAGATATGACAAGCACACAACACAGTAATGAGGAAATGGAAGAGTTGAGGAAATAGAACCAGTTGGCTTGGTGAAGACAATGATTTGGTAGACCAGTTCCAACTGTTGTTTCAGTTGTACATCTAGTTGGAGCGGTTGAGTATTTAAACTCGAGGACACACAGTCCCGGACACCCAGTCCTGAGCACGCAGCTCGGGACACCAAGTCCTCACCGTATTCTCCTTGAGCTAAGGTCACACAGACCTCGCCCAATCACTCCTGGTAAGTCTTCAGGTGACTTCCGAACCTTCACAGACTTGGTCACTCCGCGATCCACAATTCCTCTTGGATGCTCTAGACCATGACGCCTAACCGTCTGGAAGAAGCACAGTCTTCAAAGGTAACAAGTGTCGGATCCACGTAGGATCAATCTCTTCAGTGATGCTCAATCACTTTGGGTTTGTAGGTGTTTGGGTTTGGGTTTTTCCTCACTCGATGATTTTCGCTCAAAGTCCTTGGAGGATGGGTTGCTCTCAAATGACAAGTGTCAGTTTCTCTCGGAGCAGCCAACCAGCTAGTGGTTGTAGGGGGCGGCTATTTATAGCCTAGGGAGCAACCCGACATGATAAGACATAAATTCCCTTTAATGATATGACCTTTAGGTGGATAAGATATTTTGGGACAGCTGGCGCGTAGCACAACAACGGTCGGAAATTTGAGGTTCAAATTCCTCAGGGCTATCATGTTCCTCACTGTGTAGGAAATCCGCACTGGCGAATTCCTAACTCCTCAGTCAGAACAAATTGCTCAAAGACCAGAAGAACTTCGTCTCTGTCACTGAAGAAATTGACTGAGCTGTATGAGATTTCCAATGGCTTCACTCGAAGGGATTGGTAGGTGTAGGATTTTGAGTTGAGCATCACATGGAAATTTTTCCTTAGTATTTCCTTGACCCCCTTTAACAGTACGGTGTTTCCTATGACTCAAGAAAGAGAAAATGAAACTACGAAAACAAAAGTCTTCACGCTTCATGTTCCTCAAATGAATACCAAGTCTTCAAGGTCACACCTATTTCTTCACTTTCAAAGTCTTCAGAAAGTCTTCAGAATACCAAAGTCTTCAGTCGAAGAACTTCATTTTTAGGGGTCGACTTTCTCTGTAAATATCAAACTCCTCATAGACTTATAGGTCTGTGTACACTCATAAACTCATTAGATACTTAACCTATAAGTCTTCAATACACCAAAATCACTAAGGGGCACTAGATGCACTTACAATCTCCCCCTTTTTGGTGATTGATGACAATATAGGTTAAGTTTTCAAAGGGGATAAACATATGAAGTGTAAATACTGATATTGGGGAATTTGATTGCAAGATATAGAAGAACTCCCCCTGAAGATGTGCATAGTGAAGAATTTGCTTTTGAAGCAATGCACACTTGAAGAGTTGAATCATGGAGATCTCCCCCTATATCTTGTAATTCATACACGCATTTGACATATAATATGAAGAATTTGAAATGCGATGATGAAATATGGTGACTGATGTAATTCAGCATGCGTGCAATAATATTAACGAGGAATAAGCATGCAGAATAACGCAACAAAAGTATCAGAGCACCATCGGGTTTAAGTTTACAACTCGATCCAATAAAGTCTCACAAGAATGAGAGTTGTAACTTAGCAAAAAAACACCCATATAGTAGACCCGCTCGAAGACTAACTCAAATCCCCCCCCCCTTTATCATCGAATGACCAAAAGGATCGAAAATGAGGACTAACGCCCCTGAAGAATATCAAGTTGATGAAGGAGCGCCAGCGTTGTCGGGGTCGATTGTCGTAGTAGGGCCTGTTGTAGTGTCGTCCAAGTCTTCATGTTCATCAGTGTCGCGCGATGAAGAATAGGAGCTGGCCACCAAGGAAGGAACCTTGACCTTCTTGTATTTCTTCGGTGGAGGTGCAGACCAGTCAAGGTCTTCCTTGAGACCCATTTTCTTCATTCTTCGCTATAGACATGAGACAAAACAGCCCAGGTGCGGGTGAAGGTTTCATGGAGGTAGTATTGATTTTTCTTCACTTCATTATGGGTTGAGGTCATGTTGTGAAGAATTGAACCAAACTGTCTCTTGGCCCATTTATGATTGCGATCAACCTTCTGATGAAGACTGAGGAGTAACTCACGATCAATCATCACCCTGGGTGCTGTGCCTTGAGGATTTTGCTTGGCAGTGTTGGCGGCAGAGTCATGGGTGGCAGAGTCATCATTGGTGGAATAGGATGCAACCTTGCAAAATTGACCATCCAATGGACGAATGCCTTCATCAATAATAGCAGCGGCCTTGCCCTTGTCATCAGCTAAAGAGAATGTCAGTTTGAGGACTTCAATTGGAGGCAAGTAGCTGCAGTGGTTCAGTGTATCAACTTTGTAGTTGAGAGAAGACCTTGTCCTGATGAATCTCATAATCCAAGGTGCATAAGGCTTCAGCTCAAACGGTGACATAGCGACATTGGCCAGAGTCCTCATGAAGAAATCATGGAAGTTGACGGGAACGCCATGAATGATATTGAAAAGCAGATTCTTCATGATGCCAACAACTTCTTCATCATTTGAGTCGTGGCCTTTGATAGGACTCAATGTCTTCGTCAGTATGCGATAGACAGTCCGAGACACATACAGTAATTCCTTGACGAGGTTGGTTCGTGGGGCCTGCCCTGCTTCAAAGGCTTCATCAGCACTTGCATGTAATGATTTGTAAGCTCAGGTTCGCTCTAGACACATCGAGAAGCTTCAAGGGAAGGAGTGAGTGGTAGGGCACGAAGCAATTCAGAAGCTGGTGCCTTGTAGTGAGTATTTTCTGTCATCCAGTCCAGCACCCATGAGTTCACATCTTCAGAATTGCCTGTGATGTGCAGCGTTGCATAGAATTGAAGAATGAGTTCTTCATTCCAATCACATATGTCAGTGCAGAAATTTAACAGTCCAACGTCGTGAAGAATACTGAGGACTGGGTCAAAGCAAGGCAGGGATTCCATATCCACATGAGGAATGTGTGCATGATCAAAGACTTTGTCTTTGTTAAACAACACTAAGGAATAAAAATTAGCTTGACTAGCAGTCCAGAAACGACTCTTTCTAATGCGAGCAGAGTCATATGCGTTGTAGTCAGTGAAGAATACATGCTCGCCATAGAAATCTTCAGCCTTGAACTTTTGCTTGCGGGAAAATGGATCCTTTGGCTTGGGCAGAGGAGTGTCAGTGAGTTGCATCACAACCTCAGGAATCGCAATCTCAGGTTCCTCAGGCTGAGGAATTTCTGGTTCCTCTTCAGTGGCAGTCTGCGTCTTCAAGTGATCAGCAGCAGCAGTTTGTTCAGCACCAGTGGCTGGAATTTCTTCATGCATAGATGAGGTGGGATGAGTTTCTTTAGAGCCCATTGGAACAGTTCGTGCTGGGGACTGAGGTATTTGCTGTAAAGGGGTGAAGAGTGGAGAGTTGGGGTGCTGACTTTCCCAAAAGTCATCATTCATCACTGGTGTAGTACTCCCAATATCCACATCTTCATCTTCCATTTCTTCAACGCCAGCCTCTTCAGCTGTGAACTGAGGCATAGGCGGGGAAACAGCAAGGGTTGAAGGGATCTTATCCACTTCAATTTCTTCATCAATCTGCTCTAACGAAGCAGCAGAATGATTTTCTTCATCAGATCCGCTAGGGATCTCATATTCTTCACCGAAAGGAACAAGGTCCTTTGATGGCATGATTGATATCGGAACAACATCAATTGGATTTGCAAATGAAATTGTCATCAGCTTCATCTTCTTCGGAGCTGAGGAATCTGAAGCAGCTGATGCTTTCCTTTTTTTTCACAGTTGCACGCTCTGCAGCCTTGGTCTTCTTCACATTTGATGCAGATGGAAGGATTGAAGTTGGTGTAGGCGCAGGAGGAGCAGAGGAATCCGGTTGATTTTCTTCAGGCACAACTGATGCAGTTGCCCTGACCTCTTCATTTTCTTCAGGCGCACCACTAGTGGATGCCCTGGCAGTTTCTTCAGCGGCTGGAATGAATTCATCAGCCTTGGAACTCACATTTTCTTCAGCAGTCTGATTGTCCTCAGTGGTGCTGGCTTGTTCTTCAGTAGGCTGAGCAGATCCTGCAGCCTGAGGAATTTCTTGTTGCGATGGGGCTGCAACATTGGTGAACTTCTCAGTCAGTTTTACAAACCTGACTTTGGCTCCTTTCCAATCAGCATAATAAGCATCAAATTCATCGCTGAGGGTTTTGATGTCAGCCTGCATCTTCACTAGTTCTTCAGTTGTCATCCTGACAACATTTTTCTTCTGCAGTTTCTCTTTTTTGTACTGCGATTCCTTGATCTGTCTGACCTTTTCATACTTCCATTTTTCTTCTTTAATGAAAGCAGTCAAGACATGACTTTGACCAGGAGTGAGGTTCATCTCCGGCAAAGGCGTGTTGGGATCTTTGTGCCATAAATCGATGAAGTCCAGGATCAACCTTGGATCCAAAAGCAGAGGCACATTGCTTCCTTTGGCATTAGCAGCCTTGGCTTGTCTGTCTCTGATGATTTCTGCAAGTTCATCATCATCAGCTTCGTCTTCATCAGACGGTACTTGGAAGGCGACCTGCTTCTTCTTAGGACTTGGGCGAGGACCTCGTCCAGCAGTTGCCTTTGTCTTCAGCAGAGAGGGGCCTGGTGAGGAACTTGGAGCAGCTGAGGAACTAGCGGAGACACCAGAGGCAATGGAGATGCCTGTTGTCCTTTGGCACGTGGCAAGATGCACAGGTGCTGAGGACTTTGTCAGAACAGCCGAGGACTTTGGAGGACCTGAGGATTTTGGAGGAGCAGGAGCAGCATGAGGAATTGGCCTTGAGGACTTTGAAGATTCTGACCGTGAGGGCATTGCTGAGGAACTTGGCCCTGAGGGCACTGTTGGTGAAGCACTTGACTTGCGCACAGGCTTCTTTGCCATAGATTTCTTAGGCTTGACAGAGGCCTCAGCAGCAGCAGAGTCTTCACTGAATTTCCTCACTGCTTCTTTGGCTTGTCTAGCCAACTTGGCTTGGCGCTTGGCCCATTCTTCAGGAAAGTCCTCACCACGCTTGAGGCTGGTGGGATCTGCTTCTTGGCCAGGTGCCAATGGAGCTCTTGGGCATGGAGGATTGAGTGCGAATTTCTTCATGTACTTTGGAGTTACATACCTGTACTCCCTCAATTCTCTTGTGTAGCGACCAGACCTCAAACGGTCTGATCTCTGTGCATCAGTGTCATCCCTGGACCAGTAATGCTGACATGCACAGTACTTGAAGGATTTATAACAAAGTAGCAATCACACACTTATTACATCAAATGTCTCAAAAGAGAACTTATTACAATAAATATGGCTTAAGGCCATCTAATAATGATAACAATGAAAGGCTTGGAAGATAAGTGAGTCCATCAACTCCAACAGCATCACTGAGTATAGAACCACGACCTAAGGCACCTTACTCGTCGTCTGAAAAGTCTGCAACATGAACGTTGCAGCCCGAAAACGGGTCAGCACATGGAATATGCTGGCAATGTAACACATAGAGAGTAATGAATAGAAATAAGTTATACTACATGCATATATGGCTGGTGGAAAGCTCTATGGTTACAGTTTTGCGTAAAGCCAATTTTTCCCTATTGCAAAGGAATAAATTTTATTTAACTATCATGGTGGTTGTTAAACATTGAGAGTGTAGACACCCTCTCAATCCCAATTAAGCATCATCATTAAAACCCAACAAAATTAATTAAAGTAACATGATGAGATTCACATGATAATCCAAGTACTAGATAATCAAGACTGTCCATAACCGGGGACACGACTAACCATGATTAGTTTATACACTCTGCAGAGGTTTGCGCACTTTTCCCCACAAGACTCGATCTCCTCCATTGGAATTCTCGCACTACATGGTGTTTGAGAAACGGATGACCGAGACATAGTCTTTCAGAAGCGCTAGCACCTTACGATCGGGTAGACCGTTACACCTACTTCCCCCTACATTTGCTAGTCTACCACTGTAAGAGTTCGCACGACTTAGTCAACTATGCTAGAGCCCATAGTAGCTTGTGGCTGCACACATAAGTTTCTAGTATGAATAATCTCATGATCCCTTTGAGCCTGGGTGGCGGTCCATAAAGGAAAAAAAACAGGCAATCGCTGGAATACCCAGGTGCCTCAATCCACTCAGATGTGTGTTTAAGTTGCCACCTTAAGTAAACCATTAATTTAACAATCTCACATCTGTCATGGATACACTCACCCAATCCACGTCTACTAGCATAGCATAGCAATATAAGCAAACATAGAAGTAACTCCCAAAGGTTTGATAATAAAATAGGTAATAGGTACTACCTCATCTACTTTCCCAAAACCCACAATTTAATTGGATCCTAATCATGCAATGTTTGAGGATTGATCTAATGCATAAAAAAGCTGGGTAGTAAGAGGTATGATCAAAGTGTTACTTGCCTTGCTGATGATCCGCGAAACCTAGAGATTCAAAGTAGCAAGCGGCGCACTCTGGGTACTCTATCGCAAACAAACAAGCATACCATAAGTACTCATCTAATGCACGGTAAAACTCAAATAAGATATCTAACCAGAAATTTCAACTTAAGAACTCCGGTTTGCAAAAAGAATGAAATTGAACGAAGCAACGAAAGTCAAACGGCGAAAGAAACAAACTTAGTTTACTAATCTGGACCTAAGTCAAATTTTACAGAAGCAAAAACTTGTTTGAGTTGGTTAAACGGAAAGAGGGTTTCGAGACGAAACTCCAGGCGCTTGAATCACCTGATTCTGATAAACGAGTGAAAAGTTATACTAGAACGAAAATCGGATCAGAAATAGCGATCAGAAATAATCGCGGAAAATCCGAGAAAAAGAAAAATCACGAACAGATTAACGAACGAGCGTTCGTTTTCTGGAACTAAACGGTGAATGCGTCCGTTAAAACGAACGAATGAGCGAATGCTCGCTAAATAAACTAAACCGGAAATAAACCGATCTAAAAAACAGATCTAGAAAAAAAACCAAACGGAAAACCGAACGGTTTTCTCGAGGAAAACCGCCGGCGGCGGGGCGGTGGTCAACCTCGGTGGGGCGGCGGGGGCAGGGTCAGTGGGACGGGGCGGCGGGGTCCGGCGAGTCGGCGGCGGCGGCTCTGGCGGCGGGCGGCGGGACAGCGGGCGACTCGGGCGGCGGCGGCGGCGGCGGAGGATCGGGGCTAGGGTTAGGGTTTTTTGGCGCGGCGCGGCTTGGGCTGACGGGCTCGGGGGTGGCGCCTTATAAAGGCCCGGCCAGGCGGAATCCTGGCCGAACACGGCCCAAAGTCGGTTCGCTTTTAAAAAAAAATAGTTTCGCGCAGAAAAACAAATAAAAGAAATACTTAACGGACTCCAAAAATCCCAAAATAAATTTCTCCCGACTTCTAAAATCAAGCCGGACAAAGATGAACATTTATTTGGGGCCTAAATGCAATTTTTAAAAACACGCATTTTCCTAAATTCAAATAAAATAGCAAAAACTCCAAAATAAATCTTATTTGATTTTTTATTAAACCTTCAATATTTCTTTATTTTGGGAAAGTCATTTTATTCCCTCTCTCATATTTTTATAATAGAAATAATTGAAGATAAAATAAATAAAATCAAATGATCCTATTTTCAAAATATGAGAAAACTCAAATATGAAAATAACGAAATCCCCAACTCTCTCCGAAGGTCCTTGAGTTGCGTAGAATTTCTAGGATCAAACCAAAAGCAAATAAAATATGATATGCAATGATGATCTAATGTATAACATTCCAAACTGAAAATTTGGGATGTTACAAACCTACCCCCCTTAAGATGAATCTCGCCCTCGAGATTCGGGTTGGCTAGAAAATAGGTGAGGGTGGTCCTTTAGCAGTTCTTCCTCTCGCTCCCAGGTGGCTTCATCCTTGGTGTGGTGGCTCCACTAAACTTTGCAAAACTTGATAACCTTGCCGCGGGTGACTCGGCTGGCATACTCAAGAATCTTGACTGGTTTCTCCTCATAGGTCAAATCACTATCCAACTGAATCGCTTCCAGCGGCACTGTATCCCTCAGCGGTATATCAGCCATCTCAGCGTGGCACTTCTTCAACTGGGAAACGTGGAATATATCGTGAACTCCTAACAATCCTCCAGGAAATTCCAACTTGTAGGCTACTTCTCCCATACGCTCCAAAACCTTGTATGGTCCTACAAAACGTGGCGCTAACTTTCCCTTAACTCCAAAGCGCTTAACTCCTCGAAGTGGAGATACTCGAAGATAAACTCGGTCTCCGACTTCGTATACTGTCTCCTTGCATTTAGAATCTGCGTAGCTCTTCTGCCTGGACTGGGCTATCTTGAGCCTATCGCGAATCAATTTCACCTTCTGTTCAGACTCCTTAATCAAATTCGGTCCAAACAACTGGCGGTCTCCAACTTCATCCCACGACAATGGGGTCCTGCACCTCCTTCCGTACAAGGCTTCGAAAGGGGCCATCTTCAAACTGGATTGATAACTATTGTTGTAAGAGAACTCTACATATGGCAAATTTTCATCCCAACTAGATCCATAATCTAGCGCACAAGCTCTCAGCATATCTTCCAAAATCTGATTGACTCTCTCGGTCTGTCCATCTCTCTGCGGATGAAAAGCTGTACTAAACTCTAGTCTAGTACCCAAAGTTTCGTGCAACTGATTCCAGAACTTTGAGGTAAACTGGTTTCCTCTATCCAATACAATGCTCCTTGGAACTCCATGCAGACATACAATCCTGGTCATGTATATCTTTGCCAACTTAGCACTGGTGTAAGTAGTCTTCACTGGGATGAAATGAGCTACCTTTGTCAAACGATCGACTACAACCCAAATCGAGTCATAGCCTGAATGAGTTCTGGGCAATCCCATGATAAAATCCATGCCTAGCTTATCCCACTTCCGTTCGGGCATTGGCAATGGCTGTAGCAATCCTGCTGGCTTCTGATGCTCTGCCTTTACTCTCTGACATACATCACAAACTGCTACATACTCCGCAATATCCTTCTTCATTCCGGTCCACCAGAAAGTATCCTTGAAATCCAAATACATCTTGGTATATCCTGGGTGAATCAAATGTGGTGAATCATGGGCCTCTTGCAGAATTAACTTCCCGATCTTCGGGTCATTGGGCACATAAACACGGTCTTCAAACCATAGGGTATCGTGCTCATCCTCACGAAATCCTTTAATTTTTCCTTTGCTCTTCTTCTCCTTTATAGAGGCAACCTCCTTGTCAGTCTTCTGAGCTTCTCTGATCTTATCCATCAAAGTAGACTGAATCTCCAATGCTGCTACATAGCCTCTCGGAACTATCTCCAAACATAGCGCACGAAGGTCCTCGGCTAACTCCTTTGGTAAATCTCCCGTCATTAGTGTGTTGACATGGCTTTTACGGCTCAGCGCATCGACTACTACGTTAGCCTTTCCGGGATGATAATGCAATCTCATGTCATAATCTTTGATGAGCTCCAACCATCTCCTTTGCCTGAGATTCAACTCCTTCCGCGTGAAGATGTACTTCAAACTCTTGTGATCCGTTTACACCTCACAATGGTTTCCAATGAGAAAATGTCTCCAAGTCTTCAAGGCGTGCACTACGGCTGCTAACTCCAAGTCGTGAGTAGCATAATTCAACTCATGGGGCTTAAGCTGTCGTGAGGCATATGAAACAACTCTACCCTCCTGCATAAGCACTGCTCCAAGTCCTCAACGTGAAGCGTCGCAATATACCTCATAATCCTTGCGCTGATCTGGCAGAATCAACACTGGTGATGTAACCAAGCGTTTCTTCAACTCCTGGAAACTGGCCTCACATTCCTCAGTCCATTTAAACTTGGTATCCTTCTTCAACAACTCAGTCATAGGCTTCGCAATCTTTGAAAAATTCTCAATGAATCTCCGGTAGTATCCTGCGAGTCCAAGAAAACTCCGGATCTCTCCAACTGTTGTTGGGGCTTCCCAATTTGTCACAGTGACAACCTTGGTGGGATATGTTGATATACCTTCTCCGGATATAACGTGTCCGAGGAATCCCACTTCCTTCAATCAAAACTCACATTTGCTGAATTTGGCATATAACTGATGTTCTCTGAGCTTCTCAAGTACCAAACACAAATGCTCCTTATGCTCCTCTTCATTCTTTGAGTAGACCAAAATATCATCAATGAACACCACGACGAACTTATCCAAAAACTCCATAAACACCTTGTTCATCATGTTCATGAAATATGCAGGTGCGTTAGTCAGACCAAATGACAAAACGGTATACTCGTACAGCCCATACCTGGTGGTAAAAGCCGTCTTAGGTATATCCTGTTCTCAAATCTTCAACTGATGGTATCCTGATCGCAAATCGATCTTGGAAAATACCTTAGCTCCTTGCAATCGATCAAACAGATCATTGATCATCGGCAGTGGGTACTTGTTCTTGATTGTTACTTCATTCAATCCTCGATAATTAACAACCATCCTCAATGATCCATCCTTCTTCTCCACTAGAAGTACTGGCGATCCCCAAGGTGAAGAACTGGGGCTAATATATCCTTTATCCAGTAACTCTTTAATCTGCTTCTTAATCTCCTCCAAATCCATTGCGGGCATCCTGTATGGTCTCTTAGATATTGGCCCTGTGCCTGGCAAAAGCTCAATCAAAAACTCAATATCTCTGTCCGGTGGCATGCCTGGCAACTCCTATGGAAATACGTCAGGGTAATCCTTCACCACTGGTACTTCCTCCTGCACAACTCCTGATAAGGAATTTACTTGAGTCCTCTTCAGCACATGCCGGTATACATACTTGATCCTTCTCCCTTCTGGGGTGGTAAGCAAAATTGACTTACTGGCGCAATAGATGTTTCCTCCATACATCGACAGCCAATCCATGCCTAGAATCACATCCAAACCTTGCGAATCCAGAATAATTAAATCCGAGGGGAAAACATGCCTACCTATACTCAATGGCACTTGAAAACATCCTTGGCTGGCCATATACTCCGCTCCTGGTGAGCTTACTAGCATAGGTGTTCTAAGAACCTTGGTGGGCAGGTTATACTTATCCACGAATCCCCTTGATATGTATGAATGCGATGTACCAGTATCAAAAAGAACGATTGCAGTAAAATACTTAACCAAAAACTTAGCGATTACTGCATCTGGCTGGGCTTCAACCTCCTCCACGTTAACGTGGTTCACCTGTCCCCTGTTGAAAGGGTTTGGCTTCTTCCCTGAGCTTCCATTGCTATTTCCATTCTGGGCTTCAGGACATTCATTGGCATAATGTCTGGTCTTCTAGCACTTAAAGCAAGTGACTTGGCTCAGGTCTCTCTTGGCTGGGGTTGATGGGTTGGTACGGTTCTGGCCATTGCTTCCTCCATTCCCATTACCATTCTTGGGGCCATTATGATTGTGCGAGCTACCTCCTCCATGGGTATGCTGAAAAGGTCCTCCCGGTTTAGGGGTAAAACGCTGCTTCTGATGAGCTCCAGAATTGTAATTCCCTTGTCCATACTTCCTCTTGCGGTTTTCAATCTGCTACTGCTTCCCTTCAATCATAAGAGCGCGATCTACCAACTCCTGGTAGTTGTTGAAGCTTGCTACCATCAACTGCATGCTCAGCTCATCATTCAGTCCTTCCAGAAACTTCTCCTGCTTAGCTGCATCCGTAGCAACGTCATCTGGGGCATAACGTGCTAGCTAACTAAAGTCATCCACATACTGGCCAACTGTGCGTCCTCCTTGGCGCAAGTTGTGAAACTCACGCTTCTTCATGGCCATAGCTCCTACTGAAACATGGGCAGTACGGAAAGCCTGCTGAAACTGATCCCATGTGATAGTGTCGATAGGGTAAGTGGCTGTGAAATTCTCCCACCGTGATGCTGCGGGTCCTTCAAGCTGATGTGGGGCAAAGCGCACCCTCTCCGCATCCGCGCATCCTGCCGTGGTCAACTCCCTTGCTGTCTTGCGGAGCCAATCATCTGCAACAATCGGCTCGGTGCTACTGGAGAACACCGGCGGATTCAGCCTAAGAAAACGTGTTAAGTGATCAACGGGCGGTGGCGGTGGTGGGTTGTTGTTGTTGTTCCCCTAATTCTGATTCTGGACTAGCAACTACATCAATGCATTCTGCTGCTAGATCAACTGAGTGAGCTCCGGTGGGAAAGCAAATCCATTGTCACGTCTCGGAGGCATCTGAGGGTTTAGAAAAGATGATAATATAGAATATAATGAGGTCTAGAGAGAAAACACTACCCAAATGCACATGAGGCAAATGCACACAAAATCACTTCATTCAAATCAAACAAGGGCATACAATCGGTCTATCTATCGTTACAAAAGTGCTCGAGCTATACTAGATACATGGGGGAATACTACTACTGTAATGGTGGTCGACTAGAAAAACTGCTCCGATGAATACTCCATGATATCTGCTCCAGCTTCATCAACATAGTCATCATCACTATTGTCAGGGTCCGAGTCGGTGTCGTCGATGATGATGTAGTTATCCGGGCAAGTGGAATCGTTATCTTTTCCTCCTGGCGCGGGATCTCCCATGAAAACTCCTAGCTTCCTGGTCAGGTCGTCGTCATTTTTCTCCACTAATACTTCGATTTCCTCCATATAATCTTCGCGTGTAGCCTTGAGTTCTTCCTCCAGCTCCGTGATTCTCGTCATCGCCTTCTTCAAATCTAACATGCCTGCGCACATCTGGTTCTCCTGGCGTCGAATGTGCTGGTTTAACTCCTGGATGAAAGCTGCAATTGATCTATCCTTACTGGTGTTGATCATCTCCCATTGCTCATCTCGGCGACCACAAATCTGGTAGATATTATCCTTGAGATCCTTGTGGTAGACTTCTCCAATGCGTCCCTTAGTGATTTGGGCTGCCATGCTCTTTCCTTGACTCCAGGTTGGTGCATCAAAGGAAAACTCTATGGGCTCAGTGACGGGCATGAACGTCCTTCCTGGAACTTGAACTTGAATCATCCAGCGCTCCTCCTCGGGTAAAGTGGCATTGTAGGTCCCAGTGAACCTTGGTACTCCGATGTTCAGGTACTTAGTGACCCCCTTCAGGAGGCGTCCAAAGGGTGTACCTTCATCCGGTTGTGTGAACTTATTCCTTGCATCCGCCATCCTAAAAGAGTAGAAAAGTTGAGGAGTCAGAAACGAGAAGAGTGAGTAGTGATCTAGGGCGTTAGCTTAGTGGTCGTGTCCTACAGTCAGCGTGTGCTCTGATACCATCTTGTAGCGACCAGACCTCAAACGGTCTGATCTCTGTGCATCAGTGTCATCCCTGGATTAGTAATGCTGACACGCACAGTACTTGAAGGATTTATAACAGAGTAGCAATCACACACTTATTACATCGAATGTCTCAAAAGAGAACTTATTACAATAAATATGGCTTAAGGCCATCTAATAACGATAACAGCGGAAGGCTTGGAAGATAAGTGAGTCCATCAACTCCAACGGCATCACTGAGTATAGAACCACGACCTAAGGCACCTTACTCGTCGTCTGAAAAGTCTGCAACATGAACGTTGCAGCCCGAAAACGGGTCAGCACATGGAATATGCTGGCAATGTAACACGTAGAGAGTAATGAATAGAAATAAGTTATACTACATGCGTATATGGCTGGTGGAAAGCTCTATGGTTACAGTTTTGCGTAAAGCCAATTTTTCCCTACTGCAAAGGAATAAATTTTATTTAACTATCATGGTGGTTGTTAAACATTGAGAGTGTAGACTCCCTCTCAATCCCAATAAAGCATCATCATTAAAACCCAACAAAATTAATTAAAGTAACATGATGAGATTCACATAATAATCCAAGTACTAGATACTCAAGACTGTCCATAACCGGGGACAGGGCTAACCATGATTAGTTTATACACTCTGCAGACGTTTGCGCACTTTTCCTCACAAGACTCCATCTCCTCTGTTGGAATTCTCGCACTACATGGTGTTTGAGAAACGGATGATCGAGACATAGTCTTTCAGAAGCGCTAGCAACTTATGATCGGGTAGACCGTTACACCTACTTCCCCCTACATCTTCTAGTCTACCACTGTAAGAGTTCGCATGACTTAGTCAACTATGCTAGAGCCCACAGTAGCTTGTGGCCGCACACGGAAGTTTCTAGTATGAATAATCTCATGATCCCTTTGAGCCTGGGTGGGTCCATAAAGAAAAAAAAACAGGCAATCGCTGGAATACCCAGGTGCCTCAATCCACCCAGATGTGTGTTTAAGTTGCCACCTTAAGTAAACCATTAATTTAACAATCTCACATCTGTCATGGATACACTCACCCAATCCACGTCTACTAGCATAGCATGGCAATATAAGCAAACGTAGAAGTAACTCCCAAAGGTTTGATAATAAGACAGGTAAAAGGTACTACCTCATCTACTTTCCCAAAACCCACAATTTAATTGGATCCTAATCATGCAATATTTGAGAATTGATCTAATGCATAAAAAAGCTGGGTAGTAAGAGGTATGATCAAAGTGTTACTTGCCTTGCTGATGATCCGCGAAACCTAGAGATTCAAAGTAGCAAGCGACGCACTCTGGGTACTCTATCGCAAACAAACAAGCATACCATAAGTATTCATCTACTGCACGAGTAAAACTCAAATAATAGATCTAACCATAAAGTTCAACTTAAGAACTCCGGTTTGCAAAAAGAATCAAATCGAACGAAGCAACGAAAGTCAAACGGCAAAAGAAACAAACTTCGTTTACTAATCTAGACCTAAGTCAAATTTTACAGAAGCAAAAACTTGTTTGAGTTGGTTAAACGGAAAGAGGGTTTCGAGACGAAACTCCAGGCGCTTGAATCGCCTGATTCTGATAAACGAGCGAAAAGTTATACTAGAACGAAAATCAGATGAGAAATAATCGCGGAAAATCCAAGAAAAAGAAAAACGACGAACAGATTAACGAACGAACGTTCGGTATCTGGAACTAAACAGTGAACGCATCCGTTAAAACGAACGAACGAGCGAATGCTCGCTAAATAAACTAAACCGGAAATAAAGCAATCTAAAAAAACAGATCTAGAAAAAAAAACCGAACGAAAACCAAACGGAAAACCGAACGGTTTTCTCGAGGAAAACCACCGGCGGCGGGGCGGTGGTCAATCTCGGCGCGGCGGCGGGCGACAGGGTCGGCGGGACAGGGCGGCGGGGTCCGGCGGGTCGGTGGCGGCGGCTTCGGCATCGGGCGGCGGGACGGCGGGCGGCTCGGGCGGTGGGGTCCGGCAGCGGCGGCGGCACGCGGTGGCGGATCGGGGCTAGGGTTAGGGTTTTTTGGCGCGACGCGACTTGGGCTGACGGGCTCGGGGGTGGCGCCTTATAAAGGCCCGGCCGGGCGGAGTCCTGGCCGAACACGACCCAATGTCGGTTCGCGTTTTTTTAAAATAGTTTCATGCAGAAACACAAATAAAATAAATACTAAACAGACTCCAAAAATTCCGAAATAAATTTCTCCCGACTTCTAAAATCAAGCCGGACAAGATGAACATTTATTTGGGGCCTAAATGCAATTTTGAAAAACACGCATTTTTCCTAAATTCAAATAAAATAGAAAAAACTCCAAAATAAATCTTATTTGATTTTTTATTAAACCTTCAATATTTCTTTATTTTGGGAAAGTCATTTTATTCCCTCTCTCATATTTTTATAATAGAAATAATTGAAGATAGAATAAATAAAATCAAATGATCCTATTTTCAAAATTTGAGAAAACTCAAATACGAAAATAACGAAATCCCCAACTCTCTCCGAAGGTCCTTGAGTTGCGTAGAATTTCTAGGATCAAACCAAAAGCAAATAAAATATTATATGCAATGATGATCTAATGTATAACATTCCAAATTGAAAATTTGGGATGTTACATCTTGCCCATCTCGTTTCAATCCTCCGGATGCGCACCTTGCGCTGATTTTTATTTTCCTTTCCAAACTTGGCCTCATCAGGAGTGCAAAATTCTTTGTATATGTCATCAGGGATCTCAAAGGCAGTCATGACCTCAGACTTCTTTCCTCCTTTCTGTGGCCTCTTACCATCTGCCATATTCTTCAGCTGAGGAATTTGAACAATCGAATTCTCTGAAGAAGTATGCAACTTATCTTCGAGGAATGCTGCAAATGAGTTAAGGTGATGAGAACCTAGTGATTCAGCAGCGGACATGAGTACCTGTGAACAGAGTATAGTTGCGAGGAATTTGGAGAGGTCATATGCGTTCTCAGAAGGTTTTTCAAAAAGAACAAGTTTGAGGAATTTGACCAGATGAGTCTTGAAGAATTTCACTAAGCGTTCTTTGTCTTAGGTTCTAGAGTTGTATAGATCGAAGATCCACACAATTGAGGAATCTAGAAGAAAAATGATGCTTAGAGAAATGAATAAAGAACAGATGACTTGTGAGGTGTTTTAGTGTGTGAGGATTTGAAGAAAAACACCTTTGAAGATTTTGAAGAAAATATTCGAATCAAAGAGGGTAGTAAAAGTAACTTTTAATTTACCCTGAACGAAGAACACGACGAACAGTGAGGTGGAGAGGTGAAGTTCGTCGGTGTAGACCTTCCACGCCCTAACTCGGCAGAGGAAGACGTCTACGGCGGCGGCGGAGTGAAGATTTCCGCGGCCGGCGCGAGTACTACGGCGACGAGGTCGAGGCAGTGAAGCTCTTCCTCACCGGCGACGATGGAGTAGCGGCGGCGCTAGGGTTTGAGAAGCTCGAGCGGGAGAGAGAGTTCGAGCGGAGTAAAGGAAGTGAGGAAGGGGAGAGGGGGTATTTATAGCCACGGTGAAAAAACTGTTCGCCCGAAGAATTAGGACGAACGTGCCCCTAACCATTCTCCTTCGCATGACATGTGTCACCCACGTACTGAAAAGTGGAGATCGTGTTAGATCGTGGGTGAATAGATAATTATATCGTGGGATGTAGAACGGTTTGAGCGGCAAAACGAATGTTTTGGATAAGATAATCTTTAACGTTCCGTTCGCAGATTCTTCAGCTGACAAGGACACAATGAAGATTTTGAATGAGTTTCAAATAGAACACACATGAAGAATTTGTGAATAGATTGGATTGAGTATAGCATAGAGGGGGAAGGGTCCGATCACATTCACTTAGCAGAAAAACCAACTTGAAGAATTTAGCCATAAGTGAATGCTGTAGAGGACATAAACTCACATATATATATAGACAATGAAGAAAAACGACGGAAACAGTGAAGACAATGCAAAGTTGAAGAATATGAACAACTGAGGAATTTCAAAAACTGAGGAAAAACTCAAATTGAAGATTTTCAACTTTTGTGGTGGCCTGACCCACCGTATAAGAATGATGGTTTCAGACACCGCGTACAATTGTCGTAGGGTTCTGAGAATCAAATTCTTTGTTAATTTCTTCACACTTAGAGTGTTATTCTTCATTGATTGAAGAAAAACGTTTCTTCATGTGTTGCACATCTAAGTCATCAATTTTGCATAAGTGTTAGGATGAGTGTCCTTTTCAAAGAACATTCGAAGACTCTAAGATATTTAGCTCACACTTAAGATATTTAGCTGGTCTTCAGTCTTCACATGCTCAATAGAAATGTCGCCCTTCAATACGTGATCACGAAGAAAATGATGATGAATCTGAATGTGCTTTGTCTTCGAGTGTTGAACTGGGTTATGAGCAATCTTGATGGCACTCTCATTGTCACAGAGGAGAGGCACATTCTTCACGTTGACGCCATAGTCCTTGAGTGTTTGCTTCATCCATAGCAGTTGTGCACAGCAAGAACCAGCAGCAATGTACTCAGCTACAGCAGTAGATAGTGATACGCAGTTCTGTTTCTTCGAGGACCAACAGACCAGAGATCATCCAAGGAAATGACATGTACCAGATGTTGACTTGCGGTCCACACGATCACCAGCATAGTCAGAGTCAGAATATCCAATGAGATCAAAAGTAGAGCCCTTGGGGTACCATAATCCTAGTGTTGGTGTGTGAGCTAGATATCGAAGAATATGCTTCACAGCCTTATGGTGTGATTCCTTCGGTGCAGCTTGAAATCGGGCACACATGCAAACACTAAGCATTATATCTGGCCTAGATGCACATAAGTACAATAAAGAACCAATCATGGAGCGGTATACCTTATGATCGAAGTCAATACCATTTTCATCAGTGCACAGATGGCCATTTGTGGGCATAGGAATTTTGACGCCTTTGCAATCTTGCATGCCGAATTTCCTCAGTACATCCTTGAGGTATTTCTCCTGAGATATGAATATGTCGTTGCGCTGTTGACGAATTTGAAGACCTAAGAAGAATTTCAACTCTCCCATCATAGACATTTGATATTCTTCACTCATCATATAGGCAAATTCATCACTATAACGTTGGTCAGTACAACCAAAGATAATATCATCAACATATATTTGGCACACAAATAGTTCACCATCATAAGATTTAGTAAAGAGAGTAGGATCGAGTGAACCGGGTGTGAAGCCATTCTTCATGAGGAATTCCTTCAAAGTATCGTACCACGCCCGAGGGGCCTGCTTGAGGCCATAGAGGGCCTTATTGATTCTGAAGACTTTGTCAGGATTCTTTGGATCTTCAAAACCTGGGGGTTGAGCAACATATACTTCTTCCTCAAGCTTACCATTGAGGAATGCACTTTTCACATCCATTTGATATAAAGTGATATCATGATGGTTAGCATAGGCAAGTAATATGCGAATAGCCTCAAGTCTAGCAACAGGTGCAAAAGTTTCATCGAAATCAATTCCTTCAACCTGTGTGTAGCCTTGAGCTATAGTCGTGCCTTATTCCTCACCACAAGGCCATTTTCATCTTGCTTGTTGCGGTATATCCACTTTGTGCCAATGATATTATGCTTGCGAGGATCTGGACCTTTGACCAGTTCCCAGACGTTGTTGAGTTCGAATTGATGTAATTCTTCTTGCATGGCCTGAATCCACTCAGGCTCCAGAAATGCTTCATCTACCTTGGTGGGCTTTGTGATAGAGACAAAAGCGTAGTGCCCACAAAAGTTAGATAAATGTGAAGCTTTTGAGCGTGTGAGAGGACCTGGTGCTTCAATGTCATCGATGATCTTTTCAACTTGCACTTCTTTTGCAACGCGAGGATGAGCTGGTTTTTGTCGAGGAATTTGATCAGCATTTTCTTCAACACCATTTTCTTCAGCATTTTCTTCAGGTGCATCAGCTCGACGTTCTTCACGTTCTGGAATGAATTCTTCAGCAGATTCTTTGGTAGGAATGACATCCTCAGTAGCCTTGAATTTGATAGATTACTCAGGTGCTGGTTCATCTATCACAGAAGGTAGGTGCTCTCTTTGCGAGCCATTAGTTTCATCGAACCGCACATCTACAATTTCAACAACCTTGTGAAGAACGTTGTTGAAGACTCTGTAGGTGTGCGAGTCCTTTCCGTAACCAAGCATAAAACCTTCATGTGCTTTCGGTGCAAATTTAGCATTGTGATGAGGATCTCTAATCCAGCATTTAGCACCGAAGACTTTGAAATAACTCACATTGGGTTTCTTGTCAGTGAGGAGTTCATAGGCAGTCTTCTTGAAGAATTTGTGAAGATATACCCTGTTGATGATGTGGCACGCAGTATAAATTGCCTCATTCCAGAAGTGACGAGGCGTCTTGTACTCATCAAGCATAGTGCGAGCCATCTCAACAAGAGTTCTATTCTTGCGCTCCACGACGCCATTTTGTTGAGGAGTATAAGGAGCATATAACTCATGATTAATACCAAGTTTATCAAGATAGTCATCGAGACCTGAATTCTTGAACTCAGTTCCATTGTCACTTCTGATGTGCTTGATCTTCACATCAAAGTTGGTTGAAGCCCTCGAGGAAAATCATTTGAAGACTTCCTGCACTTCATGTTTGTAAGTAACAATGTGTACCCATGTGTAATGAGAGTAATCATCAACAATAACAAGACCATATAGAGAAGCATCGTTAGTGACTGCTGAGTAATGATTAGGACCGAAGAGATCCATATGAAGCAATTCAAATGGTCGAGTAGTGGTCATGATAGTCTTCGATGGATGCTTAGCCTTGGTCATCTTTCCAGCTTCGCATGCTCCGCATAAGTGATCCTTGAGGAATTTGACATTCTCAATGCCAATGACATGCTTCTTCTTCGCAAGCGTGTGCAAATTCCTCATGCCTGCATGACCAAGTCGTCGATGCCATAGCCATCCTTCTAGCTTTTGCAAGTAGGCACACGGCTGGTTGCGGTCCTGTAGGGAAATCAACAATATGCAAGTCTCCTCTCCTAAAGCCTTCGAAGACTTTGGAATTGTCAGCTTCCATAATCACAACACAACGATACTTGCCAAACACAACAACCATATCAAGATCACAAAGCATTGAGACAGACATAAGGTTGTATCTTAAGGACTCGACAAGCATGACTTTGTCCATGTGTCGATCCTTTGAGATCGCAACCTTACCTAGACCCAATACCTGACTTTTGCCTTTGTCAGCGAAGATGATATGCTTCAGATGCGATGGTGATAAGGGAGCATCCATCAATAGATTCTTGTCACCAGTCATGTGATTTGTACATCCACTATCGAGGACCCACTCAGTGGCTTTTGGTTGATCATCCTGCAGATGAATTAGTGCAGCTTACGAACTCATATACTTAATCAGTGAAGAATATGACATCAAATTCATCAGATCAATTTCATCATGTTAAAGAACAGATAAGGTAGTAGGAGGACGTGTGAAATGAAAGTTCATTTCTTCATGATTAGCCTGCAGCCTTTCAGGCACTTTTCAGGTCTCCAGTAAATTCTTCAGACGTTTACGCACGTTTGGAGACCTGACCCTGCAGAAGAGATTAGTTCTTTTTCTTCACCACCCACATCTGAAGGGGTGGTAAAGAGTTCATCATTCTACGTGCTCCATACGAGAAAGGTGGCATAGACGCCAATCCATTTCGTTTCACATAAGAGGAGTTAGGATAAGCATATGAATAAGCAGAGAAATTCTTCGAGGATTTATGAACATAGTGGTTAGAAGAATAAAGCTCATATTCATAGCCCTTGGCTCTTCCCTGCGAAACAGACTTGTTAGCACGATGATGTTCATATCAGGACTTTGATCCTTTTGAGGAATTTGATCCACGTGAGGAGTTGGTCTGTATGAGGACTTGGATCCATATGAAGAATTTGGTCCATATGAAAAATTTGATCTGGGGTTCCTATTCTTCACAGGTGGTGTCATGAGGACATTCACCTGAAGACTTTCAAGGCACCTTTTGGGAACCCAGATTTTCTTCATAGGGGAACCGTTCCTGCAGTTAGTCCCAACATATCTAGCAAATACTTCACCATTCTAATTTTTGAATAGTTTATAGTTGGAGTCAAATGACTCATCAGAAGAATGAGAAGATTCACATGTAAAGCCAGATAGATTAGATGGATTAACTGGAGGTCCCTTTGCAGCAACCCATGAGGTTTTGGGGTACTGCTCAGGCTTCCAATATGTACCATCAGCATTGAGTTTCCTCTCAAAGGCAATACCCTCTTTCCTAGGGTTCCTGTTGAGGATCTGCTTTCTAAGAACATCACAAAGAGTCTGATGCCCTTTGAGGCTTTTGTACATGCCTGTCATGTACAATTCCTTCAGCCCTGCATCGTCAGTGATACTAGCAATGTCCTCAGATGAGGAATTAGTGATAGCAGAGACAGGTGAAGAATTTGTAACATTTGAAGCATTTGAACATTCAGGTGAGGAATTAGCAGATTCTCGTTCAATGCATTTTAAACATGGAGGAATAAATTCTTCCTGAGCAGCGCTGATTTGTTGAGCAAGTAATGAATCGCGCTCATTCTGAAGATCTTCAAAACTCACTCTTAGCTTTTCAAGATCTTGCTTTCTTTGAAGAAATTCGTAAGAAAGTTTCTCATGATCAGATAAGAGAGTGTTATGATGACCTTGAAGGTTGTCAAACCTGGTCTGAAGTCTCTGAAGATTTTCAGTCAAGGTTTTAGTGCGATCCATTTCTTCACCCAACATATCATCACTTTTGTCTAGCATGTTTTGAACCTTTTCCAAGGCCTTTTGTTGTTTAGTGGCAATGCAAACAAGCTTGGTCCAAAATCATCATCAGATTCATCATCACTAGACTCGGATGAGGAACATTCGGTTACCTTGGCACCTTTTGTCATGAGGCATGGTGCAAAAGATGATGGTTCTGGTTTGAAAGTCATCGTTTTGAGAGATTCCTTGAAATTTTCAAACCAGGGATCATGACAAGTTCGATGACCTTCATAGACGTCAGAGATTCGGTCCCAGATAAGCTTCGCATCGCAAAGATGCATGATGCGCCTGAATTCATCTCTGGATAGGCAGGAACAGATGATATCCTTTGCCATGATGTCAAGTCGAGTGTACTTGCGAATATCATCAGCGTCTGCCATCTTGCATAGATCGGTAAGACCAATCTCAGTGACGGTCCACAGCTTGATGTTCATCGCCATGAGGCGCTTCTTCATCATGGCCTTACACTTGGGATACTCATGACCGTCAAAGATGGGGCATGCCACTTTATTCATACCTGCGGTCGACATAACTAAAACTCCAGGCGGTTAAACCAAAATCACACAGAACAAGGGAGTACCAGGCTCTGGTACCAATTGAAAGTGCATTATATCGACTAGAGGGGAGGGGTGAATAGGCGATTTTTATGAATTCTTCACTGAGGTATTTGCCGGTGAGGAAATTCCTGAGTGAAGAACTACTAGCAGCAGAATAAGTACTCAGAAGTAAACATAACATAAGACTAGCATAGTCATCATGAAATGAAGACAAGCATAGAATACATAAAGCATAATCACGGAATAACACAGGATGAAGACAAACAGACTGAAGAAATTGAACAGAGGAAATTGAGAAAGTCTTCAGTCAAAGTCTTCAAACACAGATATGACAAGCACACAACACAGTAATGAGGAAATGGAAGAGTTGAGGAAATAGAACCAGTTGGCTTGGTGAAGACAATGATTTGGTAGACTAGTTCCAACTGATGTATCAGTTGTACATCTGGTTGGAGCGACTGAGTATTTAAAATCGAGGACACCCAGTCCTGAGCACGCAGCTCGGGACACCAAGTCCTCACCGTATTCTCCTTGAGCTAAGGTCACACAGACCTCGCCCAATCACTCATGGTAAGTCTTCAGGTGACTTCCGAACCTTCACAGACTTGGTCACTCGGTGATCCACAATTCCTCTTGGATGCTCTAGACCATGATGCCTAACCGTCTGGAAGAAGCACAGTCTTCAAAGGTAACAAGCGTCGGATCCACGTAGGATCAATCTCTTCAGCGATGCTCAATCACTTTGGGTTTGTAGGTGTTTGGGTTTGGGTTTTTCCTCACTCGATGATTTTCGCTCAAAGTCCTCAGAGGATGGGTTGCTCTCAAATGACAAGTGTCAGTTTCTCTCGGAGCAGCCAACCAGCTTGTGGTTGTAGGGGGCGGCTATTTATAGCCTAGGGAGCAGCCCGACATGATAAGACATAAATGCCATTCAATGATATGACCGTTAGGTGGATAAGATATTTTTGGACAGCTAGCGCGTAGCACAACAACGGTTGGAAATTTGAGGTTAAAATTCCTCAGGGCTATCATGTTCCTCACTTTGTAGGCAATCCGCACTGGCGAATTCCTAACTCCTCAGTCAGAGCAAATTCCTCAGAGACCAGAAGAACTTCGTCTCTGTCACTGAAGAAATTGACTGAACTGTATGAGATTTCCAATGGCTTCAATCGAAGGGATTGGTAGGTGTAGGATTTTGAGTTGAGCATCACTTGGAATTTTTTTTCCTCGATCCCCTTTAACAGTACGGTGTTTCCTATGACTCAAGAAAGAGAAAATAAAACTACGAAAACAAAAGTCTTCACGCTTCATGTTCCTCAAATGAATACCAAGTCTTCAAGGTCACACCAATTTCTTCACTTTCAAAGTCTTCAGAAAGTCTTCAGAATACCAAAGTCTTCAGTCGAAGAACTTCATTTTTAGGGGTCGACTTTCTCTGTAAATATCAAACTCCTCATAGACTTATAGGCATGTGTACACTCATAAACTCATTAGATACTTAACCTATAAGTCTTCAGTACACCAAAATCACTATGAGGCACTAGATGCAGTTACACTTCAACAATTATCGGTTAGTATCGGTTGAGCCTAAGTTTTTGCTTATTCACATGATGTGTGCTACCCTTGAAATGTTATTTTGTTTTGTTTTGCTTGTTGTTTTAATAAATTACTTAGATCTGAAAGTTTTTAATAAGAGAGAGTCCTCAAATAGCTACCTATTTATTTAACTACTCGCATGATCTTCACTTATATCTTTTTGGAGCAGCTTCTCATTTACTCTTGTGCTTCACTTATATCCTATGAGTAAAATTGTTGAATGAATTGAATATCATGAAGTTGAAATTGTATCATGCCTAGTGGTAGCTTCACATTTGGGTTTAGAAAGTGAAACCTTTTGAGGCTTGACAATCACAATATTGGTCATACAAGCAATTCACGAATAATTAGTATAAGGAAGAGAACTTTCACATGCAAATACACTATCCTAGAAATCTTTTGTGATTGTGAGCCCCCATCAAAATATTATATGCCAAAATTGTTGACGTTGGACAAGGAAGACAACGTAATGGTTTATGTTTGTTCATATTCACAAAGAAATCATATTGTCATAGATCCTTCAACATGTTGTGCTTGCCCCCTATCTTTGCTAGCCAAAAATTCTGCACTAAGTAGAAATACTACTTATGCATCCAAAAACCCTTACACCCAAATATTTTTCAAGAGTCCACCATACCTACCTAAGGATTGAGCAAGATCCTTCAAGTAAGTTGTCATCAGTGTAATAAGGCAATAAAAATTGCTTCTAAAAGTGTTAGATCATTTAGTGTAAGAGAAAATTGAGCGTTGTACAAACTTGTGATGGCAAAGCAATAAAAGTGACGGACTGCATAATAAAGGTTGCTATCATAAGGGGCAATATAACGCGGCGTTCTTTTGCACTAAGGGATTGAGCATACAAACAAATAAGTGCATGACAACCTCTGCTTCCCTCTGCGAAGGGCCTATCTTTTAAATTTTCAGTATTTATTTTTATGCAAAGAGTCAAAGTTATTATCTCTATTCCTTTTTATTTTTATCTTTTGGCGAGAATCATGTGGTGAGGAAAGATCTAGGCACATATGTCCAATTGAATATGGGTAGCATGAGTTATTATTGTTGACATCACCCTTGAGGTGAGTACGTTGGGAGGCAAAACAATAAGCCCCTATCTTTCTATGTGTCCGGTTGAAACATTTTGCTCATGTGTATGTGGTGAGTGTTAGCAATCATAGAAGACTATATGATGGTTGAGTATGTGGAGCTCTTACTTAGACTCCGTTGAATAAGTTGAATTGCCATTGCTTGGTGACTAAGAACATAGGTTGTTGGGTTTCAAGAGAGTTCATTGTTTAAACTTTAACATGTGAATTGGTTGCCACTACAACATGAGAAATTTTATGAGAAAGAATTGTGAAAGTGCGTTATATCGACTAGAGGGGGGGTGAATAGGCGATTTTTATGAAATTCTTCACTGAGGAATTTGCCGGTGAGGAAATTCCTTAGCGAAGAACTACTTGCAGCGGAATAAGTACTCAGAAATAAACATGACAGAATACACGCATGGTCATCATGATGAAATGAAGACAAACACAGAGTACCGAAAGCGTAAACACAGGATAGCACAAGATGAAGACAAACAGGCTGAAGAAATTGAACTGAGGAAATTTAGAAAGTCTTCAGTCAAAGTCTTCAAACACAGATATGAACAAACACACAATACAGTAATGAGGAAATGAAAGTGTTGAGGAAATAGAACTAGTTGGCTTGGTGAAGACAATGATTTGGTAGACCAGTTCCAACTGCTGTCTCAGTTGTACATCTGGTTGGAGCGGCTGAGTATTTAAACGCGAGGACACCCAGTCCCGGACACACAGTCCTCACCGTATTCTCCTTGAGCTAAGGACACACAGTCCTCGCCCAATCACTCGTGGTAAGTCTTCAGGTGACTTCCAAACCTTCACAAACTTGGTCACTCGGCGATCCACAATTCCTCTTGGATGCTCTAGACCTTGGCGCCTAACCGTCTGGAAGAAGCACAGTCTTTAAAGGTAACAAGCGTCGGATCCACGCAGGATCAATCTCTTCAGTGATGCTCAATCACTTTGGGTTTGGGTTCGGATTTTCCTCACTTGATGATTTTCGCTCAAAGTCCTCGGAGGATGGGTTGCTCTCAAATGACAAGTGTCAGTTTCTCTCGGAGCAGCCAACCAGCTAGTGGTTGTAGGGGGCGGCTATGTATAGCCTAGGGAGCAGCCCGACATGATAAGACATAAATGCCCTTCAATGATATGACCGTTGGATGGATAAGATATTTTGGGATAGCTGGCGCATAGCACATCAACGGTCGGAAATTTGAGATTCAAATTCCTTAGGGCTATCATGTTCCTCACTGTGTAGGCAATCCGCACTGGCGAATTCCTAACTCCTCAGTCAGAGCAAAGTCCTCAGTGACCAGAAGAACTGCGTCTCTGTCACTGAAGAATTTAACTGAACTGTATGAGATTTCCAATGGCTTCACTCGAAGCGATTGGTAGGTGTAGGATTTGAGTTGAGCATCACATGGAAATTTTCTCCTTAGTATTTCCTCGACCCCCTTTAACAGTACGGTGTTTCCTAAGACTCAAGAAAGAGAAAATGAAACTACGAAAACAAAAGTCTTCACGCTTCATGTTCCTCGAATGAATACCAAGTCTTCAAGGTCACACCAATTTCTTCACTTTCAAAGTCTTTAGAAAGTCTTCAGTATATCAAAGTCTTCAGTCGAAGAACTTCATTTTTAGGGGTCGACTTTCTCTGTGAATATCAAACTCCTCACAGACTTATAGACCTGTGTACACTCATAAACACATTAGATACTTAACCTATAAGTCTTCAATACACCAAAATCACTAAGGGGCACTAGATGCACTTACAAATTGATGTTATGATGCGAGGAAAAGTGATTGAAACTGTCACTGCTCAAACTTATGCACTTTGCTAGCATTCACACTTCATAAATTATTTCTTTTATCATTTACCTACTCGAGGACGAGTAGGAATTAAGCTTGGGGATGCTGATACGTCTCCAACATATCTATAATTTATGAAGTATTCATGCTGTTATTTTATCATTCTTGCATGTTTTACAATCATTTTATAGCAACTTTATATCATTTTTGGGACTAACCTATTGGCCCAGTGCCAGTTGCTGTTTTTTGCTTCTTTTTTACATCGCAGGAAATCAGTACCAAACGGAGTCCAAACGCAACGAACTCCATGGAGATTTTTATGGGCCAGAAGATATCCATTGGGCCAGAGCTGCACCTCGGGGGTGCCCCGAGGGGGCACAACCCACCAGGGCGCGCCAGGCCCCCCTAGCGCGCCCAGGTGGGTTGTGCCCACCTCAGTGGCCTCCCGCACCCCCTCTTTGCACTATATATTCCCAAATATTCCAAAACCCTTTGGGGTTAACCTAGATCAAAAGTTCCGCCACCACAAGGTCTCTATATTCGCGAAAACTAATATAGACCCCGTTCCGGCACCCTGCCGGAGGGGGGAATCATCTCCGATGGCCATCTTCATCATCCCGGCGACCACCACGATGAGGAGGGAGTAGTCCACCCTCGGGCTGAGGGTTTGTACCAGTAGCTATGTGTTTAATCTCACTAGTAGAAAAAGGGTCTTTTGTGAAGCACAATAGTGTCGGTTTGAATTTCAGCCGGCACTAATGTGTACACTAGTGCCGGTTCGTGGCGGCGATCAATAGCACCGGTTCGTGGAGAACCTTTAGTACCGGTTCGTGCCACGAACCGGCACTAAAGAGGTTGTGTCAGCCCGCTGTCAGGCTATGGCCCCACCATCACCATTTAGTGCCGGTTCGTACCACGAACCGTTACTAATGAGGTTATGGCAGGCTGTTTTTAGTCCCACCTCGCTCCCCTAAACGGCCTTTTACCACCTTAAATATGTTATTTCTCAAACTATCATAAGCACTTGGTCTTCATTGAACTCTATGTGTAGAATTTGTGGCCTCAATATGAGTCTTCATCGGTTTAAAAATCATTGATGACTCATATTGACAATTCAGATTGTACACACAAAGATCATTGATGATCAAAGTTTTTTTTTGATGTTATAAGATCATATTGACATTTAGACTGTAGAGAAATATAAGATCATGATCTAAATGCTCTTATATTTTTTGCGTTTAGTATGCACCATTCAAAGCGACCCCATCAACTTTCAACCATTTCTGCCTTCATTTGCTATTTTTCATGCATTCAATGATTTGTTTTGAGAACTAAATGACCTGGAAATTGAAAAGCACCTACAAATGAACTCTGAAAAAGTTGAAACTTGGCATGGTATCATCATTTCACCCACATAGATTATTCAAAAAAGTAGAGAGGGTTACGGCAAAAACTGGATGCACTTCGTTCACAAACTGGACAATCTCTTTCGAAGTATTCAGGTTTCTGACGAAATTAAACTCATCTGTTACAAAGGCATTTCATTTTTTTCAACTTATTACAACTCCAGACTTTTTGTGCATTCAGTATGCACCATTCAAAGCGACACCATCAACTTTCAACCATTTCTGCCTTCATTTGCCATAACTGTTTTAAGCGCACCACCTTTAGTACCGGTTGGTGTCTCCAACCGGTACTAAAGGGTGACCAATACTACAGTTGCTTAGGAAGCTGTTTTTTAGTCCCACCTCGCCAAGAGAGAGGGACTAGGAGCGGTTTATAAGCCCTGAGTGCAGAGACGATGAAGAAGAGGCTCAATGCTCACGTTGCTTAGCTTCAAGCCTTCAGGAATATGGTAGATTGCACGGAGCTATGCGCAGTGCAGTTTACACTATTCCGAAAGGCTTGAAGCAAATTAACGAGCATTGCACCTCTTTTTTATTTTTAATAACTTATTACAACTCCGGACTTCTTCTGTTATGGCAAAAACTAATTGCACGTCGGCATTTTTTTTAAACTTTGGTTATAACTCCAGACTTTGACCATGAAGTTTTGCAGAAAAGAAAAAATAGCAGAAAAGAAAAAATAGCAGAAAAGAAAAAAAACTATAGCTGAAAAGAAAAAAAACTATATAAAAAAACTACTCAGAAATAAACAGAACAAAATAAATATAGCAGAAAAGAAAAAACTGCTCAGAAATAAATAGAAGAAAAAATAAAGCAGAAAAGAAAAAAAATTATATTTGCTATTTTTCAATCGTTTACAAAATGACCGTGAAATTGAAAATCACTACAAAATGAACTCTGAAAATGTTGAATTTTGGCAAACTAGATGAAAAACTACTCATAAATAAATAGAAGGAAATAAATATAACAGAAAAGAAAAAACAATACAAAAAACTACGCAGAAAGAAATAGAAGAAAAAATAGCAGAAAAGAAAAAACTACAAAAAAATTGGGGCGTTGCCCTGTGGGCCTGCTAGGCCACGGGCGTGCAATAACAGGCCTTAAAGGCCCAGTAGACTCACAGGGCAACACGCAGAATTTAGCCCCACAAGCCTGCTATATAGAAGAGTTCGAAGAGGTAGCCGCTGCTGGGTTTTATAAACCAGTGCGGCTGCCCTTCGCCCGGCGAGGTGGGACTAAACTTTGGGGTGGCAGCGCGAGGCCTTTAGTACCGGTTGGTGGCTCCAACCGGTACTAAAGACTACCCTTTAGTACCGGTTGGAGCCACCAACCGGTACTAAAGGCCTGCTCTTCCCGCCTCTTTGCCTACCGGTTGGTGCCTCCAACCGGTACTAAAGGCATCTTCTATATATACAACACTTGCGAAAATTCAGTTAGATCTCCACTTCTTTCGTCTCAACCTCTCGCGCGCGCCCGTCGCCCGTCGTCGCCGCCGCCGCCCGTCGTCCGTCGTCGTCGTCGTCGTCCCCGCCGCCGCCCGTCGTCGTCGCCGTCTCGCGCCGCCGCCCCGAACGCCGCGCGCCGCCATCCGTCGTCGTTCGCGGTACGTCTCTCGCGCTCTCCCCGCCGCCGTCGACCGTCGTCGTCGCACACGTACGCCTCCGCCCCGTACGCCCCCGCCCGTACTTACGCCGCCGGCGCCCCCGCTCGTACGTACGGTGCGGCGGCGTACGGAGGCACACACACATACACACACACACATATATACGTACACGTACATGCACACATACACACACACACATACGTACACACACATACACACACACATTTTTTTTACTTATTTTCTGTTTTTTAGAAAAGTTAATTAGATGATCGAATGTTAGATGAATTAGCTATAGATAGAAAATTATCGAACTAGAGATTTGAACTAGTTGAATAATTAATATAACTAGTTTATTTTTAGTAAGAAAATTGTCAAACTAGTTTATTTAGGTATATGAGATTTGAACTAGTTCAATAATTAATATAACTAGTTTATTTTTAGTAAGAAAATTTAGGTATCTGAGATTTGATGATCTAAGTAAAATATTATTTGTTAATGCGTTTTTCTGTTTATTTAATTTTTTATATATAATTTGAGTTTATATAAATGTTAGATTAATGTCGAATGTTAGATGAATTAGATATAAAAGTAATGTCAATTGTTAGAGATGAATATAGTTAGATATATTAATGTCAAATGTTAGATGAATATATATTTGGCTAGATATATATAGGTGTTTAATGTTTCACCTATATGAACATAGGAAATGTCATCTGACGACGAAAAAGATTTCATTACGTGCGAACACTGTGAAGACCAGCGCGGCATGTGCGACAAAAATTTCCTTGTTGATGGTAGGCGCTTCAGCATCAAGCTGGATGAGACATTCGAATTTGATACAGTAAGTCACTTTGTCAATTATTATTTGAATGCAAAACTTATGCTTCATTTGCTTCAACTTATAATTTTAAATTTTCACTATTCTACTAGCGCATCCCCTGCCATGCAAGAATTTTTGTCTTGGATAAGATAGGTTTTAGTGCTATAGATGATATGGAGGTAAAGATAGTTTGCTTGAATACGGAGCATGGGTATACTTTCAACGTCAAATTATATAATGGAGACACATACACCCATTTTAAATGCAAAAGTTGGCAAGCACTATGCAAGGCTTATGCATTTGAGCCTGATATGGTTATCACCTTTGATATTCGTCCGGAAGATGATATTGAAGGTAATATAGACATCTGGGTCGATGTGCAAACGCCTTCAGTTCTACCATTATGTGAGTTTTTCTCAACCATGCATGCATATGTTTATGTCTTTGATACAGTTTATTCAAAAATAGTTGACAACTAATTTGTATTGTCAGCTTATTTCGGTTCAAGCAAACATGTCCGGCGCTTGGTAGACAGGACCTACTACTGCCCCGGGGCTCAACTAAACTGCGAGGAGATAAGTCATTATGTTTCATGGCTTGAGGATCTTAATACTGTCAAGACAAATTTTTTTCCTGAACTTAGAAATGTTAGTACTCAAAACGTGCGACCAATGGTGATCGTATTGAACTACGGTCACATCTGTAATCGAAAGATGGTAAATATTTGTCCTTAATTAGTGCATCTTTTGCATACATTATTTTTGAAGCTAAACTTTCATTGCTTAGTATATTAATTACTATACGATGTTCTTCAACAGGGACTTCCGATGACAGTTGTGCCTTAGTGGATCGAGACAAAAGGTCGCATGTCAATGGTTAGATTACGACCAAGATTTCCTACATTGCACATGAGTGCATTCAGGATTTTTGAAAGCGAAAAATGCTTAATAGTGAAAGATTGGAGCAAAATTGTTAACGGTCGCAGAGAAGTACTAGGGGGCAGCAAGGAGAAGCGCAACCCAAGATTAGGAGACAGATTCATTTGCATGCTCCAGTATGATGAATCAGGAGAGCTATACATGTTCTATGTTATTCTACCTGAGAGGAAGCAGCAGGAGTAGCTACTAGTTCATGCTCTTAATTAGTACTTGTCTCATGTCCGTGTCCAGAACTTCGATGTTGGTGATGATTATGTTGAACTTGATGATATTTTTGCTTGTGTTACAAAGTGAATGTTTCCTCTTTAAGCTAGCCAGCGTTGGTGATGATTAGATAGCTAGCAGTAATGACTATGATGATTAAATAGTGGTAATTAGACGACTATGATGATTTTTAGCTAGCTAGATTTTATTTATTTATTAATATGCGATGATGATGATGATGATGACGACTACAACTCATTATAACGTAAAACAATCCTAAATTAAATTGATAACACAAATTTAATTGAAAAATACAAAATAAAACAAAAACCCACAAACATTTAGTACCGGTTGGTGTTACCAACCGGTACTAAAGGGCTCCCGGCCCCCGGAGCTGGCTCGTGCCACGTGGTTTCCCTTTAGCACCGGTTCGTGCTGAACCGATACTAAAGGGGGGGCTTTAGTGCCCACACTTTAGTGCCGGTTCCTAAACCGGCACTAAAGGGCCTTACGAACCGGTGCTATTGCCCGGTTCTGCACTAGATCTCTCTCTCTCGTGATCTCTATCATGGGCTTTGTTAATATAGTCGGATCATATGATGTTTCTACCCTCTATACTCTTGTTATGATGAATTGAATCTTTACCCTTTGAAGTTTTGTCTTGTCGGATTGAATATTCAAATATGAGAACACATGATATATGTCTTGCGGTATGAATACTTGAGGTGATAATTAGGGTATCTTGTCGATTCACTTGATATATGTTATGGCATTCAACTTGCGGATTCTCGTGGTGATATTGGTGTAATCTATGCATAGGGGTTGATGCACGTTTTTATTCGACGAAAACTTTGGGGTCTCTTTGTAGTTCTTTGTGTGGATTGAGTATTATGAATATGAATTTGCTTTGGTGTTATCTTAGTACGAACTCTTGATTAGATCAATCGGAAAGAATAGCTTGCGTTATTCTAGTACAAACTCTAGAATAGATCGAACAGAAAGAATAGCTTTGAGTTGGTTTCGTACCCGACAAACAATTTCTACCTTTTGTTCTCCACTGATAGGAACTCGGGAGTGATTCTTTATTACACTTTGAGGGATAATCATATGATCCAACTATGTTAGCATTGTTGAGAGTTTGAACTAGCGAAAGTACGGACCCTAGGCCTTGTTTTCAAGCATTGCAATACCGTTTTTGTGCCCGTTTACTACTTGCTACCTTGCTGTTTTTATTTATTCAGATTATAAAAGTAAATATTTCCACCATCCATATTACACTTTTATCATCATCTCTTCACCGAACTAGTGCACCTATACAATTTGCCATTGTATTGGGTGTGTTCGGGACACAAGAGATTTCTTGTATTTGGTTGTAGGGTCGTTTGAGAGAGACCATCTTCATCCTACACCTCCCACAGATTGATAAACCTTAGGTCATCTACTTGAGGGAAAATTGCTACTGTCCTACAAAACTCTGCGCTTGGAGGCCCAACACGAGTCTACAAGAATAAAGTTGCGTAGTAGACATCAACACTTCCCGGTGATGACCGTAGTTTGAGGAGTTCATGTATTCACTAGCTATGTGTTAATGATTTGTTCTGGTTCTCTATTAAAAGGAGACCTTAATATCCCTTAGTTTCCAATAGGACCCCGCTACCACGAGAGGGTAGGACAAAAGATGCCATGCAAGTTCTTTCCATAAGCACGTATGACTATTTATGGAAGACATGCCTACATTATATTTATGAACTGGTGCTAGTGTCGTATCGCCCTAGGTTATGACTGTTATATGATGAATATCATCCAACGAATTCACCGATCCAATGCCTACGAATTTCTCTTGTTTTGTTTCTGCTAAGTTACTACTACTGCTGTTACTATTGCACTTGCTACAAAATCACTGCTATCACTGTTACCGTTACTATTGATGTTGCTACTACTATCAAAACCATCATACTACTTTGCTGCAGATAATTAATCTCCAGGTGTGGTTTGATATGTCTCCAACGTATCTATAATTTTTGATTGCTCCATGCTATATTATCTACTGTTTTGGGCAATATTGGGCTTTATTATCCACTTTTATATTATTTTGGGACTAACCTATTAACCGGAGGCCCAGCCTAGATTTGTTCTTTTTTGCCTATTTCAGTGTTTCAAAGAAAAGGAATACCAAACAGAGTCGAAACGAAACGAAATCAACTCAAGAAGTTATTTTTGGAAGGAAAGCCACCAGATAGACTTGGACTCTACGTTAGGAGATACGGGAGGTGCTCACGAGGGTGGGGGCGCCCCCTCCCTAGGCGCACCCCCTGCCTCGTGGGGCCCCCGTAGCTCCTCCGAGGTACCCCTTGCACCCATATATACTCTCGCACCCTAAAACTTCCAGAACAGAGATTAGATCGGAAGTTCCGCTGCCGCAAGCCTCCGTAGCCACGAGAAATCAATCTAGGCCCTCTCCGGCACCCTGCTGGAGGGGGCCATCATCATTAGGGGCCATGGAGGAGTATCCCAGAGGGGCCATCATCACCATGAAGGCCAAGGACTAGAAGGTGGAGGCCATGGAGGAGGAAGCACAAGGGGGAGAACCTCTCCTCCTCTCTTCCGGTGGCGCCGGAGTGCCATCGGGAGGGGAATCATCGCCACGGTGATCGTCTTCATCAACATCACCATCATCATCACCATCCTCATCTTTTTTACACGGTCCACTCTCCCGCACCCCGCTGTAATCCCTACTTGAACATGGTGCTTTATGCCACATATTATGATCCAATGATGTGTTGCCATCCTATGATGTTTTGAGTAGATATCTTTTTTCTTTGGGTTGATTGATGATCTAGATTGGTATGAGTTGTATGTTTTACTCTGATGTTGTCCTATGGTGCTCTCCGTGTCGCGCAAGCGTGAGGGATTCCGGCTGTAGGGTGCTGCAATACATTCATGATTCGCTTATAGTGGGTTGCTAGAGTGACAGAAGCTTAAACCCGAGTAAGAGGGATTGTTGCGTATGGGAATAAAGAGGACTTGATGCTTTAATTCTATGGTTGGGTTTTACCTTAATGATCTTTAGTAGTTGCAGATGCTTGCTAGAGTTCCAATCATAAGTGCATATGATCCAAGTTGATAAAGTATGTTAGCTTATGCCTCTCCCTCATATAAAACTGCAATAGTGATTACCGGTCTTGTTAACAATTGCCTAGGACAATTCCGCACACCGATCCACCATTATTACACACTCGCTATTTATAATACTTAGTAATATATTCTAAACTTTATGATAACAACACCTACTTTTATGTTTTAGCTCTCCGTTACCATGCAAAGTTATCCTCTTCATACCCACAACGTAGTTTTATTTCTCATTGCTAGTTGGAAGTAAACGTTCGGTGCACGTAGAGTCGTATCAGTGGTAGATAGGGCTTGAGAGAATATTGATCTTACCATTAGCTCCTTGTGGGTTCTACACCCCATACTTATAACTTCCACCTTTGGAAAGTGCTACGATGATTCCTTGCACTTGGGGATTATCAAGCTAATTTCTGGCGCCGTTGCCGGGGAGCAATAGCGTGGGGTCGATATTCTCGTGTGTGCTTGTTTGCTTTATTCACTAAGTAGATTTTGTTTTTCCTTTTTGTTTCTGTTTAGTTGTGGGTGAAACATACAAAAAAATTGAAAATGAAAATACAAAAAAATTACTTGCCTTTCATGCCTAAAATGTTTTTCAAAAAGAGAAGTGATTGGAAGCTTTTGCATTGAAGAAGTGAGGGTCGACCTTAAGCACTTGTGTTCATGCTCACGGAAACAATGTAGAATTTTTCACGGAAGTTTCTCTGTAACTAATTATCCCTTTGTATATATTCATTGTATTATAAAAATAAATTTGCCAAGCTTTGGTTTTAGGATGATTAGATTGCTTGTTTGCGATGTGCAAAACAAAAACAGAAACTTTGGCTGTAGGGCGTGAATTTACATTTTTTTATTGGAAAGTCAAATGGGTCTGAAACTTTTTGCACATTACTTCTGTACAAATTTTTCAAATTGTAAACTTTAGTTCGTAATTTTAGGAGTTACAGAAGTTTGCTAAACTTCCAGATTACTACAGACTGTTCTGTTTTTAACAGATTCTGTTTTGCATGTGTTGTTTGCTTATTTCGATGAATCTATGACTAGTATCGGAGGGTATGAACCATAGAGAACTTGGAATACAGTAGGTTTAACACCAATACAAATAAAGAATGATTTCATTACAGTACCTAAAGGTAGTGATTTGCTTTATTACACTAACGGATCTCACAAGTTTTTGTTGAAGTTTTGTGTGGATGAAGTGTCCGAAGGTCGAGGAGCTATCAATATGAGAAGAATAAAGAGAGGCAATAGTTCAAGCTTGGGGATGCCCAAGGCACCCCAAGTAAATATTTCAAATGATACTCAAGCATCTAAGATTGGGGATGCCCCGGTTGGCATCCCATCTTTTTTCTTCAACAAATATCGGTATACCTCAGTTTTTGCTTTGTTCACATGATTTGTGTCCTTTGTGTTTTTGTTTTTCTTTTAAGAACCATGCTAGAATGAGATATCCCTTCATTGATTTATATAATACTTCATGTGCTTCACTTAAATCTTTTAAGTATGATCTTATAGGATTGCTCTTTGTGCTTCACTTAAATCTTTTGAGTATGGTTTTATAGAATGCTTCATGTGCTTCACTTATACATTTTGAGCTTGGATATTGGTTAGTCTATATTAATTGTAGAATTCCTCATGAGCTTCACTTATATATTTTGTAGTATGAATAATAAGATCATTTAAAGCGGGTTTGGAAGAGTGTCAACTTTAGGAATTAGTAATCCCACTATTTTGGAAGTGTTGAATCTTAGTGTGATATTTATGAAAGTGGATTTGGAAGAGTGTCAACTTTAGCTAGTAATGATTCCACTATTTCGGAAGAGGTTCAAATTGAATATGAGAACAAAGTTGCTATCCATGATGCTATTGAAAATTATTATGAGGGAGGAATACATGCTTGTAGGAGTTGCAATAATATCAAGTTTCCTCCCTATGTGCTTAAAGTTTTGAAGTTATACTTGTTTTGCCTTCCTATGCTAGTTGATTCTTGTTCCCATAAGTGTACTCACAAAATCCCTAGGCATAGGAAGTGTGTTAGATTTGAATGTGCTAGTCATATTCTTCAAGATTCTCTCTTTGTGTTTCAATTCCTATCTTTTATGTGAGCATCATTGAAATCATCATGCCTAGCTAAAAGGCATTAAAGAAAAGCGCTTGTTGGGAGACAACCCAATATTACCCTTACTGTTTTTGTGTGTCTACATGATTAAGCTACTGTAGTAATCATGTTTTATAGCTTTCGTTTCAATAAAGTGCCAAGTAAGACCTTTGGAAAGACTTGGGTGAAAGTTAATGTGATCTTGCTGTAAAAAACAGAAACTTTGTGCTCACGAGAATAGATGTCATTTTTTACAGAAGAGTGATTTTGAGTTGATTCTTTTTGCAGAAGATTAATAGACAAATTACTCACATCTAAAAATTTATTTCATAATTTTTGGAGTAGCAGAAGTATGGTTATTGTTCATATCATTACAGACTGTTCTGTTTCCGACAGATTCCTTTTTCATTGCATAGTTTGCTTGTTTTCTAGTTTCTATGGCTTATATTTCTCAATATAAATTGTAGAAATGAGATGGTACAGTAGGAATTGAGTGAGAAAAATTATGAACCTTGTATTGGACAGTACCAGAGTGAATGGTTTGCTCTTTATCATACTAACCTATCTCACGAAGTTTGGTCAAGTTTTGTGTGATTGAAGTTTTCAAGTTTTGGGTGAGATATCGATATGAGGAGAATAAGGTGTGGAAATACCCTAAGCTTGGGGATGCCCAAGGCACCGCAAGGTAATATTCAAGGAAGACTCAAGCGCCTAAGCTTGGGGATGCCCCGGAAGGCATCCCCTCTTTTTCGTCTTCAAAACTATCGGTATACTTTACTCGGAGCTATATTTTTATTCATCACATGATATGTGTTTTGCTTGGAGCGTATTTGCAATTTTACTTGCTGTTTGAATAAAATCATTGGATCTGAAATATTAAATGAAAAAGAATCCTCCCATGGCTAGTTAAGTATTTGACTACTCAGTGTTCTTCACTCAAACCTTTTGTGGTAGTTGTTCATTTGCTCATGTGCTTCATGTATATCCTATGAGTCGATGGTTGAATAAATTGGTTGTCATAAACCTGAATTTATATATGTTTCATATGCTTATAACATGGGAGTAATGACTTCACACATAATGAGTATGGGTAGTAAAACTTATTGAAAGTTAGCAAGCGTAGAACTGGTCACTTGAACAATTCATGAAAGAATATTGAAGGAAGGGAGGTTTCACATATAAATACACTATCCTGGACATCTTTTATGATTCGGAGCACTCATTAAAATATGACATGCTAAATAGTTGATGTTGGACAAGGAAGACAATGTAATGAGTTATGTTTTCTTATATCTGAGATAAAGTATGTTGTCATGGATCCTCTAACATGTTGAGCTTGCCTTTCCCCCTCATGCTAGCCAAAATTCTCAGCACCAAGTAGAGATACTACTTGTGCTTCCAAAATTCTTAAACCAGTTTTTCCATGAGAGTCCACCATATCTACCTATGGATTGAGTAAGATCCTTCAAGTAAGTTGTCATCGGTGCAAAGCAATAAAAATTGCTCTAAATATGTATGATTGATTGGTGTGGGAGAAATAGGCTTTATACGATCTTGTAATGTGGAAGTAATAAAAGCGACAGACTGCATAATAAAGGTTCATATCACAAGGGGCAATATAAAGTGACGTTCTTTCGCATTGAGATTTTGTGCATCCAACCATAAAAGCGCATGGCAACCTCTGCTTCCCTCTGCGAAGGGCCAATCTTTTATTATTATCTTCTACCTTATGCAAGAGTCACGGTGATCTTCACTTTTCCTTTTTCATTTTATCCTTTGGCAAGCCCGGCATGTTGGAAAGAACTTGATATATATAGTTATTCTTCACCCGAGGTAATCTTACGATCATTTCATAATTAAATTACGTTTGAAATTCAAATAGTTACATTCATATTGATTCACTACGTAAAATTTCGCATAAGAAAATCAAAATATAGGTCATAAGATAACAAAATTTGCAGTTTATGTGTATTTTACACTATGTTTTTACGTTTGTAATTTTACATAACATAAAATATTTTTTACGACGATTGTATATTTTCTTACGGTCTCTTTTTATGTTGGAAATAAGACAAAACTTACGGAACGTAAAATTACTGTGTATTGATGGTAAAATAGAGGGGGTGAAGAATAACTATTCCTCACTCAGGGTGACGAATAGTCAATCCCTACATATATATATATATATATATATATATATATATATATATATATATATATATATATATATATATATATATAATTGGATGTAGGGGAGCATGAGTTATTATTGTTGACATTACCCTTGAGGTAAAAGGTTGTGGGGCAAAACTATAAGCCCCTATCTTTCTCTGTGTCCGATTAAAACTCCATAACCACAAGTATTGCGTGAGTGTTAGCAATTGTGAAAGACTACATGATAGTTGAGTATGTGAAGTTTGCTAAATCAAAGCTCTGACATAGACTCTTCCTGAAAATAGGATGAATTGCAATTGTTTGATGACTGAGAATATTGTTTGCTAGTTTTCAAGAAAGTTTATGATCCATACTTTAAACTTGTGACTTGTTTGTTACTTAATCATGAAAAGTTTTATGAGATGAGCTATTGTTATGATATGTAATGATGCTAGAAAAAGTGATTGGAATTGTCATTGATCAAACTTAAGCACTTACTAGCATTCCACATCAAAAATTATCTTTTTATCATTTACCTACTCGAGGACGAGCAGGAATTAAGCTTGGGGATGCCTGATACGTCTCCAACGTATCTATAATTTTTGATTGCTCCATGCTATATTATCTACTGTTTTGGGCAATATTGGGCTTTATTATCCAATTTTATATTATTTTTGGGACTAACCTATTAACCGGAGGCCCAGCCCAGATTTGCTGTTTTTTTGCCTATTTCAGTGTTTCGAAGAAAAGGAATACCAAACAGAGTCGAAACGGAACGAAATCAACTGGATAAGTTATTTTTGGAAGGAAAGCACGAGATACACTTGGACTCTACGTCAGGAGATACAGGAGGTGCTCACGAGGGTGGGGGCGCGCCCCCTGCCTCATGGGGCCCCTGTAGCTCCTCCGACGTACCCCTTGCACCCATATATACTCTCGCACCCTAAAACTTCCAGAACGGAGATTAGATCGGAAGTTCCGCCGCCGCAAGCCTCAGTAGCCACGAGAAATCTATCTAGGCCCTCTTCGGCACCCTGCCGGAGGGGGCCATCATCATCGGTGGCCATGGAGGAGTATCCCAGAGGGGCCATCATCACCATGAAGGCCAAGGACCAGAAGGTGGAGGCCATGGAGGAGGAAGCACAAGGGGTAGAACCTCTCCTCCTCTCTTCCGGTGGCGCCGGAGTGCCATCGGGAGGGGAATCATCGCCACGGTGATCGTCTTCATCAACATCACCATCATCATCACCATCTTCATCTCTTTTACGCGGTCCACTCTCCCGCACCCCGCTGTAATCCCTACTTGAACATGGTGCTTTATGCCACATATTATGACCCAATGATGTGTTGCCATCCTATGATGTTTTGAGTAGATATCTTTTGTCTTTGGGTTGATTGATGATCTAGATTGGTATGAGTTGTATGTTTTACTCTGGTGCTGTCCTATGGTGCTCTCCGTGTTGCGCAAGCGTGAGGGATTCCCGTTGTAGGGTGTTGCAATACGTTCATGATTCGCTTATAGTGGGTTTCTAGAGTGACAGAAGCTTAAACCCGAGTAAGAGGGATTGTTGCATATGGGAATAAAGAGGACTTGATGCTTTAATTCTATGGTTGGGTTTTACCTTAATGATCTTTAGTAGTTGCGGATGCTTGCTAGAGTTCCAATCATAAGTGCATATGATCCAAGTAGAGAAAGTATATTAGCTTATGCCTCTCCCTCATATAAAACTGCAATAGTGATTACTGGTCTTGTTAACAATTGCCTAGGACAATTCCGCACACCGATCCACCATTATTCCACACTCGCTATTTATAATACTAAGTAATACATTCTAAACTTATGATAACAGCACCTACTTTTATGTTTTATCTCTCCGTTACCATGCAAAGTTATCCTCTTCATACCCACAACGTAGTTTTATTTCTCGTTGCTAGTTGGAAGTAAATGTTCGGTGCACGTAGAGTCGTATCAGTGGCAGATAGGGCTTGAGATAATATTGATCTTACCTTTAGCTCCTTGTGGGTTCTACACTCCATACTTATCACTTCCACCTTTGGAAAGTGCTACGATGATTCCTTGCACTTGGGGATTATCAAGGTTGAATTGACAACTCAGCTGCTAATACTTTGCAAATATTCTTTGGCTCTCCTTGTGTCCAATCAATAAATTTGGGCTGAATACTCTACCCTCGAAAATTGTTGCGATGCCCTATACCTGTGGGTTATCACATGACGATGTCGAGAAGCTTTGGCGCGATGGTGGTGTAGAGCCAGTGCACCATGACGTGGTCATCCATCAGCCACTTCGGGTTGTCGAGGCGAGAAACCGTCTCGGGGTCGACGTGGTCACGGAGACCGAACATGCCAATGATGGCGTCGAACTGGCGACGCCACTGCAAGTAGTTGCTAGCGAGGAGGTCCTACGTGACGGGAACGCGGCGATGGATGTCAACCATTTGCAGGATCGACGATGGGAAGGTGGGCGCTGGGGGCATAGAGTGGGTTGGGGCAGGAAGAGCGAGTGCCGGTTGATACGTCCATTTTGCATCATGTTTTCGTACTATTATTTATATTGTTTTTATGTATAATAATGCTTTTTGGAGTAATTCTAATGCCTTTTCTCTCATAATATGCAAGGTTCACACAAAGAGGGAGAATACCGGCAGCTGGAATTCTGGATGTGAAAAAGCTACGTCAGAATACCTGTTCTGCACAACTCCAAATGGGCTGAAACTTCACGGGGATTTTTTATGGAATATATAAGAAATATCAGAGCAAATAAGTACCATTGGAGGCCCACTAGGTGGGCACAACCCACCTGGGTGCGCCAGGGAGCCCAAGCGCGCCCTGGTGGGTTGTGCCCTCCTCGGCCCAGCTCTGGTGCCCCTCTTCTGGTATCTAAGTCATTTTGACCTAGAAAAATAAATAAGGAGAGGACTTTCGGGACGAAGCGCCACCGTCTCGAGGCGGAACTTGGGCAGGAGCACTTTTGCCCTCCAGCGGAGCGATTCTATCGAGGCAACTTCCCTCCCGGAGGAGGAAATCATCGTCATCATCATCACCAACAACTCTCCCATCTTGGGGAGGGCAATCTCCATCAACATCTTCAACAACACCATCTCCTCTCAAACCCTAGTTCATCTCTTGTGTTCAATCTTTGTACCAAAACTATAGATTGGTGCTTGTGGGTGACTAGTAGTGTTGATTACACCTTGTAGTTGATTACTATATGGTTTGTTCAGTGGAAGATTATATGTCCAGATCCATTGTGCTATTTAATACCCCTCTGATCTTGAGCATGATTATCATTTGTGAGTAGTTACTTTTGTTCTTGAGGTCATGGGAGAAATCTTGTTGCAAGTAATCATGTGAACTTGATATGTGTTTGATATTTTGATGGTATGTATGTTGTGATTCCCTTAGTGGTGTCACGTGAACGTCGACTACATGGCACTTCACCATATTTGGGCCAAAGGGAATGTATTGTGGAGTAGTTATTAGATGATGGGTTGCGAGAGTGACAGAATCTTAAACCCTAGTTTATGCGCTATTCCGTAAGGGACTGACTTGGATCCAAAAGTTTAATGCTATGGTTAGAATTTATTCTTAATACTTTCTCGCGGTTGAGGATGCTTGCTAGGGGGTTAATCATAAGTAGGAGGTTTGTTCAAGTAAGAACAACAACTAAGCACCAGTCCACCCACATATCAAATTATCAAAGTAGCGAACACGAAACAAACCAACATGATGAAAGCGACTAGATGAAATTCTCGTGTACCCTCAAGAACGCTTTGCTTATCATAAGAGACCGTTTTTGTTGGGGAACGTAGTAATTTCAAAAAAATTCCTACGCACACGCAAGATCATGGTGATGCATAGCAACGAGAGGGGAGAGTGTTGTCTACGTACCCTCGTAGACCGAAGCGGAAGCGTTGACACAACGTAGAGGAAGTAGTCGTACGTTCTCCTCGCGATCCAACCGATCACAGCACCGTTACTCCGGCACCTCTGAGTTCTTAGCACACGTTCAGCTCGATGACGATCCCCAGGCTCCGATCCAGCAAAGCGTCGAGGAAGAGTTCCGTCAGCACGACGGCGTGGTGACGATCTTGATGTGTTACCGGCGCAGGGCTTCGCCTAAGCACTGCAACGATATGATCGAGGTGGAATTTGGTGGAAGGGGGCACCGCACACGGCTAAGGAAAGATCTCAATGATCAATTGTGTGTCTCTAGGGTGCTCCCTGCCCCCGTATATAAAGGAGCCAAGGGGGAGGGGCTGGCCGGCCAAGCCTGGCGCGCCAGAGAGTCCTACTCCCTCTGGGAGTAGGATTCCCCCCCCCCCCAATCCTAGTTGGACTAGGATTCTCCAAGGGGGAGAGAGAGAGAGAGGGGGCGCCCACCTCTCCTAGTCCTAATAGTACTAGGGGAAGGGGGGAGGCGCGCAGCCCATGAGGGCAGCCCTCTCACCTCTCCTCCAAGGCCCATGTTGGCCCATTATGCCCCCGGGGGGTTCCGGTAACCCTCCCGGTATTCCGGTAAAATCCTGATTTCACCTGGAATGCATCCGATGTCCAAACATAGGCTTCCAATATATGATTCTTTACGTCTCGACCATTTCGAGACTCCTCGTCATGTCCGTGATCACATCCGGGACTCCGAACTCCTTCGGTACATCAAAATGTATAAACTCATAATAACTGTCATCGTAACGTTAAGCGTGCGGACCCTACGGTTCGAGAACAATGTAGACATGACCGAGACACGTCTCCGGTCAATAACCAATAGCGGGACCTGGATGCCCATATTGGCTCCTACATATTCTACGAAGATCTTTATCGGTCAGACCGCAAAACAACATACGTTGTTCCCTTTGTCATCGGTATGTTACTTGCCCGAGATTCGATCGTCGGTATCCAATACCTAGTTTAATCTCGTTACTGGCAAGTCTCTTTACTCGTTCCGTAATACATCATCTCGCAACTAACTCATTGGTTGCAATGCTTGCAAGGCTTTATGTGATGTGCATTACCGAGAAGGCCCTGAGATACCTCTCCGACAATCGGAGTGACAAATCCTCATCTCGAAATATGCCAACCCAATATGTACCTTCGGAGACACCTGTAGAGCACCTTTATAATCACCCAGTTACGTTGTGACGTTTGGTAGCACACAAAGTGTTCCTACGGTAAACGGGAGTTGCATAATCTCATAGTTAAAGGAACATGTATAAGTCATGGATAAAAGCAATAGCAACATACTAAACGATCGGGTGCTATGCTAATGGAATGGGTCATGTCAATCAGATCATTCAACCAATGATGTGATCTTGTTAATCAAATAACAACTCTTTGTTCATGGCTAGGAAACATAACCATCTTTGATTAATGAGCTAGTCAAGTAGAGGCATACTAGTGACACTCTGTTTGTCTATGTATTCACACATGTATTATGTTTCCAGTTAATACAATTCTAGCATGAATAATAAACATTTATCATGATATAAGGAAATAAATAATAACTTTATTATTGCCTCTAGGGCATATTTCCTTCAGTCTCCCACTTGCACTAGAGTCAATAATCTAGATTACAAAGTAATGATTCTAACACCCATGGAATCTTGGTGCTGATCATGTTTTGCTCGTGGAAGAGGCTTAGTCAACGGGTCTGCAACATTCAGATCCGTATGTATCTTGCATATCTCTATGTCTCCCACCTGGACCAAATCCCGGATGGAGTTGAAGCGTCTTTTGATGTGTTTGGTTCTTTTGTGAAATCTGGATTCCTTTGCCAAGGCAATTGCCCCAGTATTGTCACAAAAGATTTTCATTGGACCCGATACGCTAGGTACAACACCTAGATCGAATATGAACTCCTTCATCCAGACTCCTTCATTAGCTGCTTCCGAAGCGGCTATGTACTCAGCTTCACATGTAGATCCCGCCACGACGCTTTGTTTAGAACTGCACCAACTGACAGCTCCACCGTTTAATGTAAATACGTATCCGGTTTGCGATTTAGAATCGTCCGGATCAGTGTCAAAGCTTGCATCGACGTAACCATTTACGACGAGCTCTTTGTCACCTCCATAAATGAGAAACATATCCTTAGTCCTTCTCAAGTATTTAAGGATGTTTTTGACCGCTGTCCAGTGATCCACTCCTGGATTACTTTGGTACCTGCCTGCTAAACTTACAGCAAGGCACACATCAGGTCTGGTACACAACATTGCATACATGATAGAGCCTATGGCTGAAGCATAGGGAACATTTTTCATTTTCTCTCTATCTTCTGCGGTGGTCGGGCATTGAGTCTTACTCAACTTCACACCTTGTGCCACAGGCAAGAACCCTTTCTTTGCCTGATCCATTTTGAACTTTTTCAAAACTTTGTCAAGGTATGTGCTTTGTGAAAGTCCTATTAAGCGTCTTGATCTATCTCTATAGATCTTAATGCCCAATATGTAAGCAGCTTCACCGAGGTCTTTCATTGAAAAACTCTTATTCAAGTATCACTTTATGCTATCCAGAAATTCTATATTATTTCCGATCAGTAATATGTCATCCACATATAATATCAGAAATGCTATAGAGCTCCCACTCACTTTCTTGTAAATACAGGCTTCTCCAAAAGTCTGTATAAAACCAAATGCTTTGATCACACTATCAAAGCGTTTATTCCAACTCCGAGAGGCTTGCACCAGTCCATAAATGGATCGCTGGAGCTTGCACACTTTGTTAGCTCCCTTTGGATCGACAAAACCTTCTGGTTGCATCATATACAACTCTTCTTCCAGAAATCCATTCAGGAATGCAGTTTTGACATCCATTTGCCAAATTTCATAATCATAAAATGCGGCAACTGCTAACATGATTCGGACAGACTTAAGCATCGCTACGGGTGAGAAAGTCTCATCGTAGTCAATCCCTTGAACTTGTCGAAAACCTTTTGCAACAAGTCGAGCTTTATAGACAGTAACATTACCATCAGCGTCAGTCTTCTTCTTAAAAATCCATTTATTCTCAATTGCTTGCCGATCATCGGGCAAGTCAACCAAAGTCCACACTTTGTTCTCATACATGGATCCCATCTCAGATTTCATGGCCTCAAGCCACTTTGCGGAATCTGGGCTCACCATCGCTTCTTCATAGTTCGTAGGTTCATCATGGTCTAGTAACATGACTTCCAAAATAGGATTACCGTACCACTCTAGTGCGGATCTTACTCTGGTTGATCTACGAAGTTCAGTAGAAACTTGATCTGAAGTTTCATGATCATTATCATTAGCTTCCTCCCTATTTGATGTAGGTGTCACAGAAACAGATTTCTGTGATGTACTACTTCTCAATAAGGGAGTAGATACTGTTATCTCATCAAGTTCTACTTTCCTCCCACTCACTTCTTTCGAGAGAAACTCCTTCTCTAGAAAGTTTCCGACTTTAGCAACAAAAATTTTGCCTTCGGATCTGTGATAGAAGGTATACCCAATAGTCTCCTTTGGGTATCCTATGAAGACACATTTTTCCGATTTGGGTTCGAGCTTATCAGGTTGAAGCTTTTTCACATAAGCATCGCAGCCCCAAACATTAAGAAACGACAACTTTGGTTTCTTGCCAAACCACAGTTCATAAGGCGTCGTCTCAACGGATTTTGATGGTGCCCTATTTAACGTGAATGCGGCCGTCTCTAAAGCATAACCCCAAAAAGATAGCGGTAAATCGGTAAGAGACATCATAGATCGCACCATATCCAGTAAAGGACGATTACGACATTCGGACACACCATTACGTTGTGGTGTTCCGGGTGGCGTGAGTTGCGAAACTATTCCGCATTGTTTCAAATGTAGACCAAACTCGTAACTCAAATATTCTCCTCCACGATCAGATCGTAGAAACTTTATTTTCTTGTTACGATGATTTTCCACTTCACTCTGAAATTCTTTGAACTTTTCAAATGTTTCAGACTTGTGTTTCATTAAGTAGATATACCCATATCTGCTTAAATCATCAGTGAAGGTGAGAAAATAACGATATCCGCCACGAGCCTCAACATTCATTGGACCACATACATCAGTATGTATGATTTCCAATAAATCTGTTGCTCTCTCCACAGTACCGGAGAACGGTGTTTTAGTCATCTTGCCCATAAGGCACGGTTCGCAAGTGCCAAGTGATTCATAATCAAGTGACTCCAAAAGTCCATCAGTATGGATTTTCTTCATGCGTTTTACACCGATATGACCTAAACGGCAGTGCCACAAATAAGTTGCACTATCATTATCAACTCTGCATCTTTTGGCTTCAACATTATGAATATGTGTATCACTACTATCGAGATTAAGTAAGAACAAACCATTCTTTAATGGTGCATGACCATAAAAGATATTACTCATATAAATAGAACAACCATTATTCTCTGATTTAAATGAATAACCGTCTCGCATCAAACAAGATCCAGATATAATGTTCATGCTCAACGCTGGTACTAAATAACAATTATTTAGATCTAATATTAATCCCGAAGGTAGATGTAGAGGTAGCGTGCCGACCGCGATCACATCGACTTTGGAACCATTTCCCACGCGCATCGTCACCTCGTCTTTAGCCAATCTTCGCTTAATCCGTAGCCCCTGTTTTGAGTTGCAAATATTAGCAACAGAACCAGTATCAAATACCCAGGTGCTACTGCGAGAATTAGTAAGGTACACATCAATAACATGTATATCATATATACCTTTGTTAACCTTGCCATCCTTCTTATCCGCCAAATACTTGGGGCAGTTCCGCTTCCAGTGACCAGTCTGCTTGCAATAGAAGCACTCAGTTTCAGGCTTAGGTCCAGACTTGGGTTTCTTCTCTTGATTAGCAACTTGCTTGCTGTTCTTTTTGAAGTTCCCCTTTTTCTTCCCTTTGCCCTTTTTCTTGAAACTAGTGGTTTTGTTAACCATCAACACTTGATGCTCCTTTTTGATTTCTACCTCCGCGGCTTTCAGCATCGCGAAGAGCTCGGGCATAGTTTTGGTCATCCCTTGCATATTATAGTTCATCACGAAGCTCTTGTAGCTTGGTGGCAGTGATTGGAGAATTCTGTCAATGACGCAATCATCCGGAAGATTAACTCCCAGTTGAATCAAGTGATTGTTATACCCAGACATTCTGAGTATATGCTCACTGACAGAACCGTTCTCCTCCATTTTACAACTATAGAACTTATTGGAGACTTCATATCTCTCAATCCGGGCATTTGCTTGAAATATTAACTTCAACTCCTGGAACATCTCATATGCTCCATGGTGTTCAAAACGTCGTTGAAGTCCCGGTTCTAAGCCGTAAAGCATGGCACACTGAACTATAGAGTAGTCATCAGCTTTGCTTTGCCAGACGTTCACAACATCTGGCGTAGCTCTTGCACCAGGCCTGGCACCCAGCGGTGCTTCCAGGACGTAATTCTTCTGTGCAGCAATGAGGATAATCCTCAAGTTACGGACCCAGTCCGTGTAATTGCTACCATCATCTTTCAACTTTGCTTTCTCAAGGAACGCATTAAAATTCAACGGAACAACAGCACGAGCCATCTATCTACACAACATAGACAAGCAAGATACTATCAGGTACTAAGTTCATGATAAATTTAAGTTCAATTAATCATATTACTTAAGAACTCCCACTTAGATAGACATCCCTCTAATCCTCTAAGTGATCACGTGATCCAAATCAACTAAACCATGTCCGATCATCACGTGAGATGGAGTAGTTTCAATGGTGAACATCACTATGTTGATCATATCTACTATATGATTCACGCTCGACCTTTCGGTCTCTGTGTTCCGAGGCCATATCTGTTATATGCTAGGCTCGTCAAGTTAAACCTGAGTATTCCGCGTGTGCAACTATTTTGCACCCGTTGTATTTGAACGTAGAGCCTATCACACCCGATCATCACGTGGTGTCTCAGCACGAAGAACTTTCGCAACGGTGCATACTCAGGGAGAACACTTCTTGATAATTTAGTGAGAGATCATCTTATAATGCTACCGTCAATCAAAGCAAGATAAGATGCATAAAAGGATAAACATCACGTGCAATCAATATAAGTGATATGATATGGCCATCATCATCTTGTGCTTGTGATCTCCATCTTCGAAGCACCGTCATGATCACCATCGTCACCGGCGCGACACCTTGATCTTCATCGCAGCATCGTTGTCGTCTCGCCAATCTTATGCTTCCACGACTATCACTACCGCTTAGTAATAAAGTAAAGCATTACATCGCGATTGCATTGCATACAATAAAGCGACAACCATATGGCTCCTGCCGGTTGCCGATAACTCGGTTACAAAACATGATCATCTCATACAATAAAATTTAGCATCATGTCTTGACCATATCACATCACAACATGCCCTGCAAAAACAAGTTAGACGTCCTCTACTTTGTTGTTGCAAGTTTTACGTGGCTGCTACGGGCTTAAGCAAGAACTCATCTTACCTACGCATCAAAACCACAACGATAGTTTGTCAAATAGACTCCGTTTTAACCTTCTCAAGGACCGGGCGTAGCCACACTCGGTTCAACTAAAGTTGGAGAGACAGTCTTCCGCAAGCCATCTATGTGCAAAGCACGTCGAGGGAACCGGTCTCGCGTAAGAGTACGCGTAAGGTTGGTCCGGATCGTCTCGTCCAACAATACCGCTGAACCAAAGTATGACATGCTGGTAGGCAGTATGACTTGTATCGTCCACAACTCACTTGTATTCTACTCGTGCAAATAACATCAAACCGTAAAAACCTAGGCTCGGATGCCACTGTTGGGGAACGTAGTAATTTCAAAAAAATTCCTACGCACACGCAAGATCATGGTGATGCATAGCAACGAGAGGGGAGAGTGTTGTCTACGTACCCTCGTAGACCGAAGCGGAAGCGTTGACACAACATAGAGGAAGTAGTCGTACGTTCTCCTCGCGATCCAACCGATCACAGCACCGTTACTCCGGCACCTCCGAGTTCTTAGCACACGTTCAGCTCGATGACGATCCCCGGGCTCCGATCCAGCAAAGCGTCGAGGAAGAGTTCCGTCAGCACGACGGCGTGGTGACGATCTTGATGTGTTACCGGCGCAGGGCTTCGCCTAAGCACTGCAACAATATGATCGAGGTGGAATTTGGTGGAAGGGGGCACCGCACACGGCTAAGGAAAGATCTCAATGATCAATTGTGTGTCTCTGGGGTGCTCCCTGCCCCCGTATATAAAGGAGCCAAGGGGGAGGGGCTGGCCGGCCAAGCCTGGCGCGCCAGAGAGTCCTACTCCCTCTGGGAGTAGGATTCCCCCCCCCCCCCAATCCTAGTTGGACTAGGATTCTCCAAGGGGGAGAGAGAGAGAGAGGGGGCGCCCACCTCTCCTAGTCCTAATAGGACTAGGGGAAGGGGGGAGGCGCGCAGCCCATGAGGGCAGCCCTCTCACCTCTCCTCCAAGGCCCATGTTGGCCCATTATGCCCCCGGGGGGTTCCGGTAACCCTCCCGGTATTCCGGTAAAATCCTGATTTCACCTGGAATGCATCCGATGTCCAAACATAGGCTTCCAATATATGATTCTTTACGTCTCGACCATTTCGAGACTCCTCGTCATGTCCGTGATCACATCCGGGACTCCGAACTCCTTCGGTACATCAAAATGTATAAACTCATAATAACTGTCATCGTAACGTTAAGCATGCGGACCCTACGGTTCGAGAACAATGTAGACATGACCGAGACACGTCTCCGGTCAATAACCAATAGCGGGACCTGGATGCCCATATTGGCTCCTACATATTCTACGAAGATCTTTATCGGTCAGACCGCAAAACAACATATGTTGTTCCCTTTGTCATCGGTATGTTACTTGCCCGAGATTCGATCATCGGTATCCAATACCTAGTTCAATCTCGTTACTGGCAAGTCTCTTTACTCGTTCCGTAATACATCATCTCGCAACTAACTCATTGGTTGCAATGCTTGCAAGGCTTTATGTGATGTGCATTACCGAGAAGGCCCTGAGATACCTCTCCGACAATCGGAGTGACAAATCCTCATCTCGAAATATGCCAACCCAATATGTACCTTCGGAGACACCTGTAGAGCACCTTTATAATCACCCAGTTACGTTGTGACGTTTGGTAGCACACAAAGTGTTCCTACGGTAAACGGGAGTTGCATAATCTCATAGTTAAAGGAACATGTATAAGTCATGGATAAAAGCAATAGCAACATACTAAACGATCGGGTGCTATGCTAATGGAATGGGTCATGTCAATCAGATCATTCAACCAATGATGTGATCTCGTTAATCAAATAACAACTCTTTGTTCATGGCTAGGAAACATAACCATCTTTGATTAATGAGCTAGTCAAGTAGAGGCATACTAGTGACACTCTGTTTGTCTATGTATTCACACATGTATTATGTTTCCAGTTAATACAATTCTAGCATGAATAATAAACATTTATCATGATATAAGGAAATAAATAATAACTTTATTATTGCCTCTAGGGCATATTTCCTTCAGTTTTGGCATGTCCTTTGCCTCAAAAGGATTGGGCTACCTTGCTGCACTTTTATTACTATTACTTTTACTTGCTTGTTACAAATTATCTTGGTATCAAACTACTCGTTACTTATAATTTCAGTGCTTGCAGAGAATACCTTGCAGAAAACCACTTGTCATTTCCTTCTGCTCCTCGTTGGGTTCGACACTCTTACTTATCGAAAGGACTATGATTGATTCCATATACTTGTGCGTCATCAAGGCTCTTTTCTGGCGCCTTTCCCGGGGAGTGAAGCGCTCTTGGTAAGTGGAAATTGGTAAGGTAAAATTATTACTACATGCTGAAATTTACTGCTTGTTACTATGGAAAATAATACTTTGAGGGGTTTGTTCGGGGTATCTTTACCTCGACCAGAACCACAATTAGTTACCCCTCAACCTACTGCACCTACTGAAAATTCTGGTTATGAAATTCCTTCGGGTATGATAGAACAACTGCTAGCTAATCCTTATGCAGGAGATGGAATTGAACATCCTGATATGCACTTGATATATGTGGATGAAAATTTTGGATTATTTAAGCTTGCAGGTTTACCCGGAGATGAAGCTAAGAAGAAGTTTTTACCTTTATCTTAGAAGGGAAAAGCATTGGCATGGTATAGGCTATGCGATGATATTGGATCTTGGAATTGGAATCGATTGAAATTGGAGTTTCACCAAAAAAAATATCCTATGTGTCTAGTTCATCATGATCAGAATTACATATATAATTTTTGGCCTCGTGAAGGAGAAAGTATCTCTCTACCTTGGGGGAGGCTTAATTCAATGTTATATTCATGACCCAATCATGAGCTCTCAAGAGAAATTATAATTCAAAATTTTTATCCTCGGCTTTCTCATGATGGTCGATCCATGCTCGATATTTCTTGTACTGGTTCCTTTATGAAGAAGACTATTGAATTCAGGTGGTATCCTTTAGAAAGAATTAAACGCAACTCTAAATATTGGGAACTCGAGAAGGTAAAGAGTCAGGTATTAAGCTTAAGTATGATTGTGTTAAATCTTTTATGAATACCGATGCTTTTCAAAAATTTAGCACTAAATATGGACCTGACTCTGAGATAGTAGCTTCCTTTTGTGAATCTTTTGCTACTCATGTTGATCTCCCTAAGGATAAGTGGTTTAAATATCACCCACCTATTAAAGAATAAATTAAAGAACCGGTACTAGCTAAAGATGAAACTATCATTTATAATGTTGATCTAGTTGTTCCTACTGCTTATATTGAAAAACCACCTTTCCCTGTTAGGATAAAGGAACATGCTAAAGTTTCAACTGTGGTCAATAAAAGCTATATTACAACACCTAAACCGTTTGAAAAAATCAAGGTAGAACCTAGTGTTGCTATGGTTAAAGATCTCTTGGTTGAAGATATAGATGGACATGTTATTTACTTCTGTGATGAAGCTGCTAGAATTACCAAACCTGATGAAAAAGATAAACATAGACCTGTTGTTGGCATGCCTGTTGTCTCAGTTAAAATAGGAGATCACTGTTATCATGGTTTATGCGACAAAGGTGCTAGCATGAGTGCTATTCCTTTTACCTTATATCAAGAAATTATGAATGATATAGCACCTGCTGAAATAGAAGACATAGATGTTATTATTAAACTTGCTAATAGAGACACCATCACACCACTTGGGATTGTTAGAGATGTTGAAGTCTTGTGTGGGAAAATAAAATATCATACTGATTTTCTTGTTCTTGGTTACCCACAAGATGACTTTTGTCCCATTATCTTTGGTAGACCTTTCTTGAACACCGTTAATGCTAAAATAGACTATAAGAAGCAAATCGTCGGTGTAAGTTGGTGATGAGTCTCATGAGTTTATTTTTTCTAAGTTTAGTAGAAAGCTTCATAAGAAAGAATTGCCTAGTAAGGATGAAATAATTGGTCTTGCTTCTATTGCCATGCCTCCTACTGATCCACTATAACAATATTTGCTAGACCATGAGAATGATATGCATATGCATGAAAGAAATGAAATAGATAAGATTTTATTTGAACAACGTCCTCTGCTTAAACACAATTTTCCCATTGAAACTCTAGGAGGTCCTCCTCCACCTAAAGGTGATCCCGTGTTTGAATTAAAATAATTGCCAGACACTTTGAAATATACTTATCTTGATGAGAAAAATATATATCCTGTTATTATTAGTGCTAACCTTTCAGAACATGAGGAAGAAAGATTATTGAAGGTTTCGAGGAAGCACTGAGCTGCTATTGGGTATACTCTTGATGATTTAAAGGGCATTAGTCCCACTCTCTGTCAGCACAAAATTAATATGGAACCTAATGCTAAACCCGTTGTTGACCAACGGCGTATAAATCCTAAAATGAAAGAAGTGGTAATAACTCAAATACTGAAGCTTCTGGAAGCAGGTATAATCTATCCTATGATGATAGTAGATGGGTAAGTCCTGTCATTGTGTCCCTAAGAAGGGAGGTATTATTGTTGTTCCTAATGATAAGAATGAACTTATTCCGCAAAGAATTGTTACTGGCTACATAATCCTAATTGATTTTAGGAAATTAAACAAAGCTACTAGAAAGATCATTACCCTCTACCTTTTATTGATCAAATTCTATAAAGATTGTCAAAGCACACACATTTTTGCTTCCTTGATGGATATTCTGGTTTTTCTCAAATACATGTCTCACAACCTGATCAAGAGAAAACCACCTTTACTTGTCCTTTTGGAACTTCTGCTTATAGACGTATGCCTTTTGAATTATGCAATGCACCTCCTACCTTTCAAAGATGTATGACTGCTATATTCTCTGATTTTTGTGAAAAATTTGTTGAGGTTTTCATGGATGATGTTTCCGTTTATGGAACTTCTTTTGATGATTGCTTAAGCAACCTTGATCGAGTTTTGCAGAGATGCAAGCAAACTAATCTTGTCTTGAATTGGGAGAAGTGTCACTTTAAGGTTAATGAAGGTATTGTATTGGGACATAAAATTTCTGAACGAGGTATTGAGGTGGATAAAGCTAAAGTTGATGCAATTGAGAAAATGTCATGTCCTAAAGATATCAAAGATATTCGTAGTTTCCTCAGTCATGCTGGTTTCTGTTGGAGGTTTATTAAAGTCTCCTCTAAAATTTCTAGGCCTCTTACAAATCTCTTACAAAAGGATGTTCCATTTGTTTTTTATGATGATTGTGTAGAAGTCTTTGAAACACTTAAGAAAGCCTTGATTTGTGCACCTATTATTCAACCACCTGATTGGAACTTGCCTGTTGAAATTATATTGATGCTGGTGATTATGCTATTGGTGTTGTTCTAGGACAAAGAGTTGATAAGAAATTAAATGTTATTCATTATGCTAGTAAAACTCTAGACAATGCTCAACGCAACTATGCTACTACCGAAAAGAATTCTTAGCAATGGTGTTTGCTTGTGATAAATTCAGATCTTACATTGTTGATTCAAAAGTAACTGTTCACACGGATCATACTGCTATAAAATATCTTATGGAAAAGAAAGATGCTAAACCTAGACTCATTATGTGGGTTCTTTTGCTACAAGAATTTAACTTACATATCACTGATAGAAAGGGAGCTGAGAACCCCGTGGCTGATAACTTGTCTAGGTTAGAAAATATTCTTCATGACCCATGCTACTTCTTGAGCTTGCGTTGTTTTTTCCCTTGAAGAGGAAAGGGTGATGCAGCAAAGTAGAGATAAGTATTTCCCTCAGTTTGAGAACCAATGTATCAATCCAGTAGGATACAACACACAAGTCACCGAATACCTGCACAAACAATCAAACAACTTGCACCCAACGAGATAAAGGGGTTGTCAATCCCTTCATGGTTACTTGCAAAAGTGAGATCTGATAGAGATAGATAAACGGTAAAGTAAATATTTTTGGTATTTTTGGTTTATAGATCGGAAAGTAAAAGATTGCAAAATAGTAGATCGGAAACTTATATGATGGAAAATAGACCCGAGGGCCATAGGTTTCACTAGAGGCTTCTCTCAAGATAGAAAATAATATGGTGGGTGAACAAATTACAGCTGAGCAATTGATAGAAAAGCGCAAAGTTATGACGATATATAAGGCAATGATCATGAATATAGGCATCACGTCTGTGTCAAGTAGGCCGAAACGATTATGCATCTACTACTATTACTCCACACATCGACCGCTATCCAGCATGCATCTAGAGTATTAAGTTCATAAAGAATGGAGTAACACATTAAGTAGGATGACATGATGTAGAGGAATTAACTCAAGCAATATGATGAAAACCCATCTTTTTATCCTCTATGGCAACAATACAATACGTGCCTTGCTGCCCCTACTGTCACTGGGAAAGGACACCGCAAGATTGAACCCAAAGCTAAGCACTTCTCTCATTGCAAGAAAAACCAATCTAGTTGGCCAAACCAAACCGATAATTCGAAGAGAATTACAAAGATATCAAATCATGCATATAATAATTCAGAGAAGATTCAAATAATATTCATAGATAAGTTGATCATAAATCCACAATTCATCGGATCTCGGCAAACTCACCGCAAAAAAGTATTACATCGAATAGATCTCCAAGAACATCGAGGAGAACATGGTATTGAGAATCAAAGAGAGAGAAGAAGCCATCTAGCTACTAGCTATGGACCCGTAGGTCTGTGGTAAACTACTCATGCTTCATCGAAAGGGCAATGGAGTTGATGTAGAAGCCCTCTATGATCGAATCCCCCTCCAGCAAGGTGCCGGAAAAGGTCCCTAGATGGGATCTCATGGGTACAGAAGGTTGCGGCGGTGGAAAAATGTTTTCATGGATGCCTCTGTTGGTTTAGGGATATATGTGAATATATTGGCGCAAGAATTAGTTCAGGAGGTGCACGATGGGCCCACAAGGGTGGGGGGCGCACCCTATCCTCCTGGGCGCGCCCTCTGTCCTTGTGGCTGCCTTGTGGCTCCTCCGACTTCATCTCCAAGTCTCCTGGTTGTCTTCTGGTCCAAGAAAAATCATCGCGAAGGTTTTATTCCGTTTGTGCTCCGTTTGGTATTCCTTTTCTGCGAAACTCAAAAACAGGGGAAAACAGGAACTGGTACTGAGCTCTAGGTTAATAGATTAGTCCCAAAAATAATGTAAAATAGCATATTAATGCATATAAAACATCCAAAACAGATAATATAATAGCATGGAACAATCAAAAATTATAGATATGTTGGAGACGTATCAAGCATCCCCAAGCTTAATTCATGCTCGTCCTCGAGTAGGTAAATGATAAAAACAGATTTTTTGGTGTGGATGCTACCTAACATATTTGTCCATGTAATTTCTTTATTGTGGCATGAATGCTCAGATCCGTAAGATTCAAAACAAGAGTTTAATATTGACATAAAAACAATAATACTTAAAGCATACTAACAAGGCAATTATGTCTTCTCAAAATAACATGGCCAAAGAAAGCTTATCGCTACAAAATCATATAGTCTGGCTATGCTGCATCTTCATCACACAAAATATTTAAATCATGCACAACCCTGATGACAAGCCAAGCAATTGTTTCATACTTTTGATGTTCTCAAACTTTTTCAACTTTCATGCAATACATGAGCGTGAGCCATGGACATAACACTATAGGTGGAATAGAAGGTGGTTATGGAGAAGACAAAAAGAAGGAGATAGTCCCACCTCGGGTACCTTCCGGACTCCGTTTTTCTTCCATTTATCGTTTCCCAAGATAAAAAAATCTTTATATACCCCCCGAACCTATTGACCACCGTATCATGGAGAAATCTTGTGTTTTCTTTCCTTGTTGTTTTCTGGCAGATCTAGATCGCCATGGCTGCTTCAAGCTCCTCAAAGGAAAAAAATTCGAGAACTTCATCAACCCATATTTGCGGGAGGTGATGCAACACCCTCAGGCTATCCAGATGTGTGAGGGGGTTGTCGTGGAGTTGACACAGCAGATGTCCTAGCATAAGGACTTAGTCGTGGAGCCATCGCAACTAGGTTAGCTTAAAGGGGTTAATCGGGACAAAGGACACAGAGGGTTTATACTGGTTCGACCCCTTGCGGTGAAGGTAAAGGCCTAATCCAGTTTGAGGTTGTATTGCTAGGGTTCGATTACAAGGGAGCGAATACGCTTGACCTAGTTCTCGATCTCTTGTTTCTTGCCCTTAAATCACCATCGGATCACCCCTTTATATACACAGGTTGATGCCCGGCGGCTTACAAAGTCTGGGCCGGCTCATACACATCGTGTCCGGCTCGATGACTAACTAAGCTTGCCTTACAATACAAGTTATTCATATGGCGGTTCATCCCTTCGGGCCTAAAGTCTCCTCTGGGTCTTGGGCCGCCAATGGGCTTGCTATAACCCGCCATCTTCATTGATAAGTCGCCGGTGGCATGACCCGACCCCTCCTAGGTGGTTCATACCCAGTAGTCATATCCCCAACATTAGGCCCCGGGTTGATTTGAACTTGTTCATGTCAATCTTCAATACCTGACTTGTCAAAATCTTGCACCACTTGTTCGATAACCTTGCTGTAACCCGCCATGACGTCGGCAAATAGAATTTTCTTAAACCGCCATGACATCACTTCGCATTAATTTGGCGCGCGGTCCAGAACATCTTAATTGATCCTTATCTTAATAATCATCCCAAAAATCGAGGCATCCATATAGCCACATGATGGTTTCGGCCTCATCGATTCCCGCGCACGCCTTGTATCCACCCCCTTATAAATAGGGACATGGGTCTTTATCATTTTCACCCCTTGTCTTCGTCTTCCTCTCGCATCTTCTCTATCGCTCAAGCTCCGCCGCTGCAACCTCCGACCACTGCACCAACGCAGGCCGCTGCATCGACCTGATCAGACCAGAAACTCCGGCGCGCCACCGCTGCTCCTCATCTTTCGTAAGTGCACCCCTTTTTTCATCTCAGATCTACGTTAGGGTTTGGGAGTTCATCAGCGTTCTTACCGTTCTTTGTTGTTTCCCTCAACTCCAGTAGTCTTTACTCTGGATAGGTCATTAACCTTGCGTGGAAGTAGTTTTAGCATTCATTTTTATCATCAGAGTAGCCTCTCTCCATAGAATATCTCCTCGGAAACTCCACACTTTTCCACTGCCGCCACCTTAGGTTTAGATTTTTACTGCTTTTTCAGAACTATGGTAGATACAAAATTATTTCTCCATTTTGCAAAATCTTTTTGTCCAACACTTAGCAAAATTTGAAGTATCATACTTGCCATGGCGGCTTATACTGTAAACCATGATCCACCATAAGATACTAAGCCTGGTTTAAACCACCACCATATACTTTATAACTTGCATGACCCAGCAATGCTTCTCCGGTTTAACCATGCTTTCATCCTTATAATTTGGCTTTTCAACTTTTAAAACTCTGTCCGGCTTATCACCTTAATCCCGGTGGGTACCATTAGTCCCCTTTTAAGCCACCAATGTGAATATATGTGCACTTCAATGTTCATTCTCTGGCTCAATATGCCAACCATTTGTAGCATTTTTTTAAAATCACTGGTCTGACTTAACAGTACAATCTTACACCGGTAACACTGCCTTCTTTTAGGCTTTTCTCCAAAAATGGTCGAAACTGTCACTGCCTACAACTGGGTTGTTTCCTGGGTCACCGAGGAAGACTTGAATGACTATGTTCAGACCGGTGTTTTAGCCAAAAAATATATCAACCATTGGAAGGTTCCGGGCACTGAAACTCCTCCTGAGCCCAAATATGGTGAAGTAATTGTCTTTACTGATCATATGGACCGGGGCTTCAGCCCTCCCGGTTCAAAATTCTTCCGTGATGTGCTGCATTTCTTCCAACTCCATCCACAAGACATCGGACCAAATTTTGTTTCAAACATATGCAACTTTCATGTGTTTTGTGAAGTATACCTTCAACAGGAACCCACCGTAGAGTTATTCAGAGAATTTTACTATTTAAACAGGCAGAATGAGTTTACAAATGGTCCAAGCCTAGAGTTAGGAGGTATTTCAATTCAGAGACGAAAAGAAGCCACCTTCCCTGCAGCCAAACTGCCCAGCCATCCTAAGGACTGGAACCAGACTTGGTTTTATTGTCGGGATACATCTCCAGAGGTCGAAAATACCCTGTCGGGTTACATGAGCACCGGCTTAGAAATCAACATCCACTCCTGGACCGTATCAGTACAAAGGAATGGGCCAAATATGCCCCCATCTTTTCAAATATCCGAGCCTTCATGGGTAACGGTTTAACTGGCATCGACCTAGTCTGCTGCTGGGTTGCATGGAGAATTATGCCCTTAAGCCGTCGTCCCGGTTTGATGTGTGAATACACCGGTGATTTAAAAGATCCACAACGCCACTGCCAAATACAGCTGACTGATGAAGATGTCAATGAAATGACCAAAACTCTGTTGAATGAGACTTTGGAGGACTGCAGCAAGACTGGCCTGAATCCGTACTGTACTCTCAATAAACCGCCAGCAGTAAGTGTTTGCACTTCTTCCAAATTAAACATCTTCCATCATTTTAAACCTCTCATCATTCATTTTATTTGCATAGGCCGATTCTCCTTTCTGGAAGAAGAAATATGAAAAGCCGACCAAGAAACCCCGGACAAAGAGCATATTTACCAAATAGCCGACCAAGAAGAAGACCAACCCTGCCGAGTTACTTAACGTGGATGGCGATGATGATGAATCTGATAATGAGTCGGAGGTAGAACTTGACTCCCTTGGTTCATTTTTTTGTACATCTTATTGACAATGACCATTATCAGGATGACGCGAAGGCCAGCCGTGCAGGCAATGAAGAGGTAATTATTCTCTACTCCGGCTCAGAATCTCTGCCAACACAGAAAACTCACCAAACAAGCCGGAAAGTAAGATTTTCTCACCCTTTAGCTTACTTGGATCCCAACTTTCTTTTGAAGAAACGGCAACACGAAGCTCGCCGCACAACCCGGAATAGTGGTGGTGGAGTTTTGTCCTCCGGCTTACTGAACACCCCAGCACCTCGCAAACGTTGACCGGAGGTTTCAAATATTTCCGAATTATCTTATCCAAAGGCGGGTCTTTTTCGACAACCTCTTAACCCATCCGATTCAAATTATCAGGGAACATCTCATTCCTCCTTCGGCGACTCAACGGGAACTCAAACCCCAACCTTCAAAACTGTGCCTGGGTAAGGGTGTATTTCATTACTTGAATATGTCATGTTTGATTGATGTGCTGACATCATTGTATTTCTTAGTTTCAGTGGCATTGCCAAGCCTAGCAAGAAAGCGAAACTGAACAAACTGGCTAATGATTCCAACCCTTTTGAGTAAGAAAAACAAATGCTAGAAGCTTCTCATCCAACTACTAAGGCCACTATTAATGATCTGCCACCAGAAGAACATGACGTCGCCATAGATCATATGGATGCTGAACCGGCCATCTCTAAGCCGCCAAGCCCAATCAAGCCTACTGAAGAGAAGGCTGACGACGTTGTCGTCATCAGATTTGGTTATACAGCACCGGGTAACACCACTGTCTTATGCAAGCACAACACCAAGGGAGAAATTTCTGCTGTTGATAAATGCAAGTGGAAGGTAGACTTGAAGAGCTACGCCCAGTTTGGTGCTCAAGAAATCCATTCCGGTTATTTGAACCGTTTATATACCAGCCGTGACTTTGAAGCCGGTTTGGTCAACTTGATGAAGGAGCGTTTTGAGGTAATCCAACAAAATCCTCCCCATAAATATATCTCTAATAGTCGCCAAGTCTATAGAATATGATAGAACTGAATATACTATAGACTTTCCAATAGTCATAAATAGATGAACATCATCACTAGTAGCCCCCAAGGTCCGGCTTAAACATTCAAGTTAACTCGGGACTTCAATAAGTAGTAATCGACCTTGCATCTGTAGCCCCCAAGGGACGGCTTAATCAGTATGAATAAATCGGGACTTATCACCATGATTGAAACCAATATCCCAACATGTATTCTTTAATTATAAACCGGGTCATATCAGTTTGTTCGAGTCAGTAGATAAATTTTTCTTAAAAAGGAGCAATAGGCATTAGCCCCCAAGTGCCAAGGAAAATACTTGTATTGTGCTTGGGACTTCAAAAATAATCATAATCATAATACCTTCCATGCATGTTTGTTCATGTCACAAGCTGAACTGAACAAGAAGGATTCACAGCTCAACGATCTGAAGGCCAACATTAAAACTCAGCAATCTGAGACATCCAAGGCCAAGTCAGAACTGAAGAGTGCTTTGGAAAACATTGAGCGACTTAAGCAAAGCCTCAATGCTGATAAAGCCAGCTGGGAGACCGGGAAGGCGACTCTATTGAAGAGAGCAGAGGATGCTGAAACCGCGCTTAAACCAGTGACATCAGCCATCTTCGGTAAGTAGTAGAACATGACTCCTTTCATCCCAATAAACATATTATAAACATTTGCCGTCTTATCAATAACTTTACTGATGCAGGCTCCAGGAGCGTCAAGTTGGGCTCAAACATGCGCATCAGGCTTAAGGCTGTCTACACTCTTGTAGAACAGTTATACGCTGGTGCTCAACGGACCATTGTTGCTGCTATTCACAAGAAACAGCCGCCCACCCTTATCAAGGAAACATTGGAGAAGTTGTCAGGGCTGCCTCAAAGGATCGAAGAGTTGAAACAAGCATCTGCAAGAGCCGGCGCCTTGACTGCTTTAAGCCGGACAAAGGCATGGCAATCAGATCTTGATCCGGAAGACTTGGCAAATAGTTGCCCAAGTGTAAAAGAGGATGGGTCACCCTTCAGTGCTGATGACTTTGCAGATATAGCAAGAGCAATGCGTCCATTAGCGACCCGGCTAGCCAAAGAAACCAATCTATCTCAATACCAGGTGGCTTATGATGCCGATAATAAAAAGATGAAGGCTCCGGTTCATCTAGAGGTGGATCTGATCCCACCGACGCGTAAGCATACCTTCGCTCCTGACATTGATCCATCCAACCTTATTGATGATGAGGCTGTGTTTAGAGATTTGACCGGTATCAACTAGTCTATGCCTGACTTCCAACCAATGGATAATCAAGGAGCTGAAGAAGAAGCACAGGACGATCTGGAGGCTTCAACCTGCCAAGAGTAGAAGTCTGAAGTCATGAGCCGGTGCCAGTCATAGCGTTTTGATGCTATGTATCAAAAACGTTTGTCCTTTTGGGCCGTTAGATGCCTTGTAATAGGCTAGTTAAACAATTCTTCTATGTCAGGATATCGTGCGTGTTTTATTTACATAACACTGCTGATCCATTAGTTAAAGATCCACCACTTTATGCTTCATAGCATCATCAATTATACAGGGCAATTGTATCATGTGTTCCTGCACATAAATAGAGAACAAGTGCCCTGGCGGTTTACCTCCAGGGCGGGTCACAATACCCTAAAAAAAACCTAAAGACTAAATAGTCCATAATCAGGGTTGATTTATCAAAACCTCATATAGTCATGAAATAAACATCATACATGTGATATTTATGCACATTGTCGGCTTATCACGACAACCATGGTGACAACCCAAAGACAGAGCACAACGCCATGTTTAATGTATTCATACTGCCGGTTTATCATGCCATCGCAGCGAGGGGTAACATCCAAAGCTTAGAGCATAGTACTCAAGTAGATAATCAGCATACGCTGGCAACTTAAAGTCCAAAACCAGGCCGGGTTATAAAACTCCAGAAAGATTCATATATGAACAATAAGGCAACACAACCCTCATTGGTTTTCAACCATGTATTAACATGTCACAAGAGATGAACCTCAAAAAATGTTTAAATCAAATATAAATCAAAAAACAAGGCTTTCATAGGCTGCCAAGCCTCAAAGTCAAGTTCTTTTCAAGGGCCGCACAGCCGCTGAGTTAAACCTTCATTCAAACCTTGTAAGCCGGGCCTCACATGATCAATCGTCGTTTTAACTTTGACAAGTTCAGGGTCTTAATTTATAAGATTTACTGTCAAGAGTACGATGAGTCATTCCAGGATTACCTGGCCGAAGTGGCAAACTTAAAAAGGCAGGATAACCCAGATTTTTTGGTGAATACACCTGGCGTCCAAGCCTATTACAAGGGTCAACAAAGCTCTGTCCATTAACAAAGAGCCCCCAAGTAATATTTCATTCCAGGCGTACAAGCCAGATCAGCAGGGTAGTCATAGCTATGCTCATTGAGCAGGAAGCCCCCAAGTATTTTGTAATCATGGCGTACGAGCCGGATCAAGAAGGTAATCATAGCTATGCTTGATGAGCAGGAAGCCCCCAAGTGACCATATGAAGTGACAATAAAGACTCATATTCTCATACATGAAACGACAGAGGCCCTGAATTCAGGGATGACGGCTTTATTATATTCATCATAATATATACATTGACAAAGTATGTACATCACAAGAGCCGGTGGCTCAGGTGTAATAAGGCCGAAGATGAGCAATATCCCATGGCCGACTGGTCTCCTCCTCCGACGTGCATGAGTCCTTGTGGTCTCGTACATCGATAAGGTAGTATGACCCGTTTTTCAGATTTTTGATGACCACAAAGGGTCCTTCCCAAGGTGGGGATAGCTTGTGCATATCAGTTTGATCCTGGATAAGCCGGAGCACCAAATCGCCTTCTTGAAAGGTCCTGTTTTTAACCCGGCGGCTATGATAATGGCACAACTCTTGCTGGTAAATCGTCGACAAGCCGCCGCCAGGTCACGCTCCTCATCCAATAGGTCAATAGCACCCTGATGTGCTTTTTCATTATCAGCTTCAACATAAGCCACCACACGGGGTGAGTCGTGACGGATGTCACTAGGGAGAACCGCCTCTGCTCCATAAATAATAAAGAAAGGCGTATAACCCGTGGATCTATTGGGGTGGTATTGATGCTCCATAACACTGAGGGTAATTCCTCCACCCAACAACCCGGCGTCCTATGCAAAGGGACCATAAGCTGGGGCTTGATGCCTCTCAAAATTTCTTGATTGGCTCTCTCAGCTTGACCATTGGACTGGGGGTGAGCCACTGACGATACATCAAGTCGAATATGCTCTCGTTAACAAAACTCTTTCATAGCACCCTTGGACAGATTAGTGCCATTATCATTTATAATGCTGTGGGGAAAACCAAAACGGAAAATCACCTTTTTGATGAATTGAATCGGTGTCGCCGTGTCACACTTACTAACCGGCTCTGCTTCAACCCACTTTGTAAATTTGTCAACCGCCACCAAAAGGTGGGTCTTTTTATCCTTGGACCTTTTGAAAGGTCCAACCATATCAAGCCCCCATACTGCAAATGGCTAAGCAATTGGAATCATCCTCAATTCTTGAGCCGACACATGAGCTCGTCTTGAAAATTTCTGACAACCATCACATTTACTGACCAAATCCTCTGCATCAGCATCAGCCGTCAGCCAATAAAATCCATGATGAAAAGCCTTGGCCACAAGAGACTTAGAGCCGGCATGATGACCACAATCCCCTTCATGAATCTCTCGTAGAGTCTCATGGACACAACGTTGAAACACCATGTGACACTGCAACGGTGCAAATATCCATTGACAATAGTCATTGACTTAGACCGCCGGGTTATCTGCCTAGCCAAAGTTTCATCTTCAGGTAACTCACCCCAGGTCATAGAAGCCAAATATGGAACTGTCCAATCAGGAATAGCATGGAGAGCCGCCACCAGCTGTGCCTCCGGGTCAGGAATAGCAAGATCTTCCTCTGTAGGCAGTTTGACTAAAGGATTATGCATAATATCAAGGAAAACATTGGGCGGCACCGGCTTACGCTGGGACCCCAGCCGGCTTAGAGCATCAGCCGCCTCATTTTTCCTTCGATCAACATGCTCTACTTGATAGCCCTTGAAGTGACCAGCAGTAGCATCAACCTCTCGATGATAAGTCGCCATGAGTGGGTCCTTAGAATCCCAAGTGCCTGAAACTTGCTGAGCCACCAAATCTGAGTCACCAAAGCACCTCACCCAGCTTAAGTTCATCTCCTTAGCCATCCGAAGACCATGGAGCAAGGCCTCATACTCAGCTGCATTGTTAGTACAAGGGAACATCGACCTTAAAACATAACAAAATTTATCACCTCGTGGGGAAGCCAAGATGACTCCAGCCCCCGAGCCTTCCAACTGCCTGAATCCATCGAAATGAATAGTCCAATATGTGTTATCCGGCTTCTCCTCAGGCATCTACAGCTCTGTCCAATCATTTATGAAATCCACAGGTGCTTGAGACTTGATGGCTGTGCGAGGCACATACTTCAAACCATGTGGTCCAAGCTCAATGGCCCACTTGGCTACTCGACCTGTGGCTTCTTTGTTTTGAATAATATCCCCTAAAGGAGCAGAACTAACCACAGGGATGGGATGACCCAAAAAATATTGCTTGAGCTTTCGACTAGCCATGAACACTCCATATACCAGCTTCTGCCAATGCCGATACCTCCGCTTGGACTCAATGAGCACCTCACTAATGTAATAAACCGGCCGTTGAACCGGATACTCCTTGCCTGATTCCTTCCTTTCCATCATAATTGCCACACTGATAGCCCGGCTATTGGCAGCCACATATAACAATAAAGGCTCTTTATGAATGGGAGCAGCAAGAACTGGTGGTTCAGCTAACTGTTTTTTCAAGGCTTCAAACGCCTGATCAGCAGCATCGCTCCAGACAAAGCGATATGTTTTCTTCATCATCTGGTATAGAGGGATAGCTTTTTACCCAACCGGCTTATGAACCGGCTTAAAGCCGCAATACGACCCGCCAGACGCTGAACATCATTAATACATGCCGGTTTAGCCAGGGAAGTGATAGCCTTGATTTTCTCCGGGTTAGCTTCAATGCCCCGTTCAGAAACCAAAAAACACAAGAGTTTGCTTGCTGGTACACCAAAGACGCACTTGGCTGGGTTAAGCATCATCTTGTAGACCCGGAGATTGTCAAAGGTCTCTTTCAAGTCATCTATCAAGGTTTCCTTCTTCCTGGATTTTACAACAATATCATCCACATAAGCGTGAACCTTGCGTCCAATCTGACCGTGTAGGCAATTTTGAACACATCGTTGGTAAGTCGCCTGGGCACTCTTGAGCACAAAAGGCATAGACACATAATAGAAGGCCCCAAAGGGAGTGATGAAAGTTGTCTTCTCCTGGTCCTTAACTGCCATCTTGATCTGATGATACCCAGAATAAGCTTCCAAAAAACTCAAACGCTCACAACCCTCCGTATCATCAATAATCTGATCAATACGAGGGAGAGCGGAAGGATCAGCCGGACAAGCTTTATTAAGGTTTGTGTAATCCATACACATGCGCCAAGTACCATTTTTCTTAAGTACCAGTACCGGGTTAGCCAACCACTCAGGATGAAGACCTTCAACAATGAACCCAGCCGCCAAGAGCCGGGCCACTTCTTCACCAATGGCCTTACGCCTCTCTGCGTTGAAGCGACGAAGGAATTGCTTGAATAGCTTAAACTTTGGATCAATATTGAGAGTGTGCTCAACGAGTTCCCTCGGTACACCTGGCATGTCTGAAGGCTTCCATGCAAAGATGTCCCGGTTCTCACGGATGAACTCGATGAGCTATTTCAGATCCAGATTGGCACTGATATTGAATTGCTTGGATGAATCTCCAGGAACAAAGTCAACCAAATTAGTGTCATCTGCCGACTTAAATTTCAACAGAGGTTCATGCTCCGTGGTTGGCTTCTTCAAAGGTGTCACATCTGCTGGATCAACATTACCTTTGTAAAATTTCAACTCCTCTGTCGCACAAATAGACTCAGCATAAGCAGCATCGCCTTCTTCACATTCCAAGGCTATCTTTCTGTTCCCATGTACAGTGATAGTACCCTTATACCCGACATCTTAAGCTGCAGATAAACATAACAAGGCCTCGCCATGAACTTAGCATAAGCCGGCCACCCAAACAAAGCGTGATAAGGGCTCTTAATTTTGACCACCTCAAAGGTCAACGTCTCAACTCTGGAATCATGATCATCACCAAAAGCCACTTCCAAAGCTATCTTACCCACTGGATATGCCGACTTACCAGGTTTGACACCATGAAAAACAAGGTTAGACGGCTTATGATCCTTGTCAGGCAAACTCATGCGACGGGAAGTTTCATAATAAAGGATATTGATGCTGCTGCCTCCATCCATGAGTACCTTAGTGAACCTATAACCTCCAACCTGAAGCGCTACCACTAAAGCCAAGTCACCCGGATTGTCAACCCGGGGCGGATGATCATCCCGGCTCCAAAGAATTGGATGTTCAGACCATCGCAAATAACAGGGAATCGCCGGCTCAACTGCGTTTACTACCCTTTTATAAATTTTCTGGTCTCCTTTACATAAAATTGTGGTGAACACATGATACTGTCCACTATTCAACTGTTTCGGATTACTCTGATAACCAGACTGCTGCTGCTGATTCCCTTGACCAGACTGCTGATTAAAACCACCTTGATTCCCTTGGCGCTGGAAGCCAGAGTTTGAACCGCCACCACCAAAGCCAGGTCCATGAGAGCCGGATCCTGAACCGCCATTCGGGCCATATTTGTTCTAGAAGAAATTGGAAGTCCTATACTCCTTCATGATGAAGCAATCCTTCCACAGATGAGTGGCCGTCTTCTCGTGCGTACCATGCTTTGGACAAGGATGATTCATCATTGCCTCAAGGTTAAATTTCGGTCCTCCAAACCGGGCCGGCTTTCCCTTGTGACGCTGATTATTATTCTGCATATTGGTGTTAGCCACAAAGTCTAAGTTGCCATCAGCCTTGCGTTTACCATTGCCACCTTGGCCTGTCGTATTATGTTGCTGCCCCTTTGTATTGCCGCTCTTCTTCCCCTTACCAGCCTTCTCTTCATCAGATTCGGGGTCTTTGTACTATCAGAGTCGGCATACTTGACGAGAGCCGCCATGAGCCCCCCCATGTCATTGCAGTGGCGTTTAAGCCACCCCAGCTTCTGCTTAAGGGGGATGAACCGACAATTTTTCTCCAACATCAGGACTGTTGAACCGGCGTTGATACTATCCGATGAGTGTATGATAGCTGAGATCCGGCGCACCCAATGGGTTGTTAACTCGCCCTCACCTTGGACGCAAGAATCCAAATCCAGGATTGACATAGGCTGCTTGCACGTGTCTTTAAAATTCTGGATAAAATGGGCCTTCAACTCTGCCCATGACCTAATGGAGTTAGCGGGTAGCCCTTTCAACCAAGTACGAGCCAGCCCATCCAACATCATGGTGAAATACTTAGCACATGCAGCGTCACTAACATCCAGCATCTCCATGGCCATCTCATAACTCTCAATCCAAGCTTCAAGGGGTTGATCTACTGTGTAGTTAGGCACCTTACGAGGACCCTTGAAATCCTTAGGCAAGCGCTCGTTACACAGAGCCGGCACTAAACATGGTACACCCAAGGTTCTGGAGATTACTCCTGCCTCTACCGAAGCTGATGGATAAACCAGAGATTGTTGTTGAGCCGCTAGCTGAGCCGTCAGCTCAGCCTCCCGACGCGCTCTGCCCTGATCCACCAAAGTCTGAGCATCGACACCCCCGCGCACTCGGTCATGCCCATGAGGCTGGTTACGGTGTCGTTCACTACTTGAAACTGCTGGTGAGTCAGTGTGCCTGCTATAACTCCGGCTTGGACGAGGGGTTGAGTGAATGCTTTTGCGGCTGTACGAATAAGCCGCCTGCTGATCCAATGTTGTCTGAAGAAGCTCTCTAGCCCTTCGTGTCCCCATCGCAACCGGAGATTCACCTTCAATTGGGAGAGCCGCCAATCGTGTCGCCACCGCAATCATATTATCCAAAGGGTTAGAATAATGACCCGGTGGTGTCGGTACGTGCTGAGGCGGAGTAGTATTCAAACGGGGCGAATCCATCGTATGCGGCTGAGCCGGCGCTCCAGCTCCGGGCGCTTCAACCACCCGGTTCACCACCGGTGGGTCACTGGTCCCTGCTCCAGGCGTATTGAAGAGGTTTCTTGCATCATAAACCGGGGGTAAAAGACTCTGGTGCCTCCTTCTCATGATTTCATTTGAAGCGTTTTGATCCAAGGAGAGTCGGAAAGAGTCTGCCTGAATCCGTTGTGCCTGGGCGTCCAAAGCAACCCGCTCCGTAGCCATCCTAGCATTCTCAGCCGCCAGTTCCTCCTTGGCTTGGGCGATCTCATCTCGCAACTTCGCCACATCAACCTTATGTTGTTCCTGAGTGCCCGGGGTTACCTCCACCCCCATTAAATTCGCCAAAGCTTCCAACAACTCTGTGAGAACTTGAGCCGGCGGGCGCGCATAACCGCTAGCACCAGTCGCCGCCGCAGCCGTTGAGCTGGAAGTCATAGCTGTGGTGGTTGTTGAACCAAGCGTCGGCTGTGTACCGGCCATGAAGATCGCGACCCTATTCGGTGGCTCATAGGGGTCCGGAATACTGTCGCCATCGGAACAGCCCCCAAGCCGGTCGTCTTGCAGTTGATACATTGAGTTGGTCTCGCCGATTGACGACTCACCACCAGACACAGATCCTTCCTCAAATTCCGCCCCATGGACGCAACCAACAAAAGCGTGCTTCACGGCGGGTTGAACCCGGGCAGGTCGTGCACGCTGAGCCGTCTCGATGATGTAGGTGCACGTGTCTGGCTCAGGGCCCGGTTCACTGATCTTGCCGATGAAGACGTGGATGCCACCGAAGGGGACCCGGTACCCGTACTCAATTGAGCCGGCCTCGGGGCCCCAGCCTGCATCGTTGATGTAGACCTTGCCGCGACGACTCTTGGTCATCCGGCCCACGACATATCCCTTGATCCCTTCAAAGCTGCCCTTTAACAACTCGAAACCACTGTGCGCTGGCCCCACGGTGGGCACCAACTGTCATGGAGTTGACACGGCGGATGTCCTAGCGTAAGGACTTAGTCGTGGAGCCATCGCATCTAGGTTAGCTTAAAGGGGTTAATCAGGACAAAGGGCAGAGAGAGTTTATAATGGTTCGGCCCCTTGCGGTGAAGGTAAAGGCCTAATCCAGTTTGAGGTTGTATTGCTAGGGTTCGACTACCAGGGAGCGAATACGCTTGACCTAGTTCTCGATCTCTTGTTTCTTGCCCTTAACTCGCCGTCGGGTCAGCCCTTTTATATACACAGGTTGATGCTTGGCGGCTTACAGAGTCCCGGCCAACTCATACACATCGTGTTCGGCTCGGTGACTAACTAAGCTTGCCTTACAATACAAGTTATTCACATGGCGGTTCATCCCTTCGGTTCTCAAGTCTCATCTGGGTCTTGGGCCGCCAATGGGCTTGCTATAACCCGCCATCTTCATTGATAAGTAGCCGGTGGCATGACCCGGCCCCTCCTGGGCGGTTCATACCCAGTAGTCATATCCCCAATAGGGGTGCTCCACATCTGTGATGTGCAAGGTCCCAAAGGGACCGGAACCGTGGAGGCCAGGCTTGAAGCTATGGAGCAGGAGGTCTTCCGGTGCAAGGGGATGGTGGAACGTTGACTCAATGCCAATCACCTCATGATCGCGGACTACATCCGTGATCTCATGGTGGATGGCAAGTCCATGAAGGACATCGTCTTCACTTTCAACGAGCAAATCAACTTCCTCCAAAGCCAGATTTACGATCTCCAAAACCAAGTCTTTGAATATGAGGCGGGGTTTAAAGGTATGAGTTTGGCTGCCAGCTGCAGGACCCATGAGACTCACTCGTCTTACGATGGTGAGCCCTTGCCATGGAAACCCGAGGATAAGATTGCTACTACTTCATCACCACCACCTCCTTCTTCATCAGCAAAGGAAACTTGAGTATCGGGTATGGGCACTCCCCTTGTCTTGTGCCAAGCTTGGGGTAGGTGCCCCGGTATCGTATCACCTCCACTATCTTTTGCCTTTACTTATCTTAGTTCGATCCATAGTTATCTTCTGCTTTAGATGAATAAAAGTTTAGTTCGATCCTTTCTTTTTGAGAGTTTGCTTAGTGATCTATCCTTGTAATCGAGTGTGAGATATATAATAAAGTTTAGTCTAAGTTTTGCTTTCTTTACTTTCATGTTCAATAAAAAGAAAGGAAATAAATGAAAAAGATCACATGCATGCTAATCTTATAGTAAGTAATGACATCACATAAGGAAGAGTATAAGTAGAAATTTTATTGGAGATTTACAAACATAGCATTGGTCAATAATGCAATTCATGAAAGAATTAACAAAGGAAGAGAAGATTCACATGCAAATACACTATCTTGGACATCTTTTGTGATTGTGAGCCCCCATCAAATTATTATATGCCAAAATTGTTGAAGTTGGACAAGGAAGACAACGTAATGATTTATGTTTGTTCATATCCACATAGAAGTTATATTGTCATAGATCCTTTAACATGAGGTGCTTGCCCCCTATCTTCGCTAGCCAAAAATTCCGCACTAAGTAGAGATACTACTTGTGCATCCAAAAACCCTTAGACAAAAATCTTGTTTTAAGAGTCCACCATACCTACCTATGGATTGAGTAAGATCCTTCAAATAAGTTGTCATCGGTGCAATAAGGCAATAAATATTGCTTCTAAAAGTGTTAGATCATTTAGTGTAAGAGAAAAATTTAGTTGTATGACTGATCAAAGAATAAAAGCGACAGACTGCATAATAAAGTTTGCTATCATAAGGGGCAATATAATGTGACTTTCTTCTGCACTAAGAGATTGAGCATACAAACAAAAAGTGCATGTCAACCTCTGCTTCCCTCTGCGAAGGGCCTATCTTTTACTTTTATGTATTTACTTTTATGCAAGAGTCAAAGTTTTTCTCTCTATTCCTTTTTATTTTCTCTTTTGGCAAGCATCATGTGGTGAGGAAAGATCTAGGCACATATATCCAGTTGGATATGAGTGGCATGAGTTATTATTGTTGACATCACCCTTGAGGTGAATACCTTGGGAGGCAAAACTATAAGCCCCTATCTTTCTATGTGTCCGGTTGAAACTTTTTGCTCATGTGTATGAGGTGAGTCTTAGCAATCATAGAAGACTGTAAGATGGTTGAGTATGTGGACTTACCAAAAAGGCTCCGATACGTGACCCTTCCTGAAAAGATGATGAATTGTAGTTGCAAAGTTGACTGAGAACATAGTTTGTTGGTTTTCAATAGAGTTTATGCTTTATAATTTGATTTTGTGATGAATTGTTATTATTTCATGAGAAATCTATGATAAAAGTTCTATGATAAAGTTTGTTGTTGTTATAATAATATACATGATGCTTCTATGTCTGCATTTTGTTTTTATCGACACCTCTCTCTCTCTCTAAGCATGTGGACATGTTTTTCGATTTTGGTTTTCGCTTGACGACAAGCGAGGTCTAAGCTTGGGGGAGTTGGTACGTCCATTTTGCATCATGTTTTCCTACTGTTATTTATATTGTTTTTATGTATAATGATGCTTTTTGGAGTAATTCTAATATCTTTTCTCTCATAATATGCAAGGTTCACACAAAGAGGAAGAATACTAGCACCTGGAATTCTGGAGCTGAAAAAGCTACATCAAGCTACCTATTCTGCACAACTCTAAATGAGTTGAAACTTCATGGGGACTTTTATGGAATATATAAGAAATATTGAAGCAAATAAGTACCAGAAGGGCCCATGAGGTGGGCACAACCCACCTGGGCGCGCTAGGGAGCCCAGGCGCGCCCTGGTGGGTTGTGCCCTCCTCGGCCCACCTATGGTGCCCCTCTTCTGGTATATAAGTCATTTTGACCTAGAAAAAATAAGGAGGGGACTTTCGGGACGAAGCGCCGCCGTCTCGAGGCGGAACTTGGGCAGGAGCACTTTTGTCCTCTGGTGGAGCGATTCCGCCGGGGGAACTTCCCTCCCGGAGGGGGAAATCATCGCCATCATCATCACCAACAACTCTCCCATCTTGGGGAGGGCAATCTCCATCAACATCTTCAACAACATCATCTCCTCTCATACCTTAGTTCATCTCTTGTGTTCAATCTTTGTACCGAAACTATAGATTGTTGCTTGTGGGTGACTAGCAGTATTGATTACACCTTGTAGTTGATTACTATATGGTTTATTCGGTGGAAGATTATATATTCAGATCCATTATACTATTTAATACCCCTATGATCTTGAGCATGATTATCATTTGTGAGTAGTTACTTTTGTTCTTGAGGTCACGGAAGAAATCTTGTTGCAAGTAATCATGTGAACTTGATATGTGTTTGATATTTTGATGGTATGTATGTTGTGATTCCCTTAGTGGTGTCATGTGAATGTCGACTACATGGCACTTCACCATATTTGGGCCTAAGGTAATGCATTGTGGAGTAGTTATTAGATGATGGGTTGCGAGAGTGACAGAAGCTTAAACCCTAGTTTATGCGTTATTTCGTAAGGGAGCGATTTGGATCCAAAAGTTTAATGCTATGGTTAGAATTTATTCTTAATAATTTTCTTGTAGTTGTGGATGCTTGCGAGAGGGTTAACCATAAGTAGGAGGTTTTTTCAAGTAAGAACATCACCTAAGCATCGGTCCACCCACATATCAAATTATCAAAGTAGCGAACACAAATCAAACGAACATGATGAAAGTGACTAGATGAAATTCACGTGTACCCTCAAGAACGCTTTGCTTATCATAAGAGACCGTTTTGGCATGTCCTTTGCCTCAAAAGGATTGGGATACCTTGCTGCACTTTTGTTACTATTACCATTACTTGCTCGCTACAAATTATCTTGATATCAAACTACTCGTTACTTATAATTTCAGTGCTTGTAGAGAATACCTTGTAGAAAACCACTTGTCATTTTCTTCTGCTCCTCGTTGGGTTCGACACTCTTACTTACCGAAAGGACTATGATTGATCCCATATACTTGTTGGGCATCACCGGTGCAGGGGCCGGAGGAGCAGGCGCAGTCTAGGCGGCGCCACCAGCACCAGAAGGAGGTGTGTTGGCTAAGGAGACGACATGGAGCGGGTTGGCGGCGACGACGGTTCCATGGGGGCGGAAGCGGGATCGGTGACCTGCGCGAATGGGTTAACCAGGCAGGAGCATCTGATACCATGTTTGACAGAGAGGTTAGGGAGAAATCACAGCACACTTGATTCATTCATCGGCAGAGGTATCTTACATCTTACATCTTACATTCTTAAAAAGTTGATCCCCACTACTACCAATTCTCTCAACATGCAGCCCGTCCACATCATTATCTAGCCACGTCAGCAATTCTGGTCATGTATGCATGCATTCTGTACGTAGATATGAGACGCAATGCAACCTTCCACCCAGCGTAACCCAGCCATGCGACATACAACATTCCATCCGGTATTGATTGCCTCTTTAGTCATGGTATTTAGCTGGGCGGAGGAACTGACTATTACCTCTCCCTCCGGCATGTCTATCTTCTCCTTAATCTAGCCGGGTATTTAGTTGGGCGGAGGAACTGACGATTACATCTTCATCCAGCCTCTCTGTCTTCTCCATAATCTAGCCGGGTATTTAGTCGGGTGGAGGAACTGTTATATATAATTACTTTAGAGTTAAGATAACTAGGATCTGGATCTCTTGGTTAGAACATCCCTCAATGCAGAATAGTGGTTACTAACCGTGATTGTCTTGATCCATTAGCAGGATAGCCCCTGGCTCCACCTTAGCATCTCCAGCAGTGTGGAGATCGTCGGGAGGAAGGGCAGCAGCAGGCGATGTAGCAGACACGAGGTACGCGGCCGCCGGCACGGACCTGGAGGTGGCCGGCGGTGGTGGTGGTCTTCTGGTCCCCTTAAGCACCCTTTCAGGATCGGCTGTTAGGAGTAACTGGGTGCTAACTCGTACGTTTTTTTTTACACCCCAAGGGGTACGACCTCCTCATTTTATAAGTGGTGCGAAGGGGACAGGGACCAAAACCAAAAGTTGGGTCAATGCCCCCGATCAGGGCATGTACTGGGGATGCAATCCCTCCCCTTCTTTCTCTCAGTTTGTTATAACCGTAGATCAATTCCAACATTCTCCCCCTTGATCGTATGGTTAATAAACATCATAATCCCACACTCGATAGAAATAACACACCAAAATAAAGTGTTGCAATGACCAATGAGATGCCACTGAACCTCATTACCTATAGTACATCATTCTATCTCGAAATGGAAAACATAATACTTTCTGGGAGTTGGTTTATAAGATGGTCCTAATTTCCAGGATCAAAAGGTTTTACCAACCCATGCCGGCAACATAATCATAAATATGGGTGGTGAGCCTTTGGTAAACGGATCCGTAATGCATACAAATTATTTTTATATGCTTAACATCATTAGCTTGATCCTGGATTCTATCTTTCACAACATGAAACATATTGTCAATGGTTTTGGCAACACCATTTGACTTGTTGTTACTCGCATAGAAAACTGCGTGTTCATAATGCAGTAGGTGGTTTTTATAAATGTTGTCTACCACCTTAATTTCGGGAATATAACTTCTTTGACATACAACCTACCCAATAGCCTCTTAACGTGCCACATCGTAAATTGCACTATTTCTGATGCCATCAACGTCATTATGGAGCTTTTCCACAATATAGCTCCATAAGCGAGAGTGAGGATGTAACATAACGTGGAAACTTTAATATCCACACCTCGCGAAAACAATGTCTGAATAACCGAGGATATCGAGGTTATCAGACTTCTTAGTAGTGAGCATGTAAACTTTTCTTGCCTTGCATATCTACAAGACTCGGCTTATCCAGTTGTCCATTTCTAGACTTGTATATTTGCCAATTACCCCAATCATAAATAGGGCAAGTTCATATTTGAATACTTACATTGCTTCTCACAGCTGAAGCATAAGGAACTAACATTACCTGATCAGTTCATAATGGTTCCTTGGACACTAAACTGTCCACCTTTATTGCCCTTGACTTTAGTAGCAGGTGCAATGGAGTACTACCATGTAATATTTTCTTCCGTACTCTATCAACGATGTCATCATAATAAAACGTATACTCCTTTTGGACCTATATCTTGGCGAAACTCAATACAAGCAAAGTATGAGGCATCACCAAGATCCTTCATGTTACAAATAGAAGATAGAAATTATTTGGCTCGTCAAAATATTCTATCTCCATAAGGTAGTGATCTTACTCCCCCTCGTCTTATAGGATGAGTGTCCCAACGCTTGTATGATCTCATAATTGTATTTCTTTAGATATCATGCCTTATGTCAACTTCACCCATGACAAAACCGTACAGTTGAGTCATACATACATTATCAACTAAGTCAACACAAGAGCATGTCCTAGTAATAACACAAACGTCACAACAACTCACTGAGGAAATTCTATGGAGTTCCATAATTCATTAGAGCTCATAATCTTCATCCTATATGGCAACAAGCCACTAAGATGATCATTCACACACATTATCGATCATAGGAAAATGGTTGAGTCTTAGCAATAAGTCTTGAATTAGAGACAAATAAATTCCCCTCAATTTACCTGATGCATATGAACAAAGATCTAATGGAGTTATCCTTAAGATTAATGTTCATACGCTCCAGGTTCCCTGATGATCACTTTATTTAGAAGATGGAAAATATATCCAAAAAACTTGATAACAATCATCTCAGCTCTAAACCACAACACCGTTGGGCTGAAGATGGAAAAGAACTTAATGAACTGTGACAAATGATTATAAACGACGTTAGTCAGAAATATAACCACAAGCCACATGATACTGACAAACTTGCCACTTGAGTGAAGTGTCACATATGACTATAAACAACGTTGGTCATATATAATCAACATGTTACATCATTATGGTCATTAGACTAGCAAGCTTGCCACTTTAGCATTCATGTGTGCTTCGTAATGCTCATACGGGACTAAGTACACACTAACATTATAAAGGAGTCATTTTTCATTCATTCTTCTAAATAAGACTTGTTGCATCTTAATTAGAGGACCAACATTAGAATGTGCTTTTCATACATTCTCCAACCAAGACTTCTCGTTGGTTCCATCTTAATCAGAGAATTGCGATACATATTTTGCTTAATTGTACATGCTATGATCTAAGTAGGGGAAGTGTACGCGATATCTCATATTAAATGAGACTTTCCTTCTCCCCCTCGTAATGTGGTCTAAAAACCACAATTTTGATGAGGTCTCATTAATCACACTTCTCTTACATCTTCAATGGTAACATAGCATATACTATTTACAAAAGATTCATTTAGTGAAAACATAACTCGTCTCACCATAAGGTGAGACTAACATTACATAATTTGAGTTGACTTAATAACATATAAAATCACGTCATCTATTCAAGAGATGAAATTAAGGTTGTCCAATAACTAGGAGCATGAACAAAACATCATCAATAAGATGAAGAATCAAGTCATCTCCAAAAACTAGTGGAATAAATCCAATAATTTTTGACTTTAATCTCCTTTGCCTTAGTGATGTGCATGATGGCACGTGCGTCCTCTCCCAATGTCTGCCTTATCATCATGATTAACATCCTTCAACCTTAGTGGGAGAACAACATTGGGAGATTCCTTACATGAAACAATGATCTCCACTCTCCATGTGGGAAAGTTATTTACATAAGGTTCTTCTATGCCAAACAAAAGTTTGACATCATTATTATTGCTGGAAAGAGCAGACAACTTTATGATCATCGTAACAAAAAAAAATCAAGCATGAACTAACCATGCAATGCCATGAATAAAAAACATGCTTAATTTTTATTCTAATATGTATCACCGTTGGGCAGATAACGAAAAAGAACCTTACTCATTCGTAAATGACACATGAAAAACATAATCAATGTTGGTCAGAATATCATCATATGCCATTAGAACATTTGCTCATTAAATCTCTAATCAAAACTTCTCGTTGGTTCCATTTTGACCAGAGAGATGTAAAATCTCGTAATGACCAGCAAGAAATATGACTAAATTAATTGCCATCATTAACATAAAGCAACATCATAATATAATCATGTGTGCCATGAGGCACAATGATGCCTTTTGACACTAAATCTCACAACGATAATATAAATATTGAACTTAAGTCTCAAAATTATCATTAGAATTCTTAATAACACATAATGAAAATGACATTGGAATTAACATATCAATATAAATGTCACTCCCATCGAGTAACCATTAAAGAGGACATTCGAAGCGACAATGTCATAAATATAAATCATCATAAGAATTTCCAAAATTATAAAATTTGGATATCAAAATTATCAAGGTTCACCAAATAATAATATTGGGCAAATTAATAATTGTCAAATAAATGACCATGTGGAAAAAAAACTTAAACAAAGTTTCTTTGTTAAGAGAATTGATCATAATCCATTAACATCATTTTGGACCGTCATGAATATTTGAGTGGTGCACATCATGATAAAAATGGCATAAAATGCACCAACCTACAACTTTAGTTTTGCCCAATAGGCATATTGCCCCAACATTATTATGACACATAGTGCGGTGCGGAAAACCGAACCACGTGTCCATCATCATTTTCCTTGAGGTGGCCCGAGCCCATTAGAAATGACCACATCTTTAAGAAATGTCATAAGTATGGCAACAATATAAAATATTTGAAACATTAGGGAATGCAACATTATAGATTGTGATCAAGATAAATGTCATTTCACAACATTAATATTTAAACTTTAAAACGATACAAATAAAATACCACATTAATATTTTCCAAATAAAATTTCTCATTGGTCCGTTTTATTCAGAAAATTCAAACATTATCTTTAGCATAATTTTATGCAATCAAGACATATCAACAATGCATAAACATTATCTCTAATACTAACAACATGTATCAAATGCACCCAAAAAAATACCAATTGCCTAAAAGACATAATTTGGCCAATAGGAACCCAGGACGACCCATAAAAAAACAATATCGTTATTAACATGACCTCTTACACATTTTTGGGCATGTTTTTTTTAATAAAACAGTGCATAAATCATTATCAGAAAACATGAAACACATTTTTTTTAGTCTACTTGAAACACATCAAATGTACTGAAAAAAAAACCGACTCAATACTTATTTTCGGCCTAAAACCAATGGCAACTCATAAAAGGAACGATCCAGCAGCTAAATTCGTTTAAATAAGAAAACTTTATACTGGGCCAACACAACCTGGGTTGTAGCCCATAGCTGAATACAGCCCCTTTCATCGCTCAAAGGCCGATGAACTGCTGTCCGCCGTCTGATCTGATCGGACGGTCGTGCGCGTCCCCGAGCAGAACAAAATATGTGCCAACCGAACCCTAGCCATTTGCACCTCTCCTCCCGATTTTTCCGTCCCATTGAGAGAGAGAGAGAGGCGGCGGTCCTCGACGGCGCGAGATCCCGGTGTCCATGGCGGCTCTGCGGCCCCGCTCGCCGGAGGAGCGTGCAACGGAGGGATCCCGCGCGCTGCTCCGTCGAGCGTGGCCACCCGTGCAGCTCCATGACGTTTATTGCGGGATGCCGGACGAGAGAGCACTGGTGCCAGGAGGTCGGCCATAAGTGCCTGCCGGCGGCGACGCGAGGCACCCGGCGTCATCCATCAGGCGCTGCTCCAGGCGCCGTAAACCCGCACTTTGTCCGCCGCTGCGTATGGCGACGGCACGCCTTCAAAGCTGGTGCTGCAGCATAAGGTAGTGACGTTGACGTGCATGGCGTGGTTGCCATGCTCGTAGGCGTCCATGATGTGTGTGCGGCACGGCAACGTCTCCAATCTGGAGCGGGTAAGCACCCCCAGCCTTAAACACGTTGAGGATTTATTATTTGCTTCTAGTGCTCGGGATTTGGGGAAAAACTGCAATTTTTTTCTCGGGATCTTTTCTTAAATTTCGAATCCTTTTCTGAACCAGGCCACAATCAGTGCTAATATATGAGGCGAAAATATAATTCGACTATTTCATAATTATCAAACATTAGTCAGGGAAATTAGCACTTAACCCAGATGTCATCATCATTAGTCTGTAAGCGGAAGCGATTTAAACATGAACATTACTCAAATTCGTAAGGAATTAGACCATGACTCTAGTAAATAACATAAACCAAGTCTAATTGGAGTTCTTAAACAGAGATCAAACGGGCTCAAGATACCAATGTTATATATAATTACTTTAGAGTTAAGATAACTAGGATCTGGATCTCTTGATTAGAACATCCCTCAATGCAGAATAGTGGTTACTAACCGTGATTGTCTTGATCCATTAGCAGGATAGCCCCTGGCTCCACCTTAGCATCTCCAGCAGTGTGGAGATCGTCGGGAGGAAGGGCAGCAGCAGGCGATGTAGCAGACACGAGGTACGCGGCCGCCGGCACGGACCTGGAGGTGGCCGGCGGTGGTGGTGGTCTTCTGATCCCCTTAAGCACCCTTTCAGGATCGGCTGTTAGGAGTAACTGGGTGCTAACCCGTACGTTTTTTTTTACACCCCAAGGGGTACGACCTCCTCATTTTATAAGTGGTGCGAAGGGGACAGGGACCAAAACCAAAAGTTGGGTCAATGCCCCCGATCAGGGCATGTACTGGGGATGCAATCCATCCCCTTCTTTCTCTCAGTTTGTTATAACCGTAGATCAATTCCAACAGGAACTTGCCGGTACAATTTTCTGCTCATATTTTCTTCTGCACCTTCCGCAATGAATCATATTCTCCAATATAAAGCAAGCATGACCTGCCGCCTGGTCGCCTGGGGATATCCCGTCGATCACCCATCAGGTGATATGCGCCTCTGTTAGATCCGAGGACGCCGGCACAGTCTGTCGCCTGGTATTCAACATTCGACTTCGCTGGGTCGCTCGCCACCATCCAACTTTGGATGGTGTCCCATGCCGGCCAACGCCGAGGTGTCCTATTCCAGCATGTTGCTCGCTACTGTGTTAAATTGATGGACGTCGGGGAGTCTGCGTTGTAGTACGTCGCAGCGGGGGTCAGCACACTCAGTCTTCCACCTTCTTCTCATGTGCTCACCACCATCCACTGACATCTCGATCCCGACGCCGTCCGCATGGTCGCCAAGCAACACGGTGCATCGCATCATGGTCGACGATGAGGCGTCCGACGCCAAGGCTTCCAAATCCAGCGCATCCCTCGCTGCCGTGTTGATGGGCGCCGAGGAGTCCGCGTTGTACGTCGCAGTAGAGGCCGGAGCGCATGGAGTCGTCTACCTCTACCCAAACATCTTTCCGCGTGAACGCCAAGAAAGGGCACACAGATGAGCTCCTCTTTTCAACGCATTATTCCCACTGTATTCCTAATTCTACTTGGCCCGGCTGCATTTTCCTCAGCTAGGTACATCAGTTTGAAAATACAAGGATAACATTTGATTAGTTTGGTGTTTTGGACTTTATAGTTTGATTGGTTGGACTATACTTATGCTAGGATATGTGGATTCACAAGAGATGTGGCTGTCCAATTGTTCGGTGGTAACAATGGTCGATTTTGGTACTAATCAAAAGGAAATTAAAAACCATTGTGTATATGATGTGATTAAGACCCCTAAGATTCTCTGGATTTTTTTTAGTTTGCACAACTAATAAATTACAACAATGCAATGGGTCACTTTTCTGAATTATTCTTTTTTACAAAGTGTATATTTAGATTTTTGACATTATTCCTTTAGTATGACATTTGACTGTGCTTTGAAGAGACCACAAAGGTCAAGGCATTCAGGAAGACATGAGCTATTCCAACTCTTGGGCGTTTCGATTTGTTCAAATCATCATGCCGGTGATGTGTGTTATAAAACAAAATCATTAAATGTAAATAAAATTCATCATAAAAGTAATTCCAACCGTTATCATCTTCACGACAACAAAATCCGTAGCAACGCGCGGGGTGTCATCTAGCATGTATAGTTACAAGGCCACTAGGCCACTGCCTGGAGAAGATCATGGGGTATAGCACTACCCTTGACGTGCGCCACGATCTAGCTGCACAAACTGGAGCATGTCCGTGTACGTATGAGCTATACATGCTCTGCACAAACTGGAGCATGTCCGTGTACGTATGAGCTATACATACAAAGAGCATACACGACGGCCTACTATACAGTCTAACAAGTTGGATTGACACTATTTGATGGATGAGATTTGATAGATCTCGCTCTTTCAGTCTTTTTATATTGGTTGTGTTAAAAAAGTCTTTTTATATTGGTATATGATACAATATAGATATAGATGTTGAAGGCATGTGTTTGATTGATGGGTGTGTCTAGGGCACATCTAGATGTGCTCTATTTATTGCACATTTAAGTGAGTGAATCAAGCATTAAGATGAAAAAAAAAAGAAAAAGAAAAATCCACACGAATCTCGATGTAAAATCAATGATATGGGACTTAGATGTACAATATTTATGGCACATCTATGCTTTAGCAAAACTGTTGATTTATACCCTGTGCATCAATTTTTGGAATTTTCTGTATTTAGTTGGGAAAAAGATCAACGTTAATTGCGTTCAAAACGAGAAAGAGATCAGTGTACGTCAATTACATTCAAAACGGGAAAGAGATCAGCATGCGTTAATTGCATTTTAAAGGGGAAAGGTATCAGTGTCATTTGCGGTGCAGAAGGAAGATAATTAAATTGGCAAGTTGTAGAAACAAATCCGAAAAAATCGTTGTCAATGTCACCTCGCGGCCCATGTCTCGTTCTTAAATCACGGCCACGCAACCGTGATCGGATGGGTGGGATCCGTTCGGCTCTATCCCTAATATTGGACAGTTCGCCGTTTACCTTTCTCCCGTCAATATTATACAGTATTTTTCTGTCCGAAAGTACTTACCGGTGAAATGAATATATTTAGACATATTTTCGAACAAGTATTTCTGGATGGAGATAGCATGAATTTTCTCAAAACAAAATTAGTCTCGACCAGTTCTTACGAGGGAGAAATGTTGAACCAGCCAGTCTAAAAGCAAGGCGACCGCGCAACCTCAATTAGAGCATGTAGAGCATGCAAATGGAGGTCGTCTACCTCGGCGTAGCTCTCGTGTCCTTGTGTGCCGTGCTTCTTTCCAGCCGCAGACGCAGGCGCTCGGCAATGAACGAGCCGCCGGGGCCGTGGCAGCTACCGGTGATCGGCAGCCTGCACCACCTCGTCGGGCAGCTCCCCCACCGCGCGATGCGTGACCTAGCGCGGCGCTACGGGCCGGTGATGCTCCTCCGGCTCGGCGAGGTGCCCACGCTGGTGGTGTCGTCCCGGGAGGGTGCCCGCGAGGTGACCAAGACCCACGACTTGGCGTTCGCGACGCGGCCTCTGAGCGCCACGGCGCGTGTGCTCACCAACGGCGGCCGGGACATTGTGTTCGCACCGTACGGTGACCACTGGCGCCAGGTTAAAAAGATCGCCGTCTTCGAGCTCTTATCGGCGCGGCGCGTCTCGTCCTTCCGCGCCATCCGCGAGGAGGAGGTCGCCGCCGTGCTCCGCGATGTCGCCGAGGCCGCGGTGGCCACGCGCCCCGTGGAGCTGCGCGCGTGCCTCTCCGCGCTCGGCATCGACATCACGGTCCGCGCCATCATGGGTGACCGGTTCAAGGAGCGCGATGTGTTCCTCCACGCGCTCGACCGCTCCACGAAGCTCGTGGCGGGGTTCAACCCGCCGGACCTGTGGCCGTCGTCCCGGCTTGCCGGCTATCTCAGCGGGGCCGTGCGCAGCGCCAAGGAGTGCCGTGACATCGGGAACGGCATCCTCGACGCCATCATCAAGGAGCGGCTTGAGAGGGCGATGGAAGGTGGCGGGGGCCAGAAGAACGAGGACTTGCTGGACGTGCTGCTAAGCATGTACAAGGATGGCAAGCTCGACATGGACGCCGTCAAATACGTCATCTTCGTAAGTACTCCCTCTTTTCCAAATTATTTGAAAGATTTAGCTTTATCCCGAGTCAAATTTCTTTAAGTTTAGCTATATAATCAAGCTTATAAATACCAGATTTATTTCCTTAGATTCATTAGGCGGATTGTATAATTGTTCTGTGACTCCAATATCTCGATTTACAGCTCTCGGGCCCTTTTAAGTCTGACAAAACGAAACTCTCTCCACAATCAATGGTTCACACAGGACCTATTCAGCGCCGGCAGCGAGACAACTACGCTAGAGTGGGCATTCGCAGAGCTGATGAGGAACCCAAAGGTGATGCACAAGGCAACCGCCGAGGTTCGGCGAGCCTTCAAGGCCCACGGCACCGTAGCGGAGCACCGCCTCGACGAGCTCCCGTACATGCACCTGGTCATTCGGGAGGCGCTGCGGCTGCACATGCCCACGCCGTTGCTCCTCCCGCGGGAGTGCCGGGAGCCATGCCAGGTGCTCGGGTATGACGTGCCGCGGGGCACGCAGGTGCTAGTCAACGTCTGGGCACTGGGCCGTGACAAGCGGTACTGGCCTGACGGGCCGGAGGAGTTTCGGCCGGAGCGGTTCGATGACGAGGATGCTGCGGACTTTAAGGGTAACGACTTCTCTTTCCTGCCGTTCGGCGCAGGTCGGAGGATGTGCCCCGGGATGGCGTTCGGCCTCGCCAACATCGAGCTCGCACTCGCGAGCCTGCTGTTCCACTTCGACTGGGAGGGTCCAAGTCCAGACGAATTGGACATGGCCGAGGCGTTTGGTGTTACGGCGCGGCGGAAGGCCGGCCTCCTCCTGCGCCCTGTCCTCCGTGTGCCCGTTCCCTTCGCGGAGTCTACTCCACCGGCAGGCAACGGAGACCGTTAGCGTCCTACGCTCGTTGTCATCCTATAGACGACCATACGATCGCTTCGTTCGACAAGGTCATAGTGCATTGCACCTGCATGGATGTGCTTGAACAAATATCATCATAATAAGACTGCCCGTCCATCATATTAATCAACATAAAATAGATCTTTCCAAGCACATGCATCTGTTGGTGTGTGCATGTATTTAAGTATCGATAAATAAAGTCACACGAGCCCGCGATCTGTATTTGCCGTGCTTCAGTGCTTGTTTGTAGACTTGGTCATACTATGGTTGTTCGAGTGACAATATTAAAGACCTGTTTGTTTGAGCTTCAGGGATCAAATTCAGCTTTTCTAGTAGCTGAATCAGAAATCTAAAACACACATCTATTTTGAATCAACTTTGCTAGTGAAACTGAATATCGAATCTGAAACAAACAACTATTTTGAATCAGCTTTGTCAGTGAAGCTTAATCTGGATTTGGGTCAGTGTGCTATTTGCTGAAGCACCTCAAAGTGCGTACTTCGATGGTGAAACAGATTCTGCGAATCAGATTTGCCACTGAAGCAAATCCAAAGATGATTCAACTCCCATCAAAGCTGAATGTTTGGGCCTTTTATCACTCTGAATCAGCTTTGACACTGAAGTGAATTTACAAGTGATTCAAATCCAATCAAAATTGAAACAAACAGGGACTAAATGCAGGCATTGAGGTTGATACTACTTCCTTCCATCATATTACATCTTAGAAATTTTATTAGCTACAGTTATACACCAGCCCTTGCTTTGCCGAATTATATCTACTATTAAAGATGAGTTTGTGGTCATTGAACTGGTGATAGGGCATGGTACATTTTCCGTTCCCTACGAATGTCCAAACTGATCTCCCAGGTAACATTCGCACCAATAGCTAGTGAACGTTCACTATGAGGGGTGGCATTTACGAATGTATTTGCTAACAGTTTGTTCAGACGCATGACAATTTCTTCACATAAGCATGGCAGTTTCTAGAAAGAAAGAACTTCTACGGCAAAATAGGCAGAAATTGCCATCTGCTACCACCTAAAAATGCCATAAAGAACGTTTGATTGCCTCTCCGAGGGAACGTCCATGACTATTTATGCCTCGGATGGGGTTCTTCTTTTAGTTTTCCTTTTTTCTCTCTCACGTACATAGAAATCGGACCAAGTCCCTGTTGGAAATATGCCCTAGAGGCAATAATAAAAGCATTATTATTATATTTCCTTGTTCATGATAATTGTCTTTATTCGTGCTATAATTGTGTTATCCGGAAATCGTAATACATGTGTGAATAACAGACAACAACGTGTCCCTAGTGAGCCTCTAGTTGACTAGCTCGTTGATCAACAGATAGTCATGGTTTCCTGACTATGGACATTGGATGTCATTTGATAACGGGATCACATCATTAGGAGAATGATGTGATGGACAAGACCCAATCCTAAACATAGCTTAAGATCGCATAGTTCGTTTGCTAGAGTTTTCCAATGTCAAGTATCCTTTCCTTAGACCATGAGATCGTGTAACTCCCGGATACCGTAGGAGTGCTTTGGGTGTGCTAAACGTCACAACGTAACTGGGTGACTATAAAGGTATACTACGGGTATCTCTGAAAGTGTCTGTTGGGTTGACATGGATCGAGACTGGGATTTGTCACTCCGCTTGACAGAGAGGTATCACCGGGCCCTCTCGGTAATGCATCATCATAATGAGCTCAATGTGATCAAAGTGTTTGATCACGGGATCATGCATTATGGTACGAGAAAAGTGACTTGCCGGCAACGAGATTGAACGAGGTATTGGGATACCGACGATCGAATCTCGGGCAAGTAAAATACCGATTGACAAAGGGAATCGTATACGGGATTAATTGAATCCTCGACATCGTGGTTCATCCGATGAGATCATCATGGAGCATGTGGGAGCAAACATGGGTATCCAGATCCCGCTGTTGGTTATTGCCTGAAAGCCGTCTCGGTCATGTCTGCATGTCTCCCGAACCCATAGGGTCTACACGCTTAAGGTTCGGTGACACTAGGGTTGTGAAGATATGTATATGCAGTAACTCGAATGTTGTTCGGAGTCCCGGATGAGATCCCGGACGTCACGAGGAGTTTCGGAATGGTCCGGAGGTAAAGATTTATATATGGAAAGTCTTCATACGGACATCGGGACAAGTTTCGGGGTTATCGGTATTGTACCGGGACCACCGGAGGGTCCCGGGGGGTCCATCGGGTGGGGCCACCTATCCCGGAGGGCCCCATGGGCCAAAGTGAGGAAGGGATCCAGCCCAATGTGGGCTGGTGCGCCTCCCCCCAAAGGCCCATGCGCCTAGGGTTGGGGGGGAAACCCTAAAGGGGGCGCCCCCCTTGCTTGGGGGGCAAGCCCCCCTCCCTGGCCGCCGCCCCCCCTAGGAGATTCCATCTCCTAGGGTCGGCGCCCCCCCAAGGGGTTATATAAAGGGGGGAGGGGAGGGGGGGCTACACACCCTTTGCCCTGGCGCCTCCCTCTCCCTCTCCAACACATCCTCCTCCTACGTAGAGCTCGGCGAAGCCCTGTTGGAGTACTGCGGCTCCACCATCACCACGCCGTCGTGTTGTTGCTGGAGTCTTCTTCCCCAACCTCTCCTTTGACTTGCTGGATCAAGAAGAAGGAGACGTTACGCTGACCGTACGTGTGTTGAACGCGGAGGTGCCGTGCTTTCGGTGCTAGGATCTCCGGTGATTTGGATCACGGTGTGTACGACTACTTCATCCCCGTTCGTTGAACGCTTCCGCTCGCGATCTACAAAGTGGTATGTAGATGCAATCTCTCTCTCCCCTGACTCGTTGCTAGATGAACTCATAGATGGATCTTGGTGAAACCGTAGGAAAAATTTTAATTTTCTGCAACGTTCCCCGACAATGGCATCATGAGCTAGGTTTATGCGTAGTTCTCTATTGCACGAGTAGAACACAATTTGTTGTGGGCGTAGATGTTGTCAACTCTTTTTGCCGCTACTAGTCTTATCTTGCTTCAGCGGTATTGTGGGATGAAGCGGCCCGGACCAACCTTACACGTACGCTTACGTGAGACCGGTTCCACCGACTAACATGCACTAGTTGCATAAGGTGGCTGGCGGGTGTCTGTCTCTCCCACTTTAGTTGGAGCGGATTCGATGAAAAGGGTCCTTATGAAGGGTAAATAGAAGTTGACAAATCACGTTGTGGTTTTCACGTAGGTAAGAAAACGTTCTTGCTAGAACCCTAATTCAGCCACGTAAAAACTTGCAACAACAATTAGAGGACGTCTAACTTGTTTTTGCAGCGAGTGCTTTGTGATATGATATGGCCAAAGTTGTGATGTATGATGAATGATCTATATGTGATGTATGAGATGTTCATGCTATTGTAATAGGAATCACGACTTGCATGTCGATGAGTATGACAACCGGCAGGAGCCATAGGAGTTGTCTTTATTTTGTATGACCTGCGTGTCATTGAGGAACGCCATGTAAATTACTTTACTTTATTGCTAAACGCGTTAGCCATAGTAGTAGAAGTAATAGTTGGCGAGCAACTTCATGGAGACACGATGATGAAGATCATGATGATGAAGATCATGGTGTCAAGCCGGTGACAAGATGATCATGGAGCCCCAAGATGGAGATCGAAGGAGCTATGTGATATTGGCCATATCATGTCACGTTTATTATTTGATTGCATGTGATGTTTATCATGTTTTGCATCTTGTTTACTTAGAATGACGGTAGTAAATAAGATGATCCCTCATAATAATTTCAAGAAAGTGTTCTCCCTAACTGTGCACCGTTGCGACAGTTCGTTGTTTCGAAGCACCACGTGATGATCGGGTGTGATAGATTCTAACGTTCACATACAACGGGTGTAAGACAGATTTACACACGCAAAACACTTAGGTTGACTTGACGAGCCTAGCATGTACAGACATGGCCTCGGAACACAGAAGACCGAAAGGTCGAGCATGAGTCGTATAGAAGATACGATCAACATGAAGATGTTCACCGATGTTGACTAGTCCGTCTCACGTGATGATCAGACACGGCCTAGTTGACTCAGATCATGTAATACTTAGATGACTAGAAGAGGGATGTCTATCTAAGTGGGAGTTCATTAAATAATTTGATTAAATGAACTTTATTATCATGAACTTAGTCTAAATATTTACAATATGTCTTGTAGATCAAATGGCCAACGTAGTCCTCAACTTCAACGCGTTCCTAGAGAAAACCAAGCTGAAAGACGATGGTAGCAACTATACGGACTGGGTCCGGAACCTGAGGATCATCCTCATAGCTGCCAAGAAAGATTATGTCCTACGAGCACCGCTGGGTGACGCACCTATTCTCCCTGCAGAACAAGACGTTATGAACGCTTGGCAGTCACACTGCGATGATTACTCCCTCGTTCAGTGCGGCATGCTTTACAGCTTAGAGCCGGGGCTCCAAAAGCGTTTTGAGAGACATGGAGCATATGAGATGTTCGAAGAGCTGAAAATGATTTTCCAAGCTCATGCCCGGGTCGAGAGATATGAAATCTTCGATAAATTCTTTAGCTGTAAGATGGAGGAAAATGGCTCCGTCAGTGAACACATACTCAAAATGTCTGGGTTGCACAACCGCTTGACTCAACTGGAAGTTAATCTCCCGGATGAAGCGGTCATTGACAGAATCCTCCAGTCGCTTCCACCTAGCTACAAGAGCTTTGTGATGAACTACAATATGCAGGGGATGGTAAAGACCATTCCTGAGGTATATGCTATGCTGAAATCAGCAGATGTAGAAATCAAGAAGGAGCATCAAGTGTTGATGGTGAATAAAACCACTAAGTTCAAGAAGGGCAAGGGTAAAAAGAACTTCAAGAAGGACGGCAAGGAAGTTGCCGCACCCGGTAAGCAAGTTGCCGGGAAGAAGCCAAAGAATGGACCCAAGCCCGAGACTGAGTGTTTTTATTGCAAGGGAAGTGGTCACTGGAAGCGGAACTGCCCCAAATACTTAGCGGACAAGAAGGCCGGCAAAACCAAAGGTATATGTGATATACATGTAATTGATGTGTACCTTACCAGTACTCGTAGTAGCTCTTGGGTATTTGATACCGGTGCAGTTGCTCACATTTGTAACTCAAAACAGGAGCTGCGGAATAAACGGAGACTGGCGAAGGACGAGGTGACGATGCGCGTCGGGAATGGTTCCAAGGTCGATGTGATTGCCGTCGGCACGCTGCCTCTACATTTACCTACGGGATTAGTTTTAAACCTCAATAATTGTTATTTAGTGCCAAGTTTGAGCATGAACATTGTGTCTGGATCTCATTTAATTCGAGATGGCTACTCATTTAAATCCAAGAATAATGGTTGTTCTATTTATATGAGAGATATGTTTTATGGTCATGCTCCGATGGTTAATGGTTTATTCTTAATGAATCTCGTACGTGATGATACACATATTCATAGTGTGAATACCAAAAGAGTTAAAGTTGATAACAATAGTCCCACATATTTGTGGCACTGCCGCCTTGGTCACATAGGTGTCAAACGCATGAAGAAGCTCCATGCAGATGGACTTTTAGAGTCTTTTGATTATGAATCATTTGACACGTGCGAACCATGCCTCATGGGTAAAATGACCAAGACTCCGTTCTGAGGAACAATGGAGCGAGCAACCAACTTATTGGAAATCATACATACCGATGTGTGCGGTCCAATGAGTGTTGAGGCTCGCGGTGGCTATCGTTATGTTCTCACCCTCACTGATGACTTGAGTAGATACGGGTATGTCTACTTAATGAAACACAAGTCTGAGACCTTTGAAAAGTTCAAGGAATTTTAGAGTGAGGTTGAAAATCAACGTGAAAGAAAGATCAAGTTTCTACGATCAGATCATGGAGGAGAATACTTGAGTCACGAATTTGGCACACACTTAAGAAAATGTGGAATAGTTTCACAACTCACGCCGCCTGGAACACCTCAGCGTAATGGTGTGTCAGAACGTCGTAATCGCACTCTATTAGATATGGTGCGATCTATGATGTCTCTTACCGACTTACCGCTATCTTTTTGGGGCTATGCTTTAGAGACTGCCGCATTCACTTTAAATAGGGCTCCGTTGAAATCCGTTGAGACGACACCGTATGAATTATGGTTTGGGAAGAAACCAAAGCTGTCGTTTCTGAAAGTTTGGGGATGCGATGCTTATGTCAAGAAACTTCAACCTGAAAAGCTCGAACCCAAGTCGGAAAAATGCGTCTTCATAGGATACCCTAAAGAAACTGTTGGGTATACCTTCTACCTCAGATCCAAAGGCAAGATCTTTGTTGCCAAGAATGGATCCTTTCTAGAGAAAGAGTTTCTCTCGAAAGAAGTAAGTGGGAGGAAAGTAGAACTTGATGAAGTGTTGCCTCTTGAACCGGAAAATGGCGAAACTCAAGAAAACGTTTCTGAGGTGCCTGCACCGACTAGAGAGGAAATTAATGATGATGATCAAGATGCTTCTAATCAAGCTCCTACTGAAATTCGAAGGTCCACAAGGACACGTTCCGCACCAGAGTGGTACGGCAACCCTGTCTTGGAAATCATGTTGTTAGACAACGGGGAACCTTCGAACTATGAGGAAGCAATGGCGGGCCCGGATTCCGACAAATGGCTGGAAGCCATGAAATCCGAGATAGGATCCATGTATGAAAACGAAGTATGGACTTTGACTGACTTGCCCGTTGAGTGGCGAGCCATAGAAAATAAATGGATCTTTAAGAAGAAGACAGACGCGGATGGTAATGTGACCATCTATAAAGCTCGGCTTGTCGCTAAGGGTTATTGACAAGTTCAAGGGGTTGACTACGATGAGACTTTCTCACCGGTAGCGAAGCTGAAGTCCGTCCGAATCATGTTAGCAATTGCCGCATTCTATGATTATGAAATATGGCAAATGGACGTCAAAACGGCATTCCTTAATGGTTTCCTTAAGGAAGAATTGTATATGATGCAGCCGGAAGGTTTTGTCGATCCTAAGAATGCTGACAAGGTGTGCAAGCTCCAACGCTCGATTTATGGGCTGGTGCAAGCATCTCGGAGTTGGAACATTCGCTTTGATGAGATGATCAAAGCGTTTGGGTTTACACAGACTTATGGAGAAGCCTGTGTTTACAAGAAAGTGAGTGGGAGCTCTGTAGCATTTCTCATATTATATGTAGACGACATACTTTTAATGGGAAATGATATAGAACTCTTGGATAGCATTAAGGCCTACTTGAATAAAAGTTTTTCAATGAAGGACCTTGGAGAAGCTGCTTATATATTAGGCATCAAGATCTATAGAGATAGATCGAGACGCCTCATAGGTCTTTCACAAAGCACATACCTTGATAAGATATTGAAAAGTTCAATATGGATCAATCTAAGAAGGGGTTCTTACCTGTGTTACAAGGTGTGAAATTGAGCTCAGCTCAATGTCCGACCACGGCAGAAGATATAGAAGAGATGAGTGTCATCCCCTATGCCTCAGCCATAGGTTCTATTATGTATGCCATGTTGTGTACCAGACCTGATGTAAACCTTGCCGTAAGTTTGGTAGGAAGGTACCAAAGTAATCCCGGCAAGGAACACTGGACAGCGGTCAAGAATATCCTGAAGTACCTGAAAAGGACTAAGGAAATGTTTCTCGTTTATGGAGGTGATGAAGAGCTCGTCGTAAAAGGTTACGTCGACGCTAGCTTTGACACAGATCTGGATGACTCTAAGTCACAAACCGGATACGTGTATATTTTGAATGGTGGGGCAGTAAGCTGGTGCAGTTGCAAGCAAAGCGTCGTGGCGGGATCTACATGTGAAGCGGAGTACATGGCAGCCTCGGAGGCAGCGCATGAAGCAATTTGGGTGAAGGAGTTCATCACCGACCTCGGAGTCATACCCAATGCGTCGGGGCCAATCAAACTCTTTTGTGACAACACTGGAGCTATTGCACTTGCAAAGGAGCCCAGGTTTCACAAGAAGACCAGGCACATCAAGCGTCGCTTCAACTCCATTCGTGAAAATGTTCAAGATGGAGACATAGAAATTTGTAAAGTGCACACGGATCTGAATGTCGCAGATCCATTGACTAAACCTCTCCCTAAGGCAAAACATGATCAGCACCAGAACTCTATGGGTGTTCGATTCATCACAATGTAACTAGATTATTGACTCTAGTGCAAGTGGGAGACTGTTGGAAATATGCCCTAGAGGCAATAATAAAAGCATTATTATTATATTTCCTTGTTCATGATAATTGTCTTTATTCGTGCTATAATTGTGTTATCCGGAAATCGTAATACATGTGTGAATAACAGACAACAACGTGTCCCTAGTGAGCCTCTAGTTGACTAGCTCGTTGATCAACAGATAGTCATGGTTTCCTGACTATGGACATTGGATGTCATTTGATAACGGGATCACATCATTAGGAGAATGATGTGATGGACAAGACCCAATCCTAAACATAGCATAAGATCGCATAGTTCGTTTGCTAGAGTTTTCCAATGTCAAGTATCCTTTCCTTAGACCATGAGATCGTGTAACTCCCGGATACTGTAGGAGTGCTTTGGGTGTGCCAAACGTCACAACGTAACTGGGTGACTATAAAGGTATACTACGGGTATCTCTGAAAGTGTCTGTTGGGTTGACATGGATCGAGACTGGGATTTGTCACTCCGCTTGACGGAGAGGTATCACCGGGCCCTCTCGGTAATGCATCATCATAATGAGCTCAATGTGATCAAAGTGTTTGATCACGGGATCATGCATTACGGTACGAGAAAAGTGACTTGCCGGTAACGAGATTGAACGAGGTATTGGGATACCGACGATCGAATCTCGGGCAAGTAAAATACCGATTGACAAAGGGAATCGTATACGGGATTAATTGAATCCTCGACATCGTGGTTCATCCGATGAGATCATCGTGGAGCATGTGGGAGCCAACATGGGTATCCAAATCCCGCTGTTGGTTATTGCCCGAAAGCCGTCTCGGTCATGTCTGCATGTCTCCCGAACCCGTAGGGTCTACACGCTTAAGGTTCGGTGACGCTAGGGTTGTGAAGATATGTATATGCAGTAACCCGAATGTTGTTCGGAGTCCCGGATGAGATCCCGGACGTCACGAGGAGTTTTGGAATGGTCCGGAGGTAAAGATTTATATATGGAAAGTCTTCATACAGACATCGGGACAAGTTTCGGAGTTATCGGTATTGTACCGGGACCACCGGAGGGTCCCGGGGGGTCCACCGGGTGGGGCCACCTATCCCGGAGGGCCCCATGGGCCAAAGTGAGGAAGGGATCCAGCCCAATGTGGGCTGGTGCGCCTCCCCCCCAAAGGCCCATGCGCCTAGGGTTGGGGGGAAACCCTAAAGGGGGCGCCCCCCTTGCTTGGGGGGCAAGCCCCCCTCCCTGGCCGCCGCCCCCCCTAGGAGATTCCATCTCCTAGGGCCGGCGCCCCCCCAAGGGGTTATATAAAGGGGGGAGGGGAGGGGGGGCTACACACCCTTTGCCCTGGCGCCTCCCTCTCCCTCTCCAACACATCCTCCTCCTACGTAGAGCTCGGCGAAGCCCTGTCGGAGTACTGCGGCTCCACCATCACCACGCCGTCGTGTTGTTGCTGGAGTCTTCTTCCCCAACCTCTCCTTTGCCTTGCTGGATCAAGAAGAAGGAGACGTTACGCTGACCGTACGTGTGTTGAACGCGGAGGTGCCGTGCTTTCGGTGCTAGGATCTCCGGTGATTTGGATCACGGTGTGTACGACTACTTCATCCCCGTTCGTTGAACGCTTCCGCTCGCGATCTACAAAGTGGTATGTAGATGCAATCTCTCTCTCCCCTGACTCGTTGCTAGATGAACTCATAGATGGATCTTGGTGAAACCGTAGGAAAAATTTTAATTTTCTGCAACGTTCCCCAACAGTCCCTAGATATCAGCCGGATCTCTCTATTTAGAGCATCTCCGTGATGTATCTTCTGCACACAAAAGCTAGATCATCATCAAAAACTGAATTTTGCATCACCTCAAACATGTTTGCTCCAATAGATGATGTAAAATATAGGCACCATTTTATATTGGGCATGAAAATATCAAAACATTACAAATTTAGATAAAACATGCAAATTTCAAACATAGTTTCGATACAAACTAAAACATAGTTTTCATACAAACTTAAAACTAGTTTTGATACAAAGATAATTCTACTACAAACTACTGTAGACTACTCAAAGGTTGTCCCAGTCGATGTCAGAGCCCAACTCGTCGTCCTCGGTCTTCACCAAGATTCCCAAATGGTTTGTCTTGGAGATGATGGATCTTATCCGTGTTGCCCCGATTGTGATGTAAGACCTCGTATTATGTTCCTCCTCCATGCATATTTCATGAATTTAGATGTAATTTTCTTTTCTTGAGTTCTGCCGTGAGCTTTGTACCGACCTTGTTGTAATACTAATGAAGCTTCGGGTTCTCCTGGACAACTAGTGTAAAAAAAGTATCATATGTCATATAGATGGGGATGTTTGGACCTTGCCAGTGTTGGCAATCGATTTCGCCGCTGCATCTGGCTAAAAATTTGGCATGGAAATGAACTAAGACGTCAACGCTGACACTCAAGACATCAATCCAAACAACCCTTGAGTACCATGACCAGAAAGCTGGCACAAAGAAAGTACAAAGTTCTCTCCCTTCAAACTTCATCGGCGAGCCTGTGGATTTGCCCCTCTCCCCTCTGTCTACCGCTTTTGTGGCCGATGGCAGGGAGGGGAACCTCGGTGCCTCCGCTCTCCTGCGATGCTAGGGTGAACGTTGATGCTTCTTATTCAAGTTTGTCTCCCATGTTCCAACCCTTTTGTAATTCTTCCATGTGGACGGAGCTACGGTGTAGATTCCAACCGTCTCCATGAGGCTTTGATGTTATGATTTCTCATCCCGTGGCAGAATTTGGTATCAGGTGCTTCAAATCTCTTCAAGGTTTCAAAGGCGACAACTACGACTTCAAGACGTTGATCCTTAGGGGCACGTACACGGATAAGAGCATCTCTAGCAGACTCCCTATAAGGTTAGCCCTTATAAAGGATTTACAGTTCGCGATTTCCCTCGGATAAGGGCCGAAAATAGTTGCGGTGGAACAGAAACGTCAAATGGACCTTTAAAATTTAAATAAAATTTCACGTGAGAGAAGAACACAAGCAGTAGAACTAGGTGCATAAATACATACTTATCATCCATACATAGTTGATTTACATATACTAGATCGAAGGAGGCCGCCTACCCCTAACCCTAATGCTCAAAATGTGGCTCACTGGAGCCCTCCGGGTGCGGCGGCAGAGATCATCAATCGTCGTTGTGGAGGCGAGGTTGACGAAGATGGCATCCTGTGCTGCAGCTTCGCAACGCCACGCGGCCATGTTGTCGTTGAAATCGCGCGCCCTCACGAGCCCCTGCTCGTACAGGACGGCGTCGAGTTCCTCGTCCCTACGGCGACGCTGCGTCGCCTCCTCCCGCGCACTGCGCGCGAGGATGGCCACCTCGATGGCGTCCACATCGAAGGGGAGAGGAGATCCTCCGTCCCGACGATGCCGACACTCCGCCTCCACCTCCCTCTTCACCGGTGGGAGCGGCATATGCGAGCTAGCCGACGCGGCAGAGCTGCCTGCGCCAGAGAAGAGTCGGTCCTGCCGCCGGTCGTACTCCTCCCTCTAGCGGCGGAGGAGGGACGACGACGGCTCAAGGCCCCGGTTCGTGTACCACCGGGCGGACCGCTTCCTCGCCACGTCGGCGATGACGTAGCGCTTTCGCTCGAGGTCCTCGCCACCACGGTCGGAGCTCCACATCCCGCGCCATATAGTGGCGGATCTGTTGGCAGTAGCAAAGAGGGGGGGCAGATTTGGGTTGCCGGCGGCGGGAGGATAGGGTTTCGCCCCGTATAGCGGCCGCGGACTCATAGATATACTGCGCGGGAAGGATGAGGGTTTCCAGGCCACCGTAAACGTTTTACGGGCCGGGGCGACTATACGGGGTCTGGTCTGGCCCAATAAACGGGGCAAACCCGTATAGTCGCTGGAATTATATGGGCCGAGCGCTTTTAGAGCGTCTGCTAGAGATGCTCTAAGTTCAACTGGTAAGGCCTTGCGACAGCAGCCCGTCGGGTGCTCGTTCTGGTGGCGACAGTGGTCGTTAGATGGTCTCTAAAACTCGATGGATCATTTTCGAAGAAAAATGAAAATAAAGAACAAAATTCTTTTTTAAAGCAGGAAGAAAAAGGGAAAACGGATGGCGCAGAGAGATGCCAAGTGTCGAAGCGGAAAATGGTGCCGTGCGGTGCGTTCGCTCAGCCAATTCAACCGGATTTGAGAAAGTCTCGCGTCCGCCCCCCTCCAGAACCTTCCCGCAGGCCCTCTCTATTTATTCACACGCGCGCGCGTGCGCGATGCAACGGGAAAAGAGGGGCGGTGTCGCAGGTGGTAACTGACAGCGGCAGAGGCGAAGCTGAAGACAGAGACTCGAGAGGCTTCGGGAGGACAGGATCGCAGTCGCAGCGGCGACGAAGCAAAGGTATTTCCTCGCCTTCTTCCTCGCGTTTCGTCAGTAGCATGATAGTGAAGAGTGCTGCGAATTTCATCCTGCCTTCTGTTCTAGGCTTGATTTGGCGATAGTTTTGCACATACAGCTCATAACCCGCAGATCGTAGAGAGCCATGAGACCCATACATGCCAGTAGAAAAACGTATGTTGGGGTTCAGAGGCTGATTGATCCTCAATTCTTTTCTTTTTTATCCTCAATTCTGGTTCGCGAATGCGCTAGATCTATATGACATGAAGCAAATTAAGCCGACAATTCCTAGGTTGTAGCGGTTATGTTTCCCCAATTCGTGTTCTGTGCGTAGTGGTTTCGTCTGCGCTGCGATTGTACCTAACGCGATGAGGAAAACAGATTTACCGAACCGGCGCAACTTGTAGGGGAACATTGAACTGTTGTGAAGGAAACTGTTCCGGGAACAGACAGTCTCTAACAGTGAACTGAACACGAAACAAGGCACTGGTGCCAAAAAAACGTCTTAAATTATGGGACGGAGGGAGTAGCTACTGCACACGCAACAATTTATGACCACATATCTTCGACGCTGTAAAGTGTAAACTGATGGTGGATTGTTGCATCCTTGAAATCGAGCTGTCGCAGTGATCGGAGCTTCTATGGTCAGGCTAGATATTTGTATGATCTATTGGCGCTATGCTATGCGGTAGTATGTTACGAATCCATTGTACATTTAGCAAAACTGATTTAGTTACATGCTACTTATCTGAGTGTTTTCTATACGAGTCCTCTGGTGGATATTGATTCATTTGCCTGTTATGTCTTGCAGATGTCCTATTCGAGGTACAGGAGTCGTTCAAGGTAAACATCCTTTATCCTCAGAAATGCTAATATTATGTTTGTCTCCATGTTCTATGTTTTGGAGTCTATGCATTTCTGGCTCTAATTTTAGGGAGTAATTGATATCCATGTAATGTGTTAGGAGCGTGGACTCGAGTGATGTTGAGAACCCTGGGAACAATCTCTTCGTGACTGGTTTATCATCTCGTCTAACTGATCGAGATCTGGAGAAGCATTTCTCCACAGAGGGAGAGGTAATCTTTATGGAAATGTTTGCTGAGGAAAATAGTGTACCCATATGAGAAGATTGCTAACACTTCCACTTATTTATCTTGCTGGCTGTGCCACAGGTGATTGATGCAAGTATAGTACTTGATCCATGGACAAGAGAATCACGGGGATTTGGGTTTGTTACCATGGCTACTCTTAAGGAGGCAGAACGCTGCATCAAATATCTCGACCATTCAGTGTTGGAAGGTCGTGTCATTACTGTTGAGAAGGTATTGCCAAAAGACTGTTAACTCTCTGATATTTGTCCATTCTCCTCCTTCTATATGGAGTGGAATTATTATGTACAGATTAGCCTTCCAAGCTGAATATTTGAGTGCTCTTCTTGTTTGAAGATTTTGTTGACAGCAGCAGGTTGATGCCCGCAGCTGTTTGGCATCAAATTCAAAAGATACACAACCTAAGATCGAAACAATGCTACCTCAACCAAAGGGTTGTACGCCCACCATTACCGTTTTTCCATGCTATTTGTGTTCTTCAGATCCCCAGTAATTTATTCCGTCTTGATTTTGACATAAAACACAGAGTACTGATTTTGAGCCCCTTCTCCACCACAGGCAAAGCGAAGACGAGGTCGAACCCCAACACCGGGAAGGTATCTGGGCGCCAAATCATCGCGTGGTAAGTTATTGTGACATGATTTATCTTCGACACCTTAGTACCATGAATTATGTGAGCGCCGCTGACACTTCATATCACATCTGATTGTTGACATTTGATTATATGGTGATACCAGGAAAGAGGTATTCCCGAAGCAGGTCACCTGTTAGGAGAGACCGTTACAGCTCACGCTACTCGCCTGAGCGAGAACGCTCTTATTCTCCTTATCGCAGAGGACGGTCATACTCTCGTCGTAACAGGCGTAGATCATACTCCCCATATGAAAGGAGGCGATCCTACTCTCCCTATGGCAGGAGATCATACTCTCCTTCTGACAGGTCAGAGTCTCCCTACGACAGGCGTAGGTCCTACTCACCCCGCCATGGTCATCGCCACCGTTCAAGATCTCCATACCGCTACAGAAGGCGGAGGTCGCGCTCCCATGACCGTTCTGTTTCAGCATACTACAGCAGGCGCTATTCTCCAAGGAGCAGAAGACGGAGCTACTCTCGCAGCATATCGCCACGCTGGAGCTACTCCCGCAGCTGCACCCCGGTGTCAGAAGAATCAAGGAGCTGTTCTCCGCGGAAAGGATGCCCCGGAAGCAAGCCATCGCGCAGCAGGTCACCTGGCAAGAGGCGTTCTAGAGAAAGCTATGCTCACAGCCGCAGTTCATGCTCCAGGTCCGTCTCTCGGGAGCGCTCAACCTCAGCAAGCACCTGATGTTTTACGAAGCGCCAGGCCACCGTATTTCCGTTGTAATGTTGGAATTTTAGTAACTTTGTATGTTTGTAAACAGTGTGGATGGTATGATCGTGTAACTAGTGAAGCAGCTGTATTTCGTCATGGTTGTGGACTTGCATACCATATGCATGCTATATGCTGTGCTGAATACTTCTGTGTTTTCAGTCTGGTTGGCAGTTTACATCTTCTGCTGATCTGCTCTCGTGTTCTGGCTATCCTTCAGAGCTGGGTAACTTCTCACTCGTAGGAACTATAGAAATGGTAAAACTGTATGAAATGAGATATTTAACCTGAATTCCTACGGGATCCAAAACACAACAATACTCCAGAACTCTTGTTTCCATGCTACTCCCCCTCTCTTCCTAAGGGCGCGTTCGGCAGTCCGCCAACTCCAATCTGCGGGGCAGCTGTTTGCTGGCTTCAAGTACTTCAAGTATTTTAACTACCGATCCAGGAGTGGAGCCATGGAGCCGAGGAAACCAAACGCGGCCTAAATATGGTTCTTTTTAGAGAACTCCTGTTTTCATACTACAGTACAATTGAAAAACACACAGAATTTCCTATGGGTTGTCCTATTTATAAGAACAAGATGATGTCCGGCCCATTGCTACGGGAACTTTAGTAAAACATGCTAAAAAAATAAAGCTATTGCAAAAGCAAATTTAAGGATGCTCTTGGAATATATTTTGAAAACAATAAAGTATATGAAGCATGTGGCAATATTGTATAAAAAGAGAGATCTATTGGATTGAAGCCAAACATGTGTCATTTTTAACAAAAATGTGCATATATTTGCTCCAAGCGTCCAACATACAAATATATGTAGGTCATGATACAAAAATGTGTAACATGACCATCTATGCCCACACAAAAATAAGTGGAACGAAAACATGCATGATTACCAAGTTGGCATGTTACAAGTGCATAAATTGTAACTTATGACTTGATGATGCAGCATAGTTGCATGAAGAGGAAAAATAGATACTGGGCTGTAACTATTTAAGAATAGAGGATTTATAGCATACTACAAAGGAAAAACGCAGAAATTTTCCTATGGATTGCTTTATTCCATAAGAATTTCGTAGGAATATTGGCGAGTCATTTCTTTGTTTCAGATGAACCAGTCGGGATTTTTCTATAGGAATTCGATACTGCAATTTTCCTTTATTTCAAATGCCCTATGAGTCTCTTTAGATCGTAGGGTTTGTGTTGTAGTATTTGAATTTTAAGAATTCTTTTTGAAAGTCCAATGCCTAATAGGATTAGGTTACCAAATTTCTATGAAATTCATTCACATAGCTTCCATAGTATAAGATCTCAGTATGAACTAGAACATCATTTTATTATTCTTTGACAAGTCGAATACACTTTCACTATTTTTCTCCACCCTCTCCTCAATCCTCTAAAGTTGCTTCGTGTGCAAAAGCATATATTGCAGAATTTCTGGGTTCTGAAATATCTTTCTCTACCTTCTCTCCTCGACCCTCCCTTAAATTCCTTCCTAGCAAAAGCTTATATATAAGAATTTCTGTGTTCTCATGATAAGTATTCGGAAATCATTAAAATTTCACAGTAAGTGACATCTCAATATTCTGTTCTTCTATTTCAACGTAATAAATCACTGCTTCCTGCAACCCATAGAGCCTATAACAGTCCGTTCACCATACAGATCCAAAGATAAGAGAAGGTGGAAAATCACAACCAGTTAAGCTGAGGCCAAGCCGCAGCAAAATTTCAAGATATTCACGGGTTAAACATAACATTGTGCAGATTGTTTCACAGATGGTACAACAACTAATCCAATACTGTTTGTAGAACAACAATACAGTGGGCAAAGCTCAAGAACAGAAAAATGCCATTACAACTGGGCACATTATTACAAAAATGCGTGTCCGAGCCATGTCAAAATGGTGTAGTACACAAAGATATCCATGTTGGCCAGATGAACAGCTTACCCAAAAATGTTGCCCCTAAGATACCAAGGCAGTTCAGAGTGGATCGCTTTTACTTGAGCTTTCAGTCCCGTAATTGGCACTGTAAGGTGGAATGTCCCTATACCGCATTGTGGGTTTCACTGGCATCAAACATGTATGTACAGTCAAACTGGTGGTGGTCTTTTTAGCTTCCGACTGACGGATAGAGGGGAATTACTGAGTGAGGACAATCTGTCCTTGCCCCAGCCAGAGAGTAGTATGCCAGAATCTGTGCCTGACCCTCTGGGCAAGGCTCATCTTGATTTGGTGCAATAAACTCAATGTTCCAGAAGGGGCGTACCATTGCCATGAGATCGGTGCCAGTAGGAGATGCCTTGTATCCCTGCACCCAAAGATATCTGAGTGACTTCAGCTGTAAGGCTGCAACTGCCAATGCATGTTCACTAAAGCAGCAACTCCTTAGCTCCAATTTCTGCAAGCTTGGGCATCCTCGTGCAAATGCCAGCAGTCCATCATCAGACCCCCCGGCATTCCCAAGCAACATGTAGCGGACGGTCTTGCTAAATTCGCCAACATAAGAAAGGCCCATATCTGATAGAGCTCCAGGTCTCACATAAAATGCAAACCTCCGGAGTTTGGCGCAACCTCTCAGCAAAGCCCGAACCCCGTTGTCAAGGGGCAGTTCAGTTATATGCACCTCTCTATCAAGCAGGACAAGTCGGAAATCGTTCAGGTTTTTGCTGAATTCACCAATGGCCTCAAGAGCTGCATTTGTAATGTCAGACACATGTACTGCCCAGTACTCCAAATCAGGACAGCCTTCAGCTACAGCCATCAATCCTACTTGTGTCACTCTACCCTGTTCGTCCTCAAGACCTCCTTGGTCATCGTCTCCTCTCTCGACTCTGAGTCGCTGTAATTTCTTGCAGGTCCGCGCAACAACTTCTAACCCTCGATCTCCTATCACATCCCTCACCTGTTGGAAGACAAATTATCAACAAAACACGTTTGACATAGCATATTCACTATCAGACTTCCAGACAGAAAAGATGGCAAAAACATTTAAAATAATTTGCCAGGACATACCTCCAAAACTTCTAGATTTGGGCAGCGCTGGACTAATTGACAGTGATCCTCTGTGGTAAGGAATGTAAACTGAAGGTCTAACTTCTTGAGTGTGGCGCCATATGGAAATAATATCTGCATCTCATTTGTTCCCATGTAGAGCAAACTCAAGCGCTGTACCGAAGGAGGGAAATAGTAGTTAGCATAATTCCCACCTTGATCTTGATCATCAAAGGAACCACCAGCAAAGTCTTGTAGTGCTTCTGCTGTACGGAACAAGTCGACCAGGTCAGACATGAAACAGTCGCTAATCTTCAGGGTTTTCAGCCTTCGGCAATTTCGCACAAGGAGGAGAAGATATGCAGGGGATGCCCTGAGATCTGTCAGAAAGAAATTCAGCGTCTCAAGGACAGTATTGCTGGTAGCAAGCTCACGGAGCCATTCATCATTTTCTTTCTCAGCAACAGAGCTTTCTTCAAGAAACAACGTTTCCAGTTTCCTGCACATGACAAGAAATATGATTAATTAAACCAGCAACCCATGAATGTATGCTCTTACTAAAATTCTACAACACTACTTGGATAATCTGCTTTTCAGAACTATCTCCACCAAGTAACATATGAATGAGTTCTCTAAGAAAGTATCAACAATTAAGCAAGTTATGCAAAGTGCCCACTCAGGTAAGGCAGTTAAAGCGAACATTTCCCAATTCCTGTTCCAAAACTAGATTTCTTCCCGAATTTGAAAGAGTGCCAAGATGTTTTACATCATGAAAAGGTGAGACGTTGCACAACTTTTCCCCTTTCCAAATAAACAAAATAACACCTTATATATACTTGCTTCACTTTACAAACATCCCATCTACCAACCATTTCCAAATAGTAGAACAAAACACAATTTCCAAAGAGAAAAACAAACTAGAACAATTGAAACTACAAATTAATTCGTAGGACAAGAAAGAGACACCGCAGTAGTTAAGAAACGAAGTAATGCATGCATATCATTTTGTGAAGCGGAACAAGGAGGGGAGAAATTACTTGCAGCAGCGGGCGAGGAGAGCGAGGGAGGAGGTGGAGAAGCCGGAGCAGCGGTCAAGCTTGAGGGAGACGAGCATGTGGGCCTTGGCGCGCACGAGCACGGCGACGTCGTCGTCGGAGACAATCATCCGGCGGAGGTGCAGCACCTTGAGGAAGTGGAAGGAGGCGGAGAGCTCGCGGATCCAGGGCGAGGCGGAGCCGCCCCAGTCCTCGGGGATGAGGTTGAACATGGAGGCGCGGGGCTTGGCCTTGAGCTTGAGCGACTCGAGGCAGGGGAAGCGGCGGAAGAGGCGGTCGGGGGTGGTGGAGTAGGCCATGGCGACGGTGACGTGCTTGCGGCTGAGCGCGTCGACCTTGCACCAGTGGCGACAGACGAGCGAGATGGCGTCGCGGTCCCAGGGGTCCTCCACGCACCCCATGACCAGCCCCAGCGCCACGTCCGGGATCCCGAAGCTCATGGTCCTCCCCAGGTGCCGCCCGTCGCCGCCCATCGCCGGGAGCCGGCCCCCGATCTTCGCCCCGATCTGCGCCCGCCGCGGATTTCAACGGGGGTGGAGGGGTGGGGGGTGGGGTTGGGATGAGGCTGAGGGAGGGCGGGCGGGCGCCTGGGTGTAGAGTGGGAAAGGGAAAGGGGAAGGGGGGGATGGGATGGGAATTGGGAAATTTTCAGGGGTTCTTCCCGTCGTCCGGACGACGCAAAAGCCTTTTTCTGCGGGTGGTGTGCGGCTGCGCGATGGGGGCGGCCTCTGCCCCCTTCCTCCTCTGGCCGTCGCGGGGGCTGCCAAATGGGACCCCCGAGCCCCCCGGGGCAAGATATTTTTTTCTCTCTCTGCCAATCTTATCTCTCCGTGCTGTGGTTGGTCGGGTTTTTCCTTCCTTTCCCTGGGCTAGGTCTAGGTATAGGGCTTTTACGGTTACCACTGCCTGCGCGGGGCAGATCCAGCGGCGGGCCCCTAGATTTGGAAATCTTATAAACACGGCAAATATCTATGCATGCCATGCATCTCTACTGCTGCAGCCTGCAGTGCTGCTACTATTCCGTTTTTAGGTCCGTACGCTGGTGTGGCTCAATTTTCTTTTTTTTGGCTGATATGTGAAGGAGAAAAGAACAATACATACAATAATAAACACAACTGACATGAGCTATTGCTACTATCATTGTATTTTTCCCTGCCATGTTTAATCGTTATTAATGAGCGCAAAGTATTTCAATAAAATCTGCCTTTGAATACCTCACGAGTCGAGTCAGCTATAAGACACTTCTCAGTGATCCACGGTGTACATGTGCTAAGCAAGCCACATAAAAAAATTGACAGGGCACATCAATTCGGAGGAGGGGAGAGCATTTTGGTGACCCAAAAAGAACCAATATCAAGCACGTCAACCTAGACAAAACACTAAAATGCAGGAAACTCACCAATGCGTGAAAGGGTTTAGGTGCTAAATTATCAAATGAAGTGAGCTTAGCTACAACAAGTTAACCAACTACTTCCTCTGTCTATGAATAAGTGTACATATAGAAATTTTAGGACACACTATGGAGTGGAGTAAAAAAAATACTCTCTCTGGTTCTTTTAGTCTACATATAAGTTGTAGATGTTGATACATTTTGGTCAAACTTTACAATGCTTGACTTGACACAAATATAATACGCGAAGTACAATGGACCGGAGGGAGTGGGAAGGTGCAAGCCATCATCTCTCCTCTTTAATTACCCCATCCCCAATGAGCTAAGTGCATGTAGAAAGTGAGTAGACCATGTGTTAAATGTTATTGGTCTTGATTACCGTGTGATGAGAAATGACCATTTTTTATATTTTAAAGTGCATTGAGATAGAAATACACTCTTTTGTGGACAAATTTTGAATGTCAGACATACACTTATTCGTGGACTGAGGGAGTATAAATTGGGGACTTGAGTTGCTAAACTATTTAGTGCACTTAGCACCTCATCTAATAAGCACCTTTGTGTTGGAAAAGACCTAAAATATCACGTGTAAACAAAGCCAAGATGCATTGCATCGGTCAAAAGGGTATCTTTTTTAAGCACTTTCATTGATGAAATATCTTATCTTGCGTAGTAGAGGATTTCTTTAGCTAAAACTGATCGGTATAGATGCTTGAAGTGGGACGATGAAATGCGGCCATCACCGGAGAAGGCGTAACGCAATTAACATCTTCTAGGTCGACAGATTCGTCATATTGGGGTAGGAAAACCTAGCGGCGACAGTGGATAACTTCTATGAATTCTTCATAGTTCGGGGCGAGATCATGCATACACTTTAGATCTTGCGTGTTGGATATCCCCAACCTATATTTGGCTCACCTCAAGACGCCTATAACGGAGGAGGGCATGTGGGCAGTAGTCAAAGCCTTGCCGCCGGATATGTAGTCGGGGCCTGAAGGTTTTACCGACAAGTTTTACATGGCTTGCTGCGGGGGTAATTAAGTGTGATATCATGCGCGCGATGGATGCATTCTGGAAGGGCGACGTGCATGGTTTCAGCGGCATTAATAGGAAATTGGTTGTCTTGCTACCCAAGAAAGAAGGAGTTGTGGAATCTAGCTATTATCGGTCGGACGGCCTGGTTCATGGGCTGGTGAGATATGTGGCAAGGCTTTGGTGAATCGCCTCTTCACATAATTGTCGCGCTTGTTGGGCACATACTAGAGCGCCTTCGTGTGTGGAAAAGCACTTCATGACAATTTTATGTTGCTTCAGGGGACCGGTAAAAGGATAAACGCACTTAAGAACCCCGCATGCCTGACCAACTTAGACATTTCGACAACATTCGACAAAGTGGATTGGGCTTTCGTCCATCATGTGCTGAATAGGATGGGCTTTGGGCATGTTTGGAATTCCTGGATATGTGGCATGCTATCTTATGCATCTACCAGGGTGCTCGTTAATGGCACGCGACGGAGTCAATACACCGGGGGTGCTCACCATCAAGGCAGCAGACCTGCCAGTAGGCCCAAGAGGCCCCTTGATGATTATATAATGACAGGAGGGAGCCCGGAGGAAGGGAGCGGTGTCCTCGGATCATCTTGATCCCCAAGTTGGTGGCGGCGGCCACCTAGATTGCATCTCCCCTTATAAAACCCTAGCCACCACCGTGTATATAAAGTGGGCTAGGGGTCTCTCAGCCGAAGCTCTAATCTCCGTAGAATAACTCTCGGTAGCATTGTAACCCCTCGCACGAGGTATCCACCATGAATAGCAACAAGCAAGACGTAGGGTATTACTCTTCGGAGGCTCGAACCTGGAAAAACTCCTCGTGTGACCTCTGGCCTGTGACTTCCAGTTACACTAGGTACCCTGCGGAGGGATTTGAAGGTTTTCTGCATCGCCAGCACATTAGGAAAGGAGTTGCTCAATGGTCGGGGATTATGATAAGGAGACCCTTTAAGCCGTTGGTATTTATTTTTAACATATGGAGGCCCTACACCACATGTTTCGCTTTGCCGTGAACCATGGCATGTTGTTTTCGTTGGGTCGGTGGGGACTTGCGCACCGCCCATCCTTCTTTGCTAACAACGTCATGTTACTTTTGAGACTTACAGTGGGAGATGTCATTATGTGCTTTGCCATACTTGAGGATTTTGGAGTGGCATCAAGCCCGCGAATTAACCATGTGAAATGCGTTGCCCTGTCCATTAGATATGCGAGCGAGCAGGTGGAGCTGGTGACGAGCGTGCTTGGGTGTCTTTTGGGCTCATTCCCATGTTGATGTTTGGTCCTTCCGCTCTCAAGTAGGAAATAGACCATGGGGCAATTCCAGGAAATTGTCGAGGGGGTTGCTTGGAAATTACCAATGTGGCATGCGATTTATATGAACAAATTTGGGTGCCTGTTCCTTGTGCAATCGATGCTATGTACAATGCCTATTCACACAATGATGGCGCTCAACATTCCACCACGGGTGATCACGAGCATCGTCAAAATCTGTAGGGCCTTTCTCTGGGTTGGACGAGTGGAAAGCAATGGCGGCCATTGCACGGTGGCATAGGAGGTTGTTTGTATGCCCAGGTGGACAAGGGGGATTGGGCTCCACAATCTAAGATGGCTGAACTAGGCACTGCAGGCAAGATGGTTATGGCTGAAAACAGTGGACAGTTCGAGACAGAATTTGACAACAACGTCCCACCGAAATCCAGATGTATTTATCAAGCAACGATATTTGTGGAAGTGGCCAACGACCTCACCTTTTTCCCTATGCCAAGAGGACTGTGGAGGATGCTTTGCATGGCGCATGATCTCAAGACGCCGGACCTGTTCTTGGAGCACCAAAACTCGTCGAATACATGGGACTCTGTGAACAACTCTAGATGGTGGTGCTACAAGAGGATGCGGATGACAGGATTCATGGGGCCTGGGAACCCTCATGCACATATTAGTTTCTTCGGCATATGCCATTAAGTTTGTAGGCCATCAGCATGTCTCGCAACATGGTCACATGACAGTCAAGGGCACCATGGAAATGTCGATTCTTTCCCTGGCTTACCCCGCAGAACAGACGTTGAACTTCAAATCGGTTGGTCAGAAGGGGTCTATCGCACCAAGCACAATGACCACTTTGCGATCAAGCGCAAGAAAGTATCAATTATCCCCTAGTGGGTTCTGTTTTTGCAAACATGATCTGGACGAAGGTGTTAGCCGCTTGGGGAAACAAAGACTGGACTCCAAAGGCAAATGATGTGGTACTGACCTAGAGCACCTCACATACGCCGGCAACACACCTTAGAAAAGATTGGCATTGCATACTATTCTTGGTGATGTGGGAGATCTGGAAGCACAGAAATGCCATCGTGTTTAGTAACGCCTCTCCATCAGTGAGTTTTGTTTCGTGCAAAATTTTGGAGGAAGCAAAGATGTGGCACCTTGTGGGTCTATTACGAGGGTATTGAAGGAAATATGCCCTAGAGGCAATAATAAAGTTGTTATTTATATTTCCTTATATCATGATAAATATTTATTATTCATGATAGAATTGTATTAACCGAAAACTTAGTACATGTGTGAATACATAGACAAAACAGAGTGTCCCTAGTATGCCTCTACTTGACTAGCTCATTAATCAAAGATGGTTATGTTTCCTACCCATAGACACGTGTTGTCATTTGATGAACGGGATCACATCATTAGAGAATGATGTGATGGACAAGACCCATCTGTTAGCTTAGCATAATTATCGTTAAGTTTTATTGCTATTGCTTTCTTCATGACTTATACATATTCCTCTGACTATGAGATTATGCAACTCCCGAATACCGGAGGAACCCCTTGTGTGCTATCAAACGTCACAATGTAACTGGGTGATTATAAAGATGCTCTACAGGTGTCTCCGAAGGTGTTTGTTGGGTTGGCATAGATCAAGATTAGGATTTGTCACTTCGAGTATCAGAGAGGTATCTCTGGGCCCTCTCGGTAATGCACATCACTATAAGCCTTGCAGGCAATGTGACTAACGAGTTAGTTACGGGATGATGTATTACGGAACGAGTAAAGATACTTGCCGGTAACAAGATTGAACTAGGTATGATGATACCGACGATCGAATCTCGGGCAAGTAACATACCGATGACAAAGGAAATAACGTATGTTGTTATGCGGTTTGACTGATAAAGATCTTCGTAGAATATGTAGGAGCCAATATGAGCATCCAGGTTCCGCTATTGGTTATTGACTGGAGATGTGTCTCGGTCATGTCTACATAGTTCTCGAACTCGTAGGGTCCGCACGCTTAACGTTCGATGACGATTTGTATTATGTGTTATGTGTTTTGGTGACCGAAGTTTGTTCTGAGTCCCGGATGAGATCACGAACATGACAAGGAGTCTTGGAATTGTCGAGAGGTAAATATTCATATATTGGAAGGTTGTATTCGGACATCGGAATGGTTCCAAGTGATTCGGTTATTTTACTGGAGTACCGAGGGGTTACCGGAACCCCCCAGGGGAATATTGGGCCTACATGGGCCATAGGGGAGAGGGGGGCAACCCAGAAGGGGTGTCCGCGCACCCTCCCTATAGGGAGTCCAAATTGGACTAGGGAGGGGGGCGTGCCCCCCTTTCCTTCTCCTCTTGCTCTCCCTTCCCTCTTTCCCCTCCTCCGAAAAAGGAAAGGGAGTCCAACTAGGATTGGGAGCCCTAGTTGGACTCCCACATTTGGTGTGCCCCTAGGACGGCCGCCTCCTCCCCTCCTCCTTTATATACAGGGGCAGGGGGCACCCCAAAGGCACTCCAAGATTTGTATCAGCCGTGTGCGGTGCCCCCCTCCACAGTTTACCACCTCGGTCATATTGTCGTCGTGCTTAGGCGAAGCCCTGCGCGGATCACATCACCAACACCGTCGCCACGCCGTCGTGCTGACGGAACTCTCCCTTCACCCTCTACTGGATTAAGAGATCGAGGGATGTCATTGAGCTGAACGTGTGATGAACACGGAGTTGCCGTACGTTCGGTACTTGGATCGGTTGAATCGTGAAGACGTTTGACTACATCAACCGCGTTACATAACGCTTCCGCTTTTGGTCTACTAGGGTACATGGACACACTCTCCCGTCTCGTTGCTATGCTTCTCTTTAGGATCGGAAGTATGTCTAGAGGGGGGGGGGGTGATTAGACTACTTGACCAAATAAAAATCTAGCCTTTTCCAATTTTATTTCTTGGCAGACTTTAGCAACTTAGCACAAGTCAAGCAATCAACCTACACATGCAATTCTAAGAGTATAGCAGCGGAATGTAAATAAATTGCATATGAAGGTAAAGGGATGAGTTTGAGGGAGCAAACGCAATGTTGACACGGAGATTTTTTATCCGTGGTTCCGATAGGTGGTGCTATCGTACATCCACGTTGATGGAGACTTCAACCCACGAAGTGTAACGGTTGCGCGAGTCCACGAAGGGCTCCACCCACGAAGGGTCCACGAAGAATGTCTATCCCACCATGGTCGTCGCCCACAAAGGACTTGCCTCACTAGGGTAGATCTTCACGAAGTAGGCGATCTCCTTGCCCTTACAAACTCCTTGGTTCAACTCCACAATCTTGTGGGAGGCTCCCAAGTGACACCTAGCCAATCTAGGAGACACCACTCTCCAAGAAGTAACAAATGGTGTGTTGATGATGAACTCCTTGCTCTTGTGCTTCAAATGATAGTCTCCCCAACACTCAACTCTCTCTCATAAGATTGGATTTGGTAGAAAGAAGATTTGAGTGGAAAGCAACTTGGGGAAGGCTAGAGATCAAGATTTATGTGGTTGGAATGGGACATCTTGACCTCAACACAAGTGTAGGTGGTTCTCTCTCAGAAAATATGTATTGGAAGTGTAGGCATGTTCTGATGGCTCTCTCCATGAATGAAGAGTGGGTGGAGGGGTATATATAGCCTCCACACAAAATCTAACTGTTACACACAAATCACCAAACTCGGTGGGACCGAATCATTAAACTCGGTCGGACCGATTTAGTTCAAAATGTGAACGTTAGGATTCTCGGTAGGACCGACATGTCAACTCGGTGGGACCGATGTCATTAGGGTTAGGGCATAACTAATCTCGGTGAGACCGATTACACACACTCGGTGAGACCGATTTTGGTAACAGCCAAACAGAGAGTTGGTCAGGAAAACTTGGTGGGACCGATTCTCTCATCTCGGTTGGACCGAAATGTTAAGAAAAGGAAACAGAGAGTTTGCATTGCAATCTCGGTGGGACCGATCGCTCATCTCGGTTGACCGAAACGTTACGAAGGGAAAAAGAGAGTTTGCAATCCCATCTCGGTGAGACCGAGATCCCTATCAGTGAGACCGAATTGATTAGGGTTTCTGGCAGTGGCTATGTCAACTGAACTCAGTGGCTCCGGATGAAAAGAATCGTTGGGGCCGAGTTGGACTTTTTGGTTTAGGGCATATGTGGATGTGAGAAAGTAGTGGAGGGTTTTGGAGCATATCACTAAACATTTTGAGCAAGAATCTCATTAAGCAACACTTCATCCCTTCTTAATAGTATTGGCTTTTCCTATAGACTCAATGTGATCTTGGATCACTAAAATAGAAAATGTAGAGTCTTGTGCTTTGAGCTTGAGCCAATCCTTTGTCCTTAGCATTTTGAAGGGTCCACTTTCTAATCCATGTCATGCCAATCATTGAGCTTTCCAGAAATATTTATCTTGGAATAACATTAGCTCATTGAGCTATATGTTGTTAGGAATTACCAAAACCACCCAGGGATAGTTGCACTTTCAATATCCCCCTTTTTGGTAATTGCTGACAACATATAGATCAAAGCTTCGACAAATGATAAATAAGATTGAAAAACATCGTCGCTTTGAGAAGTATGTGATAAGCAAGAGCTCCCCCTAAATTTGTGCATTATTTAAGATTTGCCTTTGAATGCAAATGCAGAATCGATTAGGATCATGGGTTACTCTTCCATGTCACATACATCTTGGTGGAGCGCTCAAAATGATAGAGATTAAAAGCATGCACTCATCACCAAGCAAAGTGAATGATCACAATAGGATATGAAAGATAGCATTATCCAACAAGCATTAAGGGTAGCATATGATCAAACACTTGACCAAATAATTATCTCACAAGGACACAAAGTAGTATCACACAAGCATGCAGTAAAGTTTCAAACCACCCAAAAAGAGTGCAAAGAGAGATAAAAACCAACACTCTCTCTCTCTCGAAGCCTATAATCTATACATTTTTCTCCCCCTTTGGCAACAAGTTACCAAAAAGTTGGAAAATGCATAGTGCTAAACGAATCTCAGGCTTGATCTTCGGGAGGTGGTGTTGAGAGAACGCCAAGGACGAAAGCTTCTGATGAAGTGGCTGGAGCTGGTGGAGTAGCTGCTGGAGTTGGAACTGGAGCTGTAGCTGCTGGTGCTGATGTTGTAGCTCTAGTGTCTGTCACTGGCACTGCAGCAGATCTCTGTCCTTTGGGCACTCTAGCAAATGCATCTGTGGTAGACTTGCCCTTATTCTCCTTTGCTTCCTCCTGAAGTTTCTCAACTGTAGTTTGGATCTCTGTGATCTTGACATCAAGGTCATAGAATTTTGTCTCAACAATCCTTTCCAAGCTCTCCTGGTTCTTGGTCAGGGTGGCCAGGCCCTGCTCAATCCTCAGAGTGGATTGGATCAGATATCCAAGTTGGTCTTGCTTTCTCTTCAAGAAGACCCGAGATGCCTCTTCCGCAGTTGGCATCTTTGCAGCCTTCTCAACTTTAGCTTTGGCTTTCTTCTCTTGTGCTTGCACAGATGATGGTTCATTCTCAGTCATGACAACTATGTTGTCCTCAAATTCAGGATAGATGGGTAGATGCTCCTTGTCCAAGATGTACTTGCCTTTGCCCATCTTTGAGTTGATGAGCTCATGGATGTGTGGGGCATATCCACAACTTCTCTTCTGATCAGCTGCAGTCCTCTTGATTGTTTCCACAATCAGGCTCATAACCTTGAACTTTTGTGGGACATCAAATATGTGCAGCAAGTTGATAGCATGTCCTCTGATCATCTTGTGATCACCTGATTTGGGTCAAAGTGTGTGCCTTAGAATCCAATTGATTGTTGGCAGTCCAGACAACAAATAGTGTACAGATCCAAACTTATGTGTGTCCAAAGCAGCATCAGGGATCTCTTTGTACATATTTGCCATAGAGTTGTGGTCTTTCTTCTTCTTGGCATAGACATCCAAGTCATCCTCATGTTCCTCAGGAGCATTTATGAGTTTTGCCCATTCTTCAAGTGTAGACTGGTACCTAGTACCCTCAGACATCCACACAATCCTTCCATCTGGATAGAAGTGTGCAGTGGAGTAAAATTGCATAATGAGCTCATCATTCCACTTGGTGAACTTCTGAGCCACAAACTCATCAACTCCACATGCCTTGAAGCTGTCATATACCCCAGGGAAGTGATCCTCATTTTCCTTAATGAATTTCCAATCAACCCATCTCATGTCACACACTATGGGCTTCTTGTCAAGTAAAACAGTCTCATAGAAGTCCTGTTGTTCCTTAGTGTGGAATCTGTAGTCCACGGCAGTCCTTCTCCTGGTGGCATATGGATCAGACTCTCTCCATATCCTCAATCCTGAATCCTTCCTGATTTTCATATTCTCTGCAACTGGGTGTGCATCATTGTGATCAGGGATGTTGGGCTTCAGCTTCCTCAAAACAACAGATTCATCTTCCTCTTCTTCTTTAGCAGCTTGAGGCACTAGGGCCTTGTTCTTCTCCTCAGCAGGGATGTTCTTGGTGCTCCTCTTGGGTTTTGGATTTGGAGCTGGAGCAGCAGTCTTAGGAGCGGTTTTGGGCTTAGATGGAGCAGCCCCTGCCTTAATTGCATCTCCCATAAGCTTTTGAGCTTTGGGTGCTGGTGCTGCATCCTCTTCCTCTTCCTCTTCTTCAGAATCTCTCATCATTGAAGGTTTACCAATAACTCTGGCAATGGTCTTCTTGACCCTGTCTTTCCTTTTCTTACCATCTCCAGTTTCCTTGGGTTCAAGAGTGAACTCCATTGTTTCTCCTGTGGCAACTTTCCTTGGCTTAGACATGGGTTGTCTTCTTGCTGGCATCTTAGTTTTCAGACCTGTCTTAGTTGCAGTAGCTGAACCATACTCTTTCTTCAGCACTTTCTTCTTAGAAGTGGCTTCATCTTCAACAGCCACATAATCTTCATCTTCAGAGTCAGAAGTCCTCTTCTTCCTTGTTCTGGTAGCAGCCTTTGGCAGATTGCTTGGAGTGCTCCTGCTGCCTTCATCATAGCTGCTAGAGGGACTAGTGCCCTCACTTAACTGAACCTATTCCTGTGACTTGTTCTGGCTGTCACTTTGGTCAGACATTTTGCAAGTACAGTGTCAACAGACCCTGTGAATAGTTGTAGATGAGGTAGAGTAGATAAGCATCACAAAGTACAGGAGTTTTTGCAAAACAGATGACTTAAAAACTTAGTTTTAGTTCTTCACAAAAAGCATTTCGGATCTACCGATTTGTAAACTCGGTGATACCGAAGCAGCTTTTGGAACCTGAACTAGTGAACTTGGTCGGACCGAGTCACAGTTCGGTGGTACCAAGACTGCTAGGGTTTCACAGAGAAACGAACTCGGTCACACTGATTTGCAATTTTCGGTCGGACCGAAAATGCGTGTGCTCTGGCCTAAGCCAAAATCGGTGAGACCGATTTCTACAACTCGGTCGGTCCGAGATGAATTCGGCGGAGACCTAACCCTAAATTTTCAAATCAAAACTAATCTACGGGACGTTTTCGCTGGGCAGGATGATTTCAACTATGGCAAGAAACATGGCAAAGCAATGTGCTAAGAATCGGAGTTAAAGATTAGCACAATGATCAAGTCCGTACCCTAGTGCGGCGACGAACTTGCTACAGCGGCAACAGCGGAGAAGATTTCCATTGACGGCGGCGGAGACCAGCGGCAGGAGGTCGCTGGTGATGAGAGGACGATCCGGAGATCAGAGGAGGCAGAGTAGGTTACGCGCGGGCGAAGGGGTTCGGAGAAAATTTTAAATTTGACCCAGCGGTATATATAACCTGACCCTGTTGGTGTGACCGAGTGGAATGACTCGGTGGCACCGAGATACAAAACTGCAAGCGGTTACTGCAACTCGGTGTGACCGAAAAGTTCTAATCGGTTGCACCGAGATTGAAAACCCTAGATCAACTTGGTGACTCGGTAGGACCAAAAAGGATGAATCAGTCAGACCAAGATGCACAAAGAGGTTTTGGAGGTTTAAGTCTATGACGAATCGGGATCTCTGAGTGCTCCTCACACAGAGTGGTTCGAATCTGACTTGATCAAACTTTGTGATGTAGCATGTATAGAGTTTGAGAATAGAAAAGCATAGATAGCTAGAGGGTGTTCTTAGGCATTTCTTGTCCATCCATTTGCCAAAAGAGAACGAGCCAAACAATCATAGCAACAAATGGATGTCCTCGAATAAGTAAAATATGCATCCAACATGCTCACACAATTAAAATGGCAAATGAAATATGTGGCAAAGCATGCACAAACACTCTAGCATCTATCAAGCAATTTGGCGATGACTAGGTCATCTATATATGAGTATATTGACTTAGGAGTCAAATGAGAACATTTGATCATAAGTCATACTCATCGTTTAAGCATGAGTTGGGTTACCACTTTTACATAAAGCATTGTTGTGTTCACACCATTAGAGTTGCTTTAGCTCATTGATTTGAGTAAAGCTCCCCCTAGATGTGATATCCCCCCTAAAGGGAATGAACTAACCTTGGGTTTTGTCGATGATGACTTCATGTAGGTGTTGAAGATGTAGATGCTCAATGTTGATGTAGATCATTTGGAGCAATCCTTTGGAGTGAGTTGCACTTTCAATACCTACACGGGTTAGTCCCACAAGGAACAAACAAGGATATCCATAGACATAGAGTGACGCATACACAAGATGATGTCCATGAAGTCTTTAGGTTACCTTGTCCCTTGTCTTACCAACAAGAGGGTTTGTGACTCCTTGAACTAGTGCAAGATATGGAAGTTGTTCGCACTTGTCCATGCCAAAATGATAGGAGTAAAGTATGTTGGCGGAGTCACCCTCAAGAACTCTCTAGTTCTTCTTCTTTTGGATCCACACCATCTTGATGGGAACCCTTGGAGTCGTAGTTGTACTTGATGTAGTATTGGGAACCCACTTGACCAAGGCCTTAGGTGCTTCTTAAAATGCATCAATTTCCTCTTGAAGCTTATCCTTGCCTTTTTTCTTGTGGTCTTGTGGTGGAAGATTATCTTGAGCTTGTGTTCCTTTGAAAGAAGTAGGATCATACTTCTCTTGTTGAGGAACAAACTTTGTCTTGGGGTATTGATCTTCTTCCCACTCAACTCCATTAGCATCGAAGTTCCGCTCAAAACTAACACCTTGATTCTTCCGGTGTCTTCCTTGCTTGCACACAATTTCCTCAAATTGCTTACTTCCGGCAAGACTCTTGTAAACACCTTTCTCTATGATCCCCTTCAATAAGCTATTTTGTTGCTCAAGTGTAACTTGGCTAAGAGAATCATTAGTGGAATGAAGAGAACTACTAGAATAATCAACATTGGATTTAGCATGATTGTTGTTACTACTAGATGAAGAATCTTTCTTGTTCTTGTTGCTAGATTTAACTTGTGGCATGTAAGTAGACAAGAATAAACGCTTGGCAATGTAAGAAGAACTTTTCTTGCGAAGATCATCATTGGTTGCCTTTAAAAACTCATGCTCTTGCTCAAGGTTGAGCTTTTCAAAGCGTAGCTTATCATGAGTCTTTAAAAGTTCTTGACGATTTTCCAAGGTAGTTTCATGAGCTAACTTAAGAGTGTTTAGTTCTTTGGTTAGACGCTCAATCTCCTTATTATCATCGTCATTCATTTTATCTTGATTAGCATGTTTAATTGACGTTTCATCATAGTTTTCATCACTAGAGTTGTCAACAAGTAAATCATCATCACCTAGCAAATCATCTTCATCACTATTGAAATCAACATACTCGGGATGTGTTACCTTTGGACATTTGGCCATGAAGCATCTTCCAATTCCTTCATTTGGTGAGTCAAATATGTCATAGGATTTGGTTGACACGAGTGCTAGACCGGCAACACCTTCATCTTGAGTATATTCGGAGTCGGAGTGATAACTTCTTTCGGAGTGATTGTCGGAGTCGGAGCTGGATACCCATTCACCAACATGAGCTTGATGTCTTCTTTTTGTTGGGGATCGTAGCAGAAATTAAAAATTTCCTACGCATCACCAAGATCTATCCATGGAGTATTCTAGCAACGAGGGGATAGGAGAGCATCTACATACCACTTGTAGATCGCAACGGAAGCGTTCAAGGAGAACGTGGATGATGGAGTCGTACTCGCCGTGATCCGAATCACCGATGACCAGCGCCGAAAGGACGGCACCTCCGCGTTCAACACACGTACGGGACGATCGACGTCTCCTCCTTCTTGATCCAGCAAGGGGGAAGGAGAGGTTGATGAAGATCCAGCAGCACGACGGCGTGGTGGTGGATGCAGCAGAGTTCCAGCAGGGCTTCGCCAAGTTTCTGTGGAGAGAGGGAGAGGTGTAACGGGGAGAGGGAGGCGCCAATGCAGCAGGGGTGCGGCTGCCCTCCCTCTACCCCCTTTATATAGGCCCCCTCGGGGGGGGGGGCGCAACCCTGGAGATGGATCTCTAGGGGGGGCGGCGGCCAAGGGTGGGGGGCTTGCCCCCCAAGCAAGGGGGGCGCCCCCACTAGGGTTTCCCCCCAACCCTAGGCGCATGGGCCCAAGGGAAGGGGGTGCGCCCAGCCCTCCAGGGGCTAGTTCCCTGCCCCTTGTGGCCCATGAAGCCCTCCGAGAGGGCTGGCCCCTCAAGGTGGACCCCCGGTGCCTCTCCGGTGGCCCCGGTACAATACTGATATGCCCCCGAGACTTTCCGGTGTCCGTACAACAACTTCCCATATATAAATCTTTACCTTCGGACCACTTCGGAACCTCTCGTGACGTCCGGGATCTCATCCGGGACTCCGAACAACCTTCGGTTTGCTGCATACTAATATCTTTAACAACCCTAGCGTCACCGAACCTTAAGTGTGTAGACCCTATGGGTTCGGGAGACATGCAGACATGACCGAGACGATCTCCGGTCAATAACCAACAGCGGGATCTGGATACCCATGTTGGCTCCTACATGCTCCTCGATGATCTCATCGGATGAACCACGATGTCGAGGACTTTAATCAATCCCGTACTCAATTCCCTTTGTCCATCGGTACGACACTTGCCCGAGATTCGATCGTCGGTATACCGATACCTTGTTCAATCTCGTTACTGGCAAGTCTCTTTACTCGTTCCCGTAATACATCATCCCGTGAACAACACCTTGATCACATTGAGCTCATTATGATGATGTCTTACCGAGTGGGCCCAGAGATACCTCTCCGTCACACGGAGTGACAAATCCCAGTCTCGATTCATGCCAACCCAACAGATACTTTCGGAGATACCTGTAGTGCACCTTTATAGTCACCCAGTTACGTTGTGACGTTTGATACACCCAAAGCACTCCTACGGTATCCGGGAGTTGCATAATCTCATGGTCTAAGGAATGATACTTGACATTCAGAAAAGCTCTAGCAAACGAACTATACGATCTTTTGTGCTATGCTTAGGTTTGGGTCTTGTCCATACATCATTCTCCTAATGATGTGATCCCGTTATCAATGACATCCCCATGTCCATAGTCAGGAAACCATGACTATCTATTGATCAACGAGCTAGTCAACTAGAGGCTTACCAGGGACACATTGTGGTCTATGTATTCACACATGTATTATGATTTCCAAACAATACAATTATAGCATGAACAATAGACAATTATCATGAACAAGGAAATATAATAATCCATTTATTATTGCCTCTAGGGCATATTTCCAACAGTCTCCCACTTGCACTAGAGACAATAGTCTAGTTACATTGTGATGAATCGCACACCCATGGAATTTTGGTGTTGATCATGTTTTGCTCTAGGGAGAGGTTTAGTCAACGAATCCGCCACATTCAGGTCCGTATGTACTTTACAAATCTCTATGTCTCCATTTTGAACACTTTCATGAATGGAGTTGGAGCGACGCTTGATATGCCTGGTCTTCCTGTGAAACCTGGGCTCCTTCGCAAGGGCAATTGCTCCAGTGTTGTCACAGAAGAGAGTCATCGGGTCCGACGCATTGGGTATGACTCCTAGGTCGGTAATGAACTCCTTCACCCAGACTGCTTCTTGTGCTGCCTCCGAGGCTGCCATATACTCTGCTTCACATGTAGATCCCGCCACGACGCTTTGCTTGCAACTGCACCAGCTTACTGCCCCTCCATTCAAAATATACACGTATCCGGTTTGTGACTTGGAGTCATCCAGATCTGTGTCGAAGCTAGCGTCGACGTAACCCTTTACGACGAGCTCTTCGGCACCTCCATAAACGAGAAACATATCCTTAGTCCTTTTCAGGTACTTCAGGATGTTTTTGACCGCTGTCCAGTGTTCCTTGCCGGGATTAGTTTGGTACCTACCTACCAAACTTACGGCAAGGTTTACATCGGGTCTGGTACACAACATGGCATACATAATAGACCCTATAGCTGAGGCATAGGGGATGACACTCATCTCTTCTATATCTTTTGCCGTGGTCGGGCATTGAGCCGTGCTCAATCGCACACCTTGCAATACAGGCAAGAACCCCTTCTTGGACTGATCCATTTTGAACTTCTTCAAAATCTTGTCAAGGTACGTACTTTGTGAAAGACCGATGAGGCGTCTTGATCTATCCCTATAGATCTTGATGCCTAATATATAAGCAGCTTCTCCAAGGTCCTTCATTGAAAAACACTTGTTCAAATAGGCCTTTATGCTTTCCAAGAATTCTATATCATTTCCCATCAATAGTATGTCATCCACATATAATATGAGAAATGCTACGGAGCTCCCACTCACTTTCTTGTAAACGCAGGCTTCTCCATAAGTCTGCATAAACCCAAACGCCTTGATCATCTCATCAAAGCGAATGTTCCAACTCCGAGATGCTTGCACCAACCCATAGATAGAGCGCTGGAGCTTGCATACTTTGTTAGCATTCTTAGGATCGACAAAACCTTCCGGCTGCATCATATACAATTCTTCCTTAAGGAAGCCGTTAAGGAATGCCGTTTTGACGTCCATTTGACATATCTCATAATCATAGTATGCGGCAATTGCTAACATGATTCGGACAGACTTCAGCTTCGCTACGGGAGAGAAAGTCTCATTGTAGTCAACCCCTTGAACTTGCCGATAACCCTTAGCGACAAGTCGAGCTTTATAGATGGTCACATTACCATCCGCGTCTGTCTTCTTCTTGAAGATCCATTTATTTTCTATGGCTCGCCGATCATCGGGCAAGTCATTCAAAGTCCATACTTTGTTTTCATACATGGATTCTATCTCGGATTTCATGGCTTCTAGCCATTTGTCGGAATCTGGGCCCGCCATCGCTTCTTCATAGTTCGAAGGTTCACCGTTGTCCAACAACATGATTTCCAGGACAGGGTTGCCGTACCACTCTGGTGCGGAACGCGTCCTTGTGGACCTACGAAGTTCAGTAGGAGCTTGATCAGAAGTATCTTGATCATCATCATTAACCTCCTCTCTAATCGGTGCAGGCAGCACAGGAACATTTTCCTGAGCTGCGCTACTCTGATTTTCAAGAGGTAGTACTTCATCAAGCTCTACTTTCCTCCCACTTACTTCTTTCGCGAGAAACTCTTTTTCTAGAAAGGACCCGTTTTTGGCAACAAAGATCTTGCCTTCGGATCTGAGGTAGAAGGTATACCCAACTGTTTCCTTCGGGTATCCTATGAAGACGCATTTTTCCGATTTGGGTTCGAGTTTTTCAGGTTGAAGTTTCTTGACATAAACATCGCAACCCCAAACTTTCAGAAACAACAGCTTAGGTTTCTTCCCAAACCATAATTCATACGGTGTCGTCTCAACGGATTTTGACGGAGCCCTATTTAAAGTGAATGCGGCTGTCTCTAGAGCGTATCCCCAAAATGATAGCGGTAGATCTGTAAGAGACATCATAGACTGCACCATATCCAATAGAGTGCGATTACGACATTTGGACACACCGTTACGCTGAGGTGTTCCAGGCGGTGTGAGTTGTGAAACGATTCCACATTTTCTTAAGTGTGTGCCAAATTCGTGACTTAAATATTCTCCCCCACGATCTGATCGTAAGAACTTTATTTTTCTGTCACGTTGATTCTCAACCTCACTCTGAAACTCCTTGAACTTTTCAAAGGTCTCAGACTTGTGTTTCATTAAGTAGACATACCCATATCTACTCAAATCATCAGTGAGAGTGAGAACATAACGATAGCCTCCGCGAGCCTCAACGCTCATTGGACCACACACATCTGTATGTATGATTTCCAACAAGTTGGTTGCTCGCTCCATTGTCCCTGAGAATGGAGTCTTGGTCATTTTGCCCATGAGGCACGGTTCGCACGTGTCAAATGATTCATAATCGAGAGACTCTAAAAGTCCATCAGCATGGAGCTTCTTCATGCGCTTGACACCAATGTGACCAAGCCGGCAGTGCCACAAGTATGTGGGACTATCGTTACTAACTTTACATTTTTTGGTATTCACACTATGAATATGTCTAACATCACGTACGAGATTCATTAAGAATAAACCATTAACCATCAAAGCATGACCATAAAACATATCACTCATATAAATAGAACAACCATTATTCTCGGATTTAAATGAGTAGCCATCTCGTATTAAACGAGATCCAGATACAATGTTCATGCTCAAACTTGGTACTAAATAACAATTATTGAGGTTTAAAACTAATCCCATAGGTAAATGTAGAGGTAGCGTGCCGACGGCGATCACATCGACCCTGGAACCATTCCCGACGCGCATCGTCACCTCGTCCTTCGCCAGTCTCCGTTTATTCCGCAGCTTCTGTTTTGAGTTACAAATATGAGCAACGGCACCGGTATCAAATACCCAGGAGCTACTACGAGCACTGGTAAGGTACACATCAATTACATGTATATCACATATACCTTTAGTGTTGCCGGCCTTCTTATCTGCTAAGTACTTGGGGCAATTCCGCTTCCAGTGACCAGTTCCCTTGCAATAAAAGCACTCAGTTTCAGGTTTGGGTCCATTATTTGACTTCTTCCTGGCAACTGATTTACCAGGCGCGGCAACCTCCTTGCCGTCCTTCTTGAAGTTCTTCTTACCCTTGCCTTTCTTGAACTTAGTGGTTTTATTCACCATCAACACTTGATGTTCCTTTTTGATCTCCACCTCTGCAGATTTCAGCATTGAATACAACTCGGGAATGGTCTTTTCCATCCCCTGCATATTGTAGTTCATCACGAAGCTCTTGTAGCTAGGTGGGAGCGACTGAAGGATTCTGTCAATGACCGCCTCATCCGGGAGATTAACTTCCAGTTGAGTCAAGCGGTTGTGCAACCCAGACATCTTGAGTATGTGTTCACTGACAGAGCTATTTTCCTCCATCTTACAGCTAAAGAACTTGTCGGAGACATCTATCTCTCGACCCGGGCATGAGCTTGGAAAATCAATTTCAGCTCCTCGAACATCTCATATGCTCCGTGTTGCTCAAAACGCTTTTGGAGCCCCGGTTCTAAGCTGCAAAGCATGCCGCACTAAACGAGGGAGTAATCATCAGCACGAGACTGATGGGCGTTCATAACGTCCTGGTTTGCTTGGAATGGTGCATCACCTAGCGGTGCTTCTAGGACATAATCTTTCTTGGCAGCTATGAGGATGATCCTCAGGTTCCGGACCCAGTCCGCATAGTTGCTGCCATCATCTTTCAGCTTGGTTTTCTCTAGGAACGCGTTGAAGTTGAGGGTGACATTAGCGTGGGCCATTTGATCTACAAGACATATTGTAAAGATTTAGACTAAGTTCATGATAATTAAGTTCATCTAATCAAATTAATGAATGAACTCCCACTCAGATTTGACATCCCTCTAGTCATCTAAGTGATACATGATCCGAGTCAACTAGGCCGTGTCCGATCATCACGTGAGACGGACTAGTCATCATCGGTGAACATCTCCATGTTGATCGTATCTTCTATACGACTCATGTTCGACCTTTCGGTCCTCCGTGTTCCGAGGCCATGTTTGTACATGCTAGGCTCGTCAATCCAACCTAAGTGTATTGCGTGTGTAAATCTGGCTTACACCCGTTGTATGCGAACGTAAGGACCTATCACACCCGATCATCACGTGGTGCTTCGGAACGACGAACCTTAGCAACGGTGCACAGTTAGGGAGAACACATTTTTGATATTTTAATGAGGGATCATCTTATTTATGCTACCGTCGTTCTAAGCAAATAAGATGTAAAACATGATAAACATCACATGCAATCAAATAGTGACATGATATGGCCAACATCATTTCGCTCCTTTGATCTCCATCTTCGGGGCGCCATGTTCATCGTCGTCACCGGCATGACACCATGATCTCCATCATCATGATCTCCATCATCATGATCTCCATCATCGTGTCTTCGTGAAGTTGTCACGTCAACTATTACTTCTACTACTATGGCTAACGCTTTAGCAATAAAGTAAAGTAATTACATGACGATTTAAGTTGACACGCAGGTCATAAATAAATAAAGACAACTCCTATGGCTCCTGCCGGTTGTCATACTCATCGACATGCAAGTCGTGATTCCTATTACAATAACAAGATCATCTCATACATCACATGATTCATCACAACTTCTGGCCATATCACATCACAAAGCACTTGCTGCAAAAACAAGTTAGACGTCCTCTAATTGTTGTTGCAAGTTTTTACGTGGCTGTTATAGGTTGCTACCAAGAACGTTTCTTACCTACGTTAAAACCACACCGTGAATTGTCAATCTCTATTTACCCTTCATAAGGACCCTGTTCATCGAATCCGATCCAACTAAAGTGGGAGAGACAGACACCCGCCAGCCACCTTATGCAACTAGTGCATGTCAGTCGGTGGAACCGGTCTCACGTAAGCGTACGTGTAAGGTTGGTCCGGGCCGCTTCATCCCACAATACCGCTGAACCAAGATAGGACTAGTAACGGCAAGAAGAATTGACAATTCGACGCCCACAACTACTTTGTGTTCTACTCGTGCATAGAAACTACGCATAGACCTAGCTCATGATGCCACTGTTGGGGATCGTAGCAGAAATTAAAATTTTCCTACGCATCACCAAGATCTATCCATGGAGTATTCTAGCAACGAGGGGATAGGAGAGCATCTACATACCACTTGTAGATCGCAACGGAAGCGTTCAAGGAGAACGTGGATGATGGAGTCGTACTCGCCGTGATCCGAATCACCGATGACCAGCGCCGAAAGGACGGCACCTCCGCGTTCAACACACATACGGGACGATCGACGTCTCCTCCTTCTTGATCCAGCAAGGGGGAAGGAGAGGTTGATGAAGATCCAGCAGCACAACAGCGTGGTGGTGGATGCAGCAGAGTTCCAGCAGGGCTTCGCCAAGTTTCTGTGGAGAGAGGGAGAGGTGTAACGGGGAGAGGGAGGCGCCAATGCAGCAGGGGTGCGGCTGCCCTTCCTCTCCCCCCTTTATATAGGCCCCCTCGGGGGGGGGGGGGCGCAGCCCTGGAGATGGATCTCCAGGGGGGCGGCGGCCAAGGGTGGGGGGCTTGCCCGCCAAGCAAGGGGGGCGCCCCCACTAGGGTTTCCCCCCAACCCTAGGCGCATGGGCCCAAGGGAAGGGGGTGCGCCCAGCCCTCCAGGGGCTGGTTCCCTGCCCCTTGTGGCCCATGAAGCCCTCCGAGAGGGCTGGCCCCTCAAGGTGGACCCCCGGTGCCTCTCCGGTGGCCCCGGTACAATACCGATATGCCCCCGAGACTTTCCGGTGTCCGTACAACAACTTCCCATATATAAATCTTTACCTCCGGACCACTCCGGAACCTCTCTTGACGTCCGGGATCTCATCCGGGACTTCGAACAACCTTCGGTTTGCTGCATACTAATATCTTTAACAACCCTAGCGTCACCGAACCTTAAGTGTGTAGACCCTACGGGTTCGGGAGACATGCAGACATGACCGAGACGATCTCCGGTCAATAACCAACAACGGGATCTGGATACCCATGTTGGCTCCCACATGCTCCTCGATGATCTCATCGGATGAACCACGATGTCGAGGACTTTAATCAATCCCGTACTCAATTCCCTTTGTCCATCGGTACGACACTTGCCCGAGATTCGATCGTCGGTATACCGATACCTTGTTCAATATCGTTACCGGCAAGTCTCTTTACTCGTTCCCGTAATACATCATCCCGTGAATAACACCTTGATCACATTGAGCTCATTATGATGATGTCTTACCGAGTGGGCCCAGAGATACCTCTCCGTCACACGGAGTGACAAATCCCAGTCTCGATTCATGCCAACCCAACAGATACTTTCGGAGATACCTGTAGTGCACCTTTATAGTCACCCAGTTACGTTGTGACGTTTGATACACCCAAAGCACTCCTACGGTATCCGGGAGTTGCATAATCTCATGGTCTAAGGAATGATACTTGACATTCAGAAAAGCTCTAGCAAACGAACTATACGATCTTTTGTGCTATGCTTAGGTTTGGGTCTTGTCCATCACATCATTCTCCTAATGATGTGATCCCGTTATCAATGACATCCCCATGTCCATAGTCAGGAAACCATGACTATCTATTGTTCAACGAGCTAGTCAACTAGAGGCTTACCAGGGACACATTGTGGTCTATGTATTCACACATGTATTATGATTTCCGAACAATACAATTATAGCATGAACAATAGACAATTATCATGAACAAGGAAATATAATAATCCATTTATTATTGCCTCTAGGGCATATTTCCAACACTTTTTGTGTAGCTCCTTGATGAATTTTACTTTCTTTCCGAATCCTTGCTTCTTCGAGAGGGTCTTCATTCATAACGATCATCTCTACTCCTCCTTTCTCTCGGTGGTGATTCTTCTCTTCTACTTCTTCTTTTGGGAGAATCTTCTCTTCTTTTGTAGGGGGCCGTACACTCATTGGAGTAGTGTCCGGGTCTTCCACAATTGTAGCAATTACGCTCATGACTAGAAAATCTTTTGTCATTGTAGGACCTTGACTTGTAACTTCTTTCTTTGCTTCTACTCTTGTAGAACTTGTTGAAGTTCTTTATCATTAGGCTCAATTCTTCATTGAAGTTTTGTTTCTCACTTGAAGATGTGGGAGTATCACATGAGGCTTTGTAAGCACCGCTTGACTTGTTGTGAAGCTCTTCCTTATCCTTGAGTGACATCTCATGAGCAACAATTCCTCCAATGACTTCTCTTGGCTTGAGATCTTTGTAATTGGGCATCATTTGGATCAATGTGCACACGGTATCATATTTTCCATCCAAGGCTCTTAGGATCTTCTTGATGATGAATTTGTCGGTCATCTCTTCACTTCCTAAGCCGGCAATCTCATTTGTGATGAGAGCAAGCCTAGAGTACATTTCAGTGACACCTTCACCATCCTTCATTTTGAACTTGTCAAGTTGACTTTTAAGCACATCCAATTTGGATTCTTTGACGGAGTCGGTACCTTCATGCATATCAATCAAAGTATCCCAAATTTCCTTTGTATTCTCAAGACGGATGATTTTGTTGAATCTTCGGGGCAGAATCCGTTGAAGAGAATATCACAAGCTTGAGCATTGTATTATAACATCTTCAACTCTTCCGCGGTGGCTTCACGGTTCGGTTCACTCCCATCAAAAAATTCACCTTGCAAGCCAATACACACAATAGCCCAAACAGCGGGGTTATGTCCAAGAATATGCATTTTCATCTTATGCTTCCAACTAGCAAAATTAGTGCCATCAAAGTAAGGACCTCTACGGTGGTAATTTCCCACACTAGACGCCATACTCTCCTAGGTTGTGAAAACAAGGCTATGACCACCAAAAGCTATGGAAATCAAAGCAAATGGAGACCAAAGCTCTGATACCACTTGTAGGATCGGAAGTATGTCTAGAGGGGGGGGGGTGATTAGACAACTTGACCAAATAAAAATCTAGACTTTTCCAATTTTAGTTCTTGGAAGATTTTAGCAACTTAGCACAAGTCAAGTAGTCAACCTACACATGCAATTCTAAGAGTATAGCAGCGGAATGTAAAACAATTGCATATGAAGGTAAAGGGATGAGTTTGAGGGAGCAAACGCAATGTTGACACAGAGATTTTTTATCCGTGGTTCCGATAGGTGGTGCTATCGTACATCAACGTTGATGGAGATTTCAACCCACGAAGGGTAACGGTTGCGCGAGTCCACGGAGGGCTCCACCCACGAAGGGTCCACGAAGAAGCAACCTTGTCTATCCCACCATGGTCGTCGCCCACGAAGGACTTGCCTCACTAGGGTAGATCTTCACGAAGTAGGCGATCTCCTTGCCCTTACAAACTCCTTGGTTCAACTCCACAATCTTGTCGGAGGCTCTCAAGTGACACCTAGTCAATCAAGGAGACACCACTCTCCAAGAAGTAACAAATGGTGTGTTGATGATGAACTCCTTGCTCTTGTGCTTCAAATGATAGTCTCCCCAACACTCAACTCTCTCTCATAGGATTGGATTTGGTAGAAATAAGATTTGAGTGGAAAGCAACTTGGGGAAGGCTAGAGATCAAGATTTATGTGGTTGGAATGGAACATCTTGACCTCAACACAAGTGTAGGTGGTTCTCTCTCAGAAAATATGTATTGGAAGTGTAGGCATGTTCTGATGGCTCTCTCCACGAATGAAGAGTGGGTGGAGGGGTATATATAGCCTCCACACAAAATCTAACCGTTACACACAAATCACCAATCTCGGTGGGACCGAATCATTAAACTCGGTCGGACCGATTTAGTTCAAAATGTGAACGTTAGGATTCTCCGTGGGACCGACATGTCAACTCAGTGGGACCGATGTCATTAGGGTTAGGGCATAATGTAATATCGGTGAGACCGATTACACACACTTGGTGAGACCGATTTTGGTAATAGCCACACAGAGAGTTGGTCACGCAAACTCGGTGGGACCGATTCGCTCATCTCGGTTGGACCAAAACGTTACAAAAAGGAAACAGAGAGTTTGCATTGCAATCTTGGTGGGACCGATCGCACATCTTGGTTTGACCGAAATGTTACGAAGGGAAATAGAGAGTTTGCAATCCCATCTCGGTGAGACCGAGATCCCTATCGGTGAGACCGAATTGATTAGGGTTTCTAGCAGTGGCTATGTCAACTGAACTCGATGGCTCCGGATGGAAAGAATCGGTGGGGCCGAGTTGGACTTTTGGTTTAGGACATATGTGGATATGAGAAAGTAGTGGAGGGTTTTGGAGCATATCACTAAGCATTTTGAGCAAGGATCTCATTAAGCAACACTTCATCCCTTCTTAATAGTATTGGCTTTTCCTATAGACTCAATGTGATCTTGGATCACTAAAATAGAAAATGTAGAGTCTTGTGCTTTGAGCTTGAGCCAACCCTTTGTCCTTAGCATTTTGAAGGGTCCACTTTCTAATCCATGCCATGCCAATCATTGAGGTTTCCAGAAATATTTATCTTGGAATAACATTAGCTTAATGAGCTATATGTTGTTAGGAATTACCAAAACCACCTAGGGATAGTTGCACTTTCATTCTCCTAGATAGATCTCGCATGATCGTAGGAAATGTTTTGAATTACTACGTTCCCCATCAGTGGCATCCGAGCCAGGTCTATGCATAGATGATATGCACGAGTAGAACACAAAGAGTTGTGGGCGATAATAGTCATACTGCTTACCACCAACGTCTTACTTTGATTCGGCGTTATTGTTGGACGAAGCGGCCCAGACCGACATTACTGACCGCGTTCATGAGACTGGTTCTACTGACGTGCTTCGCACACAGGTGGCTAGCGGGCGTCTGTTTCTCCAACTTTAGTTGAATCGAGTTTGACTATGGCCGGTCCTTGTTGAAGGTTAAAATAGCACACTTGACGAAAAACCGTTGTGGTTTTGATGCGTAGGTAAGAACGATTCTTGCTAGAAGCCCGTAGCAGCCACGTAAAACTTGCAACAACAAAGTAGAGGATGTCTAGCTTGTTTTTGCAGTGCATGTTATGATGTGATATGGTCAAGACGTGATGAGATATAAATTGTTGTATGAGATGATCATGTTTTGTAAAAGTTATCGGCAACTGGCAGGAGCCTTATGGTTGTCGCTTTATTGTATGAAATGCAATCGCCATGTAATTGCTTTACTTTATCACTAAGCGATAGCGATAGTCGTAGAAGCAATAGTTTGCGAGAAGACAACGATGCTACGATGGAGATCAAGGTGTCAAGCCGGTGACGATGGAGATCGTGACGGTGCTTTGGAGATGGAGACCAAAGGCACAAGATGATGATGGCCATATCATGTCACATATTTTGATTGTATGTGATGTTTATCTTTTATGCATCTTATTTTGCTTAGTACGGCTGTAGCATTATAAGATGATCCCTCACTAAATTTCAAGGTATAAGTGTTCTCCTTGAGTATGCACCGTTGCTACAGTTCATCGTGCCGAGACACCACGTGATGATCGTGTGTGATAAGCTCTACGTTCACATACAACGGGTGCAAGCCAGTTTTGCACATGCAGAATACTCGGGTTAAACTTGACGAGCCTAGCATATGCAGATATGGCCTCGGAACACTGAGACCGAAAGGTCGAACGTGAATCATATAGTAGATATGATCAACATAGTGATGCTCACCATTGAAAACTACTCCATCTCACGTGATGATCGGACATGGTTTAGTTGATATGGATCATGTGATCATTTAGATGACTAGAGGAATGTCTATCTAAGTGGGAGTTCTTTAGTAATATGATTAATTAAACTTTAAATTTATCATGAACTTAGTCATGATAGTATCTGCGTATCTGTGTTGTAGATCAATAGCTTGCGATGTAGCTCCCCGTTTATTTTTTGATATGTTCATAGAGAAAAATAAGTTGAAAGATAATAGTAGCAATGATGCAGACTGGGTTTGTGATCTGAGAATTATCCTCATTGCTTCACAGAAGAATTATGTCCTTGATGCACCGCTAGGTGACGGGCCTATTGCAGGAGCAGATGCAGACGTTATGAACTTTTGGCAAGCTCGGTATGATGACTACTTGATAGTTTAGTGCACCATGCTTTACGGCTTAGAACCGGGACTTCAAAAACGTTTTGAACGCCATGGAGCATATAAGATGTTCCAAGAGCTGAAATTGGTATTTCAGACTCATGCCCGAGTCGAGAGGCATGAGACCTGTGACAAGTACTTTGCCTACAAGATGGAGGAGACTAGCTCAGCTAGTGAGCATGTGCTCAAAATGCCTGGGTACTACAATCGCTTGAATCAAGTGGGAGTTAATCTTCCAAATGAGATAGTGATTGACAGAGTTCTCTAGTCACTATCACCAAGTTACTAGAACTTCGTGATGAACTATTATATGCAAGGGATGACGAAAATGATTCCCAAGCTCTTCGCGATGCTGAAATCAGCGAAGGTAGAAATCAAGAAATAGCATCAAGTATTGATGGTTAACAAGATCACTAGTTTCAATAAAAAGGTCTAGGGAAAGAAAGGGAACTTCAAGAAGAATGGCAAGAAAGTTTCCACTCCCGTGAAGAAGCCCGAAGCTAGACCTAAACCTGAAATTGAGTGCTTCTACTGCAAAGGGAATGGTCACTGGAAGTGGGACTACCCCAAATACTTGGCTGATAAGAAGGATGGCAAAGTGAACAAAGGTGTATTTGATATACATGTTATTGATGTGTACTTTACTAGTGTTCATAGTAACCCCAGGGCATTTGATACCGGTTTAGTTGCTAAGATTAGTAACTCAAACTGGAGTTGCAAAATGAACAGAGACTAGTTAAGAGCAAGGTGACGATGTGTGTTGGAAGCGATTCCAAGGTTGATAAGATCACTATCGCACACTCCCTCTACCTTCGGGATTAGTGTTGAACCTAAATAAATGTTATTTGGTGTTTGCGTTGAGCATGAATATATATGATTGGATCACATTTTTTGCGATACAGTTATTCATTTAAGTCAGAGAATAATTGTTGTTCTGTTTACATTTTTGCGATACAGTTTTTCAAAACTGCATTCCTTAATGGATTTCTTAAAGAAGAATTGTATATGATGTAACCAGAAGGTTTTGTCGATCCTAAAGGTGCTAACAAAGTGTGTAATCTCCGATGATCCATTTATCGACTGGTGGAAGCATCTCGGAGTTGGAATGTACACTTTGATAGTGTTATCAAAGCATATGGTTTTATACAGACTTTTGGAGAAGCCTGTATTTACAAGAAAGTGAGTGGGAGCTCTATAACATTTCTGATATTATCTATGGATGACATATTGTTGATTGGAAATAATACAGAATTTCCGGATAGCATAAAAGGATACTTGAATAAGAATTTTTCAATGAAAGACCTTAGTGAAGCTACTTACATATTGGGCATCAAGATCTATAAAGATAGATCAATACGCTTGATAAGACTTTTGGTGAGTACATACCTTGATAAGATTTTGAAAGAGTTCAAAATGGATCAGTCAAAGAAGGAGTTCTTGCCTGAGTTGTAAGGTATGAACTTGAGTAAGACTCAAAACCCGACCACGACAGAAAATAGAAAGGGAATGAAAGTCATTCCCTATGCCTCAGCCATAGGTTCTATAAAGTATGTTATGCTGTGTACCAGACCTATTGTGTACCTTGCAATGAGTTTTGCAAAGGGGTACGATAGTGATCCAGGAGTGGATCACTGGACAAAGGTCAAAGTTATTCTTAGTTACCTAAGAGGATTAAGGAAATATTTCTCGGTTATGGAGGTAATAAAGAGTTCGTCGTAAAGAGTTACGTCGATGCAAGCTTTTACACCGATCCGGATGACTCTGAGTCTCAATCTGGATACATATCGAAAGTGGGAGCAATTAGCTAGAGTAGCTCCATGCAGAGCATTGTAGACATAGAAAATTGGCAAAATACATACGGCTCTGAATATGACAGACCCATTGACTAAACTTCTCTCACAAGCAAAACATGATCACACCTTAGTACTCTTGGGTGTTAATCACATAGCAATGTGAACTAGATTATTGACTCTAGTAAACCCTTTGGGTGTTAGTCACATGGTGATGTTAACTAATCACATAAAGATGTGAACTATTGGTGTTAAATCACATGACGATGTGAACTAGATTATTGACTCTAGTGCAAGTGGGAGACTGAAGGAAATATGCCTTATAGGCAATAATAGAGTTGTTATTTATATTTCCTTATATCATGAGAAATGTTTATTATTCATGCTAGAATTGTATTAACCAGAAACTTAGTACATGTGTGAATACATAGACAAAACAGAGTGTCCCTAGTATGCCTCTACTTGACTAGCTCGTTAATCAAAGATGGTTGAGGGAGTCCTGGATTAGGGGGTGTCCGGATAGCCGGACTATAACCTTTGGCCGGACTGTTGGACTATGAAGATACAAGATCGAAGACTTCGTCCCGTGTCCGGATGGGACTTTCCTTGGCGTGGAAGGAAAGCTTGGCAATACGGATATGTAGATCTCCTCCCATTGTAACCGAATCTGTGTAACCCTAGCCCCCTCCGGTGTCTATATAAACCGGAGGGTTTTAGTCCATAGAACGAACAATCATAACATAGGCTAGCTTCTAGGGTTTAGCCTCTCTGATCTCGTGGTAGATCCACTCTTGTACTACCCATATCATCAATATTAATCAAGCAGGAGTAGGGTTTTACCTTCATCGTGAGGGCCCGAACCTGGGTAAAAACATCGTGTTCCTTGTCTCCTGTTACCATCCGCCTAGACACACAGTTCGGGACCCCCTACCCGAGATCCGCCAGTTTTGGCACCGACATTGGTGCTTTCATTGAGAGTTCCACTGTGTCATCGCCATCAGGAAGGATGCCTCGTCCCGCCTTTAAAGACGGCACTATTGCTAAGGAAGCTTTGGCTGTCGGCCAAACTCTCCAGCTAGGTGGTTTTCTTATGACCGCCTGTTTGGCCGCTGCGCCGATGATGACTTCTCGGGTCGTCAAAAGCAATCTTCACGTCAACTCGGAACTTGCCGAGCAGTTAGATCCAATGGAGCTCTCTTCCCTAAATGAGCTCTTGGATCTCATCGCCGCCCTGGGAGTCGCTATGGACTATGATCAAATTGGGTCTAAACCCGATCCGAGAGAGATTAACTCCCCCCAGGTCACCCTTCATCTATCTTAAGGACTAGCTATGTACGGATTCCCGATCCCTCCAAGCCGGATACCCGCGGAGGGGAGGACGTCACTCAAGCCCTGAACCTAGAGTCAGGCAGTGGGCCAGATTCATTGGACAACATCCAAGAGTCCAAACTTCCGAGTTCGGAAACTCCCTGGCCCCTGAATCTCAGATTAGGTGAGGTTTCGGATTCAATTACACCCACCCACCCAAACATAGTCGATCTATCCCAAATTAGGCAAGAGAACTGGGACATTTTTGCCTGGCACCCTTCAGACATGCCAGGAATCCCACATAGGCTGGCCGAGCACAACCTAAACATTCTAAAAGGATTCAAGCCAGTCAAGCAGGATCTTCGGCGTTTCTCTGAACCTAAGAGACAAGCCATGGGAGAGGAACTAGCCAAGTTATTGGAGGCCGGATTCATTAGAGAAATAAAACATCCGGACTGGCTAGCAAACCTGGTGATGGTACCAAAGAAGGACACATCCTGGCGCTTGTGCGTCGATTTTAAGGACCTCAACAAGGCTTGCCCAAAGGATCCCTTCCCCCTCCCCCGCATCAATCAAATTATCGACGGTACCGCAGGACACGATTCATTGTGTTTCCTCGACGCATACTCCAGCTACCATCAAATTAAGATGGTAGAGCCAGACCAAGCCGCAACGGCATTCATCACACCATACGGCCCCTTCTGCTTCAACACAATGCCCTTCGGTCTCAAAAACGCCGGCGCAACATATCAGCGTATGATTCAGACATGTCTGGCAAACCAGATCGGCAAAACAGTGGAGGCATACATAGATGACGTGGTCGTCAAAACCAAACATGTCGTATCTCTAGTAGACGACTTGAGGCTCACATTCGATAACCTCCGAACATATGACATCAAGCTCAACTCGGAAAAATGCGTTTTCGGCATGCCAGCCAGAAAGCTCTTGGGCTTCATCGTATTCGGCAGAGGAATTGAAGCAAATCCGGCCAAGATCCGAGCTCTGCACAATTGGATACCCCAAGGGACCTCAAGCAAATACAAAAATTGACTGGATGCGTGGCGGCTCTAAGCCGCTTTATCTCCCGCCTTGGAGAAAAGGCATTACCCCTTTATCGCCTCCTCCGGCGCACCGAACACTTCGAGTGGATGGATGCCGCCACAGCCGGACTGGAAGAAATGAAAGCCATATTGGCAACTAACCCAGTGCTGGCCGCGCCAAACATTGGCGAACCAATGCTTTTATACATTGCGACAACTCATCAAGTTGTGAGCGCAGTGCTCGTCGTCGAACGAGAAACGGACGGGCATAAATTCCCCCTTCAAAAGCCGGTTTACTATGTATCCGCTGTCCTTACTCCATGCAAGTCACGATACCCGCATTATCAAAAGATAGCATACGCGGTATTCATGGCATCCCGGAAGCTGCGACACTACTTTCAAGAGTGTTCGATAACTGTAGCCTCGGAAGTGCCACTTAATGATATTATAAACAACCACGACGCGACAGGCCGGATTGCCAAATGGGCCGGCCATTGAGCTCCTCCTGTTCAACATAACTTACAAGCCACGGCAAGCTATTAAGTCGCAAGTATTGGCCGACTTCGTCGCCGAATGGACGGAATCCGAACTCCCTAAAGAGTACGACACATATTCCAACTGGATCATGCACTTCGACGGCTCCAAAATGTTGGCTGGTCTAGGGGCTGGCGTCGTTTTGATCTCCCCAACAGGAGATATAGTTCAATACGTACTCCAGATAATGTATACGGACTCCAACAATGCAGCCGAATATGAGGCCCTTCTACATGGTCTCCGGATGGCAGTATCCATGGGCATTCAACGCCTAGAGGTGCGCGGGGATTCGAACCTCGCGATATCCCAAATAAATGGAGACTTTGATGCCAAGGATCCGAAAATGGCAGCATATCGCAACGCCGTCCTAAAAATGTCAGCTCGGTTCGAGGGGCTCGAATTTCACCATATAGCCCGGGAAAACAATCAGGCGACAGATGTTCTGGCACGCATCGACGCAAAACGTGATGCCATCCCTCCCAACATCTTCTAGGAGAGGCTGTTCAAGCCATCCGTAGTATGGGAAGGGGAACCCGGCAATAACAGCCTGGACCCAACCGCACTGCCCGATACCGAACACTCTGACATAATTGGAGGCTCTGCCAACGAAATAACATCCTCAACCCACGTAATAATGGCCGTCATCGCCCCGTGGACAGAACCATTCCTAGCCTACCTAACTAGGCAGGAACTCCCCGAGGACCAAAACGAGGCACGCTACATAGTTTGGCGATCTAAAGCCTATAAAGTCCATGAGGGAGAGCTTTATAAGAAAAGAACCACCGGAGTCCTTCAAAGGTGCATCTCCGAAGAGGAAGAGCGGAATCTTCTGGCAGAAATTCATGCCGGACTCGGCGGCCACCACGCTGCAGCCCGGGCCCTTGTAAGCAAGGCCTTCCATACAGGCTTTTATTGGCCGACGGCCCGGGCAGACGCTCAGGACTTAGTCCAACGCTGCGTTGGTTGCCAGCTTTTTGCAAACCTAAGCCATATGCCACCCACCGCCCTCCAAACTATCCCCATCACCTGGCCCTTCGCGGTCTGGGGGCTTGACATGGTTGGACCCCTCAAAGGAGGAACCCACAAGCACAAATACTTACTAGTCATGGTGGATAAGTTCACCAAATGGATAGAAGCCAAGCCTGTTAAGACGGCCGAATCCGGACCGGTGATAGACTTCATATCCGGGGTCGTACACCGTTACGGCGTCCCCCACAACATCATCACTGACAATGGCACGAACTTTACGACCGACGAGGTAAAACTCTGGTGCAAAAACATGGGCATCAAGCTCGATTATGCTTCAGTCTATCACCCACAAACTAACGGTCAGGTCGAGCGAGCAAATGGTCTTATCATGAGCGGCATCAAACCCAGATTAGTGCGGTCCCTCAAGGAATCTAACACGCACTGGGTAGAGGAGCTCGACTCCATACTCTAGGGCTGCGGACCACGCCGAATCGCACTACCGGATACACACCATTCTTCATGGTATACGGCGCAGAGGCGGCTCTGCCCTCGGACATAATTCATGACTCACCTCGAGTGCGCATGTACGAAGAAAGAGAAGCCGAGCTCGGGCGGCAGGACAGTTTGGACGCCTTGGAGGAGGAGCGCGACGTGGCTAAAGCCGGTTCTGAATTATATCAACAGCAGGCTTGAAGATACCAAAGCAGAGAAGTACGGGCCAAAACTTCCAATGTTGGCGAGTTAGTTCTACGCCTGCCGGATAAGAAAAAGGACAAACTCAAGCCCAAGTGGGAAGGTCCCTTCATTATTGACCAAGTCCTGACTGGTGGAGCCTACCGTCTGTGGGATGCATCGGATAATTGACTTGAGCCAAACGCATGGAACGCAGCCCGACTCTGAAGATTCTACGCCTAACGCCGGACTCTGTGTTCGTCTCCTTCCTCTGTCCATTTTTATACACTATCTGTCACGTCCCTAGTTCTGGTATGCTCAAGGCTAGCTAGACATGTGTGCATAATGTTTAAATTTTATTTAAATTTGAAATGGGGATTTGTGAAATCCTCAGAATCATCTCTGGAAATGACCCAAATAAAAAAAGTGCTCCAAAAGGTCCAAGAAAATGCTCATGTTGCCCTCTGAAAATACTGGACAGAGATAAAAATAAAACCAATATTTTTGGGAGCTCATAAGTATTTATTTTGGGCATTTGGAATTAATGCATAACTATTTGCATTGGATATATAAATGTTATATATATATATATATATAATATGTCCAAAATTGTGCCATTTGTTGAGGAGCTCTGGAATAATACCATTAGCCCCTACAAAAATTGGCATAATAAAATAAAATGGTTTAGTATTTTTATTAAATCAAAACAAATGTCAGAAAATAGAAAAGAAAACAAAAATGGAAAAAACTTACCTGACTGGTGACTCCAACCCGGGCAGCATTCAGCGGGGAGGGGCCCTGCTGTACCTCTGCCAGAACAAGGACGATTTTGTGAAGCAGATGCCTATCTTTGATGAGTGGGGACTGTGCCCTGCCGGCCTCCACGGGCCTCGCGAGAACCCAGTGATGGTGACTACCCTTGCAGCCGGCCAAGGCGACTCTAACTCAAGTGGCGGAGCAGGGAGGCATGAGGCGCCAGAGGCCGAGGGGCCTCCCGACAGGGTGACGGCGCCGGGTGATGCTCACGAGGGAGCAGCTGCTGGGGCCGGTGCCGCCGAGGCCGAGAGCGGCGAGAAGCCGCCCTCAGTGTCTGCGGATGAAGCCCCTGAGGCTCCGGTTGTTCCTTCGGGCGAGGCGACCGGCAGTGCGCACTAGGTAGGTGCCCCTGGCATGGATCGCCTTGATGCTTCGCCCTCGTCGCAGGTCGATCCCTGCACTCAGCTCTTGGGCCGCTTTCGCGTGGACTTCGAGGCCCTCCGGAAGAAGAGGGAGGCCCTGGGCGACGATTACCCTTGTCGCCTGCTGAAGCGTAGGAAGTACTTTGCCACTGATGAGTAAGCCTTCTCCCTTTCTAGCTCCCGATCCTTCTGTTGCTTTTACTGATCTTTGCTCCGCAGGCCTCTGCCAGCCGAGCTCGCAGAGACGGCCGAGGTTCCGTCCACCTTGGCGTCGTCCCCTCCTCCGTCCCTGAGTGCTCCGAGCAGCACAACCCTTGTCATGAGGGCGATTGGAGGGGCGAACCATCCCGAGGTGCATCGAGGCCCTACGCACCCCGTGGTCTTCCTTCACGAGCCTTCTCGGGGCATAGCCAGCCTGCCGTGGGCTTCTCGCCTGGTCATGGACTGCGATTGGCTGAGGCGCTCCCTGCGTTCTTCATCTGATGGCGGGCTGGCTCCTGGCCGAGCTTCTGGCGTGGTGTGCCCGATCATCGCGAGTGTGCCAGCCCCCAGCCCCGTGCCTGTAGGGGGAGTGCCGATCTGTGGCCCCTAGCTCTTGCTTGGGGCAGGTGATGGTGTGGAGGATGTGCGTGAGTGCGCTCGGGAGCGTCACGCTCTTCGCCAAGGGTTCCTTCGAAGGGCGGCTAACGCGGTGGACCTGCTTGGTGAGGAGCTTGCTGATGAAGACGCGCGCCTTGAAGCCGAGGGCCTGCGCTTGGCCGCAGAGAGGCGCGAGCTGGAGGGCGCCATCGCCCTCGCATGCCGCCAACGCGATCTTGAGGACGAAAGGGCCAAAGCGTTGTTGGCGGCCTCTCGTGAGGCCCAATCTCGGGCCGCTGAGGAGGCCCGGGAGGCTGATCGGCGGAGAGGAGCTGCGGAGGAGCGGGCTCGGGAGCTCCTGGCCCGGTGCCACTCGCTGGAGGAGCAAGTGGAGCTGCGCGAGGCAGCCCTTGCGTCGATGAAGGTGGCCTCCGACGACCCGACAAGGCTCAAGAGGCGTGAGGAGGCGCTGACGCTGGAAGCCGCCGAGCGCACCCGCGAGTATGAGCGGCTGGAGACAAGGGAGCGCCTGGTGACACAGGCGGAGGACGATGTCGCTGCACAGGAAGCTCGAGTCCTGGAGGAGGTTGGACGTCGGGTGGCGATGGAGCGCCAAGACCTCGAGCGTGAGTTCGAGGGGAAGTTGGGGTTGATCCGGGTCGAGGCTGAAGGCAGGACCGCAGCCTTGAGGACCAAGCTGGAGGAGGCGACGCGGCGGACTGATGCTCTTCGGGCCGCGCTTGAGGTGGCGCAAGGGGAGTCAACCACCTCCCGGGCCGAGGCGCTCCATCTCCGCTAGCGGGTGGAGGAGGCTGAGGCCATCACGCGCCAGAATGTGGATGAGATACGCCAGCGGCAGGTCCTAGAGCATGAGCACGCCCCCATGCTCTCCACGCTCCGGGAGAGAGCCAATACAACCTTGGGCAACATCTGCGAGGCGGCTGTCGGCGAGCCGCACGCAATCAACTACGCCGGCAACCTCCAGTTCTTCACCGCCGTGGTGACGCAACTGGAGGCGCGGTCGGCCAGGGCCGACAGATTGGTGGAGGAGAGGAGCCGTGCCCTGCTCGGGCGCGCCTTCTCCCGTGTCTTCAGCCATCTTCGGAACATGGACCCCCACTTCGACTTCGACGCCGCCATCGCTCCAGTCCCCCAGGCCGTTCGAGATGACCTGGTGCACTGGGTGGAAGACAAGGTGGATGCTCTCGTCAGGGCCTTCGCTTCGGACAACGACGATGTGATCGTGGCTGCTAACGTGGGCGGTGTGGTGAACGGCCCCGACACCGCTGGCGACGACGAAGACAGCGATGGCGGGTCTGGCGACGCCAGCTACGGCTCGGGAGGTGCTCCTGAGGACGCATTGGGGGATTTATCCGACTGATTATGCATTGTCCCTGTTTCCTTGCCCAGCATGAGTAGAACTCAGGTTTTGGCCTGATGATTGTGAAAGCATTTTGGGAGGGGGAGCCCCTCATGTAAAACTTGTGTTCATCGTATTTAGTTGACGCTGCGCTGCCCGTGCGTCCTCGCCTGGTGGTTGGCTAGTTTACCTTTGTTCCGTGCGGGTCCCGAGGTAGCCTGCGGGTGGCCGTGGCGTCTTGAGTGTGCTCCGATCGAATTCGTAGGACGCGGGAGTGTCGCGGGCGGCGAGCTTCACAGGTGTTGGCCTTCTTCATAGGCTCCGGGCCTTTTCCAAAGGATAATCTTCACAGGCATTTGCCTTCTTCACAGGCTCCGGGCCTTTTCCAAAAGGACAATCTTCACAGGCATTCGCCTTCTTCACAGGCTCCGGGCCTTTTCCAAAAGGACAATCTTCACAGGCATTCGCCTTCTTCACAGGCTCCGGGCATTTTCCAAAAGGATAATCTTCACAGGCTCCGGGCCTTTTCCAAAAGGATAATCTTCGCAGGCAGTTGCCTTCTTCACAGGCTCCGGGCCTTTTCCAAAAGGATAATGTTCACAGGCATTCGCCTTCTTCACAGGCTCCGGGCCTTTTCCAAAAGGATAATCTTCACAGGCATTCGCCTTCTTCACAGGCATTCGCCTTCTTCACAGGCTCCGGGCCTTTTCCAAAAAGGATAATCTTCACAGGCATTCGCCTTCTTCACAGGCTCCGGGCCTTTTCCAAAAGGATAATCTTCACAGGCATTCGCCTTCTTCACAGGCTCCGGGCCTTTTCCAAAAGGATAATCTTCACAGGCATTGGAAATCCTCCCAAGAGGACACGGTGGCGGTAGTCTGGGCTGCGTGCAAGCTAGGCCTGACCTGGTTCGCGAGGGGCTCACGAGAGGAGGCAGCTGGGGCAAAGTGGTAACCGAAACGCGAGAAATGGCTCGAACGAGACTAAGCACCCCTTCCCTGAACTCACGCAAATCTCAAATTCGAATTCAACTTAAATCCAGCGGGGGAAAATTACAACCAGAGGGGAAAAAGCAATGAAAGCAGACAAAAGGCCGCGTCCGGCACCTAGTCTAGTCTTGGACGTCTTCTCACCAGCGCGGAGCTAAGTGCTGCCACTAGGCGTGGGAGGGAGCCCTAGGGCCTGAGGCCGGCACCCCTGAGACTCCGGGGCGTGTACAACCCCACTCATTATTACGTGAGAGTGTCACGGGGAGGCGAGCTTCACAGGCACCGGGCCTTCTTCACAGGTATCGGACTTGCTTCATATCGCCAGACGAGGGCCCCGCCTTGCGCCACACTCTAGTGCCATCAACGACGACCGGAAACCAGGACGCCGCCGATGGGGTAGAGCGGTCGCCAGCGGTTCCCCCGACGACCACGGGTCCTCCGCCAGGGGCAGGCCCTGAGGCACCTCCCCAGCAGAGGGCCTACCTCCTGAGAGCGCCTTGCTCCGAACGCCGCGGTGGTGATGTCGGATCTCTACCCCTCTCCTGCAGCCCCCTGCGCCCTCCTCCCGAGGGGTAGGAGACCATGGGGCGGGGCAGCTCCCCGCTGTGGCGACCTGCATCTCCTGAGATCCATGATTAGTGTATGCCTGCTCCTGAGGAAGTAGTGGTACCCAATAATCGTTGCTCCCAGTGTGACCGGTGGGGCCATCCCTGGGCCCCTGGAAGGGCTCAGCTTCTGGTGCCTCGTTCTCCCAGCCTGGGCTGAGGAGCGATCCCTGTTCACCCTCATGAGGGTGCCTCTGATCCATCATGTGGGGCATGTATTCTTCTGGCGCCGTCATCCCGGAGGCCGTGCCGTAGTGCTCCGCGTGCCATGCAGCACCGCTCGACGCGCCCACTGAGGGGTGGTAGCGCGGCTGTCCACCGAGACCGTGGGTCGCATCGAGTCCTTCTTCTTCACGGACCGAGGGCGGTGGTAGCGTTGCCGCTGGTCCGGTGCCGACAGCCTCGCCGGTGTTGGGGTAGCCTTGGAGCCCGCGGGCATGCGCGGAGCCCCCGCATGGGCCGCTCTGGGCTTGAGGTGGGAGCTGGGCGCAGAAGGGGTGAGCCCCCAAGGCGGCAAAGCCCAGGAGCTCGGCGACCCGCTCCAGCAGCACGTCGCGGCAGCCTTCTAGCAGCCTGCACTGTATTAGCTCTCGGGCCACCGTGAGCGCGGCCCTTGAGTTCGCCTGCTCCCGGCGGGTGTACGGTGTCGCGGTCGTGGCAAGATTGGAGGCCCTTGCTGCCGACCGCGCCTGCCGCGGCGTGAGGGCCGCCGAAGCTTGTCCGTGTCGCCCGCGGCCCGCAGCGCCCTGCGGACCACGAGCTGCCTGGGGCACGGGGTCGCCCGAGGCGAGCGGCTCTGTGCGGGCGGGCCACGCCGCCCATGGATCTGGGTTGCTCGCCTGGTCGCCGGACATGGTGAGGACGACGCGGCGGGGCACGAAGTGGTAGAAGGCGGATTCCGGCGCACCCCTACCTGGCGCGCCAAATGTCAGATTTTGGGTTCCGGCAGACCCTTGAGGTTCAAGCTCTGGGGTGCGCGCGGAGATTACGCTTCCTACCTACCTGTGCCCCTCCGCCTCGCAAGGATCTAAGCTATGAGAAGAACAACACATGAGACGCAGAGTTTATACTGGTTCGGGCCACCGATGTGGTGTAATACCCTACTCCAGTGTGGTGGTGTGGTGGATTGCCTCTTAGGCTGATGATGAACAATACAAGGAAGAACAGCCTCGCGAGGGTCTGTTCTTAGCTGGGGCGATGAACTACTAGAGGGGTTCAGCCGCCCTTCTCTCTCTCTCTCTCTCTCTCTCTCTGATTCTTGATCTCTAGCCCTGTCTCTCCCCCTGTCCCCCCTTTGTCTGGGGTTGGCTAGTCCTATTTATAGGCAAAGGCCCTGGGCCTCCTCCCAAATTATTGAGCGGGAAGGGCGCCAACAATTGGCCATTTTGAAGGGGAACATCTGGTACACTTATCCTGACTAAAGTTGGTCCTCGCCTGCCAAAGGCTCTGGGGATGACGCTGGCTTGGGCTCCACAATGACTTCTTCCTTGTCGCGGAGTTGGTCTCGGTCTCATTGCACCGAAATGGGTTCCTTTGCTTGAACCTCTCGCCTACGCTTACTCCCTTTGCACCAAAGAGGAAAGGGAGTACACTGCACGGGCTGGCGCCCGCCTAGCGCCCTCGGTCGTCATGGCTTGCGTCATGGGCACCTCGTGAGGTACCCCGCCTTGATCTCTCTGTTGGAAATATGCCCTAGAGGCAATAATAAATGCATTATTATTATATTTCCTTATTCATGATAATTGTCTTTATTCGTGCTATAATTGTGTTAACCGGAAATCGTAATACATGTGTGAATAACAGACAACAACATGTCCCTAGTGAGCCTCTAGTTGACTAGCTTGTTGATCGACAGATAGTCATGGTTTCCTGACTATGGACATTGGATGTCATCGATAACGGGATCACATCATTAGGAGAATGATGTGATGGACAAGACCCAATCCTAACATAGCATAAGATCGCATAGTTCGTTTGCTAGAGTTTTCCAATGTCAAATATCCTTTCCTTAGACCATGAGATCATGTAACTCCCGGATACCGTAGGAGTGCTTTGGGTGTGCCAAACGTCACAACGTAACTGGGTGACTATAAAGGTATGCTACGGGTATCTCTGAAAGTGTCTGTTGGGTTGACATGGATCGAGACTGGGATTTGTCACTCCGCTTGACGGAGAGGTATCACCGGGCCCTCTCGGTAATGCATCATCACAATGAGCTCAATGTGACCAAAGTGTTTGATCACGGGATCATGCATTACGGAACGAGAAAAGTGACTTGCCGGTAACGAGATTGAACGAGGTATTGGTATACCGACGATCGAATCTCGGGCAAGTAAAATACCGATTGACAAAGGGAATCGTATACGGGATTAATTGAATCCTTGACATCGTGGTTCATCCGATGAGATCATCGTGGAGCATGTGGGAGCCAACATGGGTATCCAGATCCCGCTGTTGGTTATTGCCCGAGAGCCGTCTCGGTCATGTCTGCATGTCTCCCGAACCCGTAGGGTCTACACACTTAAGGTTCGGTGACGCTAGGGTTATAGGGATATGTATGTGCGGTAACCCGAATGTTGTTCGGAGTCCCGGATGAGATCCCGGACGTCACGAGGAGTTTCGGAATGGTCCGGAGGTAAAGATTTATATATGGAAAGTCATCATACGGACATCGGGACAAGTTTCGGGGTTATCGGTAATGTACCGGGACCACCGGAAGGTCCCGGGGGGTCCACCGGGTGGGGCCACCTATCCCGGAGGGCCCCATGGGCTGTATGAGGGAGGGAACCAGCCCATAGTGGGCTGGTGCGCCTCCCCCCCATGGGCCCCATGCGCCTAGGGTTTTGGGGGAGGGAAACCCTAAAGGGGGCGCCCCCCTTGCTTGGGGGGCAAGCCCCCTTGCCCTGGCCGCCGCCCCCCCTAGGAGATCTCATCTCCTAGGGCAGGCGCCCCCCCTAGGGGGTTATATAAAGGGGGGGGAGAGGGGGCTGATCAACCATTGCCCTGGCGCCTCCCTCTCCCTCTCCAACACCTCCTCCTCCTCCATTGAGCACGGCGAAGCCCTGCCGGAGTACTGCAGTTCCACCATCACCACGCCGTCGTGCTGTTGCTGGAGCCTTCATCCCCAACCTCTCCTTTGCCTTGCTGGATCAAGAAGGAGGAGACGTCACGCTTTCCGTACGTGTGTTGAACGCGGAGGTGCCGTCCGTTCGGCACTAGGTCATCGGTGAATTGGATCGCGGCAAGTACGACTACCTCATCCACGTTCACTCGAACGCTTCCGTTGCGATCTACAAAGTGGTATGTAGATGATATCTAATCTGAATACTCGTTGCTTGATGAACTCCTAGATGGATCTTGGTGAAACCGTAGGAAAATTTTTAATTTTCTGCAACGTTCCCCAACACTCTCCGCATCCTCGCGAGCCAGCCTGATGAGGCCGTGCTTGAGGAAGCTCTGTGTCGTCCGCCCCGCGAGACTCGGCCCCTCGCGAGGGTCTTGGGTATGTGTTGATGAAGATGGGCCGTACTGGGCCCCCTTTGAGCCACACCGCAGGCCGCAGGCAGGCAAGTCTGGGGACCCCCGTTCCCAGAACGCCGACACGGGTCATGAGTGTCGTGAGGGCTGCCATGGATTTCGGCTTTTCCCGTCCCAGGTGCCGGGCAAGCCACTCGTCGTGGATATTATGCTTGAAGGCTGCTAGGGCCTCAGCATCCGGACAGTTGACTATTTGATTTTTCTTTGTTAGGAACCGTGTCCAGAATTGCCTGGCCGATTCCTCTGGCTGTTGGATTATGTGGCTTAGGTCGTCGGCGTCCGGTGGTCGCACATAAGTGCCCTGGAAGTTGTCAAGGAATGCGGCTTCCAAGTCCTCCCAAGAACCGATTGAGTCTGCTGGCAAGCTGTTGAGCCAATGCCGGGCCGGTCCCTTGAGTTTGAGTGGGAGGTACTTGATGGCATGTAGATCATCACCGCGGGCCATGTGGATATGAAGGAGATAATCCTCGATCCATACCGCAGGATCTGTTGTGCCATCGTATGATTCGATGTTTACGGATTTGAAGCCCTCAGGGATTTTATGATCCATTACTTCATCTGTGAAGCATAGTGGGTGTGCGGCGCCTCTATACTGGGCTATATCACGGCGCAGCTCAAAGGAGCTTTGTCCATTGTGTTCGGCTCGGCCGGATTTATCGTATCCGGAGTGACGATCACCGTCACGTGCCGTGGGGTGCCTGCGCGATCCGTAGATCGATCTTGTTTGCCTTGCCTTGTCCTCCAGTATATCTCGCAGGTCTGGCGCGTTTTCCCGTGCCTTAGTATGTTTTGAGCGGCGTCGGGGCATGGCTTGAGTGGATGGCTTAGAGGCCTCTCTGTCGCGGCCACGAGGTGCCCGGTCGGCCATATCATGCGCTGGTGATGTAGGTGCTTCCTCCTCTAATCGGGGTAGCAGCCTGCGCTTTGGGTAACGCTTGGAGGGGCGTTTGAGTTCATACTCTTCGGCCGCAAGGACTTCAGTCCATCTGTCAGCTAGCAAATCTTGATCAGCTCTAAGCTGTTGTTGCTTTTTCTTGAGGCTGCTTGCCGTGGCTAAGAGCCTGCGTTTGAAACGCTCTTGTTCGGCAGGGTCTGATGGTATGACGAATTCGTCGTCGTCGAGGCTTGCCTTGTCTTCGGAGGGAGGCATATAGTTATCGTCCTCAACCTCTCGGTCTGCCGCCCTCTCATGAGGGCTGGCTTCTCCATCTTCCTGTGCCGAATCTTGCTGGAGAGGGTGTTCTTCAGCGCTATCCGGAGTAGTATTATCTCCGGTGCCGGAATCACCATTTTTGCTTTGGCGGGATTTAGAGCGGCGCCGCTGACGTCGGCGTTTGGGATGTTTCTTAGAAGTATCATCCCCCGCTTTTCCATCGCCTTCTCCATCTTTTGGAGCATCCACCATATATATGTCATATGACGAGGTGGCCTTCCAGCGCCCTACAGGTGCTGGTTCATGTTCGTCTCCTGCATCGTCATCCATACCGTCGATGTCTTCGGATTCGAAGTCGAGCATGTCGGTTAAATCGTCGAGAGTGGCTACAAAGTCGGTGGTGGGTGTGCTTTGAATTTCATCATCATCCGTATCCCATCCTTGCTGAACATAGTCCGGCCAGGGCTCTCCCGATAAAGAGAGAGACTTTAGTGAGTTCAGGATGTCGTCGAAGGGCGAGTGCTGAAAGATGTCCGCGGCGGTGAACTCCATGATCGGCGCCCAATCGGATTTGATCGGCCGGGGCGCGGGGGGTTCGGAGTCCGGAGGGGAGTCCGGATCCTCGGAGTCACAGGTCATGCAGAGTGCGGGGCTGGTGTTCGGCTCGGTCGCCTTTGAGATCGTAGCCCCTGAGGTGGCGTCCAACCGCTCATCCTCGATCGGCGTCGCCAGTTCTGAATTAAGGGTCGGAAACGATGCGCGTGCGGCCTCCAGGACACTGTTCGACAGCAGAGCTAGATCATGCCCATCTTGACAGTGCGACGCGCTTGACTGTGGCCCGAATCCGTCGAAGATCAAGTCCCCGCAGATGTCAGCCGTGTAGTTCAAACTTCCGAACCTGACCTGATGGCCAGGGGCGTAGCTTTCGATCTGCTCCAGGCGGCCAAACGAATTGGCCCGCAGTGCGAAGCCGCCAAAGATGAAGATCTGTCCGGGGAGAAAAGTCTCACCCTGGATCGCATCGTCGTTGTTGATTAAAGGATCCATCGGGCCTAGAAGTGACGACACAGAGGAACTCTCAATGAAAGCACCAATGTCGGTGTCAAAACCGGCGGATCTCGGGTAGGGGGTCCCGAACTGTGCGTCTAGGCCGGATGGTAATAGGAGACAAGGGACACGAAGTTTACCCAGGTTCGGGCCCTCTCGATGGAGGTAAAACCCTACTCCTGCTTGATTAATATTGATGATATGGGTAGTACAAGAGTAGATCTACCACGAGATCAAGGAGGATAAACCCTAGAAGCTAGCCTATGGTATGATTGTTGTATGATGAAGTCGTTCTACGGACTAAAACCCTCCGGTTTATATAGACACCGGATAGGGTTAGGGTTACACAAAGTAGGTTACAATGGCAGGAGATCTTGAATATCCGCATCGCCAAGCTTGCCTTCCATGCCAAGGAAAGTTCCTTTCGGACACGGGACGAAGTCTTCAATCTTGTATCTTCATAGTCCAGGAGTCCGGCTGAAGGTATTGTCCAGCTATCCGAACACCCCCTAATCCAGGACTCCCTCAGGCATGATTGGCATCCTCTCCGGATATAGTCCGGCGGGCACTCTTTTTCCTAAAGAAAGCACGAGCGTTAGTATGCCTCTGAGAATAATATCTCGGAATGAGACGACGCGCCTTACCGCTGCGCCAGTGTCTCAATCCGGACTACGTGTCTTTTCAGCCTGCCTGCCCTCGCGGCCCCTTGTTGGCTAGTCGCCGCAGGCTCGGTATTCCGCCTCGGGGTCCTCCCCTGCAAAACACCATTGGTATACGGTAATAAAAAATACGCGAGGACAGATCCTTTTCGAAGTGCTGGGACTTCGGTCTCAGTTACCTGCGAGGCTGGAAGTAGTCCAGGATAATCGGCCGTAATGGCCACCAAGGCATTGTCATTGCCCAATTGGTAAAATACCCCATCGATTAGCTCCACAGATATGTCCGGATCCTCTTGGGATGATGGGTCGAGGGACCGTTCCGGATCCTCGGGTTGTGGAGGAGGGTTGTTTATTTCCCTCACGGCCTTACGCAGCTCCTGCGTTGGAATCGCAAGATGAAATACTTAACTACGGGAATATGGAGCGGATGGGCAAGAAAAAGTATCAACTTACCCAGCTTGGAGGATTGTACATGGAAAATCCGCCCTGTGGATTGACGCGGAGGAATTCCTCCTCTTCTCCTTTGTACAAAGTGGACAAGATCTTTGCTAGAGCAGCAACCAATTCCGGCCCCCTACGGCCGCAGCGGGTGGCGTCATCCTCCCCGTTGAAATCCCACATGGGGTGGCCTCTATATTGGAGCGGCTGCACCCCCCGCATAATGCATATGGCCATGACCTCGATCATGGTCAATCCGGATTGAGCCAGCGATCTTATCCGGCTCATCAGGTAAAGAACATCCTTGTCGTCTTCCTCCTGAGGGCTCCATGGACGCCAGCTCAGCCGCTTCTTCAAACGAGCATTGACGAACTCAGGAAGGCCGATCTGAATAGGATCCGGGAGGGGGACGTCTTCTACATAAAACCATTCGGAAGGCCAGTCTTCAGACGTCTTCTTTGGGGTTCCGGATAGGTATCCGGTCCCGGCGATGGGCCACACTTCGTCTCCGCCCACTTGATACACTGACCCCTTCTGAGAATGGGGCACAAGGCAGAACAGCTTCTTCCACAGCGCGAAATGAGCCTCGCAGCTCAAAAACATCTCGCAAAGGGCTACGAAGCCCGCGATAGGCAGTATGGAGGCAGGCGTAAGGCTGTGCAACTGGAGGCTGTAGAACTCCAGGAGCCCCCGGAGAAATGAATGAATTGGAAATCCGAGCCCTCTAATTAAATGAGGGACAAGGCATACCCGCTCCCCCTTGGAGGGATTGGGAAGGCTCTCCGCTTGCTCTCCACCATTATAGGTGGCGAGCCCGGCTTGAACTGGGACCATGTATCCTGGGGGAAGAAACCCCTTGGTCTGAAGCGTCACTAGTTTGCTGTGCGGGACGGAACATCTCTCCCAATCTCCAAGCTTGGGGCTGGGGGAGCGAGAGGAGGAGTTGCGTCGACTGGCCATGATGGAATGGATCTCTGCCGGATGCGCTCCGATGAATACTCGCTAAGGGAGAATGGTGTGATTTGGATCTGAATCACCATCTCTTTAATAGGCAGCTCATTCACATAGCTATGGGGGTAAATGTAAAAATACCCTGGCTCTTCACATTCGCTTGACGCGTGGAAGGTGGCCATTATTGGGCGTAGAAGCCAAGGAGCGCAACACTCAAGAGAAGACGGACACTATTTAACAGGTATACGGAATTTGGAGGAGAACCCGCCTTGTAATGCCGAAGACAATCTACGCACCGGGCTCATCGTCACTGAAGCCTGGTTCGGGGGCTACTGAGGGAGTCCTTGTTGGGGAACGTAGTAATTTCAAAAAAAAAATCCTACGCACACGCAAGATCATGGTGATGTATAGCAACGAGAGGGGAGAGTGTTGTCTACGTACCCTCGTAGACCAAAGCAGAAGCGTTGACACAACGTAGAGGAAGTAGTCGTACGTTCTCCTCGCGATCCAACCGATCACAGCACCGTTACTCCGGCACCTCCGAGTTCTTGGCACACGTTCAGCTTGATGACGATCCCCGGGCTCCGATCCAGCAAAGCGTCGAGGAAGAGTTCCGTCAGCACGACGGTGTGGTGACGATCTTGATGTGTTACCGGCGCAGGGCTTCGCCTAAGCACTGCAACGATATGATCGAGGTGGAATTTGGTGGAAGGGGGCACCGCACACGGCTAAGGAACGATCCGTAGATCAACTTGTGTGTCTCTGGGGTGCCCCCTGCCCCCGTATATAAAGGAGCCAAGGGGGAGGGGCTGGCCGGCCAGGCCTTGGCGCGCCAGAGAGTCCTACTCCCTCTGGGAGTAGGACCCCCCCCCAATCCTAGTTGGACTAGGATTCTCCAAGGGGGAGAGAGAGAGAGAGGAGGCGCCCACCTCTCCTAGTCCTAATAGGACTAGGGGAAGGGGGGGAGGCGCGCAGCCCATGGGGCATCCCTCTCACCTCTCCTCCAAGGCCCATGTTGGCCCATTATGCTCCCGGGGGGTTCCGGTAACCCTCCCGGTATTCCGGTAAAATCCTGATTTCACCTGGAATGCATCCGATGTCCAAACATAGGCTTCCAATATATAATTCTTTATGTCTCGACCATTTCGAGACTCCTCGTCACGTCCGTGATCACATCCGGGACTCCGAACTCCTTCGGTACATCAAAATGCATAAACTCATAATAACTGTCATCGTAACGTTAAGCGTGCGGACCCTACGGTTCGAGAACAATGTAGACATGACCGAGACACGTCTCCGGTCAATAACCAATAGCGGGACCTGGATGCCCATATTGGCTCCTACATATTCTACGAAGATCTTTATCGGTCAGACCGCATAACAACATACGTTGTTCCCTTTGTCATCGGTATGTTACTTGCCTGAGATTCGATCGTCGGTATCCAATACCTAGTTCAATCTCGTTACCGGCAAGTCTCTTTACTCGTTCTGTAATACATCATCTCGCAACTAACTCATTGGTTGCAATGCTTGCAAGGCTTTATGTGATGTGCATTACCGAGAAGGCCCTGAGATACCTCTTCGACAATCGGAGTGACAAATCCTAATCTCGAAATACGCCAACCCAATATGTACCTTCGGAGACACCTGTAGAGCACCTTTATAATCACCCAGTTACGTTGTGACGTTTGGTAGCACACAAAGTGTTCCTACGGTAAATGGGAGTTGCATAATCTCATAGTTAAAGGAACATGTATAAGTCATGGATAAAAGCAATAGCAACATACTAAACGATCGGGTGCTATGCTAATGGAATGGGTCATGTCAATCAGATCATTCAACTAATGATGTGATCTCGTTAATCAAATAACAACTCTTTGTTCATGGCTAGGAAACATGACCATCTTTGATTAATGAGCTAGTCAAGTAGAGGCATACTAGTGACACTCTGTTTGTCTATGTATTCACACATGTATTATGTTTCCAGTTAATACGATTCTAGCATGAATAATAAACATTTATCATGATATAAGGAAATAAATAATAACTTTATTATTGCCTCTAGGGCATATTTCCTTCAGTCTCCCACTTGCACTAGAGTCAATAATCTAGATTACAAAGTAATGATTCTAACACCCATGGAGTTTTGGTGCTGATCATGTTTTGCTCGTGGAAGAGGCTTAGTCAACGGGTCTGCAACATTCAGATCCGTATGTATCTTGCATATCTCTATGTCTCCCACCTGGACCAAATCCCGGATGGAGTTGAAGCGTCTTTTGATGTGTTTGGTTCTTTTGTGAAATCTGGATTCCTTTGCCAAGGCAATTGCACCAGTATTGTCACAAAAGATTTTCATTGGACCCGATACGCTAGGTATAACACCTAGATCGGATATGAACTCCTTCATCCAGACTCCTTCATTAGCTGCTTCCGAAGCGGCTATGTACTCAGCTTCACATGTAGATCCCGCCACGACGCTTTGTTTAGAACTGCACCAACTGACAGCTCCACCGTTTAATGTAAATACGTATCCGGTTTGCGATTTGGAATCGTCCGGATCAGTGTCAAAGCTTGCATCGACGTAACCGTTTACGACGAGCTCTTTGTCACCTCCATAAATGAGAAACATATCCTTAGTCCTTCTCAAGTACTTAAGGATGTTCTTGACCGCTGTCCAGTGATCCACTCCTGGATTACTTTGGTACCTGCCTGCTAAACTTACAGCAAGGCACACATCAGGTCTGGTACACATCATTGCATACATGATAGAGCCTATGGCTGAAGCATAGGGAACATTTTTCATTTTCTCTCTATCTTCTGCGGTGGTCGGGCATTGAGTCTTACTCAACTTCACACCTTGTGCCACAGGCAAGAACCCTTTCTTTGCCTGATCCATTTTGAACTTTTTCAAAACTTTGTCAAGGTATGTGCTTTGTGAAAGTCCTATTAAGCGTCTTGATCTATCTCTATAGATCTTAATGCCCAATATGTAAGCAGCTTCACCGAGGTCTTTCATTGAAAAATTCTTATTCAAGTATCCCTCTATGCTATCCAGAAATTCTATATTATTTCCGTTCAGTAATATGTCATCCACATATAATATCAGAAATGCTACAGAGCTCCCACTCACTTTCTTGTAAATACAGGCTTCTCCAAAAGTCTGTATAAAACCAAATGTTTTGATCACACTATCAAAGCGTTTATTCCAACTCGGAGAGGCTTGCACCAGTCCATAAATGGATCACTGGAGCTTGCACACTTTGTTAGCTCCCTTCGGATCGACAAAACCTTCTGGTTGCATCATATACAACTCTTCTTCCAGAAATCCATTCAGGAATGCAGTTTTGACATCCATTTGCCAAATTTCATAATCATAAAATGCGGCAACTGCTAACATGATTCGGACAGACTTAAGCATCGCTACGGGTGAGAAAGTCTCATCGTAGTCAATCCCTTGAACTTGTCGAAAACCTTTTGCAACAAGTCGAGCTTTATAGACAGTAACATTACCATCAGCGTCAGTCTTCTTCTTAAAAATCCATTTATTCTCAATTGCTTGCCGATCATCGGGCAAGTCAACCAAAGTCCATACTTTGTTCTCATACATGGATCCCATCTCAGATTTCATGGCCTCAAGCCACTTTGCGGAATCTGGGCTCACCATCGCTTCTTCATAGTTCGTAGGTTCATCATGGTCTAGTAACATGACTTCCAAAATAGGATTACCGTACCACTCTGGTGCGGATCTTACTCTGGTTGATCTACGAAGTTCAGTAGAAACTTGATCTGAAGTTTCATGATCATTATCATTAGCTTCCTCCCTATTTGATGTAGGTGTCACAGAAACAGATTTCTGTGATGTACTACTTCTCAATAAGGGAGTAGATACTGTTATCTCATCAAGTTCTACTTTCCTCCCACTCACTTCTTTCGAGAGAAACTCCTTCTCTAGAAAGTTTCCGACTTTAGCAACAAAAATTTTGCCTTCGGATCTGTGATAGAAGGTATACCCAATAGTCTCCTTTGGGTATCCTATGAAGACACATTTTTCCGATTTGGGTTCGAGCTTATCAGGTTGAAGCTTTTTCACATAAGCATCGCAGCCCCAAACTTTAAGAAACGACAACTTTGGTTTCTTGCCAAACCACAGTTCATAAGGCGTCGTCTCAACAGATTTTGATGGTGCCCTATTTAACGTGAATGCGGCCGTCTCTAGAGCATAACCCCAAAAAGATAGCGGTAAATCGGTAAGAGACATCATAGATCGCACCATATATAGTAAAGTACGATTACGACGTTCGGACACACCATTACGTTGTGGTGTTCCGGGTGGCGTGAGTTGTGAAACTATTCCGCATTGCTTCAAATGTAGACCAAACTCATAACTCAAATATTCTCCTCCACGATCAGATCGTAGAAACTTTATTTTCTTGTTACGATGATTTTCCACTTCACTCTGAAATTCTTTGAACTTTTCAAATGTTTCAGACTTGTGTTTCATTAAGTAGATATACCCATATCTGCTTAAATCATCAGTGAAGGTGAGAAAATAACGATATCCGCCACGAGCCTCAACATTCATTGGACCACATACATCAGTATGTATGATTTCCAATAAATCTGTTGCTCTCTCCATAGTACCGGAGAACGGTGTTTTAGTCATCTTGCCCATAAGGCACGGTTCGCAAGTGCCAAGTGATTCATAATCAAGTGACTCCAAAAGTCCATCAGTATGGAGTTTCTTCATGCGTTTTACACCGATATGACCTAAACGGCAGTGCCACAAATAAGTTGCACTATCATTATCAACTCTGCATCTTTTGGCTTCAACATTATGAATATGTGTATTACTACTATCGAGATTAAGTAAGAACAAACCATTCTTTAATGGCGCATGACCATAAAAGATATTACTCATATAAATAGAACAACCATTATTCTCTGATTTAAATGAATAACCGTCTCGCATCAAACAAGATCCAGATATAATGTTCATGCTCAACGCTGGTACTAAATAACAATTATTTAGATCTAATATTAATCCCGAAGGTAGATGTAGAGGTAGCGTGCCGACTGCGATCACATCGACTTTGGAACCATTTCCCACGCGCATCGTCACCTCGTCCTTAGCCAATCTTCGCTTAATCCGTAGCCCCTGTTTTGAGTTGCAAATATTAGCAACAGAACCAGTATCAAATACCCAGGTGCTACTGCGAGAATTAGTAAGGTACACATCAATAACATGTATATCATATATACCTTTGTTAACCTTGCCATCCTTCTTATCCGCCAAATACTTGGGGCAGTTCCGCTTCCAGTGACCAGTCTGCTTGCAATAGAAGCACTCAGTTTCAGGCTTAGGTATAGACTTGGGTTTCTTCTCTTGAGTAGCAACTTGCTTGCTGTTCCTTTTGAAGTTCCCCTTTTTCTTCCCTTTGCCCTTTTTCTTGAAACTAGTGGTTTTGTTAACCATCAACACTTGATGCTCCTTTTTGATTTCTACCTCCGCGGCTTTTAGCATCGTGAAGAGCTCGGGCATAGTTTTGGTCATCCCTTGCATATTATAGTTCATCACGAAGCTCTTGTAGCTTGGTGGCAGTGATTGGAGAATTCTGTCAATGACGCAATCATCCGGAAGATTAACTCCCAGTTGAATCAAGTGATTGTTATACCCAGACATTCTGAGTATATGCTCACTGACAGAACCGTTCTCCTCCATTTTACAGCTATAGAACTTATTGGAGACTTCATATCTCTCAATCCGGGCATTTGCTTGAAATATTAACTTCAACTCCTGGAACATCTCATATGCTCCATGGTGTTCAAAACGTCGTTGAAGTCCCGGTTCTAAGCCGTAAAGCATGGCACACTGAACTATAGAGTAGTCATCAGCTTTGCTTTGCCAGACGTTCACAACATCTGGCGTAGCTCTTGCACCAGGCCTGGCACCCAGCGGTGCTTCCAGGACGTAATTCTTCTATGCAGCAATGAGGATAATCCTCAAGTTACGGACCCAGTCCGTGTAATTGCTACCATCATCTTTCAACTTTGCTTTCTCAAGGAACGCATTAAAATTCAACGGAACAACAGCACGAGCCATCTATCTACACAACATAGACAAGCAAGATACTATCAGGTACTAAGTTCATGATAAATTTAAGTTCAATTAATCATATTACTTAAGAACTCCCACTTAGATAGACATCCCTCTAATCCTCTAAGTGATCACGTGATCCAAATCAACTAAACCATGTCCGATCATCACGTGAGATGGAGTAGTTTCAATGGTGAACATCACTATGTTGATCATATCTACTATATGATTCACGCTCGACCTTTCGGTCTCTGTGTTCCGAGGCCATATCTGTTATATGCTAGGCTCGTCAAGTTAAACCTGAGTATTCCGCGTGTGCAACTGTTTTGCACCCGTTGTATTTGAACGTAGAGCCTATCACACCCGATCATCACGTGGTGTCTCAGCACGAAGAACTTTCGCAACCGTGCATACTCAGGGAGAACACTTCTTGATAATTTAGTGAGAGATCATCTTATAATGCTACCGTCAATCAAAGCAAGATAAGATGCATAAAAGGATAAACATCACATGCAATCAATATAAGTGATATGATATGGCCATCATCATCTTGTGCTTGTGATCTCCATCTTCGAAGCACCGTCATGATCACCATCGTCACCGGCGCGACACCTTGATCTTCATCGCAGCATCGTTGTCGTCTCGCCAATCTTATGCTTCCACGACTATCACTACCGCTTAGTAATAAAGTAAAGCATTACATCGCGATTGCATTGCATACAATAAAGCGACAACCATATGGCTCCTGCCAGTTGCCGATAACTCGGTTACAAAACATGATCATCTCATACAATAAAATTTAGCATCACGTCTTGACCATATCACATCACAACATGCCCTGCAAAAACAAGTTAGACGTCCTCTACTTTGTTGTTGCATGTTTTACGTGGCTGCTACGGGCTTTAAGCAAGAACTCATCTTACCTACGCATCAAAACCACAACGATAGTTTGTCAAATAGACTCCGTTTTAACCTTCTCAAGGACCGGGCGTAGCCACACTCGGTTCAACTAAAGTTGGAGAGACAGTCTTCCGCAAGCCATCTATGTGCAAAGCACGTCGAGGGAACCGGTCTCGCGTAAGCGTACGCGTAAGGTTGGTCCGGATCGTCTCGTCCAACAATACCGCTGAACCAAAGTATGACATGCTGGTAGGCAGTATGACTTGTATCGTCCACAACTCACTTGTGTTCTACTCGTGCAAATAACATCAAACCATAAAACCTAGGCTCGGATGCCACTGTTGGGGAACGTAGTAATTTCAAAAAAAAAAAATCCTACGCACACGCAAGATCATGGTGATGTATAGCAACGAGAGGGGAGAGTGTTGTCTACGTACCCTCGTAGACCGAAGCGGAAGCGTTGACACAACGTAGAGGAAGTAGTCGTACGTTCTCCTCGCGATCCAACTGATCACAGCACCGTTACTCCGGCACCTCCGAGTTCTTGGCACACGTTCAGCTCGATGACGATCCCCGGGCTCCGATCCAGCAAAGCATCGAGGAAGAGTTCCGTCAGCACGACGGTGTGGTGACGATCTTGATGTGTTACCGGCGCAGGGCTTCGCCTAAGCACTGCAACGATATGATCGAGGTGGAATTTGGTGGAAGGGGGCACCGCACACGGCTAAGGAACGATCCGTAGATCAACTTGTGTGTCTCTGGGGTGCCCCCTGCCCCCGTATATAAAGGAGCCAAGGGGGAGGGGCTGGACGGCCAGGCCTTGGCGCGCCAGAGAGTCCTACTCCCTCTGGGAGTAGGATTCCCCCCCCCCCCCCAATCCTAGTTGGACTAGGATTCTCCAAGGGGGAGAGAGAGAGAGAGGAGGCGCCCACCTCTCCTAGTCCTAATAGGACTAGGGGAAGGGGGGGAGGCGCGCAGCCCATGGGGCATCCCTCTCACCTCTCCTCCAAGGCCCATGTTGGCCCATTATGCTCCCGGGGGGTTCCGGTAACCCTCCCGGTATTCCGGTAAAATCCTGATTTCACCTGGAATGCATCCGATGTCCAAACATAGGCTTCCAATATATAATTCTTTATGTCTCGACCATTTCGAGACTCCTCGTCACGTCCGTGATCACATCCGGGACTCCGAACTCCTTCGGTACATCAAAATGCATAAACTCATAATAACTGTCATCGTAACGTTAAGCGTGCGGACCCTACGGTTCGAGAACAATGTAGACATGACCGAGACACGTCTCCGGTCAATAACCAATAGCGGGACCTGGATGCCCATATTGGCTCCTACATATTCTACGAAGATCTTTATCGGTCAGACCGCATAACAACATACGTTGTTCCCTTTGTCATCGGTATGTTACTTGCCCGAGATTCGATCGTCGGTATCCAATACCTAGTTCAATCTCGTTACCGGCAAGTCTCTTTACTCGTTCTGTAATACATCATCCCGCAACTAACTCATTGGTTGCAATGCTTGCAAGGCTTTATGTGATGTGCATTACCGAGAAGGCCCTGAGATACCTCTCCGACAATCGGAGTGACAAATCCTAATCTCGAAATACGCCAACCCAATATGTACCTTCGGAGACACCTGTAGAGCACCTTTATAATCACCCAGTTACGTTGTGACGTTTGGTAGCACACAAAGTGTTCCTACGGTAAATGGGAGTTGCATAATCTCATAGTTAAAGGAACATGTATAAGTCATGGATAAAAGCAATAGCAACATACTAAACGATCGGGTGCTATGCTTATGGAATGGGTCATGTCAATCAGATCATTCAACTAATGATGTGATCTCGTTAATCAAATAACAACTCTTTGTTCATGGCTAGGAAACATGACCATCTTTGATTAATGAGCTAGTCAAGTAGAGGCATACTAGTGACACTCTGTTTGTCTATGTATTCACACATGTATTATGTTTCCAGTTAATACGATTCTAGCATGAATAATAAACATTTATCATGATATAAGGAAATAAATAATAACTTTATTATTGCCTCTAGGGCATATTTCCTTCAGTCCTGGATTAGGGGGTGTCCGGATAGCCGGACTATAACCTTTGGCCGGACTGTTGGACTATGAAGATACAAGATCAAAGACTTCGTCCCGTGTCCGGATGGGACTTTCCTTGGCGTGGAAGGCAAGCTTGGCAATACGGATATGTAGATCTCCTCCCATTCTAACCGACTCTGTGTAACCCTAGCCCCCTCCGGTGTCTATATAAACCGGAGGGTTTTAGTCCATAAAACAAACAATCATACCATAGGCTAGCTTCTAGGGTTTAGCCTCTCTGATCTCGTGGTAGATCCACTCTTGTACTACCCATATCATCAATATTAATCAAGCAGGAGTAGGGTTTTACCTCCATCGAGAGGGCCCGAACCTGGGTAAAAACATCGTGTTCCTTGTCTCCTGTTACCATCCGCCTAGACTCACAGTTCGGGACCCCCTACCCGAGATCCACCGGTTTTGACACCGACAATGGTTATGTTTCCTAACCATAGACATGTGTTGTCATTTGATGAACGAGATCACATCATTAGAGAATGATGTGATGGACAAGACCCATCCATTAGCTTAGCATAATGATCGTTAAGTTTTCTCATGACTTATACATATTCCTCTGACTATGAGATTATGCAACTCCCGAATACCGGAGGAACACCTTGTGTGCTATCAAATGTCACAACGTAACTGGGTGATTATAAAGATGCTCTACAGGTGTCTCCGAAGGTGTTTGTTGGGTTGGCATAGATCAAGATTAGGATTTGTCACTCCGAGTATCGGAGAGGTATCTCTAGGCCCTCTCGGTAATGCACATCACTATAAGCCTTGCAATCAATGTGACTAATGAGTTAGTTACGGGATGATGTATGACAGAACAAGTAAAGTGACTTGCCGATAACGAGACTGAACTAGGTATGATGATACCCACGATCGAATCTCGGGCAAGTAACATACCAGTGACAAGGGGAATAACGTATGTTGTTATGCGGTTTGACCGATAAAGATCTTCGTAGAATATGTAGGAGCCAATATGAGCATCCAGGTTCCGCTATTGGTTATTGACCGGAGATGTGTCTCGGTCATGTCTACATAGTTCTCGAACCCGTAGGGTCTGCACGCTTAACGTTCGATGACGATTTGTATTATGAGTTATGTGTGCTGGGTGACCGAAGTTTGTTCGGAGTCCCGGATGACATCACGGACATGACGAGGAGTCTTGGAATGGTCGAGAGGTATAATGGAAGGTTGTATTCAGACATCGAAATGGTTTCGGGTGATTCGGGTATTTTACGGGAGTATCGAGGGGTTACCGGAACCCCCAGGGGAATATTGGGCCTACATGGGCCATAGGGGAGAGGGGAGGCAGCCCACAAGGGGTGGACGTGCCCCCTCCCTATAGGGAGTCCGAATTGTACTGGGGAGGGGGGCGCCCCCCCTTTCCTTCTCCTCTTCCTCTCCCTTACCTCTTCCCCCCCCCCTCCGGAAATGGAAAGGGAGTCCAACTAGGATTGGGAGTCCTAGTTGGACTCCCACCTTTGGCGCGCCCCTAGGCCGGCCGCCTCCTCCCCTCCTCCTTTATATACGGGGGTGGGGCCACCCCAAAGGCACTCCAAGATTTGTCTTAGCCGTGTGCGGTGCCCCCCTCCAGAGTTTACCACCTCGGTCATATTGTCGTAGTTCTTAGGCGAAGCCCTACATGGATCACATCACCAACACTGTTGCCACGCCGTCGTGCTGACGAAACTCTCCCTCGACCCTCTACTGGATCAAGAGATCGAGGGATGTCATCAAGCTGAATGTGTGCTGAACACGGAGGTGTCTTACGTTCGTTACTTGGATCGGTTGGATCGTGAAGACATTTGACTACATCAACCGCGTTACATAACACTTTCGCTTTCGGTCTACGAGGGTACGTGGACATACTCTCCTATCTCATTGCTATGATTCTCCTAGATAGATCTTGCGTGATAGTAGGCATTTTTTTAATTACTATGTTCCCCGTCAGGTATCCAAAACTATTGTTTCAGATGCTATTTAGGTGGAGCCTAGCGAGTGATTTACTTTGTATCGGTAGACAGACTGTTGTTACAGTGTTGTAAACCTATGGATGGGTATCTTACCCTCTCTCCTATTATTATATGGTACGCATGCTGATGCGCGTTCTAGAAAAAAAGTAGTTGTACATTATATGCTATCTCATAGTTTCCCCTCTTAGGTGTTACATTACAAGTCGATTCACTTTTACATGAATAAGAATACAAGTATGTCTAAGCATGCATATGAATATATTGCTATCGTTTTAGTTATTAGTACGACCAACAAATAAATAGTCAAATAAGGTATCTTCGCCTTCCCTTAGTTTCGGTAGTGCTTATTCGTATCGTCGAGGGGGGGGGGGGGAGGGGGTTGTGAGTGATCGTGTGTCCCCTGATTTGATTCTCTGGGTCTAGCTTTTTTATTTTGTAGTTTTGTCTTGTTGGAGCTATCCTGTGGAGCAGACAACATGGATGTACGTCTTGGTTCTCTGGCTCCAGTTTCGACCAACGAAGGTTGGCCAACCTCAGCCTTGACTGGGAGCATGTGACATTTGTGTGACCCAGCTTCGTCCAACGAGACCTGGGGCATTCTATAGTCCCTCTCTGGTGTTTTCTTCCCAGAGATGGTGATTTTATATGCAAATCATTGGCGTTGTTGTCTTCTGGTCTACATCGACAATTTCCCACCTCTACTCCTAGAAGCTCATGGGATTCAACATTTGCTTCAATGAGACATAGCCCAAAGGCGGCAACGATCTTTGCTCAGAGCGCAATGTCGGTGGATGCAAGAAGAAAAAAGATTTCAGCACCCACAAGGATTCACATGTATTTTTAATTTCTATAAGGATGTTTTTGTAAAGGTATGTCCTAGTTAATATATAACATTTGGCCTTTTCCCAAAAGAAAACATACAGCTATTCCAATAGACTTCTACAATATTTGCACTTATGATATATGTATGAAATATCATAAATAGATGTATTTCTTCTTTTGCTGATTTTAGCCAAGTAACTAGCATATGAAATTAAAATTGCTAGTAAGGACCACCTATCATTTTACAAAAATTCAGTACAGTTACTCGTCATTAAGCCACAATTGTCTTGTTACAGAGCATTGCAGTTATGATCGCACCAACTTAGTGCCTCTTTGATTCAAAGGATTTGTAAAGGAATTTTGGAGGATTCTAAAGAATTTTTTCCTACTGAAGTGCAGTCATGCCCTTACATCATTTTGATGTTGATGACAACTTACATGTAGGGGACTAATTGTGTTTGTCAAGTAAATCTCAAGTGATTAGTCCTCGTGTGACAGTGTGTGTGGATCAAGGTTATGCGTTGGATAGGACTCAATAAAGGAGAAATAAGAGGTTGATGAATTTTCATTTTGCTTCCTTGAGTATAGAGACCTCACACTATTAAGAGGGGATCACTAGGGTTAGTAAAAGACATGCTCAAGTCATTGAAATTCTCTTCGTGTTCTACCTAGCGACATCTCCTAAAGATAACCATCCTATTCTTGAAAATAGTGGCTTCAATATTTTTTAACTTACTCTTTCCCCTCTCTTTGTATGTATATATATATTGGTGTTGTGTTGGGGGACGCCGGATGTCCGGCCTCTCCTGTAGCACTGGATGTCTAGGGGTCCCTCAGATTTCTGGCTAGTTCTATCCAGAGACCAGCATACCTTCACATTACTATGATTGGATTTCTGGCACACCGCCAGATGTCCGGGCGGCCACGGGCCGCCGGATTTCCGGGTGCACCCCGGAAATCCGACCTTCCACTTCCAGTAGCTTGAACCCTTTTGTGTATTCCCACGCCGGATGTCCAACCCACTCCGGATGTCCGAGGCCTCTCTAGTGTGTCGGATGTCTGGGTCTACCCACGAATGTCCACCTCCTCTATTTTCCTCATATACAGTGTAGTTTCACACAAAGGCACTTACACTACAATGGCCATATTTTCTCCACCACTATATATAGCCTTCTTCCCCTCCGGGAAAAGATTGACCATTCACTTTGAGCTAACCCTAGAACACATTTCTCTCTCACACACAACCTGATACACAAAATCCAAGACCCCGGAGGGATTTGCGAGAGTTCTCAAGAAGTTGTCCAATCAAGTGATAGATCCACTCCATCCCCTTCTCTTGACCAAAGGAATTTGTGATTTGAGAAAGTCTTGAGTTTTTCCCCATCATTCTTGTTACTCTTGGAGGTTGGAGACTCCTAGGTGGTAGGAGTTTTTCGGTGAGGAAAATCGTTCATTGTGATTACTCGAGGAAAGTTTGTGAGGGTTTGGAGACCACCCCAAGGTCTACCACTAGTGGTTGAGAATCGCCTTCGTGGTGATATCTCAAAGAGAGAATAAGGTGAGCCTTCACGATGTTGGTGTGCCTTCGTGGTAACATCCACCTCTCTAAATGGTGGTGTGGCTTCCCTCCAAGGAAGTGAACATCGACATACATCCTCGTCTCTCGGAGTTGCGGTTATTCCTAAACCCTAGCTCCCTGCTTGTGATTATTTGTCTCTTAGTCTTTACTTAAGTTGTATTGTGCTAATTTATCCTTTTACTAGCTAAACTTATTATCCTTGCTTAGCTCATGTATCTCCTTTGCAAATGTTAGGCTCACTGTCATATTCCGCATTATTGCCTAAAATTGCTAAATAAGAATTAAAATTTGTAAATGTACCTATTCGCCCCCTCTAGGTCCATCTCATCCTTTCAATTGGTATTAGAGCCTTGTGCTCGATTCTTGTGGCTTAGCCGCCCTAGAGCGATTGTGGCTTAGCCGTTCTAAAGCGAGATGAACCCCGATGGGACTCCTCTTATTGCAAATTCGAAGGAGACAGGCACGACTTCTTCAGAAGTCAAGTTCTTCACTTCTAAGGATTTGGAACGAGCCCTTGCTAAGCAAAAGGAGGAGCATGATGCTTCTCTTAAGGTCTTGGTCCAAATGAGGTTAGCCACATTATCCACGATTCCCACACCACTTACCAATTCGGGTGGTGTGGCTTCGAGGCCATCTGTGCCTACTCCCTCTTTAGGCTAACAACCTCCTAGTAGTGATCACTTTGGTGTTCCATGGCTTTATGCAAGACCTCAAGTAGAGAAACTAAAGTATAACCCTGCGGGCAAACCCCCTTTGCTTGATGACAGTGCCAATTTTGCTTCGTGGAGAGTTGGTATGTAGGATCATCTTAGGTTCGCCAATGATGAGATGTTGGACATCTTGGAATGGCTACAACCCCGTCGACCCAAAGAATCTCACACCAAGAGAAACATATGATAAGCATCTCAACGGCACCACAATCATGTGCATTAGGAAAGGAATGAATGATAAGCAAAGGAGACCTTACATACACATCACAAGTGCCAAGGAATTATGGGATATCATTGTGATGACCAAGACCGGTACATCCACTCTTCGGCTTGCTCAATATGAAATTGCCAAAGGTCACTTGCAAAACTTTTGTATGGAGAAAGGTTAATCCCCCAAGCATCTCCTTGAGCATCTCTTGACTCTAGCTCTCCGCCGACATCGAGTCATGTGATTGCTAAAATACACAAGGTGGATTCAACTTGACTAAGTGATTTCTTGTGGACAAATTGCTCCATGCTCTTGCTCCGTATCATCACCAAATGGTGTGGGTGAGGGAGTCCTTGATTAGGGGGTGTTCGGATAGCCGGACAATACCTTCAGCCGGACTCCAGGACTATGAATATACAAGATTGAAGACTTCATCCCGTGTCCGGATGGGACTTTCCTTGGCGTGGAAGGCAAGCTTGGCGATGCGGATATTCGAGATCTCCTACCATTGTAACCGACTTTGTGTAACCCTAACCCTATCCGGTGTCTATATAAACCGGAGGGTTCTAGTTCGTAGGACAACTTCATCATACAACAATCATACCATAGGCTAGCTTCTAGGGTTTAGCCTCCTTGATCTCGTGGTAGATCTACTCTTGTACTACCCATATCATCAATACTAATCAAGCAGGAGTAGGGTTTTACCTCCATCGAGAGGGCCCAAACCTGGGTAAACTTCATGTCCCTTGTCTCCTGTTACCATCCGCCTAGACGCACAGTTTGAGACCCCCTACCCGAGATCCGCCGGTTTTGACACCGACATTGGTGCTTTCATTGAGAGTTCCTCTGTGTCGTCGCTTTTAGGCCCGATGGCTCCTTTGATCATCAACGATGATGCGGTCCAGGGTGAGACTTTTCTCCCCGGACAGATCTTCGTCTTCGGTGGCTTCGCACTGCGGGCCAATTCGCTTGGCCACCTGGAGCAGATCGAAAGCTATGCCCCTGGCCATCAGGTCAGGTTTGGAAGCTTAAACTACACTGCGGATATCCGCGAGGATTTGATCTTCGACGGATTCGAGCCACAACCAGGCGCGCCGCACTATCTCGAGGGGCATGATCTAGCTCTGCCGCCGAACAGTGCCCTGGAGGCCGCACACGCACCGGTTCCGACCCTTAATTCAGAGCCTATTACGCCAATCGAGGATAAGCGGTTGGACGTCACCTCGAGGGCTGCGATCTCAAAGGCGATCGAGCCGAACGCCAGCCCCGCACTCGGCATTACCCGTGACTCCGAGGATCCGGATTCCTCTCCGAACTCCGAACCCCCCACGCCCCTGCCAATCGAATCTGATTGGGCGCCGATAATGGAGTTCACCACCGTGGACATATTTCAGCACTCGCCCTTCGGCGACATCCTGAATTCTCTAAAGTCTCTCTCTTTATTAGGAGAGCCCTAGCTAGACTACGGTCAGCGAGGATGGGATACGGACGATGAAGAAATTCAAAGCCCACCCACCACCCACTTGGTAGCCATTGTCGACAATTTAAACGACGTGCTCAACTTCGACTCCGAAGACATCGACGGTATGGATGACGATGCAGGAGATACAGATGAGCCAACGCCCATACGGCATTGGATAGACACCCCATCTCACGATGTGTACATGGTGGACACCCCTAAAGGAAACAACAGCGAGGAAAAAGGGGATGGAACGGGGCACCGATCCCTCGAAAAGCAATCAAAGCGTCGGCGTAAACGCCGACCCAAGCCCCACCTTGATAAAGACCCAGCCATAGAGCAGGATGAGCCGGTAGACGAAGAGCAGGCCTTAGAGCAACCGTCCGAACAGGGAAACACGGATAGAGAAACCGAACATCCCTCCCCTAGCGAAAACGGCACTCCGGACGACCTTACGCCGGACAAACCCACGAAGCAGAAGAATCTCCACAAGAGGCTTGTTGCAACAGCACGCAGCCTGAAGAAGCAGAAGCGGAAGCTAAAAACGGCGGAAGATGCACTCAGGATCAGATGGACCCAAGTAATCAATACCGCAGATAATTACGGCGACAGTCGCCGCACTAAAAGCTATCCGAAGAGAAAGCTACTGCCTGAATTCGACGAAGAGGCCATAGAGCCATCGCATTCAAAAAACAAGAAAGCCACACGGTCGGATAGACGACCCCATAGACAGCATAAAACCGCAAATGGCACCGCACTTAAGCCGGCACGCGACCCACTTACGGATTTGCATCAAAAAGATGGCCCAGCCAGGTCCATTTATTGGCCAAGAAAGCAAGCTCTCGTAAGCAATGCAATAATACCATCATCAGAATCCGGCACACCCAAATACCGGGGCGCCGCACATCCCCTATGCTTCACCGATGAGGTCCTGGATTATGAATTTACAGCGGGATTGAAACCCGTAAACATAGAGGCATATGATGGAACAACAGACCCTGGAGTCTGGATAGAGGATTATATCCTCCACATACACATGGCTAGAGGAGATGAACTCCACGCCATCAAATATTTACCACTAAAGCTCAAAGGAACAGCCCGGCATTGGCTCAAAAGCCTACCTGAAAACAAAATTGGAAGCTGGGAAGAGCTCGAGGACGCTTTTCGAGCAAATTTTCAAGGGACTTATGTCCGTCCTCTGGATGCTGACGACCTCAGTCACATAACACAACAGCCCGGAGAATCAGCTCGGCAATTCTGGAATAGATTCCTCACTAAAAAGAATCAGATAGTCGACTGTCCGGACGCCGAAGCCTTAGAAGCTTTCAGGCATAACGTCCGAGACGAATGGCTCGCCAGACACCTCGGCCAAGAGAAGCCAAGAACAATGGCCGCACTAACAAGCCTCATGACCCGCTTTTGTGCAGGAGAGGACAGCTGGTTGGCAAGATGCAGCCCCAGCGACCCAAGTACATCTGAAACTAGGGATGGAAATGGAAAACCACGACGCAACAAGGACCGTCGCCGGACTAAGGAAAAAAGTCCGAAGAGCACGGCAATCAACGCCGGATTCAAAAGCTCATAACAGAATCAGACAAAGCCGCCCCTCCAGGATAACAGGGATGATCCATCCAACTTAAACAAAATCCTAGACATGACATGTCAAATACACAGTATTCCCGGGAGGCCTGCTAACCATACCCACAGAGATTGTTGGGTTTTCAAACAATCCGGCAGACTCAACGCCGAACACAAGGGGCTCGAAACACCAAGTGAGGACGAAGACGAACCCCAAAAGCAGAGCACCAGGAAACAAAAGAACTTCCCACAAGAAGTAAAGACAGTAAACTTACTTGACATAACAAAACGTGCGGCGCCCATAAAGGTACGCACCACACGACCTATCCCAAAGGGGTCCCGCCACTGGTTGTCAAAACCAATCATCTTCGATCAACGAGACTATTCTAGAAGTATTAGGAACGCAGGTTGGTCTGCCTTGGTACTCGATCCAATAATCGGCGGACTCAAGTTTTCAAATGTCCTTATGGACGGCGGCAGCGGACTAAACCTGATATATCAGGACACAATCCGTCGCATGGGTATAGACCCAACAAGAATCCGTCACAGCAAAACCCCCTTTCAAGGGGTAACGCCAGGTCCGGACACCCGATGCATGGGTTTCCTCCGGCTTGAAGTTACATTCGGCTACCCCGATAACTTCCGTCGCGAAAAGCTAATTTTCCACATCGTCCCATTCTCAAGTCGCTATCAAGCACTACTAGGACGTGAAGCTTTCGCCCGCTTTAACGCAATACCGCATTATGCATCTCTAACGCTTAAAATGCCCGGTCCACGAGGCATCATCTCTTTAAAGGGGAAGCATTGAGGTGCGCCTTCCCCAAGCGGAGGACTGTGCGACCGCTTTGATAGCCCCACAGTAAAATGGCTTCACCGGCCAAAAACTTCGGAATAGGTCCGTAAAAGACCACGAGCGCGGATAGACGAGTTCGGTACAAAATTATCATTGATGCAGGCTTAGTGGCCATATACCTCCGCACTAGGGGCTCCGTACATATACAATAAGAGACAATAAAGCTCAATTTTATATATTTTACTTTATACTTTGTTTATTTTAAAATCTTGTTCAGCACGACCCATTTTCAACTCAATTCCTCTCTTTTATAGATGAACGTCGTGCGGCGCCCGTCCAGGATATGGCACAACGGAGACACAGGCGCAGACGTGCAGTAGGGACCTGTCCTAAGGATTCTTTTTAGATTAAGACCCTGCGTAAACCTTTTTTACTGTCTCTTATCGCTACATATCCCCTGGTTTTCTCTGCCATAACCAAGGAGGAGGCTGGCGTATTGGCATGTGGCCACGTCAGAATTTTTGCGCGTACCTGGACACTAGGGGCTTTTTAATAAAGAGTGTTGTTTTGCCCGCACTTATAAAGACCGAACACCTTAGGGAGTGTTCGGCGTCGCGAGTTTTGGCATTATATGCATCAGCTCTGAATCATGTCTTTGGTCAAATGTTGGGTTGCCCGGCTCCTGAGTTCGGCTACCTTACGTTCAGCTCTATCGGCTAAGGTAGCACCAGAAGAACTATTGCGATTGTGCCCCGGTTAGGCTGGGCGAGCACCTCAGTAGAGAATCCCGAAAACTGACTGTCATGATGTAGCGTGAGACTGGTGAGCCACTTGATGACCTACCGGAATCTATAGGATTCCTTCGCTTTAACAAAGGGCCGTTTCCCGCCAGGCACATACGCGCCCCGAACTCGGGCGAGCGCAGTCGCCACCAAGGGGCTACCTAAATAGTCCCCCTGTCAAGCTCCTATGGCTAAGTGAAAGTGTTAAAGCATTATAGTCCGGTTGCCTGGCCCGCTGTGCTATCACCTCCTTTGTAGGACCAAGACGTTGGATTAAGTGTGAAAATGCGTCTTCTGCGAGCACCCCCGCACTATGTGCGTGGGGGCTGAAGCCAACGACTGCCATCTTTCAGATTTTGTATATATATATCTTAAAACGGCCACACAGGAGGTGTTCCCAATACTTGAAGGCACAAGTATAAAAGGCCACTACAATTTATCAAAATATTGCTTTATAATTACATATGCTATCTTAACATAGCATCCTTCGAGCACTGCGTCTCTATTACATGAGCACCCTCAAGGACTTCCTGAAAATAGTGCTCGGAGGGTACTCGACTTTTGTCCGAATCTCGGGACGCAACAACGGTGGTCTCCATCTCTGCCCAGTATATCTTGACACGGGCAAGAGCCATCCGTGCGCCCTCTATGCATGCTGACCTCTTCATCACATTGATACGCGGCACCGCATCAAGGAATTGCTGCACCAAGCTGAAATAACTCTTCGGCTCCGTTCTCCCCAGCCACAGATGACCCATGACGTACTTCATGGCGAGTGCGGACAACCTATTCAGTTCGGCCCATTGAGCAAGGCGATCGTCCACTGCCAGTGGACATTCTGGATTGTGGAACTGCGACCAGAAAAGCTTTTCCACTTCACGATCTTTTAGATCTCGAAAGTGTTCGGTCGCATCAGCAGCACTTGCTGCCAAATCCAGATACGTGTCCTCCACACCCCACATCCGGTCTAACAGAGCAAACTTCGGATTGCAAAACTTCCTCCACAGCATAAAGGGCTTTCCAGCCGCAATCTGTTCGGCCTGACGCAGCTCCTCCTTCGCAGCTCTCATCGCAGAGCGAGTGTCCTTGGCATCAGCAACGGCCTTCTCCAAGTCCGTCTGCCTTGCCCGGTCTTCTTCTTCAAGAAGCTTGCAATGGTCAGCAGCGCGCTCTAACCTCACGGTCATCTCGGCCATCTCCTCCTTGCTTCGGCAATGAGCAGCCTGTTCAGCTCTCAGCTCTTCGAGAGCTTTCTGGGCAGCCGCATCGCTCTTTTGGGCTTGTTCTTTAGCTCGGGCAAGTTCTGCCCTAAGATTCTCCACGGCGGCCGCACCATCTGCGTCAAGCACATACACTATAAGACAATGGCATAAAGCTCCTCTTACCTAATGTTGCCCGAGGAATCACATACCTTGAGCCTCATCAAGCCGCTTGTTGACAAGCGTGATGTCGGCATCTGCCACGTCCAGTTGCCGCTTTAGTTCGGCAAAATCATCAGTTCGGCTCGATTCCGGACACCTCGCCACCTACATTCAAAGGCGGCACCTTAGACCTGGGATTATGATCCTCTGCGTGCCGTCATTTCTTGACAACGCACAGAGTCTCAGGGGCTACTATCTACACAGGGCGCAACTTACTTATGCGCAACTGACAAAAGTGTACATTATCTAACGTACCTCAAAACCCGTCAGTAAACTTTTGACAGCTTCATGCAATCCGCTTTCTGCAGATGAAATCCTTTCAATCACCGTGCCCATCAATGCACGGTGCTCCTCTGAGATAGAAGCTCGCCCCAGCAGATTCTTTAGCTCCTCCGGCCGAGCACCAGAAGGTGCCGGACTTGTCCTATGGCCTCTTTCGAAGGCCGGACGCGGAGAATCTTGGGGGGCCATATGGCTATCTTCCGCCCCTGCCAGATTCGAAGGAACCCTCCGCGACGACACCTCAGCGTCGCCCGCCTCGCTAGGCGGTACGGCAGGGGGAGGCGTCCCACTCTCCATCATCTCCGGAAGAAGATCCCCCGAAGACGAGCTCTGCTGAGAAGGACTGAGGTCCGAGCTACAAGGTAAAATTTTGGTTAATCTTCTCAGATATAAATCAAGGATTTCTCTCATCCCTCAAAAGGGAAACCTTTCTCTACTTACGGCTCGCTGGAGGGCTGATCCCTTTGAGGGCGTAGTTCGGCCGAGGAACTCCCCGGTGTCGGACCCTTGGCTGACCCATGACGTTAGCCGTGGCGGGGGACCCGAGCGAAAGGCAGGAGGCGCCACCCACTTGGTGCCCCTGGGAGCGGTGATATAGAACCACTCTCGTTGCCACAAACCGAGCTCCTCTTGAAAAGAGCCCTCGGGCGATGGAGCATCAGCATTCTTGCTTATAACAGCACCTCCGCACTCTGTGTGTCGTCCCTCGATCATCTTCGGCTCCACTTTAAAAGTCTTGAGCCATAATCCGAAGTGAGGGGTAACACGGAGGAACGCTTCACACATGACGATGAATGAGGAAATATGGAGGATGGACTCCGGAGCTAAGTCGTGGAATTCCAGCCCGTAATAAAATAGTAGCCCCCTCACAAAGGGATCCATTGGGAAGCCTAACCCTCGAAGGAAGTGAGACATGAACACCACGCTCTCACCGGGCTGGGGACTGGGAATGGCCTGCCCTTGAATAGGCAACCTATGTGAAATTTCGCCGATCAGGAACTTAGCCTCTCTCAACTTTAGCACGTCCTCTTTCGTGACGGAGGAGGGCGTCCATCGGCCTTGAAGGTCAGAACCGGACATGGTCGAAGGTCCGAAGTGCCTGGAATCTGGAACCTAGGGTGTTGGAACTCGAGGCGACGGGCGAACTCGTTTGAGGTTGGAAAAAGAAGTAAGGCCTTGGTCTCTTTATAAGAGGTTGAATACCAAGAGCCCCCCCCGTAACCGTTTGGGACTCGCCTTTAATCGAGGAAACATGCTGACGGGCACGATTGGGTTACCCACGTCCGTATTGATGAGAATCCCGTAAAAAGGGGAACGCGATCTCTGCTTTGACAAGACGTGCTAAGGAAACCGCCTCGCAAAACGTGCTGAGGTGGAAAAGTAAAAACGATTCGAGTAAAGGACTTGGCCGTAGTGTGATGTCACGCCGCGGAATACGTCAGCAGATTAGATTTGTGTTAATATTATTCTCTCTATGGCAATATGTGGAAACTTATTTTGCAGAGCCGGACACTACTCTTGGTGTTTACAAATCTTTTATGAAGAACTTGGAGGAGGAACCCGCCTTGCAATGCCGAAGACAATTTGCGCGCCGGACTCGTCGTCATTGAAGCCTGGTTCAGGGGCTACTGAGGGAGTCCTGGATTAGGGGGTGTTTGGATAGCCGGACAATACCTTCAGCCGGACTCCAGGACTATGAAGATACAAGATTGAAGACTTCGTCCCGTGTCCGAATGGGACTTTCCTTGGCGTGGAAGGCAAGCTTGGCGATGCGGATATTCGAGATCTCCTACCGTTGTAACCGACTTTGTGTAACCCTAACCCTATCCGGTGTCTATATAAACCAGAGGGTCTAGTCCGTAGGACAACTTCATCATACAACAATCATACCATAGGCTAGCTTCTAGGGTTTAGCCTCCTTGATCTCGTGGTAGATCTACTCTTGTACTACCCATATCATCAATATTAATCAAGCAGGAGTAGGGTTTTACCTCCATCGAGAGGGCCCGAACCTGGGTAAACTTTGTCCCTTGTCTCCTGTTACCATCCGCCTAGACGCACAGTTCGGGACCCCCTACCCGAGATCCGCCGGTTTTGACACTGACAGTGGGGCATAAGGCAACACCATGGATTCAAAGAAATGACTCCCGGTGACACCATATACACTTTTCAACTATTTGAAGAATCCAAGGAAAATGCTACAAAACATCTTGCTATACATGGTAACTCAACTTCCAAGACCTATCTGCCTTGAAGGCTAAACATGTGTGTGAGGAAGAGCAAAGTGAAGAAGAAGAAGAAGAAGATGATGATGATGAAGGTGATGAGATTGACTCTAATGTGAGTCCATCATATGAAGACATTGCCCTCTTTGTCAAGAAGTTTAGCGCGGGGAAATTCAAGGGTAGATTCTAGAAGAAGAAAGTGAGAAAGTGCCATTATTGTGAAGAAACCAACCACTTCTCCAACGATTTACCTTATGAGAAAAGGGAAGATAAACCAAGGTTTCCCAAGACCTTTCCCAAGAAGAAGCCGCCAAATACTTTGAACTCATATCTCAAGAAGAGAGATGGGATCGAAGGCAATGGTTGCTCAAGAAGAATCTGATCCGGATGATGTTGGTGGTGTTGCCGGAGTAACTCAAGATTTTCAAAACACCTTGAGGCTAGTCAACAAGAGTGGTGATGTTGTCACCTACAACTACATGGAAGACTAGCTACAAGGGCAATGCTCACAAGTGTCTAATGGCTAAGGCCATGGTGGAAGACGGTGAGAACCAAACTTCTTTTGACAAGGTTAAGGTAACCACGCGTTCAAACTCTCCTCTTTTCACTCCTTCTACTCCTAGTGATGAATATCTTGGTGCGGATGATGATGATGATGATGATGATATGGATGATCCTATGCTTGCTAAAGTAAAAAATGTGTTCCCTCAAAGGAAAGAAGCTCAATATGTTTCCCATGCTTATGGACATGGTGAGTAAGCACACCATCACCATTAAGGAACTCGAAACCCTCGTTACCGAGGAAAAGGAAAAATATAAAATCCTTGAGCAGAAAGTCCAATATGAGTAAGCACGAAATGATGAACCGTGCTTAAAAATTGGTTCAAACATTGATGGTCATGATAAGAAACTTGCCTCCTTGAAAAAGGCTAAGAACGCTTGCAAGGGGTTGATGAATAAAAAGATCAATCTTGTGGAGTCTCGTGCTACTCTCTCCAAGGATTGTGAGCTTGTATCCGTGTCTCTCAAGTCTAAAGAAGTGGAGATCACCCTTCTTACAAAGAGTTTTGAGACACTCAAACTTACTTATCTTGAAAATCTAGCCAAGGTTTACTCCTCAGATATTATAAATGTTGATGCTTGTACTACTAACTCTAGTAGTGATCTAGCATCTATTCTTGAGGAGAATCGCTTTCTAAAAGCGCAACTTGAGAGAGGACTCATGACATGTGCTCTGTTGGAAATATGCCCTAGAGGCCATAGTAAAGTGGTTATTATTATACTTCCTTAATCATGATAAAGGTTTATTATTCATGCTATAATTGTATTGATCGGAAACTTAAATACATGTGTGAATACATAAACAAATACCAAGTTCGTAGTAAGCCTCTACTTGACTAGCTCATTGATCAAAAGATGGTTAAGGTTTCCTAACCATAGACATGAGTTGTCGTTTCATAATGAGATCACGTCACTAGGAGAATGATGTGATGGACAAGACCCATGCATTAGCATAGCATATGATCATTCAATTTATTGCTATTGCTTTCTTAATGTCAAATACATGTTCCTTCGACCATGAGATCATGCAACTTCTGGACTCCAGAGGAATTCCTTGTGTGTATCAAATGTCACTTCATAGATGGGTGATCATAAAGGTGCTCTACAGGTATCTCCGAAGGTGTCTGTTGAGTTGGCATGGATCAAGATTGGGATTTGTCATTACGTATGACAGAAAGGTATCTCTGAGCCCTCTCGATAATACAGCATCGCAAGAAGCTTGCAAGCAAAGTGACTATGGAGTTAGTTACAAGATGATGTACTATCGAATGAGTAAAGAGACTTGCTGATAACGAGATTGAACTAGGTGTGGATATACCGACAATCGAATCTCAGACAAGTAACATACCGACAAACAAAGTGAACTGCATATGTTGTCATAAAGGTTCGACCGATAAAGATCTTCGTTGAATATGTAGGAACCAATATGGTCATCCAGGTCTCGCTATTGGTTATTGACCAGAGAAGCATCTCGGTCATGTCTACATCATTCTCGAACCCATAGGGTCCGCATGCTTAATGTTTGTTGACGATGTAGTATTATATGAATTATGTATGTTGGTGACCGAATGTTGTTCTAAATCCCGGATGAGATCACGGACATGACGAGGAGCTCTGAAATGGTCCGGAGGTAAAGATTGATATATAGGATGATAGTGTTTGGTCTCCGGAAGGGTTCCGGAATTCACCGGAAGGGTTTCAGATATTTCCAGAAATGATCTGGTGCGAGGACACTTTGGTTGGGCCAAGGGGTAAGGCCCACGGGGCTTTAGGTCGGTGCAAAAGGAAGTTTTGCGGAGGTCGGGGACCAGACGCCGAGGACCGTGGCGTCTGGGCCAGATGCCAAGGACCGTGGCGTATGGAGCTGGAAACCGAGAAGGACTCTTCCTTGCGTTTCAAACCGACTTTGGGGTGGCCCTCTCCCCAAGTAACGACCCCGAGGCTAAACATATAAATAGAGGAGCAGGGCTAGCCCCTAGAACACAAGTTTTGGAGCCTCCTCTAGTTGGTCCTAGTTGACTAATTAGACCTAGCCCTAGCTACCTCTAATCCTCATAATTAGAAGCCCAAAGTGGTTCTAACCCCTCCCTCTAGTTCATCATCCACTCTAAAACCATTGTGCTTGGCGAAGCCTTGCGGAAATAATTTCACCACTTCTGTCACCACACCATCGTGCTGCCGGAACTCATCTACTACTTCGCTCCTCTTGCTTGATCAAGAAGGCAAGGACGTCATCGAGCTGAACGTGTGCTGAGCGCGGAGGTGCCGTACTTTTGGTGCCTGATCGGAACAGATCGTGAAGGTGTACGACTACATCAACCGCGTTGATAAACGCTTCCGCTTAGCGATCTACAAGGGTGTGTAGATGCACTCCCCCTCTTGTAGCTATGCATCTCCATGGATAGATCTTGCGTGTTCGTACAAATTTTATGTTTTCCATGCAATGTTACCCAACAGTGGCATCATCAGCCAGATCTATGCGTAGATGATATGCACGAGTAGAACACAAAAGAGTTGTGGGGGTGATGTTTATATTGCTTACTACCTATGTCTTATTTTGATTCGGCGGTATTGTGGGATGAAGCGACTCAGACCAACCTTACATGTTCACATTGTCGGTGTCAAAACCGGTGGATCTCGGGTAGGGGGTCTCGAACTGTGGACCTTGGATCGATGGGGAACCACTACTGCAGAATGCTGCTAACGCGACACTACGATCAGAGACCCTTCGATGAAACTGTGTGCGATGCAATAATCGCAAATGGTGGTGTAAAATAACCATAAAAAAGGTGCAAAACATTTGCGATGGCGGAGCCATCAAACGCGGTTCAGATTTTAGTTGCGTGTGTGATCCAGGGCATACGGTTCAGTCCAATGAACGGTTCGCGATGAGGCGGAGTAAAAGAAATGGGCAGCCTGATGAATGCATGTGTGATATAGAGCATACAGTTCACTCGGATGAACTGTTTGTGATTAGGCAACACAAAAGAAATGGGCAGGCAGATGAAGGTGTGGGCGATATACATCATACGGTTCACTCGGATGAACTGTTTGTGATTAGGCAACACAAAAGACACGGTAAGCCAGATCAAGGTGTGTGTGATTGAGGGCATACGCTTCAGAAGGATTAACTATTTTCGATTAGGCAACAGAACAGAAACGTGTAAGCCAGATCAAAGTGTCTGCGATTGATGGCATACACTTCACATGGATGAACTGTTTGCGATTAGCCACAACACTACAAAAAATACACATCCGTGATGATACGTGTTTGTCACAGTAGGTCGCGTTTTTTGTCATGAATGTAATTCCATGACGATTTTATGACAGAATCAAGATAGTCATACCTGTGCTGTCGTAGAAGTGTTCCATGACATTACCAAAATTATCATCACGGAAGTGTCCACTTCCATGACGATAAATCGCGCGTCACAGAAGTGCTTTCGTCAAGGGTGACCGACATGTGGCATCCACCGTAACGGAACGCTGTTAAGCTATCGGGTCGGGTTTTGGATCCGATAACCCGTTAACAGCCCCGACCAATGGGAAATTTCCACGTGTAAAATTCTTATTGGCCGGACAAAACACGTGTCAGCTCGTCAGTGGGTCAGATAGGCGCCTACGATATGTCGACACGTGCCACGACCCACCACTGGCCCATTTAGCTTACAAAGCCGGCCCGTTTGACTTGGTCAAAAGTTAACGGGCTGGCCCATGAAAAGCCTGTTAACGGTCTCTTCGCAAGTAGCCCATTTTACGACCCATTAACTCACAGCCCATTAGGCCCTAAAGGAAATCGGCCCAACAACGTCATGTGGGCCGTCGAATATAACACCAGCCCATTTCACTTTCGGCCCATGTATGGCCCATGACGTCTTTCGGCCCATATGAGGCCTTCGTATCTTTCGGCCCTTTACAGGCCCACGGTGACTCTAGCCCATAATGAATAGTAATTTTCTTTATACCCGTTAATGGCCCATGATTTACATGGGCCATTTCCAGCCCGTGTTAGCTTTCGGCCTATTGACGGCCCATACGTTCTTGGGCACCTTTTCGGCCCTCAATTACTATCAGCCCGTTACTGGCCTGTTCCCCTAATGGGCGAAATTCAGCCCATGGCAAGAGTCGGCCCGTTACTGGCCTGTTCCCCTAATTGGCCAAATTCGGCCCATGGCAAGAGTCGACCCGTTACTGGCCTGTTACCCTAATGGGCCAAATTCGGCCCATGGCAAGAGTCGGCCCGTTTCTGGCCTGTCAACCCGTTGCGCCGTTTCCAGACCGTCCTATATTCTGGCCCATTAACGACCCGTTATGCCTGTGATAGAATTAAGCCTTTGCTATCCTACGACCTATTAACGGCCTGTTACCGTGCTGGGCCGATACCAATTACGGCCCATGTAGAGCCATTTATCCAACGACCCGAGGCCCACTGATTACAAGCCCATTTATCGACGGCCTGTATGAGACCCATGGATCCTACGGACCGTATATGGCCCATGGTAGTTGCGGCCACTAGCAAACTAGGGAAAAAGAAGACTAGGAAATAAATAAGGCCGAAACTAATGCTAGGCTATTAAGGCGATTGCACAGATTACATCGACTCGGCATCAAAGATCGCCACCAGTGCAAATATAGGGAACACCCTACACTATACAAAAATGGCTTGTTGTTTTCTTCAGCCGGTGGCTGCACGTTAAGAATAAATTTTGTATCGCACCAAAACAAATTACAACTATATAACAAAAGGAAGATTGGCATAAAACTTAATAGTCTAGCAGATAAATGCACCACCAGAAGTTCAGAAGCTCAGTTCATTTGACCTGACTGTTACGTTTTCATGCTATATTGTCCGATGGAGCACCATAACCCTCGCCTTCATTTCCCCTAGGCTCCTGAACAACATAGCAAATGTCTGATAGTCTGCTTTCAAAACCATGCATATCTTGACGACATTGAGCAATGTTTCTCCTTGTTTCACAAAGGGTCTCTGTTAGGGAATGGACTTGTGTCTGGAGCGCAGATACGACATTGCTTTGAGCTTGCATATCTTGATCATGAGGCAGTTTGGACGATATTGCCTTAACAACCAACCCAGTATTACGCAGGAACGTGGTTTTGGCACTGTTAGTGGACAGGTACTGACCCACTGCAGCAAGAGTTGACATTGCGGTTATAGTTGCCTCGCCACCTTCAGAAGGTGGCGGTTCCACCATTTTTCCCTAGCTCGCTGAAAAGTTGAGGTTTTACATTAGTAGTACCAGAACAGAAGATATTAAGGAGGTAGAAAAACCAAACAAAATAGCTTTGGTCTATATACAGAACTTATTCTGGTGAACCCATGTAAAATATTAGTTGTATTTTATTGCAAAGTACATAATAAAACCAGGTTCCAAACATATGACTATGTACCATCGCTAATGTATTGTCTATTTCTTCACATTGTATTGAGGGCTAAGGATAAAGAGACAAAGTTTATAATACAGTAAGCATAGTATGACATCATTCATATCTCAAAACAACTGAGAACAGACAAACAGACAATTGTAACATTGTGTGGGCAAGTCTAGCACGGAACTAGATTACGGGTCAAGATCAAAGGAACATCACTCCTCTCTTTTAAACCTTGTAAGGTGCAATGATACACTAAGACAATTGTGTATAAAATTGAAAAGAGTAATAGACATTGGCTGCAAACCATGCAGTTCAAGGCACAAGTCAGAGTAAGTAGTAGTTAAAAGGCATGAGGATTAAGGACTTACAACAGCGGCTTTGACTGGTGTAGTCATGCCCTTCTTCTTGCTGGTGTGACGGTCCTTGAAGATTTCCACAACATTTGGTTCAGGTACTTTTTGGTCCTTGTGGGCTTTCCTCTGCATTTCGAACAAGTCAATATAGATCTGATAATATGGTACAACGAAAAGAGTGAAACAACAGCTAATTACAAGAGCCTCACAGTGTGCAATATAGCTATGAGATCCTATCGTCTGTTGGAATTTCACTTTCGTACGGTTGGCCTTGTTCTTTGAACAGTTCACCTACAAGAAGATAGATTTGTGTGGCGCATGCGTAAATAGGACTTCAACATGTGATCTGATCACATATATATATATAATGTACTTGATACTTCAGATCAGACCAGTGTTTAACAAGGCCCCTCCAGTCTTCATACGATATATTTTCCACTAGAGATGTTTGGGAAAGTTCACTGTTAGCCTTGCCTTCAAAGTGAGTTTTCCTCAAGTTATACCGACACTGTCGCAGAGCAGACTTGAAAACATGGGTGCAAGCTTGTCTGGTTGCATCATCTTGGATATCCAACTTGAACCTCATCTGTTGAAAATTATGGGAGTCTCATTATCAGCAACCTGGAAAGTATGGGACAGAGCAAGACGATATTACTAGTTTCCATACGTAACCATACTTACAGATAAATGGTCGAGGAAGGTGTTGAACTGGGTTTCGTCTTTGTCATTCCTGTACTGAATCCATGTTGGGAGGATACGTACATGACACCTAACGGCAACCGCTGCCTCTGATACTAACTTGGCTGACTCTGTACCATCACGTGGCCTTTTTAAACCTGCCTCAAAACGGATCTCCATTCTTCCTCCTCTAGATTTAGTTAACCTATCGAGCATTATCCCTGATGTTTGTTTCCTCTTGCACCTAGGTGCTAGTACAACAACGAACATAGGAAGTGTTAGTGTACATCAAACTGTGAGACTACATATAAAGAAGCATGCAACTGTAACTTGACTCCAGCAACTACCTTCTTGCTGTTGAAGCTCACAAGGTTCATCTGATATTGCCAACTTGTCTTGTGTCAAGAGTGCTTGGGAAGTAGTGTAAGGTGGCAAGGGAGCTTGGGAACGTGCTGCTAGCTCAGTTGACACACGAGTAAGTCATGCAACTGGTAGTACTGCGGTAGGTGTTGCAAGAACTAGGGTTGTCTCTGCTTGTTTGGTGGCAGCTATTTGTTTCTGTTTGGCTTTTTTTGCAACTCGTGTAGCATGGGATGCCGTGTTTGTAGAATTTTCCGCTAGACTTTGACCTTCTATTGCACCATAAGTACCAGCAGAATCTGCAGGATTCATCCGCTTCTCATTCCCTGCCATTCTGTGTTTCTTCCTCTTTCTCTGTGCCATGTTAAGTCAAGCCGACAAGAAAAACGAATAACAATTTAGTTCTTCAGAACAAATTGATGCGTGATGCAGACGAACTGAACTTTGATGTTAGACAACCACATGATAGGAGGATGTAATATGTATGAAAAACAGGACGGAAGAGATAACCAGAACTATGATGTGTAAACTAAGAAGAAGACATTTCACCAAATTAGAAGCAATGCAATGGACGGTAGACATCATATGAAAGATGCTACAAATATTGCTTTGCCAAGTTAACAGTGTCTCATCATAAATGGCGTTTAAACAAATGGTAAGCAGTATAAGAAATAAATCATATGCAAGATGCAAACAACATCACACTACCATGTTAGAGGTCTCTCATCATTAGTGCCATTGCATATTCACAGCTTATGATGCGTAAACTAAGGAGAAGGCATTTCAACAAATTAGAAGCAATGAAAGCTAGACACCATATGAAAGATGCAACGAATATCACTCTACCAAGTTAAAATTGTCTCATTATAAGTGCCATTTCAACAAATTAGTAGTACAAGCTAGAAAAGAATGTGAGATGTAACCTATATCACACTCTGAAGTCAAACGTGTCTTATGATAAGTGATTGTTGCAGGTTACACAACAATAGTAATTTGATGTAAGAACATGATGCGATAGACATATATTGTATGTTCTAGAAACAGGAACACGTGTCTTATTCAAGTATAATGTGTAAATTAAACAGATGGAATTCAACAAAATTAGAAGCAATACAAGCTAGATATCACACATAACATGCAACCACATATAACAGTGCCAAGTTAGAGGGAGCACCGGTGATGCTGCACTAGGGGAGACGTGCTCATCATAAACACAACTTTGTTGAGTGTCTATGCATGTGTTGTCTTGGAAATCATCTTGGGGGTGTGGAGGAGTAGAAACTGTAGAGGCCCTCCGTTCGGAAGGAGCACCTTTATCCGCTGCCTTACTAACTTCCTTCCGCTTTATTGATTTTGAATTTTCAAGTAAAACCGACAAGAAAAATCAATAAAACTCTCTCTTCAGAACTCATTCAAGTATGATACTGACAATCACTACTTTGATGTAAGGCAAACACATGATACCGGGATGGAATATGTACGAAAAACAGGACGGCATGGCATGTTCACAACTGTTTGTGTAAACTAAGTAGAAACCATTCCAGCAAATAAGAAGCAATGCAAGCTAAACACCACATGAAAGATGCAACCAATATGACTCTGCCAAGTTAAAAGCGTCCCATCACAAATGGAATTTCAACAAATTAGAAGCAGCGCATGCTATAAATCATATGAAAGATGCAACTAATATCGCACTGCTGGGGAACATTGCAGAAAATTAAAATTTTTACTACGGTTTCACCAAGATCCATCTATGAGTTCATCTAAGAAATGAGTCATGGAAGAGAGATTGCATCTACATACCACTTTGTAGATCGCGAGCGGAAGCGTTCAAGGAACGGGGATGAGGTAGTCGTACACGACGTGATCCAAATCACCGGAGATCCTAGCACCGAACGGACGGCACCTCCGCGTTCAACACACGTACGGTCAGCGTAACGTCTCCTTCTTCTTGATCCAGCAAGGCAAAGGAGAGGTTGAGGAAGATGGCTCCAGCAGCAGCACGACGGCGTGGTGATGGTGGAGCTACAGTACTCCGGCAGGGCTTCGCCGTGCTCTACGGAGGAGGAGGAGATGTTGGAGAGGGAGAGGGAGGCGCCAAGAGCCAGGGTTGCGGCTGCCCCCTCCCCTCCCCTCATATATATAGCCCCCTAGGGGGGGGTGCCGGCCCTAGGAGATGCAATCTCCTAGGGGGGGGCGGCGGCCAAGGGGTGGGGGGCTTGCCCCCCAAGCAAGGGGGCGCCCCCCTTTAGGGTTTCCCCCACCCTAGGCACGCATGGGCCCTGGGGAAGTGGCACCCCAGCCCACTTTGGGCTGGATCCTTTCCTACTTCAGCCCATGGGGCCCTCCGGGATAGGTGGCCCCACCCGATGGACCCCCCGGGACCCTCCGATGGTCCCGGTACAATACCGATAACCCCGAAACTTGTCCCGATGGCCAAAACAACACTTCCTATATATAATTATTCACCTCCGGACCAATCCGGAACTCCTCGTGACGTCCGGGATCTCATACGGGACTCCGAACAACATTCGGGTTACTGCATATACATATCTTCACAACCCTAGCGTCACCGAACCTTAAGTGTGTAGACCCTACGGGTTCGAGAGACATGCAGACATGACCGAGACGGCTCTCGGGCAATAACCAACAGCGGGATCTGGATACCCACGTTGGCTCCCACATGCTCCACGATGATCTCATCGAATGAACCACGATGTCGAGGATTCAATTAATCCCGTATACGATTCCCTTTGTCAATCGGTATTTTACTTGCCCGAGATTCGATCGTCGGTATCCCAATACCTCGTTCAATCTCGTTACCGGCAAGTCACTTTACTCGTACCGTAATGCATGACCTCGTGATCAAACACTTTGATCACAATGAGCTCATTATGATGATGCATTACTGAGTGGGCCCGGTGATACCTCTCCGTCAAGCGGAGTGACAAATCCCAGTCTCGATCCGTGTCAACCCAACAGACACTTTCGGAGATACCCGTAGTATACCTTTATAGTCACCCAGTTGCGTTGTGATGTTTGGCACACCCAAAGCACTCCTACGGTATCCGGGAGTTACACGATCTCATGGTCTAAGGAAAGGATACTTGACATTGGAAAACTCTAGCAAACGAAGTATGCGATCTTATGCTATGTTTAGGATTGGGTCTCGTCCATCACATCATTCTCCTAATGATGTGATCTCGTTATCATTGACATCCAATGCCCATAGTCAGGAAACCATGACTATCTATTGATCAACGAGCTAGTCAACTAGAGGCTTACTAGGGACATGTTGTTGTCTGTTATTCACACATGTATTACGATTTCCGGATAACACAATTATAGCACGAATAAAGACAATTATCATGACCAAGGAAATATAATAATAATGCTTTTATTATTGCCTCTAGGGCATATTTCCAACACGCACTGCATATATTAAAGGTGTCTCATCATGTTGATTGATGCGGGATACAAAAAAACAATAGTTTTATGTAAGGACATGCTTAATAGACAGATCTACTATGTACTAAATACAGAAAGGCATGTCACATTAACAGGTATAATGTATAAGCTAAGCAGACTAGCACATGCAGTTTAACCAGATTGGAAGAATTACAATCTAGACACCATATGCAACATGCAACCACATATCACGCTGCCAAGTTAGAGCAAGCACCTGCGATGCTAGTGTAGGGGAAATGATGTAATCAACTACATAGCTACGTTCACTATCTTCATCTAGCATTTCTGTTTCTTGAGAATCATGTCGGGAGGCTGACACTGCATTCTTTAAATGAGGAGTAGTCCCCTTGCCTGCCTGCCTCGTCATAAGTGATTGATGAGGGATACACAAGAACATTAGTTTGATGTAAGAACATGGTTAATACACAGATGTACTAGTATGTACCAAAACCAGAAAGGCATGTCATATTCAAAGGTATAATGTGTAAGCTAAGCAGATGCAATTTAACCAAATTGGAAGCAATACAAGCTAGACATCCGGCTGGAGTGGTGAGCATGATCATCTAGGACCTGAGAGCCTGGTGGGAGGTTGGCTGCTTCGCCACCATCGTAGCTTCTTAGTTGGCTTCCAGGTGATGCCTATCTTTGCTTGTCTTGTCACTGGCTCGGCCAGTGCCCTGACTAGCTATTTGTCTTCTGGTGCTGACGGGATGGTGGTTCATGTAAAAAAATATCTTTCCTTGTCTTACCGACTTCGGCCTTTCGAATACAAGCTATACACCATATGGAACATGCAACCACATATGACACCGTGAAGTTAAAGCAAGCACCTGGGATGGTGGTTCATTGCGAGCGAGGTCATCAACTCCAGAGCTATGTTTACCGTCTCCATCTGTTGACCCTGCACCCTTTATAGCGCTGTAACGTGTCTTGCCTACCCGCATACGAAGCTGGAGCGACTTCTCTCTTTTCTTTTTGGACTATCTCATGGCAGCAGAGTCTGAATACCCTTCCATAAAAACACAATAGTGGGAGTAAGGGTGAAGTGTGTGCAGAACTAGGGCACTGTAAAAGTAGCAAATAGCAGGTGGCTGAAAAATAAATGACAAGAGACATATGATAGCTCTACAACATTGCATAGCAAACAAAATTAGATTCTACACCGTATGATTTTGTAATATATGAGCACAGGAAATGCAGGTACTCCTCCAGCACACCACCACACGTGGTCATATCTAAGATAACAGTCGACTGGAAATAAATAGGTCAGTCGATTTTTTAATGAACCGTCCAATCTATAAGGAACGGGCAGATGGCCTTCGTCTACCTCCCGCCAGTCACTGTTGACAATCTTTCTCGAACCGCCAGCGACCACCGGCCCAGACCCCTGCCTCCGCCGCCCCGCCCTCCCATCGACCTCACACCACCGCCGTGCTTGGCAGCACCCCCAGGCCATCCCTTTAATCCTGGCCGACCTCCAGATCGGGCGCCAGTAGCTCTAGGCCGCACACGCCCCTAAGATAAACACCAAGGCATTGCTTCCCCGGCGTAATAGGCGTACTAGCGCCTGTTACGCCGGGGAATGCTTCCGTTAATTGGGAATCAACTGGCCAGAAATTGAAATTCAGGGGGGGTGACGGACCCCTAGCTAAGGTGAAATAGTATATGAGGAGAAACCTTGTGCATCGCGAGTTACTAGGAACATCTAGTATCAAGAAGAAGCGGTCAACTAGTGTCTTCTGTGGGATGAATACCGTGCAAGCAGAGACGTAAGATTCGCACGAATAAGGGAAGATGAGTACCTTTTTCGGTTGCCGGTGTGGTCACCTCCACATGTCACGCCGATCTTCTTCTTTTTACCAGGGAAACCGATGTTCTAGAGGGTGCAGGCTTGGACGAACCCATGGCCAAATTGTTGACTGTGTTGCCGTGGCCGTATGTCGGTGGAGGGGAAGCAGATCCGAGGCGGCGAAGGACGGCGTAGCAGGAACAACTCCGGTGCGGTGGAGGGTGGCGAAGTTGGAGCGGCAGCGGTGAGGCGCAGGATAGCGTGGTTGAACTGGCTCGAGTATGGACGGCTCGGCCTCGGCTTCAACTACTAGCTGTGGAGGGTGTTGCGGTTGAGGTTGCGGTGGACGACGACGTCGGGGTATCGGCTCCGGCATGATGGAGGAGGGCGGCGGTTGATGGGTGGGATGGGGTGGCGGACGGAGGACGCCGGGGTTTCGCGGCTGGTGGAGAGGTAGTTTTTGCACCCATGGAGTACGAATGGGGAATCAGACGGGTGGGGGGAACCATGTTTCGGTCTGGGACGCGCTTGTTTTTGGCTTTTTTGAACAGAAGATGGACGCGCTTGTTTGAAATTTGGGGAAAGTACAAAATTTGCCCACCTCTAAAATATCGGACCTACTGCAGGTCAGGGGTAGGATGGTAATCCCAGGTGTCCCAGATAGTGGGCGGGAGCGACTTCGGCCGCGTGCATGTGTGCTTAGGCGGCCATTGTGTATGAATGTTTTTCGAATGCAGTTGCGTGGCGTCTAGATGAAGCTACAAACCTACCCCGGTTTAGACCTTTCGACGTCGGGCCGGTAGGTTTCACGGGTCGGAGTTATTAGAAAAGTAATTTCCTTGTACTACCAAACATTGGTCTCACGCGGTTTCGGGCGAGTAGAGGCTCTTTTGGCACTTCGTTCGAAATTTTGAAACACAAGCATTCACGTTTAGAGTACTCTTGAACTATGAGGATTGACCTAAATAGACAATGTTATATTTGACCTTGTATGTTTGAAAACCTCATTAAATTATCCGCTTCTTTTTGAAATTTTGACACTTGAAAATCCTATAACTACGATTATTTTGGAATGGAGGAGCTAAATTTGAATCTATCTTGTACACGACTACATATGCTATTATGTACAAAATCAGAGCAAAGATTGGAGCCCCCATAATTTAGGTATGGTTTACAAATGCCATGATATCAAATTCAAATAATTGAATGGACTTCATGTTGAATCCAATTTTTTTAAACCACCTTAAGTTGAATTCAAATGTATGCTAGTTCATAGGTAGCTATTTATAATGCCCATTGTGTAACTTTCGTATGTATAATGTGCTTTACACACACAACATGAACTATACTCACGTTTATATTCGATTGCTAAAGCGATGCATTTCTGGAGTTCAAAATACTAACTATGTGGATCAATTATGTCGAATAATAACATATACATGCTCAAATTCGATAGAATCTAGATGTCTGATGGATCAATGACCGCTCCTTACGCGAATTGCAAATATCATGATCCCATCCTAATATTTTGATACAATTTATATCTTTAATCAATGTGTAGAGGAGTCTTTTACGTGTAGTTTCACTCTCCATCGGTGGTCTCTCACACATGCTCACACACTCTCTCCCGAGGTGTCTTTCTCGCACACATGCTCTAGATATAACCCTCCCTCCCTCTCGGAACCATTTACAACTATTTTCACTAACCTTTATCACAAGCACTCTTCCTCTCGCAAACATACACACGCACAATCCTCATCGACCCTTTCTATATACATGGATCTGCCTACGTGTCTCATGTACGCACATTATCTTTACGCTTGTCTCTCATGCATTGCTCACACCTCTCTTCCTAATCGACGAGTATGATTCTAACATAGCATTCTGTAGGATGCCCCTTAAAGTTAGGTTGGATGAATAGTAATATCAGAGATAAAGGGGTTACCTTAGTCCGAGAACCTAGGGTTACAAATCCTAGCCGGCTTTGTCAGTAGACACAGAGTCCTTCATAATTCTGCTATCTTTGTCTTGTACGACTAGTCATCCATGGGTCTTCCTAAATGCGTCACGGGCCGACCAATGTGGCGCAGGACGGAACCGAACGAAGGGCCTCACCTCGACCCACCGCACCTCACGCGGTGACATACCCTCTGCCCCCACGTCTCATTATCTTCTCACACCCACACATACCAACACAAACACCACACATACAGAAAATTTCTCCTGGTGCCTCTATTCCCTCCCCCCTTGCATATACACACTCAAGGGAATGGAATCTCTTGTTGTGACGTCATATTCGTCTCTCTCTAGACCACTCTCATTTCTCGTGCCATCTCTCCCACGCCCCCCGTCGGCCTCTCTATCCATGCCTCTCTCGAATACGTAATACACACACACACCTCTCTAGGCCCCGCCAAATGCCTCAACTACACATTCACACATGTTACATCATGTACCCCATTGATCTAAAAAGCCCTCTCTTCACGTTTATTTCACATACAACATTCTTTTTGAATAAAATGTGGCCAAAAAATTATTTTAGAGTTTCTACATATATGCAACATTACAAAGTTATATGGAGGAGTCCGAACGCTAATTTGCATTGCATGGTGCCCACAATGATATTTATTCCGCACTGTGAATTTGTATATTTTTATACTATATACAAAGTTAGTCATAATAAAGAGAAACGAAGAGCATCTCTCTCTCCATCGCATACCCCTCTGTACGCCCCTTTCACGTATGCACACCAAACTATCTCCAGGTCCTCTAAAAGTAAGCCCCCATAAAATTCACGCATGTTTCATCTTTCTCTCGCGATATATGCAATGATGATCATTGTATTTGAAGCGAAAGCACGATACGTACATTGGACTTCAGAATCCACTCATTACGGTCACCATTTACGTTTAGTGGTTATTATACAGTCACGGGCTCACCGTACAACTTTGTATTTGCTCATGACATGACTAGTTGACTAGTTAAACGCTCCACGTGGCACCTCTAGTGTTGCATCACATTATCTCACTACCATCGTGCCCACCTGTTGACTTGTATCTACTCTACATCTACACTCTTATAAAATACATAAAATACACTCTTATAAAAACAGAGTTGGTGATGATGGTGTGCCTGCCATCCTGCAATATAGGCTGTCCGATTTATATCTGACGGATTGGAAAGAAACTATGGCAATTTTATGAAAAGGTACCCACACACCTCTCCACATTTGCAAATAAGGCCTTCCCTCGTTCATCCTTTTCTCTCACAAGATAAACAAGTCATACAAATGCATCTTGATGTTACGTGCAACGCAAGGGCATCTTGCTAGTAAGAATGAAAACAAACGAGAAAAAAATATTTGGACGGTGGTTCGAAGTCATGACCGCGGGCACAACGGACAAGGTGGCCTTGTATTGGTATGCTGAGACGTTTGTTTTAACACACAGGAGCTGGTGTGGTGATTATACACACACGCACGCATGCACACGAACTGCATCCATGCAAAACTCACACAAACACATGCACCTACACACGCATGGAACACTCACACGTACACATGCGGCCACGCATGCACGCAACACTCACACGCACGCACGCAACACTCACACGCACACACGCATGCATGCATGCACACACCAGTACACCACACGACCAACACACACTCTCACGTTCAAGTGCTCAACCTACACATGCATGCGCACACATCCGCCCCTGACAGACACATACACAACCAGGTGATTCCCGCGCACGGGTTGGAGCCTTGTTGCGCCTGCGTAAATTTGTGTTTATCTGACCTTTTGCCTATGCACACTGACAGGTGGGACCCACAAGGAACATGGTCAATTTAACTAGTCAACATGGTGCCACGCAGACTATTTGGCCGGTCAACAGAGTGCAATCGATGCTGAACTATGAGCAAGTGACCGTATAATCACTGCAAAACGTATATAGTGACCATAATCAGCTTATTCTGAAGTTTGGTGACCGTATTACACTTTTCTCTCTGTAGGCCCTCCAAAACTACATCTCTACATGTTCTCGCATGTTACATCTAACAACTATGCAATACACCACTACTACTACTACTACTACTACACTCTAACACAATAAATCATATGTGTTTTTAGTTTTACTAGATATCATATTGTTACTTATAATTATTCAGTTTGCATACATTAAAATTGCCTTTGAAATGTATGGCCAGTATCATCTACCACGCGGGAAATATCCCGCCCTTTCCTGTTTAATCGGGTTTGTATCGATGGATCGTGCGAAACAGCAAAACTATAGTACTATAGAATACAAGTGACAGTTCACTGGGCCGTCGTGTCATCTACTCCTCCGCCGTAAGAGTGGAGCACTCGCTTTCATAAATCTTAAGTAGTCCCTTTCACCGACATGTGGGACATCAAGCTACCGGGTACACGTGCCATACCGGAATACAGTGCAGAGCAGCCGGGGTGAAGCACCCCAGTCATGGTGCCGACGTAGTAATGAGCAATGAGGCGTCAAATCACAAAGCTGCACGTTTCCCACAGTTAAGTTGGAGGGACGAAGCAACCATCATTTCACTCGTTGCTGAATCCGCTTCTCCCTCATCTTCTTCAACTTAACCACGTGTTGCTTCTGCCATTGTTCTACCTCATGTGGGACGCAGATCGGCTTGGTAAAGCACTGACACGTGGGACCGCATGTTAGCTAACCGCCAGGACAATGTCCTCCGAAAATAAGAAGCCTAATCCTAGACTTACAAAGGGGTACGTAGCTGCTACGTATACTTTCCATCTAATCTATATGTGCCCCCCTGATTTTCAGGTGGGGTGGGCCTAATCCTCTCCTTTAATCCAATCAAATAGTCCCACATCACATCAGTTCGTAACTTTACGTAAACCATTATGTGGATGTAGCATTTCTCAAATAAGAAACCTCCCCCGACATCCGCGCGGCAAAATCACCTCCTTTTTACTAATCTTGATTCTATAATTTTTTAGATCAATATAATTGAGATTTGTATAGATAGCACATAGGAGCAAAACCAAGTGGTACGATTAAGGGCATCCACAATGTGTAGCCAAATGTGAAAATAGCTTTTGGCATCGTGGGAACCATTGTGGACGGTGTTGCCAAAGCCAAAAAGATGGAACCGAAGCTCCCTGATTGATTGATTGAAGGAATAGAAAAATGCAACGTCTCTCCTCTTTCTCCCATGCTTGGACGCATGTAGTACAGTATAGAGCACAAAGTCTACTCCCTTGTCCCTTCTATCACAAATCACAAAGTAGTGAGGCGTCAAATCACAAAAGCACGGACGAAGCAACCATCATTTCACTCTTCGCTGACTCCGCTTCTCCATCGTCTTCTTCAGAAACCATCTCACCGCACTAGTACTCCTAGTAGTACTAGTAAAGGACTTCCTGGATGCAAATAAGGCGGTTGTCTCGGCTTGCAGGCGGCACTTGCGAACGACTTACCGTGGTCTCCCTCAATGGTGTTCTCCGTCGAACGCACTTCGCCAAACCACCAAAAAAAGATATCGTCGACGTCACTGTAATGGGGAAGGAAGTCAAATATAGTTACTACCTCCATTTTTTGTACACAAGGGAAGTATATCAAAATTACAATTTTCAAAGGGCCACTAACACTAATCAAGGCAAAATTGATGGGGTTAGCAACCAAGGACATTGATATCCCCTGCATGCATGCAAAAGTGAGAAGGTTGGTTTGCATGGCGCTGCATTAGTCAAGCGATGAGGAGTTAGATGGTTAGCTCTTTGGTCTTTGGAGAAAAAAATACGCATTAATTGACACGTGAAACGAGGATTTGTATCAATTAAATCCCGCGAAGGAAAACCCTGCCTTTCTTTTTTAACACTAGTACTCCTAGTACGTACGTACTTATCCTGTTTGGGTCTAGGCCTTGCATTGCCAAACTTCGCCACACATTTTTGCCAAGCTTGCCTAAAGTTTTCAAAATGAGAAGGAGGTACACTTGCGCACGGCTGTCGCGGTCGCACCGCACCCTCACACGGTCGCTCCTGCACGCCGCGGTCGCACCGCACCCTCACACAGTCGCTCCTCGCGGCGCTCCGGCGTCAGCACCTTGGAGTAAGTGATCTTGCGGCGCACCCTAGCTTTTCGGCGAACTAGGGGACGCTTGATGCGGGCTAGGGGATCGAAAGGTGGGGGAAAGGGCTGGAGATTTGGTGTGGTTTTAGGGCAGTGGCTGGCGTAGGCTGAGCAGCGAAGGTTCTGGTGTGAATAGTGGTTCCGGTGACGACCGGTCAATCGGTTTTGACTGTACATCGCTCTTGTCGCATTCGCGTTGCAGCCTGGCACGCTGGACCCTCCACATCACTCACCGAATGGAACGCGCTTCGTCTTGCGTTTTCGCTCGCTTGTGGGACCGCAGTTGAGAGCAAATCGATGTCCCTCCCCCTCCCCCGCCCGCGTCATTTATTATACCACCACTCCCTCCGTTTTATGCGGAGTAAATAAAAACAGAGGGAGTATACTAAGGATGAGGATCCCTTGACGTGGCCGAACCCATTGAGTAACTGACATGCTGGGCCTAGCAAGCATGGGGTCCGCTAGTAAGTGACCGAAAGGGAGGGTAAGGCAGAGATACCTATGTCAGAGGATCCACTTCCACTATACTAATTTGACCAAATATTAGAGTAATAATATATGACATGCAACTTACACAAATGTTAGAGTAATAATATATGACATGCAACTTACACAAAGCATACAGGGTCTAATGCGTTTTCGAGGCTAACTTTGACCAAATGTTAGAGTAATAATATATGACATGCAACTTACACAAAGCATACGGTCAAATTCGTATGTGAAAGGAGTTTCCAATGATATAATTTTCACATTATACATCTCATGTACTATTAATCTTGTCAATAGTCAAATTGGAAACCATCTCGAGTACAAATCTAGGAGTGCGTACGAATCTAACAATATTGATTGGGCATTGTTGAATGTTGATACCTTTTTGATCAAAGTAGAGATACTTTGACTACACATAAAACTTATATGTAAACTAGAAAGGATAGGAGGGAGTATATTGTACGTTCAAAAATGAAACAAACATTGAATACCCTTTATATATGATTTGCGGATGCTATGGTCACCGGTTCAAAATTTGGAATCCGCCTTAGGTATAACGTGCCCCCACTTGTTCCCTCTCGATTTCATCTCGGGGTCCGGAGATTTATTGAAAGAGGACTAGGGTGGGTACATGCGAATGATACTCGGCGGAATGTTCAAATGAGGCATGCGGGAGGATGGAATCGACTGGAGGGCGACATGATCGATGTTGAAGAGGGTTAGAGAGGAATGAGAAATAAGCAAACACCACATGATTACACTTGAACGGCTCAAATAAACAATAAGTTGTCTCGCTTGGCCTACATAGTGAAAGGCCTAATGCGCAACGCGAAGCACTGACACTCGAATATGGACGGGAAAACAGGGAAACCGACATGTGGGGCACACCCGTCGGGACGACGTAGCGCAGACTAGTCCAATGGAGGAGCTGTCCCACGACCTCCTCGCCATCGACAACCGTTCATGTGGGTCGTTGGGGCCAACAACGGGGCGCAGCTCCAGCACCGCCTCTGGACACGGCGCGGTGAGCGACACGCTCATATCGTCGCTAGACACGGTCGGTTTCAGTGTGCCGAGGGTGGCGTTAGTGCTGTGGCACGACCAACGGTATGTTTTGTTTGTGCCCAAGGTTGCCCCATCAAAGCATTGGGTAGCCAAAATTTTGGTTGAGGTATTGGTTGCCCATGATTTGGCCGACATTGGCAAGAAAAATGAACTAGAGTTGTCTAGAGTTCATTGGCATGCCATTGAAATGGCAACCATCCAAACAAAGACCAATCTTTGGGTCATGACCAAAATTTTGGTTGAGGTATTGGTTGCCCATGATTTGGCCGACATTGGCAAGAAAAATGAACTAGAGTTGGCTAGAGTTCATTGGCATGCCAAAGAAATGGCAACCATCCAAACAAAGACCAATCTTTGGGTCATGACCAAAATTTTGGTTGAGGTATTGGTTGCCCATGATTTGGCCGACATTGGCAAGACAAATGAACTAGAGTTGGCTAGAGTTCATTGGCATGCCAAAGAAATGGCAACCATCCAAACAAAGACCAATCTTTGGGTCATGACCAAAATTTTGGTAAGGTGCACTTTGGCCACAATCCAAACACACCCCAACACCCGGCTCGTCGAGGATGCACGGGGCGCCGCGACGCATCCGCGGAGTTGTGTAGCACGGCCAACTGCATCCTCTGGACCTGAGACCATGTCGAGTCGTCTTGCTTTTTCAATGACATGCGAGGATCGCATGTGAGCAAAGGGCATCTCCAATATTGCCATGACCACAGCTGACTACCCTGGCACACCAAAACCCTCGTCCCTCGCGCCGTCGCGCGTTGCGTTCCCAGTGTTGGGGAACGTAGTAATTTCAAAAAAATTCCTACGCACACGCAAGATCATGGTGATGCATAGCAACGAGAGGGGAGAGTGTTGTCTACGTACCCTTGTAGACCGAAAGCGGAAGCGTTATAACAACGCGGTTGATGTAGTCGTACGTCTTCACGATCCGACCGATCCAAGCACCGTTACTCCGGCACCTCCGAGTTCTTGGCACACGTTCAGCTCGATGACGTTCCCCGGGCTCCGATCCAGCAAAGCTTCGGGGAAGAGTTCCGTCAGCACGACGGCGTGGTGACGATCTTGATGTACTACTGACGCAGGGCTTCGCCTAAGCACTGCGACAATATGACCGAGGTGGAATTTGGTGGCAGGGGCACCGCACACGGCTAAGGAAAGATCTCAATGATCAATTGTGTGTCTATGGGGTGCCCCCTGCCCCCGTATATAAAGGAGCCAAGGGGGAGGGGCTGGCCGGCCAAGCCTTGGCGCGCCAGGTGAGTCCTACTCCCTCCGGGAGTAGGATTCCCCACCCCCCCAATCCTAGTTGGACTAGGATTCTCCAAGGGGGGGAGAGAGAGAGAGGGGGCCGGCCACCTCTCCTAGTCCTAATAGGACTAGGGGAAGGGGGGAGGCGCGCAGCCCATGAGGGCAGCCCTCTCACATCTCCACCAAGGCCCATGTTGGCCCATTATGCTCCCGGGGGGTTCCGGTAACCCTCCCGGTATTCCGGTAAAATCCTGATTTCACCTGGAACACATCCGATGTCCAAACATAGGCTTCCAATATATCATTCTTTACGTCTCGACCATTTCGAGACTCCTCGTCATGTCCGTGATCACATCCGGGACTCCGAACTCCTTCGGTACATCAAAACTCATAAACTCATTATATAACTGTCATCGAAACCTTAAGCGTGCGGACCCTACGGTTCGAGAACAATGTAGACATGACCGAGACACGTCTCCGGTCAATAACCAATAGCGGGACCTGGATGCCCATATTGGCTCCTACATATTCTGCGAAGATCTTTATCGGTCAGACCGCATAACAACATACGTTGTTCCCTTTGTCATCGGTATGTTACTTGCCCGAGATTCGATCGTCGGTATCCAATACCTAGTTCAATCTCGTTACTGGCAAGTCTCTTTACTCGTTCCGTAATACATCATCTCGCAACTAACTCATTGGTTGCAATGCTTGCAAGGCTTATGTGATGTGCATTACCGAGAAGGCCCTGAGATACTTCTCCGACATTCGGAGTGACAAATCCTAATCTCGAAATACGCCAACCCAACAAATACTTTCGGAGACACCTGTAGAGCACCTTTATAATCACTCAGTTACGTTGTGACGTTTGGTAGCACACAAAGTGTTCCTACGGTAAACAGGAGTTGCATAATCTCATAGTTAAAGGAACATGTATAAGTCATGGATAAAAGCAATAGCAACATACTAAACGATCGGGTGTATGCTAATGGAATGGGTCATGTCAATCAGATCATTCAACTAATGATGTGATCTCGTTAATCAAATAACAACTCTTTGTTCATGGTTAGGAAACATAACCATCTTTGATTAATGAGCTAGTCAAGTAGAGGCATACTAGTGACACTCTGTTTGTCTATGTATTCACACATGTATTATGTTTCCAGTTAATACAATTCTAGCATGAATAATAAACATTTATCATGATATGTAAGGAAATAAATAATAACTTTATTATTGCCTCTAGGGCATATTTCCTTCAGTCTCCCACTTGCACTAGAGTCAATAATCTAGATTACAAAGTAATGATTCTAACACCCATGGAGTCTTGGTGCTGATCATGTTTTGCTCGTGGAAGAGGCTTAGTCAACGGGTCTGCAACATTCAGATCCGTATGTATCTTGCATATCTCTATGTCTCCCACCTGGACTAAATCCCGGATGGAGTTGAAGCGTCTTTTGATGTGTTTGGTTCTTTTGTGAAATCTGGATTCCTTTGCCAAGGCAATTGCACCAGTATTGTCACAAAAGATTTTCATTGGACCCGATACGCTAGGTACAACACCTAGATCGGATATGAACTCCTTCATCCAGACTCCTTCATTAGCTGCTTCCGAAGCAGCTATGTACTCAGCTTCACATGTAGATCCCGCCACGACGCTTTGTTTAGAACTGCACCAACTGACAGCTCCACCGTTTAATGTAAATACGTATCCGGTTTGCGATTTAGAATCGTCCTGATCAGTGTCAAAGCTTGCATCGACGTAACCATTTACGACGAGCTCTTTGTCACCTCCATAAATGAGAAACATATCCTTAGTCCTTCTCAAGTACTTAAGGATGTTCTTGACCGCTGTCCAGTGATCCACTCCTGGATTACTTTGGTACCTGCCTGCTAAGCTTACAGCAAGACACACATCAGGTCTGGTACACAGCATTGCATACATGATAGAGCCTATGGCTGAAGCATAGGGAACATTTTTCATTTTCTCTCTATCTTCTGCGGTGGTCGGGCATTGAGTCTTACTCAACTTCACACCTTGTAACACAGGCAAGAACCCTTTCTTTGCCTGATCCATTTTGAACTTCTTCAAAACTTTGTCAAGGTATGTGCTTTGTGAAAGTCCTATTAAGCGTCTTGATCTATCTCTATAGATCTTAATGCCCAATATGTAAGCAGCTTCACCGAGGTCTTTCATCGAAAAACTCTTATTCAAGTATCCCTTTATGCTATCCAGAAATTCTATATTATTTCCGATCAGTAATATGTCATCCACATATAATATCAGAAATGCTACAGAGCTCCCACTCACTTTCTTGTAAATACAGGCTTCTCCATAAGTCTGTATAAAACCAAATGCTTTGATCACACTATCAAAGCGTTTATTCCAACTCCGAGAGGCTTGCACCAGTCCATAAATGGATCGCTGGAGCTTGCACACTTTGTTAGCTCCCTTTGGATCGACAAAACCTTCTGGTTGCATCATATACAACTCTTCTTCCAGAAATCCATTCAGGAATGCAGTTTTGACATCCATTTGCCAAATTTCATAATCATAAAATGCGGCAACTGCTAACATGATTCGGACAGACTTAAGCATCGCTACGGGTGAGAAAGTCTCATCGTAGTCAATCCCTTGAACTTGTCGAAAACCTTTTGCAACAAGTCGAGCTTTATAGACAGTAACACTACCATCATCGTCAGTCTTCTTCTTAAAAATCCATTTATTCTCAATTACTTGCCGATCATCGGGCAAGTCAACCAAAGTCCACACTTTGTTCTCATACATGGATCCCATCTCAGATTTCATGGCCTCAAGCCATTTTGCGGAATCTGGGCTCACCATCGCTTCTTCATAGTTCGTAGGTTCATCATGGTCTAGTAACATGACTTCCAAAATAGGATTACCGTACCACTCTGGTGCGGATCTTACTCTGGTTGATCTACGAGGTTCAGTAGAAACTTGATCTGAAGTTTCATGATCATTATCATTAGCTTCCTCCCTATTTGGTGTAGGTGTCACAGAAACTGATTTCTGTGACGTACTACTTCTCAATAAGGGAGTAGATACAGTTATCTCATCAAGTTCTACTTTCCTCCCACTCACTTCTTTCGAGAGAAACTCCTTCTCTAGAAAGTTTCCGAATTTAGCAACAAAAATCTTGCCTTCGGATCTGTGATAGAAGGTGTACCCAACAGTCTCCTTTGGGTATCCTATGAAGACACATTTTTCCGATTTGGGTTCGAGCTTATCAGGTTGAAGCTTTTTCACATAGGCATCGCAGCCCCAAACTTTAAGAAACGACAACTTTGGTTTCTTGCCAAACCACAGTTCATAAGGCGTCGTCTCAACGGATTTCGATGGTGCCCTATTTAACGTGAATGCGGCCGTCTCTAGAGCATAACCCCAAAAAGATAGCGGTAAATCGGTAAGAGACATCATAGATCGCACCATATATAGTAAAGTACGATTACGACGTTCGGACACACCATTACGTTGTGGTGTTCCGGGTGGCGTGAGTTGTGAAACTATTCCGCATTGCTTCAAATGTAGACCAAACTCATAACTCAAATATTCTCCTCCACGATCAGATCGTAGAAACTTTATTTTCTTGTTACGATGATTTTCCACTTCACTCTGAAATTCTTTGAACTTTTCAAATGTTTCAGACTTGTGTTTCATTAAGTAGATATACCCATATCTGCTTAAATCATCAGTGAAGGTGAGAAAATAACGATATCCGCCACGAGCCTCAACATTCATTGGACCACATACATCAGTATGTATGATTTCCAATAAATCTGTTGCTCTCTCCATAGTACCGGAGAACGGTGTTTTAGTCATCTTGCCCATAAGGCACGGTTCGCAAGTGCCAAGTGATTCATAATCAAGTGACTCCAAAAGTCCATCAGTATGGAGTTTCTTCATGCGTTTTACACCGATATGACCTAAACGGCAGTGCCACAAATAAGTTGCACTATCATTATCAACTCTGCATCTTTTGGCTTCAACATTATGAATATGTGTATTACTACTATCGAGATTAAGTAAGAACAAACCATTCTTTAATGGCGCATGACCATAAAAGATATTACTCATATAAATAGAACAACCATTATTCTCTGATTTAAATGAATAACCGTCTCGCATCAAACAAGATCCAGATATAATGTTCATGCTCAACGCTGGTACTAAATAACAATTATTTAGATCTAATATTAATCCCGAAGGTAGATGTAGAGGTAGCGTGCCGACTGCGATCACATCGACTTTGGAACCATTTCCCACGCGCATCGTCACCTCGTCCTTAGCCAATCTTCGCTTAATCCGTAGCCCCTGTTTTGAGTTGCAAATATTAGCAACAGAACCAGTATCAAATACCCAGGTGCTACTGCGAGAATTAGTAAGGTACACATCAATAACATGTATATCATATATACCTTTGTTAACCTTGCCATCCTTCTTATCCGCCAAATACTTGGGGCAGTTCCGCTTCCAGTGACCAGTCTGCTTGCAATAGAAGCACTCAGTTTCAGGCTTAGGTCTAGACTTGGGTTTCTTCTCTTGAGTAGCAACTTGCTTGCTGTTCCTTTTGAAGTTCCCCTTTTTCTTCCCTTTGCCCTTTTTCTTGAAACTAGTGGTTTTGTTAACCATCAACACTTGATGCTCCTTTTTGATTTCTACCTCCGCGGCTTTCAGCATCGCGAAGAGCTCGGGCATAGTTTTGGTCATCCCTTGCATATTATAGTTCATCACGAAGCTCTTGTAGCTTGGTGGCAGTGATTGAAGAATTCTGTCAATGACGCAATCATCCGGAAGATTAACTCCCAGTTGAATCAAGTGATTGTTATACCCAGACATTCTGAGTATATGCTCACTGACAGAACCGTTCTCCTCCATCTTACAGCTATAGAACTTATTGGAGACTTCATATCTCTCAATCCGGGCATTTGCTTGAAATATTAACTTCAACTCCTGGAACATCTCATATGCTCCATGGTGTTCAAAACGTCGTTGATGTCCCGGTTCTAAGCCGTAAAGCATGGCACACTGAACTATAGAGTAGTCATCAGCTTTGCTTTGCCAGACGTTCACAACATCTGGCGTAGCTCTTGCACCAGGCCTGGCACCTAGCGGTGCTTCCAGGACGTAATTCTTTTGTGCAGCAATGAGGATAATCCTTAAGTTACGGACCCAGTCCGTGTAATTGCTACCATCATCTTTAAACTTTGCTTTCTCAAGGAACGCATTAAAATTCAACGGAACAACAGCACGAGCCATCTATCTACACAACATAGACAAGCAAGATACTATCAGGTACTAAGTTCATGATAAATTTAAGTTCAATTAATCATATTACTTAAGAACTCCCACTTAGATAGACATCCCTCTAATCCTCTAAGTGATCACGTGATCCAAATCAACTAAACCATGTCCGATCATCACGTGAGATGGAGTAGTTTCAATGGTGAACATCACTATGTTGATCATATCTACTATATGATTCACGCTCGACCTTTCGGTCTCCGTGTTCCGAGGCCATATCTGTTATATGCTAGGCTCGTCAAGTTAAACCTGAGTATTCCGCGTGTGCAACTGTTTTGCACCCATTGTATTTGAACGTAGAGCCTATCACACCCGATCATCACGTGGTGTCTCAGCACGAAGAACTTTCGCAACGGTGCATACTCAGGGAGAACACTTCTTGATAATTAGTGAGAGATCGTCTTATAATGCTACAGTCAATCAAAGCAAGATAAGATGCATAAAAGATAAACATCACATGCAATCAATATAAGTGATATGATATGGCCATCATCATCTCGTGCTTGTGATCTCCATCTTCGAAGCACCGTCATGATCACCATCGTCACCGGCGCGACACCTTGATCTCCATCGTAGCATCGTTGTCGTCTCGCCAATCTTATGCTTCCACGACTATCACTACTGCTTAGTAATAAAGTAAAGCATTACATCGCGATTGCATTGCATACAATAAAGCGACAACCATATGGCTCCTGCCAGTTGCCGATAACTCGGTTACAAAACATGATCATCTCATACAATAAAATTTAGCATCATGTCTTGACCATATCACATCACAACATGCCCTGCAAAAACAAGTTAGACGTCCTCTACTTTGTTGTTGCAAGTTTTACGTGGCTGCTACGGGCTTAAGCAAGAACTCATCTTACCTACGCATCAAAACCACAACGATAGTTTGTCAAATAGACTCCGTTTTAACCTTCTCAAGGACCGGGCGTAGCCACACTCGGTTCAACTAAAGTTGGAGAGACAGTCTTCCGCAAGCCATCTATGTGCAAAGCACGTCGAGGGAACCGGTCTCGCGTAAGAGTACGCGTAAGGTTGGTCCGGATCGTCTCGTCCAACAATACCGCTGAACCAAAGTATGACATGCTGGTAGGCAGTATGACTTGTATCGTCCACAACTCACTTGTGTTCTACTCGTGCAAATAACATCAAACCATAAAAACCTAGGCTCGGATGCCACTGTTGGGGAACGTAGTAATTTCAAAAAAAAATCCTACGCACACGCAAGATCATGGTGATGCATAGCAACGAGAGGGGAGAGTGTTGTCTACGTACCCTCGTAGACCGAAAGCGGAAGCCTTATAACAACGCGGTTGATGTAGTCATACGTCTTCACGATCCGACCGATCCAAGCACCGTTACTCCGGCACCTCCGAGTTCTTGGCACACGTTCAACTCGATGACGTTCCTCGGGCTCCGATCCAGCAAAGCTTCGGGGAAGAGTTCCGTCAGCACGACGGCGTGGTGACGATCTTGATGTACTACTGACGCAGGGCTTCGCCTAAGCACTGCGACAATATGACCGAGGTGGAATTTGGTGGCAGGGGGCACCGCACACGGCTAAGGAAAGATCTCAATGATCAATTGTGTGTCTATGGGGTGCCCCCTGCCCCCGTATATAAAGGAGCCAAGGGGGAGGGGCTGGACGGCCAAGCCTTGGCGCGCCAGGTGAGTCCTACTCCCTCCGGGAGTAGGATTCCCCCCCCCAATCCTAGTTGGACTAGGATTCTCCAAGGGGGAGAGAGAGAGAGAGATGGGGCCGGCCACCTCTCCTAGTCCTAATAGGACTAGGGGAAGGGGGGAGGCGCGCAGCCCATGAGGGCAGCCCTCTCACCTCTCCACCAAGGCCCATGTTGGCCCATTATGCTCCCGGGGGGTTCCGGTAACCCTCCCGGTATTCCGGTAAAATCCTGATTTCACCTGGAACACATCCGATGTCCAAACATAGGCTTCCAATATATCATTCTTTGCGTCTCGACCATTTCGAGACTCCTCGTCATGTCCGTGATCACATCCGGGACTCCGAACTCCTTCGGTACATCAAAACTCATAAACTCATTATATAACTGTCATCGAAACCTTAAGTGTGCGGACCCTACGGTTCGAGAACAATGTAGACATGACCGAGACACGTCTCCGGTCAATAACCAATAGCGGGACCTGGATGCCCATATTGGCTCCTACATATTCTGCGAAGATCTTTATCGGTCAGACCGCATAACAACATACGTTGTTCCCTTTGTCATCGGTATGTTACTTGCCCGAGATTCGATCGTCGGTATCCAATACCTAGTTCAATCTCGTTACTGGCAAGTCTCTTTACTTGTTCCGTAATACATCATCTCGCAACTAACTCATTGGTTGCAATGCTTGCAAGGCTTATGTGATGTGCATTACCGAGAAGGCCCTGAGATACCTCTCCGACATTCGGAGTGACAAATCCTAATCTCGAAATACGCCAACCCAACAAATACTTTCGGAGACACCTGTAGAGCACCTTTATAATCACTCAGTTACGTTGTGACGGTTGGTAGCACACAAAGTGTTCCTACGGTAAACGGGAGTTGCATAATCTCATAGTTAAAGGAACATGTATAAGTCATGGATAAAAGCAATAGCAACATACTAAACGATCGGGTGCTATGCTAATGGAATGGGTCATGTCAATCAGATCATTCAACTAATGATGTGATCTCGTTAATCAAATAACAACTCTTTGTTCATGGTTAGGAAACATAACCATCTTTGATTAATGAGCTAGTCAAGTAGAGGCATACTAGTGACACTCTGTTTGTCTATGTATTCACACATGTATTATGTTTCCAGTTAATACAATTCTAGCATGAATAATAAACATTTATCATGATATGTAAGGAAATAAATAATAACTTTATTATTGCCTCTAGGGCATATTTCCTTCACCCAGCCGGTGCCAGCTACCCGCATTCATGTCGTCCGTTCGTATGTCATCGTTAAGAGGCTCGGTGCCCGAGGAACCAACTCCGGCGACTTAATGACGCACCCGGACGCTTGGCCTCATCGGAATGCGCTACTTAAAGCGGCAATGCCCAGCTAACCTCCACACCATAGCGCATCGTCCCCCTACCTGGCACCACATCCGCCATGACCGCAAGTGCGAACGCTCTGTGGGAGAGCTTGTCTTCGGGGATGAAGCTCGAGGTCGCCGCCCTCGCTCAAGTCACCTCTCGCGACGCAATAGCGGCGTAGCCGGACGCGGACGCGACCGCACAAGCGGTAGCCACGCTGGCGGCCGATGATAGGAGCACCGTCAGCCACGCGTCCTACTTGCCGCCGTCCAACGTCCAGCACCGCTGAGGTCGGGGACTCCTCCGAGGATGAGTAGGGCATGGGAGGCGGCAGGGAATGGTGTGCCAACTGGCCTGTCCGTATCCCGTGTTCTACTCTTCCTCACCGGAGACCGCACCTTCACTTCACAGGTCTTGAACCCCGCCCCCGTACATAGAGATCGCAGATGGAGGACGTCGGTCGCCGCCGCAGAATAGGTTTAGGGTCAGGTTTCTTTTATTTTTCTGTCCTATAAAAGTTCGAAATGTAATGAAAAGCTGCCGTGTTTGCATTAATCTCGGTTGGTGTATATGAACTTTCACAATAATATACATATTGTAGGAGTACTAGCAAGATGCCCGTGCGTTGCACGGAAGATCAAGATCTTGTGGGAGAAAAGGATGAACGAGGGAAAGCCTTATCTGCAAATGTGGAGAGGAGTGTGGGTAAATTGTCATAGTTTCGTTCCTATCCGTTAGATATAGATCGGACGGCCTATATTGCAGGATGACAGGCACACCATCATCACCAACTCTGCTTTTTATTGAACCGAGACAAATCTAACATGCGAAGTAAAATAAACACGTAGGGTCTATACATACACAAATTATCTTAGGCACTCCAATAGTACGTCCACTACACATTCATGCATTTCACATCTTTCTACATCTACGGGAACCTATGAAAGGGTTAACGTAAATTGCCTCTCTCTCTCCTCCCCTAATTTTCATGGTGGTGGGCCCCTCCCTCCCCCCAATCTACAATCAACAGCTCACACGTTTCACATTACGTTAATTACGTAACTGGGATTATGTAGGTGTAGCATTACTCGTCCTAAAAACCCAACTAAGCCAACCTCCCAGCATATCGCGCGGGAAAAGACCCGGCTGCGCCGTTTTAGTCGGGATTACCGGATTACTAGTAGTAGTATCGATGGATCGCGCGAAGCAACAAATATTTTTTTTGAGGGGGCGAAGCACCTAGTTTAAAAGGAAAAAAGGCAGTACACTCACAGTACTCCTGTCGCGGTCGCATTGCACCCCACACATGTTCGGTCCTGCACACGGCTGACGCAACGGAACGCGCTTCGGCTTGCCTGTTCACTGACATGTGGGACTGCACTTGGAGAAACCGACTATGCGCCATACTCCCCCCGCTCACTGCGCGAAAATCCTCCCCCCCCACACACCCAAAAAATTCCCCCAAATTTGATTCAACCGCCCTTCGGCCAACTAGCCAATAATATTCCCCAAACCCCCTCCCCCCTGTCCCCTCCACTCCATTCGCTCCGCCAAAGCCGCCCTCCCCGCCATGCTGATACGTCGGCGCCGCGGTTCGGCGATCCTCTCGCTCCCACAGTACGCTCTCGTAGACTGCCGTCCTCTAGCCACGCCGCCACCTCTGGCTACGTTCTTGTGGAGGCGCACGACGGTCAGCGCCGCCACCGCTGGCGACGTTCGTGTGGAGACGCACGGCGGTCAGCTTCTCCCACGGTACGCGCATTCTAGACTGAGGCCCCGTTCATGTCGGTGTAGCACTGAATGTTAGCTGATAGACGCTGTTAATCTCACTGTTTGCCGAAGTAGTTTACTGTCAATATGCTCTCCTTAAGAAGCTTCCTTGCCCTGTTCTGCACTCAATCTGCTTAGCTGAGATGGCATTCCAAGGCCGGTTAGTTGCTAAAATATCCTGCCATATATTTATTGTGACGTAGATTGCCGTGGTCTACTAGCCAATCTGTTAGGTGAAATAGCTCTACACCGTTTTATACTCGATCTTCGTTGCTGCGATGTCCTTCAATAGTTTGATGGTTGTGTGCTCGGCCTCATTGACTGCTGAAATAGCCTGCCATAATTTGGCACTCAAATATGTTTGCTGAATTAGCTTTACATATATTTCGTTACTTAGATCTGCTCGTCCAAATATCTTGCCATAGCTTTAGACATCGACCTAGGTATTATTTTTCTAGACTTCATAAAAAAGCATATATGTTTTTCCTGTAATATCTAGTAGAAGAACTAATTTGTATGTCTAACAGATGGACAGGACTTGGATAACTTCTGCTCGAAGATTCTCCGCTGCATATGTCGAGGGGGTTGAAAACTTCATGAACTTTATCAAAGCTGAGTACGGTGGTCCGAAATCAGATGTGCTCTGCCCGTGTAGCAGTTGTATGAATTCAGTTACAAGATCCCAGTCAACTGTGCAAAATCATCTATACTTGTATGGGATGTCGGTCACATATACAAGGTGGCTTCATCATGGTGAAGCTGTGAACGTCAATGTTATTGACTACGTGGAAGCAGCATATCACCATCTTGATCTGCCTGATGCTCAGGTGGAAGAGGAGGAGGAGGAGGTGGTGGCGGAGCCAGTGAGTTTGACCAACATTGAAACAATGCTACGAAATGCTCGTGCATTCCATGAACTTTCACCTGCAGAAGAAAAACGGTGGGCCCGCATGTTGGAACAATGCAACGTTGCTGTCACCCTAGGAAATAAGCTGTCAGTATTCTCAGCTATGGTCACCTTTCTTCAGGTGAAGACATCTGAGCGGATGACCAACAAATCATGCGATGCGATGTTGGCTGCTTTCTGCAAATCTTTCCCAGATGCGTCTGAGCTACCACACACCTATAGTAAAATGAAGAATTTCCTTCGTGCAGTTGGAATTGGATATGATATGATCCATGTTTGTAAGAATAATTGTGTTCTGTTCCGGAAGGATTATGCCAACTTAAGTGAAAGCCCGAAATGCAAATCATCAAGATGGAAAGATGGCGATGCTGTGAAGAGGATTCCTCATAAGGTTCTGAGACATTTTCCAATTACACCAAGATTGCAGAGGTTGTTTCATGATGTTGAAACAGGAGAGGATGTACTATGGCATTCTAGGAACCAGGAGTACAGAGATCAGAATGTAATGAGCCATCCATCTCATGGTAGTGACTGGAAAAGCTTCAATGATAAACAGAAAGAGTTTGCTGTTGACCCGAGAAACATTAGACTTGGCTTAGCTTCAGATGGATTTAACCCATTCGGCCACCAGAGCGCCACATATAGCATGTGGCCAGTGCTTGTTATCCCTTACAACATGCCTTCAAATGTCTGCACCAAAGAATCAAACAACATGATGGCCTTGCTCATCCCAGGTCCAAAAAGTCCTGGAAAGGATTTTGATTTGTTCATGGAGCCTCTTGTGGAGGAACTTCAACAGCTATGGAAGGGTGTTCTCACTCGAGACCTATATAGCAGCCCACCAGCTGATTTCTTTCTGCGTGCTGTTATAATTTGGTGCATCCATGATTATCCGGCTTTGGGCACTATGTCAGGGCGAACGACACATGGTTACAATGCATGTGTTCGCTGTGACAGGAATCCACTATCATACGCAATACTTAGCAAGATCTGTTACGTTGGACATCGCCGTTTCCTTGCCAAGGACAATCCGCATCCTAGAAAATACCGAAGACATGTGTTCAATGCAAAGCATGAAAACCGTGATGCGCCAAAGAGGCTCACCGCCGATGAGTTGCAAGTGGAATTAGAGAAGGTCAGGCATATTACACCAGGAAACCATCCTGGTAATGGTAGCGGGAAAAGGAAGCGTGGCAGGGTAGAAGAGAGATTATTGTTGACCCGCAGGTCCACTTTGTGGGACTTGGAGTATTGGAAAGATTTGGATCTGCGGCATTATCTTGATGTGATGCACATAGAGAAAAATATATGTGACAGCATTATCGGCACACTTCTTAATATTGAAGGCAAGACGAAAGATAATTAAAATCTAGGATTGATTGACACACCTGGGTATCAGAAAGGATTTGCAGGTGCAAGATGAAGGTAAACCACTGGATATGGCACCAGCTGTGTACGTCTTGGACAAGGTAAAAAGAAAAGAATTCTGCGAGGTCCTGTCACGTGTGAGATTCCCACATGGATTTGCTTCCAACCCTGAAAGGAGAGTCAGTGCAGATGGAAACAAGGTACAAGGGTTGAAAACTCATGACTGTCACATCCTACTTCAAAGGGTTTTACCTGTTATCCTTAGAGGATTGGGCCGCCCTGACTTATACAGAGCAGTTGAAGAGTTGGAACAATTCTCTAGGGAACTCTGCAGTAGGAATATCAGGATAGATGCTTTGGAGCGTCTTAGAAACAAGATATCAACTATCCTATGCGACCTTGAGAAGATATATCCTCCAGCCTTCTTTGATGTGATGGTGCATTTGGCTGTTCATCTACCTGATGAGGCACTACTTAGAGGTCCAGTATAGTATGGCTGGATGTACCCTATTGAAAGGCGGCTAGGAACTTTCAAGGGCTATGTTAGGAACAGAGCTAGACCCAAGGGTTCCATTGCAGAGGCCTACATTGCTACAGAAGCGTTGACATTCTGCTCAAAATACATTGAAACAGCTGATCAGCTTAGCAAAGAGGTGGGTGAAGACAATCCCGGGCTCAATGTTTTCGATTATTCTGTTCGAGTTACAGGGAAGAGTCGACAAGTGGACAAACCTAAAGATTTGGACAAAATGGTTTGGTATGTGTTGAATAACTGTCCTGAGATACTACCTTATATCAAGTAAGTGTAGTACTGCAGCTTATACATCGTAATCTACTAAACTTGCAGCACATTCTTATATATTTAGATGTTTGACGCGATCACTATGTTGTGCAGCATCTACAAAGAGGAGTTACTGCCACAAAATCCAAGAAACATTGACAAATTGGTTATGGCAGGATTTGCGAAATGGTTCAAGAACCATGCAAGCTTTTGAAGTGCACTCTCAGTTTTTTAATATATTGAGTACATAAGATGACCAGCTTGTCTATTTTCTAACCATAGGTTAAGAAGACGCGGGAGGATGGGCAGGCAGTTGATGATGCCCTTTACTCACTAGCAATGGGTCCTGATACTCGGGTAAGACATTACGAATCTTGCGTTGTTGGACATGTGCACTACAACACCCTTGCACGAGACGAAGGGAGGAAGACACAAAATAGTGCCATCATGAGCACGGATACGTATGACAAAGAGATAACTGAAATGTATGCTAACATAACAGACATTGTTCAGTTGCAGTATATCTCCAATTTCGAGGATCATTGGTGTGTGGTTCTATTGTGCTGTCTTTGGTATAACCTGTTTTCCAGGATCACAAAATCCAGAGCTGATGATTATTTCAAATCCATCAATGTCAAGGCGGCGTACCAGACCAACGAGCCTTTTATTTTGGCAAATCAAGCAACACAAATATTTTTCTTGGAAGACACATTTGCATGTAGCGATGACTGGAGAGTATTGCAAAGATTTGAGCAGAGGAATTCGTTTAATGAAGTTGCACAACAAGATGATGCTTACACTGCTCCTGATGTACAAGATAACACATATATTCCTAATATCTTTGAGAACCATCACGTCAATGACGCCGGCGAAAAGATTGCCTGTCATGCTGTGGACATACAAGAGTTGATCAAGAAGAAGCCAACGTTCGAGGACGTTGAGGACGAAGAAGAAGATGACACCATGGGGAATTACGATTCAGACTGATACACATGGCGAAGATGTTGACGCTGCTGCTGCGGATGATGATTACATTGCTTTTGTTGTATTTGCCTGTCAGAAGATGTTTTTTTATCTACTATGTGAAATTGTGTTTGCTATGACAACTGAAACCTGATGAACATGTTGTTTAGTATTTTGCTGTGAGAACATCACTTGTTATGTATGCCGATTTGTGTTTGGTGATTGTATGACAACTAAAACATGATGACATTGTTGTTTAGTTGTACTCATATTTGTCTATGAAACTTGAATTTGATGACATAGTTTATTGTTGGACTGCAATTTGCTCAACGTCTTCGAATGAGAACAAAGCTGACCCGACTGGGCCTCTGCTATTTATTTATTTATATGAGCAAGAGGGGATACCCCCTGATTTCCATTAATATAAATCATTAGATGTTCACAACACTACGCCCATCCTGCTACACAAGTTTCATTCATTACTAGTTTTAGCAAAGTGCTCATGTCGTAGCCACTGAATACATCACGAGTGCTACATACACTGCAAATAAAGAGACAATCATCCTACAGAGCACATCGATTTTGCCCATTATCTTCACAAGCTCTTTCATCTCCTCATTGTTGTCAAGGCCGTTCAGCAGCTGTTGCTTGGCCATGATCAGAGGAACTGCATCTTTAACCTTCTGCTCTGCATCTTCCTCTTCTGTCGTTCCTTCAGTTACTTGTCCAACACCCCAACCTGCTGGTATTGGGATTCCTCGGTATACCAAATAATCAGCGTAGTTGCATTCCCCCACATCAGCAACTTCCTAGAAATACAAATCACACGAATCTTCCCTTTTCTGCACGAATCAAATTGGAAGATCATCAACCAAACTATTAAAAAAATCAGGAACTGAAAGCAGCAGAACAACACTTAAACATGTTATTACCCCATGATTCGGGCATTTGTAGAAGACTTGGCCAGGGTTGCGGATTGTGGTTGACACGCGACGGATGACTCTGCATGATTTGCAGCAGTGGCACCATACCAACGACAGCGGGTTGCGATGAGCAATCGGCTGCGGTGCGCGTGCCAGCGGGGGTGTGATGAGACCCACAGGCGATGGTACGGGTGGCGACTTGGCGCATATCTGGTTGTTGCCTGCTGAAGAGCAGGTGGCCGAGCAACCAACGGACATGGTTGCTGCGGCCAGAGCTTCTGATGCTAGGCAGAGTAAGTAGAGAAGAGGAGAAGCGAACATTGGATATGTCAGTTTCATTACTTGCAGAGTAGTATAGCACCATATATAGTCATAGTCTAGGTTTGGATTCGAACCAGCTACAGGAGCACGTCTTTCTTTTTTCTAAAACTCGGCAACGTCTCTTTACTGGTACACTAGCTTGTTCTGTACGCCTTCCCAAGTCTTTGATTTTCTTTCCCTTTTTTTGCGAGGAAGGAAGGAGGACAAAACTGAAAGTTCCGGGGACTCGAACCCAAGACCTATCGGTTCAAAACCAAGGGTGCTAGTCACTTATGTGGCGAACGTTCCCTGTGAGGAGGACGACAGATGAACACATTTTCCTCGCAGTTTTCTTCCTATATATAAAAAAGTATGCTACTTGGTGTCTGCTTAGTCAACAAACGATTGTGCCAACCTTGACCATTGGATTGACATTCAATGTCTGTCGCATTTCTTCAGTCTCTTCTTCCTCGAGCCGCCAAAGCCAAACCAGCGCCGGCTAGACCGCCTACTCCCGCCTCCCACGGCTGGCTGTGATCTTCCCCGGCTCCTGTCCGTTCCCGTCCGAGGCCTCACCATCGTCCTCCGCCTTGGTTCCCTCGCCGCGGCGCCGCCCTCCGGTATTGTCAACATGGTCAACAACCGAGAGGAATAAGGAGATGATTGTACATGGTGAGGATGACAGTAGGGACCCAGCAGCACGCAGTAATTTTGTTTTTTCAGAGAAGGGTATCAACTGGGTTGTGCGGGACCCGTGGCCCATATAGCCCAGGCTTTTATTTCATATGTTTAGCACATGACCAGCCCAGTTTGTTTTTTTCCTTTCTGAAAATGGCTAGCCAACTATTTTGTTTTTTGTAGAATAACCAACTTAGGCCTACTTGCTTTTCTACGCCCTGCTGGGCCGGAAATCTTTCAAGACGAGGAGGGATGCATTTTGCCCAGAAAATGGGCTATAAGTAATAACAAATGGGCTATAAGTAATAATAAATGGGCTGTAAAATGAAAAAATATAGCAAACATGCAATTAGTTCCAAAATACTGTTTTCTTTCGGATTTTGATATTTTAAATTTCATTGTTTTTGTGCGGGTAAAATTTCATTGAATTCAAATTACGGTATATTTAGATTTAAAATTAATTTGAATCCGGCTAGAAATTTCGGGCTGTATGCTATTTGGGACAGATTTGGAGGCTGACTTGTGGGTCTACTAGGTTGACGTGTACTTTGGCTTTGTCAACTTAGTCCACAAACGATTCTAGCAGCAGTGACCGTTAGATGTTAATCCAATGACCGTGCTGCTTCTTCAATATCTGATCTTCTTGCTCCAGCCACCCAAACCAGCTTCGGTGGGACTGCCTGCTCTCGCCTCCCGTGGCCAGCTGTGCTGCCGCACAGGCCGCACCGCCCCACCGTACTTCATTGCTGGCCAGGCCATTCCTCTACTCACCCACACCTCCTGTTATTTTCCGGCGACGGTAGCTGGACCAGTAAACCCTCACACTCCCCACCGCGTGGGCAACCATTGCCGAGTCTTCCCCGGCTCCGTGTCGTTCCCTTCCTAGGCCTCGTCGTTGTCCACCGCCATGGTGCTCTCGGCGCGGCCTGGTCAACATGGTCAACGAACAACATCCATCGACCATGGACTGTACACGCGAAATAATGATTCCTCCACCTAATAGCTGGGACCCACCGGAAGGGCCTCTGTATTTCGTGAAAAAAATCCCCCCCCCACTAACATGTCGGACCCACCAGCTATATCTTCGCATGCAAGGAAGTGCCTCCTTATTACGCAGAAAAAAAATGAATACCCCTACTAGCTGGGGCCCACCATAGTGGGAGGATGACTTGTGGGCCAACTAAGTTGACGGGGACGGAGGGCTTTGTCAACTTAGTCAATATGAACGATTCTAGCTCTAGTGACCGTACGATGTCCATCCAACGACTGTAGTGCTTCTTCAACCTCTGGTCTTCTTGCTCCAGCTTCCCAAAGTAGCGCCGGTCGTGCCGCATGCTCCTGCCTCCCGTGGCCGGCTGTGCTGCCGCGGAGGCCCAACCGCCCCTACTATTCCCACCGCTGGCCAGGACCTGTGGTGACGGCAACCTCACACCGCAGTCGAACCAGTGAACCCTCATACTCCTCTCCACGCGGGCTTCCATTGCCGCGTCTTCCCCGGCTCCGCGTCGTCCCCTTCCTAGGCCTCGCCGTCGTCCACCGCCGTGGTGCTCTCGGTGCGGCCTGGTCAACGTGGTCAAGGAACGACTTCCATCGGACATGGACTGTACGTGGAGAGGCCGACAGCTGGGTCCACGGCCGCAGCAAGGAAGTGCCTCCTTATTACGCGGAAAATAGTGATTCCTCCACCTGACAGCTGGGACCCATCGGACGGGCCACTGTATTTCACGGAAAAAACGTTTCCCCCCTGACTGCTGGGACCCACCAGCTTCATCTTCGCATGCAGGGAAGTGCATCCGGGCAAAAAAAATGATTCGCCCCCCTGACTGCTGGGACCCACCAGCTACACCTTCGCACGCAAGGAAGTGCGTTTGGGCAAAAAAAAACGATTCGCCCCGCTGACTGTTGGGACCCATCGGCTACATCTTCGCACGCAAGGAAGTGTGTCCGGGCAAAAAAAATGATTCGCCCCCCTGACTATTGGGACCCACCAGGTACATCTTCACAGGCAAGGAAGTGCCTGACAGTCGGGCCCACCTGGTCAACGCGTACGTAGCGTTGTCATTCTGGCGCGAACGTGTACGTACATACTAGTCGATGTAGAGGCGCGCACGTGTCGTAGTAGAGGCGCGCACGTAGCATGTACACGTACGTACAACGGCCAGGGTGCAAGAAAGAAAATACGGCCACATATGTGTACATACGGGTGGGGTCTCAAACGCCTACTCGCGCATATGTACGGCCAGGGCTCGTGTACATGGTTGGGTCGGAACGGAGAAACAACATCGTCATCGTGTTCATGGGGAGGCAACGGAATGCGTCGTGTTCATGGGGAGGCAACGGAATGCGTCGTGTTCATCGGGAGGCAACAGAACGCGTGGGAGCGAACCGGCTGGGTCGGAACGGAATGCGTGGTCGTGTTCATCGGGAGGGCTTGGACGGAACAGGCGATGGAAACGAGGCCCGGCGTACCGCAAAATGGAGGAAACGGACCTCCTACATTCGGAACAGGGTCCTGTTGATCGGGAGGGGTGTGGCGTACCGCAAAACGGAGGAAACGGACCTCCTACGGTCGAAACGGGGGTCCTGTTGATCAGGAGGGGTGTGGCGTACCGCAAAACAGACGAAACGGACCTCCTACGGTCGAAATGGGGGTCCTGTTGATCGGGAGGGGTGTGGCGTATCGCGAAATGGACAAAACGGACCTCCTACGGTCGAAACGGGGGTCTTGTTCATCGGGAGGGGTGTGGCGTACCGCAAAACGGGACTCCATGGGATACTGTTCATCTCCATCGTCGACCTCCTCGAGCCTCCACGGGCTACCGTCGACCTCTTCCAGCCTCCATGGGCTCCTATTCATCCAGCCTCCACCGTGCGCTACTCCACCGGCTACTGTTCAACCACCCCTCCACGGGCACCCCTCCACCGTCTACTGTTCATCCAGCCCTCCACACCATGGGGTCCTGTTCAACCACCCCTCCACGGGCACCCATCCACCGTCTACTGTTCATCCAACTCTCCACACCACGGGGTCCTGTTCATCCAGAGGCAACGCCACCGCTCACTGTTCATCCAACCCCCCCCCCCCCCCCGCAACGCTCACTGTTCATCCAATCGATCGGCTTCCGTTAGCAGCAGTAGCGAAGGAATCGCTCGATCGGGTTCAGTTATCAGTCATCGATCGATCGCTCGGGTTCAGTAATGCGTAGCCTGCAGTGCAATCGCTCGGGTTCAGTTAGAGCCCAACGCCTCGCTCGGGTTCAGTTAGAGCCAACGCCTCGCACACACGCACGTACGTGTACGAGAGAAACGCGCATCGCTCGGCCCCCGACCTCCCACCGTAACCGGGAATTCCCCGAAATTTTCCTCTCCCTTGCTTCTACCATGGTTTTTTCCGTCATGGACGGCCCAAAGAATGTCATGCAGCTGCGTCTCCGGCTCTCCCAGGACGAAAAGCCCATTTTCTGTCATGATTCTTTGTCATAGAAGTAGGAGCCGACCACATCTATGATGATACCGGGTTTTGTCACAATTATCGTCATAGAAGTGTCATATGTATGACAGAAAAAATTTCGTTCAGCCCAAAATGTCACGGATGTGTCTTTTTTTTGTAGTGCAACAAACTGAAACGGTTAGATAGATCAACGTGTGTGCGCTAGAATGGCACACCCATTCTAATTAAAAGAAGCATGCACGATGGTAATAACGAGCATGCACGATTGTTGGAACAAGACATGTGCTGACATTGCCTATTGCCATGCACCCTATGGTGCAAACGCCACGTACGCGGCCGAGAAGGCGTGCGTGCCCACGTTACGCCTTCCGGGAATAGTGCCGCACTTATAACCATCAGTAAATTTTGAGCATGTGTCCCGTCACAATTTTTTTAGAAGAATAGGGAGGCCGCGTCCCATCACATTCCAAATTGCAAACCTGTTCACACCGATCAAAACCTAACGGTTTCCCACTTAGGAGCGTATTACTACGCGGTTACAAATACTACTACTCCAAGATGACTGCACATTCCTCCTCAAATCCTCATCCACAAAAAGTCAAAAACAAACAAGTCATTCATCATCATTCCCTTGCGTCCGCCATGGCTAGCGTGAGTTCTGGGTCGAGAGATTGCCACCAGGGAGAGGCGACCCTGGAAGCAGAAGCACGAGAGATGTCCCGCCTCGCCATGCAAGCGGCCAACATGTCCCGCCGCACGGCCGTAGCAGCAGAGAGGTCCCGCCGCACCGTCAATGCAGCAGATGGTCCGGTCGCGCCGCAAATGCAGAAGAGATGTCCCGCCATGCCGCGAATACAGTAGAGATGTCCTTCCACGCCGCGTCGACCTAGGAAAATGTCTCGCGGGCAAGCGAGGACTCTTACAGGCGCATGTGTGCCCTCGTCCTTTGGAAGATGGATCAGATCTCCAGGTGGGCGAAGTTGCAGGATGACCTGAAAGCCTCGTTTGAACAGTCTACCGACGTCATCCGGCAACTAAACGAGAGCAATGCGAAGCTCCGAGCCGAGTGCGACCTGATGAGGGCGAAGATCGTCGGAAGTGCGGAGCAGCGGGAGCAGACCACTACCTTGTTGAAGAGGATCGGCGTCATCGTCGAGAAACTTATGGACGAGAATGCCATGCTGTGCATCAAGCACAGAAGGCGGGTGGAGGAATCCATGGATGCTCTCAAGCAGCATCTTGAGGACAAGAAAGAGCTCGTCGCCGCTCGCCGCGGGGACTAGTTCCCGCGGCCTGTAGCAGCGCATCAAGAAAGTAGAGATCAGCGAGCCAGATCGTTGTCTTCCCTCTTCTTTTGCCCTTGTGTATTTCGGGCGTTGCCGCATGTGGCTTTAAAAAATATCTTCTTAAATATGTAAGACAACTATTATCCACTGTCATCATCCTTATATTCACCATGCTTGCTATAAGTCACGGTCGATGCTATATAGGTCCATCAGATCTTACATCAAGATCCGTGCAAAACTTTCTTTTCAGATTTTCATTTTTCTCTCTTAAATCACAGTCCAGTGAGACATATATCCATGCCGTAGAATAGGAGCATAGACGCCATTAATGGAGACGTTGGGAGGGAGGTGCGCGGCGGGTAGAGGTCAAAGGGCTCTCCTCCCGATGAGCACACGCAGGGGTCTGATCGCACGCCTCCCGTACTCAAATAGCTACCCCGCACGACACCTCCTAGCCAATAAAAAAAGGGGACGCATGGCCGCACATAATTGTTAAGTCAAACGCCCTCGATTTCAATAATACTTGTGTTTCCGATTTGTAACATGACATCACTTGTTCCAAAATGACTTTGTTGATTGTTAATGTGTGCGCCTTCGCAAATCGGACAACAAAATTACCACTACATGTTGATGCCATGTCATGACACCATGCCAAGTTTCATGATTTTCAGGCGTGTTTTGGAATTACAGGAATTAAAAAACCAAGTTTCTCAATCCTTCCGGCCGAGCCACGATGCCCAGATGTTTGAATTTCACTCCCATCTCTTGCATGGGACCTAGAAATTCACCCAAGGACACACATGTGATTTTTCAAACAACTTTGGTGCACCGGAGCTTGTGCTTGTAGTTCAAATTTGAATTATACACATTAAATGCACAGAAACTCAATTAATGTATAAAAAAGGCCAAATGAACCCAAAATAATTCCAAAATTTAGCATGATACTTCTATTTGGTCTAATCTTGTTGTCTAAAAAAATAAGGCGGGAGAAGGCAGTGTACGTATGTCGTTTTGCACACGGAGGTGACACGTTCCCTCTCGGAACCAGGAGCCTTCTTGAGGGAAGCTCCGGTTTGCAATAAGCTTACACCAAAGCTTTTCCCAATTCGGCCTAAAAAAATACCGCAGCTTGTCGGTGCCATGTCATGACACCATGCCAAGTTTCATGTTTTTCAGGCGTGTTTTGGAAGTATAGGAATTAAAAAACCAAGTTTCTCAATATTTTCGGCCGAGCCACGACGCCCAAATGTTTGAATTTCACTCCCATCTCTTGCATGGGACCTAGAAATTCACCCAAGGATAACATGTGATTTTCCAAACAACTTTGGTGCACTGGAGCCTATGCTTGTAGTTCAAATTTGAATTATCCACATTAAATGCCTAGAAACTCAATTAATGTATAAAAAAGGCCAAACGAACCCGGAATAATTCCAAAATTTAGCACGATACTTCTATTTGGTCTAATCTGGCTGTGTAAAAAAATTAAGGCGGGAGAAGGCACTGTACGTATGTCGTTTGGCACACGGAGGTGACACGTTCCCTCTCGGAACCAGGAGCATTCTTGAGGGAAGCTCCAGTTTGCAAGAATCTTACACCAAAGCTTGTCCCAATTCGGACAAAAAAAATTACCACAACATGTTGGTGCCATGTCATGACACCATGCCAAGTTTCATGATTTTCAGGCGTGTTTTTGAATTATAGGAATTAAAAAACCAAGTTTCTCAATCTTTCTGGCCGAGCCACGACGCCTAGATGTTTGAATTTCACTCCCATCTCTTGCCTGGGACCTAGAAATTCACCCAACGACACTCATGTGATTTTTCAAACAACTTTGGTGCACGGGAGGATGTGCTTCTAGTTCAAATTTGAATTATGCACATTAAATGCATAGAAACTCAATTTATGTATAAAAAAGGACAAACGAACATGGAATAATTCCAAAATTTAGCATGATACTTCTATTTGGTCTAATCTGGCTGTGTAAAAAAATAGGGCGGGAGAAGGTAGTGTACGTATGTCGTTTCGCACACAGAGGTGACACGTTCCCTCTCGGAACCACGAGCCTTCTTGAGGGATGCTCCGGATTGCAAGAAGCTTACACCAAAGCTTGTCCCAATTCGGCCAAAAAAATTACCGCAGCATGTTGGTGCCATGTCATGACACCATGCCAAGTTTCATGATTTTCAGGCGTGTTTTGGAATTACGGGAATTAAAGAACCAAGTTTTCTAATCTTTCTGGCCGAGCTACGACGCCCACATGTTTGAATTTCACTCCCATCTCTTGCATGGGACCTAGAAATTCACCCAAGGACACACATGTGATTTTTCAAACAACTTTGGTGCACTGGAGCCTGTGCTTGTAGTTCAAATTTGAATTATGCACATTAAATGCCTAGAAAATCAATTAATGTATAAAAAAGGCCAAATGAACCTGGAATAATTCAAAATTTTAGCACGATACTTCTGTTTGGTCTAATCTGCCAGTGTAAAAAAATTAAGGCGGGAGAAGGCAGTGTACGTATGTCGTTTCGCACACGGAGGTGACACGTTCCCTCTCGGAACCAGGAGCCTTCTTGAGGGAAGCTCCGGTTTACAAGAAGCTTACACCAAAGCTTGTCCCAATTCGGCCAAAAAAATTACTGCAGCATGTTGGTGCCATGTCATGACAACATGCCAAGTTTCATGATTTTCAGTCGTGTTTTGGATTTACATGAATTAAAAACCAAGTTTCTCAATCATTCTGGCCGAGCCATGACACCCAAATGTTTGAATTTTATTCCCATTTCTTGCATGGGACCTACAAATTCACCCAAAGAGACACATGCGATTTTTCAGCAAACTTTGGTGCATTAGAGCATGTGCTTGTAGTTCAAATTTGAATTATGCACATTAAATGCCCAGAAACTCAATTAATGCATAAAAATGCCAAACGAACCCGGAATAATTCAAAATTTAAACATGACACTCATATACTAGTTGCATGTTCACTGTATGTAAATATTCTAGCAATTCAAACACCATCCTTTCCCTCCGTAACACCATTTTTTCTTTCAAAACATAATGAAAAAAATCAGGTATACCACAAATAGTTTACTAGAAAGAATCATGTGGGATGGGATATAAAATATCTTGGCACACCGTCTTGTCTGGCTTACGCGGGAAGCTTCGTCGTCTACAGTTCACCGCCCCTGCTTGAACCACACTTGCGCGCCAGTTTCTCGCAGCACCGAGCGAAATTTTTTTGCCACCGCGGAAATATCTATCTCCCCGCCACCTCCCTCCTACCAAAAGCCACATTTCCACTGTTCCTCCTTGCTTTCCAAGTTCAAATCTTCACTGCTGCTTACTGGCAGCTCAGCCTCCTCACCGGTTACCCTGCTTCGTGCAGCGCCGCCTCCTCGCCGGCGACCCTTCTTCTTGCAGCGCCGCCTCCTCGCCGACGACCCTTCTTCTTGCAGCGCCGCCTCCTCGCCGGCGACCCTTCTTCTTGCTGCGCGGCCTCCTCACCGCTGACCCTTCTTCTTGCTGTGCGGCCTCGTGGATATGGGTCAGGTAATCCACACCCCACACACACCATCCTCCTCCTTTCCCGTCCCACATGCCCCGACCGACGGAGCGAGACCTTCCACCGAAATCACTGCCCCCTCCTCCAATTAAGCGCCGCCCACATCCATTTTACACACAGTATAACATGGAGCTGAGTAGCATGCGGCCGCACGCACGAACAAGGTCGCTATGGCTGCCATGCGTGTCGACCGCAAGATCTTGGAGGAGCACCTCGTCTTCGAGGCCACCGTCGACACCGCCACGCGGTTGTCTACTTTAAAATACAGTTCGTGATGTTTTCTTGAGGCCACCACCAGTGCCTTCTAGTGATTTGTTCTCTATAATGTTAATATGCAATCTGATGTTCAGTTAGCAGTTTGGTCCTCTGAAATGTACTGTTCAGTTAACACTTTGGTCCAACAATTGCTACATTTCATAGTACTGTTCTCAAGCATTCTTTGTTTTGGTAACTGTCTTATCTTACAGTAGATGTTTCTATTCTGCAATGTCGTGCTCAGTTAATTATTTTGTTCCATTTGGTCTGTTGTCCATTTAACTGTTTGGTTCAGTTCTGCAATTTGATTTTCATTTGCTGTGGGTACAATTTTGTATTGTTATGCATGTGACACCAATCGAATTTGGCTGTACTCAATACATATTCTACTGATAGTATGGCAACTCTCAGTTAACCTGATCAAGATCTTCCTTATGTGTGTTGCAGGGAAACAATGGGAGACACTGCGGTTCACCATCGAGGTTTGTTCAAGCAGGGTCCTTTGACTAATAGCACATTATTGTGAAGTTGCAGGAATCATTCTAATATTTAGGTTTCTTACAATTTGGTCTTGCACATGTAGGTCCTGCTGTCAGAGGCTTAGACCCACTGTTCGACCCATTTTGCATATGGGGAAATGAGATGTCCATGAATATCAGTCAAGTCAAGAAACTCAGAAAGATTGTTAGGATGAAGAAACTTGCGACGAATAACAACAAGATCTTTGTTTGCACAATGAAGAAGATATCATTCAACTATAGGATGGTACCAACTCTTTTACCTTATTTTTACCCCTTGCGCCATTTCAAAATTTACAACAGCTATTTATGCATAGCTTTGTTTTCAGTACTTTTCAAAGCAGTTCACCGAAGATTACCTCTCAAACCACCTGCATGGTCAAGAGGCGAGGAAGGTATTCATTCAACACCCATGATACAATATTGAAGTCTTGCTGAAGAGGACAAAGGTTGGGCGGGCAATTATCCATAGCCACTGGCCTAAAGTTGCAAGGACATTCAACATCACTGAAGGCTCAATGTTTGCCTTCCTCTTCTGCAGTTTCCCAGATGAGATTCATTTGTCTATTTACCGTGTTTGATGCTACTTTCCAAAGGTTTTTGATGGTGCATGTGAAACTTGGTGTTGTTGTGTAATGGCGTAACTGAGTGACGAAGCTATCTGATGTAATTCGATTATGAAATCATGGTTGCTTTTATACAGATATGAAATATGTGGTATGTTTTATAAGAAATATCAGTTTGATTAGTACATGGATTATCAATAATAGGATAATTACCTTGCTTATTGGGGTTTTCTATTGCAAATGGTTACTCAGACAACACCGTGGGCGATGAAGTCAAACAACCAGCACGGTTTCTAGAAAGTAGGCGTGTTCGATCAACTAACAATCACACGCGGCTTCCGGCAGCAAACTGTTTGCGTTAGGCCACCTTGCACAAACGTTTCCACACAAAGAACTGTGTGTGATATACATACCTACGGAAATGTTTTTCTAGGATTCACCGTGTGGGATGTACATACCTACGGAAATGATTTTCTGGGATTCACCGTGTGGGATGTACATACCTATGGAAATGATTTTCTGGGATTCACCGTGTGGGATGTACATACCTACGGAAATGATTTTATGGGATTCACCATGTGGGATGTACATACCTACGGAAATGATTTTCTGGGATTCACCATGTGGGATGTACATACCTACGGAAATGATTGGGTTTCGATGCCTCGCCCGAGGGCACACGGCCCAGCCTGGGTCCCAATAGGGCCTATCCACGGCGATTTCTAGGTCATGTGGGAAGGACACCCTATCGCACACACTCACTTGGCGATGGTTCCAAATGCCGTCAAAGGGGTTAAAAACCGTTTGTTTAGCACGTCGCTGTACCAGTGAACAGTAGACGTGGGACACGATGTTTACCCAGGTGATATGTCTCCGTCGTATCTACTTTTCCAAACACTTTTGCCCTTGTTTTGGACTCTAACTTGCATGATTTGAATGGAACTAACCTGGACTGACGCTGTTTTCAGCAGAATTGCCATGGTGTTATTTATGTGCAGAAACAAAAGTTCTCGGAATGACCTGAAACTTCATGGAACATCTTTTCGGAAATAATAAAAATCCTTGCCAAATATGAAGATCAGGGGGGCCCACACCCTGTCCACGAGGGTGGGGGCGCGCCCTCCCCCCTAGGGCGCGCCCCCCTACCTCGTGGGCCCCCTGAGGCTCCTCCGACGCCAACTCCAACTCTATATATTTGCTTTCGGGGAGAAAAAATAAAGGAGAAGAAATAATCGCGTTTTACGATACGGAGCCACCGCCAAGCCCTAAAACCTCTCGGAAGGGCTGATCTGGAGTCCGTTCGGGGCTCCGGAGAGGGGGATTCGTCACCGTCGTCATCATCAACCATCCTCCATCACCAATTTCATGATGCTCACCGCCGTGCGTGAGTAATTCCATCGTAGGCTTGCTGGACGGTGATGGGTTGGATGAGATCTATCATGTAATCGAGTTAGTTTTGTTAGGGTTTGATCCCTAGTATCCACTATGTTCTGAGATTGATGTTGCTATGACTTTGCTATGCTTAATGCTTGTCACTAGGGCCCGAGTGCCATGATTTCAGATCTGAACCTATTATGTTTTCATGAATATATGTGTGTTCTTGATCCTATCTTGCAAGTCTATAGTCACCTACTATGTGTTATGATCCGGCAACCCCGAGGTGACAATAATCGGGACCACTCCCGGTGATGACCATAGTTTGAGTTCATGTATTCACTATGTGCTAATGCTTTGTTCCGGTTCTCTATTAAAAGGAGGCCTTAATATCCCTTAGTTTCCATTAGGACCCCGCTGCCACGGGAGGGTAGGACAAAAGATGTCATGCAAGTTCTTTTCCATAAGCATGTATGACTATATTTGGAATACATGCCTACATTACATTGATGAATTGGAGCTAGTTCTGTGTCACCCTATGTTATGTTTGTTACATGATGAACCGCATCCGGCATAATTCTCCATCACCGATCCAATGCCTACGAGCTTTTCCTATATTGGTTCTCGCTTATTTACTTTTCCGTTGCTACTGTTACAATCACTACAAAACACCAAAAATATTACTTTTGCTTTTGTTACCTTTGTTACCGTTACCACTACTATCATATTACTTTGCTACTAAACACTTTGCTGCAGATACTAAGTTATCCAGGTGTGGCTGAATTGACAACTCAGTTGCTAATACTTGAGAATATTCTTTGGCTCCCCTTGTGTCGAATCAATAAATTGGGGTTGAATACTCTACCCTTGGAAACTGTTGTGATCCCCTATACTTGTGGGTTATCACCAGGCTCAGGCCCTCTCTAAGAGGTAAAACCATATGTCCTGCTTGCGTATAATGGGGTTACAGAGTAGAACTACCACGATATTAGGTGAACTAAACCCTAACTAGTAGGATGATGATTGTTCTTCTAGCCTCTACAGACTAAACCACCTGGTTTATATAGACACCAGGGGTATTATGGTTTACAGATAGTCGATTACATCAAGGAAACACCGGATATTCCATCTTGACCTAGGGCACACACCAAGGCACAAGTGTCTTCAGTCCGGACACCGTGCGGCCCAACAATCCGGCCCACGTGAGATGGGCCAGCACCCTGAGGACCCCCTAGTCTAGGACTCCCTCAGTAGCCCTCGAACCGGCCTTCAACACTGGCTTCCTATAACTTCCTTGACTGCAGACTCCGGCTTGCAGGCGAGTTCCCTTATCTCCTGAGTATTCAAAATAATCCTCCCCCAGCGAAGTCTTCAAATGATGCTTGATCCAATTCAGCCATACGCCGAACCGTGTCTGGAGTCCAAGCTATCTGTTATTGAAAGTGCTAGTTATCGACTAGAGGGGGGTGAATAGGCGATTTTTATGAAAGTATTCAATACATGGAAGTTTCAAAGACAAACAGTAGAAATGAACCTATTGATATGCAGCGGAAGATAAACTACACAAAGCTAGCCATAGTCAAGTATGCAATAATGTGAGAGTATGAAGACTAATAGCAGCTAGGTAGTAAGGATCGGAATGGAAGATGGTATGAAGCCAAACCACAATATTAGTCAAGCAATGAAGTCAATCAGGTATGACAAGCAGGCAATGACTTCACAAAGACTAACTGTAAGTAAAGGGAGGAGAGGATAGAACCAGTCACTTGTTGAAGACACAAGATTTGTTTGACCAGTTCAAGTTGGTGTGACAACTGTACATCTGGTTAGGGAGGCTAAGATTCAACTCAGAAGACCGCGTCTTCACCTTATTCCCCTTGAGCTAAGGACACACAGTCCTCGCCCAATCACTCTGGTAAGTCTTCAAGGTAGACTTCCAAACCTTCACAGACTTCGTTCACCGGCTATCCACAATGGCTCTTGGATGCTCAGAACGCGACGCCTAACCGACTGGAGGATTCACAGTCCTCAAGTGTAATAAGTCGTCAGGTCACACAGACAGAAAGACTTCAGTGATGCCTAACACTCTTTGGCTCTGGGTGTTTGGGCTTTGTCCTCGCAAGGATATCTCTCTCTCAAAGGCTTCGAGGTGGGTTGCTCTCAAACGACAAAAGCCGTGCACTAACTCTAAGCAGCCACCAATTTATGGTGTAGGGGGTGGGCTATTTATAGCCACTGGGCAACCCGACCTCATATGTCCGAAATGAACCTGGGTCACTAAGGAACTGACACAACGAAACAACTAAGTCTTCGCACTCCATAGTCTTCACAAAATGTCTTCTCATGTCATAGTCTTCAATATGAATATCTTCATGTACCACCATTGTCGTCAATGTCTTCATACATTTTTAGGGGTCATCTCCGGTAGGTAAACCGAATCAATGAGGGACACTACCTGTGTTATCCTGCAATTCTCACAAACACATTAGTCCCTCAACCAAATTTGTTGTTAATACTCCAAAACCAACTAGGGGTGGCACTAGATGCACTTACAATCTCCCCCTTTTTGGTGATTGATGACAAACTGGTTGAAGTTTTCAACGGGAATAAAGTATGTGAAATTGTAAAGCTTAGAGGATTGTCTTCATAAGTTTTAAAGGCTCCCCCTGAAGATGTGCATATAAGTAATTTGCTTTTGGAATGCAAATGCACATGGCAGGTTGTACTTGTGGAGATCCTCTTCAACTTATGACGACAATTCATCATGCATGATAAGATATAACGAAGATAATGACATGCATAATGAAAAATGGACGTCTGCAGAATGACTTAAGTGCGGAAGTTATCATCGCACATGCGGAATTTATCATCGCATCACAGAAATAGCAAATAAGTAGCAGACGACCATCAAGTGTAAGTGTTACAACTCAAAGAACCAAATGTATCAAAACGTGAGTTGTAAACACTAGGCAAAATATAAAGCAACCGCCCATATGAACCCGCTTGAAGACTATCAAACTCATATGCTTCTCCCCCTTTTGTCAGTAATGACCAAAAAGGTTTGAAGACATAGAGCATCTACTCGTTATATCTTATCATGCATGATGAATTGTCGTGATGCGATGAGGAGTAGATGAAGCAGCAGGGTTGGTGTTGGTGTTTGGCGGTGCGCAATGTCGATTCTTGCAGATTGTGGCGGAGAAGTAGCATCGTCTTCTTCATCGATCACTTTGGCATTCACAGTTGCAGCAGAAGAGGAGTATTCAGAATCTTCAAGAGATGGAGTTCGACGAAGAACAGCATTCCGTGGAGGAGTGGAGTCAAACTTGAACTTTTCAGTGAAGCCATCGTCTTGAAGATCTGCTTCAGCACTTAGCAGCGTCAAACTCTTCCATGATCGCCGACATGTTTCATGTGTGACAAAGGCATTCTTAGTGGCAAGATTGCAAATGCGATTGACGTCCACCAAGAGGCTTTGCATTTGGCGCTTCAGCCAGTCATGATGCTTATTGTGTTTCTGATGAAGGGTCACTAGAAGCTCCCGATCATTGAGAATGCGGAGCGCTTTTTAGGTCTTTGGGCAATTGTGCTTTCAGTAGCTTCAGTTTGCGCGCGGTGAGGCAAGCGAGTGATCCCAGCCAATGGATAGACACAAGCAACAGCTTGAATTCCTTCATCGTTTTGGGTGAAGCTTTGATGGTCAGCATTCTGAAGACTAAGAGGCTCCTTTGCAGACTCTGGGTATATGGCTTCAACAGACAAATCAACATCTGGCATAAATATGACATGATTGCGTGCAGATGGTTGATAGTTGAAGGCAGAGTGAAGCTTGATCAGTCGCATGATCCAAGGAGCATAGAACTTCAGACCAAAGTTGTCAGATCCTGATGCAGCAAGTTGGCGGATAAAGAAATCTTCTGCATTGAAGCGTTTGCCATGAAGAATATGGAAAACCAAAGTCTTCATTGCGCCTTCCAGCTTGGTATTAGTGGAGTGTCCTTTGATAGGCCAAAGAGTTCACCTGATAATGTGGTAGATGGTGCGGGGCAGATACTCAAGGTCTTCAACAAAGAATGTCTTAGGATATTCAGCATCTAGAGGCAATGGCTTCATCATGCTGAGCATATGACTCATATTGGGCTCAGGCTTGTGGAAGATGCTCTCCATCGCATCATTGTGAAGTTGACAGCCAGGTTCATAAAGATCATCTGTAGAGGGCAGGCCAGTAAGCTCGATGATATCAATGGCTTTGGCTTCATGATGAACATTGCCTGTCATCCACTCAAGAACCCAGGTCTTTGTATCTTTGTAGTAGCCACGAATATGGAGAGTGGCATAGAATTGGAGCAGTAACTCTTCATTCCAGTGCTCCTTATCTATGACAAACTGCAGCAGGCCAGACTCTCTGAAGCAGTCCAGAGCCTCTTCCAGATAGGGCAGACCAGTGATGGCTTCAGTATCAAGACGCATATGTGGAAAAATGCGGCCTTGATTGTACAGAATGCATGAGTAATAGCTTCGCTGCTGATGGCTCCAGAACCGGTCAGAAGATATTCTTGCTCTTGAGTGGGGGTTCTTGGCGCTGTCAAAGAAGGTATTGTGTGCCTTGAAGCCATTGACATTGAAAGATCCTGGTGATGATACAGTACCTGGAAACCTTGGCAATCGTGGCTTAAGCTTCTGAACCCGTGGCCGGTGCTCAACATGGTAATCAAACTGAGGACCAGTAGCGGCAGGCGGAGGAGTCAGAACAGGCCATTTGACAGAAATGAACTGGCCATAGTTGAAAGCTTGCTCGATAGTGTGTGGCCTTGGTGGCGGAACAGGAGCAGAGGCGTCAACATTAGCTTCAGGTGCAGATGCAGCATTGGCTTCATTTGTTGTAGGCACGTTGGTTGGTGCAGGCTCCACATTTTCTTCAGCCATGACAACATCATTGGCTTCATTAGTGTTGGTGGTGGCAGCCTCAATGTTCTGAACCTCCACTTGATGAGCTGGAGGGTCGGGCACTGGCACATTCACTTCAGGAATCTCTTTTTCAGTAACAGGGGGAGTTGGGACACGTTCTCCTTGTCTTTCATCGGCTGATGCAGCCGGAATGTCTTCAGCACCTTTGGCTTCAGACTCTAAGACGTCCACAGTGGGAGTGGCATCTGGAAACACTTGACGTGCAACAGATTGTTGGCGCACATCTCCTTCTGGAACGCTCTGGGTGGTGACTTGAGGCCTTGGTCCTTTGCGAAGCCTGCGTAATGCTGGCGACGCCTTTGGAGATGGAGTTGGCTGGGCCTCAAAGTCTTCCTCTTCTTGTTGTTGTTGGGGAGTAATTGGGGTTTCTTGTTGTTGTGGGTGATCGGCCCACGAAGCATCCTGAGCAATTGGCGTCAGAGGACGACCAATGCTGATGAGTTTGCTGTTCGTGAGAACAGGCGATGATACCAGGTTGTGTTCGATCTGAGGAAGCACTACATCATCTTCAACATTGTCGTGCTGACCAATGTCTTCAGCAGCGGTGGGGTCAACTGCTGGAATGTCTTCAGTATCATGAGCCTCTGTGGAAGCAGGCTCATGAACTATCATTCTTTGTTCTTGATGTTCAAAAGTAGGAGGGACCATTGAAATAGGTTCAACAACCAAGGGCTCTGAGGGAGCAGCCCTATCCTTTTTGGTTCTGCGCTTCTTCTTGGAGGGAGCAGCATCAGAGGTTTCAGGATATTTCCTTTTCCTAGCTTCAGCCTCGGCAGTTCTCGTCTTCTTCAGCTCAGAAGCTGTTGATCTGACCTTTGGCTTCAAGCCGGTCATGCTAGTTGGGAAGACAATGCGTGGCTCTTCCTGCCTTGTAGGAGCAGTTTGGTCAGACGATGGCTTCTTCTTCTTTGCAGCCATTCTTGGGTCAATGCCAGGACGACCAAGTGCCTTGCGCTTCTCAGCCTCATTGTAGGCTTGCACACATTTGTCAGCCAGGCTCTTCATGCGCTCTCGAGAACCTTTGGCTTCTTCCCTCTTCTTGAGAAAGGCTTCCTTAAGCTCGTGCAGCATGATCTTGAAGTTTTTGACATCTTGCACGCTGAGCTTAGCCACATGCTTCTTGAATTGGGCTTTCGCATGGTCGATCTTGTGCTTCAGCTCAACGATGCGCTGAGCGAGAGCTAGCTCTGAAGCAATGGCTCCATTGAAGGAAACGTTGAGCCCAATGGGAAGTTGCAGATCGTCAAAGCTGAGATTTGGTGAGTCAAACCACTCATCAATGAAGTTGTGAATGATTGCCACATCAAAGAGAGGCAAGTCATTGAAGAGTTCTGCCTCTTCCTTGCTCTTGATCAGTTGTTCAAGGGCATCATCTTCAAGATCTTCATCACTAGACAGATCAATGTGCTCTTCACGCAGAATGGCAGCAGGGGTCAGTGCCTGATCAGTATGCTTGACAAGTTTCTTCTTCTTCTCTGTCTTCTTGGAGATGCATGACAAATCTTCAGATTGCACACTGTCTTCAGGAGGTGCAGTTGCCAGTGGCTTCGCACGTGAAGCTTTTGGAGGAACAGCTGATCTGGAAGCCTTAGCCTTCTTTGGCTTCTGCGGCTTTGGAGTGGGTGCAGGGGCTTCATCAGAGTCAGCATTGTCATCAGAATGGTCCACTTTGGCACCTTGAACTATGATGTGAGTGATGAGGCCATCAAGGTTGTAGAAGGGACCGATGACATTGGGTTCTGCATCACGTGAGACATCAGCACGGGGAGCAGGAGGACCAAGATTGAAATCTAATCCCAATGACTTCTTGTTTTCCTTGGCCGATGCATTTGCGTGCTAAAAGTTGCGCTTGAAGAGATTATCTTCACGACACCAGAGCAATGATGATGGGTCGGCATTTTTAGGCTGAGGTCCACGGACCATACAGGGATAGAAACCCTGTGCAATAGCTTCAGTTCTGTTCATGGGTGGAAGGCCTCGAAAGAGAATATCACCCCAAGGACTTTTGATAGCATTCTTCTCAGCGTATTCTTGGGTGACGAAGTTATACTTGAACCATTGTTCAGTCCAATATCTTCGAATCCATTGGATTCGTGTCTTGCGTTGATTGTAATCCTCCTCAGGATCTGTTTTGTAAAGCTCAGAGAGGTCATCAGGCAAATCTCTTGATGTTCCTCCTCGACGCTGTCTGCCACCCTTTCTGACTGATTTCTCTGCAGCCATGAACTTCAGACGGAAAGGTTTCAATACGTTCAAAGGCTTCAAAAGCTTCCGCTTGCTGGACAAACAGGAACCGGCTTCGGGAGAATTAATGTGATGCTGTAAAAATTCTGCAAACGAATGCAGACTATGAGAACCAAGGGATTCTCCCACGGACATGTACCTGTGACAGCATTAGAGATGTGAGGGAAGGGGAAGAGGTCATATGCATTCTCAGAAGATTTTGAAGATAAATCAGTTTGAAGACATTGACCTCATGATGCGAAGACATTCACCTATATGTTGAGAGTTGGTTCCAGATTTGTACGAATCCGCGAATAAGTACAAGTGAGGAATCTAACTTGTTATGAAGCTTAAGTGAATATGCTAGGCAGTATGAGATGCAGACAGAATGGATCTAACTTGTATAGGCAGAAACCTATTTTGTTAGACAGGATGAATCTATGAGGATCAAAAAGATGGTAAAAAGAGAGTTTTATTTACCACACGAAGAACTGCTAGATGGGAAGAGTAGGAGATCGAGCAGTTCAATCCACCGTGCCCTAACTTGGCGACGGAGGACACCTACGGCGGCGGCGGAGAGGACGATGTCCGCGGCCGGCGTGAGGACGGCGTCGGAGAAGTCACGGCAGCTAAGCGCTTCGTCGCTGGCGTCGTCGAGAGCTAGCGGTGGCGCTAGGGTTTTGACGAGGTGGAGAGGTGGAAGAAGTTTCCTTTACCGCAGGGGAGAGGTATTTATAAGTATGTGGGCGGCACAACGCAATTACGTAGGTGCCCCTGGCGGTTCACATCTGATGAGCACGTGGCAAGCATGCAACATACCCAGGGTTGTCCCACGTTCCCACGCCCGCCAGGTTTGTCGGATAGACATTCCGGCTTCTACGGATTTCAGTCAATAAGGATAGAATCATTTAAAATTGACTTAATGTTTGTCTCTGTGTCTTCTGCTGACTAGGACGCAGAGAAGACATTCGACAGTTTCAATAGAATGCACATGATTTGGACAGATAGAGTTTGAGATAGAAAGCATAGAGAGATTAGGGTCCGATCACATTCACTTAGTTCAAAAGATTCAACTAGGAAGACATAGCTATAAGTGAATGTTGTACAGGACAGAACACTAGTGTGTGTGTGTGTGTGTGTGTGTGTGTGTGTGTGTGTATCAGAAAGCAATCAAATCAACATAGTGAAGATGAATATAAATTGAACTTGAAGACAAACCAAATGCGAAGACATTCAAATGCAAGGCCATGAGTGAAACACTTCAAACAGAAAAGTTTGGTGGTGGCGTTACCCACCGTATAGGAAGTTTTAGACCCAGACACGACGCACAATTATCGTGGCGCTCCGAAGTCAAATTCCATGTTAATGTATTCACACTCAGAATGTAAGTCCTCATTGATTGAAGATATACTTTACTTCGTGTGTTGCACATCTAAGTCATCAAAATGCATAAGTGTTAGGATGTGTGCCTGATCACATGACATTTGAGGATTCCAAGATATTTAGCTCACACCGTAACTTGCAAAATCTTTTCTCGTCCAAGGGCTTTGTGAAGATATCTGCCAATTGCTCTTCAGTGTTGACGTGAATGATATCAATATCTTTCTTCATGACATGATCTCTGAGAAAGTGATGACGAATTTCAATGTGCTTTGTCTTCGAGTGCTGGACTGGGTTGTTGGCAATCTTGATGGCACTTTCATTGTCGCAGAAGAGAGGTACTTGTTTCAGATTGATGCCATAGTCCTTGAGAGTTTTCTTCATCCATAGAAGCCGAGCACAGCAAGATCCAGCAGCAATGTATTCAGATTCAGCAGTTGAGAGTGACACGCAGTTCTGCTTCTTTGAAGACCAACAGACAAGTGATCGTCCCAGAAAGTGACATGTGCCTGATGTAGACTTGCGATCCACCTTGTCACCAGCATAATCAACATCCGAAAATCCAACCAAATCAAACTCTGAGCCCTTTGGATACCATAATCCTAGTGTTGGGGTGTGAGCCAAATATCGAAGAATTCGCTTCACAGCTAAGTGATGCGATTCCTTTGGTGCCGCTTGGAACCGAGCACACATGCAAACACTAAGCATAATATCTGGCCTAGATGCACATAGGTAAAGTAAAGAACCAATCATGGAGCGGTATACCTGTTGATCGAACTCTTTACCATTTTCATCGGGACCCAGATGATGTTTGGCTGGCATTGGCGTCGTGTAACCTTTACAATCTTGCATTCCAAACTTCTTCAGGCAGTCTTTGAGGTATTTCTCTTGAGATATGAAGATGTCATTCCTTTGCTGACGAATTTGAAGACCAAGGAAGAACTTCAGCTCACCCATCATGGACATCTAATATTGCTCTTGCATCATGTATCCAAACTCATCACTATACTTCTGGTTGGTGCATCCGAAGATAATGTCATCCACATAGATTTGGCACACAAATAGTTCACCATCATATGTCTTCATGAAGAGTGTGGGATCGAGAGATCCAGGTTTGAAGCCTTTGCTCTTCAGGAAGTCTTTGAGCGTATCATACCAGGCGCGAGGAGCTTGTTTGAGGCCATACAGTGCTTTGTTTAGCTTGTACACCATTTCAGGATGTTTTGGATGTTCAAAAGCCAGGAGGTTGCGCGACGTATACTTCTTCTTCAATCTTGCCATTGAGAAATGCACTCTTCACATCCATTTGATATAGTAAGATGTTGTTGTGGTTAGCATAGGCTAGCAATATGCGAATAGCTTCAAGCCTAGCCACAGGAGCAAATGTTTCATCGAAGTCAATCCCTTCAACTTGAGTATATCCTTGTGCAACAAGATGTGCTTTGTTTCTGACGACTTGGCCATGCTCATCTTGCTTGTTGCGATATATCCATTTTGTGCCAATAATGTTATGTTTGCGAGGGTCAGGACGCTTGACAAGTTCCCAAACATTGTTCAGCTTGAACTGTTGAAGCTCTTCTTGCATTGCTTGAATCCAATTAGGTTCCATAAAGGCTTCAACAACTTTCTTGGGTTCTGATATTGACACAAAAGAAAAATTTCCACAGAAATTTGCTAACTGCGTTGCTCTTGAGCGAGTAAGTGGACCAGGTGCATTGATGCTATCAATTATCTTCTCAATATGTACTTCATTTGCAACACGAGGATGAACTGGACGAAGACTTTGCTCTTGCTGATCATTGTCATCATTGAAAGGATTGTCTCCAGGTTGAGCATTGTCTTCAGGTTGATTTGGTGCAGAAATGATAAGTTCCTCTTCAGGTTGTGCTTCAGTAGGCATGATTTCACCAGTTCCCATTAGCTTGATAGACTCGCTGGGTGGAGCTTCTTCAAGAGTACTTGGCAGGAGCTCTCTTTGTGAACCATTGGTTTCATCAAACCGCACATCTACAGTTTCGGCGATTTTATAGAGATAGAGGTTGAAGACTCTGTAAGAGTGCGAATCCTTCCCGTAACCGAGCATGAAGCCTTCGTGAGCTTTTGGCACAAATTTTGACTTGTGATGGGGATCCTTGATCCAGCACCTTGCTCCAAATACTCTGAAGTAGCTGACATTTGGCTTCCTGCTAGTGAGGAGCTCATAGGATTTTTTGTTCGGAAGCTTATGGATGTACACACGGTTGATGACATGACATGCTGTATCAATGGCTTCGGGCCAGAACTTTCTTGGTGTCTTGTATTCGTCGAGCATCGTTCGAGCCATCTCAATGAGGGTTCTGTTCTTGCGCTCTACGATGCCATTTTGCTGAGGTGTGTAAGCAGCAGAGAACTCATGAGTGATTCCCATTGTATCCAGATAAAGATCAAGTCCGGTGTTCTTGAACTCAGTGCCGTTGTCACTTCTGATATGCTTGATCTTGACGCCATAATTGTTCATGGCTCAATTGGCAAAGCGTCTGAAAACATCTTGCACTTCAGTCTTGTAGAGAATTATGTGCACCCATGTGTATCTTGAGTAATCATCAACAATGACGAAGCCATAGAGACAGGCAGTCGTAGTAAGGGTAGAGTAGTGAGTGGGGCCAAATAAGTCCATGTGTAGCAGCTCGAAGGGTTGAGAAGTAGTCATGATTGTCTTCGAAGGATGCTTGGCCCTTGTCATCTTTCCAGCTTCGCAGGCACAACACAGATGATCCTTCTTGAACATGACGTCCTCGATGCCTATGACATGCTTCTTCTTGGCGAGAGTGTGTAAGTTCCGCATGCCAGCATGTCCCAGCCTTCGATGCCATAGCCAGCATTCTGAAGCTTTTGTGAGAAGGCATACGGCAAGCTGTGGTCCTGCTGAGAAATCTACCATGTACAGATCATCCTTTTGATACCCTTCAAAGACTAGAGACTTTTCAGATTCCATTAGTACAAGGCAACGATATTTTCTGAATAATACAATCATGTTCAAGTCACAAAGCATTGAGACAGACATTAAGTTGAAACCAAGGGATTCAACAAGCATCACTTTATCCATGTGCTGATCCCTTGAGATTGCAACTCTACCTAGACCCAATACCTTGCTTTTACCAGTGTCAGCAAATGTGATGTGAGTCTTATCAGATGGACGTAAGGTTGAGTCCATGAGAAGACTTCGATCACCAGTCATATGATTAGTGCATCCGCTGTCCATAATCCATTCTAAAGCACGAGGTGTCATACTCTGCATTACAGTTAGGGGGTTAGGCTTCACCAAGAGTATTGTGAAGCATAAACATTTGACGGGCAAGAGGATTATGGAAGCTCAGGTCAAGATTATTACTGATAGGATGAATGGCAAGCGATTCAGGAACAAAATACATAGTGAGACCATTTGGGCATTTGATCTTGCACCCTACAAGATGTTTTAGGTCCCCAGCAATAGCATCAGACGCCTTTGATTTTCGTTTGGAGACCTTTCCCTGCAAGAGAAAGTTAATTCTTCTTAGCCACCCACATCTTCAGGGGTGGCTTAGAAGCAATGAGTCTAAGTGCAGCATCTGAGAACTTAGGCTTTCGAGCCCTAGCAAATAGCCTTGCAGGAGATGCATGATACTCGTATGAATAAGCAGAAAAGTTCTTAGTTCTATGAACATAGCGGTTTGAAGACACACGCTCATATTCATAAGTCTGAGTATGATTTCCCTGCAAAACATTGGCGTTAGGGTGACTTAGGTGAGTCCTCTATCTGTATGAAGCCTTTGGACCATATGATGCCTTAGGTCTAGGGTTTGTCTTCTTCCCAGGTGGTGTCATGATGATATTCACTGGAAGTTTCTCAAGACAGCTTTTGGGAACCCATATCTTCTTCATAGGTGGCCCATTCCTGCAGTTAGTACCAATATATCTGGCAAACACTTCACCATTCTGATTCTTGAACAGTTTATAGTTTGCATCAAAGGATTCATTAATGACAACAGGGTTAGCACAGGTAAAGCTAGATAAGGTGGATGGATCCACTGAAGGTCCCTTTGCAGCAACCCATGTGGTTTTGGGATACTGCTCAGGCTTCCAGTAAGAGCCATCAACATTCATTTTCCTCTCGAACCCAACACCCTCTTTCCTAGGGTTTTGGTTCAGAATCTTCTTTTTGAGGACATCGCAAAGTGTCTGATGCCCTTTCAGACTTTTGTACATCCCTGTTTCAAGCAATGTCTTCAACCTAGCATTTTCATCAGCAATAGTAGTGGTATCCTCCGTAGAGGGGTTAGTTACCACATCAGTAGCTGAAGACAATGCAACAGTAGCAGCAGTAGAACATCCAGCAACAGAGGTAGTGTTATCACGCTCAATGCATTTTAGACATGGTGGTTCAAATCCATCCTGAGCGGGACTGATCTGTTGTGCGCGAAGTGACTCATTCTCTTTTTGAAGATCTTCATGAGCCGCTCTCAACTTCTCAAGCTCTTGCTTCCTTTGAAGATAATCATAGGAGAGCTTCTCATGAGTGGTTGTGAGCGTTTCATGACGACCTTCAAGTTCTTGGTACTTAGCATGAAGATTTTTTATGTCTTCAACTAAGGACTGTGAACATGTCATTTCCGTGTCTAACAGGTCATCGCTTTTGTCTAACAGTTTTTGTGTATGTTCCATAGCTTTTTGTTGTTCTGTTGCAATTTTCGCAAGTGTTTTGTAGCTGGGTTTGGATTCACAATCAGAGTCATCTTCACTTGATGTTTGAAAGTAAGCATCAAGTGAGTCCAAACGGTCCATCTGCATGGAGTTTCTTCATGCATATATACCAATAGACATGGTTCACATTACTCAATCCTTTTCAAAATGAGTGAGTCCAAAGATCCATCAACATGGAGCTTCTTCATGCGTTTTATACCAATATGACTTACACGGCAGTGCCACAAGTAGGTGGTACTATCATTACTATCTTATATCTTTTGGCATGAACATGTGTATCACTATGATCGAGATTCAATAAACCATTCATTTTAGGTGCAAGACCATTGAAGGTATTATTCAAATAAACAAAGCAACTATTATTCTCTTTAAATGAACAACCATATTGCGATAGACATAATCCAATCATGTCTACGCTCAACGCAAACACCAAATAAGAATTATTTAGGTTTAACACCAATCTCGATGGTAGAGGGAGCGAGCGATGCTTGATCATATCAACCTTGGAAACACTTCCAACACATATCGTCAGCTCACCTTTAGCTAGTCTCCGTTTATTCCGTAGCTTTTATTTCGAGTTACTAACACTTAGCAACCGAACCGGTATCTAATACCCTGGTGCTACTAGGAGTACTAGTAAAGTACACATTCACATAATGTATATCCAATATACTTCTATCGACAGCCTTCTCATCTACCAAGTATCTAGGGTAATTCTGCTCCAGTGGCTGTTCCCCTTATTATAGAAGCACTCAGTCTCGGGTTTGGGTTTAATCTTGGGTTTCTCCACTAGAGCAGCAGCTGATTTGCCGTTTAATGAAGTATCCCTTCTTGCCCTTGCCCTTCTTGAAACTAGTGGTTTCACTAACCATCAACAATTGATGCTCCTTCTTGATTTCTACTTTCGCAGTGTCAAACATCGCGAATATTTCAAGGATCATCATATCTATCCCTGATATGTTATAGTTCATTACGAAGCTCTAGCAGCTTGGTGGCAATGACTTTGGTGAAACATCACTATCTTATCTGGAAGATCAACTCCCACTCGATTCAAGTGATTGTTGTACTCAGACAATCTGAGCACAAGCTCAACGATTGAGCTTTTCTCCCTTAGTTTGCAGGCCAAGAAAATCGTCGGAGGTCTTATACCTCTTGACGTGGGCACGAGCCTGAAATCCCAATTTCAGCCTTCGAAACATCTCATATGTTCCGCGACATTTCAAAAATGTCTTCGGTGCCTCAATTCTAAACCATTTATCATTACCGAACTATCATGTAGTCATCAAAACGTGTATGTCAGATGTTCGCAACATCCACAGACCACGTTCGAGGTCCAGCACACCGAGCGGTGCATTAAGGACACAAGCCTTCTACTGTCCGCATAATTGCTACTATCAACTTTCAACTATATTTTCTCTAGGAACATATCTAAAACAGTAAAACTAAAGCGCGAGCTTACGGCATAATTTGCAAAGATCTTTTGACTATGTTCAGGATAATTAAGTTCATCTTATGAACTCCCACTCATATAGACATCCCTCTAGTCATCCAAGTGATTACATGATCCGAGTCAACTAGGCCGTGTCCGATCATCACGTGAGACGGACTAGTCATCATCGGTGAACATCTTCATGTTGATCGTATCTACCATACGACTCATGCTCGACCTTTCGGTCTCTTGTGTTCCGAGGCCATGTTTGTACATGCTAGGCTCGTCAAGTCAACCTAAGTGTTTCGCGTGTGTAAATCTGGCTTACACCCATTGTATGTGAACGTAAGAATCTATCACACCCGATCATCACGTGGTGCTTCGAAACGACGAACTTTCGCAACGGTGCACAGTTAGGGGGAACACTTTCTTGAAATTTTAATGAGGGATCATCTTATTTACTACCGTCGCTCTAAGCAAATAAGATGCAAAAACATGATAAACATCACATGCAATCAAATAGTGACATGATATGGCCATCATCACTTTGCTCCTTTCGATCTCCGTCTTTGGGACTCCATGATCATCATCGTCACCGTCATGACACCATGATCTCCATCATCATGATCTCCATCATCGTGTCTTCATGAAGTTGTCACGTCAACTATTACTTCTACTACTATGGCTAACGCTTTAGCAATAAAGTAAAGTAATTACATGACGTTTATGTTGACACGCAGGTCATAAATAAATTAAAGACAACTCCTATGACTCCTGTCGGTTGTCATACTCATCGACATGCAAGTCGTGATTCCTATTACAAGAACATTATCAATCTCATACATCACATATATCATTCATCACATCCTTTTGGCCATATCACATCACATGGCATACCCTGCAAAAACAAGTTAGACGTCCTCTAATTGTTGTTTGCATGTTTTACGTGGCTGCTATGGGTTTCTAGCAAGAACGTTTCTTACCTACGCAAAACCACAATGTGATATGTCAATTGCTATTTACCCTTCATAAGGACCCTTTTCATCGAATCCGATCCGACTAAAGTGGGAGAGACTGTCACCCGCTAGCCACCTTATGCAACTAGTGCATGTCAGTCGGTGGAACCTGTCTCACGTAAGTGTACGTGTAAGGTCGGTCCGGGCCGCTTCATCCTACAATGCCGCCGAATCAAGATTGGACTAGTAACGGTAAGCATATTGAACAAAATCAATGCCCACAACTACTTTGTGTTCTACTCGTGCATGGAATCTACGCAATAGACCTAGCTCATGATGCCACTGTTGGGGAACGTAGCAGAAATTCAAAATTTTCCTACGTGTCACCAAGATCTATCTATGGAGAAACTAGCAATGAGGGGAAGAAGAGTGCATCTACATACCCTTGTAGATCGCTAAGCGGAAGCGTTCAAGTGAACGGGGTTGATGGAGTTGTACTCATCGTGATCCAAATCACCGATGATCCTAGTGCCGAACGGACGACACCTCCGCATTCAACACACGTACAGCTCGGTGATGTCTCCCATGCCTTGATCCAGCAAGGAGAGAGGGAGAGGTTGAGGAAGACTCCATCTAGCAGCAGCACAACGGCGTGGTGGTGGTGGAGGAGCGTGGCAATCCTGCAGGGCTTCGCCAAGCACCGCGGGAGAGGACGAGGGAGAGAAGCAAGGCTGTGCCAAGAGAGAGATTGAATCGCGTGTATTGGGCAGCCCAAACCTCAAGTATATATAGGGGAAGGGGAGGGGCTGCGCCCCCACCTAGGGTTCCCTCCCCAGGGGTGGCGGCAGCCCCAGATCCCATATGGGGTGGCGTCCACAAGGGGGAGAAGGGGGAGGCGCACCTGGGGTGGGCCTTAGGGCCCATCTGCCCTAGGGTTTGCCCCCTCCCCTCTTGGAGGCGCCTTGGGCCATGGTGGGAGGCGCCCCAGCCCACCTAGGGGCTGGTCCCTTCCCACTATTGGCCCATGTAGGCCTCCGGGGCTGGTGGCCCCTCCCGGTGGACCCCCAGACCCCTCCGGTGGTCCCGATACACTACCGGTGACGCCCAGAACACTTCCGGTGGCCAAAACCATACTTCCTATATATAAATCTTTACCTCCGGACCATTCCGGAACTCCTCGTGACGTCCGGGATCTCATCCGGGACTCCGAACAACATTCGGTAACCACATACAAACTTCCTTTATAACCCTAGCGTCATCGAACCTTAAGTGTGTAGACCCTACGGGTTCGGGAACCATGCGGACATGACCGAGACGTTCTCCAGTCAATAACCAACAGCGGGATCTGGATACCCAAGTTGGTTCCCACATGTTCCACGATGATCTCATCGGATGAACCACGATGTCGAGGATTTGATCAATCCCGTATACAATTCCCTTTGTCTAGCGGTATAGTACTTGTCCGAGATTCGATCGTCGGTATCTCGATACCTTGTTCAATCTCGTTACCGGCAAGTCTCTTTACTCATTCCGTAACACATCATCCCGTGATCAATTCCTTGATCACATTGTGCACATTATGATGATGCCCTACCGAGTGGGCCCAGAGATACCTCTCCGTCACACGGAGTGACAAATCCCAGTCTCGATTCGTGCCAACCCAACAGACACTTTCGGAGATACCCGTAGTGCACCTTTATAGCCACCCAGTTACGTTGTGACGTTTGGCACACCCAAAGTATTCCTACGGTATCCGGGAGTTGCACAATCTCATGGTCTAAGGAAATGATACTTGACATTAGAAAAGCTTTAGCATACGAACTACACGATCTTGTGCTAGGCTTAGATTGGGTCTTGTCCATCACATCATTCTTCTAATGATGTGATCCCATTATCAATGACATCCAATGTCCATGGTCAGGAAACCGTAACCATCTATTGATCAACGAGCTAGGCAACTAGAGGCTTACTAGGGACATGGTGTTGTCTATGTATCCACACCTGTATCTGAGTTTCCTATCAATACAATTCTAGCATGGATAATAAGCGATTATCATGAACAAGGAAATATAATAATAACCTATTTATTATTGCCTCTAGGGCATATTTCCAACACATTGAATGTACTTGCAAGCTCACAATAACCAGAAGCATTCAAGACAAACAACGGCATGGCAATTACAGGTTAAGCAGGAATTATCATGAGATCATCAGGATAACATGACATGATCAACCTGAACATAATACCGCTAGAACAATATGAACATGGCATGAACATACAAACATGATGACACTATCATGCAACATAATGACATTATCATGCACCAACTTATTCTGCTCGGGTTACCTCGTAACCATCATATGCATCACTTACCAATGTCGGACATTACACGATCATCTTAGGATCAAATCAAGCTTGGTACAAACAATACCGTAGTAATCATTAAATGAACACAAGGAGCTTGATCTTTACCGACGATTCTCGCACAACATCACGAATATCCAACAACTTGGTATCCTCAATACCACGGTGATCATTAACGGATCACAAACGGAACCACTCTGGGCTCAACAGGTTACCTCGTAACCAAACGGTGATCATTCACGGATCACATAACCAACATATCTCATCATTGAACCGGGGTTGTTATTAATCACATTATTATTAATATTGTTGACCCATGTGTGACCGACACGAACTGGGCCCCTCTCCGCGGGAACGGCTATCAATAGATTTAATACACACTCTGCAGAGGTTAGCACAATGTACCCACACCACGGAACCCATGGCCTCGACTCCCATTCGGGTGGACCAACGGCATTCCGACAAAACCGTCCTACTGCCATGACACTCTCTCGGCCACTCCGGCTCACTCCCCACTCGGCTAAGTCCTGGGTGGCCCTGTGCCTACCAAAGACACTAACGGCCACCGTCGTGGCAAAACGGCCACCATCGTGGCAAAACGGTCCCAAACGGGGAGAAAAGCGCTTATTATACTACTACGAGCACACAAGGCTTATGTCCGTCTACCTGATCAGGGTAGCGCGCGCCCATAACTTTCCCTCGTTGGAGGCACCAGCGAGAGGCACGACAATAGACCCAGTTAGGACCTTCCCATAAAGGCAAGCGTGGTTGCACTGGTCAGTTCGATATGGTGGCACCATGACTCAGCCAACAGTTGTTCAAGTTCAATTAAGTCCGGTTAAACTTTAATGCAATAAGCTGAGTCATATTAAAACAACATGATGCAACAACGATGCATGAACATGAATCAACATAAGCATGGAGGTGCAACATATTCATCGAGCATAACCATAATGAAGCATTAACTAAATGAGTATGGTAAGCTGACGAGCATAACAGTACACATGATCATATCATGACCACTAGCATCATAAATAAATAACATGCAAGAACTCATCCAGAATACTACCAAGTAAGCATATAACCAGCAGGATACAAAGTAACATGCATAGCAATGGCACTAGATAACAGCTAATAAACAAGCATCCGAAAGAACACACTACTACTATCAAGCATGACATGTAACAATAATACAAGATGTAGAAGAGCATATCATGAAAGTGAACACAGATCTATAAGCATCACTGAAACAACGATAATCGTATCAGAACAAGCAAACATTTATTAAATATTCAAGTTGAAAAGCATGGCTACCGCATGACTATCATGCAAGTGGTTGTTGTGGCTTGCCTGGGGGTGACGGAGACTCCGAGAAGAAGTGCGGTGAAGCCACGGAACGAAACGCCGGACGGTTCTCTCTCGGAGGGGCTGATTTGAGGCAAGGGCAAAATGGTCATTTTCACTGTGAGACCACCTTGTGAAAATGCTACCAAAAGATAGATCTCGATGAGACAAAGTAGTGAGCGCTGGTTTCACCTCGATCGGAGTTACGGCTCCAGAGTTATGAGGTGTAGAAGATCAGGGACCAATATGTGAATAAACTTCAGCGAACAGGCCCCTGGTGGAAAAACTGAAAGCGCCTTCGGGAAGAATACGTTTACTGAAAAGGAAAACGTATTTTCAGCCGCAGAAGAAGAGGATACGCTTTCCTGAGGGGTAAACGAGTTTTCGATAAAAGAGGAAGGATATACACTTTCATTTAACGAAAACGTGTTTCAGGAAAACGTTTCCACTTATCCGAGTGGATAAGGTGGTGGCTCACTTACAGGTGGGTCCGTTGGAGTGGGGGGGCGCCTAGCCAGCTGGCAAGGCGTCGTCTTCCTCCTCCCCTCGCTCCTGTTCATTCCCGAGCGGAACAGAACAGAAGCAGAGGAGGGAAACGACCAAGGGGCCGGCCAGCTCCGGCGATCCCCGGCCCGATCAAGGGCACCGGCGGGACCACAGGGCTGCGCCGCACCCATTCAGAGGGTCAGCCAGTGCTGGGGTGGAGTGGAGCAGAGGGGAGTCCGCGGCGACGGAAGCGGACAGAGAGGCGGCGGTGGTGATGAACTCCGGTGATGCAGGGCTCTCCGGTGAGAGATGAGGGGGTGGTGAGGCTATACGGGAGATGGGGAGCACTCGTGTGAGGTTGGGGAGGCACGAGGAGGCTCGAGACGACCGGACGAAGAGACGGCCGAGAGATGGAGGCGGCGGCCGTGCGTGTGGCACGCGTCCAGGGTGGACTCTGGCGAGGGGCGAGGTGGTGGAGCGAATCGCGGGGATGAGGAGGCTCTGGTGGATAGCTCGGGAGGAGGAGGGGAGCGCTGTGGTGGTCGGAACCGAGACCAACTCCGGCGAGATCACGGTGATCGGAGGAAGAAACGGCGAGGGAGAGCTGCTCCGGTGGGCAAAAGAGGCGGGGGAATAGTGAGTGAGCTGCGGAAGGGATCGGTGCACGCTTATATAGCCGAGGGGAGGGATCTAGAGCATCGCTAGCGAGCTTGTGCAGTGCTATAGTGGTGGGCAGAGGCTGAGCATGGCACGGGCATGGCGTTTGCGATGCATTTAAGGCGAACCACTTCGAGGCAGCGACACAGTGAGATGTAGTAGATCACGGGGAAGCTCCAGGACATGGTTGGACGTCGAGACAAGGAGGGAGGAAACGAGCACAGTGGCCGGACCTAGCCAGAGCATGCACTATGTGTGACACCAGCGTGATCACCATGGGAACTGGTGCAAAAGGCGCGTTCTGGCCGGGCCGACCATGTCCACTAGATAGACCGTCGTGTCCTCTGTCAAAATGAAGAAATAATTGGGTCCAGGGGCAAAGAAGAGATTTTCACTTAGCTCCAAAGTAAATCAACAGGAAGGTGTTTGTAACTTGCTGTGGTTACACCAGCTTGGTAACATGGTAAATAAATTGCCTGGTGATGATAACACACTAAGGTGATTGAGATGGCAAAGTTTTAGCTCAATAAGAGGAGTTTAGCTAGTGGTTGCTATAGAAACCACCAGACTGGACAGAAATACAAAACATGAAGTAGCACTCACGTATCGATTGGGATTGAGCTAAATTTGGGCATGAACCAATGATTTGAAGATATGAAGATGATCAAAAAGTTGCAGGCCATTTGGATGAACCAAAATAGCACTTGATTCATATAGCTTTGCTTTGGACAGAAACTTGGAAAAATTGCCCAGGGAAAATGGTGTAATGGATTAAGCCAAATTTTGGTGAAGGGAGTTTATATGGATAGTTGGATTCCCTGGATAATTTTCAGCTTAAATGAAGCAATATAAAATATAGTTGCTTCACAACCTGAAAATCTGACCAGAAAAATAAGATTTGGAGCTGGGATCACATAGATGAGTTACATGACCTAAAATGTGGTGGAGAGTCATGATTTGATCATATGAAGGATCTTGCAAAATTTCAACTCATTTGAATATGCCTAGCTCGTACTTCCTTCACAACCACTTCCCTTAGACAGGAACTTTGAAAAATTGCTCTGGAATATTTACAAAGCCAATTGAGTTGAATTTTGGCATGGGGCAATGATATGGACAGGAAAAGATGTCCAACAAGTTTGGGGTCAATCGAGAAAAGATAAATGACACTTCCTTCTCAACCGACCACTTAGGGCAGAATCAGAAAATTAATTTATTGAGCATGATGGGAAACATGGCCAATGAAATATTTTGGAATGTTTGAGGAAGATATGACCCAAACGATTTATGAGAATTATTTGGGAATTTTGTGAGTGAAAGAAATATAGGTTGCTTCACAACCTAGGGTTTTAAGGGTTATTCCTTTATTAGAAAAGGAATATTCCCAATAAAAGAATATTGGGTTAGGTCAAGGATGAAAATGACACTATCTTGGGATGATGAAGGGGGTTACAAGCCACTATAAAACCTAGGAACACACGATCTTCCCCAGTTTCAGAACCACATAGCCACGGAAAAGCAAATCAAATCAGAAATCCAAGAAAATCTAAGGAAAAAGAAGAAGGGCAAAAATCCAGGCTGTTACAAACCTCCCCCCCTTAAAGAAATCTCGTCCTCGAGATTTGGTTGCTCAGGGATAAGTAATTTTTCTGACTTGAAGAAACCGTTTCCAACTCGGGTTTCTTTTATTTATTCTCATATAGTATTTCCACTAAATTGGATCTGACTGACTGTCTTGATCTGGGGTGGTTTACTTCACTGTATCTGACATTCTGACAAGACTTACCTCATATATTCTTGTTCATACTGACTCAATTTTTATTTTATATCTGTTGGTTGAGTTGGGGTCCGAAAGATCTTCTAACATACGTGTCCTTCTCGATATTGATACTTTCTGGAGATGTTATTCTTGTATCGAGTACCGAGAATATTCCACGGAATTGGGGAACACATCTTCCCATGTAACAAAGAATCGCTTCTATCCAGGCTTAGGTTCCTCGAATATATGCATGCCTTCTGGGTTCAAAACAATGATGTGGATCGTACCTGTTTTGCTAACGGATTCTGACATCTTGCAGGAGTTTCTGACTTATCTTGACTGGATTCACAGTCTTGAGTATCCAAGTTGTACCAAAGGTTTGACCGTCGCTTGTCGTGACTGATAGAAAAGTGCACCATCTCCTGATGATAACATTTGCAGACTTGACTGGCGGTGATCTTGGCAAAGAATCCCATTCACACAGGTTATTCTTTAATTGCTTCCCATATGCGAGAGATAACAATCCTCAAAGTATGTGTTCTCACATCGATTCTTTATTGTTGCCGGTATCTCCATGGGAATAACAGTCCGTGCGATGCTCCATCGCGGGTGTTGAGGTCAATATATTGAGCTGTCCTGGGTTCGGACTTGACAGACTCGGGCATTTATTGCTGACAGTTTTGAGCATACTGTGGACTGAGCTTGTTGCCTTGCCATGAGGTCCTTACTAGAATGGAGTAGGCCTCTTAGGCATATCTTCACGGGGTTTGATATGGAATAAGTTTGTCTTGGACATACATACGATATTGCTCACACAATATCCGGCATACCTGTTTTCTTGGTCTTGCTCCTTCATTATTACTTTCTTCATATGGATCCTTAACTGCATGAGCGGGGCCTTATATCTCCTTGATTATTTTCGCGGCCTTGAATATTGTCATGTGCAATATCTTGCAATCATACCTTGGTCTGGTTCATGTCTTGAGCCTTGGTATATTTATCCGGCTCACGTGTGGTTATACAGATCTCAATACTGTTGTTGATTATGCCGGACAGTGACAGGATTAATAATATCACCTTGCGGGGCTGATCTTGATAATCACTGTCAAGACTATTGCCCCAATGTTGTCTTTCCGTGAATTCTTCCTTATGCAAGATACTTGCATGGACTTGGCAGCATACTCATTGAATGAACAAATATCTGATTCTCGAGGCATGCCTTTGTTCTGACTGATTCTTGTTTCAGACCAAACTGTTGCAGATCTACCACTTGGAAAATATTATCATATGCTGACAATTCATAATTTAATGTCTTGTACTAGTGTCGTCCTGGAGAAGATTGGGCAGCTTGCATTAGGAAACCACCGGGGTATCGTGTTGAGGAAGACTGGATAGCTTGTGCTAGAAACCTTTGGTGGATATCTCATTGAGGAAAACGGGGTAACGTACCTCATAAGCTTCCCCCCTTAAAGACTTGTGAGGGAAGGCTCGATACCTTATGCCAGAAGCTTTTGCAGTATTTTATTGAAAAGACTGAATATCTTGCATGGGAATCCATCCATACTCTACTGAGGCAGACTAGGAGCCTTGTCTTTGTATACTTCGCCAATAAATTGTGGAAATGGATGGAACTGATTTTCTTGGTGAATGGAATGACATATAAATATTCTTGTTAGTCCGGCAACTGATTATTTGTATGACAAGAATTGTCCGACTGTCCTTGTGGAATTCATTGCGTGTTTGGACTGACTTCTGGATGTTGCTATGTTTTAAATTTGACTTACGACAGACTCAATCATCGTGTACGGACCATACCTTTGACTGGGAATGCATGATGCACTTGGATCCAATTTTGTTCTCTTGCCGATTTAATCATTGCTGTGATAAAAGTGTATCTCTGACGGGTACTTGTTGCTGAAAGTCTGAGCAGAATACAATTTGTATCCAGACGGATGTCGGAAATACAATGCTGTCAGCTGAAAACCTCATTGCTTTTAACTGAATTCCTTGGTGTATATCTGTACTGCTTACGGCTTCTTCTGATCCGGTGTCAGTCGAGGAGTAATTTCCATAAGGGGGTAACACTGAGGATTCAAAACAAAGAAGCACGAGAAAACGATTTATTGCAACAAAGCACACAGCAAACAAGCTACAAAGCTGCTCTACACAGGCACACACAAGCATGATACTACAACAGATGCACAAGCAGTACACGAAGGATTACATCCTACGCTTGAGCAAACGCTCGCGAACTGACGAGGAAGCTAAGGGAGTAGCGAGTGGAACTGCTGACTCCGAAACTCCGGATGGACGAGGCGTAAGGGTTGGAGAAACTGGCGGAGACTGAGGTAAAGCGGCACCAAGCAATCTCCTGGCTCGAATGGCATCTTGGACCAACTCGGAAATAAGAAGACACTTGGCCGTCATGTAACGGGACATGGCGAGGATAGCCGGGTCATCTTGAGGGTTGACGGAGGGAAATTGGATCCGCCTAGGATTCTCGACGATGGTGGGATAATATTGATAAGCACGGTTCTCTTGTACCATGCTCTCTTGATGACGAAGATTGGTGATTCCTGCCATTGCGGCAAGCTGAATGACACGCTCGGGAGTAGCGTCGTAACCATCGTGGAAACTGTAGGTGCGCTTACCGACAGGAATCGGGGCTGATAGATGAACATGAGCAACATATTCCCGAATCCTTCCCCCGGCAGAACACTGGAATACTTGATAATGGGGTGGATCTTCGAGGGGATAAATACTGCGCCACATGTCGCCAAGGAGGGCGGCAAAGCTGAGAGGTGCATGAGTGGGACTGAAATCAATGGGAACAACATCGTGAGTTCTGGGGAGGGCACTGAACTCATGGAAGTTGACCGCCATCTACGCATGAAATAGGGGTTAACTGTAAGTGCATCTAGTGCCACCCCTAGTTGGTTTTGGAGTATTGACGACAAATTTGGTTGAGGGACTAATGTGTTTGTGAGAATTGCAGGATAACACAGGTAGTGTCCCTCATTGATTCGGTTTACCTACCGGAGATGACCCCTAAAAATGTATGAAGACATTGACGACAATGGTGGTACATGAAGATATTCATATTGAAGACTATGACATAAGAAGACATTATGTGAAGACTATGGAGCACGAAGACTTAGTTGTTTCGTTGTTTCCTTTTCTTCTTTGTTGAGTCATAGGAACCACCGTACTGTTAAGTGGGGTCCAAGTGAATACAGTAGGAGTGACTGAAGTGATGCTCAACTCAAATCCTATGTCTTCGAGCGAAGACAATGAGAGCAAATCTTATCCAGAGCTGGATAAGTCAGCTTTGCTTGTAGCCCAAGTAAAGTTGCCGCGTGTGTTTGAAATCTGACCGTTGGAACACATGTCAGTTCCTTAGTGACCCAGGGTCATTTCGGACATATCAGGTCGGGTTGCCTAGTGGCTATAAATAGCCCACCCCCTACACCATAAATTGGTGGCTGCTCAGAGTTAGTGCACGGCTTTTGTCGTTTGAGAGCAACCCACCTCGAAGCCTTTGAGAGAGAGAAATCCTTGCGAGGACAAAGCCCAAACACCCAGAGCCAAAGAGTGTTAGGCATCACTGAAGTCTTTCTGTCTGTGTGACCTGAAGACTTATTACACTTGAGGACTGTGAATCCTCCAGCCGGTTAGGCATCGCGTTCTGAGCATCCAAGAGCCATTGTGGATCGCCGGTGAACGAAGTCTGTGAAGGTTTGGAACTCTACCTTGAAGACTTACCAGAGTGATTGGGCGAGGACTGTGTGTCCTTAGCTCAAGGGCAATAAGGTGAAGACGCGGTCTTCTGAGTTGAATCTCAGCCTCCCTAACCAGATGTACAGTTGTCACAGCAACTGGAACTGGTCAAACAAATCATGTGTCTTCATCGAATGACTGGTTCTATTCTCTCTTCCCTTTACTTAGAGTTTGTCTTCGTGAAGTCATTGATTGCTTGCCATACCTGTTTGGCTTCATTGCTTGACTACTATTGCTGTTTGGCTTCATACTATCCTCCACCCTGATCCTTACTACCTAGTTGCCATTAGTCATCGTACACTCACATTATTGCATACTTGACTATGGCTTGCCTTGTGTAGTTTATCTTCCGCTGCATATCAATAGGTTCATTTCTAAATGTTTGTCTTTGAAACTTCTATGTTTTGAAGACTTTCATAAAAATCACCTATTCAACCCCCCTCTAGTCGATAACAAGCACTTTCAATTGGTATCAGAGCAAGGTACTCCCTTGTTCTGTGTGGTTCGGTTTAACCACCTGGAGTTTTAGCTATGTCGACTGCAGGGATAATCAAAGTCTCCGCTGCTTGCCCCGTGTTCGATGGAACTGAATATCCCTACTGGAAGAATAAGATGCGCATGCATCTTGAAGCCATTGATGTCGACCTCTGGTATGTCGTCAAGAACGGTGTTCCCAAGACTGGTGAAGGAGTCACCCCTGCTGATGTCAAGAAGTTCATTCAACTGGACTCTACTGCCAAGAACATCATCTGTGGTCATCTGACCAAAGGACAGTAGGGCCGTGTGAGTGCTCTGGAGACGTCAAAGCTAGTCTGGGACTGGCTATCCAAGGTCAACGAAGGCGTCTCAACCCAGAGAGATCAAAGGATCAGTGTTCTTCGCAACCTCTTCAACCGCTTCAAGAGAAACGACAATGAGAATGTCCAGCTCACGTTTGATCGCCTCACTGACATCACAAATGAGCTTCATGCTCTCGGCGCCACTGAGATTACCAAGCATGAAATCATCAAGACGCTACTGAGATCACTTGACAGCTCCTTTGACACCCTTGCCCTCATGATACAAGAACGTCCTGACTTCAAGACACTCGATCCGTCTGATATACTTGAGAGGCTCAACACACATGAGTTCCAGCTATCTGAGAAAAGAGATATCTATGGTCCCAACTATGGCCGAACTCGCGCTTTGAAGGCAAAAGTTGTTTCCTCATCTGAAGAAGAATCTGACTGCAGTTCTGATGATCCTGAAGACATTGGAAAGGAACTTGCTATGCTTGTGAAGAAGTTCCAGAAGTTCACTAAGAAGAAAGACTTCAGAAAGTCTTCACGATCCAGCTCAAGAAATGATGAAGCTTCTACTCATGACTACAAGAAGAGAACATGTCACAAGTGCAAGAAACCTGGACACTACATCTCTGAGTGTCCACTGTGGGACAACGAGAAGAAGAAGAAGAAGAAGAAGAGCAAGGAATATGATTCCGATGACAAGAAAAAGAAGAAAACTTCAAAGTCTTCTTCCAAGTCCTCATCAAAGTCTTCATCTCACAAGAAGAGCTCATCTGGCAAGGCTCATGCTTTTGTTGGGAAGGAAATGGATTCAGAGGAGGAGTCTGCTTCTGAGGAGGCGGAGGTGGAGTCTGAGGAGGAGTCCGACCCTGGTGTTGCAAGTCTGGCTCTAGCCACTGCCTATGTTGCCAAGTCCATCTTCAACACTGAAGACAATGACTTCCACGCCAACGCTGAAGCTGATGATAAGGATGACCCTACTCCCACCTACTGCTTCATGGCACGTGGTGCCAAGGTAAAATCATGCGATGCTTACTTTCAAACATCTAGTGAAGATGACTCTGATTGTGAATCCAAGCCTAGCTACAAAACACTTGCTAAAATTGCAACTGAACAACAAAAGGCTATGGAACATACTCAAAAACTGTTAGACAAAAGCGATGACCTGTTGGACGCGGAAATGACTCGTTCACAGTCCTTAGTTGAAGACATAAAAAATCTTCATGCTAAGTACCAAGAACTTGAAAGTCGTCATGATACGCTCACAACCACTCATGAAAAGCTCTCCTATGATTATCTTCAAAGGAAGCAAGAGCTTGAGAAGTTGAGAGCGGCTCATGAAGATCTTCAAAAAGAGAATGAGTCACTACGCGCTCAACAGATCAGTCCCGCTCAGGATGGATTTGAACCACCATGTCTAAAATGCCTTGAGTGTGATAACGCTACCTCTGTTGCTGGATGTTCCACTACTGCTGCTGTTGCATTGTCTTCAACTACTGATGTGGTAACTAACCCCTCTGCGGAGGATACCACTACTATTGCTGATGAAAATGCTAGGTTGAAGACATTACTTGAAACAGGGATGTATAAAAGCCTGAAAGGGCATCAAACACTTTGCGATGTCCTCAAAAAGCAGATTCTGAACCGAAACCCTAGGAAAGAGGGTGTTGGGTTCGAGAGGAAAATGAATGTTGATGGTTCCTACTGGAAGCCTGAGCAGTATCCCAAAACCACATGGGTTGCTGCAAAGGGACCTTCAGTGGATCCATCCACCTTATCTGGCTTTACCTGTGCTAACCCTGTCATCATTGATGAATCCTTTGATGCAAACTATAAACTGTTCAAGAATCAGAATAGTGAAGTGTTTGCCAGATATATTGGTACTAACTCCAGGAATGGGCCACCTATGAAGAAGATCTGGGTACCCAAAAGCTGTCTTGAGAAGCTTCCAGTGAATGTCATCATGACACAACCTGGGAAGAAGACAAATCCCAGACCTAAGGCTTCATATGGTCCAAAGGCTTCATACAGACAGAGGACTCACCTGAGTCACCCTAACGCCAATGTTTTGCAGGGAAACCGTACTCAAACCTATGAATATGAGCGTGTATCTTCAAACCGTTATGTTCATAAAACTAAGAACTTTTCTGCTTATTCATATGAGTATCATTCATCTCCTGCAAGGCTATTTGCTAGGGCTCCAAAGCCGAAGTTCTCAGATGCTGCACTTAGACTCATTGCTTCTAAGCCACCCCTGAAGATGTGGGTGGTTAAGAAGAATTAACTTTCTTTTGCAGGGAAAGGTCTCCAGCCGAAAATCAAAGGCGTCTGATGCTATTGCTGGGGACCTAAAATATCTTGTAGGGCGCAAGATCAAATGCCCAAATGGTCTCACTAGGTATTTTGTTCCTGAATCGCTTGCCATTCATCCTATCAGTCCTAATCTTGATCTGAGCTTCCATAATCCTTTTGCCCGTCAAATGTTTATGCTTCACAATACTCTTGGTGAAGCCTATCCTCCTAACTGTAATGCAGAGTATGACACCTCGTGCTTCAGAATGGATTATGGACAGCGGATGCACTAATCATATGACTGGTGATCAAAGTATTCTCATGGACTCAACCTTACGAACTTCTGATAAGAGTCACATTCCATTTGCTGACACTGGTAAAAGCAAGGTATTGGGTCTAGGTAGAGTTGCAATCTCAAGGGATCAACACATGGATAAAGTGATGCTTGTTGAATCCCTTGGCTTCAACTTAATGTCTGTCTCAATGCTTTGCGACCTGAATATGGTTGTAATATTTGGAAAGTATCGTTGCCTTGTACTAATGGAATCTGACAAATCTCTAGTCTTTGAAGGGTACAGGAAAGATGATCTGTGCATGGTAGATTTCTCAGCAGGTCCACAGCTTGCAAGATGTCTTCTTACAAAAGGTTCAGAATACTGGCTATGGCATCAGAGGCTGGGGCATGCTGGGATGAGGAACTTAAATATGCTCGTCAAGAAGAAGCATGTCATTGGCATTGAATATGTCAAGTTCAAGAAAGATCATTTGTGCGGTGCCTGCGAAGCTGGAAAGATGACTAGGGCCAAGCATCCCTCGAAGACAATCATGACTACGTCTCAACCCTTCGAGCTGCTACACGTGGACTTATTTGGCCCTACTCACTACTCGACCCTCACTACGACTGCCTGTCTCTATGGCTTCGTTATTGTCGATGATTACTCAAGATACACATGGGTACACATAATTCTCTACAAGACCGAAGTGCAAGATGTTTTCAGATGTTTTGCCAATCGAGCCATGAACAATTATGGAGTCAAGATCAAGCATATCAGAAGTGACAACGACACTGAGTTCAAGAACACCGGACTTGATCTTTATCTGGATACAATGGGAATCACTCATGAGTTTTCTGCTCCTTACACACCTCAGCAAAATGGCATCATAGAGCGCAAGAACAGAACCCTCATTGAGATGGCTCGGACGATGCTGGACGAATACAAAACACCAAGAAAGTTCTGGCCTGAAGCTATTGATACTGCATGCCACATCATCAACCGTGTTTATATCCATAAGCTTCTGAACAAAACATCCTATGAGCTCCTCACTGGCAAGAAGCCAAATGTAAGATACTTTAGAGTATTTGGAGCACGGTGCTGGATCAAGGATCCCCATCACAAGTCAAAATTTGCACCAAAAGCTCACGAAGGCTTCATGCTCGGGGAAAGGATTCACACTCTTACAGAGTTTTCAAACTCTATCTCTATAAAATCGTCGAAACTGTAGATGTGCGGTTTGATGAAACCAATGGTTCACAAAGAGAGCTCCTGCCAAGTAATCTTGAAGAAGCTCCACCCAGCTAGTCTATCAAGCTAATGGGAACTGGTGAAATCATGCCTGCTGAAGCACAGCCTGAAGAGGAACTTATCATTTCTGCACCAAATCAACCTGAAGACAATGCTCAACCTGGAGACAATCCTTTCAATGATGACAATGATCAACAAGAGCAAAGTCTTCGTCCAGTTCATCCTCGTGTTGCAAATGAAGTACATATTGAGAAGATAATTGATAGCATCAATGCACCTGGTCCACTTACTCGCTCAAGAGCAACGCAGTTAGCAAATTTCTGTGGACATTTTTCTTTTGTGTCAATATCAGAACCCAAGAAAGTTGTTGAAGCCTTTATGAAACCTAACTGGATTCAAGCAATGCAAGAAGAGCTTCAACAGTTCAAGCTGAACAATGTTTGGGAACTTGTCAAGCGTCCTGACCCTCGCAAGCATAACATCATTGGAACAAAATGGATATATCACAACAAGCAAGATGAGCATGGCCAAGTCATCAGAAACAAAGCACGTCTTGTTGCACAAGGATATACTCAAGTTGAGGGGATTGACTTCGATGAAACATTTGCTCCTGTGGCTAGGCTTGAAGCTATTCGCATATTGCTAGCCTATGCTAACCACAACAATATCCTGCTATATCAAATGGATGTGAAGAGTGCATTTCTCAATGGCAAGATTGAAGAAGAAGTATACGTTGCACAACCACCCGACTTTGAAGATCCAAAACATCCTGATATGGTGTACAAACTAAACAAAGCACTGTATGGCCTCAAACAAGCTCCTCGCGCTTGGTATGATACAATCAAAGACTTCCTGAAGAGCAAAGGCTTCAAACCTGGATCCCTCGATCCTACACTCTTCACGAAGACATATGATGGTGAACTGTTTGTGTGCCAAATCTATGTGGATGACATTATCTTCGGCTGCACCAACCAGAAGTACAGTGATGAGTTTGGATACATGATGCAAGAGCAATATTAGATGTCCATGATGGGTGAGCTGAAGTTCTTCCTTGGTCTTCAAATTCGTCAGCAAAGGAATGGCATCTTCATATCTCAAGAGAAATACCTCAAAGATTGCCTGAAGAAGTTTGGAATGCAAGATTGTAAAGGTTACACGACGCCAATGCCAGCCAAACATCATCTCGGTCCCGACGAAAATGGTAAATAGTTCGATCAACAGGTATACCGCTCCATGATTGGTCCTTTACTTTACCTATGTGCGTCTAGGCTAGATATTATGCTTAGTGTTTGCATGTGTGCTCGATTCCAAGCGGCACCAAAGGAATCGCATCACCTAGCTGTGAAGCGAATTCTTCGATATTTGGCTCACACCCCAACACTAGGATTATGGTATCCAAAGGGCTCAGAGTTTGATCTGGTTGGATTTTCGGATGCTGATTATGCTGGTGACAAGGTGGATCGCAAGTCTACATCAGGCACATGTCACTTTCTGGGACGATCACTTGTCTGTTGGTCTTCAAAGAAGTAGAACTGCGTGTCACTCTCAACTGCTGAATCTGAATACATTGCTGCTGGATCTTGCTATGCTCAGCTTCTATGGATGAAGCAAACTCTCAAGGACTATGGCATCAATCTGAAACAAGTACCTCTCTTCTGCGACAACGAAAGCGCCATCAAGATTGCCAACAACCCAGTCCAGCACTCGAAGACAAAGCACATTGAAATTCATCATCACTTTCTCAAAGATCATGTCATGAAGAAAGATATTGATATCATTCACGTCAACACTGAAGAGCAATTAGCAGATATCTTCACAAAGCCCTTGGATGAGAAAAGGTTTTGCAAGTTACGGTGTGAGCTAAATATCTTGGAATCCTCAAATGTCCTGTGATCAGGCACACATCCTAACACTTATGCATGTTGATGACTAAGATGTGCAACACACGAAGTAAAGTATATCTTCAATCAATGAAGACTTACATTCTGAGTGTGAATACATTAACATGGAATTTGACTTCGGAGCGCCACGATAATTGTGCGCCGTGTATGGGTCTAATACTTCCTATACGGTGGGTAACGCCACCACCAAACTTTTCTGTTTGAAGTGTTTCACTCATGACGTTGCATTTGAATGTCTTTGCATTCGGTTTGTCTTCAAATTCACTTTATCTTCATGATTATCTTCACTACGTTGATTCGACTGCTGTTTGATATATATATACTAGTGTTCTGTCCTCTACAGCATTCACTTATAGCTATGTTTTCTTGTTGAATCTTTTGAACTAAGTGAATGTGATCGGACCCTAATCTGTCTATGCTTCCTATCTCAAACTCTATCTGTCCAAATCATATGCATTCTATTGAAACTGTCGAATGTCTTCTCTGTGTCCTTGTCAGCAGAAGATATAGAGACAAACATTAAATCTGTTTTAAATGTGTCATCCTTATTGCCTGAAATCCGGAGAAGCCGGAACGTCTATCCGACAAACCTGGCGGGCGTGGGAACATGGGACAACTCTATGTATGTTGCATGCTTGCCACGTGCCCGTCAGATGTGAACTGCCAGGGGCACCTGCGTAATTGCGTTGTGCCGCCCACTTCCTTATAAATACTTGTCCCCTGTGGTAAAAAAAACTTCTTCCACCTCTCCACCTCGTCAAAACCCTAGCGCCACCGCTAGCTCTCGACGACGCCGGCGACGAAGCGCTTAGCTGCCGCGACTTCTCCGACGCCGTCCTCACGCCGGCCGCGAACATCGTCCTCTCCGCCGCCGCCGTAGGTGTCCTCCGTTGCCAAGTTAGGGCACGGTGGATTGAACTGCTCGGTCTCCTACTCTTCCCATCTAGCAGTTCTTCGTGTGGTAAATAAAACTCTCTTTTTACCATCTTTTTGATCTTCAAAGATTCATCCTGTCTACCAAAATAGGTTTCTGCCTATACAAGTTAGATCCATTCTGTCTGCATCTCATACTGCCTAGCATATTCACTTAAGCTTCATAACAAGTTAGATTCCTCACTTGTACCTATTCGCGGATTCATACAAATCTGGAACCAACTCTCAACATATAAGTGAATGTCTTCGCATCATGAGGTGAATGTCTTCAAACTGATTTATCTTCAAAATCTTCTGAGAATGCATATGACCTCTTCCCCTTCCCTCGCATCTCTAATGCTATCACAGGTACATGTCCGTGGGAGAATCCCTTGGTTCTCATAGTCTGCATTCGTTAGCAGAATTTTTACAATATCACATTAATTCTTCCGAAGCCAGATCCTATTTGTCCAGCAAGAGGAAGCCTTTGAAGCCTTTGAACGTATTGGAACCATTCAGTTTGAAGTTTATGGCTACAGAAAAATCAGCAAGGAAGGGTGGCAGGCAGCACCGTGGCAACACATCAAAGGATTTGCCACCAGATCTAGCAGCTCAGTACAAAACTGATCCAGAGGAAACATACAATGATAGGAAAACCCGAATCCAATGGATTCGAAGATATTGGGCCGAGGAATGGTTCAAGTACCACTTCGTGACCAAGGAATACGCTGAGAAGAATGCGATAAAGTGTCCTTGGGGAGATATCACTTACAGAGATCTTCAACCCAAGAGCAAAGCTGAAGCTATTGCACAAAGGTTCTACTCGTGCATGGTCAGAGGACCACAGCCTGCCAATGCCGACCCCACTTCTCTCTTGTGGTGTCGCGATGATGACCTTTTCAAACGCAACTTTCAATTTGCTAAGGCATCAGCAAAAGAGAACAAGAAGTCACTGGGTTTGAACTTCAACCCTGGCCCATCTGCTCCAAGGGAAGATGGCACTCGTGAAGCTGATCAAAACGAGATTGGCCCCTTCTATGATTTTCAAGGTCTTCTCACCTACATTGCAGTCCAAGGAGCTGCTGTTGGGGACGCTTCTGAAGAGGCTAACACAGATGAAGCACCTCCTACCCCAAAGCCCCAGAAGCAGAAGAAGGCTAAGGCGTCAAAACCAACTGCATCACCAAAAGCTTCGCACTTGAAGCCACTGGCCACTGCACCTCTTGAAGACAGTGTGCAGTCTGAAGATTTGTCACGCATCTCCAAGAAGATGGAGAAGAAGAAGAAACTTGTCAAGCGTACTGATCAGGCACTGACTCCTGCTGCCATTCTGCGTGAAGAACCCATCGATCTGTCCAGTGATGAAGATCTTGCAGATGATGCCCTTGAGCAACTGATCAAGAGCAAGGAAGAGGCAGAGATCTTCAATGATTTGCCTCTCTTTGATGTGGCAATTATCCATAACTTCATTGATGAGTGGTTTGACACCCCAAATCTCAGCTCTGAAGATCTGCAACTTCCCATTGGCCTCAGCGTCTCCTTCAATGGAGCCATTGCTTCAGAGCTAGCTCTCGCTCAACGCATCGTTGAGCTAAAGCACAAGATCGACTATGAGAAAGCTCAGTTCAAGAAGCATGTGGCCAAACTCAGCGTGCAAGACGTCAAGAACTTCAAGATTATGCTGCACGAGCTCAAGGAATCCTTTTTCAAGAAACGTGAAGAAGTCAAAGGTTCTCAAGAGCGCATGAAGAGCCTGGCTGACAAGTGTGTGCAAGCCTACAATGAGGCTGAGAAGCGCAAGGCTCTTGGTCGTCCTGGCATCGACCCAAGAATGGCTGCCAAGAAGAAGAAGCCTTCGACTGACCAAACTGCTCCTTTAAGGCAGGAAGAGCCGCGCATTGTCTTCCCACCTAGCATGACCGGCTCGAAGCCAAAGGTCAGATCAACCGCTTCTGAGCTAAAGAAGACGAGAACTGCTGAGGCTGAAGCCAGAAAAAGGAAAAAATCATGAAGCCTCTGACGCTGCTCCCACTAAGAAGAAGCGCAGAACCAAAAAGGATAGGGCTGCTCCCTCAGAGCCCTTAGTTGTTGAACCAATTTCAATGGTCCCTCCTACATCTGATCATCAAGAACAAAGGATGATAGTTCATGAGCCTGCTTCCACAAAGGCTCATGAAGCTGAAGACATTCCAGCAGTTGACCCCAACGCTGCTGAAGACATTGGTCACCACGACAATGTTGAAGATGATGAAGTCCTTCCTCAGATCGAACACAACCTGGTATCATCGCCTGTTCTCACGAACAGCAAACTCATCAGCATTGGTCGTCCTCTGACGCCAATTGCATAGGATGCTTCGTGGGCTGATCACCCACAACAACAAGACACCCCAAGTTCTCCCCAACATCAAGCTACCCCATCTGTGCGAAATGAAGATGACGACTTTGAGTCCCAGCCAACTCCATCTCCAAAGGCGTCGCTAGAGTTACGCAGGCTTCGCAAAGGACCAAGGCCTCAAGTCACCACATCGAGCGTTCCAGAAGGAGAAGTGCCTCAACAATCTGTTCCACGTTAAGTGTTTCCAGATGCCACCCCCACTGTGAATGTCTCTGAGTCTGAAGCCAAAGGTGCTGAAGACATTCCGGCTACATCAGCCGATGAAAAACAAGAAGAAGAACGTGTCCCAACTCCCCCCGTTGAAGAAGAAGTGGTTCCTGAAGTGAACCTGCCAGTGCCCGACCCTTCAGCTCGTCAAGTGGAGGTTGAAAATCTTCAGGCTGCCACCACCAACACCAATGAAGCCAATGACGTTGTCATGGCTGACGCAAATGTGGAGCCTGCACCGACAAAAGTGCCAGAAGCTAATGCTGCATCTGCACCTGAAGCCAATGTTGACGCCTCTGCTCCTGTTCCGCCACCAAGGCCACACACTATCGAGCAAGCTTTCAACTATGGTTAGCTCGTTTCTGTCAAATGGCCTGTTCTGACTCCTTCGCCTGCTGCTGCTGGTCCTCAGTTTGAGTACCATGTTGAGCACAGGCCACGGGTTCAGAAGCCAAAGCCCAGGTTGCCAAGGTTTCCAGGTACTGCATCAGCACCAGGATCTTTCAATATCAATGGCTTCAAGGCACACAATACCTTCTTTGACAGTGCAAAGAACCCTTACTCAAGAGCAAGGATATCTTCTGATCGGTTCTGGAGCTATCAGCAGCGAAGCTATTACTCATGCATTCTGTACAATCAAGGTTGCATTTTCCCACATATGCGTCTTGATGCTGAAGCCATCACTGGTCTGCTCTGTCTGGAAGAGGCTCTGGACTGCTCCAGAGAGTCCGGCCTTCTACAGTTTGTCACTGAGGGAGTCCTGGATTAGGGGGTGTTCGGATAGCCGAACTATACCTTCAGCCGGACTCCAGGACTATGAAGATACAAGATTGAAGACTTCGTCCCGTGTCCGGAAGGTTCTTTCCTTGGCGTGGAAGGCAAGCTAGGCGTGCAGATATTCAAGATCTCCTACCAATGTAACCGACTCTGTGTTACCCTAACCCTATCCGGTGCCTATATAAACCGGAGGGTTGTAGTCCGTAGGACGAACACATCATAACCATCATCATACCCATAGGCTAGCTTCTAGGGTTTAGCCTCCTTGATCTCGTGGTAGATCTACTCTTGTACTACCCATATCATCAATATTAATCTAGCAGGAGTAGGGTTTTACCTCCATCGAGAGGGCCCGAACCTGGGTAAAATAAAGTGTCCCTTGTCTCCTGTTACCATCCGACCTTGACGCACAGATCAGGACCCCCTACCCGAGATCCGCCGGTTTTGACACCGACATTGGTGCTTTCATTGAGAGTTCCGCTGTGTGATCGACAAAAGGATCGATGGCTCGCCTGCAGATCAACTGCGACTTCGGCATCTTCGTCACCAGCTCGACTGGTCACCTTGGTTCAACCAAGAATTGCGCCCCGTGTTCGGATCACCATGTTCGGGCGAGGGCCTTCATCAAACATCAACTCCGATCTCTATCAAGATCACGGAGGAGTCATCCATGAAGCTCGGGGGCTGAACGTCAACATTGTCCTCAAGCGACCGTGCTGTTTTTCTGGACAGCGAACTCGTATCTGCTGCCACCACCTCCTCGAGTATCGCTTTGATGATCGCTTTGGTGGAATTGTGCGGAATTGAGTCTACAACAACCCTGGAAAATTTCGTTGAGTTCCGATGGAGGAATCTCTGGCAATCCACGATATACCGGAGCCTTGTCAAATCTGGACGGGAATTTGGATGTGTTTGGGGCGTGGTGTCCAGCTTCTAGCTCGGACGTCCTTTGGAAGATCCAACCGTTGATCGGCTGCGGAATTCCTATATCTACCACCCCTCCAAATTTCAGCTCGATCCGACCGTCCGAACTCCGGGAACCTTCCGATTAGTGCATCACTTTTCGGATCTGTTTTCTGCGCGAGAACGAATCCGACCCGAATTCATCTTTTTTATGAACGGGATTTCAGACATCCTTTTTGAAGGAAGTTTTTTATGGGATATTGTGTATTGTTCCCAAACACATCCCACTAATTTTAAAGATCTTTTAAACATGATCTTCAACATCATGCTGGCGTTAAACCAGTCCGGCAATATTGGTCCACGGCTGCCGACTTGTGCTAGACACGTCGTCACTTTGTTGAGACGAGCTCAACTTCTTCGGATCATCATCTCGGCAAGCCGAACAAGGGTCCGGCATCGCGAAGGATAAATCATCACCAACATCGCCGCCCCACGGATTACACGGAGCGGGCATACCGGTATCACCGCACGGTCACTTCATCAAGCCGGCATCGACCACGTCACGACCTGCATCGGTAGGGCCACACTGTTGCTCCTTCAAGCCGGTGTCCATCACGCCGAACTACTTCGACATCCCGCCTGGACCAGAGGATTCATCATCTCTTCATCAACCTACTCCGGACACTTCGGCGTCACTAGCCGACCAGCTTCGTCACGATTAGCTGGACCAAGGGCTTTGCCTCGGCAAGCCAACCTTTTCCAGCATCATCTTCCTTCAGATTGCTACAACAAATAAACCAGGTCTATCAAATGGTGGCCGCATTAATGACGGTCGCATGGTGGTTCGGTCAGTCTCCGTACATAGTCCGGCGAACGCCGCATCCGGAACTCGGACCGACCTATGAATTCAGGCTTTGCCACGCCCTTACCGCATCACGCCGACGCCCTGCATCGACATTGACTTCGGCGCCAGGCCATATTTCTTTTATTACTCACTTTGCATAAATTATTGATTATGCAACGATTTTTTTTATTATTACTATTATCTCCGGTTTGCACTATTTTTGTGCACAGGAAAATGATCCAGCCGGACTATATCCTTTGGCGTCACCTCGGCTGGACGGGGGGCTTCGTCAACACTTCCTTACCCCATGCAAGGGACTTCGGCATCACTCTGTCGGCCTGCATGACCGTGCTATGTCACCACTTCGGAGGGCCGAGCTCTTCGCTCCGCCACCTCGGGACCAGCTTGGGGGATGGAACCTGCCCCGCATCAAGCTCGGACCGCGTCATCAATACCGAACACATTAACCAACTAAGTCGCTTTCATGCTCAAAGCTTTAAATTTCTAACTTGTGTTCGGTTCGACCAAGCATTATTTATGAAGTGACGCGCCACCCGCGCTCATTAAACCCGGGGGCTTCTTTCACAGAAGCTTATTTATACGGGCTTCATGCCCAATACATGTGTCAAACTTCCGCATGTACCTTTTCTTCACCATTATATGCATCGATATGACTTAAGTTTTGGCCAAGCTGGGTTGCCTGGCTCCTGTGCTTACCCCTACGTTCCCGATTGTTCGGCTAGGTGGTAAAGGGAGCACCTCTGCGATTGTTACTGCCGGGTCAGCCGGATGTGTACCTCAGACTGGGTGAAGCCGAAAGCTAGTGTTCTTAAGGGGATATTCGGTCGGTGAACTAAAGATGACCTTTTTCTTATTTATTTATATGCCCCCAGATGTTTTTTCTGCGTTTGCAGTTCGGTCATGCACTTTAGGGCATGCCTCCTAGAGAAAGGAACCCCTAACGGAACTATTCTCTCTGGAAGATGTTTCTTACTAACCATGTAATATAACATAACTAGTCGGGCACTTGTCTGATAAAGCACCGATGACCCCTACGCCTGGTCTCCATGCATACCCCGGTTCTTATATAACCGTTAGGGTATTCGGACACACTCCGGACCGTCAGGTCCCGAGGTCGAAGCGAAAAGGTCGGCAACGATAAACGATCTACAATCCGGCTAGAAGGCATTACACATGTCACTTATAATTATATAGTCACTCTAACTATTCGTATTCCTCTTCAATACCATCTAACAGGCTGTCTAATTTACAGTCCTATTGGGAATACTTTGTTTGTGACATATAAATTCGAATACCCCGTTTACTTGGGGGCTTCCTTTATGAAGCTTTTCCTCTTGCATATGATTATACTTGTACGGCTTCGTTCCATGTTCGTGTATTATGCCACAATATGCACCATATTGACTTAAGCGATTCGCAAGCTGGGTTGCCTCGCTCCTGTGTTTACCCCTACGTTCCCGATTGTTCGGCTAGGGAGTAAAGGGAGCACCTCTGCGATTGTCACGATCGGGTCGCCCGAGCCGGACCTCAGACTGGGTGAAGCCGAAAGCTAGCGCTCTTATAGTTTTCAATGATGGTCGGCACACAACGGAAATCATGAGTACAAAAAATCTATTGCACAAGTCTCATAATAACAATGAGCACCGAAGAAAGGTATCGGTGGGGGTACTATTTTCTTCGAAGATGCTTCTTACACTTCACGGTAATATAGCATAAGTTCCCTGAGCGCGCTTTGTCTGTTACAGCCTTATGGCCTGATTGCCTGGTTATTGGAAACACCGTCGATATTCTCGACTGATGGAGTACATAACACTTTTCGGTCCTTGACCGACGAGGGAGAAGCTGACGGTCGGTTAAGATGCGTTTAAAGTTCGGTTGAACATAGATATGATATAAGTACTTCGGTACAAGCAATCATTCTTTTACCCAAGTCACTTGGGGGCTCTTAAATTTATATGAGCCGTTTTATGATAAGTGTTCTTCTTCTTAGTCGTTGCAAAGTTTTTATTATTATTATTATTATTATTATTATTATTATTATTATTATTATTATTATTATTATTATTATTATTATTATTATTATCTATCACTCCTTTTTTTCGACACGAGCATGTGGTCACTAGCCGGGGAGCCTAATTTCTCTCTCAAAAGCCGCTAGAGTTTAGTTTGCTAAACAGGCCTGATGAGAAGTACTCCACCCTCGGGATAGGAGGTTGAAGCCATAGGCTGACCCGCTCGAAGTCTTGAGATAGGATGTATCATGTTAAAGCACGACAGAAGCACTTCTTTTTTCTAAGACCAATTTCCGGGTTGGCACCGAACACTTGATATTGTTCGGACGTCATGTTTTTACTGACGTTTCGTGGTTTTCCAAGCTTTTTGGCACTTTTAAACTATTTGTGCTTTTCCAGCATTAGTCTCGCAGTGCAACGCCGGACACCTTTTAGGGATTCGGCAAAAACATTCTCAGATATTGCTATATATGCATCGGTTTCGAATTGTGTCTTCGGTCAATAGTTGGGTTGCCTGGCTCCTACACTTGCTTCCTACGTTTCGTTTTGTTCGGCTAGGCATGCAAAGGGAGAACCACTGTGATTGTGCTTCCAGCTCACATGGTTAAGCACCTCAGTGGAGAAAGCCGAAAACTGACTTTCACAATAAGCGTAAACTGGTCAGCGATCCGATGACTATGTTAAATAACAGGTCGTTCATAACATTGGCCGAAGTGTTTACGGCTTGACCTCGACTGTCGCCGAACACTAACCGGGGCTATTAACTGGCCTCCCAAACTAAATCCTCGATATTTTGCTCTTACGTTGGAGCTGAGGTTTCATGATCATGCTTAGCATGACAACCTAAAGAAAGGAACCGATAGCGGGACTATTTTCTTTGGAAGACATTTCTTCTGTTAAACAGTAATATAACATATCTCTCCACGTACCTTTGTTTATAAAACCGTATGGCCAGATTTCCTTGTTTGTCGTAAATCTTTGCCCTCATAAAGGCTTTATAAAGTAAGACAAACACTCCTCGGCTACTGGCCGAGGAGGTGGAAGCCGATGGTCGGTCAACAAAGTTTTGTACAATGCGGATCTGAGCATTAAATGACGTAAAGTACTTGAATACATAGAGTCATTACACACAATTTGTGATTTTACTATGGATATCGATCCTTAATTCGGCCACCCGTGCCCGCATTAAGGCTCGGGGGCTACTGGGCTTCGGGCTTATTATCTAAACATATTAAAAGGGCACATTGATCCCCTGATCTGGTGTTGCCACCCGACCAGTGTCTCGGGGGCTACTGCATTGCTTGTCCAATGAAGAAAATTTTATGTGCAATATAGGTTCCGAGGAGATTTTGATCCTCAGGTTGGTCGGCCGCACCCAACCTGAGTCTCGAGGACTGAGCACGCCGCTTTTTGTGTCCCGAAGTATTCTGCCAAGCTAGGACTTGATCCTCAAACTGATTTTGCAAATCAACCTGAGTCTCAGCAGCTATGGGGATCAGCGGTCTTATGTCATCCTTCATGGGCATCTCGGGTTTTAGACCGATACCCACATTGAGGGCTACTAGCTACATATCTCGGCAGAGAATAAATTGCACCAATCAAAAATATTGACAAAAATCGGCCCACATTCGGGGTGGTGCGCCACCTCGGAAGCAGTCCGGCATAAAGCTCGGGTGCTAGTGGCTGGCTCCATAGAGGGCATTTCCGGCATTAAGCTCGGCTAAACTCCTTCAAACTTCTTTGAACCAAGGTGATTTACGACACCTCGGATATAGTCCGGCGTTGGAGCTCGAATATACAGTCCGACGTTGGAGCTCGGATACATAGTCCGACGTTGGAGCTCGGATACATTCCGGCGTTAGAGCTGGGAAGCGGTCGAGCGCTGGAGCTCGGGTGCGAAGAAGATGGGTAGGCAAAGGAGGAAGAAGGCGTAGGTAAAAAGGTGGATCCTTATCCCCTTATATGGGCGGATGCGGCTATGCGTCCCCACCGGCCTAGTAAAACTCGCTTGCCTCCCAAGAGCCGTGATAAATGGCGCGGTTGGGTTACCCACGTCCGTATTGATGAGAATCCCGTTAAAAGGGGCACACGATCTCTGCTTTGACAAGACGTGCCAAGGAAATCGCCTCGCTAAACACGCTGCGGTGGAACAACAAAAAATAATCCATACAGAAGGCTTGGTCGCAGTGTTATGACGCACTGCGGAATACGTCAGCAGATTTGATTTGTGTTTATATTATTCTCTATATGGCAATACGTGGAAACTTGTTTTGCAGAGCCGGATACTATTTTTTGGTGTTTATTATCTTCTTGAAGAATTTGGAGGAGGAACCCGCCTTGCAATGCCGAAGACAATCTGCGCGTCGGAATCGTCGTCATTGAAGCCTGGTTCAGGGGCTACTGAGGGAGTCCTGGATTAGGGGGTGTTCGGATAGCCGAACTATACCTTCAGCCGGACTCCAGGACTATGAAGATACAAGATTGAAGACTTCGTCCCGTGTCCGTAAGGTTCTTTCCTTGGCGTGGAAGGCAAGCTAGGCGTGCGGATATTCAAGATCTCCTACCAATGTAACCGACTCTGTGTAACCCTAACCCTATCCGGTGCCTATATAAACCGGAGGGTTGTAGTCCGTAGGACGAACACATCATCATACCCATAGGCTAGCTTCTAGGGTTTAGCCTCCTTGATCTCGTGGTAGATCTACTCTTGTACTACCCATATCATCAATATTAATCTAGCAGGAGTAGGGTTTTACCTCCATCGAGAGGGCCCGAACCTGGGTAAAATAAAGTGTCCCTTGTCTCCTGTTACCATCCGACCTTGACGCACAGATCGGTACCCCCTACCCGAGATCCGCCGGTTTTGACACCGACAGTCACCGATAAGGAGCACTAGAATGAAGAGTTACTGCTCCAATTCTATGCCACTCTCCATATTCATGGCTACTACAAAGATACAAAGACATGGGTTCTTGAGTGGATGACCGGAAATGTTCATCATGAAGCCAAAGCCATTGATGTCATTGAGCTTACTGGCCTGACCTCCGTAGATTATCTTTATGAACCTGGCTGTCAGCTTCACAATGATGCTATGGAGAGCATCTTCCACAAGCCTGAACCCAATATGAGTCAGATGCTCAGCATAATGAAGCCATTGCCTCCAGATGCTGAATACCCAAAGGCGTTCTTTGTTGAAGACCTTGAGTATCTGCCCCACACCATTTATCATATAATCAGGCGAACTCTTTGGCCTATCAAAGGACACTCTCCTAATGCCAAGCTGGAAGGCGCAATGAAGACTTTGGTTTTCCATATTCTTCATGGCAAACGCTTCAATGCCCAAGACTTCTTCATTCGCCAACTTGCTGCATCTGGATCTGACATTTTTGGTCTGAAGTTCTATGCTCCCTGGATCATGCGACTGATCAAGCTTCACTCTGCCTTCAACTATCAACCCTCTGCACGCAATCATATCATATTTATGCCAGATGTTGATTTGTCTGTTGAAGCCATATACCCAGAGACTGCAAAGGAGCCTCTTAGTCTTCAGAATGCTGACCATCAAAGCTTCACTCAAAATGATGAAGGAGTTCAAGCTGTCGCTCGAGTCTACCCTCTGGCTGGGATTACACGCATGCCTCATCGTGCGCAAACAGAAGCCATTGAGAGCACAATTGCCCAAAGGCCTAAGAAGCGCTCCCGCCTTCTCAATGACCGAGAGCTTCTGGTTGCCCTTCATCAGAAACAAGATAAGCATCATGACTGGCTTAAGCGCCAAATGCAAAGCCTCTTGGTGGATGTCAATCGCATTCGCAATCTTGCCACCAAGAATGCCTTTGTCACGCATGAAACGTGTCGGCGATCATGGAAGAGTTTGACACTGCTCAGTGCTGAAGCGGATCTTCAGGATGATGGCTTCACTGAAAAATTCAAGTTCGACTCCACTCCTCCACGGAATGCTGTCCTACGTCGCACTCCATCTCTTGAAGACTCTGAATATTCCTCTTCTGCTGCAACTGTAAATGCCAAAGTGATCGATGAAGAAGACGATGCTACTTCACCGACCCCTTCTATAAGAATCGACACTACACCAAGCTCGTCTGCACCGCCAAACGACAACACCAACCCTGCTGCTTCACCTACTCCTCATGAGGACGAGTAGATGCTCTATGTCTTCAAACCTTTTTGGTCATTACTGACAAGAGGGGGAGAAGCGTATGAGTTTGATAGTCTTCAAGCGGGTTCATATGGGCGGTTGCTTTATATTTTGCCTAGTGTTTACAACTCTCGCGTTTTGATACATTTGGTTCTTTGAGTTGTAACACTTAAACTTGATGGTCGTCTGCTACTTATTTGATTTTCTGTGATGCGATGATAAATTCCGCATGTGCGATGATAACTTCCGCACTTAGGTCATTCTGCAGACGTCCATTTTTCATTATGCATGTCATAATCTTTGCTATATCTTATCATGCATGATGAATTGTCGTCATAAGTTGAAGAGGATCTCCACAAGTACAACCTGCCATGTGCATGTGCATTCCAAAAGCAAATTACTTATATGCACATCTTCAGGGGGAGCCTTTGAAACTTATGAAGACATTCCTCTACCCTTTACAATTTCACATACTTTATCCCCGTTGAAAACTTCAACCAGTTTGTCATCAATCACCAAAAAGGGGGAGATTGTAAGTGCATCTAGTGCCACCCCTGGTTGGTTTTGGAGTATTGACGACAAATTTGGTAGAGGGACTAATGTGTTTGTGAGAATTGCAGGATAACACAGGTAGTGTCCCTCATTGATTCGGGTTACCTACCGGAGATGACCCCTAAAAATGTATGAAGACATTGACGACAATGGTGGTACATGAAGATATTCATATTGAAGACTATGACATAAGAAGACATTCTGTGAAGACTATGGAGCGCGAAGACTTAGTTGTTTCGTTGTTTCCTTTTCTTCTTTGTTGAGTCATAGGAACCACCGTACTGTTAAGTGGGGTCCAAGTGAATACAGTCAGAGTGACTAAAGTGATGCTCAACTCAAATCCTATGTCGTCGAGCGAAGACAATGAGAGCAAATCTTATCCAGAGCTGGATAAGTCAGCTTTGCTTGTAGCCCAAGTAAAGTTGTCGCGTGTGTTTGAAATCTGACTGTTGGAACACGTGTCAGTTCCTTAGTGACCCAGGGTCATTTCGGACATATCAGGTCGGGTTGCCTAGTGGCTATAAATAGCCCACCCCCTACACCATAAATTGATGGCTGCTCAGAGTTAGTGCACGGCTTTTGTCGTTTGAGAGCAACCCACCTCGAAGCCTTTGAGAGAGAGAAATCCTTGCGAGGACAAAGCCTAAACAACCAGAGCCAAAGAGTGTTAGGCATCACTGAAGTCTTTCTATCTGTGTGACCTGAAGACTTATTACACTTGAGGACTGTGAATCCTCCAGCTGGTTAGGCGTCGCGTTCTGAGCATCCAAGAGCCATTGTGGATCGCCGGTGAACGAAGTCTGTGAAGGTTTGGAAGTCTACCTTGAAGACTTACCAGAGTGATTGGGTGAGGACTATGTGTCCTTAGCTCAAGGGGAATAAGGTGAAGACGCGGTCTTCTGAGTTGAATCTCAGCCTCCCTAACCAGATGTACAGTTGTCACAGCAACTGGAACTGGTCAAACAAATCCTGTGTCTTCATCGAGTGACTGGTTCTATTCTCTCTTCCCTTTACTTACAGTTTGTCTTCGTGAAGTCATTGACTGCTTGCCATACCTGTTTGACTTCATTGCTTGACTACTGTTGCTGTTTGGCTTCATACTATCTTCCACCCTGATCCTTACTACCTAGTTGCCATTAGTCATCGTACACTCACATTATTGCATACTTGACTATGGCTTGCCTTGTGTAGTTTATCTTCCGCTGCATATCAATAGGTTCATTTCTAATGTTTGTCTTCGAAACTTCTATGTTTTGAAGACTTTCATAAAAATCGCCTATTCACCCCCCTCTAGTCGATAACAAGCACTTTCATTAACGGTAACCTAAATAAGACTATATGCAACAAACAAATGCAACAACCAAATGCAGCAAGCAAGGGCAACAACTAGATCCTATACTACCATTTTCTAACGTTCCAGCGGACTAGGACGCTCTACAGCCGGACCTGCTCTGATACCAAGCCTGTGGCACCCCGGCTCAGAGAAAACCGGAACGCCCCGTATTCCAGCCTAGAGATCGAGGTGAAGTCTTATGGAATACGACACTTCTTAGCATAGAACAAACCAGCTCTCTATTAAAACACGAATATGAATACAAGGTCTCCGGTATTACAGTGAATAACATTGGCATGGCGACACTACGCCATCCTCAGTTGCTCTATGCAAGCAGCATAACAAGTTGAGGCAGCGGAACAACTACTGGCAGCGGAACAACGAACGGCGATGATGGACTCCAATCCGCAGGGACTCTGGCTAGAACGTTTATCCTAGATCGCGAACACAGGAACAACACCAAACAAGCAAGCAATCCACGCCCGACCTGCAAACTGGCATGACACGCGAGGTCAGGACATTGTGTTGGGGAACGTAGCAGAAATTCAAAATTTTCCTACGTGTCACCAAGATCTATCTATGGAGAAACCAGCAACGAGGGGAAGAAGAGTGCATCTACATACCCTTGTAGATCGCTAAGCGGAAGCGTTCAAGTGAACGGGGTTGATGGAGTCGTACTCGTCGTGATCCAAATCACCGATGATCCTAGTGCCGAACGGACGGCACCTCTGCGTTCAACACACGTACAGCCCGGTGACGTCTCCCATGCCTTGATCCAGCAAGGAGAGAGGGAGAGGTTGAGGAAGACTCCATCCAGCAGCAGCACAACGGCGTGGTGGTGGTGGAGGAGCGTGGCAATCCTGCAGGGCTTCGCCAAGCACCGTGGGAGAGGAGGAGGGAGAGAAGCAGGGTTGTGCCAAGAGAGAGATTGAATCGCGTGTATTGGGCAGCCCAAACCTCAAGTATATATAGGGGGAGGGGAGGGGCTGCGCCCCCACCTAGGGTTCCCTCCCCAGGGGTGGCGGCAGCCCCAGCATCTGGGGTGGCGGCCACAAGGGGGAGAAGGGGGAGGCGCACCTGGGGTGGGCCTTAGGGCCCATCTGCCCTAGGGTTTGCCCCTCCCCTCTTGGAGGCGCCTTGGGCCATGGTGGGAGGCGCCCCAGCCCACCTAGGGGCTGGTCCCTTCCCACTATTGGCCCATGTAGGCCTCCGGGGCTGGTGGCCCCTCCCGGTGGACCCCCGGACCCCTCCGGTGGTCCCGGTACACTACCGGTGACGCCCAGAACACTTCCGGTGGCCAAAACCATACTTCCTATATATAAATCTTTACCTCAGGACCATTCCGGAACTCCTCGTGACGTCCGGGATCTCAACCGGGACTCCGAACAACATTCGGTAACCACATACAAACTTCCTTTATAACCCTAGCGTCATCGAACCTTAAGTGTGTAGACCCTACGGGTTCGGGAACCATGCGGACATGACCGAGACGTTCTCCAGTCAATAACCAACAGCGGGATCTGGATACCCATGTTGGTTCCCACATGTTCCACGATGATCTCATCGGATGAACCACGATGTCGAGGATTCGATCAATCCCGTATACAATTCCCTTTGTCTAGCGGTATAGTACTTATCCGAGATTCGATCGTCGGTATCTCGATACCTTGTTCAATCTCGTTACCAGCAAGTCTCTTTACTCGTTCCGTAACACATCATCCCGTGATCAATTCCTTGATCACATTGTGCACATTATCCTACCGAGTGGGCCCAGAGATACCTCTCCGTCACACGGAGTAACAAATCCCAGTCTCGATTCATGCCAACCCAACAGACACTTTCGGAGATACCCGTAGTGCACCTTTATAGCCACCCAGTTACGTTGTGACGTTTGGCACACCCAAAGTATTCCTACGGTATCCGGGAGTTGCACAATCTCATGGTCTAAGGAAATGATACTTGACATTAGAAAAGCTTTAGCATACGAACTACACGATCTTGTGCTAGGCTTAGGATTGGGTCTTGTCCATCACATCATTCTTCTAATGATGTGATCCCGTTATCAATGACATCCAATGTCCATGGTCAGGAAACCGTAACCATCTATTGATCAACGAGCTAGTCAACTAGAGGCTTACTAGGGACATGGTGTTGTCTATGTATCCACACATGTATCTGAGTTTCCTATCAATACAATTCTAGCATGGATAATAAACGATTATCATGAACAAGGAAATATAATAATAACCTATTTATTATTGCCTCTAGGGCATATTTCCAACAGTCTCCCACTTGCACTAGAGTCAATAATCTAGTTCACATCGCCATGTGATTAACACTCACAGAGTTCTGGGTTTGATCATGTTATGCTTGTGAGAGATGTTATAGTCAACGGGTCTGAACCTTTCAGATACGTGTGTGCTTTACAAATATCTATGTCATCTCCTAGATGCAGTTACCACGCTCTATTTGGAGCTATTCCAAATAACTGTTCTACTATACGAATCCAATTTACTACTCAGAATAATCTGGATTAGTGTCAAAGTTTGCATCGGCGTAACCCTTTATGACGAACTCTTTTTCCACCTCCATAATCGAGAAAATTCCTTAGTCCACTAGTTACTAAGGATAACCTTGACCGTTGTCCTGTGATCCATTTCTAGATCACACTTGTACCCCTTGACTGACTCATGGTTTGGCACACTTCAGGTGCGGTACACAACATAGCATACTTTAGAGCCTACGACTAAAGCATAGGGGACGACCTTCGTCCTTTCTCTCTATTCTGCCGTGGTCATGTCTTGAGTCTTGCTCAATACTCACACCTTGTAACACAACCGAGAACTCCTTCTTTGCTGATCTATTTTGAACTCCTTCAAAATCTTGTCATGGTATGTGTTTGTTTGAAAGTACTATTAAGCGATTTTGATCTATTCTTATAGATCTTGATGCTCAATGTTCAAGTAGCTTAATCCAGGTTTTCCATTGAAAAACACTTTTCAAATAACCCTATATGCTTTTGAGAAATTCTACATCATTTCTGATCAACAATATGTCAACAACATATACTCATCAGAAATTCTATAGTGCTCCCACTCACTTCTTTGGAAATACAAGTTTCTCATAAACTTTGTATAAACCCAAAAATATTTGATCATCTCATCAAAGTGTACATTCCAACTCCGAGATGCTTACTCCAGTCCTTAGAAGGATTGTTGGGGCTTTGCATACTTGTTAGCATCTTTCAGGATCGACAAAACTTCTGGTTGTATCACATACAACCTTTCCTCAAGAACAAGGAACCAATATTTTGACATCCTATCTGCAAGATTTCATAAATAATGCAGTACCTGCTAATTCCAACAGACTCTTAGCATCGCTACGAGTGAGAACGTCTCATCGTAGTCAACTCCTTGAACTTGTCGGGAAACATCTTAACGACAAGTCGAGCTTTCTTAATGGTGACATTTACCATCATTGTCCGTCTTCCTTTTAAAATCCATCTGTACTCAACAGCCTCACGACCATCGAGCCATTCTGCCAAAGTCTACACTTTGTTTTCATACATGGATCCTCTCTCGGATTTTATGGCCTCGAGCCATTCATCGGAATCCGAGCCCACCATCGCTTCTCCATAGCTCGTAGGTTCATTGTTGTCTAGCAACATGACGTCCAAGACAGGATTACGTACCACTCTGAAGTAGTACGCATCCTTGTCATCCTACGAGGTTTGGGAGTGACTTGATCCGAAGTCTCATGATCACTATCATAAGCTTCCACTTCAATTGGTGTAGGTGCCATAGGAACAACTCCTGTGCCCTGCTACACTCTAGTTGAAGTGACGGTTCAATAACCTCATCAAGTCTCCATCATCCTCCCACTCAATTCTTTCGAGAGAAACTTTTCCTCGAGAAAGGACCCGATTTGAGAAACAATCCCTATTGCTTTCGGATCTGAGACAGGAGGTATACCCAACTGTTTTGGGTGTCCTATGAAGATGCATTTATCCGCTTTGGGTTTGAGCTTATCAGCCTGAAACTTTTTCACATAAGCGTCGCAGCCCCAAACTTATAAGAAATGACAGCTTAGGTTTCTCTAAACCATAGTTCATACGGTGTCATCTTATCGGAATTATGTGGTGCCCTATTTAAAGTGAGTGCGGTTGTCTCTAATGCCTAACCCATGAACGATAGTGGTAATTCGATAAGAGACATCATGGTACGCACCATATCCAATAGGGTGCAACTATGATGTTCGGACACACCATCACACTATGGTGTTCCAGGCGGTATTAGTCGTGAAACAATTTCCACAATGCCAAACTCGTAACTCAGATATTCATTTCTATGATCATATCATAGACATTTTATCCTCTTATCACGAAGATATTCAACTTCATTCTGAAATTACTTGAACCATTCAATAATTCAGACTTGTGTTTCATCAAGTAAATATGCTCAGTATCTACTCAAATCATCTGTGAAGTAAGAATATAACGATATCCACTGCGTTCCTCAGCACTCATTGAACTGCACACATCAAAATGTGTTACTTCCAACAAGTTGCTATCTTGTTCCATCTTACTGAAAACGAGGCTTTTCAGTCATCTTGCCCATGTGGTAAGATTTGCATATCTCAAGTGATTCAAAATCAAGTGAGTCCAAACGGTCCATCTGCATGGAGTTTCTTCATGCATATATACCAATAGACATGGTTCACATTACTCAATCCTTTTCAAAATGAGTGAGTCCAAAGATCCATCAACATGGAGCTTCTTCATGCGTTTTATACCAATATGACTTACACGGCAGTGCCACAAGTAGGTGGTACTATCATTACTATCTTATATCTTTTGGCATGAACATGTGTATCACTATGATCGAGATTCAATAAACCATTCATTTTAGGTGCAAGACCATTGAAGGTATTATTCAAATAAACAAAGCAACTATTATTCTCTTTAAATGAACAACCATATTGCGATAGACATAATCCAATCATGTCTACGCTCAACGCAAACACCAAATAAGAATTATTTAGGTTTAACACCAATCTCGATGGTAGAGGGAGCGAGCGATGCTTGATCATATCAACCTTGGAAACACTTCCAACACATATCGTCAGCTCACCTTTAGCTAGTCTCCGTTTATTCCGTAGCTTTTATTTCGAGTTACTAACACTTAGCAACCGAACCGATATCTAATACCCTGGTGCTACTAGGAGTACTAGTAAAGTACACATTCACATAATGTATATCCAATATACTTCTATCGACAGCCTTCTCATCTACCAAGTATCTAGGGTAATTCTGCTCCAGTGGCTGTTCCCCTTATTATAGAAGCACTCAGTCTCGGGTTTGGGTTTAATCTTGGGTTTCTCCACTAGAGCAGCAGCTGATTTGCCGTTTAATGAAGTATCCCTTCTTGCCCTTGCCCTTCTTGAAACTAGTGGTTTCACTAACCATCAACAATTGATGCTCCTTCTTGATTTCTACTTTCGCAGTGTCAAACATCGCGAATATTTCAAGGATCATCATATCTATCCCTGATATGTTATAGTTCATTACGAAGCTCTAGCAGCTTGGTGGCAATGACTTTGGTGAAACATCACTATCTTATCTGGAAGATCAACTCCCACTCGATTCAAGTGATTGTTGTACTCAGACAATCTGAGCACAAGCTCAACGATTGAGCTTTTCTCCCTTAGTTTGCAGGCCAAGAAAATCGTCGGAGGTCTTATACCTCTTGACGTGGGCACGAGCCTGAAATCCCAATTTCAGCCTTCGAAACATCTCATATGTTCCGCGACATTTCAAAAATGTCTTCGGTGCCTCAATTCTAAACCATTTATCATTACCGAACTATCATGTAGTCATCAAAACGTGTATGTCAGATGTTCGCAACATCCACAGACCACGTTCGAGGTCCAGCACACCGAGCGGTGCATTAAGGACACAAGCCTTCTACTGTCCGCATAATTGCTACTATCAACTTTCAACTATATTTTCTCTAGGAACATATCTAAAACAGTAAAACTAAAGCGCGAGCTTACGGCATAATTTGCAAAGATCTTTTGACTATGTTCAGGATAATTAAGTTCATCTTATGAACTCCCACTCAGATAGACATCCCTCTAGTCATCCAAGTGATTACATGATCCGAGTCAACTAGGCCGTGTCCGATCATCACGTGAGACGGACTAGTCATCATCGGTGAACATCTTCATGTTGATCGTATCTACCATACGACTCATGCTCGACCTTTCGGTCTCTTGTGTTCCGAGGCCATGTCTGTACATGCTAGGCTCGTCAAGTCAACCTAAGTGTTTCGCGTGTGTAAATCTGGCTTACACCCGTTGTATGTGAACGTAAGAATCTATCACACCCGATCATCACGTGGTGCTTCGAAACGACGAACTTTCGCAACGGTGCACAGTTAGGGGGAACACTTTCTTGAAATTTTAATGAGGGATCATCTTATTTACTACCGTCGCTCTAAGCAAATAAGATGCAAAAACATGATAAACATCACATGCAATCAAATAGTGACATGATATGGCCATCATCACTTTGCTCCTTTCGATCTCCATCTTCGGGACTCCATGATCATCATCGTCACCGTCATGACACCATGATCTCCATCATCATGATCTCCATCATCGTGTCTTCATGAAGTTGTCACGTCAACTATTACTTCTACTACTATGGCTAACGCTTTAGCAATAAAGTAAAGTAATTACATGACGTTTATGTTGACACGCAGGTCATAAATAAATTAAAGACAACTCCTATGACTCCTGTCGGTTGTCATACTCATCGACATGCAAGTCGTGATTCCTATTACAAGAACATTATCAATCTCATACATCACATATATCATTCATCACATCCTTTTGGCCATATCACATCACATGGCATACCCTGCAAAAACAAGTTAGACGTCCTCTAATTGTTGTTTGCATGTTTTACGTGGCTGCTATGGGTTTCTAGCAAGAACGTTTCTTACCTACGCAAAACCACAATGTGATATGTCAATTGCTATTTACCCTTCATAAGGACCCTTTTCATCGAATCCGATCCGACTAAAGTGGGAGAGACTGGCACCCGCTAGCCACCTTATGCAACTAGTGCATGTCAGTCGGTGGAACCTGTCTCACGTAAGTGTACGTGTAAGGTCGGTCCGGGCCGCTTCATCCTACAATGCTGCCGAATCAAGATTGGACTAGTAACGGTAAGCATATTGAACAAAATCAACGCCCACAACTACTTTGTGTTCTACTCGTGCATGGAATCTACGCAATAGACCTAGCTCATGATGCCACTGTTGGGGAACGTAGCAGAAATTCAAAATTTTCCTACGTGTCACCAAGATCTATCTATGGAGAAACTAGCAATGAGGGGAAGAAGAGTGCATCTACATACCCTTGTAGATCGCTAAGCGGAAGCGTTCAAGTGAACGGGGTTGATGGAGTTGTACTCATCGTGATCCAAATCACCGATGATCCTAGTGCCGAACGGACGACACCTCCGCATTCAACACACGTACAGCTCGGTGATGTCTCCCATGCCTTGATCCAGCAAGGAGAGAGGGAGAGGTTGAGGAAGACTCCATCTAGCAGCAGCACAACGGCGTGGTGGTGGTGGAGGAGCGTGGCAATCCTGCAGGGCTTCGCCAAGCACCGCGGGAGAGGACGAGGGAGAGAAGCAAGGCTGTGCCAAGAGAGAGATTGAATCGCGTGTATTGGGCAGCCCAAACCTCAAGTATATATAGGGGAAGGGGAGGGGCTGCGCCCCCACCTAGGGTTCCCTCCCCAGGGGTGGCGGCAGCCCTAGATCCCATATGGGGTGGCGGCCACAAGGGGGAGAAGGGGGAGGCGCACCTAGGGTGGGCCTTAGGGCCCATCTGCCCTAGGGTTTGCCCCCTCCCCTCTTGGAGGCGCCTTGGGCCATGGTGGGAGGCGCCCCAGCCCACCTAGGGGCTGGTCCCTTCCCACTATTGGCCCATGTAGGCCTCCGGGGCTGGTGGCCCCTCCCGGTGGACCCCCAGACCCCTCCGGTGGTCCCGATACACTACCGGTGACGCCCAGAACACTTCCGGTGGCCAAAACCATACTTCCTATATATAAATCTTTACCTCCGGACCATTCCGGAACTCCTCGTGACGTCCGGGATCTCATCCGGGACTCCGAACAACATTCGGTAACCACATACAAACTTCCTTTATAACCCTAGCATCATCGAACCTTAAGTGTGTAGACCCTACGGGTTCGGGAACCATGCGGACATGACCGAGACGTTCTCCAGTCAATAACCAACAGCGCGATCTGGATACCCAAGTTGGTTCCCACATGTTCCACGATGATCTCATCGGATGAACCACGATGTCGAGGATTTGATCAATCCCGTATACAATTCCCTTTGTCTAGCGGTATAGTACTTGTCCGAGATTCGATCGTCGGTATCTCGATACCTTGTTCAATCTCGTTACCGGCAAGTCTCTTTACTCGTTCCGTAACACATCATCCCGTGATCAATTCCTTGATCACATTGTGCACATTATGATGATGCCCTACCGAGTGGGCCCAGAGATACCTCTCCGTCACACGGAGTGACAAATCCCAGTCTCGATTCGTGCCAACCCAACAGACACTTTCGGAGATACCCGTAGTGCACCTTTATAGCCACCCAGTTACGTTGTGACGTTTGGCACACCCAAAGTATTCCTACGGTATCCGGGAGTTGCACAATCTCATGGTCTAAGGAAATGATACTTGACATTAGAAAAGCTTTAGCATACGAACTACACGATCTTGTGCTAGGCTTAGATTGGGTCTTGTCCATCACATCATTCTTCTAATGATGTGATCCCGTTATCAATGACATCCAATGTCCATGGTCAGGAAACCGTAACCATCTATTGATCAACGAGCTAGTCAACTAGAGGCTTACTAGGGACATGGTGTTGTCTATGTATCCACACCTGTATCTGAGTTTCCTATCAATACAATTCTAGCATGGATAATAAGCGATTATCATGAACAAGGAAATATAATAATAACCTATTTATTATTGCCTCTAGGGCATATTTCCAACACATTGAATGTACTTGCAAGCTCACAATAACCAGAAGCATTCAAGACAAACAACGGCATGGCAATTACAGGTTAAGCAGGAATTATCATGAGATCATCAGGATAACATGACATGATCAACCTGAACATAATACCGCTAGAACAATATGAACATGGCATGAACATACAAACATGATGACACTATCATGCAACATAATGACATTATCATGCACCAACTTATTCTGCTCGGGTTACCTCGTAACCATCATATGCATCACTTACCAATGTCGGACATTACACGATCATCTTAGGATCAAATCAAGCTTGGTACAAACAATACCGTAGTAATCATTAAATGAACACAAGGAGCTTGATCTTTACCGACGATTCTCGCACAACATCACGAATATCCAACAACTTGGTATCCTCAATACCACGGTGATCATTAACGGATCACAAACGGAACCACTCTGGGCTCAACAGGTTACCTCGTAACCAAACGGTGATCATTCACGGATCACATAACCAACATATCTCATCATTGAACCGGGGTTGTTATTAATCACATTATTATTAATATTGTTGACCCATGTGTGACTGACACGAACTGGGCCCCTATCCGCGGGAACGGCTATCAATAGATTTAATACACACTCTGCAGAGGTTAGCACAATGTACCCACACCACGGAACCCATGGCCTCGACTCCCATTCGGGTGGACCAACGGCATTCCGACAAAACCGTCCTACTGCCATGACACTCTCTCGGCCACTCCGGCTCACTCCCCACTCGGCTAAGTCCTGGGTGGCCCTGTGCCTACCAAAGACACTAACGGCCACCGTCGTGGCAAAACGGCCACCATCGTGGCAAAACGGTCCCAAACGGGGAGAAAAGCGCTTATTATACTACTACGAGCACACAAGGCTTATGTCCGTCTACCTGATCAGGGTAGCGCGCGCCCATAACTTTCCCTCGTTGGAGGCACCAGCGAGAGGCACGACAATAGACCCAGTTAGGACCTTCCCATAAAGGCAAGCGTGGTTGCACTGGTCAGTTCGATATGGTGGCACCATGACTCAGCCAACAGTTGTTCAAGTTCAATTAAGTCCGGTTAAACTTTAATGCAATAAGCTGAGTCATATTAAAACAACATGATGCAACAACGATGCATGAACATGAATCAACATAAGCATGGAGGTGCAACATATTCATCGAGCATAACCATAATGAAGCATTAACTAAATGAGTATGGTAAGCTGACGAGCATAACAGTACACATGATCATATCATGACCACTAGCATCATAAATAAATAACATGCAAGAACTCATCCAGAATACTACCAAGTAAGCATATAACCAGCAGGATACAAAGTAACATGCATAGCAATGGCACTAGATAACAGCTAATAAACAAGCATCCGAAAGAACACACTACTACTATCAAGCATGACATGTAACAATAATACAAGATGTAGAAGAGCATATCATGAAAGTGAACACAGATCTATAAGCATCACTGAAACAACGATAATCGTATCAGAACAAGCAAACATTTATTAAATATTCAAGTTGAAAAGCATGGCTACTGTATGACTATCATGCAAGTGGTTGTTGTGGCTTGCCTGGGGGTGACGGAGACTCCGGGTAAAAGTGCGGTGAAGCCGCAGAACGAAACGCCGGACGGTTCTCTCTCCGAGGGGCTGATTTGAGGCCAGGGCAAAATGGTCATTTTCACTATGATACCACCTTGTGAAAATGCTACGAAAAGATAGATCTCGACGAGACGAAGAAGTGAGCGCTGGTTTCACCTCGATCGGAGTTACGGTTGCAGAGTTATGAGGTGTAGAAGAATAGGGACCAATCTGTGAATAAACTTCAGCAAACAAGCCCCTGGTGAAAAAACTGAAAGCGCCGTCGGGCATAATACGTTTACTAAAAAGGAAACGGATTTTCAGCCTTAGAAGAATTGAATACTCTTTCCTGAGGAGAAAATGATTTCTGTATAAAAGCGGAAGGGAACACGCCTTTATATAACGAAAACGCGTTTCAGGAAAACGTTTCCACTTATCCGAGTGGATAAGGTGGTGGCTCACTTACAGATGGGGTCCGTTGGAGAGGGGGGCCCACCTTGCCAGCTGGCAAGGCGTCGTCTTCCTCCTGCCCTCGCTCCTGTTCGTTCCCAAGCGGAACATAATAGAAGCAGAGGAGGGAAACGGCCAAGGGGCGGGCCAGCTCCGGCGATCCCCGGACCGGACGAGGGCACCGGCGTGACCGCAGGGCTGCGCCGCACCCGTTCAGAGGGTCAGCCAACGCCGGGGTGGAGTGGAGAGGAGGGGAGTCCGCGGCGACGGAGGCGGACAGAGAGGCGGCGGTGGTGATGAACTCCGGTGATGCAGGGTATTCCGGCGAGAGATGAGGGGATGGGGAGGCTCTACGGGAGATGTTGAGCACTCTGGTGAGGTCGGGTAGGCATGAGGAGGCTCGAGACGGCCGGTCGAAGAGACGGCCGAGAGATGGAGGCGGTGGCCGTGCGTGGGGCACGCGTCCCGGGTGGACTCCGGCGATGGGCGAGGTGGTGGGGCGAACCGCGGGGATGAGGAGGGTCTGGTGGACATCTCGGGAGGAGGAGGGGAGCGCTGTGGTGGTCGGAACCGAGACCAACTCCGGCGAGGTCACGGTGATCCGAGGAAGAAACGGCGAGGGAGAGCTGCTCCGGTGGGCAAAAAAGGCGGGGGAAGAGTGAGTGAGCTGCGGAAGGGATCGCGGCACGCTTATATAGCCGAGGGGAGGGATCTAGAGCATCGCTAGCGAGCTTGTGCAGTGCTATAGTGGTGGGCAGAGGCTGAGCATGGCACGGGCATGGTGTTTGCGATGCATTTAAGGCGAACCACTTCGAGGCAGAGACCCAGTGAGATGTAGTCGATCACGGGGAAGCTCCAGGACATGGTTGGACGTCGAGACAAGGAGGGAGGAAACGAGCACAGTGGCCGGACCTAGCCAGAGCATGCACTATGTGTGACACCAGCGTGATCACCATGGGAACTGGTGCAAAAGGCGCGTTCTGGCCGGGCCGACCATGTCCACTGGATAGACCATCGTGCCCTGAGTAAAAATGAATAAATAATTTGGTCCAGGGGCAAAGAAGAGATTTGCACTTAGCTCCAAAGTAAATCAACAGGAAGGTGTTTGTAACTTAATGTGGTTACACCACCTTGCGGTAACGTGCTAAATAATTTGTCTGGTGATGATCACACACGAAGGTGATTAAGATGGCAAAGTTTTAGCTCAAGAAGAGGAGTTTAGCTAGTGGTTGCTGTAGAAACCAGCAGAATGGACATAAATACAAAACATGAAGTAGCACTCACATATCGATTGGGATTGAGCTGAATTTGGGCATGGACCAATGATTTGAAGATATTAAGATGCTCAAAAAGTTTTTGGCCATTTGGATGAACAAAAATAGCACTTGCTTCATATAGCTTTGCTTTGGACAGAAACTTGAAAAAATTGCACAGGTCAAACGGTGTAGTGTATTGAGGCAAATTTTCGTGAAGGGAGTTTATATGGATAGGAGGATGCCCTAGAAAATTTTCAGCTTAAATGAAGCAATATAAAATATAGTTGCTTCACAACCTGAAAATCTGACCAGAAACTAAGATTTGGAGCTGGGATCACATAGATGAGTTACATGACCTAAAATTTGGTGGAGAGTCATGATTTGATCATATGAAGGATCTTGCAAAATTTCAACTCATTTGTATATGCCTAGCTTGTATTTCCTTCACAACCACTTCCCTCAGACATGAACTTTGAAAAATTGCTCAAGAATATTTACTAAGCCAATTGATTTTTATTTTGGCATGGGGTAATGCTATGGACATGAAAACATGTCCAACAAGTTTTGGGTCAATCAAGCAAAGATAAATGACACTTCCTTCTCAACCCACCACTTAGGGCAGAATCGGAAAAGGAATTTATTAAGCATGATGGGAAACATGGCCAATGAAATATTTTGGCATATTTGAGGAAGATATGACCCAAACAATTCATGGGAATCATTTGGGAATTTTGTGAGTGACAGAAATATAGGTTGCTTCACAACCTAGGATTTTAAGGGTTATTCCTTTATCAGAAAAGGAATATTCCCATAAACGAATATTGGGTTAGGTCAAGGATGAAAATGACATGATCTTGGGATGATGAAGAGGGTGACAGGCCACTATAAAACCTAGGAAGACATGATCTTCCCAAGTTTCAGAACCACATAGCCACGGGAAAGCAAATCAAATCAGAAATCCAAGAAAATCAAAGGAAAAAGAAAAAAGGGGGAAAATCCAGGTTGTTACATTCGGCCCACTGGATGTCTTCTCGTCCAAAAAAATCCCTAAAAAGTTTCGTTGTGTTTGGACTCCGTTTGGTATTGATTTCTTGTGATGTAAAAAACATGCAAAAATCAGCAACGGGTACTTGGCACTATGTCAGTAGGTTAGTACCAAAAATGATATAAACTGACTATAAAATGATTGTAAAACATCCAAAAATGATAATATAAGAGCATGGAACAATAAAAAATTATAGATACGTTGGAGACGTATCAGCATCCCCAAGCTTAATTCCTGCGCCTCCTCGAGTAAGTAAATGATAAAAACAGAATTTTTGATGTGGAATGCTGCCTAACATGTCATCACATATTCTTTTCTTTGTAGCATGGACATTTGGAATTTTATATGTTTCAAAGCAATAGTCTAGTTTTGACATGAGGACTTTAATACTTAAGCATATCAACAAGCAACCATGTCTTTCAAAATATCAATGCTAAAATAAGACATCCCTAGCCCATTATGCTTAATCATTGATCCATTCGTGAAACACACTTGCATATTAGGTACACCCAATGCTCACGTATGATCATAGTGCCCCTTAGATGGTGCTTTATAAGAGAAGATGGGGACTCAAATAAAAAATAAAAAATTCATAAAGTAAAAGAAAGTCCCTTCGCGGAGGGAAGTAGGGATTTATAGAGGTGCTAGAGCTCAAAGCGAAAAAGATAGAGATAAAAACATTTTGGGAGGCATGCTTTTCCTGTCAACAAGAACGATCGAGTAGTTCCCAATACTTTCCATGCTAGATATATCAGAGGAGGTTCCCAAACAGAAATTAAAGTTTATTCCTTTTTCAACCATACTTTCACTTTCCATGGCTAGTCGTATCCACGGGTGCCTTACATACCAACACTTTCCAAGGAATTTATTATTTGACAACATAAAGTAAATTCATTTTTCATTTCGGGACTGGGCATCCCTAATACCTTTGCCTTACTCTCATCCAATGGCAAGTGAATAAACACTCATCGTAAGAAATAACATATCTAGCATGGAAATATATTAGCCACCCCTACCGGTTCATGAGCGGTACGAGCATACAAAAGAGAAGTTTATTTTGAAAATTAGAGATGGCACGTTCAAATTTGCTTAGAATGGCAAAATAATACCACATATAATTTAAAGAATTTTGGATGCACAAGTAGTGGGAGGAAAGTATAACTTGATGAAGTGTTACCTCTTGAACCGGAAAATGGCGAAACTCAAGAAAACGTTTCTGAGGTGCCTGCACCGACTAGAGAGGAAATTAATGATGATGATCAAGATGCTTCTGATCAAGCTCCTACTGAAATTCGAAGGTCCACAAGGACACGTTCCGCACCAGAGTGGTACGACAACCCTGTCTTGGAAATCATGTTGTTAGACAACGGTGAACCTTCGAACTATGAGGAAGCAATGGCGGGCCCGAATTCCGACAAATGGCTGGAAGCCATGAAATCCGAGATAGGATCCATGTATGAAAACGAAGTATGGACTTTGACTGACTTGCCCGTTGAACGGCGAGCCATAGAAAATAAATGGATCTTTAAGAAGAAGACAGACGCGGATGGTAATGTGACCATCTATAAAGCTCGGCTTGTCGCTAAGGGTTATCGACAAGTTCAAGGGGTTGACTACGATGAGACTTTCTCACCAGTAGCGAAGCTGAAGTCCGTCCGAATCATGTTAGCAATTGCCGCATACTATGATTATGAGATATGGCAAATGGACGTCAAAACGACATTCCTTAATGGTTTCCTTAAGGAAGAATTGTATATGATGCAGCCGGAAGGTTTTGTCGATCCTAAGAATGCTGACAAGGTGTGCAAGCTCCAACGCTCGATTTATGGGCTGGTGCAAGCATCTCGGAGTTGGAATATTCGCTTTGATGAGATGATCAAAGCGTTTGGGTTTACACAGACTTATGGAGAAGCCTGTGTTTACAAAAAAGTGAGTGGGAGCTCTGTAGCATTTCTCATATTATATGTAGACGACATACTTTTGATGGGAAATGATATAGAACTCTTGGACAGCATTAAGGCCTATTTGAATAAAAGTTTTTCAATGAAGGACCTTGGAGAAGCTGTTTATATATTAGGCATCAAGATCTATAGAGATAGATCGAGACGCCTCATAGGTCTTTCACAAAGCACATACCTTGATAAAATATTGAAGAAGTTCAATATGGATCAATCTAAGAAAGGGTTCTTACCTGTGTTACAAAGTGTGAAATTGAGCTCAGCTCAATGTCCGACCACGGCAGAAGATATAGAAGAGATGAGTGTCATCCCCTATGCCTCAGCCATAGGTTCTATTATGTATGCCATGCTGTGTACCAGACCTGATGTAAACCTTGCCGTAAGTTTGGTAGGTAGGTACCAAAGTAATCCCGGCAAGGAACACTGGACAGCGGTCAAGAATATCCTGAAGTACCTGAAAAGGACTAAGGAAATGTTTCTCGTTTATGGAGGTGACGAAGAGCTAGTCATAAAAGGTTACGTCGACGCTAGCTTCGACACAGATCTGGATGACTCTAAGTCACAAACCGGATACGTGTATATTTTGAATGGTGGGGCGGTAAGCTGGTGCAGTTGCAAGCAAAGCGTCGTGGCGGGATCTACATGTGAAGCGGAGTACATGGCAGCCTCGGAGGCAGCACATGAAGCAATTTGGGTGAAGGAGTTCATCACCGACCTCGGAGTCATACCCAATGCGTCGGGGCCAATCAAGCTCTTCTGTGACAACACTGGAGCTATTGCACTTGCAAAGGAGCCCAGGTTTCACAAGAAGACTAGGCACATCAAGCGTCGCTTCAACTCCATTCGTGAAAATGTTCAAGATGGAGACATAGAAATTTGTAAAGTGCACACAGATCTGAATGTCGCAGATCCGTTGACTAAACCTCTCCCTAAGGCAAAACATGATCAGCACCAGAACTCTATGGGTGTTCGATTCATCACAATGTAACTAGATTATTGACTCTAGTGCAAGTGGGAGACTGTTGGAAATATGCCCTAGAGGCAATAATAAAAGCATTATTATTATATTTCCTTATTCATGATAATTGTCTTTATTCGTGCTATAATTGTGTTAACCGGAAATCGTAATACATGTGTGAATAACAGACAACAATATGTCCCTAGTGAGCCTCTAGTTGACTAGCTCGTTGATCGACAGATAGTCATGGTTTCCTGACTATGGACATTGGATGTCATCGATAACGGGATCACATCATTAGGAGAATGATGTGATGGACAAGACCCAATCCTAAACATAGCATAAGATCGCTTAGTTCGTTTGCTAGAGTTTTCCAATGTCAAGTATCCTTTCCTTAGACCATGAGATCGTGTAACTCCCGGATACCGTAGGAGTGCTTTGGGTATGCCAAACGTCACAACGTAACTGGGTGACTATAAAGGTATACTACGGGTATCTCTGAAAGTGTCTGTTGGGTTACATGGATCGAGACTGGGATTTGTCACTCCGCTTGACGAAGAGGTATCACCGGGCCCTCTCGGTAATGCATCATCACAATGAGCTCAATGTGATCAAAGTGTTTGATCACGGGATCATGCATTACGGTACGAGAAAAGTGACTTGCCGATAACGAGATTGAACGAGGTATTGGGATACCGACGATCGAATCTCGGGCAAGTAAAATACCGATTGACAAAGGGAATCGTATACGGGATTAATTGAATCCTTGACATCATGGTTCATCCGATGAGATCATCGTGGAGCATGTGGGAGCCAACATGGGTATCCAGATCCCGCTATTGGTGATTGCCCGAGAGCCGTCTCGGTCATGTCTGCATGTCTCCCGAACCCGTAGGGTCTACACACTTAAGGTTCGGTGACGCTAGGGTTGTGAAGATATGTATGTGCAGTAACCCGAATGTTGTTCGGAGTCTCGGATGAGATCCCGGATGTCACGAGGAGTTCCGAAATGGTCCGGAGGTAAAGAATTATATATAGGAAGTGCTATTTTGGCCATCGGGACAAGTTTCGGTGTTATCGGTATTGTACCGGGACCACCGGAGGGGTCCCGGGGTCCACCAGGTGGGGCCACCTGCCTTGGTGGGCCACATGGGCCTTAGGGGGTGCGCCTTGGCCTGCTTGGGCCAAGGGGAACCAGCCCCAAGGGCCCATGCGCCAAGGAAACTTGGAGGAGGGAGAGTCCAAAGGGGGGAAGGCACCTCCGAGGTGCCTTGGGGAGGATGGACTCCTCCCCCCCTCTTGGCCGCACCCCTTCCTTGGAGGAAGGGGCAAGGCTGCGCCCTCCCCCCCTCTAATGCATCTATATAAAGGGAGGGGAGGGAGGGGTGGCCGCACCATATGCCCTGGCTCCTCCCTCCTCCCTGCAACACCTCCTCCTCCTCCCGTAGTTGCTTAGCGAAGCCCTGCCGGAGTTCTGCTGCATCCACCACCACACCGTCGTGCTGGATCTTCCTCAACCTCTCCTTCCCCCTTGCTGGATCAATAAGGAGGAGACGTCTCCCGTCCCGTACGTGTGTTGAACGCGGAGGTGCCGTCCGTTCGGCACTAGATCATCGGTGAATTGGATCACGACAAGTACGACTACCTCATCCACGTTCACTCGAACGCTTCCGTTGCAATCTACAAAGTGGTATGTAGATGCTATCCAATCTGAATACTCGTTGCTAGATGAACTCATAGATGGATCTTGGTGAAACCGTAGGAAAAATTTTAATTTTCTGCAACGTTCCCCAACAATATCCTCCTTGGATATCTATCACTTTGGGACTTGTTTCATAAGTTGCTTTTGATAAGATCAAACACATATAAGTGAAGATCATGAGCATACAAATTTTCTTCTCTCAAAATAATTTAAGTGAAGCAAAAGAGAATTTCTTCAGAATTTACTAACTCTCAAATAAATATAAGTGAAGCAAGAGAGCATTTCTTCAAAACACTAAAGCACACCATGCTCAAAAAGATATAAGTGAAGCACTAGAAAAATTCCATAGCTCATAAGATTATGTGAAGCATAGAGAGCAATTCTAACAAGTCATGGCATAATTTTGGCTCTATCAAATAAGTGTGTCCAGCAAGTATTATAGACTTAAAATAAAAAGCAAAACAAGCAAAGACTCATATCATACAAGACGCTGTGAGCAAAACTCATAGTATGTGATGAATAAAAATATAGCTTCGAGTGAAATACCGATGGTCGTTAGAAGAAAGAGGGGATGCCACTCGGGGCATCCCCAAGCTTAGTTGCTTGCTTCTCTTTGGATAATAGCTTGGGATGCCATGGGAATACCCAAGCTTAGGCGCTTCTTACTCTTTATTCCTTCATCCATCGTAACATCACCCAAAACTTGAAAACTTCAATCACACAAAACTCAACAAGACCTTCGTGAGATCCGTTAGTATAAGAAAGTAAACCAATACTATAAGTACTGTTGCAACTCATTCATATTTTATTCTTGCACTATATCTACTGCATTCCAACTTTTCTATGGCAAAAACTCTTCAAAGAAAACCATAGAATCATCAAAAAAGCACGCAACGCAATGAAAACAGAATCTATCAAGAACAGAACAGTCCATAGCAATCTGGATACTTTGAATACTTCTAAAACTCAAATAATTCTGAAAAATTAGGACCACGTGAAAAAATTGTATTTTAATCTTCTGCAAAAAGAATTGGTATTTTATCACGCTTATGTTAAAATTGATATTTATTTTCATGAGCGCAAAAGTTTATGTTTTTCAGCAAGATCAAATCAACTATCACCCAACATGATCCTAAAGGCTTTGCTTGGAACAAACACAAATTAAAACACAAAAAACACAATCATAACAGTAGCATAATTGTGTAAACACTCAAGAACAGAAAGCAAAAGACCAAAAATAAATTTTATTCATTGGGTTGCCTCCCAACAAGCGCTATTGTTTCATGCCCCTAGTTAGGCATAACGCAAGGATCTAAGTATTGTCATCTTTGTTTATGGATCCATAAGATGCCCTCATGCTTGATTCATATGGTGGCCTAACTCTTGTTCTAGGGAAGTGTTCCATACCCTACTTAGCGGAAATTGAAATTTGATATTGCCTTCTTTCATATCAATCACGGCACCAATAGTACGTAAAAATGGTCTACCAAGAATAATTGGACAAGACGGATTGCAATAAATATCGAGAACAATAAAATCTATGGGCACATAATTCCTATTTGCAAGAATAAGAACATCATTAATTCTTCCCATAGGCATTTTGATAGTAGAATCCGCCAAGTGCAAATTTAAAGAACTTTCTTCAATGTCGGTAAGACCAAGCACATCACATAAAGATTTCAGAATTGTAGAAACACTAGCACCCAAGTCCCATAAAGCAAAACACTCATAATTTTTAATCTTGATTTTGATAGTAGGTTCCCATTCATCATGTAATTTTCTAGTAACTGAAACTTCTAATTCCAACTTTTCTTCCAAAGCTTTCATTAAGGCATCAACAATACATTTAGTAAAAGCTTTATTTTGTTCATAAGCATGGGGTGAATTTTATCATGGATTGCAACAAATAAAATGAAATCAATCAAAGAGCAACTATCATAATTAAAGTCTTTGTAATCCAAAAGAGTGGGCACATCACAAGTTAAAGTTTTGACCTCTTCAAACCCACTTTTATCAATTTTCTCAACAAGATTTTCACCCTCCGAATTATCGGGACGCCTTCTAGCTAAAGTTGACTCTTCTTCAGTCCCTTTTTCATCAATCTTAATTTTGCTAAACAAGGAATCAATAGAAGAAACACCAATCATTTTAAGATCTTCATCACATTTATGAAAGCAATCACTAGAAAACGTTTTTTCTAAAAATTCTCTTCTAGCTCTAAGAATAGCGGTTCTTTTCTTACTTTCATCCATAGAAACATAAAGAGCTTTAATTGATTCCTCAACTTTGGGCACACAAATTTTCATCTTGAGATTTTCTACATCATGAGAAATTCACTCAACACTTCTAGACAAATCATGAATCTTATTCAACTTTTCTTCCATTGTAGCATTGAAAACTTTTTGAGTGTTGATAAATTCTTTAATATTATTCTCAAGATCAGAGGTGCTCCTATTATTATTATAAGAAGGATTACCATAGGAATTACCATAATTATCAGAGGAATAATTACTAGGAAAAGGCATAGGATTAAAACTACCTCTATAAGCATTGTCATTGAAATTATTTCGCGAGATAAAATTCACATCTACGTCATCACTATTTTGCTCAATCAAAGTAGACAAAGGCAAATCATTAAAATCAATAGGAGCACTTTTATTAGTAACCAATTTCATAGGAGCATCAACTTTTTCACTCAAAGAAGAAATTTCTTCAACCGAATTAACTTTTTTACTAGTAGGGGCTCTTTCGGTATGCCATTGTGAATAATTTGCCATAATATTATCAAGCAATTTGGTGGCTTCACCCAAAGTAATTTCCATAAAAGTACCACCCGCGACGGAATCTAAATGATTACGAAAAACAAATTCATCCCCGCATAAAATTTTTGTATGATCATTCAAAGATTTAACCCATGTGTTGGGCAATTCCTCAGCATAATTTTCATCCTTTCCCAAGATTGTGCAACATGCTCATGTTCAAGTTGCTTGAAATTCATGATCTGGGTTCTAAGAGAAATAATTTTTGCGGGCGAAAAATACTGAGTGATAAAAGCATCTTTGCACTTATTCCAGGAACATATACTATTGCGAGGCAAAGAAGAAAACCAAAATTTTGCATGATCTCGCAAAGAAAACGGAAATAATTTCATCTTAACAACAACATTGTCCACATCTTTTTTCTTTTGAATATCGCATAATTCCACGAATGTGTTAAGATGGGATGCGGCATCCTCATTAGGAGTACCGGAAGTTGATCTTTCATAACAAGATTCAGCAAAGCAGTATTAATATCACAAGACTCCGCACTAGTGGCGAGAGGAGCAATCAGAGTGCCAATAAAATCATTGCTGTTGGTATTTGAGATATCATACAACTTGGTGTTCTCTTGAGTCATTGTGACTACGCAACAAGATTGCACTCAAAAACAGATCTGACGAGAAAACGGCGAACGAAAAAGAGGGCGAATAAAACGACAAATTTTTGTGAAGTGGGGGAGATGAAAACAAGAGGCAAATGGAAAATAATGTAAATTGCAAGGAGATGAGATTTGTCATTAGGAACCTGGTAGATGTTGATCATGTCTCCCTAGCAACAGCGCTAGAAATTCCTTTTGATGTGTGCTAGAACTACGTCGGTATTTGCCCAAAGAGGAAGGGATGATGTAGCACAACAACGGTAGGTATTTCCCTCAGTGATGAGACCAAGGTTATCGAACCAGTAGGAGAACCACGCAACACTACATGAACGGCACCTGCACACAAATAAAAAAATACTCGCAACCCGACGTGTTAAAGGGGTTGTCAATCCCTTTCGGGTAACGGCGCCAGAAATTGGCACGTGGACGGGAGAAAGTTGTAATAAATTGATAGATGGATCTCGTGGGAACACGAGATAAAATAAATTGCAGCAAGGTATTTTGGTATTTTTGGTTTAATAGATCTGAAAATAAAAGCAAATAAAATAGATCGCGAAGGCAAATATATTAAAGAAGAGACCCGGGGGCCGTAGATTTACTAGTGGCTTCTCTCGAGAAAAATAGCAAACGGTGGGTAAACAAATTACTGATGGTCAATTGATAAAACTTCAAACAATCATGATGATATCGAGGCAATGATCATTATATAGGCATCACGTCCAAGATTAGTAGACCGACTCCTGCCTGCATCTACTACTATTACTCCACACATCGACCACTATCCAGCATGCATCTAGTGTATTAAATTCATGGAAAAACGGAGTAATGCAATAAGAACGGTAACATGATGTAGACAAGATCTATTTATATAGAAATAGACCCCATCTTGTTATCCTTAATAGCAACAATACATACGTGTCGGTTCCCCTTTTGTCACTGGGATCAAGCACTGTAAGATCGAACCCATCACAAAGCACCTCTTCCCATTGCAAGATAAATAGATCAAGTTGGCCAAACAAAATCCAAATACCGTAGAAGAAATACAAGGCTATAAGCAATCATGCATTTAATAGATAAAGAAGACTCAAATAACTTTCATGGATAAAAACATCTAATCATAAACTCAAAGTTCATCGGATCCCAACAAACACACCGTAAAAAGAGTTACATCATATGTATCTCTAAGAGACCATTGTATTGAGAATCAAAAGAGAGAGAGGAATCCATCTAGCTACTAACTACGGACCCATAGGTCTACAAAAGACTACTCACACATCATCGGAGAGGCACCAATGGACAAGATGAACCCCTCCGTGATGGTCTCCAGATTGGATCTGGTGGTTCTGGAACTTGCAGCGGCTGGAATTGATTTTCATCGACTCCCCTAGGGTTTCTAGAATATTGGGGTATTTATAGAGTAAAGAGGCGGGTTGGGAGGCAACCGAGGTGGGCACAACCCACCAGGGCGCGCCTAGGCCTCCAGGCGCGCCCTGGTGGGTTGTGATCCCCTCGGAGCACCCCAGGTGCTTCTTCGGCCCACTGGGTGTCTTTTGGTCCAAAAAACTCCACAAAGAGTTTCGCTGCATTTGGACTCCGTTTGATATTGATTTCTTGCAATGTAAAAAACATGCAAAAAACTGCAACTCGCACTTGGCACTATGTCAATAGGTTAGTACCAAAAAATGATATATAATGACTCTAAATGAATATAAAACATCCAAGAATGATAATATAACAGCATGGAAAAATCAAAAATTATAGATACGTTGGAGAGGTATCAGCGCCATGGTGAGCAGGCTCACCGGCTCGGCAGGGTGTGTTTCTAGACACAGTCAAGATTTGGAAGAAAGAGTGGTTCTACATCACGGAGCCCCGCGAGGTGGACTGAGCAGCTGCAAAAGATTTCAGATTCGTACCCCCCGTGAGGCTAAATTCTTGGACCAACAAAGGCCTCGACTGGGAGCCCGTTGTCGAGGTGAAGGCGCTACAAAAGCATGTAATTAACATGATAGAGGCGGGGGTCACACTGACCAATGTGGTCCAGATCATGCTCCACCGCAGTCTGCTACCATGCCAACTTTGGACCATCCCGATGTGGTCCTGGAAGCCTGAAGACCCCCGCCCCGTGCAATATTTCCATGGCACCACCCGCGAGAAGTTGTGGAGGGCGCTGTTCAAGCCACAGGAGACCTAGCCGGCCGAGAAGGAAGACGTCGGCCTTGACGCCGAACACCCTCCCAAGGAGGTAACGTGATACCACTCTTCCTTATGTTCGGATATTCTCCTTTCTTTTATAGCTCTAAATTCCCTATTTCTTCTTTAAGGGTTGGCTGAAAAAAGCTATAAAGATGGGTCGTCCGGCTCCACTGCCAGAAGACCCCGTGTCCGCCCAGCTGAGAGAGATGCTGATAGTGGCACCTTACAAGGCGTCGAAGAAGAAGGAGAAGAAAAAGAACCCCACAAAGGGGGCCAGGGAGGGCCTCCACCCACGAGTCCCTCCGGACAGTAAGTCAGGGGACACTCACACCCCCTCCGCTCAAGAGGGGTCCAGGAAGAAGAAGAGGAGGACGAGAGCAGTTCCTCCCACACCAGGAAGAGAGCAACACTGACCGAAGCCGAAGAGGAGAACCCTTCTCTGGCTACGAAGAGGAGGGGCAAGGGGAAGCTGGTCCTGCTCGATGATAGTTTAGACTTTGATGAAGAGTCCGCTGCCTCTGAGTGGATCCCGGAGAAGGTTCCTAGGGTCAAGCCCCACGCCGAAAGGTAAGAGTCTAGAGACTTGTCTGGGTGCCGATTTTATTAACCCGTTAATGAAATCATCTGTGCCCTCACACTACAGCCTGGCACGCGATCACCCCAACGACTAGATGTCTGACGGTACTTCTCCGCCAACTGATCTGGTGGAGAGCGGAGGCGCATCGAATTCCGCACCCCCTCCGGTCATTGGAGAGACAGGGGAGGTGCTGTCCCAAAGGATGCCGCCCGCGCTGAATATGGGGGGGGGGTGAGATATTATCATGGCCGAGGCTAACGCTTCCGCCGCCGAGGACAAACAAGAAGGAGCTCGGGCAAGCCAAGCCCTCTCAAACGACGGCTTTGGGACTGAACGGCCCTCCGAAGCGCCGCAGCCGCCTCCCACCAAAGGAGGTGCAGGGACCCCGCCGGCAGCGCTGAGCATCAGGCGACAGGTCGCGACCAAGTGGCCAGACATGATGGAGGAGGATATGAAAAGCTCCTCCATAGTCGCCGAACACTGCACCCTAATGGGTGCGGTTTTGCAAAGCGTTTGGTCTGTTAATAGCGGACTGAAAGATGCTGTTGGTGGCCTATTTAACAGGCTTTGGGGTAACAGAGTAACGCTTGATTCTTTGCAAGTAAGATTCTAGCAATCCTTATATGTAGCAGCCCCGATGGCAGGTTGCAAAGAAACCTGGCAGAGGATCGAAATTGTGAAGATATTGGCCGAATTATCATTTTGGTTCTACTGTGTAAGCTTCGGCATTGGTGGGTGCTGCCAATGCTGCTGAGTTGGTGGAGATCAATCGGAAGCTCAAGGGCTCCGAGGAAGAACTCAATCTCGTCAACAAGCGGCTAGACGAAGCACAAGGTTAGTTTGCTCGAAAAACAGTCCTTTATATGGTTTACGTTGAAGTAGACTATTTGGGATGATCTCCTAAGCAAGGGAATGATTGTAGCTGGTACCGCGGAGGTCGAGAACCTCAGAGCCGAGCTAAGAAAGGCGAAGGCCTACACAACCGAATAGAATGTGGCGGCTGAACGAATGGCCGCCGAGCTCATGTCAGTCAAAAATGAAAGTGAGAAGCATGAGGCCAGGGTGGCCGAAGTGCAACAGGAGCTCAAGGATGCCACCATTAAATGTGAGGACCTTGAGCAGAAGAATAAGTAGCATGCCACCAAGCTGGCGAAGATGAACATGGAGGCCTAGGAGGCGAGAACGGAGGCGCGAGGAGCTCGGGAGGAGCTCCGTCAAGTAAAGCAAATTGTGAATGGTAAGGAGTACTTACTACAAAGTATCTTTGGAGGTCAAAGATTCGCGTTGCTCACCCCGGTATGGTGTTCCGCATGCGCCTTTGCAGAGCTCCCCAGGAGTGCGGCAGATGCGGCAAGATACTATGCGGCTCGAGAAGGCAACACCGATCTGAGGCTATTTTGGACGCAATTTCAAGCTCCCGAGCACCCTCCCCTCCTTATTAATCGAATGAAACAGTTGATGGAGCCGCGCCTGTCGGTGTGGACGACGCCTATGGGATCACAAGAATCCCTACTACGGTTAGTGGGGCGCGGGGTCGTGAGAAGAGCGGATCAAATAGATAGCACACTGTTCGTTTATCCAGGTTTGGGCCGTGAGGATGCGTAAAACCCTACTCCTGCTTTGGTGGATTGTATATCAGTGTTCTTGAGCTAGCTATGGGGCGTGAGGAGCTCCAAAAAGCCGAATCCTTCCCCTGGTCGCCTCGGGCCTCCTTTTATAGAAAAAGGGGTCGCCACAGTGGCACACAGGAGGTGGAAAGGGTACAGTGATGCGAGGTTATCCCTTGCATTACATGACAAGGCGCATTTAATGCGTCTTGCTTAGGTGTCCTTATTTTATCGAGGATGGGGGAGAAACCTGCCTCGTCTGTCGCCGCTCCTTCTTGTGTCGACACGCGCCCTGGCCAGCGATGCCTGTGGTGCCATGTAGGTAGGCAGGCAGCTGAGGTGGCGCAGTGGTGGGTCTTCACGAAGATCTGCATGCCGCCACGCAGGTGTCTGCCACGCAGGTGTCTGCCCAGCTGGTTGGGTTAGCAGCTGCATGCGCACGGTGGTGGAGGTTTCATCGGCGTGGGCCTGGTGGTGGCCCTGCGGGTGTCCTCGGCAAGGGTCTTGCCGGGGCCCCGGTAAGGGTCTTGCCGAGGCGCCTGTTGCCATCCCCGGCAAGGCGCTTGCCGGGGGCCTTGTGGTCTTCCTCGGCAGGGATCCCGCCAAGGGTCATCATCTTCTATAGCACGTATCTGATCTTGAATGTCTTCACAAAGATCTGCATGCCACCACGGGGATGTCTCCCGAATCCTTGCCCCATAGGGGCAGTGGACTCAAGGGTGATTTGCTCCATAGGCGTGGGGCGAGTTGCCCCGGCAAGGGTCTTGCCGGGGTTGCTAAAACTGTCCCCTGGCAAGGATCTTTCCCGGGGAGTCCGCTTCGTCCCCTTTGCTCTTCGTGGTCTTGGCCTTGGCGTCGCTCTAGTTCCCTTGAGCTTTGGTCTTACCATGGCTCACCTCCCTTGCTGTGCTTGGTGTGGTGGTGCCCGTGGCTCAGACTGCCCGTGCACAATTATAGGGGTACAAAAAGTGTACCCCTCTTTTTGTACACCGACAGGAGCCCCCGGGTCTGGGCCACACGTAAGCGCAACGCGTTGTTGGGCCAGGCCCAGAAACGGTGCGTGGGCAGGCGGGGCGGTTTTTACCGGTAAGATTCTTCGCGTGCTGCGCTTCCCACGACTCCCGCGCGTGGCGCGGCATGGGGAAGCGCGTGTGACGTGGGCGGCATGCGTGGGGTTGCTCTCTGCACGCATGTGTCACGTCGTAGTAAAGGGGCGGCTCGCGCCTTCCCCATAAACAGAGGAAGGCGTGGAGGCGCGGCCCATTTACTGAATGGGGCCGGGGCACGGTCCTTAAGGCATCCACTACCCACGATCACGGGGTGGGGAGAGGTCGCTTCACCCGTCCCCTCGATTCCGCGCGTCCGCCATGTGTCTCCCATGCGCTTGGGGTGGCAAACGGTGGAGGCGGGAAACCGGGCCGCCGCGGGCTAGGGCAGCGGGTCGGTCCCGGTTCCGTGCGCCTTCCGCGTCTTGGTTGGCCGAGCGGGGCGGCCGAGCCCCAACCCCGTTCCTTTATAAAGAGCGGGAGGGGGGGATGGCATCCCGCATTCTTTCATCTTATTCTTCCTTCAGCTTCTGCCCCTCCCTTCCGTACGTCATGGAGAGAGGGAATCCCGGTCCTTCAACAGTGGCGGCGAGGGTCGCCGCTCGGCAACGCGTCCCTCCTTCTCCTGCGCCTGCGGTGGTAGAGCCAGCCACGAGGGGAAGGGGGAGGGGGCGAGGCCGTGGGCGAGGCCGGGGCGCTCAGGGAAGAGGAGGACGGGGTGGCACGCCGGCCTCGCCTCCGCCAGCAGCTCCTCCTCCAATGGAGGGCCATGTTGGGGATGACCCTTGTGAGTTCTTCGTCAGGTTGCGCCGGCCGCCACGCCGCCGCCTTCGTCTCCCGACTCCATTTGCGCGGGAGATGGAGCTGGATCCGCCGGAGTCATTGCGGCTGCACATGAGGGGCTGCAAGATCAGTGGCACGCAGGTCCGTGTCGACTTCCCGGCTCCTCACGTGATGTATCTTCATCGGGGATGGAAGACGTTCGCTCATATCCACAGCTTGATGGAGGGGCTCACTCTCCATTTTAAGCTGATGGAGGGTGGCCTTCTCTCCGTCAAGGTCTTCGGGCTCTTTGGGACCCGTTCAAGGTGCTGCGTGGAGAGCTCTTCTGATAGCGAAGACTCCTCCTCGGGCGGGAGTGACAAGGAGGAGAGCGGCAGCGACGACGAGGGCGGTAGGCGGCAGGATGACGGGTCCGACTAGGTGTCGGGTGCCGCTCCGTGCGGCACCGGCGACCCCATCATCCGTGTCGCTGGCTCTTGGAACCTCTCGGGGACGTCTCCTTGGGCGGCTGGCGTTGGGAGGTTGCGGAAGAGGAAGAGGGCGGGTGGCAAGGCCGTCAAGTCAGAGTACGCGGGCACCGGCGTCTTCGACGCGTGCTGACGTCCTGCCGCCTCGTCTTCGAGCTCTGCTTCCGGCGCCGCCATCACCATCCAGCCTTCGGACGGCCACCAAGATGTTCTCTTGGTGTCTTCTGCCACCTGTAGCTCGCTTAGGCGCTCCTTTTGTCCTTTTCACCTCCTTGACCTACCTCCTGAGGAGAGGGACAAGAAAGGGATTACGGGCACCTTATCTCTTTTTAGTTTGTAAGCCTTCGGGCCTTTGTTGAATTTAAATCTTGTAATCCCATCATTCATGTTTTTCATTCCCTATGGACTATACCTGAGTGGGATGGTTTTAATGAAAAAGGGATGTTTGCCGGGTAATTCGTTTGTGGGTGAAACCCACGACAAGGGATAAATCCTTGATATCTTTAAGATAAACATTTCCTTGCCCGGCAACAGGCCTCGCCATCTCCCCACTTCGCTCGACCTTCCTCACGCCTTTGGCAGAGGCAGGGAGGAGGTGGGTTCAGGCTCCTTGTTTCTTCCTTTCGCTGCCGCGACTACGACCAAACTTGGTCCCAGGAATGAGTCCTAGGGCCTAGAGTTAGGGGAGCACGGTGGCTTAAGGAAGAACGAGGTTTCACATACCTCAGTCCATAATGGAATGCATGATAAGGGATGAAGAACTTATCTGAAGTTGCAGCCCCCGGCAACCCTGGTTTGCCGCGGGTGAATCTTTGCTCTTGTAGCCCCCCGGCAATACTGGCTTGCCGGGGTCTAGATGCTGGTCTGTTCCTCTTTTCTTTTCTCCCCAGGTGGTTTGGCAAGGATATTCGTGTGTCCTGCGAACCAAAGAAGTTAAAAGAAAGACAAAGAGACGCAAACTCGACCTCTAAGCTAGGGGTTAGCCGCCGCTAAGCACTATCAACCCTAACCAAGGACGAGACTCGACCTAGCATGCATGCTATAACTTAGGGCGCCAGCGCTTCATTTATTGATGCTCAGGGTCTGCGCCTGGCTCTGTAGAAAGGGTTACATGCATCATCGGCAAGGCTTGTACAAAAGGTGGCTTGCCGGGAGGCCCGACAAGCCGTGCCTTACGGGTAAAACTTGCGAAGATGCTCAATGTTCCAGGAGTTACTCACTGGAACGGCATCTTCTGTCTCCAGGCAGACTGCGCCAGGCCTGGTGACTCGTATTACCCGATAAGGGCCCTCCCACTTCGGCGTCAACTTGTTGGTATTCTTGGCCGATTGAACGCACCAAAGAACAAGGTCGCCTTCCTCAAAGCTTCGGGCACGGACCTTGCGGCTATGGTAGCGGCGCAAGGCTTGCTGGTAGCGTGCTGCTCTCACAGCCGCCCAAAGACGATCTTCCTCAAGGAGCGTTGCGTCATCTTGCCGCAGTTGCTCTTGCTCAAGCTCATCATAAGCGAGCACTCGAGGTGACCCGTATATGAGTTCAGTGGGGAGAACTGCTTCTGCCCCGTATACTAGGGCAAAGGGTGTCTGGCCGGTGGCTCGATTTGGCGTCGTTTTGATTGACCAAAGAACCGTCGTCAACTCATCAATCCAGCGCCTTCCGCTCTTGCGCAGCCTGTCAAAGGTCCTGGTCCTTAAGCCTCGCAGTACTTCAGCGTTTGCTCTCTCAGCTTGACCATTGCGTCGTGGGTGAGCAATGGAAGCGAAACAAACTTTGTTGTCGAGGTCTTGGGTATACTGCATGAAGGTGCGGCTTGTGAACTGTGTGCCATTCTCGGTGATGACCCTGTTGGGTACACCAAAACGGCACACTAGTCCCTTGAAGAATTTGACGGCTGACTGAGCTGTGACCTTCCTCACTGCCTGCACCTCTGGCCACTTTGTGAACTTGTCGATCGCGACGTACAAGTACTCAAAGCCCCCGACAGCGCGGGGGAATGGGCCCAGTATGTCGAGCCCCCAGACCGAGAAGGGCCAGGAGAGAGGAATGGTTTGAAGGGCTTGAGCTGGCTGATGAAGCTTCTTTGAATGGAACTGACACGCTTCACACCTAGTGACTAGTGTCGTCGCATCCTGGAGGGCAGTGGGCCAGAAGAAGCCTTGCCGAAATGCCTTGCCGGCAAGGGCTCTTGACCCTACGTGGGATCCACATATGCCTCCATGTATCTCCACCAACAGCTCCAGTCCTTCCTCTCGAGGGATACACTTCAATTTCACGCCGTTCGGTCTCTTTCTGTACAGGACGTCATCGACGAACTGGTACATAGCAGATCGACGGGCTACCTTTTCCGCTTCTTCCTGCTCCTCAGGAAGTTCCCCAGTTTGGAGGAATCAGATGGTATGTTGTGCCCACGCTGGAGCCTGGGGCTCGACGGCGAGGACTAAATGCATTTCCTCCGCTACAGGAGCGGCTGTCTCGACGGCAAGAGCTCAACGCTCCGCCGGAGCCAGCCGTCCCGTGGCGGGCTCAGTGTCCTCGGCAACCTCTTTGCCGGTGGCTATGGGGAGCTCGGCGGGAAAGTACTTGCCGGACCCTGATTTCCTCCTCTTGTTTTGCTTTGTTGATGGATCAACGGATGGCTGAGTTAGCCGAAGCACAAAGGTACCTGGTTCCACAGGTAGCTTGAGGGCAGCGCGTTTTGACAGGTAATCGGCGATGTCATTCTCCGCTCGGGGAACGTATTCTGCCTGTATACCATCAAAACGCTCCTCCAGCTTTCTCACTTCATCGATGTAGGCCTTCATCAACGGGCTGTGGTAATCCTTGTTGACTTGCTTGACGACAAGTTGTGAGTCGCCTCTGACGACGAGTTTCTTGATCCCGAGGTCCGCCGCGATCCTAAGACCGGCAAGTAGCCCTTCGTACTCAGCCGTATTGTTTGTTGACACCTCCCTGGGGAAGTGCATCTGGATCACGTACTTGAGGTGCTCTCCGGTGGGCGCGACAAGCAGTACGCCAGCCCCGACGCCCTGTAAGGAGAAAGCTCCATCAAAGTACATGATCCAGCCGCAACTTGCCTCCTTGCTGGGGAGAGCAGTCTCTTGGGCTTCTTCGTCAGGCGTCGCGGTCCATTCTGCAATGAACTCTGCCAGGACTTAGGCTTTGAATCGTCGAGGTACTCTCAAACTTGAGGCCAAAGCTGGAGAGTTCCAATGCCCACTCTACGATTCTTCCTGTTGCATCTGGATTGTGCAATATCCGTTGCAGAGGGAGGCAAGTGACGACAGTGATTTCGTGCGCCTGGAAGTAGTGATGCAGCTTTCTCGAGGCCATAAGAAGGCCGAAGAGCAGTTTCTGCACACCGGAGTACCTTGATCTAGCCCCTTGCAGGAGGGAACTAACAAAGTAGATCGGGCGTTGCATCATTTTCTTCTTCGGCGGCACTCCATCTAGCTGTGTCGTCTCTGCATCAGTGGCATTGGGCTCCGTCGCTGCTATTACCTCGTCATCAATTTCTCTCTGTGCCACTAGTGCGGCACTGACCACCTGGTTCGTCGTCGCCAGGTACAGCAGCAACGGTTCCTGTGGCCTAGGCGCAACTAGTATCTGCGCGGAGGAGAGGTACCTCTTGAAATCTTGCAATGCTGCTTCGGCTTCCGGCGTCCACTCCATCGGGCCCGCCTTTTTCAAAATCTTGAAAAAGGGAAGGGCACGCTCGACGGACTTGGAGATGAACCTGCTCATGGCGGTAATGCAGCCGGCAAGCCGACGCACATCCTTGACTCGCTTGGGTGCTTCAATCTGTTCTATAGCTGTGATCTTGTCCGGATTGGCCTCTATCCCACACTGTGACACAAAGAACCCGAGAAGCTTGCCGGACGGGACGCCGAAGACGCACTTCTCAGGGTTCAGCTTGAGATTGATCTTGCGTAGGTTTGCAAATGTTTCTTGTAAATCTGATATGAGGGTTGCCCTGTTCTTGGTTTTGACCACTATATCATCCATATAAGCTTCCATATTTCTATGGAGCTGGGGTTCAAAACCAATCTGGACCGCCCTTGCAAACGTTGAACCAGCACACTTCAACCCGAAAGGCATTCGTATAAAACAATACGTACCACATGGGGTGATGAATGCTGTTTTCTCTTCGTCTTCTCTTGTCATGAAGATCTGGTGGTAGCCGGAGTAGGCATCGAGGAATGACAATAGATCACACCCGGTTGTGGAGTCAACAATCTGGTCGATGTGCGGCAATGGGAAGGGGTCTTTGGGACAAGCCTTATTGATATCTATGTAATCAATACACAGCCTCCACTTCCCATTTGCTTTGCGCACTACCACCGGATTGGCCAACCATGTTGGATGGAGCACTCCCCTTACCAAACCCGTTGCTTCCAATTTCCGGATCTCCTCGGTGATGAACTCTTGTCGTTCCAAAGCTTTCTTTCTGACCTTCTGCTTAACGGGACGCGCATGAGGACAGACAGCAAGGTGGTGCTCAATCACCTCCCTGGGAACGCCGGGGATGTCGGATGCTTGCCATGCAAACACATCGACATTCGCCCGCAGGAAGGTGACGAGCGCGTCTTCCTATTTGTCGTCAAGGGTGGAGCTTATGTTAAAAGCTCCTCCCGTGCCGTCCTCCTTGACAGAAACCTTCTTGGTTCCCGGCGGTGGCCCTGGACTTCTTGTTTCTGCCGGTGGAGCTCTCTGGCACGTCCTCTACGGGAGCTCTACACTCCGAAGAGGTGCGCTTGCCGGAGTGGGTGCCTGAGGTCTCGCCGGTCTTCTTCTCCTTCTTCTTCCCTCCCGAGGCTCTAGTGGCAGGAGCAAGTGCCCTAGTGGCGGCAGCAGCTGCAACTGCTTGTTGGTAGAGTTGGTCGGCGCAGATTAGCGCATCTTTCTTATCGGAGGGGATGGTGATGATCGTCACAGGTCCTGGCATCTTCAGGGTGTTGTAGGCATAATGTGACGCCGCCATGAACTTGGCCAGCGCTGGGCGGCCAAGGATCCCGTTGTAAGGCCAGGGAATCTTGGCAACGTCGAACACAATCCTTTCTGTCCTGTAGTTCAGATCACTCCCAAAAGTCACGGGCAACGTGACCTTTCCCTTTGGTTGGCTTCTTCCTGGGTTGACCCCCTGAAACGTGCCCGTCTCTTCGAGGTCTTCATCAAGAATCTGCAATTTCTCGATCACGGCAGGCGAGATTAAGTTCAGACCGGCCCCGCCATCGACTAGCATCTTTGTCACCTTGAGGTTGCGTATTGTTGGTGAAACCAACAAGGGCAAGCACCCGACTGCAGTAGTGCGATCAGGGTGATCCTCGGTGTCAAATATGATAGGTGTGCTGGACCACTTCAGCGGCCTTTGGGCATCAAACGACGGCTCTGCCGCTGTAATCTCACGCGCCCACTGTTTAAGCTGGCGGTGAGAGGTATGCAGCGAGGCGCCGCCATCGACGCACATGGCCTCTGTAGCTTTCTGAAATCCTTGGTCACCAGACTCATCGTCCCCTTCGTGATCATCGTCTTCTGGCTTTTTGTCACGGACCCGGGTGGGCCTCTCCTGCTGTTTATCTTTGCCGCGACGACCTGCCTGGCCGTCGTGCTTCTTGTCGGACCCCTCAGCATCGTCCTGGCCTTTCTCCTTGTCTCGTCTCTCATATTCAGCCCTCTGCTTCTCAGCAAGGAGCTCAACCTGTCGGCAGTTCTGGAGATCATGGCCTTTGGTGCGATGGATCTTGCAGTATTGCTTGTCGGAGTTTCCTGGCTTCTCGGCAGCCGCCAAGGCCCGGCAGGCGACACATCCAGCAATTTCCTTGTCGGGGTCATCTGCCTTGGTTTTCTTAGTGGAGCCGGTGTCGTCAGATCCCTCGACGGCAAGCACGGCTTTACCTTTGCGCTTCCTGTTGCGGCGCCAGCCTTTCTTCGCCGGGGCGGCAGTATCCTCATCTGAGGAGTCGGTTTCCACGCCGGCATCTTCGCCCGGGTACTTCCTTCCCTCCTCAGCTCGGGCACATCTGTCAGCAAGAACATAGAGTTCTGCCACATCTTTCACCTTGTTCATCGCCAGTTCTTCGCGCATCTTGCGGTTACACACGTTCTGATGGAACACACTGATGATGGCAGCAGGATGAACATCAGGGATATTGTACTGTACCCGGCTGAACCTCTGTATATACTTGCGCAGACTCTCGCCTCCCTTCTGGGGAATGACGTGCAGGTCGCTTGCTTGGCCATGGGCTTGGTGACCTCCAGTAAAGGCGCCCACAAACTCATGGCACAAATCCGACCAGGAGGAAATATAGTCTACCGGTAAGTGCATCAACCACGACATGGCATTGGGTTTAAGAGCCAATGGAAAGTAATTCACAAGCACCTTATCGTTGCGGGCTCCGGCAGCTTGCATCGCGATGGTGTAGATGCTGAGGAACTCAGACGGGTGAGTCTTGCCGTTGTACTTCTCGCCAATGTCAGGTTTGAAGGTGCGATGAGCGGGCCACTAGAACTGCCGCAGCTCACGGGTAAAAGCCGGACAGCCTACCTCATAAGGTAGGCCTCCAGGGCTCTCCGGGGCTGGGTGGTTCGCGGGAGGCCCTGCTCGCCTGTCTGACTGGTGGCGCGCTCCGCGCCGGCGCTCGATAGTGGTCCGAGCGTCTTCATGGGCTCGTTCCCAAAGAACTTGGCACTGGTCACAGTGGATCCGTGGGTCGGACGAAGCTATGGAGATGTCGTCGCTCGTGATGTCGCAACGAGCTGGCGTCCACGGTACCGGGTGAGGAGGAGGCGAATGCACCGTGGTCGTGGCGCCGCCGATTTTCCGCCACTGGCGCGTGGGACTCCATCGGAGCGTCGACCCGGGCGCTCCACCGGACTTGGTTCGTCTTTGTTGGCCACTTCAACAAGGCTTCGGATGGTGGATCTCCATTCGTCGAGTTTCCCCGCAGTGGGAGGAAAGTCAAGGAGCAACTGCGCGCGCGCCAAGGCCTATGCTGGCTTTGGTGGCAGCAAAACCTGCACGGATCACGACGCGCTTCGACTTCTGACCATGTCAGAAGGAGCTCTATCACGGCCCCGCGGTCGCATGCCGTTTTCACCAGCGCCTCGGCGAGCGGGCAGGTCTTCTACGTCCCGGGAGTGGTTCTCGGGACTCTTCCCGCGGCGACACCCGGGATCTTCGGCGTGATTATGCCGTCCGTCGCGCGCTGCCTGGGAGGAGCGCGCCGTTGGCGCAGGCGTGGGAGTCTTAGAGGCCCTTGCGTCGCCTTCGGGCGGGGCGGCGATGACCTTGGAAGGCCCCGCTCCACCCGCGGAGGGCCTGACTCCGCCTTTGGATTTGGCGACGTGTGGCCCGTTACCAGGCGCACAGACATCGCCGCCTCCCAAACTCCGGCAGCTGGGATGGTGTTGGTGTTCGCGAGCAGCGCCCCGGGTCCTTTCTGCGATCGGTCCGCTGCTCGCCCACGTCGGGACGGGCTGTCCGGCTTCCGACTGGCCAACCGCCACCGTCGTCTTCTTCTTGGGCGCCATGACGATGAAGAAGTGTCGAACTAACTACTAAAGCCGATTCTCACAACTGCGCCCCCTACCTGGCGTGCCAAAGATGTCGGTGGGAACGACACCTATGGGATCACAAGAATCCCTACTGCGGTTAGCGGGGCGCGGGATCGTGAGAAGAGCGGATCAAAGAGATAGCACACGGTTCGTTTATCCAAGTTCGGGCCAGGAGGATGCGTAAAACCCTACTCCTGCTTTGGTGGATTGTATATCAGTGTTCTTGAGCTAGCTATGGGGTGTGAGGAGCTCCAAAAAGCCGAATCCGTCCCCTGGTCACCTCGGGCCTCCTTTTAGAGAAAAAGGGGTCGCCACAGTGGCACACAGGAGGTGGAAAGGGTACAGTGATGCGAGGTTATCCCTCGCATTACATGACAAGGCGCATTTAATGCGTCTTGCTTAGGTGTCCTTGTTTTATCGGGGATGGGGGAGAAACCTGCCTCGTCTGTCGCCGCTCCTTCTTGTGTCGACACGCGCCCTGGCCAGCGATGCCTGTGGTGCCATGTAGGTAGGCAGGTAGCTGAGGTGGCGCAGTGGTGGGTCTTCACAAAGATCTGCATGCCGCCACGCAGGTGCCTGCCACGCAAGTGTCTACCCTGCTGGTTGGGTTGGCAGCTGCATGCGCATGGTGGTGGAGGTTTAGTCGGTGTGGGCCTAGTGGTGGCCCTGCGTGTGTCCTCGGCAAGGGTCTCGCCGGGGCCCCGGTAAGGGTCTTGCCGAGGTGCCTGTTGTCATCCCCGGCAAGGCGCTTGCCAGGGGCCTTGTGGTCTTCCTCGGCAGGGATCCCGCCAAGGGTCGTCATCTTCTATAACGCGTATCTGATCTTGAATGTCTTCACAAAGATCTGCATGCCACCACAGGGATGTCTCCCGAATCCTTGCCCCATAGGGGTAGTGGACTCAAGGGTGATTTGCTCCGTAGGCGTGGGGCGAGTTGCCCCGGCAAGGGTCTTGCCGGGGTTGCTAAAACTGTCCCCTGGCAAGGATCTTGCCGGGGGAGTCCGCTTCGTCCCCTTTGCTCTTCGTGGTCTTGGTCTTGGCGTCGCTCTAGTTCCCTTGAGCTTCGGTCTTACCATGGCTCACCTCCCTTGCCGTGCTTGGTGTGGTGGTGCCTGTGGCTCAGACTGCCCGTGCACAGTTATAGGGGTACAAAAAGTGTACCCCTGTTTTTGTACACCGACAGCGTCGGATGGTGGAGCCGGCCATGAAGGACCTTTGTGTCTGGCTATGGCCCTCCGATCCCATGTCGAGCAGCTATTTTGGTCTTATGGCGAAGCTGTGTGATGCGCTGCCCAGGTCAAGATCGCCAAGCGCTCGATGTGCATTGAAGGGGCTTGGATGGCGTTCTCGAAGACTGATACGTCTCTAACGTATCTATAATTTTTGATTGTTCCATGCTATTATATTATCTATTTCGGATGTTTTATATGCATTAATATGCTATTTTATATTATTTATGGGACTAACTTATTAACCTAGAGCCCAGTGCCAGTTTCTGTTTTTCCTTGTTTTTGAGCTTCGCAGAAAAGGAATACCAAACGGAGTCCGAACTGAATAAAACCTTTGTGATGATTTTTCTTGGACCAGAGGACACCTCAGAGACTTGGAGTTCAAGTCAAAAGAGCCACGAGGCGGCGATAAGGGGGGAGGGCTCGCCCCCTGCCTTGTGGACCCCCTGTTACTCTGCTGACCTAGTTCTGCCTCCTATATATTCACATATATTCCCAAACCACTAGAGGCATCCATGAAAATACTTCTCCACCGCCGCAACCTTCTGTTCCTGTGAGATCCCATCTTGGGGCCTTTTCCGGCATCCTGCCGGAGGGGGATTCGATCATGGAGGGCATCCACATCAATTCTATTGCACTTCCGATGAAGCGTGGGTAGTTTACCTTAGACCTACGGGTCCATAGCTAGTAGCTAGATGGCTTCTTCTCTCTCTTTGATTCTCAATACCATGTTCTCCTCGATGTTCTTGGAGATCTATCTGATGTAATCTTCTTTTGAAGTGTGTTTGTCGAGATCCGATGAATTGTGGATTTATGAATAGCTTATCTGTGAATATTATTTGAATCTTCTCTGAATTCTTATATGCATGATTTGATATCTTTGTAATTCTCTCTGAACTATCGGTTTTGTTTGGCCAACTAGATTGGTTTTTCTTGCAATGGGAGAAGTGCTTAGATTTGGGTTCAATCTTGCGGTGTCCTCACCCAGTGACAGTAGGGGTAGCAAGGCACGTATTGTATTGTTGCCATCGAGGATAAAAGGATGGGGCTTACACCATATTGCTTGCGTTTATTCCTCTACATCATGTCATCTTACTTAAAGCGTTACTCTGTTCTTTATGAACTTAATACTCTAGATGCAGGCAGGAGTCGGTTGATGTGTGGAGTAATAGTAGGAGATGCAGGCAGGAGTCGGTCTACTTGTCACGGACGTGATGCCTATATTACATAATCATTGCCTTGGATATCATCATAACTTTGCGCTTTTCTATCAATTGCTCGACAATAATTTGTTCACCCACCATATTATTTGCTATCATGAGAGAAGCCTCTAGTGAATTGTATAGCCCCTAGGTCTACTTTCCATCATATTAGTTTCCGGTCTACTATTTTGCAATCTTTTATTTTCAGATCTATAAACCAAAACCCCAAAAATATTTACTTTATCTTTTGTTTAGTTTTATCTATCTCTATCAGATCTCACCTTTGCAACTGACGGTGAAGGGATTGACAACCCCTTTATCGCGTTGGGTGCAAGTGTTTGATTGTTTGTGCAGGTATTAGGTGATTTGTGCGTTGTCTCCTACTGGATTGATACCTTGGTTCCTAACTGACAGAAATGCTTATCTCTACTTTGCTGCATCACCCTTTCCTCTTCAAGGGAAAAACCAACGCAAGCTCAAGAAGTAGCAGGAAGAATCTCCGGTGCCGTTGCCAGGGAGATCTATGCCAAGTTAAGACATGCCAAGTACCCATCATAAACTCTCATCTCTTGCATTACATTATTCTCCATTTGCCTCTCATTTTCCTCTCCCCCACTTCTAAAACAATTTTTGAAAAGATTTGCCCTTTTCTTTCGCCCCTCTCCCATTCGTCTTTTTCATTTGCTTTTGGTTTGCTCCTTGCTAGATTGGTTTGTTGCCATCTTGTTTGAATCTGGGGAAGTTATCATTGAAAATCTTGAGGAAAAATTTGGGTCTTGCTCTTTGGATCATGAAACTGGAACCCCTCCCAATTACAAAGCAAAACGTTTCTTGTGGGGGATGGTAATATTAATGGAAAAAGTGTTATCCAAGAATTCTTTGATTGTATGGGATCTATGCCTATTAGTAAAAGATCTATTCTTCTGGATACTAATTGTTACGCGGATGCCATTGTTATGCTCGTTGAGAAATTAGAAAGAAAATTTGTGCATATTCATCCGGCTTTGCAAAAGTTGTTTTATGAACTTCCCAATATTAATCATCCAATAGCTAAAAAGATTGCCACCATTATCCTTATGTCGGAATTTGATTTTATGATACAAGAGGCTAGGGATATCTTTGCTTTCTATAAAAAAGATGTTGAACACCCTCTGATTGAAAATATACTCCATGATAAAGAAACTATGTGTAGTTTGGAATCTAGGGATTATCAATCTTATAGTGAGAATCTTTGGAGGAGAGTTCCTTATTCAGAAATCTCTCAAGCTTTGTACATTGAGGCTTATGAGGAGTTTGATTGGATTACAAGGGGAATTTATTTAGGATTTAATAGGGATTGGTTGAATAAGATGATGAAGGAACCCATTAGAAATGAGATACATGTTTTATATGATGATATATATGTGATGATCCCGACTATGGGTTTATGAATGTTAAAATTACCAATCAAAGTCCTTTTCATGATTTAAGTTCATATACTAGGAGGGAAATAAAGTAATGGATAGATTTTCTAAGACGAGTTTTGGAGGATTTGATGAGAAAATAATTGCATACCAAAGATAACAATAGTTAGATCTATGTTTTATGCCCAGCTAGAGGCGTTAAACAATAGCGCTTGTTGGGAGGCAACCCAATTTTATTTTTGAGTTTTTTGTTTTGCTTATATTTTTTGAATAAAATACACATTATTACCTTTGTAGTAATTTAGTTTTGGTGTTTTAATTAGTGTAAAAAGTTTGTGCCAAGTAAGACCTTTGGATGGCTTACGGTGATAGTTGTTTTGATCTTGCTGAAAAACAGAAACTTTTGCGCCTAGGAAAATAATTCTCATTTTCTACAGAAGCTGATTTTGATCTGATTCTTTTTGCACAAGATTTACAAATTTCCCAGGTTGTCCTATTTTTTCAGAAATTTTGGAGTTACTAAAGTATTCGAGAGTTACAGATTACTACATACTGTTCTGTTTTTGACAGATTCTGTTTTCTATGTGTTGTTTGCTTATTTTGATGAATCTATGGGTAGTATCGGGGGGTATGAACCATGGAAAAGTTGAAATACAGTACATATTACACTAATATAAATAAATAATGAGTTCACAACAGTACCTAAAGTGGTGATTTGTTTTCTTATACTAATGATGCTTATAAGATTTTCTATTGAGTTTTGTGTTGTGAAGTTTTCAAGTTTTTGGTAAGGATTTGATGGACTATGGAATAGGGAGTGGCAAGAGCCTAAGCTTGGGGATGCCCCGGAAGGCATCCCCTCTTTCGTCTTCATCTATAGGTAACTTTACATGAGGCTATATTTTTATTCACCACATGATATGTGTTTTGTTTGGAGCGTCTTGTATGATATGAGTCTTTGCTTTTTAGTTTGCCACAATCATCCTTGCTGTACACACATTTTGAGAGGGACAAGCATGAATCGTGATTTATTACAATACTCTATGTGCTTCACTTATATCTTTTGAGCTAGGCAATTTTGCTCTAGTGCTTCACTTATATCTTTTTAGAGGACAGCGGTGGCTTTATTTTATAGAAATTATTGAACTCTCACGCTTCACTTATATTATTTTGAGAGTCTTTTTAAACGACATGGTAATTTGCTTTGGTTATGAATTTAGTCCTAATATGATAGACATCCAAGAGGGATATAATAAAAACTTTCATATAAAGTGCATTGAATACTATGAGAAGTTTGATTCCTTATGATTATTTTGTGATATAAGGATGGTGATACTAGAGTCATGCTAGTGAGTAATTATGGATTGTAGAAATACTTGTTTTAAAGTTTGTGATTCCCGTAGCATGCATGTATGGTGAACCATTATGTGATGAAGTCGAAGCATGATTTATTTATTGATTGTCTTCCTTATGAGTGGCGGTCGGGGACGAGCGATGGTATTTTCCTACCAATCTATCCCCTTAGGAGCATGCACGTAGTACTTTGTTTCGATGACTAATAGATTTTTACTATAAGTATGTGAGTTCTTTATGACTAATGTTGAGTCCATGGATTATGCGCACTCTCACCATTCCACCGTTGCTAGCCTCTCTAGTACCACGCAACTTTCACTGATACCATACACCCACCATATACCTTCCTCAAAATAGCCATCATACCTACCTATTATGGCATTTCCATATCCATTCCGAGATATATTACCATGCAACTTTCAACCATTCTGAAAGTGCAACTATCCCTGGGTGGTTTTGGTAATTCCTAACAACATATAGCTCATTGAACTAATGCTCTTTCAAGATGATTATTTCAGAAAGTTAAATGATTGGCATGGCATGGACTAGGAATGTGGACCCCTCAAAATGCTAAGGACACACATTGGCTCAAGCTCAAGACTCCACATTTTCATTTTAGTGATCCAAGATCACATTGAGTCCATAGGAAAAGCCAATTGCTTGCTAAAAATGCTTAGTGATATGCTCCAAAAGCTCTCAACCACTTTCTCATATCCACATATGTCACAAACCAAAAGTCAAACTCGGCCCCACCGATTTGATTTATGCGGCGCCACCGAGTTCATTTGACAGAGCCACTGCCAAAAACCCTAGTCAGTTCAGTCTCACCGAGATGGCATTGCAAACTCTCTATTTCCCCTCGTAACGTCTCGGTCTAACCAAAATGAGCGATCGGTCCCGCCGAGTTCGCAATGCAAACTCTCTGTTTCCCTTTCATAACGTTTCAGTATCACCGAAATGAGCGATTCTGTCCCACTGAGTTTGCCTATTACAGAAATCGGTCTTACCGAGTTTATGTGATCGTTCTCACCGAGACTATGTTATGCCCTAACCCTAATGAAGTCGGTACCACCGAGTTGACATGTCAGTCCCACCGAAAAGCCTAACATTCACATTTTGAACTAAATCGGTCTGACTGAGTTTCATGATTCGGTCCCACCGAGTTTGGTGAATTGTGTGTAACGGTTAGATTTTGTGTGGAGGCTATAAATACCCTTCCACCCACTCTTCATTAATGGAAAGAGCCATCAGAACGTGCCTACATTTCCAGCATACATTTTCTGAGAGACAACCACCTACTCATGTGTTGAGACCAAGATATTCCATTCCAACCACAAGAATCTTAATCTCTAGCCTTCCCCGAGTTGCTTTCCACTCGAATCATGTTTCCACCAAATCCAAATCTATGAGAGAGTTGAGTGTTGGGGAGACTATCATTTGAAGCACAAGAGCAAGGAGTTCATCATCAACACACCATCTATTACCTTTTGGAGAGTGGTCTCTCCTAGATTTGTTAGGTGTCACTTGGGAGCCTCCGTCAAGATTGTGGAGTTGAACCAAGGAGTTTGTAAGGGCGAGGAGATCGCCTACTTCATGAAGATCTACCCAAGTGAGGCAAGTCCTTCCTGGGCGATGGCCATGGTGGGATAGACAAGGTTTCTTCTTCGTGGACCCTTCGTGGGTGTAGCCATCTGTGGACTCGCGCAGCCGTTACCCTTCGTGGGTTGAAGTCTTCCATCAACGTGGATGTACGATAGCACCACCTATCGGAACCAGGCCAAAAATCTCCGTGTCTACATTGCGTTTGCTCCCTCCAAACTCCTCCCTTTACCTTCATATGCAATGTTTTACATTCCGCTGCCATACTCTTAGACTTGCATGTGTAGGTTGATTGCTTGACTTGCACTAAGTTGCTAAAATCTGCCAAGACTTAAAATTGGGAAAAGCATAGATTTTTATTTGGTCAAGTAGTCTAATCACCCCCCTCTTGACATGCTTTTTATCCTACAAGTGATATCAGAGCTTTGGTCTCCATTTGCCTTGATTTCCATAGCTTTTGGTGACCATATCCTTGCTTTCACAAACTAGGAGAGTATGGCGTCTAGCGAGGGAAATTACCACCATAGAGGTCCTTACTTTGATGGTACTAATTTTGCTAGTTGGAAGCATAAGATGAAAATGCATATTCTTGGACATAACCCCGCCGTTTGGGCTATTGTGTGTATCGGCTTGCAAGGTGAATTCTTTGATGGAAGAGAACCGAACCGTGAAGCTACCGTGAAAGAGTTGAAGATGCTGCAATACAATGCTCAAGCTTGCGATATCCTCTTCAACGGATTGTGCCCCGAAGAATTCAAAAAAATCAGTCGTCTTGAGAATGCAAAGGAAATTTGGGATACTTTGATTGATATGCACGAGGGTACCGACTCCGTCAAGGAATCCAAATTGGATGTGCTCCAAAGTCAACTTTACAAGTTCAAAATGAAGGATGGTGAAGGTGTCGCTGAAATGTACTCTAGGCTTGCTCTCATCACAAATGAGATTGTCGTCTTAGGAAGTGAAGAGATGACCAATAGATTCATCATCAAGAAGATCCTAAGAGCCTTGGATGGAGAATATGGATACCGTGTGCACATTAATCCAAATGATGCCCAATTACAAAGATCTCAAGCCAACGGAAGTCATTGGTAGAATTGTTGCTCATGAGATGTCACTCAAGGATTAAGAAGAGCTTCACAACAAGTCAAGTGGTGCTTACAAAGCCTCATGTGATGCTCCCACATCATCAAGTGAGAAACAAGTCTTCAATGAAGAATTGAGCCTAATGGTGAAGAACTTCAACAAGTTTACAAGAGTAGAAGCAGGGAAAGAAGTTCCAAGTCAAGGTTCTACAATGGCAAAAGATCTTCAAGTCGTGAGCGTAATTGCTACAATTGTGGAAGACCCGGACACTACTCCAATGAGTGTACGTCTCCCTACAAAAGAAGAGAAGACTCACCCAAAAGGAGAAGTACAAGAGAAGAATCACCTCCAAGAGAGAGAAGGAGTAGAGATGATCGTTATGAACAAAGAACCTCTTAGAGAAGCAAGGATTTGGAAAGGAAGGACAAATCGTCAAAGAGCTACACAAAACGAAGACATCAAGCTCACATTGGTGAATGGGTATCCGGCTCCGACTCCGACCATCACTCCAAAAAAAGTTATCACTCCGACTCTGAATATACTCAAGATGAAGGTGTTGCCGGTCTAGCACTTGTGTCAACCAACTCCTACGACATATTTGACTCACCAAATTAAGGAATTGGAAGATGCTTCATGGATAAAGGCCCAAAGGTATCACACCCCGAGTATGTTGATTTCAATAGTGATGAAGATGATTTGCTAGGTGATGATGATTTACTTGTTGACAACTCTAGTGACGAAAACTATGATGAACTTGCTATTAATCATGCTAATCAAGATAAAACGAATGATGATGATAAGACGGAGACTGAGCGTCTAACTAAAGAACTAAACACTCTTAAGTTTGCTCATGAAACTACCTTGGAAGATCATCGAGAACTTTTAAAGACTCATGAGAAGCTACGCTTTGAAAATCTCAACCTTGAGCAAGAGCATGGGTTCTCAAAGGAAATCAATGATTATCTTCGCAAGAAAAGTTCCTTTTACATTGCCAAGAGTTTACTCTTGTCTACTTACATGCCACAAGTAAAATCGAGCAACAAGAGTAAGAAATATTCTTCTTCTAGTAATGACAATGATCATGTTAAATCCAATATTGTTGCTTCTAGTAGTTCTCTTGATTCCACTAATGATTCTCTTAGCCAAGTTACACTTGAGCAAGAAAATATCTTATTGAAGGGAATTATAGATAAAGGTGTTTACAAGAGCCTTGCCGGAAGTAAGCAGTTTGAGGAAATTGTATGCAAGCAAGGAAGGCACCGGAAGAATCAAGGTGTTAGTTTAGAACGAAAGATCCATGCCAATGGAGTTTAGTGGGAAGAAGATCAATACCCCAAGACAAAGTTTGTTCCTCAACAAGAGAAGTATGATCCTACTTCTTTCAAGGGGACACAAGCTCAAGATGATCTTCCACCACAAGACCACAAGCAAAAAGGCAAGGACAAGCTTCAAGAAGAGATTGATGCATTTGAACAAGCTCCCAAGGCCTTGGTCAAGTGGGTTCCCAAGACTACATCAATTTCTACTTCATAAAGTACGACTACAACTCCAAGGATTCCCATCAAGTTGATGTGGATCCCGAAGAAGAAGAATTAGAGAGTTCTTGAGGGTGACTCCGCCAACATACTTCACTCGTATCATCTTGGCGAGGACAAGTGCAAATAGCCTCCACATATTGCACTAGTTCAAGGAGTCACAAACCCTCTTGATGGTAAGACAAGGGACAAGGTAACCCAATGCTTTCATGGACATCATCTTGTGTGAACTTCACTCTATGTCTATAGATATCCTTGTTTGTTCCTTGTGGGACTAACCCATGTAGGTATTGAAAGTGCAACTCACTCCGATGGATTGCTCCGAATGATCTACATCAACATTGAGCATCGACATCTTCAACATCTACATGAAGTCATCATCGACAAAACCCAAGGTTAGTTCATACCTCTTAGGGGGGATATGTAACATCCCAAATTTTCAATTTGAATGTTATACATAGGTCATCATATGCATATCATATTTTATTTGCATATCGGTTGCGATCCTAGAAATCCTAAGCAACTCAAGGACCCATTGAGAGAGTTGGGGATTTCACTATTTTCATATTAGAATTTTTCTCAAATTTGAAAAGAGGATCACTTTGGTTCTAATATTTTTCTCTCCAAAATATTTCCAATATAAAAATAAAAGAGAGGAGATAAAAGGACTTCCCCAAAATAAAAGAAATATTGGAGGAAAAATGTTCAAATCCAATAAATATTTTATTTGGATTTTTATTGCTATTTTATTCGAATTAGAAAAATATGCATTTTTCAAAATTGCATTTTTAGGCTAAAAAATGTTCACTTTGTTCTGAATATTTTATTTAGATGGCGAAATTTTTTTTTGGGATTTGTTTAGAAATTTTTATATTTATTTAGGATTTTCTTTGGTGGAATTATTAAAAAAAACTCTCCGGACCGAACTGGGCCAAAGCCCAGCCGCCCGCTCGCGCCACCGCCTCCCGCTCCGACTCGGGACCGGAGTCCCGAGCGCCAGCACCGCCGCCGCCGAGTCCCGTCGGGACACGCCTCCCTAGGCCGTGCCCCCTCGCCCAAGCCGCCGCCCCCGAGGCCTTTATAAGCGTCGCCCCCACCGCCTCTTTCGCCACCGCAGCCTTCCAAGGCGCACCGTCGCCGTTAGCCACCGCCGCCCGCGGAGCCCCGCCGCCTCGCCATGACCACGCCACCCCGCCGCCGTTCGGATCCCGCCGCCATGGCTGGTTTTGTCCGGTTATTCGTCGGTTTATTTTCGGTAAACCCTAGATCTAGTTCATTTTTAATAGATCGGTTTTCCTCGGTTTTCTCGGTTTAGAGCTATTTTGCGAATGTTCGTTCATTTAGATCTAATAACGAATCAATTCGTTTGTTTCTCTCTGTTAGCGGACGTTCGTCCGATAGATTTTTCTTTTTATTTTATTTTCAGCCAGGGACCTATCCACGAATATGTTTTTATCGCAGATTAGGCCCTGATCTTCAAACCCTCGCAACTTTTCAACTGTTCGTCCAAATCCAATGAAACCAATGCCAAAATCTTTGTCTCAAACCCCTCTTTCCAGTTAATCAACTTGAACATGGTTTTGACAATTTAAAATTTGGTTTCAAGCAGATTTGAATTCAAAGTTCTTTTGATCGTAGTTTCAGTTCCGTAGCTCCGATTTGATTGATTCTTTTTGCAAATCGAAGCTCTTCAGTTGAACTTTCAGTTTGGACTTTATTATTTGAGTTTTACCCTTGCATTTATGCTTGAATGCTTATGTATGCTATTGTTTATTTGCGATAGAATTTCCGGGGTGCTACTACGAGTCTCTAGGGTTTGCAGATCGTCAGCAAGGCAAGTAACACATTGATCATACCCCTTTATTACCCAATTTTTATGCATTAGTTCCAATCCTCAAACATTGCATGAGTAGGATCTGAGTAACATGTGGGTTTTGGGAAGTAGATGATGAGGTAGAACCTATTGCCCTTTTATTATCAAACCCTGGGAGTTACTTCTACATTATGCTTATATTGCTATGCTATGCTCATAGACGTGGATTGGTTGAGTGTATCCATGAAAGATGTGAGAGTTGTTCATTGATGGTTAACTTAAGTTGGCTACTTAAATACACATCTGGGTGGATTGGTTGCAGGCACCTAGAGAATCCAGTGTTGTCCTAGGATATCCCGGAGTACCCATGTGATCATCCTATGGTTCACCACCCAGGCTCAAAGGGATCATAAGATTATTCATGCTAGAAACTTCCGTGTGCAGCCACAAGCCATTATGGGCTCTGGCATAGTTGAGTATGTTGTGTGACCTCTTTCAGTGGTAGGTAGCAGATGTAGGGGAAAGTAGGTGTAACTATCTACCCAGAGTAAAGAGTTAATGCATCTGAAAGACTGTGTCTCGGTCATTCGTTTCTCAAACACCATGTAGTGCGAGAAATCCAATGGAGGAGATCGAGTCTTGTGGGGAAAAGTGTGCAAACCTCTGCAGAGTGTACAAACTAATCATGGTTAGTCGTGTCCCCGGTTATGGACATCTTGAGTATCTGGTTCTTGAATTATCATGTTGATCTCATCACTCTAAATTAATTTGTTGGGTTGTTAATACTGCTTAATTGGGATCGAGTTGGAGGAACCTTATCAATGTTTATCAACTACCATGATAGTTAAACAAAATATATTCCTTTGTTGTAGAAAAAATTGGCTTTTTCGCAAAAACATGATAACCATAGAGCCTCCACCAGCCATCTATGCATGTAGTGCTAGCATTTACCTGTTCATTGCTCTATTGTGTTATTTTGCCAACATATTCCATGTGCTGACCCATTCCAGGATGCAACGAGTTATGTTGCATACTTTTCAAACGAAGAGTAAGGTGCGCTAGGTCGTTGTCATGCACTCAGCTATGCCGTCGGAGTTGATGGACTCATTTACCTTCGATGCTTCCGCAGTTATCTTATTTAGTTGGCCTTAAGCCATATTATTGCAATAAGTTCTCTTTTGAGACATTCGATGTAACAAGTGTGTGATTGCACTCTATTATAAATCCTTCAAGTACTGTGTGAGTCAGCATTACTAATCCAGGGATGGCACTTATGCATAGAGATTTGACCATCTCTGGTCGGATCGCTACAAGATGGTATCAGAGCACACGCTGATTGTAGGACACGACCACTAAGATAAGCCATAGGTCACTCTTCTCTACTCATTTCTGACTCCTCTCCATTTTCCACTCTATAGATGGCAGACTCAAGGAACAAGTTTGCTCAACCGGATGAAAACACACCTTTTGGACGACACTTGAAGGAAGTCACTATGTACCTGAATATCGGAATACCAAGCTTCACCGGGACCTACACCGCCACTTTACCAGAAGAGGAGCGATGGATGATTCGAGTTGAAGTTCCAGGAAGGACATTCACGCCAGTTACTGAGCCCATAGAGTTTTCCTTTGATGCACCACCCTGGAGTCTAGGAAAGAGCATGGCAGCTCACATCGCCATGGGACGCATCGACGAAGTTTATCACAAGGATCTTAAGGACACCATCTACCGGATACGTGGGCGCCGAGATGAGCAATGGGAGATGATTAGCACCAGGAGGGGCATGTCCATTGCAGCCTTCATCCAGGTGTTAAACCAACATATTCATCGCCAGGAGAACCAAATGTGCGCAAGCATGATAGAACTGAAGAAGGTGATGACCAGGAACATGGAGCTTGAAGAGGAACTCAAGTCTACATGCGATGGATATGAGGAGGAAATTGCAATACTAGTAGAAAAGAATGATGACCTGACAAGGAAGCTAGGAGCATTCATGGGAGACCCCGCGCTAGGAGGAGATGACGACCATCCTGAGGACTACATCATCATCGACGACATCGACTCCGACCACGACAATAGTGATGATGATTACGAAGAGGAAGCTGGAGCAGATATCATGGAGTCTTCCATCGATCAAAATTTCTAGATGACCACCATATTATTAGTAGTATTTTCCCCCATGTATATAGTAGTAGTCCGAGTATCTTGTTACGATAGTTAGATCAATTGTATGCCCTTGTTTGAATTGAGTGGTGTGATATGAATGTGTTTGTCTCATGTGCATTTGGGTAGTGCTTTCTCACTAGACCTCACTCTATTTTAATCTCTTCCATCTACGCCCATCAGATGCCTCTGGGACGTGACCCCGGATTTTTCTTCCCACCGGAGCTCACTCAGTTGATCCAACAGCAGAATGCCTTGATGCAGCTACTAGTCCAGATCCAAGGCAACAACAACAACAGTAACAACAATAACAACCCACCGCCACCACCTCAAGTTGATAACTTAGCCCGTTTTCTGAGGATGAATCCGCCGGTGTTTTCCAGTAGCACCGAGCCAATTGTTGCTGATGACTGGCTACGCACGATTGGAAGGGAGTTGACCACTGCAGGCTGCACAGATGCTAAGAAGGTGCATTTTGCCGCATATCAATTGGATGGACCCGCAACCTCATGGTGGGAGAATTACACAGCCACTTTCCCCATAGCCAATGTCACTTGGGATCAGTTTCAGCAAGCGTTCTGCACTGCACATGTCTCAACTGGAGCTATGAATTGAAGAAGCGTGAGTTTCGCAACTTACGCCAGGGAAATCGTACTGTGGGGCAGTACGTGGATGAGTTTAGTAAGTTATCTCGCTATGCCCCGGATGATGTGGCCACGGACGCCGCGAAGCAGGAGAAGTTTATGGAAGGGCAGAATGATGAACTAAGCATGCAATTGATGGTGGCAACATTTGCTAACTATCAGGAGTTTGTAGACAGGGCTCTTATGATTGAAGGGAAGCAGAAGCAGATAGAGAGCCGCAAGAGGAAGTATGGACAAGGGAAATACAGTTCAAGAGCTCAGTAGAGACCTTGTTTTACCCCAAACTCAGGAGGACACACCCACCACAACCATGGAGGCTACAATCACAATGGAGGAAGTTCGCATAATCATAGTGGCCCCAAGAATGGGAATGGAAATGGAGGAAGCAATAGCTAGAACCGTTCCAACCCAGCAACACCCGCCAAGAAGGATATAAGTCACATTACTTGTTTCAAGTGCAGGAAGACTGGACATTACGCCATTGAGTGTTCTGAAGCAAAGAATGGAAATGGCAATGGAAGCTCTGGGAAGAAGCCCAACCCTTTCAACATGGGACAAGTGAACCACGTCAACGTGGAGGAGGTTGAAGAGCAGCCAGATGCAGTTATAGGTAAGTTTTTGGTTAAGTCATTTACTGCAATCGTTCTTTTTGACACTGGTGCATCGCATTCATACATTTCAAGGGGATTTGTGGATAAGTATAAGTTGCCCACCAAAGTTCTTTGGACACCTATGTTAGTAAGCTCGCCAGGAGCGGAGTATATGGCAAGCAAATGATGTTTTCAGATGCCATTGACCATAGGTAGGCATGTTTTCCCCTCAGACCTAATAATTCTGGAGTCACAAGGATTGGATGTGATACTAGGCATGGATTGGTTATTGATGTATGGGGGAAACATCGATTGCGCCAGTAAGTCAATTATGCTCACCACCCCGGAGGGAAAAAAGATCAAGTATGTATCCAGGCATGCGCCAAGGAGGACCCAAGTAATTTCCCTCTCAGGAGTTGTTCAGGAGGAAGTGCATGTAGTGAAGGATTATCCAGATGTATTTCCAGAGGAACTACCAGGCATGCCGCCGGATCGAGACATTGAGTTTTTGATAGAGCTGTTTCCAGGCACCGGACCAATATCAAAGAGACCATACCGGATGCCCGCAAATGATCTGGAGGAGATTAAGAAGCAGATTAAGGAGTTATTGGAGAAAGGTTACGTTCAACGAAGTTCATCACCGTGGGGAGCCCCAGTGCTTTTAGTTGAGAAGAAGTATGGATCTTTGAGAATGGTTGTCGATTATCGTGCATTAAATGAAGTAGCGATCAAGAACAAGTACCCCCTAACGATGATCAACGATTTGTTTGACCAGCTACAAGGAGCTAAAGTATTCTCCAAGATCGATCTGCGATTGGGATACCACCAGCTGAAGATCCGAGAACAGGATATACCTAAGACAACCTTTACCACGAGGTACGGGCTATATGAGTACACGGTTATGTCTTTTGGATTAACAAATGCCCCTGCCTATTTCATGAGTATGATGAATAAAGTGTTCATGGAGTTCTTGGACAAGTTCGTCGTGGTGTTCATTGATGATATTTTGGTATACTCGAATAATGAAGAGGAACACAAGGAACATTTGCATTTAGTTCTCGAGAAGCTCAGGGAACATCAGTTATATGACAAGTTTAGCACATGCGAGTTTTGGTTGAAGGAAGTTGGATTCCTTGGACATGTTATATCAAGACAAGGTATAGTAGTAGACCCTACCAAGGTTCAGTCCGTCACTGATTGGCTAGCACCCACCTCAGTAGGAGAGATCCGCAGTTTTCTTGGACTCGCGGGATATTATTAGAGATTCATTGAGAATTTTTCCAAGATTGCGAAACCCATGCCGGAGTTGTTGAAGAAGGACACTAATTTAAAATGGATAGATGAATGTGAGGCTAGTTTTTAGGAGCTGAAGAAACATTTGGTTATAGCCCAGTCCTGATTCTGCCGGATATACGCAAGGATTTCCAAGTGTATTACGACGCTTCTCGCTTAGGACTTGGAGGAGTAGTAATGCAGGACGGAAGAATTGTTTCATATGCCACACGACAGCTTCGACCGCATGAGTTGAATTATGCCACGCATGATTTGGAGTTAGCAGCTTTTGTTCATGCACTCAAGACCTGGAGACATTTTCGTATTAGAAACCGTTGTGATGTGTACACGGATCACAAGAGTCTGAAGTACATTTTCACACAGAAGGAGCTGAATCTTAGGCAAAGGAGATGGTTGGAGCTTATAAAGGATTATGATATGAAGCTACACTATCACCCAGGAAAGGCCAATGTTGTAGCAGACGCTTTAAGCCGGAAGAGTTATGCCAATACCCTCATAAGAGGAGGGTTACCAAAGGAGTTAGTCGAAGATCTCATGGAGCTTTGTTTGGAGATAGTACCTAGAGGTTTTGTTGCAGCAATGGAGGTTCAGTCAACATTACTGGGAAAGATTCGAGAAGCTCAGAAGGATGACAAAGAAATTGCTGAGATAAAGGAGAAGATGAGTATAAAAAAAGCCAAAGGTTTTTGCGAGGATGAGTACGAAACCTTATGGTTTGAGGATCGCGTTCATGTGCCCAACAATGCAGAGATCAAGAAATTAATACTTCAGGAAGCCCATGACTCGCCATACTCGATACACCCCGGAAACACCAAGTGTATTTAGATTTGAAGGAGCGTTTTTGGTGGACTGGTATGAAGAAGGATATTGCCGAGTATGTAGCCGTATGTGATGTATGCCAGAGAGTGAAGGCAGAATGTCAGAAGCCAGCAGGATTACCGCAGCCTATGTCGATACCCGAATGGAAGTGGGACAAACTTGGCATGGATTTTATCACCGGATTACCCAGGACCCGATCAGGATATGATTCTATCTGGGTAGTAGTGGATCGTTTGACTAAAGTGGCTCACTTTATCCCAGTGAAAACCACCTATACGAGTGAGAAGTTGGCCAAGATATATATGAACATGATCGTATGTCTGCATGGAGTTCCAAGGACCATCGTATCGGATAGAGGGACCCAGTTTACTTCAAAGTTTTGGCATCATATGCACCAGACTTTGGGTACCAGGCTAGAGTTTAGTACAACCTTTCATCCGCAGACAGATGGACAGATCGAGAGAGTCAATCAGATTCTGGAGGGCATGTTGAGAGCTTGTGCGCTAGATTATGGGTCTAGTTGGGATGATAATCTTCCTTACACGGAGTTCTCATACAACAACAGTTACCAAGCCAGTTTGAAGATGGCCCCTTTCGAAGCCTTGTATGGAAGGAGGTGCAGGACACCATTGATGTGGGATGAAGTTGGAGACCATCAGTTGTTTGGACCAGATTTGATCAAAGAGTCCGAAGAGAAGGTTAAGTTGATTCATGACAAACTAAAGGTAGTTCAGTCCAGGCAGAAGAGTTACGCAGATTCAAAACGCAAGGAGGTAGTCTTTGAAATTGGAGACAGAGCATATCTTCGTGTGTCACCTCTCCGAGGAGTTAAACGTTTTGGAGTTAAGGGAAAGTTAGCCTCGAGATTTTTAGGACCGTACCGAGTTCTGGAACGTATGGGAGAAGTGGCCTACAAGTTGGAGTTACACGAAGGACCGTCAGGAGTTCATGATGTGTTTCACGTTTCCCAGTTGAAGAAGTGCCATGTAGAGATGGCCGATATTCCTCTGAGAGATACAATGCCCCTGGAAGCAATTCTGTTGGATAGTGATTTGACCTACGAGGAGAAACCCGTCAAGATTCTCGAGTTTGCCAGCCGAGTTACACGTAGCAAGGTTATCTAATTTTGCAAAGTTCAGTGGAGCCACTAGACCGAGGATTAAGCCACCTAGAAACGAGAGGAAGACCTATGGAAAGACCACCCGCACCTATTTTCTAGCCAACCCGAATCTCAAGGGCGAGATTCATCTTAAGGGGGTTAGGTTTGTAACATCCCAAATTTTCAATTTGGAATGTTATACATAGGTCATCATATGCATATCATATTTTATTTGCATCTCGTTTGCAATCATATAAATCCTAAGCAACTCAAGGACCCACATAGAGAGTTGGCGATTTCACTATTTTCATATTTGATTTTTCCTCAAATTTGATAAGCGGATCACTTTGGTTTTAATATTTTCTCTCCAAAATATTTCCAATATAAAAATAAAAGAGAGGAGATAAAAGGACTTCTCCAAAATAAAATAAATATTGGAGGAAAAATGTTAAAATCCAATACATATTTTATTTGGATTTTTATTGCTATTTTATTTGAATTAGAAAAATATGCATTTTTCAAAATTGCATTTTTAGGCCAGAAAAATGTTCACTTTGTTCTAAATATTTTATTAAGACGGTGAAAACTGTTTTTGGCATTTTTTAGAATTTATTTATATTTATTTAGGATTTTCTTCGGCGGAATTATTAAAAAAAACTCTGGGGACCGAACTGGGCCGAAGCCCAGCCGGCCCGCTCCCGCTCCGACTCGGGACCGGAGTCCCGAGCGCCCGCGCCGCCGCCGCCGAGTCCCTTCGGGACACGCCTCCCGAGGCTATGCCCCCTCGCCCAAGCCGCCGCCCCCAAGGCCTTTATAAGCGCCGCCCCCACAGCCTCTTCCACCACCCCGCCACCGTAGCCACCGCCGCCTTCCAAGCCGCGCCGCCGCCGTTAGCCACTGCCGCCGCTACTTGTGCCGCCGCTGCTGATCGCCACTGCCGCCGATGTCGCGCTGCCGCACAGCCCCACTACCCGCGGAGCCCCGCCGCCTCGCCGTGACCATGCCGCCCCGCCGCCACCGCCTGTTTTGTCCGGTTATTCGTCAGTTTATTTTCGATAAACCCTAGATCTAGTTCAGTTTTTTTAATAGATCGGTTTTCCTCGGTTTTCTCGGTTTAGAGCTATTTTGCAAACGTTCGTTCGTTTAGATCTAATAATGAACGAATTCGTTCATTTGTCTCTGTTAGCGGACGTTCATCCGATAGATTCTTCTTTTTATTTTATTTTCGGCCAGGGACCTATCCATGAGTATATTTATATCGCAGATTAACCCCTGATCTTCAAACCCTCGCTACTTTTCAACCGTTCGTCCAAATCCAGTAAAACCAACGCCAAAATCTTCGTCTCGAACCCTTCTTTCCAGTTATTCAACTTGAATATGGTTTTGACAATTTAAAATTTGGTTTCAAGCAGATTTGAATTCGAAGTTCTTTTGATCGTAGTTTTAGTTCCTAGCTCCGATTCAATTGACTCTTTTTGCAAATCGAAGCTCTTCAGTTGAACTTTTAGTTTGGACTTTCTTATCTGAGTTGTACCCTTGCATCTATGCTTGAGTGCTTATGTATGCTATTGTTTGTTTGCGATAGAATTTCCGGAGTGCGAAGCGTGCTACTACGAGTCTCTAGGGTTTGCAGATCGTCAGCAAGGCAAGTAACACTTTGATCATACCCTTTATTACCCAGTTTTTATGCATTAGTTCCAATCCTCAAACATTGCACGAGTAGGATCTGAGTAACATGTGGGTTTTGGGAAGTAGATGATGAGGTAGAACCTATTGCCCATTTATTATCAAACCCTGGGAGTTACTTCTACGTTATGCTTATACTGCTATGCTATGCCCGTAGACGTGGATTGGTTGAGCGTATCCATGACAGATGTGAGAGTTGTTAATTGATGGTTAACTTAAGGTGGCTACTTAAATACACATCTGGGTGGATTGGTTGCGGGCACCTGGAGAATCCAGTGTTGTCCTAGGATATCCCGGAGTACCCGTGTGAGCATCCTACGGTTCGCCACCCAGGCTCAAAGGGATCATAGGATAATTCATGCTAGAAACTTCTGTGTGCAGCCACAAGCCATTATGGGCTCTGGCATAGTTCAGTATGTTATGTGACCTCTTTCAGTGGTAGGCTAGCAGATGTAGGGGAAAGTAGGTGTAACTGTCTACCCAGAGTGAAGAGTTAATGCATCTGAAAGACTGTGTCTCGGTCATCCGTTTCTCAAACACTATGTAGTGCGAGAAATCCAATGGAGGAGATGGAGTCTTGTGGGGAAAAGTGCAAACCTCTGTAGAGTGTACAAACTAATCTTGGTAGGTGTATCCCCTATTATGGACATCTTGAGTATCTGGTTCTTGAATTATCATGTTGATCTCATCACTGTAAATTAATTTGTTGGGTTGTTAATATTGCTTAATTGGGATTGAGTTGGAGGAACCTTCTCAATGTTTATCAACTACCATGATAGTTAAACAAAATATACTCCTTTGTTGTAGGAAAACATTGGCTTTTTCGCAAAAAAATGATAACCATAGAGCCTCCACCAGCCATATATGCATGTAGTGATAGCATTTACCTATTCATTGCTCTACTGTGCCAGCATATTCCATGTGCTAACCCATTCAGGGCTGCAACGTGTTATGTTGCAGGCTTTTCAGACGAAGAGTAAGGTGCGCTAGGTCATTGTAGAGCACTCAGCTATGCCGTTGGAGTTGATGGACTCATTTACCTTTGATGCTTCTGCAGTTATCTTATTTAGTTGGCCTTAAGCCATATTATTGTAATAAGTTCTCTTTTGAGACATTTGATATAATAAGTGTGTGATTGCACTCTGTTATAAATCCTTCAAGTACTGTGTGTCAGCATTACCGACCCAGGGATGACACTTATGCACAGAGATTTGACCGTCTGAGGTCGGATCTCTACAGGATATCACATCTAGCGAGGGGGGTTTACTCTAAAAATTGAGCTAAAGCAACTCTAATGATGTGAACACAACAAAGCTTTATGTAAAAGTGGTAACCCCACTTGTGCTTAAACGATGAGTATGACCTATGATCAAATGTTCTCATTTGACTCCCAAGTCAATATACTCATTTGAAGCACAAGAGCAAGGAGCTCATCATAAACATTTGAAGCACAAGAGCAAGGAGCTCATCATAAACACACCATTTGTTACTTCTTGGAGAGTGGTGTCTCCTAGATTGGCTAGGTGTCACTTGGGAGCCTCTGACAAGATTGTGGAGTTGAACCAAGGAGTTTGTAAGGGCAAGGAGATCGCCTACTTCGTGAAGATCTACCGCTAGTGAGGCAAGTACTTCGTGGGCGATGGCCATGATGGAATAGACAAGGTTGCTTCTTCGTGGACCCTTCGTGGGTGGAGCCCTCCGTGGACTCGCGCAACCGTTACCCTCTGTGGGTTGAAGTCTCCATCAACGTGGATGTACGATAGCACCACCTATCGGAACCACGACAAAAACATCCGTGTCTCCAATTGCGTTTGAATTGTCCAAACCCTTCCCTTTACATTCTTGCAAGTTGCATGCTTTACTTTCCGCTGCTCATATACTCTTTGCATGCTTGCTTCAATTGTGTTAAGATTGCTTGACTTGTGCTAAGATAGCTAAAATCTGCCAAAGACTAAAATTGGGAAAAGGATAGATTTTTAATTGGTCAAGTTGTCTAATCACCCCCTCTATACATACTTTCGATCCTACAAGTGGTATCAGAGCTTTGGTCTCCATTTGCTTTGATTTCCATAGCTTTCGGTGGTCATAGCCTTGGTTTCACAACCTAGGAGAGTATGGCATCTAGCGAGGGAAATTATCACTATAGAGGTCCTTACTTTGATGGTACTAATTTTTGCTAGTTGGAAGCATAAGATGAAAATGCATATTCTTGGACATAACCCTGCCGTTTGGGCTATTGTGTGTATTGGCTTGCAAGGTGAATTCTTTGATGGGAAAGAGCTGAACCGTGAAGCCACCGCGGAAGAGTTGAAAATGCTGCAGTACAATGCTCAAGCTTGTGATATCCTCTTCAAAGGATTGTGCCCGGAAGAATTCAATAAAATCAGCCATCTTGAGAATGCAAAGGAAATTTGGGATACTTTGATTGACATGCATGAAGGTACCAACTCCGTCAAGGAATCCAAGTTGGATGTGCTTCAAAGTCAACTTGACAAGTTCAAAATGAAGGATGGTGAAGGTGTCGCTGAAATGTACTCTAGGCTTGCTCTTATCACAAATGAGATTGCCGGCTTAGGAAGTGAAGAGATGACCGACAAATTCATCATCAAGAAAATCCTAAGAGCCTTGGATGGAAAATATGATACCGTGTGCACATTGATTAAAATGATGCCCAATTACAAAGATCTCAAGCCAACGGAAGTCATTGGAAGAATTGTTGCTCATGAGATGTCACTCAAGGATAAAGAGGAACTTCACAACAAATCAAGTGGTGCTTACAAAGCCTCATGTGAAGCCCCCAAATCATCAAATGAGAAACAAACCTTCAATGAAGAATTGAGCTTAATGGTGAAGAACTTCAACAAGTTCTACAAGAGTAGAAGCAAAGAGAGAAGCTCCAAGTTAAGGTCCTACAATGACAAAAGATCCTCTAGTCGAGAGCGAAACTGCTACAATTGTGGAAGGCCCAAACACTATTCCAATGAGTGTACGGCCCCCTACAAGAAAAGAAAGGATTCTCCGAAGAGAAGAAGTAGAAGAGAAGAATCACCACCTAGAGAAAGAAGGAGTAGAGATGATCGTTATGAACGAAGACCCTCACGGAGAAGCAAGGATTCAGAAAGAAAGGACAAGTCATTAAGGAGCTACGCAAAACGAAGACGTCAAGCTCATGTTGGTGAATGGGTATCCGGTTCCGACTCCGACAACCACTCCGAGAGAAGCTATCACTCCGACTCCGAATATACTCAAGATGAAGGTGTTGCCGGTCTAGCACTTGTGTCAACCAACTCCTATGACATATTTGATTCACCAAATGAAGGAATTGGGAGATGCTTCATGGCCAAAGGTCCAAAGGTATCACACCCCGAGTATGTTGATTTCAATAGTGATGAAGATGACTTGTTAGGTGATGATGATTTACTTGTTGACAACTCTAGTGATGAATACTATGATGAAAAGTCAATTAATCATGCTAGTCAAGATGAAACGAACGACAATGACAAGAGGAAGATTGAGTCTCTAACTAAAGAACTAAACACTCTTAAGTTAGCTCATGAAACTATCTTAGGAGATCATCGAGAACTTTTAAGGACCCATGAGAAATTACTCTTTGAAAAGCTCAACCTTGAGCAAGAGCATGAGTTCTTAAAAGCAATCAATGATGATCTTCGTAAGAAAAGTTCTTCTTACATTGCCAAGCGTTTACTCTTATCCACTTACATGCCTCAAGTCAAGTCTAGTAACAGGAACAAGAAAGATTCTTCCTCTAGTAGTAACAATAATCATGCTAAATCCAATGTTGTTGCTTCTAGTAGTTCTCTTGATTCCACTAATGATTCTCTTAGGCAAGTTACACTTGAGAAAGAAAATATCTTACTGAAGGGAATTATAGAGAAAGGTGTCTACAAGAGCCTTGCCGGGAGTAAGCAATTCGAGGAAATTGTACGCAAGCAAGGAAGGCATCCGAAGAACCAAGGTGTTGGTTTTGAACGAAAGTTCAATGCCAATGGATTTGAATGGGAAGAAGATCAATACCCCAAGACGAAGTTTGTTCCTCAACAAGAGAAGTATGATCCTACTTCTTTCAAAGGGACACAAGCTCAAGATGATCTTCCACCACAAGACCACAAGTAAAAAGGGAAGGACAAGCTTCAAGAGGAAATTGATGCATTTGAAGAAGCTCCTAAGGCCTTGGTCAAGTGGGTTCCCAAGACTATTTCAAGTTCCACTTCATCAAGTACAACTACAACTCCTAGGATTCCCATCAAGATGGTGTGGACCCCAAAGAAGAAGAACTAGAGAGTTCTCGAGGGTGCCTCCGCCAACATACTTCACTCTTATCATGTTGGCAAGAACAAGTGTAATCAACTTCCACATCTTGCACTAGTTCAAGGAGTCACAAACCCTCTTGTTGGTAAGACAAGGGACAAGGTAACCTAAAGCTTTCATAGATATCATCTTGTGTGTGCATCACTCTATGTCTATGGATATCCTTGTTTGTTCCTTGTGGGACTAACCCGCGTAGGTATTGAAAGCACAACTCACTCCGTAGGATAGCTCCAAATGATCTACATCAACTTTGAGCATCCACATCTTCAACATCTACATGAATTCCTCATCGACAAAACCCAAGGTTAGTTCATCCCTCTCAGGGGGGATCTCACATCTACGGGGAGCTTTACTCTAAAAATTGAGCTAAAGCAACTCTAATTGTGTGAACACAACAATGCTTTATGTAAAAGGGGTAACCCCACTTGTGCTTAAACAATGAGTATGACCTATGATCAAGTGTTCTCACTTGACTCCTAAGTCAATATACTCATATATAGATGACCTAGTCATCGCCAATTGCTTGATAGATGCTAGAATTGGTTGTGCATGCTTTGCCACATATTTCAATTGCCATTTTATTGTGTGAGCATGCTGATTGCATATTTTACTCATTCGAGGACATCCACTTGTTGTTTTGATTGATTGGTTTCTTTTCTTTTGCCAAGTGGATGGACAAGAATGCCTAAGAATCTTCTCTAGCTATCCATGCTTTTCTCGTCTCAAACTCTATTCATGCTACATCACAAAATTTGATCAAGTCAGATTCGAACCACTCTGTGAGGAGCACTCGGAGTCCCCGATACGTCATAGACTTAAACTTCCAAAAATTCTTTGTGCGTTTTGGTCTGACGGATTCACCCATTTCGGTCATACCGAGATCACTAAGTCGATCTAGGTTTTGAATCTTGGTGCAACCGATTTGAACTTTTCGGTCACATCGAGTTGCAGCAACTGCTTGCAGTTATGCATCTCGGTGCCACCGAGTTGTTCCACTCGGTCACACCGATAGGGTCGGGCTATATATTCCCACGGGCCAATTTTTGGAAATTTTTCTCCGAACTCTTCCGCCCGCGCTTAGCCCGCTCTGCCTCCAGGGTCTCCGGATCGTCCTCCTCGTTGCCAGTTGCCTCCTGCCGCTGGTCTCCGCCGCCGTCAACGGAAATCAACCCTGCCATTGCCGCCGTAGCGAGTTCATCACCGAACTAGGGTATGAACTTGATCACTGTGCTATCCTTATCCGATTCCTAGCACATTGTGTTCGCCATGAATCTTGCCACGATTGAAACGATCTTATCCAGTCAAAACACTCCGTAGATTAGAGATGAATTGAAAATTTAGGGTTAGGTTTCCGCCGAAACCATCTCGGACCATCCGAGTTGTGGAACTTGGTACCACCGATACGGCTCGGGCCATTGCACATGAGATTCTCGGTCTGACCGAGAATTGAAAATCGGTGTGACCGAGTTCAGGACTTTGTGAAACCCTAACAGTCTCGGTGCCACCAAACTATGACTCGGTCTGACCGAGTTCACTAGTTTAGGTTCCAACAGCTGCTTCGGTATCACCGAGTTTATGAATTGGTTGATCTGGAATGCTTTCTGAGGAAAACTAAAACTAAGTTTTTGATCCATTCTTTTGCAAAAACCTCTGTATTTTGTGATGCTTATCTACTCTACCTCATCTACAACCTATTCACAGGGTCAGCTGTCAGTGTTTGCATCATGTCTGATCAGAGTGACAGTCAGAACAAATCAGAGGAGCGGGTTCACATGAGTGAGGGCACTAGTCCCTCTAGCAGCTCAGATGAAGGAAGCAGGAGCACTCCCAGCAACTTGCCCAAAGCTGCCACCAGAACAAGGAAGAAGAAAACTTCAGAGTCTGAGGATGATGACTATGTGGCAGTTGAGGATGATGCCACATCAAGGAAGAAAGTGCTAAAAAAGGAATATGGCTCAGCTGCAGCCACAAAGCCCGGTCTGAAGACCAAAAGGACAGCAGGAAGACAACCAATGTCCAAAGCCAGGGCATCCTATCAGAAACCCTCAAAGTCAACTATAGGAGATGAGGCTGCAAAAGAGAAGAAGGAAAGAAAGAGGGGCAGATGGTGCAAGAAAATTGATCCAATGGCAGAATTTGAGAAGCACTCTTCTGAGGAAGAAGAAGAAGAGGAAGAGGTTGTTGCGCCAGCACCTAAATCCCAGAAGCTTATGGGTGATGCTATCAGGACAGGGGTTGCATCATCAAAGCCCAAAGAAGCACCCAAAGCTGCCTCCAAGCCCAAGATTGCACCAAAGAGGAATACTAGAAATATATCTGCTACTGAGAAGAACAAGGCCCCAGTGCCTCAGACTGTAGCTGAACAAGAAGATGAAGAGCATGTTCTGAGAAAATTGAAGCCAAAAATTCCAGACCACAATGATGCTCATCCTGTGGCTAAGAACATGAAGATTAGGAGAGACTCAGGACTGAGGAAATGGAGAGAGGCAGATCCATATGCTACCAGAAGGAGAACTGCTGTGGATTACAGGTTCCACACCAAGGAACAACATGATTTCTATGAGACAGTGCTGCTTGACAAGAAACCTATAGTGTGTGAAATGAGGTGGGTCGACTGGACCTACATGAAGGAGAATGAGGAACACTATCCTGGTGTGTATGACAGCTTCAAGGCTTGTGGAGTGGATGAGTTTGTGGCTCAAAAGCTCACTAAGTGGAATGATGAGCTTATCATGCAATTCTACTCCACAGCTCACTTCTACCCAGATGGAAGAATTGTCTGGATGTCTGAAGGCACTAGATACTAGTCTACAGTTGCAGAATGGGCTCCGTTGATCAATGCCCCAGAAGAGCAAGAAGATGACTTGATGTCTATGCCAAGAAGAAGAAGGATCACAACTCCATGGCTAGCATGTACAAGGGAATTCCAGATGCAGACCTTGAGACTCACCAATTTGGGTCAGTGAAACATCTGCTGTCAGGACTGCCTACTACCAATTGGATACTAAGGCATACTCTTCTGCCCAAGTCTGGAGATCACAGGATGATCAGAGACCACTCCATAAATCTGCTACATATATTTGATGTGCCGCAAAAGTTCAAGGTCATGAGTCTCATTGTTGAAACTATCAAGAGAACTGCTACAGACCAAAAGAGAAGCTGTGGGTATGCCCCACAGATCCAGGAGTTGACTAACTCAAAGATGGGGACTGGCACATACTTATTGGAAAAGGAACACTTGGCCATCTATCCAGATTTTGAGGAAAACCAAGTGGTTATGGATGAAGATGAACCATCCTCAGTACAAGCACAAGCCAAGAGGGAGAAGGCAAAGGCAGAGAAAGCTGCAAAGATGCCAACCCAGGAGGAGGCATCTCAGTATCTTCTAAAAAGCAAGCAAGATCAGCTTGGCTACTTGATTGCATCCACTCTAAGTATTGAGAAAGGACTGGCCACCCTGACTCGAAACCAGGAGAGCTTGGAAAGAATCATGGAGCAGAAGTTTTATGACATGGATGTGAATTTAATTGAGATCCAGTCTGTTGTGGAGCAACTTCAAGATGACATGCAGGAGAGGAAGGGCAAGACAACAACTGAGGCATTTGCCAGAGTGCCTAGAGCTCAGAGGTCAACTGCAGTGCCAGTAACAGACACCAGAGCCACTTCATCTGCACCTGCTACAGCTTCAGTGCCACCAGCTCCAGCATCTACTCCAATAGCTCCATCTACTTCGACAGAAGCCTTAGTTCTTGGAGTTCTCCGGACACCACCACCTGAAGACTAAGCTTGAGAGACGTTTTAGTGCTATGCATTTTCTATGAACTTTTTGGTAACTTCTTGCCAAAGGGGGAGAAAAATGTATAAGATCATAGGCTTCGAGAGAGAGCGTTGCTTTTTATTCTCTCTTGCTTTGGTGGTTGAGCTTTATTTGCTTGATTGAGATACTTTATGCTTGTGTGTGAAACTTGGATGATCATGTGTTTGATCATATGCTACATTAATGCTTTGCTTATTGGATGACACTATCATTTTATCCCTATATGATCATTCACTTTGCTTGGTGATGAGTGCATGTATTTAATTATTTTCATTTTGAGCGCTCCACCAAGATGTATGTGACATGGAAGAGTAACCCATGATCCTAACTCATTGTGCATTTGCAGTCCAAAGCAAATCCTAATATATGCACAAATTTAGGGGGAGCTCTTGCTTTTCACATACTTCTCAAAGAGACAATATTTTTTCACTCTTATTATCATTTCTCGAAGCTTTGATCTATATGTTGTCATCAATTACCAAAAAGGGGGAGATTGAAAGTGCAACTATCCCTGGGTGGTTTTGGTAATTCCTAACAACATATAGCTCATTGAGCTAACATTATTCCAAGATTAATATTTCCGGAAAAGCTCAATGAATGTCATGGCATGGATGAGGAAAGTGGACCCCTCAAAATACTAAGGACAAAAAGTCTGGCTCAAGCTTAAAGCTCAAGACTCTACATTTTATATTTTAGTGATCCAAGAACACATTGAGTCTATAGGAAAAGCCAATACTATCAAGGAGGGATGAGGTGTTGCTTAATGAGGTTCTTGCTTCAAAGTGCTTAGTGATATGCTCCAAAACCCTCAACTATCTTCCCACATCCACATATGACCTAAACCAAAAGTCAAACTCGGCCCCACCGATTCTTTCTATCCGGCGCCACCGAGTTCAGATGTCATAGCCACTGCCACAAACCCTAGGCAAATCGGTTTCACCGATAGGGATCTCGATCTCACCGAGATGGGATTGTAATCTCTCTGTTTCCCTTCTTAACATTTCGGTCCTACTGAGATGAGTGATCGGTCCCATCGAGATTGCAATGTAAACTCTCTGTTTCCCTTTTGTAACATTTCGATCTCACCGAGATGAGCGAATCGGTCCCACCGAGTTTACCTGACCAACTCTCTAGTTAGCTTATTACCAAAATCGGTCCCACCGAGTTTGTGTAATCGGTCTCACCGAGATTACGTTATGCCGTAACCCTAACCATATCGGTCCTACCGAGTTACATCTCAGTCCCATCAAAAATCCTAACGGTCACTAGCTTTACTAAATCGGTCCGACCGAGTTTCTCAATTCGGTCTCACCGAGATTGGTAAAATGTGTGTAACGGTTAGATTTTGTGTGGAGGCTATATATACCCCTCCACCCACTCTTCATTCATGGAGAGAGCCATCAGAACATATCTACACTTCCAATACACATTTTCTGAGAGAGAACCACCTACTCATGTGTTGAGGCCAAGATATTCCATTCCCATCATATGAATCTTGATCTCTAGCCTTCCCTAAGTTGCTTTCCACTCAAATCTTCTTTCCACCAAATCCAAATCCTGTGAGAGAGAGTTGAGTGTTAGGGAGACTATCATTTGAAGCACAAGAGCAAGGAGTTCATCATCAACACACCGTTTGTTACTTCTTGGAGAGTAGTGTCTCCTAGATTGGCTAGGTGTCACTTGGGAGCCTCCGACAAGATTGTGGAGTTGAAACAAGGAGTTTGTAAGGGCAAGGAGATCGCCTACTTCATGAAGATCTACCGCTAGTGAGGCAAGTCCTTCGTGGGCGATGGCCATGATGGAATAGACAAGGTTGCTTCTTCGTGGACCCTTCGTGGGTGGAGCCTTCCGTGGACTCGCGCAACCATTACCCTCCGTGGGTTGAAGTCTCCATCAACGTGGATGTACGATAGCACCACCTATCGGAACCACGACAAAAGCATCCATGTCTCCAATTGCGTTTGAATTCTCCAAACCCTTCCCTTTACATTCTTGCAAGTTGCATGCTTTACTTTCCGTTGCTCATATACTCTTTGCATGCTTGCTTGAATTGTGTTAAGATTGCTTGACTTGTGCTAAGATAGCTAAAATCTGCCAAAGACTAAAATTGGGAAAAGGATAGATTTTTAATTGGTCAAATAGTCTAATCACCCCCCCCTCTAGACATACTTTCGATCCTACATGACCGGATTCACTCCACCCCTCGTCCAAGCCGGAGCTACAACAGGCGCATGGATGAACCGGCCGTGTCAAGCAATGCACGAAACCGTGAAGCGCCCCGTGGCAACAACCCGGCGGGTGGTATCGGTGATGCTCAGGAAGTGGTAGACTGGGCCCGAGCGCGTAGGGAGGCCGAGTTAGCAGCACAGTATGAGGCTCGTCAGCTTACGCCGGTTCGCCCAACTACCTCGGTCGAGCCAGGAGTTACCTCTAGTTCTTTGGGGGTACCGTGCCCTGTCCCCACCTTGCGCAATGTGCGCCTGCCCAAGGATTTCAAGGGCCTGCGCAAAGTGCCGAATTACACTGCTGATTTGTCTCCAAAAACATGGGTGGAGAGCTATGAGATGGCCATGGAGATGCTTGATGTGGATGATGCGGCGTGTGCGAAGTATTTCACCATGATGCTAGAAGGGACGACCCGTACTTGGTTAAAAAGTTTACCGGCCAATTCTATTAGCTCGTGGGCCGAGTTGAGATCCCGGTTTATCCAGAATTTTAAGCATACATGTAAGCAGTCTATGTCGATAGTGGACTTGGCGGCCTGTGTCCAGGAAGAAGGAGAGTCGACGCCCCGCTGGGTGTGCCGGGTCTCGAAGATCTTGCACTCGTCAGACCGCATCAATGCTGATACATCAGTTATAACCTTGGAAGGCAACTGCCGGTCTGAGCCTCTGAAGTTGAAACTGGGGCGGTTGAAGCGCCATTGCAATGATATGGGGACCCTCATGGCTGCGTTAGTGAAGTATGATGACTCTGATAGTACCCAGGATCCCGAGTCTGACGATGACTAGACAGGGAAGGGAAAGAAGAGCAGCAACTCCAAAGGGCAACAGCACAACACAATGGGTCATGGAAACGGCGGCAAGCGTAAAGCGGATAGCAGCATGGACTTTGTGGCTAATACCAACGCGCAGGACAAAGGCCAGTGACGAAAGGGTAAACCGCCGAATCGCAGCGGAGCGCCTAATCCCAACCCAGACCGCTTGACTTACGTGTTAAACCAGCCCTGTCCAAAGCATGGGACGAAGGAGATGCCGGCCAACCACCTTTGGAAGGATTGCTACATCATGCAAGAGTTCAAAAACTCTAATACTTTCCAGTATGATCACGGGTCAGGTGGCGGTTCAGGGTCCGGATCTCATGTGCCGGGTTACGGCGGAGGAAATTCCGGTTCAGGTTTCAATGGTAATTAAGGCGGACAGAACAATCAAGGTAACCAGAACAGTCAGGGTGGTTACAACCAGCAGCAGCAACAGTCGGGTTATCAAAGCCACCCGAAACCGTTGAATAGTGGGAAATATCATGTTTTCACCACTAGTTTGGACAAGCGTGACCGAAAGGTTCACAAGAGAGCAGTAAATTCTGTTGAACCGGCGGTGCCCCGTTACTTACGCTGGTCTGAGCAGCCATTCGTATGGAGCAGAGAGGATTACCCTCCCCGGGTTGACAATCCGGGTCAGCTGGCGTTGGTGGTGGCACCTCAGGTGGGAGTTTATAAGTTCACCAAGGTGCTCATGGATGGAGGTAGCAGTATTAACATCCTGTACTATGAGACCTTCCGCCGTATGGGGCTAACAGATGAAAATCTTAAACCGTCCAATACGGTGTTTCACGGCGTGGTACCTGGTAAATCGACATATCCTGTTGGCAAAATAGCTCTGGAGGTGGCCTTTGGGGATGATTATGATTCCAGATCAGAAGTATTGACCTTTGAGGTGGTGAAAATTCAGAGTCCATATCACGCCCTATTTGGACAGCCGGCTTATGCTAAATTCATGGCACGGCCCTGCTATGTCTACCTACAGCTCAAGATGCCGGGTCACAAAGGAACAATAACTGTTCATGGGAGCCGCAAGATCGCTTTGGAGTGCGAACAAGGTGATGCGGCCTATGCTGAGTCGGTTTGTGCCACGGAAGAGTTGAAATTCTACAAGGATAATTTTGATCCAGCAGACATGACTCCGTTGAAAAATACAACTATGGAGCATGATCCGGCCCTGAAGTTTAAATCAGCTGCTGAGACTAAGCTTCTTGACTTCGTGCCTGGCAATTCGTCCAAGCAATTCAGTATCAGTGCAAACTTGGATCTAAAATAGGAAAGCGCGCTCATCGAGTTCATCCGTGAGAATCGGGACATCTTTGCGTGGAAGCCTTCTCACATGCCAGGTGTACCGAGGGAACTCGCTGAGCACACCCTTAATATTGATCCCAAGTACAAACCGGTGAAGCAGTTTCTCCACCGGTTCAATGAAGAAAGACACAAAGCTATTGGAGAGGAAGTGGCCAGGCTCTTAGCAGCTGGATTTATCATTGAAGTTTTCCATCCTGAATGGTTAGCTAATCCGGTGCTGGTTCTTAAGAAAAACGGCACCTGGCGTATGTGTCTGGATTACACAGACCTTAACAAGGCTTGTCCAGCAGATCCTTTCGCCCTCCCCCGTATTGATCAAATTATTGATGCTACGGCGGGTTGTGAGCATTTGAGCTTTCTAGATGCATATTCTGGTTATCATCAGATCAAGATGGCAGTTAAGGACCAGGAGAAGACGGCGTTCATAACTCCCTTTGGAGCCTTCTGCTATGTTTCTATGCCCTTTGGGCACAAGAGTGCCCAGGCGACTTATCAACGGTGTGTACAACATTGCCTTCATAAGCAAATTGGTCATAATGTACATGCCTATGTGGATGATATTGTGGTTAAGTCAAGGAAGAAGGAAACTCTGGTTGACGATTTGAAGGAAACCTTTGATAACCTATGGACATACAAGATGATGCTCAACCCGGCCAAGTGTGTTTTTGGTGTACTGGCAGGCAAGTTATTGGGCTTTCTAGTGTCCAACAGGGGAATTGAGGCTAATCCGGAGAAGATCACAGCTATCACCTCCTTGGTTAAACCAAATTGTATCAATGACGTTCAACGTTTGGCAGGCCGGATTGCCGCTTTGAGCCGATTTATCAGCCGCCTCGGTGAGAAGGCGATTCCTTTGTATCAGATGCTAAAGAAGACGGATAACTTCGTCTGGAGTTCCGCCGTTGATGAAGCATTTGAGGACTTAAAGCGGCAGCTTGCCAATCCGCCTGTTCTTGCTGCTCCGGTTGACAAGGAACCATTGTTGTTATATGTGGCAGCTAATGCTCATGCAGTCAGCGTGGCTATTGTGGTGGAGTGCAAAGAGGCAGGCAAGGAATATCCAGTTCAACGTCCGGTTTACTATATCAGTGAGGTGCTTATTGAATCCAAGCAAAGGTACCCGCATTGGCAGAAATTGGTGTACGGAGTTTTTATGGCAAGCCGGAAGCTTAAACAGTACTTCCAAGGTCATCCCATCACAGTGGTCAGCTCTGCCCCTTTGGGAGATATAATCCAGAACAGGGAGGCAACTGGCCGGATTGCCAAGTGGGCTATAGAGCTTGGGCCTCACGGGTTGAAATACATACCTCGGACGACGGTCAAGTCTCAAGCACTTGTGGATTTCATCAATGATTGGATGGAACTACAATCGCTTGAAGAAAAGCCGGATCCCACCTATTGGACTATTCACTTTGATGGGTTCAGACAATTGGAGGGCTCGGGGGCTGGAGTCGTGTTAACTTCCCCACGAGGTGATAAGTTCTGTTACGTTCTCCGCTCAATGTTCCCTTGTACTAACAATGCAGCTGAGTACGAAGCTTTACTCCATGGTCACCGGATGGCTAAGGAGATGAGTCTAAGCCGAGTTAAGTGCTTCGGTGACTCGGACCTGGTGGCTCAACAAGTATCTGGCACTTGGGATTCCAAGGATCCACTCATGGCAGCATATCATCGTGAGGTGGATACTGTTGCAGGTCACTTCAAAGGTTATCAGGTGGATCATGTGGATCGACAGAAGAATGAAGAGGTGGACACTTTAAGCCGATTAGGTTTTGAACATAAACCGGTCCTGCCTAATGTCTTCTTGGACGTTCTACATAACCCGTCAGTCAAGCTCCCTGGTGAAGAGGATTTGGCTATTCCTGATCCGGAGGCTCAGTTGGTGGCGGCTCTTCATGTCATCCTGGACTGGACGGTTCCTTATCTCACGTACTTAAACAGGGGCGAGTTACCAGAGGATGAGGTCCTGGCCAGACAGATATCCAGCGATCCAAGTTCATGACTATTATCAATGGCGAGTTGCATCGGTGTAGCGTGAGTGCGTGACAGGGGCATTTCAACGCTGTGTGTCTCCTGAGGAAGGCTGTGAAATTTTAAGAGAAATCCATGAAGGAGATTGTGGTCACCACGCCGGTTCAAAATCTTTGGTGGCCAAAGCGTTTCGCCATGGTTTCTATTGGTTGACTGCTCATGTTGATGCAGAGGACTTAGTCAGACGATGTGATGGCTGTCAGAAGTTCTCAAGACGTGCCCATGTGCCGGCTCAAGAATTGAGGATGATTCCAATTACTTGGCCGTTTGCAACTTGGGGGCTGGATATGGTTGGGCCTTTCAAAAGGTCCAAGGAAAAGAAAACCCACCTCTTGGTGGCGGTTGACAAGTTCACAGAGTGGGTGGAGGCAGAGCCCGTTAGCAAGTGTGACGCAGCCACGACGGCTCAATTCATCAAAAAAGTGATTTTCCGGTTTGGCTTTCCACACAGCATCATCACTGATAATCGTACCAACCTATCCAAGTGTGTTATAAAGGAGTTCTGTCAACGCGAGCACATCCGGCTTGACGTCTCATCAGTGGCTCACCCACAGTCCAATGGCCAAGCAGAGAGGGCTAATCAAGAGATCTTGTGAGGCATCAAACCCCGGCTTATGGTTCCTTTGCAGCGGACGTCGGGTTGTTGGGTTGAGGAGTTACCATATGTATTATGGAGCCTCAACACCACACCTAACAAATCGACAGGGTACACGCCATTCTTCATGGTTTATGGAGCGGAGGCGGTTCTCCCCAGTGATATCCGTCATGACTCACCTCGTGTGACGACATATGTTGAAGCGGACAACGAGACAACACGACGGGACGCTTTGGACCTGTTGGACGAGCCGTGACATAGCAGCTGCCCGTTCGGTGATTTATCAGCAAGATCTCCGTCGCTATCACAGTCGCCGAGTTAGAACCAGAACCTTTCAAGAAGGAGATTTGGTACTTCGACTCATCCAAGATCAGACTGATATGCACAAGTTATCCCCACCTTGGGAGGGACCTTTTGTGGTCAGCAAGAATCTGCACAACGGGTCATACTACCTGCTCGATATTCGAGAGCACAAGGACTCACGCACATAAGAGGAGGAGACCAACAGGCCGTGGAACATAGCTCATCTTCGGCCTTACCATACTTGAGCCATAGGCTCTACTTATGTACATAATATGACAATGTATATATTATGAGTAATGCAATAAACCGAAGCCTCGGCTAAAGCGGGGTATCTGTTCTTTTTACATCATGTGCGGTTACACAGAGTTTCTGTCTTAAAGTGGCTTCCAGTTTACCCCTTGAGTTAGCTTTTCAAAAGCTTTATATCATATCACTTGGGGGCTTGGTCGTATCCGAACCACAACAACGCCATTTGGTAGGCGAAAAGCCACAGCATCACATGGGGACTTGGTCATGTTTGAACCATAGTCACGCCTGTTGATCGGCCTAGTGCCACAGCATCACTTGGGGGCTTTGGTCGAACCCATACCATCGCTACACCTCTTGATCGGCGTAATTCCAACGCATCATTTGGGACCTGGCTGACTTGAACCATAGCTACGCCTTTTTGGGAGCATGGTCTTATCCGACCATGGTAATGCCACTTGATCGGCTCAAAGCCTCATTTGCAAATGGTTTTATCTTTGCCTTTGCTTGAATTCTGTTCTTTTTTGTTAAAGACCTTTTTTCTCTTTTTTGCGTTTTTAAACCGACATTGTTAAATCGGTTCAATTGTCAATTACAAATTAACGGAACACTGTCAAATCTTAATCCGGAGACTAACTGCCCTGTTTGATTTTTATTACCATCCTATTATGGAGTAAAGAAGGTGTTTATCGTAACCCGGAGCGGTTTACATTGTAAACCGGCCTTACGTAAATAGGAGCTGTTTTCTCCTCCAGCAGTGTGGGTTTATTAAAACTCCGCTTCAAGATTGGCGAGCCAACTTCATGCCTAACGATGGCAGGTATTATGTATCTCAATATTTGGTCATATGTTTAAACCTAAGCTATTGCCTTTGGTTTCACATACATCAATATCATGAGCCACCTGGTGGTAAACCACCAAGGCGCTTTAAGTTTTTTGGCTGCAGAAAACAGTTTGGAGATAGATAATTCAAAAGAAGCAGCAGTTGCAATAAATTTGCACGAAGGCATATCAAGACTAAGTGTATCAGCTATCCTATTACAAGGCAACACAGTGCCCAAATAAGATCATTGTATTTTGCATAACACAACGTGCAGCGATTTAAACTGGCTTCAGGTTCATGCTTGGTCACCAGCTGGACCTGATGGTTGCGGGTCATCTCATGCCGGTTCAGCCTCTTCTTCCCTACCCAGCGGCTGGAAATCAACAGTTGCCCAGTCGATTCCAGTTAATGCTTGAAAGACAGCTTCATCACTGATCAACAATGACAGTTCAATGTCAGGAGTGTAAGTATGCTTACGGATTGGTGGGACAAGTTTCTCCGCTTCAGGGATTGGTGCAGCAACACACTTGTTCTGATCATTGTAATTAGCTTGATAGTGGGAAAGATCCGCTTCTTCCGCTAGTTGACAAGCCAACGGGCGCACTTCATGGTTTATGGCTCGGAGATCGTCCTGATTGAACTATGTCCCATCTTCTTTTAAACTGGGATAGCCTTGGGCCGCTTCAATAGGATCAAAATTAGGCACCCATGCTTTGGCCCAGATTAAGGTGTTTATAGCACCTGTTCTAGCAGCGGATCTCTTCAGCTCATCAACCCGGGCAGGGAGCATGGATAGCATTTCCAGGGTGTCTTTGATCAAAGTAGGCGGCGGATTGTTGTGGGACGCTGTGTAGATGATCCGTTGAGCACCTGTATACAGTTGCTCTACCAAAGTATAAGGAGCTTTCAGCTTCTTCCACACATCCGATCCCAACTGGCCAATGCGAGTTCCTACATTGTTGTAAGGATTATTAAACCAGCAGATAACATATCAAAATCTGCTCGAATCAGAAGAACAAGGATACTTACCAAAGATAGCAGCAGTCATGGCATGAACCTGTCGCTTCACACTGGTTAGTTCATCAACCACCGGTTTGAGAGCGGCTTCGGCTTTCTCCGCCCTTTGCGTTAAAGCGGCTTTCTCAGTGGCCCAATCCGCCCGCTCTTTGTTGAAGCCCTCCTTAAGTTTCTCCATGACGCTTAAAGCACTGGTTAATTCCTCTTTTGCCATAGAGGTTTCGGCTTGTTGGGACTTCAGGTTTTCCTGCAGGTCGGCGGTTTGACTTTCTCTTTTGCTCAGCTCAGCCTGCAAACAGATGATTATATGATGAAAATGACAATACAGATTTGAAGTACCAACCACATAACAAGTTATGCCCTTGGTACTTGGGGGCTAATGCATATTTGCTCTTTATCATACAATTTCTACAAAGTCCCAAGCTCAATACAAGTATTCAACTTGGCACTTGGGGGCTAATGGCTATTTTCTCAATAACTAATGATACTGGAATTTTTATTATCTAAAAAGTCCCGGTTTAACTGCATTAAGTTGAACCAGCCCTTGGGGGCTACGACAAGTACAGATGAGTTGAAGTCTACATTGGAAAGTCCCCGTTTAAGCTGATATCTTAAACCGTCACTTAGGGGCTATTGGAGTTGGCACAATATAACATACAAGCAGAGATGCGTCTAAGAATTTACCTCGTATTTGTCCTTCATCATATTGACCAGACCGGCTTCATAATCACGACTGGTGTACAGCCGGTTCAGATAGCTAGAATGGAGATCTTGGGCGTTCAGAGCGGCATAAGTTGATAAGTCAGCATTCCACTTGCCTTTACCAATTGCAGCAAATTCATCTTTGGCAGTGTGCCTGGATAAAGCGACAGGATTACTTGGCTCAGTACGGCCAATGCCAGTGATAAGGACCTCATCATCTTTCTCTTCACCAGTTAGAACCGGTGTCACCGGTTTGTCACTATTCTTTGTTGGACAGGCTGTTCTCTCAGTCCTGATAGGGCTCGTTGGTTGATCAGTAGGGCCTGTGATATCAACATTTGCCTCTTCAGCGACAAAGTAATGGTCTTGCAGTGGTGGGTCATTCAGCACATCGTCACAGTTGGCTTCTTCAGGATTGGGTACTTTATCCGGTTCAGCAGCGGAATTTTCCTCTGCCGTATTGTTCAGGCGAGCCTTATTGCTTGGTCTGGGCTTGGCCCTGAGAAAGGAAGTTAACAAGGATCAGTACAATTTTTATCAAAGGTAATATACCAAAGACACAAGATGAAATATAACTTACCCAAGCACCGTTTTAAGCGGGGGAAGCTTGGTGGCTGATGACTCGCCGGAGGATGAATGAGAAGTGCCCTGATAATCGGAGTCAGACGGATTAAGAGGTTGACGAAAACAACCCGCTTTAGGGCAAGCATTGACAAGAGAGTTAGAGACCTCTGAACGGCGTTTCCGAATCGGACTGTTCCGTAAACCGGCAGAGGTAGCTACCAGGCCGCTGTGCCGGGTTGTGCGGCAAGCTTCATGCTGTCGTGTCTTCACAAGAAAGTGTGGGTCCAAATAAGCAAGAGGATGAGAAAATTTAACTTTCCGGTTTGCCCGACGGGTTTTTAGTGAAGGCAAAGGGTTTGAATCGGAAGAAAGAGTGATTACCTCTACAGCATCAGCATGACTGACTTCAGCGTCATCCTGACAATAATCATCATCAATAAGATGTATGAAATATAAACCAAGTGACTCAAGATCTACCTCAAGATTCGGGTTACCCACATCATCATCAGCTGGTGGATCGGAAGATGCAGTGGTTCTTTTTCTGTTAGCAGGTTTCTTCACAACTCTGGTTTTTAGCCGGGTTGGCTTCTCCGGTTTCTCTTGCGGAGGCTTCTTGCTCCAAAACGGATCACTGCCATGTTTTAAAGATATTTACATTGTCAGAGGATATTTTGAACAAAAGCAGATTCAGTAAAAGCATAAGGTATGAGTCTTACAGCTGGCGGTTTGTTAATGGCGCGGAAAGGAGGTAGGCCGGTTTGAGCACAGACAGCTTCCCATTCATTTAATATCTTTTTCACAGCTTCAGTAACTTCGTCATCTGTAAGCTGGATATCAATGTGCCGTTGAGGGTCTTTTACATCTCCGGTATATTCACACATCAAACCGGGGCGCTGGCTAAGGGGTAGTATATGTCGGATCACGGGTTTCGGCAGACCCTTAAGGTTCGAACTCTGGGGTGCGCGCGGAGATCGTGCCCACTACCTCTCCGTCTCGTAAGGATCTAACTACTAGAAGAACAACACAAGAGACACAGGGTTTATACTGGTTCGGGCCGCCATTGTGGTGTAATACCCTACTCCAGTGTGGTGGGTGGATTGCCTCTTGGGCTGATGATGAAGAACAATACAAGGAAGAACGACCTTGCGAGGGTCTGTTCTTGGCTAGGGGATGAACTGCTAGGGGGAGTTCGATCGCCCTTCTCTCTCTCTCTCTAGATGCTGGATTTCGTCTCGATTCTCGATGCTGGATTCGATCTCCATTCCCCTACCCTGTGGGTGGCTAGTCCTATTTATAGGCAAAGGCCCTGTGCCTCTTCCCAAATATTGAGCGGGAAGGGCGCCAACAATTGGCCAATTTGAAGGGGAACATCTGGTACACTTATCCTGACTAAAGTTGGTCTTCGCTTGCCAAAGGCCCAGTGGTGACGCCGTCCTGGGCTCCATGGTGACCTTCTTCCCTTCGTTGGACTGGTCTTGGTCTCATTGCAGCGAAATGGGTGCCTTTGCTTGATCCTCTCGCCTGCGCTTGCCCCCTTCGCACCAAAGAGGAAAGGGAGACGCTGCGCGGGCTGGCGCCCGCCTGGCACCCTTGGTCGTCATGGCTTGCGTCATGGGCACCTCGTGAGGTACCCGCCTTCATCTCTCCGCCTCCTCGTGAGCCAGCCTAAGGAGGCCGTGAGAAAGCGCCATGTCGTCCGCCTCGCGAGGCTTGGCCCCTCGCGAGGGTCTTGAACCTTGTGTTGATGAAGATGGGACACGCTGGGCCCCCATTTGAGCCACGCCGCAGGCCGCAGGCAGGCAAGTCTGGAGACCCCCGTTCCCAGAATGCCGACAGTAGGCCCCGGGCCCAAGGCGTGCACGGACTTGGCTATGCCGAGAGGCGAAATGGCAAGGGCGAAGCGCCATGGGCCCTAACAGCCTGCGGCCTCGGGCGCCGCGTGGCGGTTGATTGAATGTGGGCGCTTTTGCAACCGTGCAAGTTATTAAAGGTGTGGCATCTGCTTGGGCTTTGTTCTTCTCCTTCTTCATCCGCTGCTCAGATCCCCTTTCTTGCGCTTCTCCTCCCTTCCTCCAAGCTTCCGGATCTGCTCCACCCGCTCGACCCAGGTAGCCATGGCGCCTCGCCAGGCCCCGGCCGAAGCTTGGTTCTCGCCTGCTTTGGATTCGCCCAACGTGTCGAAGGCGAGCCTCGCCCTACTGCACTGGATGGCTGCGGCGCAGGGCATTGACGGGGCGCAGATGTTCAAGGTTGTCTCCGATGCCCCTGAAGGTCAAGGGAGCACCTTCTATCCTTTCTTCGTGAGCTCCATTACAGCGGGCCTGGTGCCTCCTTTCTCTGAGTTCTTCCTCGCCGTCCTCCGCCATTACAACTTGCAAGCTTTGCATCTCCACCCCAACTCCGTCCTTCTCCTGGCGATCTTCGCCTACTACTGCGAGGCGCATGTGGGGGTGCAGCCTTCAGTGGCCTTGCTGCGCCACCACTTCTACCTCCGGACCTCCAAAGGTTCCCCTTCTGCGCGCGCGGGCTTCGTCGCTTGCGGCAGCTCCATGGCCATCTCAAATCCAGGGAAGTGGATCGAGGGCTTCCGGAGCAAGTGGGTACTGGTTGACGCCGGGTGCATCCACCCTCAGTTGGCCCTTCCCACGGAGCCGCCCGTGAGCTCGGAAGACTGGTGTTGGTCGGAGCTCATGGATCCCCGTGCGAAGTCGATGCTGGCGAAGATGGACGCCGATCTGAAGCCAGCCAACATGGCGACGACGAAGCTGACCGGGGCGTCGTTGCTGAGGGAGTTCCTGGAGCACCAGCTGGCTCCGCTTCGGCAGTACTCTCCCCCGATGTGGAGGCCTCACCCGAGCCCCGCAGCCGTGGGCGAAGAGGACGTGACTGCGGTTCTCCAGTCCCTGGTCGGGGGCGAGGCAGCAAGGCTGGAGGGCGCGCCTTCGCCCCTGTTCCTCCGCGACGATTGGGAGCAAGTGGTGAAGTCCATGCCCGTCTTCAACGGGGACGGGCTTGTGCCCGTGGTGGCTCCCGAGGATCTGGTGGATGTGTCTTCCGGCGACTTCAGCGGAGATGGGGGCGAGGAGGAGCGGGAGGCAGGTCCCGACTCCGAGGCGACTGACGGAGAGTCTAGGGCTCCCCCGCTCGAGTGCAAGCCCCGCGCTCTCCGCCTTTCGCTGAGCGATGATGACGATGACGATGGCGTGCTGGGCAGCCGGAGCTCACCCCCGGTCCCGAAGAAGGGCAGGACCGAGTTGATTCCCCGCGGGTCCGCCTTGACTCCGGGGCGAACCGTTGACGCGCCTTCTGCTTCCGAGGTCAACCCCTCCAGCCGGCTCTCAGGCTTCAAGTTTGGCAGGAGACCGCTGGAGCTTTCTGGCGACGACTTGTAAGTGCTTGATCCTTGGTCCCTGGTTTCTTGTTTCGCTGACGAGGCTTGACGATCACTTCTCCTGAGCAGGCTGGCGCCCGCGGCGAAGAAGCTGAAGGGAGCTCCTGAGGCCCCAGCTGCGGCGACACCTCCACCTGCAGGGAAGGGCGACCGCGACGCACGGGCTTCTCCTGCCCACTCGCCCTTGCGGGGCTTGGGTGATCTGGCTGGGGCCGCAGCCCCCATGGCTCGGTCGACCCCAGAGGTGCCCTTGCCTAGTGCTGCTGCTACGGCTGGGGAGGTGCAGCGGAATCCATCTCGGGATACTGCAGCCTCGCCGCCGCTACCTTCTCCTCCCGTTCCGCCGGCTGCTGGTTCCGCGACTCCTCCTGCTGCCTTGAAGCGCATTGATGCTTCTCAGCCTTCTTCTTCCATCCTGGAGCGGGCTGTTGCTGGACTGGACTGGCTGCGGCAGGATCTTGTGGGCGCCGACCCTCGCCTGGTGGCCGGGCGCCTGGAGCTGGCCTCGGGGTGGATTCGCTCCGACGCCTCGGTTCGGGTAGCGCTGGTTCAGGCCTCGACGACCTGTGACGAGGAGAGGGAGGCTACCCTCGAGGCGAAGGCTGCCCGTGACGCGGCCCTGGGAGAGGCGGTTGGCATCCGCGACCGCTGCAAGGAACTGGAGGACGAGTTGCAAGGCCTTCGTGATCAGCTTGCAGAGGAGACCCGCCTTTGCCAAGAGCAGGAGAAGGGGGTGAAGGCTCGCGAGGCGGCGCTTGCGGACCGGGAGGTGAAGCTCAAGAAGCGCCGCAGCCACCTAGGTGTGTTGAAGAAGGAGCTGGAGACGACGAAGGCCGAGCTGGACGCCATGGCCCGGGTCCTTGCCGAGGATCACGTGGCCTTCGCGGACATGGAGAAGGATGGTCGCGCTTCACTGAAGACGCTTTACGAGAGTGGTCTGGATAGCCCGCTGGCTGGTGACGGGGACGGCCCCGCCAAACTGCTTCCCTTCTTGGTGAAGGCTCTTGGAGATGTCGCCCTCGGACTCGCCCCCACGGCTGAAGCCGAGGCGCATGTCCTGTCTTCCGCCGCGCTGACGCGGGTCTTCGCCCATGTCTACCTTCACGACCCCAGCGCCGACCTTGACAGCCTGCTGGAGCCGGTGAGCGGCGAGGGCGCCGCTGCCGCTGTCGAGGTCATGAAGGGGCGCGCAGAGGCGTTGCTAGGGAAGTTCAGGGCCTTCAGCACCAAGCCGAAGCGAGGCGCTGCCGACCCCACTACCCTACAAGGCGAAGCCACTCCACGCGACTCCGCTGCCGACAAGTGACTCCGCTATCGCTCCTGTTCTTCTTTCGGTTCCTGCACATGCACGACGCCTCGAGGATGCATTTAAATTTGCGTTTGGTACCAAGGCGACATTATGGGTTGTAATATTCACTTTTAAGTTCTTTGAATTTTATGTTCCTCTTCCCTACTTGCTTATGCTCTACGCCGGCAGAGACCGGCCACGCGCATGCCTCACCCAGCATCAGCCCCGACCGGAAACCAGGACGGGACCAAAGGAATGAGGGGCCACGTGACAAGTTAGGCTCCTGAGTCGCGATGCTCAGGAGTTCCCCTTGGCGCACGAACAACAAGTAGGGAAGCGCGATGTAGGTGCGTTTCCGTTCTACGTCTGCAGAGCCCGAACCCGCGCGTACCTCACCCAGCATAGCCTTTTGGAACTAAGGAGTGAGGGGCTACGGAGCCAGTTAGGCTCCTGAGTCGCGATGCTCAGGAGTCCCCCTTGACGCGCGAACAGCATGAGATGGAATGTAGGCGGGGCTACCGTTCTACGTCTTCAGAGCCCGTCCCCGCGCGTACCTCACCCAGCATAGCCTTTTGGAACTAAGGAGTGAGGGGCTACGGAGCCAGTTAGGCTCCTGAGTCGCGATGCTCAGGAGTCCCCCTTGACGCGCAAACGGCCTTCATACCTTGGCTCCGCTCGGGGAGAGACGCGCGACGAACCAGGCCCGAGGGGCCTGGCTGGGGCGTACGGCTGGGCGTGACCCAGTCGTAGCCCCCGTGCCCAGCCTCCTCGCGCGGCGCTCCCTGGGGGAGGCGTTGCGATGAGGCCGGCCACTGAGCTCGGGGCTCCCTGAGGTTAATGCGGCCCGGAGGCCACCCTCAGTTGTTTATCACCAGCACGGAGCATAGCGCTTTCGTATGTGTACGGGCATAGCCGCTCCTCGGCAGTATCGTCAGCCAGCGCGGAGCATGTTGCTTCCACTAGTACGTTGGAGGGGGCTCCCCTCCGGGAGGAGCCCCCGGGGTGTGTACAATCCCGCCCTGACACGTGGATGGCACGGTAGAGCTAGGTGAGGTGTATCTGGGCACCCGTGAGCCAGCGCGGGACTCACGAGGCCCTACCTCTAGGCGGGTTGCGCCTGGCACTGGGCCGTATCTTGAGATGTGTTCCTGCAATATCTAGTTAGATGCCGTCACTCTACGTCCTCGGGTCCCGGCCCTCGAGCTTGTCTCAGCCGTCGCTGGTATGCCAGGTCGCGATGCCGTGGACAAGGCCAGAGGGTGAGGGCTGGAAAGCTAGTAAGAGCCCTGAGTTGCGATGCTCAGGCACCCCCCCTTTAATGTGCAAGTGGTCGACATGAATAAGAAGAGGTGCCGCGGGCGGCATCAAGTAATCAAGCATGATTGGAAATAAACGCGGAAGGGATACATGCCGCTGGGTCTAGCCCGAGTGGCCTGGGGATGATGCAGCCCGAGGGGCGCCCCTAGCAAAGCAAGCTAGCGACTGAAAAGATAAAAAGGGATACATGCCAGAGGGACAGACCCACGCGGCCTAGGAATGACGCAACCCTGGGAGGGCGCACCCAGCTGAGAATGAAACTTGAAAGATGTCACCTGAAGATGTCGTCGGTGCAGTGGCGTTGGTGCAGCAGACTAGGTGGGCTGCAGAAGCCGATCCTCACGAGCCCCCAGGCCCAGGGGCCTCGGGAGGCTCCGGAGGCACTGGTGGCTCCTCGTGAGCAGCCTCCATCTCTGCCAGGGCTGTCGAACGCCTGTCTTCTTGCGCCTCCAAGATGCTCCTCATGATGCGCTGGTACGCCGCAGACACGCTCGGCAGGCCATAAGGCATGCGAACATAGCTGTGGGGTGGTCCTCCGCAGCGCCCCACTTGTGAGGGCCAGAGGCGCTCCGTCGTGGCGATCTGATTGAGCCCTGGTACGTCGACGCAGACGCGCAGCCCACCATCCTCGCCTGGATGGGGAGCCACAGCTGGTGGGCGATGGCAACCTCTCATGATCCTTGACTCCTGTAGTTCTTGAATGGCCTTGCTAAAAAACTCCTGCTGGTCTGACCTTCTTTCCCTGGCTTTATTTTGGGGGAAGCGTGCTTTGAAACACGCTTCCACATGGTGCCCCAGCGCCTCCCTCGTGACCTTGGTGAGGTCGGTGGTCCTCCAGGTGAGAGCCCTTGAGCCCTACTTGAGGAGGGCGCTGGGCGCGATTTCCTATGCGACAGAAGGAGGATCCCCCTGGGCAGACGCGGGCCTTGAAGGGCCTGCCTCCTGAGGGGTTGAGCCTGACGTTGTCTTCTTCTTCTTGGGGGTGGTCTCAGGAAGCCTCCTGCTTCCGCGATCTGGGTCTTCTACTGACGCGGCCTGAAAGGCTCGCTCTAGGGCACACACTGCATCCTTCTCTTGACATGGCACCGTGATGACGCCGCCGCTTCCTGGCATCTTGAGGACGTTGTAGCCGTGGTGAGTCACGGCCATGAACTTGGCCAGCGCTGGGTACCCGAGGATGGCGTTGTATGGCAGGCGGATGTGGGCGACGTCAAAGTCGATGAGCTCGGTGCAGTAGTTGTCGTAGGTGCCGAAGGTGACTGGGAGGCGGACCTGCCCGATCGGGACCGGGGAACCGTCGGTGGGTCCGGAGAAGGGCTTGGTTGGCAGAAGCTGGTCATAGGGCACTTGGAGGCTGTCGAATGTTTCCACGGACAAGACATTGAGCCCTGCCCCTCCGTCGATGAGGGTCCTGGTGACCAGAACATTGCTGATGACTGGGGAACAAAGCATTGGGAGGACTCCGGCTGTGGCCGCGCACTTGAGCTGGTCTGCTGAGCTAAACGTGATGGTGCAGGCCGACCACCTGAGGGGACGCATTGCTTCGAGCTTGGGGAGAACTGCATACACTTCGCGAGCGAACTTCTTGAAGATTCGTTGAGAGGCTGGGGCTTGAGCTCCGCCCAGGATGCAGGCGATGGAGCGAGGCTCCTGGAAGCCCCCAGCCCCTTCGTCCTGGTGGCGGTCTTCATTCCTTCTTGGCTGAGGCGGCAATGGCGGCAGGCCTGGGTTGCCATGAGGGCGATCCTCACGAGGCTGATCCCTCCAGTCCCCCTCGCGAGGCGGGTCGCGCCAGCGGTCCTCGCGAGGTTGGTCACGCCAGCCTTGACGTGGGCCACGATCTTCCCAGCGTCCCGGGTTCCTTCCTCCTCCTCGGCCGTAGCCCTGGTCAACACGGTCAGGGCGTCGGCCGACTCTTCCTTCTCGCACAGCGCGGAGCTCTTGGCATTCGTTGGTGTTGTGGGTGTGGAGGTCGTGGTACACACAGTACCGGCTGCCCCTGGAGGACTCGGGCAGATCCTTGCCCCGCTTGGTGTCCGGCTCTGCCGCGAGCACGGCAGCTCCCTTGCGCTTCACGTCCTTTGCCTTGGGCTTCTTCTCTTCTGGATCTACGGCAGGCAGCTCGAGGAGGGAGAGGCGTCCCTCCTCAGCTCTGGCGCACTTGGTCGCCAGGTTGAACAGCTCCAGGGAGGTGCAGAGGTCTTCATGCATCACCAACTCCTCCTTCATCTTGACGTCGCGCACACCGTCGGAGAAGGACGAAATGATGGCCTCCTCGGACACCCTGGGGATCTTGAGGCGTGCATTGTTGAAGCGCTGGATGTACTTTTGCAGGGTCTCTCTAGGTTGCTGCTTGATGCAGCGCATGTCGCTCACGGTGGGAGGCCCGTCGCGGGTACCTTGGAAGTTGGCGATGAAGCGAGTGCGCATCTGGTCCCAGGAGGAGATCGTGCCTGGGGCCAGGTTCAGGAGCCAAGTGCGAGCACCTTCCTTCAGCGCCATGGGGAACTAGTTTGTCATGAACTTTTCGTCCCCACTGGCTGCTTCGATTCCTAGCTCGTAGAGCTGGAGGAACTCTGTGGGATCAGTTGTGCCGTCGTTGCGAGGAGGCAGGTCCGGCTTGAACTTGCCGGGCCACGCGATGCTACGCAGCTCGGGTGTGTAGGCGCGGCAGCCAGCGGTGACAACGGGAGGTTTTGGTTGAGGGAGAGCTTGGCCTTGTGGGTCCCCTTGCGCTGCAGCTGGGAGCAGCGCCGGGTCTTGACGTGCCGGAGCTAGAGCGGGGTCTCGGCGAGCCGGGGCTGGGAGCGCCCGGGCAGCCTCTTGCGGTCGCGGGACCTCTTGGCAGCTCCGTTCTTGCTAGGCCGGCGCATGACGGAGCGGGTTACGCCCAGGAGCTGCGCGCCTTGGGGCCATGGCGTCTTCTTGGAAAGGAGGCGGCTGGAATGCCCCCGGAGCTTCATTGCCCATGCGGGGCGGAGTGCGGCGCAGCGGTGCGGGAGGCGCGGGAGAGCCCCCTGCGGTGCGGATGAGCTCGGCGACGCGGTCGAGCCACTCCTCGTAGACGTCGTCGATGGGGCGGTAGCGCAGGAGCTCATTCGCCGCGATGAGCGCAGCTCGAGCCTCCAAGGGCGCGCGAAGCGCGTGCGACGAAGAACCGGCCGGGGTGAGCGAGGGAGTGGCGGTGCGGCCATCACGCCGCACGGACGGGTGCTGAGAGGATGCTTGCTGCTCGTTCCCCGCCGGGCCGATGGCGGCGTTGACGGCGGGCGACCGGGAACGACGAGGACGCCCACCGACGGGGGCTGTCTGGACGGCGCGGGAAGCGATGGTGGCCCGGCGCTCGGCGCGGGCCCGACGAGCGTCAGACATGGATGCGACGGTCGGAGGACAGCGGAGCGGTGGAAGACTGATTCCGGCGCACCCCTACCTGGCGCGCCAAATGTCGGATCACGGGTTCTGGCAGACCCTTAAGGTTCGAACTCTGGGGTGCGCGCGGAGATCGTGCCCACTACCTCTCCGTCTCGTAAGGATCTAACTACTAGAAGAACAACACAAGAGACACAGGGTTTATACTGGTTCGGGCCACCATTGTGGTGTAATACCCTACTCCAGTGTGGTGGGTGGATTGCCTCTTGGGCTGATGATGAAGAACAATACAAGGAAGAACGACCTCGCGAGGGTCTGTTCTTGGCTAGGGGATGAACTGCTAGGGGGAGTTCGATCGCCCTTCTCTCTCTCTCTCTCTAGATGCTGGATTTCGTCTCGATTCTCGATGCTGGATTCGATCTCCATTCCCCTACCCCGTGGGTGGCTAGTCCTATGTATAGGCAAAGGCCCTGGGCCTCTTCCCAAATATTGAGCGGGAAGGGCGCCAACAATTGGCCAATTTGAAGGGGAACATCTGGTACACTTATCCTGACTAAAGTTGGTCTTCGCCTGCCAAAGGCCCTGTGGTGACGCTGTCCTGGGCTCCATGGTGACCTCCTTCCCTTCGTTGGACTGGTCTTGGTCTCGTTGCACCGAAATGGGTGCCTTTGCTTGATCCTCTCGCCTGCGCTTGCCCCCTTTGCACCAAAGAGGAAAGGGAGACGCTGCGCGGGCTGGCGCCCGCCTGGCACCCTTGGTCGTCATGGCTTGCGTCATGGGCACCTCGTGAGGTACCCGCCTTGATCTCTCCGCCTCCTCACGAGCCAGCCTAAGGAGGCCGTGAGAAAGCGCCATGTCGTCCGCCTCGCGAGGCTTGGCCCCTCGCGAGGGTCTTGAACCTTGTGCTGATGAAGATGGGCCACGCTGGGCCCCCATTTGAGCCACGGCGCAGGCCGCAGGCAGGCAAGTCTGGGGACCCCCGTTCCCAGAACACCGACAGTATGCTCCAAGATATCCAGCAGCGAGCAAAGTCAACCCCGGTCAACCCGTTTGCCATGAAGGCCGTCAACTTGGATAATTGAGGAGAATAATTGAGTCTTTCCTTAGCAGTCAGCCTCTGTGGGAAATGGTGTGTATTGCTCAGAGGTTCCGGACAATAACCCCGAAGGGGATTTTCTTCAGAAGGAGAAGTGTCTTTACAGTAAAACCATGTTTGGTTCCACTCTTTTGGGTGACTGTGAAGTTTGGCCTGAGGGAAGGTGACTTCTTTCCTCTTCTGAATTGCCATACTCCCCAGCTCTGTATTGGGTCCGTCTGTGAATTCAGTATGGCGGTTCAAGTGAAAGCAATCGCGTAATAACTCTACGGTAGGTTCCTCTTGAAGGTACACCTCGCAGAACACTTGAAAATGACAGATATTGGTTACGGAGTTGGGACCAGTATCTTGTGGACGCAGTTGGAAGTTGGCTAGGACATCCCGATAAAACTTTGAAACTGGAGGGTTGAAACCCCGAGCTAAGTGATCAACAAAAACTACAACTTCCCCTTCTTTAGGTTTTGGAGGACATTCCGGGCCAGGGTCCCTCCAGTGAATGACGTATTGCTTACTTAAAGCACCAGTTCTGACCAAATTGTTCATTTGAACTTCGGTCACTCGAGAAGGGACCCAGTTGCACTCATATGCTTGTTTGGCCATGGCAAGATCTACAAGGTAGTAATTACCGGTTCAAAAATTTGTCGGAAAGGTATACGCTGATGCATACTTTGTTAAACCGGAGGCAGTTATTTATAAACCGGAGTTCTACAAAGCGGCAAACCAGAGTTGACAAAGCAGCAGTGCCTTACTAAAGGATTTTGGTGGTTCAACAAGGGGACTAATGATATACACTGGTTTGTCGAATTTCTACAAAGTTAAACCGCCTGGTCTAAACATTGAAGAGTCAAGATTGCAGATGAGTAAGTAATCGAAAACAGATTTCACAAAGTTATATTGCAGTTTTGGATCTGGAGCATGTTCAGAAAAGAGATAAATATTCAAAGCCTAAAAGGAGCAGCACCAAATCAATGAGCAAAGGCACAAGTAAGATCTATTGTCTTAAGATGCATAAAGTGAAGACGGAGGTTAAAACAAAACTACCGCTACACATAGCAGGGATTCAGAAGTTCATCTGAGATCTATCATATGAACAAGGAGCAGACGATGAACACTGAAGAACTCGGAAACCCTAGAACAGATCTTTGGTGGAAAGGTTAGGAGACTTATCGGAACTGAGGAAGAAGCGGAAAGCCGCCGCGATATTCTGGTGCGCTCAGGCTGATGAAGCGGCCAAGGTTGGAGCAGAACTCGACGGCGGCGGCGGAGCTCCGAAGCTGAGCGATGCAAGGAAGACGAAGCAGAAGGGGCACGAAGGGGAAAAGAAGATGACCCCTCGGTCCTATTTATAAAGTAAGGGAAATGTGTCAGCGCGCGAAAATCAAGGGGTCGCAAGTTTGGAAAACGGAGCTATCGCCTCGATTGTCGCAGGTCTATTAAATAAAGAGGTACCATGTGCAGTTTCTTTATAACAGATGATGTCACGCCGGTTTACAATGAGCTGAGAAGATGACATCACGATAGTTTACCAAATTGCAAGAAGATGTTGAAGATGAAGTTTTTTGCTAAGGATTGACATGCACCTGTTCAAATCAATCTGTGGCCTAATGTTGGGGATATTACTACCTGGCGTAAACCGACTCACACAGGCCGGGTTAACTTCATCAATAGTTAAGTATGTTAAAGCCCATGTAGGCAGATAAGGATGGTATGTAAGGGTTTAAGCCCACAATCGGTTTAAAGCCCATAGCCGTAAACCGGCGTCGGTATGTAACTTGTATGGTAAGTTAGAAATAGTGGAGACCGAATCGGACACGTACATGAGCCGGTCTCGGGACTCTGTAAACCGACGGGCGTCACCCGTGTATATAAGGGGACGACCCGGCAGCGGTTCAAGGACAAAAGACAACAACTCGAGACTTAGGTGAAGCTTGTTTGCTCCCTAGTCATCGAAACCCATCAATTCCATCACAACTAGACGTAGGCTTTTACCTTCACCGAAGGGGCCGAACTAGTATAAAACTCTCTTGCGTCCCTGTGTCCGCTTTAACCCCTTCAAGCTAACCCGTAGCGATGGCTTCACGACTAAGTCCTTTCATGAGGACATCTGCCGTGAGAAAACCACGACAAGGGTGGTGCAAGGCGGGGCCCTCATTTGGCGATATGAAGCAAGGCCTGTACCTGCGAAGAAGGCCCAGTGCCTGTGAAGCTCGCTGCCCGTGACACTCTCACGTAATAATGAGTTGGGGTTGTACAGGCCCCGGAGTCTCAGGGGTGCCGGCCTCACGCCCTGGGGCTCCCTCCCATGCCTAGTGGAAGCACTTAGCTCCGCGCTGGTGAGAAGACTTGAAGACTAGAAGACTAGAATAGGCGCCGGACGCGGCCTTTCGTTTTGGATCTCTTTTTCTGTAGCCTTCCTTTCTGGATTTGGATTTGAGTTGAAGTAGATTTTTTATCGACGCGCGCGGGGGGTGCCTTTTCTCGTCCGAGCAATTTCTTGCTTTCTGAATTTCGTTTTGCCTGGGACTCATGTCCATCACCTTCCCCTTATGAGCCCCTCACGAGCGGGACTGTGCGAAGCACACGTGTGCCAAGTGCGCGTTAACGCTACAATTGGTGCTTGCCTCTTGCGGGCCCCCTCCTGACGGGTCGACAAGATCCGCAGGACTCTCAGAAACTCGTCGCCTCACAACCCAGCTCGAGGCTGGCGCTGACTAAGGTAACCCACGACGGGAAACTCACCCCTGGACTTACGAGTTCGCGAGGGCACATGCTTAATACTGCGTAGGCAAGTAAAGGCTGCAACTTGCTTACATGAGGGGCTCCCCCTCTCAAAATGCTCTTACAAGTTTTCCAAAGGCCGCGCCCGAGTTTTTGTGTACATGATGCAACGACAGGAGAACATGGGTTCAACCAGATATGTCGTTCGCTACATCGCCCTCGGACGCGTCACTCGCACCATCTTCGTCTTTGCCGGCGCCGTCGCCGTCCTCGGCGACGCCTTCATCGCCGTTGTCGACCACGTCACCTTCGTCTGCGATGACCACCACCGCATCATCGTAAGAAGCAAAGGCCCTGAACAGCGCATCCACGTTGTCCTCCACCCATCGCGCCAGGTCACCCCGGACAGCCTGTGGCACGGGGGCAATGGCGACGTCGAAGTCAAAGTCAGGAAAGGTGTTCCTGAGGTGGCTAAAGACTCGAGAGAACGTGCGCCCGAGCAGGCCCCGGCTTCTCTCTTCCACGAGCTGACGAGCCCTATCAGACCGGGCTTCCAAGCGTGTCACCACGTCGGTGAAGAAGGTCAGGTGGCTGGCGTAGTCACTCGAGTGGGGGTGGAGAGCATTCTCATCGCAGATGTGGCCCAGGGCGGTATTAGCCCTGTTCCGGAGATCCTCAAGCATGGGGGTGTGCTCGCGCTCCAGCGTCCGCCGTTGGAGCACTTCCTCCCTGTTTTGCCGCGCGATGGCCTCGGCATCGTCAACCCGCTTCCGAAGAGCATGCAGCTCGGCGCCGGCGGAGGCCAAGTCCGCCTGTGCTGTGACCAGGGCGGCGGCCGTAGCCTCCCCACGCCTCTCTGCCTCGTTCAACCTGGGCCTGAGTGTCGGCGTTCTGGGAACGGGGGTCCCCAGACTTGCCTGCCTGCGGCCTGCGGCGTGGCTCAAATGGGGGCCCAGCATGGCCCATCTTCATCAGCACAAGGCTCAAGACCCTCGCGAGGGGCCAAGCCTTGCGAGGAGGACGACATGGCGCTTCCTCAAGCACGACCTCCTTAGGCTGGCTCGCGAGGAGGCGGAGAGATCAAGGCGTGTACCTCACGAGGTGCCGATGACGCAAGCCATGACGACCAAGGGTGCCAGGCCGGCGCCAGCCCGCGCAGCGTCTCCCTTTCCTCTTTGGTGCAAAGGGGGCAAGCGCAGGCGAGAGGATCAAGCAAAGGCACCCATTTCGGTGCAACGAGAACAAGACCAGTCCAACGGTGGGAAGGAGGTCACCATGGATCCCAGGACGGCGTCACCATAGGGCCTTTGGCAGGCGAAGACCAACTTTAGTCAGGATAAGTGTACTAGATGTTCCCCTTCAAATTGGCCAATTGTTGGCGCCCTTCCCGTTCAATATTTGGGAAGAGGCCCGGGGCCTTTGCCTATAAATAGGACTAGCCACCCCCAGGGTAGAAGGGTCGAGGGAGCACCGAATCAAGCATCTAGAGAGAGAGAGAGAGAGAGAGAGAGAGAGAAGGGCGATCGAACTCCCCTAGCAGTTCATCCCCTAGCCAAGAACAGACCCTCGCGAGGTTGTTCTTCCTTGTATTGTTCTTCATCATCAGCCCAAGAGGCAATCCACCCACCACACTGGAGTAGGGTATTACACCACAATGGTGGCCCGAACCAGTATAAACCCTGTGTCTCTTGTGTTGTTCTTCTAGTAGTTAGATCTTTACGAGACGGAGAGGTAGAGGGCACGATCTCCGCGCGCACCCCAGAGTTCAAACCTTAAGGGTCTGCCGGAACCCGTGATCCGACATTTGGCGCGCCAGGTAGGGGTGCGCCGGAGTCCGTCTTCCACCGCTCCGCTCTCCTCCGACCGTCGCATCCATGTCTGATGCTCGTCGGGCCCACGCCGAGCACCGGGCCGCCATCGCTTCCCGCGCCGTCCAGATGGCCCCCGTCGGTGGGCGTCCTCGTCGTTCCCCGTCGCCCGCCGTCAACGCCGCCACCGGCCCAGCGGGGAACGAGCAGCAAGCATCCTCTCAGCACCCGTCTGTGCGGCAAGATGGCCGCACCGCCACTCCGTCGCTCACCCCGGCCGGTTCTTCCTCGCACGCGCTTCGCGCGCCTTTGGAGGCTCAAGCTGCGCTCATTGCGGCGAACGAGGTCCTGCGCTACCGCCCCGTCGACGACGTCTACGAGGAGTGGCTCGACCGCGTCGCCGAACTCGTCCGCGCCGCAGGGGGCTCTCCCGCGCCTTCCGCACCGCTGCGCCGCACTCCGCCCCGCGTGGGCAATGAAGCCCCGGGGGCATTCCAGCCGCCTCCTTTCCAAGAAGATGCCATGGCCCCAAGGCGCGCAGCTCCTGGGCGTAACCCGCTCCGTCATGCGCTGGACCAGCAAGAACGGAGCTGCCAAGAAGTCCCGCGACTGCAAGAGGCCGCCCGGGCGCTCCCAGCCCCGGCTCGCCGAGACCCCGCTCCAGCTCCGGCACGTCAAGACCCCGCGCTGCTCCCAGCTGCAGCGCAAGGGGACCCACAAGGCCAAGCTCTCCCTCAACCAAAACCTCCCGCGGTCACCACTGGCTGCCGCGCCTACACCCCCCAGCTGCGTAGCGTCGCGTGGCCCGGCAAGTTCAAGCCGGACCTGCCTCCTCGCTACGACGGCACAACTGATCCCACAGAGTTCCTCCAGCTCTATGAGCTGGGAATCGAAGCAGCCAGTGGGGACGAAAAGGTCATGACGAACTGGTTTCCCATGGCGCTGAAGGAAGGTGCTCGCACTTGGCTCCTGAACCTGGCCCCAGGCATATGATCTCCTCCTGGGACCAGATGCGCACTCGCTTCATCGCCAACTTCCAAGGTACCCGCGACCGGCCTCCCGCCGCCACATGCGCCGCATCAAGCAGCAACCTGGGGAGACCCTGCAAAAGTACATCCAGCGCTTCAACAGTGCGCGCCTCAAGATCCCCAGGGTGTCCGAGGAAGCCATCATTTCGGCCTTCTCCGATGGCGTGCGCGACGTCAAGATGAAGGAGGAGTTGGCGATGCATGAAGACATCTGCACCTCCCTGGAACTGTTCAACCTGGCGACCAAGTGCGCCAGAGCTGAGGAGGGACGCCTCTCCCTCCTCGAGCTGCCTGCCGCAGACCCAGAAGAGAAGAAGCCCAAGGCCAAGGACGTGAAGCGCAAGGGGGCCGCCGTGCTCGCGGCAGAGCCGGACACCAAGCGGGGGAAGGATCTGCCCGAATCCTCCAGAGGCAGCCGGTACTGTGTGTACCACGACCTCCACACCCACAACACCAATGAATGCCAAGAACTCCGCGCCGTGCGAGAAGGAAGAGTCGGCCGACGCCCTGACCGTGCTGACCCGGGCTATGGCCGAGGAGGAGGAAGGAACACGAGACGCTGGGAAGATCGTGGCCCACGTCAAGGCTGGCATGACCAACCTCGCGAGGACCGCTGGCATGACCGACCTCGCAAGGACTGCTGGCGTGACCCGCCTCGCGAGGGGGACTGGAGGGACCAGCCTCGTGAGGATCGCCCTCATGGCAACCCAGGCCTGCCACCGTTGCCGCCTCAGCCAAGAAGGAATGAAGACCGCCACCAAGACGAGGGGGCTGGGGGCTTCCAGGAGCCTCGCGCCATCGCCTGCATCCTGGGCGGAGCTCAAGCCCCAGCCTCTCAACGTATCTTCAAGCAGTTTGCTCGCGAAGTGAATGCAGTTCTCCCCAAGCTCGAAGCAACGCGTCCGCTCAGGTGGTCGGCCTGCACCATCATGTTCAGCTCAGCAGACCAGCTCAAGTGCGCGGCCACCGCCGGAGTCCTCCCGATGCTTTGTTCCCCAGTTATCAGCAACGTTCTGGTCACCAGGACCCTCATCGACGGAGGGGCAGGGCTCAATGTCTTGTCCGTGGAAACGTTCAACAGCCTCCAAGTGCCCTATGACCAGCTCCAGCCAACCAAGCCCTTCTCCGGAGTCACCGACGGTTCCACGGTCCCGATCGGGCAGGTCCGCCTCCCAGTAACCTTCGGCACCTATGACAACTACCGCACCAAGCTCATCGACTTTGACGTCGCCCACATCCGCCTGCCGTACAACGCCATCCTCGGGTACCCGGCGCTGGCCAAGTTCATGGCCGTAACTCACCATGGCTACAACGTCCTCAAGATGCCAGGAAGCGGCGACGTCATCACGGTGCCATGTCAAGAGAAGGATGCAGTGTGTGCCCTGGAGCGATCCTTTCAGGCCGCGTCACCTGAAGACCCAGATCGCGGAAGCAGGAGGCTTCCTGAGACCAACCCCAAGAAGAAGAAGACAACGTCAGGCTCAGCCCCTCAGGAGGCAGGACCTTTAAGGCCCGCGTCTGCCCAAGGGGATCCTCCTTCAATCGCATAGGAAAGCGCGCCCAGCGCCCTCCTCAGGCAGGGCTCGGGGGCTCTCACCTGGAGGGCCACCGACCTCGCCAAGGTCACGAGGGAGGCGCTGGGGCACCATGTGGAGGCGTGCTTCGAGGCACGTTTCCCTCGAAAGGAAGCCAGGAAAAGAAGGTCAGACTAGCAGGAGTTTGTTAGCAAGGCCATTCAAGAACTACATGAGTCAAGGATCATGAGAGGTTGCCGTCGCCCGCCAGCTGTGGCTCCCCATCAAGGCGAGGATGGTGGGCTGCGGGTGTGCGTCGACGTACCAGGACTCAACCGGATCGCCACAGCGGAGCGCCTCTGGCCCTCACAAGTGGGGCGCTGCGGAGGACCACCCCACAGCTATGTTCGCATGCCTTATGGCCCGCCGAGCGTGGCTGTGGCGTACTGGCGCATCATGAGGAGCATCTTGGAGGCGCAAGAAGACAGGCGTTCCACAGCCCTGGCGGAGATGGAGGCTGCTCAGGAGGAGCCACCAGAGCCACCGGAGCCTCCCGAGGCCCCTAGACCTGGGGGCTCGTGAGGATCGGCTTCCGTAGCCCACCGAGTCTGCTGCACCAACGCCACTACATCGACGACATCTTCAGGTGACATCTTTCAAGTTTCATTCCCAACTGGGAGCACCCTCCCAGGGTTGCGCCATTCCCAGGCCGCGTGGGTCCGTCCCTGTGGCATGTATCCCTTTTTATCTTTTCAGTCGCTAGCTTGCTTTGCTGGGGCCGCCCCTCGGGTTGCATCATCCCCAGGCCACTCAGGCTAGGCCCAGCGGCATGTATCCCTTCCGCGTTTATTTCCAATTATGCATCATGCTTGATTACTTGATGCCGTCCACGGCACCTTTTCTTCTTCATGTCGACCACTTGCACGTTAAAGGGGGGGGGCGCCTGAGCATCACGACTCAGGGCTCTTACTGGCTCTCAAGCCCTCACCCTCTGGCCTTGTCCACGGTATCGCGACCTGGCATGCCAGCGATGGCTGAGACAAGCTCGAGGGCCGGGACCCGAGGACGTAGAGTGCCGGCATCTAACCAGATTTTGCAGGAACACATCTCAAGATACGGCCCAGTGCCAGGCGCAACCCGCCTAGAGGTAGGGCCTCGTGAGTCCCGCGCTGGCTCACGGGTGCCCAGATACACCTCACCTAGCTCTACCGTGCCAGCCACATGTCAGGGCGGGGCTGTACACGCTCCGGGGGCTCCTCTCGGAGGGGAGCCCCCTCCCACGTACCAGTGGAAGCACCATGCTTCGCGTTGGCTGACGACACTGCCGTGGAGCGGCTATGCCCGTACACATACGGAAGCGCTATGCTCCGCGCTGGTGATAAACAACTGAGGGTGGCCTCCGGGCCGCATTAACCTCAGGGAGCCCCGAGCTCAGTGGCCGGCCTCATCGCAACGCCTCCCCCCGGGAGCGCCGCACGAGGGGGCTGGGCACGGGGGCTACGACTGGGTCACGCCCAGCCGTATGCCCCAGCCAGGCCCCTCGGGCCTGGTTCGTCGCGCGTCTCTCCCCGAGCGGAGCCAAGGTACGAAGGCCGTTTGCGCGTCAAGGGGGACTCCTGAGCATCGCGACTCAGGAGCCTAACTGGCTCCGTAGCCCCTCACTCCTTAGTTCCGAAAGGCTATGCTGGGTGAGGTATGCGCGGGGTCGGGCTCTGTAGACGTAGAACGGTAGCCCCGCCTACATTCCATCTCATGATGTTCGCGCGTCAAGGGGACTCCTGAGCATCGCGACTCAGGAGCCTAACTGGCTCCGTAGCCCCTCACTCCTTAGTTCCGAAAGGCTATGCTGGGTGAGGTACGCGCGGGGTCGGGCTCTGCAGACGTAGAACGGAAACGCACCTACATCGCGCTTCCCTACTTGCTGTTCATGCGCCAAGGGGGACTCCTGAGCATCGCGACTCAGGAGCCTAACTTGTCACGTGGCCCCTCATTCCTTTGGTCCCGTCCTGGTTTCCGGTCGGGGCTGATGCTGGGTGAGGCATGCGCGTGGCCGGGCTCTGCCGGCGTTGAACATAAGCAAGTAGAGAAGGGGAACATAAAATTCAAGGAACTTAAAAGTGAATATTACAACCCATACTGTCGCCTTGGTACCAAACGCAAATTTAAATGCCTCCTTGAGGCGTCGTGCATGTGCAGGAATCGAAAGAAGGACAGGAACGATAGCGGAGCCACTTGTCGGCAACGGAGTCGCGTGGAGTGGCTTCGCTTTGTGGGGTAGTAGGGCCGGCAGCGCCTCGCTTCGGCTTGGTGCTGAAGACCCGGAACTTCCCTAGCAGGGCCTCTGCGCGCCCCTTCACGACCTCGACAGCAGCAGCGGCGCCCTCGCCGCTCACCGGCTCCAGCAGGCTCTCAAGGTCGGTGCTGGGGTCGCAAAGGTAGACATGGGCGAAGACCCGCGTCAGCGCGGCGGAAGATAGGACACGCGCCTCGGCTTCAGCCATGGGGGCGAGTCCGAGGGCAACATCTCCAAGATCCTTCACCAAGAAGGGAAGCAGTTTGGCGGGGCCGTCCCCGTCACCAGCCAGCGGGCTATCCAGGCCACTCTCGTAAAGCGTCTTCAGTGAAGAGCGGGCATCCTTCTCCATGTCCGCGAAGGCCACACGATCCTCGGCAAGGACCCGGGCCTTGGCGTCCAGCTCGGCCTTCGTCGTCTCCAGCTCCTTCTTCAACGCACCTAGGTGGCTGCGGCGATTCTTGAGCTTCGCCTCCCGGTCCTCGAGCGCAGCCTCGCGAGCCTTCACCCCCTTCTCCTGCTTTTGGCGAAGGCGGGTCTCCTCTGCAAGCTGATCACGAAGGCCATGCAACTTGTCCTCCAGCTCCTTGCAGCGGCCGCGGATGCCAACCGCCTCTCCCAGGGCCGCGTCACGGGCAGCCTTCGCCTCGAGGGTAGCCTCCCTCTCCTCGTCACAGGTCGTCGAGGCCTGAACCAGCGCTGCCCGAATCGAGGCGTCAGAGCGAATCCACCCCGAGGCCAGCTCCAGGCGCCCGGCCACCAGGCGAGGGTCGGCGCCTAGAAGGTCCTGCCGCAGCCGGTCTAGTCCAGCAACAGCTCGCTCCAGGATGGCAGAAGAAGGCGGAGAAGCATCAGTGCGCTTCAAGGCAGCAGGAGGAGTCGCGGAACCAGCAGCCGGCGGAACGGGAGGAGAAGGTAGCGGCGGCGAGGCTGCAGTATCCCGAGACGGAGTCTGCTGCGCCTCCCCAGCCGTAGCAGCAGCACCAAGCAAGGGCACCTCTGGGGTCGACCGAGCCATGGGGGCTGCGGCCCCAGCCAGATCACCTAAGCCCTGCAAGGCGAGTGGGCAGGAGAAGCCCGTGCGTCACGGTCGCCCTCCCCTGCAGGTGGAGGTGTCGCCACAGCTGGGGCCTCGGGAGCTCCCTTCAGCTTCTTCGCTGCAGGCGCCAGCCTTCTCGGGAGAAGTAATCGTCAAGCCTCGTCAGCGGAACAAGAAACCAGGGATCAAGGATCAAGCACTTACAGGTCTTCGCCAGAAAGCTCCAGTGGTCTCCTGCCAAACTTGAAGCCGGAGAGCCGGCTGGAGGGGTCGACCTCGGAAGTAGAAGGCGCATCAGCGGTTCGCCCCGGAGTCAGGGCGGACCCGCGGGGAATCAACCCGGTCCTGCCCTTCTTCGGGACCAGGGGCGAGCTCCCGCTGCCCAGCACGTCGTCGTCATCGTCATCATCGCTCAGCGAAAGGCGGAGAGCGCGGGGCTTGCGCTGGAGCGGGGGAGCCCTAGACTCTCCGTCAGTCGCCTCGGAGTCGGGACCTCCCTCCCGCTCCTCCTCGCCCGCTCCTCCGCTGGAGTCGCCGGAATACACATCCACCAGATCCTCGGGAGCCACCACGGGCACGAGCCCGTCCCCGTTGAAGACGGGCATGGACTCCACCGCTTGCTCCCAATCGTCGCGGAGGAACATGGGCGAAGGTGCGCCCTCCAGCCTTGCTGCCTCGCCCCCGACCAGGGACTGGAGAACCGCAACCACGTCCTCTTCGCCCACGGCTGCGGGGCTCGGGTGAGGCCTCCACATCGGGGGAGAGTACTGCCGAAGCGGAGCCAGCTGGTGCTCCAGGAACTCCCTCAGCAACGACGCCCCGGTCAGCTTCGCCGTCGCCATGTTGGCTAGCTTCAGATCGGCGTCCATCTTCGCCAGCATCGACTTCGCGCGGGGATCCGTGAGCTCCTCCCGGCACCAGTCTTCCGAGCTCACGGGCGGCTCCGTGGGAAGGGCCAACCGAGGGTGGACGCACCCGGCGTCAACCAATACCCACTTGTTCCAGAAGCCCTCGATCCTCTTCCCTGGATTCGAGATGGCCATGGAGCTGCCGCACGCGACGAAGCCCGCGCATGCAGAAGGGGAACCTTTGGAGGTCCGGAGGTAGAAGTAGTGGCGCAGCAAGGCCACTGAAGGCTGCACCCCCACTTGCGCCTCGCAGTAGTAGGCGAAGATCGCCAGGAGAAGGACGGAGTTGGGGTGGATATGCAAAGCTTGCAAGTTGTAATGGCGGAGGACGGCGAGGAAGAACTCAGAGAAAGGAGGCACCAGGCCCGCTGTAATGGAGCTCATGAAGAAAGGATAGAAGGTGCTCCCTTGGCCTTCAGGGGCATCGGAGCCGACCTTTAACATCTGCGCCCCGTCAATGCCCTGCGCCGCAGCCATCCGGTGCAGTAGGGTGAAGCTCGCCTTCGACACGTTGGGCGAATCCAAGGCAGGCGAGAACCAAGCTTCGGCCGGGGCCCGGCGAGGCGCCATGGCTACGTGGGTCGAGCAGGTGGAGCAGATCTGGAAGCTTGGAGGAAGGGAGGAGAAGCGCAAGAAAGGGGATCTGAGCAACGGATGAAGAAGGAGAAGAATAAAGCCCGAGCGGATGCCGCACCTTTAATAACTTGCGCAGTTGCAAAAGCGCCTACGTCCAATCAACCGCCACGCGGTGCCCAAGGCCGCAGGCTGTTAGGGCCCGTGGCGCTTCGCCCTTGCCCTTTCGCCTCTCGGCACGGCCAAGTCCGTGCGCGCCTTGGGCCCGGGGGCTACTGTCGGCGTTCTGGGAACGGGGGTCCCCATACTTGCCTGCCTGCGGCCTGCGGCGTGGCTCAAATGGGGGCCCAGCATGGCCCATCTTCATCAGCACAAGGCTCAAGACCCTCGCGAGGGGCCAAGCCTCGCGAGGCGGACGACATGGCGCTTCCTCAAGCACGGCCTCCTTAGGCTGGCTCGCGAGGAGGCGGAGAGATCAAGGCGGGTACCTCACGAGGTGCCCATGACGCAAGCCATGACGACCAAGGGTGCCAGGCGGGCGCCAGCCCGCGCAGCGTCTCCCTTTCCTCTTTGGTGCAAAGGGGGCAAGCGCAGGCGAGAGGATCAAGCAAAGGCACCCATTTCGGTGCAACGAGAACAAGACCAATCCAACGGTGGGAAGGAGGTCACCATGGAGCCCAGGACGGCGTCAGCACAGGGCCTTTGGCAGGTGAAGACCAACTTTAGTCAGGATAAGTGTACTAGATGTTCCCCTTCAAATTGGCCAATTGTTGGCACCCTTCCCGCTCAATATTTGGGAAGAGGCCCGGGGCCTTTGCCTATAAATAGGACTAGCCACCCCCAGGGTAGAAGGGCCGAGGGAGCACCGAATCCAGCATCTAGAGAGAGAGAGAGAGAGAGAGAGAGAGAGAGAGAGAAGAGAGAGAGAGAGAGAGAGAGAGAGAGAGAGAAGGGCGATCGAACTCCCCTAGCAGTTCATCCCCTAGCGAAGAACAGACCCTCGCGAGGCTGTTCTTCCTTGTATTGTTCTTCATCATCAGCCCAAGAGGCAACCCACCCACCACACTGGAGTAGGTTCTTACACCACAATGGTGGCCCGAACTAGTATAAACCCTGTGTCTCTTGTGTTGTTCTTCTAGTAGTTAGATCCTTACGAGATGGAGAGGTAGAGGGCACGATCTCCGCGCGCACCCGAGAGTTCGAACCTTAAGGGTCTGCCGGAACCCGTGATCCGACAATGAGGGCAATGGCCCTGCACGCATCCTCCGTCCCTGCGAGCTTCAACTTCAAGTGATAACTACCTTCCAGATCGGCGCGAACCTCGGCCACCCGACGGTCGACTTCCTCCTGTACCTTGGCCTCGCGGACCCCAACGACGTCTTCTTCTTGAGCAACTTGACGCTCCCTCGTCTCCAGTCGCTCGAGCTCGAGGCTGCGTTCCACGGCTTGTAGGGCCAGCGCCTCCTCGCGCTTCCGGACGTCCTTCTCCTCGGCAGGCGTCCCCGTCAGTGACGCAAGAGCGGCTCTGTGTGCCTCCACCTACCGCTCGAGGGATGCACTCCAGGCCTGGAGCTCCCGTGCATGCTCCTCCGTAGCCTCGCGGCGGCAGTCAGCCTCGCGAGCCTCCTCCAAGACTCGGGAGCAAGCTTCGCGGGAAACCTTGAGGGACGCCTCGGCCTTCGCGTTCTCAAGATCACGCTGGTAGCGGCCAAGGTTGATAGCCAGCCTCAGCTTGCGCCATTCCTCCACCAGCCGAAGACCTTCAGCCTCAAGGCGCGAGTCAACACCCGCGAGCTCTTCACCAAGTCAGCTCATTGTGCCCATTGCCTCCTGGAAGAGCTCATGGCAAACTACGCTCCGCCCGCGCTCGAGCTCGAATGCACGGCCCGCCTCGTCCTCCACCTCGGGGGCTGCAGGTGGGGCATCAGGCAGCACACTACCTCTTAGCAGGGGATTGGGGGCTAGTGCTACATGAGGCGTCAACCGGCCCTCGTGAGGAGTCCAAACCAATCGGGGCTCGATGCTTGAAGAGGAGCCGAGGATCGAGGCCAACCAGCTACTGCCCATGACCAGAGGAGGGGTCCTGGGCACGCCTGCCAAGCTCCACGCCAGACCGTGGGGGAGGGGTGACGAAGCCGCAGGCTCAGAGCGCCACGAAGGCAGGAGCGCTCCTTCAACCAACCCCGCTCTAGGGGCGGCAAGCGGACTCGGGACGCTCAAGGCTGACAGGGGAGTCGAGGAAGGAGGAGGCCATTTCTCAGAAGACGCGACAACCTCGACGGAAGGAGCCCTGAAGGAAGGACACCACGAAAAGAAAACAACACGCAAGAAGCCATAACAGTAAGGTACTTACGCGTCGATGGCAATGTACTTTCGTCGCTTTAATGGCCCGAAGATATTGCTGCTGCTTGGGGATCCTTTCCTCTTGCGGAGCTCCTCGAAGTCCATGCAAAGACGACCGAAGCGCTGGACATGACGGCCGGTGCGAGGCGGGGCCGAAGAAGAGCTTGGAGAACCAACTTCAGGGGTGCTTGGCTGTGGTGAACAGTCGGGTGCTGTCTCGCTATGAGCTCCCGATGCTTTGGGGGCTTTGGCCTCGGGAGCCGCATGCTGCGTCGCCTCAGTAACCGATGCCCCAGAGGAGGGATTGTGGCCTCCCGAGGATGACGCCCCAGGATCACCACACGACATGTGCCCCTCACTGCTTTGGCCACTGATCTCCATCGGAGCTCGCCCTCCCGCACCCTCACTCGGGGCGAGCTCGGCACCGACAACGAGGAAGGGGACCACATCGATGGGGTTCTCGTGGGGCCCCACCAGGCCGATTGGGCGCAGCCCCCACTCATCAAAGGAGGGCATGCTCGCGGCAACTATGGCTTTGTTCTCGCAGCAATACAGCTGACAGCTATTCCTGGCCATGTCGTCTGGCAAAGGGACACCCGATAGGACCGTAAGCACCGTTTGCCGCATCGTAAGAGGAAGCCCCTTCTCCTAAAACCTCATATGGTCCTGACTGCTGAGCAAGTCCCACATTGGGTGGGAATGGCGCTGAAGCGGTGCGACTCGGCACTTGACGAACTCCTTCACCACCATAGGTGCTGTCACGCTGCGGTCCTTCAACCTCCTCAGCCTGAGCCTGACGGGGGCGAGGCGGGGGCTCGTGAGCTTCTGATGGCCCCAGCCGGAGTTTGGAACAGCAGGCCCTGCCAGAGCATGAAGCAGAGGGCTGAGCACGCCAGCGTCAACAAACACCCATCGTGTACGGAACTCGCTCGTGGATGAAGGAAGCTCGAAGCCAATCCCCGCGCCTGCCGTCGCGGCCACGGCCTGGAAGCTCACGCACCCTGAGCTCTGACGAGAGTCGGCTAGATGCAATGAGAAGAAATGCGGAGGAGGGCCACTGAGGGAGTGATGCCCACCATGGCTTCGCACAAGAAGGCGAAGACGGCAAGAAGATTGAGGATCGAGATGAAGCATGTGGATCTGATAATGCTCAAGCACCGCGTTGAAGAAGGCGGAGAAGGGAGGAATCAGGCCAGCCCAGAGGGCATCTATGAAGATTGGGACCTCAGTGGCTGCCCGGGCCATGCGGGTGCGAGACGCGGGCGAAGCCACCGTCTCTCCCCACTCGTTGAAGCTGGAAGCGAGCATTGGATGCACCTTGTCCATGGCCTCGTTGTTGAGTACCCGAGATCGGCCAAGCGCCGGCTGAACGGCTGGAGGCGCGCTCGGCAAAGACAGGGGGTTTCTTCCCCTTTTCATCCTATTTCGGTGCCATGGTGATGAAGCAGGCGGAGCGCAAGTCAGATTGGAAGGGCGAAGCAGAGTCTCGAGGAAGCAGGGAGATTGGGGGAGCCAGGCATAGGCGAAGGAAGAATAACTATGTAAGATGCGGGGGCCGCATAGCCAGGCGGATTCAAAGGCAGCGTGGGGAAGCGAAGACGCCCACGTCCAATCAACCGCCATGCGTCAATCGAGGCCGCAGGCTTTTGGGGCCCGCAGCGCTCCGTACTTGACCCTTGGCTTCGCCTCGAAGCCAAGCCCGAACGCGCCTTGGGCCCGGGGGCTACTGTGGGCGTTCTGGGAACGGGGGTCCCCAGACTTGCCTGCCTGCAGCCCATGGCGTGGCTAAGCTAGCGGGCCGTATGACCCATCTTCATCGACAAGGCAATCGAGACCCTCACGAGGGGCCAAGCCTCACGGGGCGGACGACGCAATACCTCCTCAGGAGCGGTCTAGCCAGGCAGGCTCATAAGGAGCGGAGAAATCAAAGCGGGGCAAACCTCACGAGGCTCTTGTGGCGTGAGCCATGACGATCGACACCAGGCAGGCGCCAGGTGGGCGCCAGCGCGCGCAGCGTCCTTGTTTCCTCTTCGGTGCTATGGAGATAGGCGCAGGCGCGGAGTACCGAGGCATCAGGCAAAGGTTTCCATATCGGTGCTACGTGACCAAGACCAGCAAGACGGCAGGACGAAGGTCACCGTGGATCCCAAGATGGCGTCATTACCAGAGCCTTTAGCAGGCGAAGACCACTTTTGTCAGGATAGCTTGTACTAGTTGTCCCCCTTCAAATGTTCCCGCCGTTGTTGGCTCCCTTACCGTTCATTATTTGGGGAGAGGACCAGGGCCAATATAAGTAGAGCTAGCCACCACGGTGGAGGAGGTGGAATAGAGAGTTCTCATCCAACAGAGCACAACAACACCTCAACCTCAGGAGGTTGTTCTTCCACTTGTACTGTTTATCATTAGCCCAAGAGGCAATCCACCACCACACACTGAGTAGGGTATTACACCACAATAGTGGCCCGAACTAGTATAAATATCGTGTCTTTCTGTGTTGCGAGTTCGTCCGTGAGATCTTAGCGAGCTAGGGCGCGGATCGGTAGGAGGGAAATAACTTTGCGCGCACCCCAGAGTTTGAACCTTAAGGGTTTTGCCGGAATGCCACATCCGACAGACGCTCAATCTCCTTCTTATCATCATCATTCGTTTTATCTTGATTATCATGATTAATAGCAAGTTCATCATAGTTTTGATCACTAGAGTTGTCAACAAGTAAATCATCATCACCTAGCAAATCATCTTCATCACTATTGAAATCAACATACTCGGGGTGTGATACCTTTGGGCCTTTAGCCATGAAGCACCTTCCAATTCCTTCATTTGTTGAATCAAATATGTCGTAGGAGTTGGTTGACACAAGTGCTAGACCGACAACACCTTCATCTTGAGTATACTCGGAGTCAGAGTGATAACTTCTTTCGGAGTGATGGTCGGAGTTGGAGCCGGATACCCATTCACCGACATGAGCTTGATGTCTTTGTTTTGTGTAGCTCTTTGATGATTTGTCCTTCCTTTCTGCATCCTTGCTTCTCCGAGAGGTTCTTCATTCATAATGATCATCTCTACTACTTCTCTCTCTTGCTGGTGATTTTTCTCTTCTACTTCTTCTTTTGGGTGAATCTTATCTTCTTTTGTAGGGAGCCATACACTCATTGTAGTAGTGTCCGGGTCTTCCACAATTGTAGCAATTACGTTCACGACTCGAAGATCTTTTGTCATTGTAGGACCTTGACTTGGAACTTCTTTCCTTGCTTCACCATTAGGCTCAAATCCTCATTGAAGGTTCGTTTCTCACTTGAAGATGTGGGAGCATCACATGAGGGTTTGTAAGCACCACTTGACTTTGTTGTGAAGCTCTTCCTTATCCTTGAGTGACATCTCATGAGCAGCAATTCTTCCAATGACTTTCGTAGGCTTGACATCTTTGTAATTGGGCATCATTTCGATCAATGTGCACACGGTATCATATTTTCCATCCAAGGCTCTTAGGATCTTCTTGATGATGAATCTATCGGTCATCTCTTCACTTCCTAAGGCGACAATCTCATTTGTGATGAAAGCAAGCCTAGAGTACATTTCAGCGACACCCTCACCATCCTTCATTTTGAACTTGTCAAGTTGCCTTTGAAGCACATCCAATTTGGATTCCTTGACGGAGTCGGTACCTTCGTGCATATCAATCAAAGTATCCCATATTCCCTTTGCATTCTCAAGACGGATGATTTTGTTGAATTCTTCGGGGCACAATCCGTTGAAGAGGATATCGCAAGCTTGAGCATTGTACTGCGGCATCTTCAACTCTTCCGCAGTAGCTTCACTGTTCGGTTCTCTCCCATCAAAGAATTCACCTTGCAAACCAATACACACAATAGCCCAAACGGCGGGGTTATGTCCAAGAATATGTATTTTCATCTTATGCTTCCAACTAGCAAAATTAGTACCATCAAAGTAAGGACCTCTACGGTGATAATTTCCCTCGCTAGACGCCATACTCTCCTAGGTTGTGAAAGTGCGTTATATCGACTAGAGGGGGGGTGAATAGGCAATTTTATGAAATTCTTCACTGAGGAATTTGCTAGTGAGGAAATTCCTTAGCGAAGAACTACTTGCAGCGAATAAGTACTCAGAAGTAAACATGACAGAATACATGCATGATCGTCATGATGAAATGAAGACAAACACAGAGTACAGAAAGCGTAAGCACATGATAGCACAAGATGAAGACAAACAGACTGAAGAAATTGAACTGACGAAATTGAGAAAGTCTTCAGTCAAAGTCTTCAAACACAGATATGAACAAGCACACAACATGACAATGAGGAAATGGAAGTGTTGAGGAAATAGAACAAGTTGGCTTGGTGAAGACAATGATTTGATAGACCAGTTCCAACAGTTGTCTCAGTTGTACATCTGGTTGGAGCGGCTAGGTACTTAAACCTAAGGACACACAGTCCCGGACACACAGTCCTCACTGTATTCTCCTTGAGCTAAGGACACACAGTCCTCGCCCAATCACTCGTGGTAAGTCTTCAGGTGACTTCCGAACCTTCACAAACTCGGTCACTCGGCGATCCACGATTCCTCTTGGATGCTCTAGACCATGACGCCTAAGCATCTGGAAGAAGCACAGTCTTCAAAGGTAACAAGCGTCGGATCCACGCAGGATCAATCTCTTCAGTGATGCTCAATCACTTTGGGTTTGTCGGTGTTTGGGTTTGGGTTTTGGATTTTCCTCACTTGATGATTTTCGCTCAAAGTCCTCGGAGGATGGGATGCTCTCAATTGACAACTGTCAGTTTCTCTCAGAGCAGCCAACCAGCTAGTGGTTGTAGGGGGCGACTATTTATAGCCTAGGGAGCAGCCCGACATGATAAGACATAAATGCCCTTCAATGATATGACCGTTGGATGGATAAGATATTTTGGGACATCTGGTGCGTAGCACAGCAGCGGTCAGAAATTTGAGGTTCAAATTCCTCAGGGCTATCATGTTCCTCACTGTGTAGGCAATCCGCACTGGCGAATTCCTAACTCCTCAGTCAGAACAAATTCCTCAGCGACCAGAAGAACTTCGTCTCTGTCACTTAAGAAATTGACTGACCTGTATGAGATTTCCAGTGGCTTCATTCGAAGGGATTGGTAGGTGTAGGATTTGAGTTGAGCATCACATGGAAATTTTTTCTTAGTATTTCCTTGACCCCCTTTAACAGTATGGTGTTTCCTATGACTCAAGAAAGAGAAAATGAAACTACGAAAACAAAGTCTTCACGCTTCATGTTCCTCGAATGAATACCAAGTCTTCAAGGTCACACCAATTTCTTCACTTTCAAAGTCTTTAGAAAGTCTTCAGAATACCAAAGTATTCAGTCGAAGAACTTCATTTTTAGGGGTCGACTTTCTCTGTAAATATCAAACTCCTCATAGACTTATTGACCTGTGTACACTCATAAACACATTAGATCCTTAACCTATAAGTCTTCAATACACCAAAATCACTAAGGGGCACTAGATGAACTTACAGGTTGTGAAACCATGGCTATGATCACCAAAAGCTATGGAATCAAGGCAAATGGAGACCAAAGATCTGATACCACTAGTAGGATCAAAAGTATGTCTAGAGGGGGGTTGATTAGACTACTTGACTAAATAAAAATCTATCATTTTCCCAATTTTAAGTCTTGGCAGATTTTATCAACTTAGCACAAGTCAAGCAATCAATCTACACATGCAAGTCTAAGAGTATAGCAGCGGAATGTAAAACATTGCACCTGAAGGTAAAGAGGGGAGTTTGGAGGGAGCAAACGCAATGTGGATGCGGATTTGTTTTCCGTGGTCCCGATAGGTGGTGCTATCGTACATCCACGTTTATGGAGACTTCAACCCTCGAAGGGTAATGGTTGAAGGAGTCCACGGATGGCTCCACCCACGAAGGGTCCACGAAGAAGCAACCTTGTCTATCCCACCATGGCCATCGCCCACGAAGGACTTGCCTCACTAGGGTAGATCTTCGCGAAGTAGGCGATATCCTTGCCCGTACAAACTCCTTGGTTCAACTCCAATATCTTGATGGAGGCTCCCAAGTGACATCCAACCAATCTAGGAGACACCACTCTCCAGAAGGTAATAGATTGTGTGTTGATGATGAACTCCTTGCTCTTGTGCTTCAAATGATAGTCTCCCCAACACTCAAATCTATCTCATATATTTGGATTTGGTGGAAAGATGATTTGAGTGGAAAGCAACTTGGGGAAGGCTAGAGATCAAGATTCTTGTGGTTGGAATAGAATATATTGGTCTCAACACATGAGTAGGTGCTTCTCTCTCAGAAAATGTATGTTGGAAGTGTAGGTATGTTCTGATGGCTCTCTCCATGAATGAAGAGTGGGTGGAGGGGTATATATAGCCTCCACACAAAAAATAACCGTTACACACTATTCACCAAACTCGATGGGACCGAATCGGAAAACTCGGTCAGACCGATTCAGTTCAAAATGTGAACGTTAGGCTTTTCGGTGGGACTGACATGTCAACACGGCGGGACCAATTTCATTAGGGTTAGGGCATAATGTAATCTCGGTGAGACCGATTACTCAAACCCGATGGGACCGACTTTGGCAATAAGCTAACTAGAGAGTTGGTCAGGCAAACTCGGTGGGACCGACTCGCTCATTTTGATGAGACCGAAATGTTACGAAGGGGAAACATAGAGTTTGCATTGCGAACTTGATGTGACTGGTCGCTCATCTCGGATAGACCGAAACATTACGAAGGGAAATAGAGAATTTGCAATCCCGTCTCTGTGAGACCGAGATCCCTATCGGTGAGACCGAAGTGACTAGGGTTTTTGGCAGTGGCTATGTCAAATGAACTCGGTGGCGCCGTATAGATCAAATCGGTAGGGCAGAGTTTGACTTTTAGTGTGGGACATATGTGTATATGAGAAAGTGGTTGAGGGTTTTTGGAGCATATCACTAAGCATTTTGAGCAAGCAAGCCATTAAGCAACACCTCATCCCCTTTTAATAGTATTGGCTTTTCCTATGGACTCAATGTGATCTTGGATCACTAAAATGAAAATGTAGAGTCTTGACCTTGAGCCAATATGTGTCCTTAGCATTTTGAGGGGTCCACATTCCTAATCCATGCCATGCCAATCATTGAAATTTCTAAAATGATCATCTTTGAATAGCATTAGTTCAATGAGCTATATGTTGTTAGTAATTACTTGCACTTTCAGCGAGTCGTCGCCACTGGTCCCATCTGGCCGGTTTCTCGATGATGCTCTGTCCAGCTAGGTTACATGGCCAGCGGGTAGGGCCAAATCTCCCCGGTTGCGCCTCCCTCTGGCGCCGCCCCTCATTCTCATGGTCTCCAGCAGCTGCTCCACAGTGGTCCGTCCAACGCACTACTCCAGCGGGCACCGCACAACTATGGTTGATTTCACACTACGACAGAAGGCACCTCATTCCCCCTCCCCACATCCCAGGCCATGGCCTTGAGGTGCTGTTGAAGGATGAGCTCATCCAACAAGGTGAGGATCTCCTCTCATTTTGCCAAATTTTCATTCAGATCCACTATACGATGAATTGCTATGATCTGCTTCTGCTGCTGCTATATGATGCATTGGTTATTTACTTTAAACATAATGCATTGACGTGTTATTGTAGAGGCACACAAAAAGAAATGGATATTGTAGTCCCACAAAATAAATGGATATTGTAGAGGCGCACAAAAAGAAATGGATGTTGATTTCATATATGAATATTACATACTCCCTCCGTTCCTCAATATATGTCCTTTTAGAGATTTCAAATGGATTGCAACATAAAGATGTATATAGACATATTTTAGAATGTAGATTCACTTATTTTGCTCCGTATGTAGTCACTTGTTGGAATCTCTAGAAAGACTTATATTTGGGAATGAAGGGAGTATATTACTTCATAATAGAAACTTAAATCATCCAAGACTAATGAATTTGAATGCAAGACTAACAATAGTGCACGTAAATGATAGCTACATTGGTTTTTTGAAGAAACATCACTGTAACTTTGGCATGCACAATTCAAAAGGATTATTTCGAAAAAAGTGTGATATGTGAGTGTCCAATCTTTATAGCGTTGAATCGATATTGTATCTTTGGCCACAATACAAAGTATATATTAATTTATGTCCAAGCGATGCACGTCCACGATCGCTAGATAGTGATACGTGAATGAATTGTGCAATCTCTCTCACACACATACATATCTCATTTCTCCGTGGGTATCGAAATCACACGAGCGCACTTCGTGGATTTCTCTCCCTCCGTCAAGGTTAGCATTCGTCTTTCTACCTATCCCACAAGTCTCTCACACAGAAACACACACACTCTGTCTATCGAACACGACCACCCCTTTAATTCCGCTCACCCACTGCCACTAATGTCTCAAAGTATAATTATGTCTCTCACACATATGCCAAAGGTTAACTCGAGTCCCGGAACCATATGAATACATACAATGGGATTCCAGTAGAGCACCTTTTATTTTGAGATTTCTCTCTCTCTCTCTCTCTCTCACACACACACACACACAAACACAAACACACGCGCACGTGGACATTGTTTCTCTCTTCATTTTTTCCGGTACTTGCATGCACACCGCTTGTTTATCTCCGTGATGCTTTAAGTATGCCTCGCACGCATGCTATCTACCTATCCCTTAATATACATATGTGTCACACAAACTCCTTCTCCCTATATCCAAGTGTCATTGCCCCCCCACACCCACACACACACACTTCTCGACACCGAGGGAGTAGGGTGACACCTCGATCTTGATACTAATATATCTACTGGCTTCTCTCTCAAACACACACACACACACTACCCGACACCGAAGGAGTAGGGTGGCACCTCGATCTTGATAGTAATCTATCTACTGGCTTCTCTCTCAAACACACACGCACTCGCTAGTTGTGCCACTCTGTGCCTACCGCACGCACACTCTCGATACGTCTTTCTCTCCTCCCCCCTCCCCAGCCCCCAACTATGACAGCTAAAGGGTGACAACTCGATCTTGGTCTTAATCTATCAACAGGTCTCTCTTTCTCTCTCTCTCTCTCTCTCACACACACACACTAGTTGTGCCTCCGTAGCCCCCTCGATATGTAGACTTCTCGCACGCGCACAGCTGTAGTGGCGATGACGCTGAACCCAGTGTGCCTTGTCTTTACTGGCCTCATGTGATAGTTTCCACCCTGTTTCTGTTAATTAACAAGGCAACCTTTTATTTTTAACACTAGTGAATCTGAAATTATTCGGGGCAGACATAAAATATATCACTTCAACCCAATTATCATAGTAACTATTTTAAAAGAAACTAGCTAGATGCCCATGCGTTGCACGGAACATCAAGATACATTTGTATGAGTAGTTTATCTTGTGGGAGAAAAGATGAACGAGGGAAGGCCTTATTTGTAAATGTGGAGAGGGGTGTGCGATTTTTTTTGCAAAATTGCCATAGTCTCCTTCCTATCCGTTAGATATAAATCCGACGGCCTCCGTATCAGCAATTCTGTTTTCTACTCCCTCCGTTCCTAAATATTTGTCTTTTTATAGATTTCAACAAGTGACTACATACGGAGCAAATTGAGTGAATCTACACTCTAAAATATGTCTACATACACATCCGTATGTGGTAGTCCATTTGAAATCTGAAAAAGAAAAACATTTAGGAACGGAGGGAGTATAAGAGTAGACATAGAGACATATCTCCAGCATGGTCCACAACAAAAATGTGCTGGACTGGTTAGCGCCGGATGCTCGCAACGTGATAACCTGAGATTGAATTATGTCTTTAACTTATATTTTTATATTATATTTTATTCATATTTAATATATACTTCTTTCGCTATTGTACTGACAGTGGAACCCATAGAGTACTTAGAATACAAGATTAAGGATGGATTTGTTTCTTTTTTACTTTTTGTACGAAGTTGTAGCCACCCTGCAAGTCACGTGTACACTGTATATGCAATTAACTTTTTATAGAGGGATAATCATACACGCAATTAACTCAAATGGATTGGATGTGACTCTATTATTTCTAGCATAAGACCATCTCCAATGGCAGCTGGCAAATTTCCTCCCGCTTCCTTCCGCGGAGGACGATATCGAACGCCAGCGGCATACATTTTCATAACTCTAACCAACCAGAGGAAATTCGTGCAAATACGAACTGATTTCATATAAGTATGAAGGATTTCGTATAAAAAGGCGGATCTTCATATAAACATGATGGATTTCATTACATTTACATGAACTAAGTGGTGTTAATCTGGCTCTCGTGGTATAATTAATACTACCTAATATAAATGGCCGCCCGCGGATCCCTTTGTCTTCCTCATGTCCGGCAGACACTTGCGGGGTCGATGAAGGTCCTCGGAAGAGACGAAGCAGCAAAGAAACCACCTGAATACGTAGTCATCACCTCGGCAGTGGCCTTCATGGGACTAAAGTGGCGACGGCGTCCCATGTTCTACTTATCCTCGATGATGGCGGCGGACACGGAGAAGCTGGCCACCGACTCGTCACTCTCCATGCACCCGGCTTCTGTCTCTGCCTGCATGGCGTTGCCACAGGCATGGGAGGCGCGGCCAACGCAGACACTGGTGGCGCGGAACGACGTAGCAGCGACGACGCCCGTGCCACCGTGCCGACGTGGAGCAACTTGCCACTCCTAATCGAGCTGAACTGGAGTGGCGAGTTGCTGAACCACACGCCGGCTTGGGGCGGCAAATGGCTCCGTCGGGCCAAGCGAAGTTGGTGAAGCACCGAGCAGCCTCGCTCGTATCCGGAGGGCTCGGCGGGCCACCCAACCGGGTAGTATGCCAGAGAACGGCTCCTCGGAAGCCATCGAAAGAGTGGAGAAAATAGTGAATGAGGAGATGGGGGAGCGGCGGAGGGGTGCGATTCTTGCGCGCTGTCGGTCTGGCCTCATTTAAATAGAGGGCAGACGGTAGGAGCTTGGTCGGTGTTGTGTTTAACTCCGGCCCGCTCATGAACGGACGTATGGCCGGAGTAGGTTTGTCGGTTTGCATGCGGGTTTGACGGAGGCGTTTGATGGAGGCGAGGAGGGGTGTTCAGCCGGACATGCAGCGGGCAGCGTAGTACTATTCGATTTTACAGTGAGCGGCACAACTCCCAATACAGCTTTAATGCAGACAAGGGAGAGGGTAGTGGTTCCTGAAATATTGAACGGCCAATGATGCATCCTCCTTCAATTAGCATCGTGAATGCATGAGGGAAGTAATGGGATGAGGACCGGGAAAAGAGGCAGCACGATGTGAATGCAACACAGTTTACACTCATATAAAGGCGCCCCTCCATTCCAATGCATCTACCACATCGTACACACCTAAGCATTTGCCTAAGCACCTATACTAAGCGCAAAAGTGCTCACTCCAGACCCATGGCGGTGATGCGCGCGAGCGGCCAGCGGCTGTGCCAGATGGTCCACGATGCTAGCCTGTGGCATGGCATCGAGGATCGTCTCTAAACGGTGTTGGCGACCGGCCGATGGATGGCCACCGTCGATGCTAGCTACGACTCTCAGTTGGACCAGATGATGATTGCCACCACCAACAAGTTCACCGTCGTCAAGAAGCTCGCGGATGACATCGCTGTACTACTCCAACCCGCACGCCCGGGCTCTTAATTGCCTACCACCCTAATCGGCCTCCATGGCCGGAACCTCTTTCAAGCACTGGTGGCCCTGCGGCTGCCCGCCGATGCCACGGAGAATGTGCACCTGGAGGTCGCGCTCGCCTCAAGGTGCCTCGCCCTGCAAGAATTCGTCGACCTACACATCCATGTGTACGAGCAAATTGTGTACATAGGTATCTACGAGGCCAGTGAGGATGCTACGACTTTGGCCTTCCTCAACCGCCTGGAAGCCTTGGATGCCTTTGCTGAGAAGCACCTTGACCTCGCCACAAAAGCTGCCGCTCCTTAGCCGCCGGTCAGTGGCCCTGTGCACTGAGTTAAGGAGGAGGAGGTCATACGTTGATGGATGCATCTTTCTTCTTTCCTCCTGTAACCACCACTGCGATCACATCATCATGGCCTTAATTCTTATTGTGCTATTGCATTCTCGTTCCAGCCAATATAGACATGTGCGATCCCTTTGCTTAATTATATGCATCACTGTAACTTGTACTCCATCTGTCAATTTATAAGTTGTCCTTACCTTTTCCATCAACTTCATGCAATGCACGGGCATCTTGCTAGAAACATTAGAACATGTTGGGCCGCATGTGACCAAACCAACGATCCGCCAACCTAGCTACTACCCTGCTTATCTGGCGGAAAAAGCCCCGCCCTAGCATTTCCAATCGTTATTTCTATCTATTGATTGTGCCAAGGAGCAGAACCAAATGTTAAAATTTATACATGTTTACTACTCCTACTACAAAAAAATACACTTCTTGATAATACGTGTTTGTCACAATAGGTCATGTTTTCTGTCATGCATGTACATCCATGACAATTTTATGATAGAATCAAGATAGTCATACATGTGCTGTCGTAGAAGTGTTCCATGACATTACCAAAATTATCATCACGGAAGTGTCCACTTCCATGACGATAAATCGCGCGTCACAGAAGTGCTTTCGTCAAGGGTGACCGACACGTGGCATCCACCATAATGGAACGCCGTTAAGCTATCGGGTCCGGTTTTGGATCCGATAACCCGTTAACAACCCAGACCAATGGGGATTTTCCACATGTAAAATTCCGATTGGCTGACGGAAACACATGTCAGCTCTGCCTTGGCACAGGTGTCCCTCATCTAATGGGCGAGATGCGCCTATGATATGTTGACACATGGACCGGCCCAAAAGTGGCCCATAAAGTTTAAATGGGCCGGCCCAACTAAAAGCCCACAAGATTTTGCGGACCATAATGGGCTGGCCCAGCTAAAGGCCCATGAGATTTTGTGGACCATAATGGGCTGGCCCAGCTAAAGGCCCACGAGATTTTGCCGACATTAATGGGCCGACCCAGCTGTAGGCCCACAAGATTTTGAGGACCCTAGTAGGCCGGCCCATTAACTGGCTGCCATGTTTTGGGCCAAATGTCGGGCCATATTTGATCCGGTCCATTAATGGCCTGCCATGTTTCGGGCCTAACAATGGCCCATATGAGATCCGGACCTTAAAAGCCTACCACTTTCTGGGCCAAATTAAGGCCCAGATCAGGTCCGGCCCTTTAAGAGACTTTGGGCTAAATTATGGCCCATATCAGATTTGGCCCGTCAACTGGACACTATGCTTTTGGGCCCACTTGCTAAAGGCCCATTTAGTAATTCGGCCTGATATTAGTTTCGGCCTGTTAAGGGCCCGTTTAACATTTCGGCCCTATATTAATTTCAGCCTGTTAAAAGCCCGTCATATAGTTGGGCCTAACTACGGCCCGGTTTGCATCCGGCCTACTCGCAGCCGATAATCTGATTGGGCCAAACAAGGACCGAGACAATTTTTGCCTGTTAAAAGCCCGTGATTTGATTGGCACAATCATTGGCCGGGGTCCATTTCGGGCTTCTGCCGGCCCGTGAGCTGTTCGGCATGTTTCAGGCCCAACCTACTTCTCGGCCTACTAAAAGCCCATTGAGTTTTCTTGTGAAAAGAGGGCCGACAGTTTACTCGGCCTATTAAAAGCCCGAATCTACTAGTGGGCCAGTTTACATTTAGGCCTTCTAACGGACCAAGATGACGGGGCCCATGATGCGGATCATACATCATGATTGCATGACGGCCCGATTATGTACCATAATTTTACGGTTTGGCCGGTTTACTGCAAAGACAGGATATATATACAGTAAAGTAACTGCAGCATCGTGAATAAGAAAAAACCTAGACTATATAATAAAGAAATTACGGCATATTACATCCACTGGGCATCAAAGTTCACCACTATGATAATAAAGCACAAGTAGACAACAGATTACATACACGGGGCATCAAAGATCGCCACCGGTGCAACTAAACACGCCGACAAAATAATATACAAAACCGACAACACTTCAATAGAGTTCAAGAAAGGTTAGCCCTGCTGGGGAGCTGCAGCACAAGAAGCTGAGCAAGCTAATGAGACTGCGTTTGTTTAACACTTATATCCTCCTCACTCTAAAAGATAAACAAGCAGACAGATGACAGGTTTTGCACATAAAAGTATCAGTGCTGACAATTCATCACATCCTTACTGACGAGTAAAGTGACACAGTTTAAAATTGCACTAACACAATATGGTATTCTTCAGGTCAAGACATGGCAGGAAATGACATTATGAAGGAGTTGGCAGCTTCACAATACCACTCGATTGCAGATCAAGAACTCATAAGTATCAATGGTTAGTGCATTGTCAATTTATCCCATTTCAGATTGGCAAATAAAGAGACGGTTTAAATAATAGTAGAATGATATGATATTGTTCATAGTTAAGACATTGCAGAATATGACACTGTGCTGTAGTGGGTAGGTTCACCACACCACTGGATTACGGATCAAGAACAGAAGCATACATGCAGTGCAAAAGAAGATCACTTGCTCTGTATAGTTTAATTTACATGGTATGAAGAAGGAACTTGGTTGTACAATTGAAAACTTAAATTGAGCAGGACAAACTTTTGTTTATGAACTACAAAAACATGCAATTTAATGCAAACACCAAAAATAAACAGCTATTGCAGTCATGCCTAACCAAATATACACAACAAAGTTTGAAGGCTTGAGAAGGACAAACTTACATTATTGGTGAAGGCAGGCTCTATAAAGCCCTTATCCATGCTGATGGGGGGGGCAATTCAAGAAGTTTACCACATAATATTCTTCATAAGCATTGCCTTTATTCTACATTTTGTTAAGAGTAAATATAGATGTGACAATATAAGAAAAAATGGAGAATATTTAAGATAATATGAAGAGTGATGCTACATAACCAAGTAGCTATAAATGTAAGTACAGCGATACAGGCAAAAGGTACGACCAAGAGCAATGTAGAGCTAAACTTCTTCAATACCATCGGTGTTATCCAACCTTATGGTAAGAGTAAATATAGATCTTATGTGTAGAAAATGGAGGGCAAAGGAAAATAAGCAGCAGAGTGATGGGACATGAACAACTACCTGTCAATATAAGTACACTGATAAAGGACAACAGGTACTTACAAGAACAATGCAGAGCTAAAAAATTCATTGGCATTGGATATATTCTACACTAATGTAACCATTCATACATATCAGATAATTTGGAGGAACAATTGATAAGCAAGATATCACGCATACTGTTTTCACGTAATGAACCAGGTATGTATGCAAGTACAGTGATACGTGACAACAGGTACTAACAAGAGCAAAGCAGCGGGCAGCATATTACGATATCTTGTCGTTCTTCTCAATCCAGAATTCTTTTTCGAGGAGATTTCCTGCAGAAAAGATCCGTAAGGCACATGCGGAAAAGTAGAAGTTCAAATTGTCATTCGATATCATGGATAGTACCTCATCCTCGAAACGAGACAAGTGCATAACAAGGTTTCCATTCAATGTCTTCTAAATTTAGCACAGGAGACTTCACGAGAAATTCGTTTATAGACTTGCCATCAAAGTGTGATTTCCTCAGGTAACACCAATACTGCCGCAATGCTTCCTTGAAAAGCGCAAGCAAGCTTTGCTCATCATGACTATCAAGATTGACCCTCGCCTACTTACAACAATGTAATGTAAATCATTGATGTGTTCAATCAGCAGAAAACAGGAAAATAATCACCATGAATAATAGCACTTACACATAAGTGGGACAGGAAGATGTGAAAATGGTGTTTGTCTTCACTATAATCTTCCAATGATGGGAATATATGCACGTAGTCCCTAACAACATTGAAAGCATTGTCTTTTAAACTAGGAATAAGTGGAATGGGGTTCCAATCTGCAGGAATTGGCCGTCCCTGCAGTTGGGATAGGTCTTCGGCTGGTGGACTTGCTGTACTTTTTGCTGGAGTGGGATTTTTCTGTTGTATGGTTGGTGCTATGGCAACTGAAATCGGCATACCTTTTGCTGGAGTGCAGGTCCTGTGTGGTGCGGCGAGTGGTGTGGCCAGTGAAGTATGGGTTCAATCTACTAGAGTCGGTCCTACGTTTTGTGTCACTAGTTGTACAACCAATATAAGCAGGGTGTTGTCTGATTTCTCCGGCACAGCCATGTTTTTCAAGGACTTTGTTGGTGCTCCTTCAGGTTCGGCAATCACCCTCTTCCTTTTTGATGTCTGATGCACAAGAACAACATTTGAGTGGAAAACATGGTATGATGATAGATGGAAAATGTATAGATAATGGATGGGCATGGCATCTCGACATATATGATGAGTAAACTAAGCAGATGGCGGTGCAACAAAGTAGAAGAAATGCAAGACAACATATGCAAGATACGCGAAATCAATAAAACCTTGCCAAATTAGAACAGGCACCTTGATGGGTGAACAGGACAGGCCATCTTCCTTTGACTCCTCGAGGTTAGAATAGTCATTAGGATAATATTCTGAACAAGAATCAACAGGCGGGGAGCGTATGAGTTTCATTGCATCCAGAATGGCACTCAATGCCTTGGTGCCAATTTTGTAAGTCACTGCGGTGTTTAGCTTCAAGAGTGGACTGCTGCTAGTGCGACACAAAGTAGCTACACAGATCATAGTGTAGATACAACGGGAAAACCGTAAGCATCAGAGTAAAATCAGCAAAGTGGAGCTTGCTGGAATATATGTGCTAGTATTGCCGGTATGGCTAGAAAGGCTTCGGATACCAGCTCTCTTCAACTGAAGGTGCAATACTGTTAATATTAGTGTAACTCTCAAAGGTGACAGAGCTCCCCTCATTGCCTTGCTATTCTTATAGGATTCAAGTGGCAGGCCACTACAAATCCTATTCCCATGTTTACGAAATCCTACGAATCAAAGAGGCCGGAAGAGTTCAAAGTGTCCATACCAACCGACTGTATAGACCTCTACACTATAAATATCCCATCTCATCTTCACTACAAGGAACATACTATACTACTATCATACTCCCTCCGTTCCAAAATATAAGTCTTGGTAGAGATTTCCACTATGGATCACATACAGATGTATCCAGATACATTTTAGAGTGTAGATTCACTCATTTTGCTCCATATGTAGTCCATGGTGGAATCTATACAAAGACTTGTATTTAGTAACAAAGAGAGTACTTATTAAAGAAGAATGGAAGAGGAACATGCTAAAGAAGAGCAAGCAGATTTTGGATAATAAAATGTTCGTTGCGCAGTGCCCACACATGATGAACCATAACACATTAAGAAAGCAACTCCCTGTTGTCTCTCTATATGTGGTGCACGTGCTTTTTCGAAAGTAAAGTAGGAACATTAGCTGACCAATTAAATGTTATCTGTTTTAGTAATATCAACATCATACCAGATTCGTACTTGAGCAACAAGTTTGGAATTATGAGTGGCACGTTGTTTAGCTTGATGGATTGAGGAGCAGTGCTAAGCAGGTACAATGATGGTACTGAATATAAAGGCATGTCTGCATGTAAGTTGCGTGAGTTTTGTCATTTGGGTCAGCCGACCATTTCAGGCGGTTGGACGAAGATCCTACGTCTCCTAACCCTTCTTCTTCCTCATCTCTGATTCTTCCCATACAGAACATCGCACGGGCCACCGGCCGGACCACCGGCCCCACCGCCTGTGTTCCTCCACCACCCCCACCCCCAGCCCCGCCCCCATCCGCGTCGAGTTTTCTTCGTTTGGCGAGGCCCCACCACCGCCCCCCCCACAGAACCGAAGTCCCCACCCGAGCCCCTTCGTTCGCACCGGCGAACTCCGGCGAGCTCTAAAAAATCGACTGACCCAATTTTGAAATTTAGTCTACTGTGATTTAACTAGTGTGGAGTATAAAAGGCGAAAACCATAAGCATTGGGAGTATAGTGTTGAGCGTGCCATGGAGGATCTGAAGGTGCAAACCGGACAAAGGCAACTTCACAACTAATGTTTGCTTTCAACTAGCAAGTAAGTGATGGACAAGAAATCAGAGTAAAGCAATGGTGATCTATTTTCTTGCTGTGATAAATAAGTTGAGCAGATACGAAAGAGTACCGCCTTTAGTGCGGCGCCGTGTATGCATCTGTTGAGAATTTGATGGTGCTGCGGTAGCGATGGCTGTCGGTGGCGTGGAAGCAGATCTAGGAGAGTAGACGGTGGCGGCGGGGCGCGGTGGATGAGGCGGTCGTAGGAGCGGTGCTGGCAAGGTGGACGACGGCAGGGATGAAGCGAGAGGACGGGATGCAAGGATCCCGGTCCGAGCCATGGATGAGAGAGGTCGATCTCTTGTAATGGACGGCGGCGTCGGGGTATCAGCTCTGGCATGGTGGAGGAGGACGGCGGTGGATGGGGTGGCCGACGGAGGAGGCTGGGGTGGAGAGGGTGTTTTGGCATCCACGGAATACGAATGGGGAAATGGAGGTGGATAGGAAGGGGGAACCATGTTTTCAGGGCACGCTTGTCTCAAATGCGAGGAAATTTGCAAACTTAGCCCCCGTTTCAAATTTCCTACATCATAGCTGTCGTGGAATTGTCACGGCAGATGTCCTCGTGAAAGGACTTAGTCGTGGAGCCATCGCAACTAGGAAGCTTAAAGGGGTTAATGGGACAAGGGACACGAGAGAGTTTTTATACTAGTTCGGCCCCTTACGATGAAGGTGAAAGCCTACATCTAGTTGGGTTGGTATTGCTAGGGTTTCGATGACCAGGGAGCGAGATACGCTATGCCTGGTTCTTGATTGGATGTTACTTGCCCTAAGCCGCCGGTGGGTCGTCCCCTTATATACACGGGTTGACGCCCTGCGGCCAACAAAGTCCCGGCCGGCTCATACACAGTGTCCGGCTCGGTGACTAGTTAATCCCGCCTTATAATACAAGTCACACTAGTGCAGAACCGGGCAATAGCACCGATTCGTAAGGCCCTTTAGTGCCGGTTCGGTAACCGACACTAAAGTGTGGGCACTAAAGCCCCCCCTTAGTACCGGTTCAGCACGAACCAGTGCTAAAGGGCAACCACGTGGCACGAGCCAGCTCTGGGGGCCGGGAGCCCTTTAGTACCGGTTGGTAACACCAACTGGTACTACAAGGTTTGGGGGGTTTTTGGTTTATGATTTCTTTTTCATTTAATTTTGTGTTTTCCATTTAATTATTTTTCGTTTGCTGGTATTTTACGATACTACACATTGTACACGTTATTCATATATATATATATATATATATATATATATATATATATATATATATATATATATAATTTCTAGTAGAACCGATCATATATATATCATCAAATGTCTCACAAACCACCATATTAATTCACACATACACACATGTATATATATACAATTAGCTAGCTATATACAATTTCTCCTACATGTTGCCTTCGGAGCCAGTGGCATTAGCCTAATTGGTGCCTTCGGAGCATGAATTGGAAGTGGTTCATGGGGGCGGTAGCGGGTAATGGTATTCTCCCTTCGGATCTACGACCTGGTCGAGCAAAAATCCCGCTATTTCCTCTTGAAGTGCTTGTACGCGCTCCATTTGTAGGAGCTTGTCCCGCACCTCTGTGAACTATTAAGAAGGAGATGAATATGCATGTGTATTAGTTGTGTGACTAGATATCGATAATGGTGTAAAAATTGTGAATAGTGTTCTGACAAACGTACCCATTCCTGTCTTTGAGATCTGCTCCTTTCGGATGCCATCATGCGAATGTTCTCACAAACGCAGTATGCAGACAAATCAGTCCCCTGCGCCTGCTGAAGGGCCTTTACGAGAATGGAATTTGATCAGATAATAATTAATCAGGCATGATAATTAAAGAGATGGCAGCTAGCTAGCTAGCTAGTACTACTTAATTACTTACCTTGGGTCGAAACCATTTCAACTTTTGTTTCCATTCGCCTGGAGTGACGCTGATGAACCTTGCCCAAGCCCTACCCGCCGACAAAGAAAATGAATAAAGGGGTTATTAAATAGTTCATATCAGGAAATGACGAACTAAATAGGCCGAGATATATAGTTAATAATGATTGAAATTACCTGTTGACTATCCCAAACAAGTTGTTGTAGTCAGTTCTTATTTTGAGTAGTGAGTCCAGTATTTCAACTGTTCCGACGTCAACTTTAATGATACACAAGATCCAGTGAAATCTGCATACACACACGTTTGCATGTCTTAATTAAGCGGGCATATGTAAGCAAAAAACATGTAGCTAGCTAGTAGGCAAAAACAGAGAATTTGTAGTACAAGACAGTGTGACTCACTGGAAGTTGTAAGGAAGTAGTATATCTTCATTGTATTTGAGGCGCTTCAAGAACTCTAGCATGTTGTCCTCTACATGCTTTTCATGATATGCATCTATTTTCCATGTGTATTCATTAACGGTGTTTGGGTCAATGAACCCAATGCCATAGCGTCCACCTTTTTTCATTTCATACATCTTCATCCTGCATAATACCACAGAAAAAAAAATATAGTGAGGATAATTACAGGTAATGATTGATCAAAAGGATCACTACAGCTAGCTTGAGACTTAAATTACAGAAAGAAATCACTTAGAGACAATAGCAACTGACGATAGAATTGTCAAGTGCGTCTTGATTGTATAACTGAAACAGTTCATTATGCTCAACGGCCACAGCTTTCTGATGGTAGTAATGATCCTTCTTGACTTCCACCATGAGGAACTCTCGATTGGAACTCTTGGTAATGTCCATGTACCATTGATGCAATTCATACATTCTCGTTGGGAGATTTCTTGACCTCGTCTGGCATGACCAAAGGTTCGCCCCGGACAAATTTCCATTTTATTTCCTCCTCTCTAAGCACAGGCATGGGCTCGATCTTGAGGAGTTGTCCAACAGTGATCTTGAGAATTTCAGCCTGCGTTATATGCTCCTCGGTTATTACCACATTGCCCACCTCGGGAACGTAAATTGTTTGCCCACAATAATATTGGGCACGCGTACTCTCACGTGTTGTTGGCACAACAAGCGAGGGGATCGATTGCGCAGCCTGTTCTCCCAGCTGGGGAACGGTTTTCCCGCATTTTTGACAGCTGCTTGTTGTTTGCTCGAGCTCGAGCTCGCCTCCTTCTGTAGACGTGCTCGATTTAACTTCCTAATGTGGCTCTCATAGTCTGTGTCAACAGGCTTGGGAGCTAGTGGTTGAGCCATACGAATGAAGTGGTCAATCGTTTCCTCAGGCACTTTCTCCCTTGGCGGCGATGGTGGTTTCGGTGCAAAATGGGCTTCCACCTCGGCCTTCGATATGGATGCGTTTTCCTCCTCGGACTTGTCATAAGGCCTCTGCGGAAGAGGCGCGAGGCTTGGACCATATTTATATCGCTTGCCTCCGCCTGTACTTCTTGTACTACCTCGACTCGTACTGCTACGCACCATTGCTGCAGGGTGTCTCTTCTGCGATTGCTTAGGCGGCGGAGAAGGCTGACGTGGCTGAGTTGGATGAGGAGGAGTGGCCTGAAGCTGTGCCGGACTTGGAGGAGTGGCCTGAAATTGTGCCGGACTTGGAGGAGGAGTGGACGTCTGACGCTGTGTCGGACTTGGAGGAGGAGTGGCCTGACACTTTGCCGGACTTGTAGGAGGAGGAGTGGCCTCACGCGTTGGTGGAATTGGAGGAGCGGGAGTCTGCTGACTCGGTGGCGGACTTCGACGAGGAGTCAGGTGACGCGGTGTCGGTGGCCTTCCAAAGACGATGCAATCCTTTCTCCATAGGATGACACGATGTATGGCCTCTCCCAATGTGTGCTCGTTGTCACCTCCAGGAATGTCAAGCTGTAGCCCTGAATGTGGGTCCACCACCTCATCAACCAAGACACGAGCATAGCCCGCTGGAATCGGGTTGCAATGGAAGGTTGCCTCGGGGGGATTTGTAAAAGCAACAACGTCTGCCACCTTCATGGATATGCTCTTCATTTTGAAGTGTACCTCGCAGTTAGTGTTCTCCATGATGTCATCCACGGGGTATCTATCCAGCATTGCGTCGCCCAGGGCGGAACCCACGGTGCTTCTCGGCATGGATGGGGTGGTTCTATCCAATGCTGGATAATCCGCTAGCTGCAGCAGCTGCTGAGACCCCCTTTGCTGACTAAGTGAGTCGATCTGCTCCTGCTGCCGCTGGAATTTGACTGCCAAGTCCGCGTCCTTTGATTCTAGGCCTTGAAGGCGTTCATAGTCCAGCTTCCTCTGCTCCTCCTCCATCTTCCTCTTCTTCTCCTCCGCAATCTTCCTTCTCGCACGGGTTCTGTAGTCGGCGGTCTAGTCCGAAAACCCCTCATACCACGGAATAGCGCCCTTCCCTCGTGTTCTTCCCGGGTGTTCAGGATTTTCCAGGGCACGCGTAAGCTCGTCGTTCTCTCTGTTGGGCTGGAACACCCCCGATCGAGCCTCTTCTATTGAAACACGTATCGCATCGTCGGCTCCGTTCAGACATGCCTTCGTCGAAACTTTGCCTGTCTTCGGGTCCAACTCCCCCCATGCGCATAGAACCAAGTCCTGCACCTGGCGGTCCAGCTCCTAGTAACCGGAGTGACACCTGCATCCTCCATCTCTTTCTCAAACTTATCCCACTTAGGCATTGCCACCGCGTAGCCACCTGGCCCCAGCTTATGGAACTTATCCTTTTTTTTGGCATTCTTCTTGTTTATTCTCGACCGTTCCTTAGCTAATTCCGAATCCTTGAATTTCACGAAATCGTCCCAATGAGCACTTTGCTTCTCTAGTGTTCCCTTGAATACTGGAGTCTTCCTTCCTCCCTTGACGTACTTGTCCCATTCACGATTCTTGTGGTTCTTGAATGCAACCGCCATCTTCCTAAGAGCAGCGTCCTTGACTTTCTGCACATATGCTTCTGTGAAATGATGTGGTAGGGTGAAATGTTCCATGAGAGTATCCCAAAGCAGACACTTTTGTCTGTCGTCGACAAAAGTAAGATCTGGACATGGCTTTGCTGGCTCTCTCCATTCTTGAAGGGAGATCGGGAGTTGGTCCTTCACAAGAACTCCGCACTGATGAACGAACTTGTCCGCAATCTTCTTAGGCGCTAATGGTTCGCCATTAGGTCCGATTGCCTCGATATTGTACTTTACACCCTCCTTCAACTTTTTGTTCGGGCCTCGTTTTGTCCTGTTGCCTGAAGATTTGCTCGATCCGGATGGCTGAAAGAAGAAAGATCGATTCGTTAATATATCTTCAAGTCATTTAAAACATGTGATGATCACTAGATGCCTGCTTATATAAATATATATACCTCGCAGGTCTTTGTTGTTTCAAGATCAACATTTTCTTCGTCATCATCATAATCATAGTTCATGACTTCATCAATTCGGTCGTCGCGATCGAGTATCATATCACCCTCCCCGGTGTTGTTTAGAAATTCGGAGCCGTCATAATCTTCTTCATTCTGATCATCATCTGGCCCGCGAGGATTGCGTATCATATCGAACAGGGCCTGTTCTCCCTCTCTGCCGGTATTGTCCGCCATAGCTTTTATTTAACTAATCCAAAAGAAATATAAAACAATTTAGTATTCAAATTACATCGTCTCGAATAATAGATATAATCTCGAATACATCGTCTCGAATAATAGATATAATCTCGAATACATCATCTCAAATAATATATAATCTCTAATACATCGTCTCGAATATTATATATCGAATACATCACTGGCTAGGTAGCTAATAAAGATCGAATACTATAGAAGAATTTAAGACACTCGCGGTTCCTGCAGCGCGGGCGGTGGACACCCAAAGAGAAGGAATCCTCACAGGATCATAGCTGAAGTGAGATCCCTGAAGAAACTGCCAGGTATTGGAGAACCTGCCGCCCTCTAACGCAACCATGTAGCGATGGACGTGCTCGTTCTCCTCCCTAACACGGCAACATACTACCTCCGGCGGGGCCGGCTCCCTCCGCACCGAAACTAGCCCACGCGAACGCCACCAAACGAAATCAGGGTCGACGACGGGACCCGGGGCCGGGTTCCTCATCAACCGGCGCGCCCCTCCAGGCAGCACCTCCCAGTGCCAGCCCAGCGGAGCCCAGTCCCGGACATGGGTCAGTCGGACGTCGTCGCGGACGGGTCGACGGCGAGGATGCGGGCCAGGCATCGTCAAGAACAAATACTAGCTATATGCCCGCAAAAAGTAACATTTTTTTAATGATTGGATTTTGATAACTTAAATTTCTAACATTTCTATATAACTAACATTTCTAACAATGCTATATAACTAACATTTCTATAACATTTCTAATATTTCTATAACTAAAAACAGAAAAAATATAACATTTATATATATATAACTAACATTTGTATAACATTTCTAATATTTCTATAACTAAAAAAAGAAAATTTTCTAACTTTTTTATAACTATTTCTATAACTAAAAAACAGAAAAATTTCTAACAATTCTAACTTTTTTATAACTATTTCTATAACTAAAAAAAGAAAAATATCTAATAATTTTAACATTTCTATAACATTTCTAACAATGCTATATAACTAACTATTTCTATAACTAAAAAAAGAAAAATTTCTAACTTTTTTATAACTATTTCCATAACTAAAAACTAAAAAAATGCATGTGTGTGCTCACCGGCGAGGCGAGAGGCGACAGGGGGCGGTGACGATGGGGATGGCGACGACGGGGATAGGGACGGGGCGGCGACGACGGGGACGGGGATGGGGAAGCGACGACGGGGACGGGGCGACGACGACGGGGACGGGGACGACGCGGGACGGGCCGGGACGGGGCGGCGGTGACGACGGGGACGACGGGGACGGGGACGATTGGGCGGCGACGACGGGGACGGGGACGATGGGGACGGGGACGACGGGGTGGCGACAACGGGTACGGGGCGGCAACGGGGGCGGCGACGTGAGGGATATGGAGACGGGCGCGGCGGGCGACGGGGCAGAGGAGAAGAAGCAGATGAGAAACTGAAATTTTTGAAGTGTTTAGTTATATAGGATGGACCTTTAGTACCGGTTGGAGCCACCAACCGGTACTAAAGGCCTGTTCTGGCCAGGCCAAGCGGCGGGAATCGCACACCCTTTAGTACCGGGTGGTGGCTCCAACCGGTACTAAAGGCCCCCCTTTAGTACCGGTTGGTGTCATGACCCGGTACTAGAGGGGGTGCGCTGGCGCAGGTGCGGTGCAGCAAGTTTAGTCTCACCTCGCTAGCCGAGGGGCGTCCGCACTGGTTTATAACCCCCCGTGCGGTAGCTCTCTCGAGCTCCTCTCCAAAGCAGGCCTACTGAGCCTACATGTTCTGTGCTGCCCTGTGGGCCTACTGGGCCTTTGCGGCCCTCCATCCTGGCTCAACAACAGGTTGGGTTTCTAGTCGTATGCAGGCCGCTCTGGCCCAGTAGGCGGGCTTTTTTTTTGCTTTATTTTTTTTGCTTTATTTATTTTTGAGTTGTTTTTTTGTGTATTTAAAGTTTCTTTGTGAATATTTTTGCTTTAGGTACAAAAAATTACAAACTTTCTGTTAGTGCCCGTAGTTTTCAAATTTGAATAGTTTAAATTTTGAAATATTTGAAATTAGTGTGAATCACTAGTTTGTGAATAACTTAACTTTAAAAATCAGTAAAGGCATGAAAGAATTTGTTTGCACATAAAATTTCTTCGCGTTTCAAATGCCAAAACACATAACTACCCTAACTATTATAGAAATTCCCTCCTGGGTGTGAAACACAGAAGAAAGTGATGATAGTGAAGCCGATCACATCCCAGATCTTTGGGTGTGAAACTTTTTCTTCACGTGTGTCCCTTTGCGCCCTAACCATGGAAAATCTTCATCATTTAACGGGATGCTCGGGTCAATATTCACTGAGAATGGAGCAATTTCATCAAACTTTTCATAATCTTCTTACATGTCTGTCTTGTCATCCACTCCCACGATGTTTCTCTTCCCAGAAAGAACTATGTGTCGCTTTGGCTCATCGTACGGTGCATTCGCTTCCTTATCTTTTCTTTTTCTCGGCTTGGTAGACATGTCCTTCACATAGAAAACTTGTGCCACATCATTGGCTAGGACGAATGGTTCGTCTGCATACGCAAGATTGTTGAGATCCACTGTTGTCATTACGTACTGCGGGTCTTCCGTTACCCCGCCTCGTGTCGTATTGACCCATTTGCACCGAAACAAAGGGACCTTCAAACCACGTCGATAGTCAAGTTCCCATATGTCCTGTATATAACCACAATATGTTTCCTTTCCCGTCTTGGTTTCTGCATCAAAGCGGACACCACTATTTTGGTTGGTGCTCTTCTTATCTTGGGCGATCGTGTAAAATGTATTACCATTTATCTCGTACCCTTTGAAAGTCATTATATTCAAAGATGGTAACTGGGACAGCAAGTACAGGTCATCTTCAATAGAGGCGTCATGCATGGTACGTGTCTGCAACCAGCTGGCGAAACTCCTGGTTTGTTCACGTGTAATCCAGTCACCAGACCGCTCTGGGTGTTTGGGGCGTAGCAAATTCTTGTGTTCATCCATATACGGAGCCACCAAGGCGAAATTCTGTAGAACTGTGTAGTGTGCTTCAGTGAGAGAATGTCTGTCCATACATATTATTTGTTCCCCTCCTAGCGTGCCTTTTCCATCCAGTCTGCCCTTATGCCGCAATTCAGGAACACCAATCGGCTTAAGGTCAGGAATAAAGTCAATACAAAACTCAATGACCTCCTCATTTTCATGGCCCTTGGAGATGCTTCCTTCTGGCCTAGCACGGTTATGAACATATTTCTTTAAGACTCCCATGAACCTCTCAAAGGGGAACATATTGTGTAGAAATACAGGACCCAAAACGTTAACCTCTTCGCATAGGTGAACTAGGACATGCGTCATGATGTTGAAGAAGGATGGTGGGAACACCAACTCGAAACTGACAAGACATTGCACCAAATCATTCTCTAACCTTGGTATGATTTCTAGATCGATTACCTTCTGAGAGATTGCATTGAGAAATGCACATAGCTTCACAATGGCTAATCGAACGTTTTCCGGTAGAAGCCCCCTCAATGCAACCGGAAGCAGTTACGTCATAATCACGTGGCAGTCATGAGACTTTAGGTTCTGGAACTTTTTCTCTGCCATGTTTATTATTCCCTTTATATTCGACGAGAAGCCAGACGGTACCTTAATACTGAGTAGGCATTCAAAGAAGATTTCCTTCTCTTCTTTGGTAAGAGCGTAGCTTGCATGACCCTGATGTATGCCGTCTTTTCCGTGCATACATTGCTGGTCCTCCCGTGCCTCAGGTGTATCTTTTGTGTTCCCATACACGCCCAAGAAGCCAAGCAGGGTCACACAAAGATTCTTCGTCACGTGCATCACGTCGATTGTGGAGCGGACCTCTAGGTCTTTCCAATAGGGCAGGTCCCAAAATATAGATTTCTTCTTCCACATGGGTGCGCGCCCGTCAGCGTCATTCGGAACAGGTTGTCCACCAGGACCCTTTCCAAAGACCACCTTCAAATCCTTGACCATATCATGTACATCAGCACCAGTACGGTGGCGAGGCTTCATCCGGTGATCCGCCTCACCTTTGAAATACTTGCCTTTCTTTTTTACGGGATGCCTGCTCGGAAGAAATCGACGATGTCCCAGGTACACATTCTTCTTACAATTAGCCAAATATATACTGTCGGCATCGTCCAAACAGTGCGTGCATGTGCGGTATCCCTTGTTTGTCTGTCCTGAAAGGTTACTGAGAGCAGGCCAATCATTGAAGGTCACGAACAACAACGCCTTTAGGTCAAATTCTTCCCCCATGTGCTCATCCCACGCATGTACACCTGTTCCATTCCACAGTTGTAAGAGTTCTTCAACTAATGGCCTTAGGTACATATCAATGTCGTTGCGGGGTTGCTTAGGGCCTTGGATGAGCACTGGCATCATAATGAACTTCCGCTTCATGCACAACCAAGGAGGAAGGTTATACAAACATAGAGTCACAGGCCAGGTGCCATGGTTGCTGCTCTGCTCCCCAAAAGGATTAATGCCATCTGCGCTTAGACCAAACCATACGCTCCTTGCGTCATCTGCAAACTCCTTCCCGTACTTTGTTTCGATTTTTCTCCACTGCGACCCGTCAGCGGGTACTCTCAAGTTTCCATCTTTCTTACGGTCTTCTCTGTGCCATCGCATCGCCTTGGCATGCTCTTTGTTTTGGAACAAACTTTTCAACCGTGGTATTATAGGAGCATACCACATCACCTTGGCAGGAATCTTCTTCCTGGGGCGCTCGCCCTCGACATCACCAGGGTCATCGCGGCTGATCTTATAGCGCAATGCACCGCATACCGGGCAAGCGTTCAAATCCCTGTACTCACCGCGGTAGAGGATGCAATCATTAGGGCATGCATGTATCTTCTGCACCTCTAACCCTAGAGGGTAGACAGCCTTCTTAGCTTCGTACGTACTCTTGGGCAATTCGTTGTCCTTTGGAAGCATATCCTTTATCATTACCAGCAACTTTCCAAATCCCTTGTCAGATACACCATTCTCTGCCTTCTATTGCAGCAATTCCAGTGTGGTGCCCAGCTTTTTCTTGTCACCTATGCAATTCGGGTACAACAATTTTTTGTGATCCTCTAACATGCGCTGCAACTTTTTCTTCTCCAAATCACTTGCGCAGTTTCTCTTTGCATCGGCAATGGCGCGACCTAGATCGTCAACGGGCTCATCTGATGCCTCTTCTTCAACTTCTTCCCGCATTGCCGGCTCAGCTTCTTCCCGCATTACCGGCTCAGCTTCTTCCCCCATTGTTGTATCATCGTATTCAGGGAACCCATGGCCAGGATAGCTGTTGTCGTCCTCTTCTTCATCATTGTCTTCCATCATAACCCCTCTTTCTCCGTGCTTGGTCCAAACATTATAGTGGGGCACGAAACCGGACTTAAACAGGTAGACGTGAATGGTTCTTGACTTAGAGTAATTTAATTCATTCTTACAGCCAGCACATGGACAAGGCATAAAACCATTCACCGCTTGTTTGCCTCAGACGCAAGCAGAAAAGTTTGCACGCCATTAATGAACTTGGGAGAGCATCGGTCATCGTACATCCATTGTCGGCTCATCTTTAATACACAACACCGAAAAAACCAAATTAATACAGAACATAAAGTTCATACATAAAGTTCATACAACACTTAAATGCAACAAACAAATAACTCTTTAGCTAAAGCATTTAAATGCATCAACAATGCGATCAAGATCGCAACTAAGGTAACAATTGATCCAACAGCATAATGATACCAAGCCTCACTATCGATGGCATATTTTCTAATCTTCCTAATCTTCAAGCGCATTTTCTCCATCTTGATCTTGTGATCATCGACGACATCGGCAACATGCAACTCCAATTCCATCTTCTCCCCCTCAATTCTTTCCAATTTTTCTGTCAAGTACTCGTTTTCTCCTTCAACTAAATTTAACCTCTCGACAATAGGGTCAGTTGGAATTTCTGGTTCACATACCTCCTAGAAAAAATATCTATGTCAACTTGATGGGCATAATTTGTCATAAACACGAAATGCAACTAGTTTTAAAAGATAATATATATACCACATCCGAATCATAACAAGGACGAGGGCCGACGGGGACGGATATCAAAACCATGGCACTATGTATAACAAACAACGTACGGGTAAGATAATTATACGAGTAACTATATATCCAAATCACACAAACATCAATTTTTATATAAAGTTTCATGAATAAGAGACTCACCACAAGGTGGTGCCGGCGACGGGACGGTGCGGGCGATCGACGGTGGTTACGGCGGAGATTTTGAAGGCACTAAGTAAACCACACCTACATATGCAAACTAAGTGTTATTTTTTAAGGAAATATGCCCTAGAGGCAATAATAAAGTTATTATTTATTTCCTTATATCATGATAAATGTTTATTATTCATGCTAGAATTGTATTAACTGGAAACATAATACATGTGTGAATACATAGACAAACAGAGTGTCACTAGTATGCCTCTACTTGACTAGCTCATTAATCAAAGATGGTTATGTTTCCTAACCATGAACAAAGAGTTGTTATTTGATTAACGAGATCACATCATTAGTTGAATGATCTGATTGACATGACCCATTCCATTAGCATAGCACCCGATCGTTTAGTATGTTGCTATTGCTTTTATCCATGACTTATACATGTTCCTTTAACTATGAGATTATGCAACTCCCGTTTACCGTAGGAACACTTTGTGTGCTACCAAACGTCACAACGTAACTGGGTGATTATAAAGGTGCTCTACAGGTGTCTCCGAAGGTACATATTGGGTTGGCGTATTTCGAGATTAGGATTTGTCACTCCGATTGTCGGAGAGGTATCTCTGGGCCTTCTCGGTAATGCACATCACATAAAGCCTTGCAAGCATTGCAACCAATGAGTTAGTTGCGAGATGATGTATTATGGAACGAGTAAAGAGACTTGCCGGTAACGAGATTGAACTAGGTATTGGATACCGACGATCGAATCTCGGGCAAGTAACATACCGATGACAAAGGGAACAACGTATGTTGTTATGCGGTCTGAGCGATAAAGTTCTTCGTAGAATATGTAGGAACCAATATGGGCATCCAGGTCCCGCTATTGGTTATTGACCGGAGACGTGTCTCGGTCATGTCTACATTGTTCTCGAACCGTAGGGTCCGCACGCTTAACGTTACGATGACAGTTATTATGAGTTTATGCATTTTGATGTACCGAAGGAGTTCGGAGTCCCGGATGTGATCACGGACATGACGAGGAGTCTCGAAATGGTCGAGACGTAAAGAATGATATATTGGAAGCCTATGTTTGGACATCGGATGCATTCCAGGTGAAATCAGGATTTTACCGGAATACCGGGAGGGTTACCGGAACCCCCCGGGGGCATGATGGGCCAACATGGGCCTTGGAGGAGAGGTGAGAGGGCTGCCCTCATGGGCTACGCGCCTCCCCCTTCCCCTAGTCCTATTAGGACTAGGAGAGGTGGGCGCCCCCTCTCTCTCTCTCTCCCCCTTGGAGAATCCTAGTCCAACTAGGATTGGGGGGGGGAATCCTACTCCCAGAGGGAGTAGGACTCTCTGGCGCGCCAGGCTTGGCCGGCCAGCCCCTCCCCCTTGGCTCCTTTATATACGGGGGCAGGGAGCACCCCAGAAACACACAATTGATCATTGAGATCTTTCCTTAGCCGTGTGCGGTGCCCCCTTCCACCAAATTCCACCTCGATCATATCGTTGCAGTGCTTAGGCGAAGCCCTGCGCCGGTAACACATCAAGATCGTCACCACGCCGTCGTGCTGACGGAACTCTTCCTCGACGCTTTGCTGGATCGGAGCCCGGGGATCGTCATCGAGCTGAACGTGTGCCAAGAACTCGGAGGTGCCGGAGTAACGGTGCTGTGATCGGTTGGATCGCGAGGAGAACGTACGACTACTTCCTCTACGTTGTGTCAACGCTTCCGCTTCAGTCTACGAGGGTACGTAGACAACACTCTCCCCTCTCGTTGCTATGCATCACCATGATCTTGCGTGTGCGTAGGAATTTTTTTGAAATTACTACGTTCCCCAACAGTGGCATCCGAGCCTAGGTTTTATGGTTTGATGTTATTTGCACGAGTAGAACACAAGTGAGTTGTGGGCGATACAAGTCATACTGCCTACCAGCATGTCATACTTTGGTTCAGCGGTATTGTTGGACGAGACGATCCAGACCAACCTTACGCGTACGCTTACGCGAGATCGGTTCCCTCGACGTGCTTCGCACATAGATGGCTTGCGGAAGACTGTCTCTCCAACTTTAGTTGAACCGAGTATGGCTACGCCCGGTCCTTGAGAAGGTTAAAACGGAGTCTATTTGACAAACTATCGTTGTGGTTTTGATGCGTAGGTAAGATGAGTTCTTGCTTAAGCCCGTAGCAGCCACGTAAAACTTGCAACAACAAAGTAGAGGACGTCTAACTTGTTTTTGCAGGGCATGTTGTGATGTGATATGGTCAAGACATGATGCTAAATTTTATTGTATGAGATGATCATGCTTTGTAACCGAGTTATCGGCAACTGGCAGGAGCCATATGGTTGTCGCTTTATTGTATGCAATGCAATCGCGATGTAATGCTTTATTACTAAGCGGTAGTGATAGTCGTGGAAGCATAAGATTGGCGAGACGACAACGATGCTACGATGGAGATCAAGGTGTCGCGCCGGTGACGACGGTGATCATGACGGTGCTTCGGAGATGGAGATCACAAGCACAAGATGATGATGACCATATCATATCACTTATATTGATTGCATGTGATGTTTATCTTTTTATGCATCTTATCTTGCTTTGATTGATGGTAGCATTATAAGATGATCTCTCACTAAATTATCAAGAAGTGTTCTCCCTGAGTATGCACCGTTGCAAAAGTTCTTCGTGCTGAGACACCACGTGATGATCGGGTGTGATAGGTTCTACGTTCAAATACAACGGGTGCAAAACAGTTGCACACGCGGAATACTCAGGTTTAACTTGACGAGCCTAGCATATAACAGATATGGCCTCGGAACACAGAGACCGAAAGGTCGAGCGTGAATCATATAGTAGATATGATCAACATAAGATGTTCACCATTGAAACTACTCCATCTCACGTGATGATCGGACATGGTTTAGTTGATTTGGATCACGTGATCACTTAGAGGATTAGAGGGATGTCTATCTAAGTGGGAGTTCTTAAGTAATATGATTAATTGAACTTAAATTTATCATGAACTTAGTCCTGGTAGTATTAGCATATCTATGTTGTAGATCAATAGCTCGCGTTGTTGCTTCCCTGTGTTTATTTTGATATGTTCCTAGAGAAAATTGTGTTGAAAAATGTTAGTAGCAATGATGCGGATTGGATCCGTGATCTGAGGTTTATCCTCATTGCTGCACAGAAGAATTATGTCCTTGATGCACCACTAGGTGACGGACCTATTGCAGGAGCAGATGCAGACATTATGAACGTTTTGCTAGCTCAATATGATGACTACTTAATAGTTTAGTGCACCATGCTTAACTGCTTAGAATCGGGACTTCAAAGACGTTTTGAACGTCATGGAGCATATGAGATGTTCTAGGAGTTGAAGTTAATATTTCAAGCAAATACCCGAGTTGAGAGATATGAAGTCTCCAACAAGTTCTATAGCTAAAAGATGGAGGAGAATCGCTCAACTAGTGAGCATGTGCTCAGATTGTCTGGGTACTACAATCGCTTGAATAAAGTGGGAGTTAATCTTCCAGATAAGATAGTGATTGACAGAATTCTCTAGTCACCATCACCAAGTTAGTAGAACTTCGTGATGAACTATAATATGCAAGGGATAACGGAAAATATTCCCAAGCTCTTCGCGATGCTAAAATCAGCGAAGGTAGAAATCAAAGAAAAACATCAAGTGTTGATGATTGACAAGATCACTAGTTTCAAGAAAAGGGCAAAAGGAAAAAAGGGGAACTTCAAGAAGAACGGCAAGCAAGTTGCTGCTCAAGTGAAAAAGCCCAAGTCTGGTCCTAAGCCTGAGACTAAGTGCTTCTACTGCAAAGGGACTGGTCACTGGAAGCGGAACTACCCCAAGTGATTGGCAGATAAGAAGGATGGCAAAGTGAACATAAGTATATTTGATATACATGTTATTGATGTGTACTTTACTAGTGTTCATAGCAACCCCTCAGTATTTGGTACTAGTTCAAGTTGCTAAGATTAGTAACTCTAAACGGGAGTTGCAGAATGAACAAAAACTAGTTAAAGGGCAAGGTGACGATGTGTGTTGGAAGTGGTTCCAAGATTGATATGATCATCATCACACACTCCCTATACTTTCGGGATTAGTGTTGAAACTAAATAAGTGTTATTTGGTGTTTGCGTTGAGCATGAATATGATTTGATCATGTTAATTGCAATACGGTTATTCATTTAAGTAAGAGAATAAATTGTTGTTCTGTTTACATGAATAAAACCTTCTATGGTCATACACACCAATGAAAATAGTTCATTGGATCTCGATCGTAGTGATACACATATTCATAATATTGAAACCAAAAGATGCGAAGTTAATAATGATAGTGCAACCTATTTGTGGCACTGCCGTTTAGGTCATATTGGTGTAAAGCGCATGAAGAAACTCCATGCTGATGGGATTTTGGAATCACTTGATTATGAATCACTTGATGCTTGCGAACCATGCCTCTTGGGCAAGATGACTAAAACGACGTTCTCCGGAACAATGGAGCAAGCAACAGATTTGTTGGAAATCATACATACTGATGTATATGGTCCGATGAATATTAAGGCTCGCGACAAGTATCATTATTTTCTAACCTTCACAGATGATTTGAGCAGATATGGGTATATCTACTTGATGAAACATAAGTCTGAAACATTTGAAAAGTTCAAAGAATTTTAGAGTGAAGTGAAAATCATCGTGACAAGAAAATAAGGTTTCTACGATCTGATCGCGGAGACAAATATTTGAGTTACGAGTTTGGTCTTCAATTAAAACAATGTGAAATAGTTTCACAAATTCATGCCACCTGGAACACCACAGCATAATGGTGTGTCCGAACGTCATAACCATACTTTATTAGATATAGTACAATCTATGATGTTTCTTACCGATTTACCAATATCGTTTTGGGATCATGCATTAGAGACAGCTGCATTCACGTTAAAAGGGGCACCATCTAAGTCCGTTGAGACGACACAATATGAACTGTGGTTTAGCAAGAAACCAAAGTTGTCATTTCTTAAAGTTTGGGGTTGTGATGCTTATGTGGAAAAGTTTCATCCTGATAAGCTCAAACCCAAATCGGAGAAATATGTCTTCATAGGATACCCAAAGGAAATTGTTGGGTACACCTTCTATCACAGATCCAAAGGCAAGACATTTGTTGCTGAGAATGGATCCTTTCTAGAGAAGGAGATTCTCTCGAAAGAAGTGAGTGGGAGGAAAGTAGAAAACTTGATAAGGTAATTGTACCTTCTCCCTTATTGGAAAGTAGTTCATCACAGAAATCTGTTCTTGTGACTACTACACCAATTAGTAAGTAAGCTAATGATGATGATCATGTAACTTCAAGATCAAGTTACTACCGAATATCGTAAGTAAACTAGAGTGAGATCTGCACCAGAGTGGTACGGTAATCCTGTTCTGGAAGTCATGTTACTAGACCATGACGAACTTGCGAACTATGAGGAAGCGATGATGAGCCCAGATTCCGCGAAATGGTTAGAGGCCATGAAATCTGAGATATGATCCATGTATGAGAACAAAGTATGGACTTTGATGGATTTGCCCGATGATCGGCAAGCCAAAGAAAATAAATGGATCTTCAAGAGGAAGACGGACACTGATAGTAGTGTTACTATCTACAAAGCTAGAATTGTCGAAAAAAGGTTTTTCGACAAGTTCAAAGTATTGACTACGATGAGAGTTTCTCACTCGTGTCTATGCTTAAGTCTGTCCGAATCATGTTAGCAATTGCCGCATTTTATGAAATCTGGCAAATGGATAAACAAAACTGCATTCCTTAATGGAGAATTGTATATGATACAACCAGAAGGTTTTGTCGACCATAAAGGTGCTAATAAAGTGAGCAAGCTCCAGCGATCCATCTATGGACTGGTGCAAGCATCTCAGAGTTGGAATATACGCTTTGATAAAGTTGATCAAAGCATATAGTTTTATACAGACTTATGGTGAAGCCTGTATTTACAAGAAAGTGAGTGGGAGCACTACAGCATTTCTGATAAGTATATGTGAATGACATATTGTTGATCGGAAATAATGTAGAATTATTCTGCAAAGCATAAAGGAGTGTTTGAAAAGAGTTTTTCAAAGAAAGACCTCGGGGAAGCTACTTACATATCGAGCATCAAGATCTATAGAGATAGATCGAGACGCTTGATAAGTTTTTTCAATGAGTACATACCTTGGCAAGATTTTGAAGTAGTTCAAAATGGAACAGTCAAAGAAAGAGTTCTTGCCTGTGTTACAAGGTGTGAAATTGAGTAAGACTCAAAGCCCGACCACGGCAGAAGATAGAAAGAGAATGAAAGTCATTCCCTATGCTTTGGCCATAGGTTCTATAAAGTATGCCATGCTGTGTACCAGACCTATTGTATACCCTACCCTGAGATTGGCACAGGAGTACAATAGTGATCTAGGAGTAGATCACTGGACGGCGGTCAAAATTATCCTTAGTGGAATAAGGATATGTTTCTCGATTATGGAGGTGACAAAAAGGTTCGTCGTAAAGATTTACGTCGATGCAAGTTTTGACACTGATCCAGATGACTCTAAGTCTCAATCTGGATACATATTGAAAGTGGGAGCAATTAGCTAGAGTAGCTCCATGCAGAGCATTGTTGACATAGAAATTTGCAAAATACATACGGATCTGAATTTTGGCAGACCCGTTGACTAAGCTTCTCTCACAAGCAAAACATGATCACACCTTAGTACTCTTTGGGTGTTAATCACATTGCAATGTGAACTAGATTACTGACTCTAGTAAACCCTTTTGCTGTTGGTCACATATCGATGTGAACTATGGGTGTTATTCACATGGTGATGTGAACTATTGTTGTTAATCACATGGTGATGTGATCTAGATTATTGACTCTAGTGCAAGTGGGAGACTGAAGGAAATATGCCCTAGAGGCAATAATAAAGTTATTATTTATTTCCTTATATCATGATAAATGTTTATTATTCATGCTAGAATTGTATTAACTGGAAACATAATACATGTGTGAATACATAGACAAACAGAGTGTCACTAGTATGCCTCTACTTGACTAGCTCATTAATCAAAGATGGTTATGTTTCCTAACCATGAACAAAGAGTTGTTATTTGATTAACGAGATCACATCATTAGTTGAATGATCTGATTGACATGACCCATTCCATTAGCATAGCACCCGATCGTTTAGTATGTTGCTATTGATTTTATCCATGACTTATACATGTTCCTTTAACTATGAGATTATGCAACTCCCGTTTACCGTAGGAACACTTTGTGTGCTACCAAACGTCACAACGTAACTGGGTGATTATAAAGGTGCTCTACAGGTGTCTCCGAAGGTACATATTGGGTTGGCGTATTTCGAGATTAGGATTTGTCACTCCGATTGTCGGAGAGGTATCTCTGGGCCTTCTCGGTAATGCACATCACATAAAGCCTTGCAAGCATTGCAACCAATGAGTTAGTTGCGAGATGATGTATTACGGAACGAGTAAAGAGACTTGCCGGTAACGAGATTGAACTAGGTATTGGATACCGACGATCGAATCTCGGGCAAGTAACATACCGATGACAAAGGGAACAACGTATGTTGTTATGCGGTCTGAGCGATAAAGATCTTCGTAGAATATGTAGGAACCAATATGGGCATCCAGGTCCCGCTATTGGTTATTGACCGGAGACGTGTCTCGGTCATGTCTACATTGTTCTCGAACCGTAGGGTCCGCACGCTTAACGTTACGATGACAGTTATTATGAGTTTATGCATTTTGATGTACCGAAGGAGTTCGGAGTCCCGGATGTGATCACGGACATGACGAGGAGTCTCGAAATGGTCGAGACGTAAAGAATGATATATTGGAAGCCTATGTTTGGACATCGGATGCATTCCAGGTGAAATCAGGATTTTACCGGAATACCGGGAGGGTTACCGGAACCCCCCGGGGGCATGATGGGCCAACATGGGCCTTGGAGGAGAGGTGAGAGGGCTGACCTCATGGGCTGCGCGCCTCCCCCCCTTCCCCTAGTCCTATTAGGACTAGGAGAGGTGGGCGCCCCCCCTCTCTCTCTCTCTCCCCCTTGGAGAATCCTAGTCCAACTAGGATTGGGGGGGGGGAATCCTACTCCCAGAGGGAGTAGGACTCTCTGGCGCGCCAGGCTTGGCCGGCCAGCCCCTCCCCCTTGGCTCCTTTATATACGGGGGCAGGGAGCACCCCAGAAACACACAATTCATCATTGAGATCTTTCCTTAGCCGTGTGCGGTGCCCCCTTCCACCAAATTCCACCTCGATCATATCGTTGCAGTGCTTAGGCGAAGCCCTGCGCCGGTAACACATCAAGATCGTCACCACGCCGTCGTGCTGACGGAACTCTTCCTCGATGCTTTGCTGGATCGGAGCCCGGGGATCGTCATCGAGCTGAACGTGTGCCAAGAACTCGGAGGTGCCGGAGTAACGGTGCTGTGATCGGTTGGATCGCGAGGAGAACGTACGACTACTTCCTCTATGTTGTGTCAACGCTTCCGCTTCAGTCTACGAGGGTACGTAGACAACACTCTCCCCTCTCGTTGCTATGCATCACCATGATCTTGCGTGTGCGTAGGAAATTTTTTGAAATTACTACGTTCCCCAACAATTTTTGACCTCAAATTGCATATAAATCAAATACTAGCACATATAATTCCTCCCAAATTACTAAAGTCACAAATTAAACACTATATAAGGCATTGCAAGAGCTAATCTAGCAATGAGAGATGAAAGGACAAAGTTGCCAACCTTTGTGATCATTTGAATCGATGGGCACCTTCAAATCTTGACAAATTTTGGGCAAAATGTGTGATGAGGTCGAGAGGAAGAGGGGAAGAACAGAGAGGGAGGGGAAGGGGAAGAACAGAGCGACCTCGGCGGGTGGACAAAGGGTTTACGTAGGACGACCTTTAGTACCGGTTCGTGACACGAACCGGTACTAAAGGTGCTGGAGGGGCCCCAGACTGACAACATCCTGCCACCACTCTCATTAGTACCGGTTCGTGGCACGAACCGGTGCTAAAGGTTTGCCACGAACCGGTACTAATGAGAGCGGCCCGGCTAGCCATTGGAACCGGCACTAATGGACACATTAGTGCCGGCTCAAATTGAAACCGGCACTAATGTGCTTCACATTTGACCCTTTTTCTACTAGTGTCATGCCATTATGGCGGTTTATCACTACGGGCCTTAAGTCGCCTGTGGGCTTTAGACCCTTTATTGAACCGCCATCTTCATGCTTGAACTTGGGCTTCACATGATGAATCACCTTTGCGTAACATGGCCCCTCCTGGGCGGCTTACACAAATAGTTATATCCCCAACAACCCCAATATTAGTCGGTTGGGGATAGGACGGTAATCTCGCATACACCGAATATTTGCCGACGAGAGTTTGTTTTTGGCGCCAACCGTGTATGAATCGGGGAGGGAGTCAATTTCGGCCGAGGACACACTGTGTTTTGGCGCCCACCGTGTATGAATCAGGGTGAGAGGCGGTTATGTCACGTTTGAGTGAAATTACAAACCTACCCCTATCGAAACCTATAGAAATCGAGCAGATAGGCTTTGCGTGGCAGGGATAGGCAGTAGTAATTTCCATCTCGTGGATTTTGGTTTCGGGCGCTTACTGCGACTTTCCCCGCTTCGTTCAAATTTTGCAGAGTGCACGTTTATCGTGCCAACTCAATTCGAATCCCGTTTGTATTCTATTTTTTCGGGCGGGATCCATTTTCGATTGGAATAAAATTCTATATACATCATTTTTATATATACTTTCAAAAGCACAACAAAGAATTCTGCTCCGTTATATGTATAATATGATTTACAAATACAATGATCTCAAAATCATAAGGTTGAATTCAAAAAATTAAACCAAATTATGTTCTACTAAAATGTATGGATCAGTAATATCTACATATTAAATAACATAGATGCGCGTGAATTCATATGAGTATGCATGTTTGATAGATCAATTTTGGTTCGAGTATGGATTACATGTATCATCATCTCGAATTGAAATATTTGAATCCCTTTTATGTTCACTCCTTTCACGCCCATCTCTCTCGCATGCATGCTCCTTCATGTAGCTATCACTCTCTTTTCTCCAGCTCACCCGCACGCTCACTTCATGTTTCTCCTATCCTCGCAAACATTATACATTACACGGATTTCATTATCTCTCAACGTCTCCCTTGAGAAGTGTCACACTCTCCCTATCATTATACATTACACGGATTTCATTATCTCTCACGTCTCTACCGTTCTCTCGCATCACTAGGTACCTAAGCTTTCTTTTTCACCACCACACACACAGTCTCCACTCATCTTTCACTTTGTATTTCTCTCTATGGGATTCTCTCACACACCCTATATGTCTCTAGATATGAATCATACCACTAAAATTACTCTCTCTCTCTCTCTCTCTCTCTCTCTCTCTCTCCTGTAGACACAACATTTGTTGAGGTCTCCTTTTCGTCTCCATCCCAGACTGACATTATTCATTTGTTTACCGATCAGACAAACTCCCTGCCCCCCCTCTCTCTCTCATACACACACAACTCCTGCTTCCACTCCCCTTCCCGACTACCGTCTCTCTCTCTCACACACAAAACTCTCACTTTCGCACCCCCGATTCGTATTTCTCTCACAAACATTTATCGACTAGCCTCTAGATAGGTTTATACACCCGCACACTCGTGCTTCCACTATCGCATACATGTCTCTCTTCCGCTCCTTGTATCTATGTAGATTTTTATTCCCTTCTTGAGACACGCCCTCTCGATCGTGCACACACACACTATCGCCTCATTTTAAGATGATACCTCTCGCACACACACTCTTTGTGTCTTTGTCACACATGCACTCTGTCCTCCTCCTCTCTCCCTCTCTCTCACACACACATGGGATTTTTGCAACAACTAGCAAGATGCCCATGCATTGCACAGAACATGAAGATCCATTTGTATGAGTAGTTTATCTTGTGGGAGAAAAGGATGAACAAGGGAAGGCCTTATTTATGAGTGTGGAGAGGGGTGTGGGTATCTTTTTGCAAAATTGCCATAGTTTCCTTCCTATCAGTCAGATATAGATCAGACGGCCTATATTGCAGGATGGCATGCACACGATCATCACCGAGTATGCTTTTTATAAGAGTATGGATAAAAAACAGAGTTGGTGATGATGGTGGGCCTGCCATCCTGCAATATAGGCTGTCCGATTTATATCTGACGGATAGGAACGAAACTATGGCAATTTACCCGCACTCCTCTCCACATTTGCAGATAAGGCCTTCCCTCGTTCATCCTTTTCTCCCACAAGATCTTGATGTTCCGTGCAATGCACGGGCATCTTGCTAGTAAGAGTAGAAATTAGACATATACCACTTCTTGAATCTTGAAACCAACAACATTCTTCCCTTGTCTCATCAAAACCGCCAAAGGAATATATTTTGAGTGAAACATAACATTTTTTTAGTGATATACGTATTTCCAAACTAGACTTTTTTTCTATCAAATCGGTGAATATGTATTAATCTGCTCTGATCGTGTGGCGACGCATTGGCATATTGCTAGTAGTTATTATAATTTTTTGGACACCAGACAAACGGTGGAGTACATATACGAAGAGAAGAGGCGCACGCGCGTAGTCGGTCTCTCGCTGTCTCGCACACATGAGTGTTACGTAAAGGCAACGTTAACAAATAAACCCTGAAACCCTAGGTGCACGATTGCTACATTCGCGGGTACCGGGTACGTGGTGGAGCGCACCTTTGTAGGAATAGTCAGCTCGCGTGATAATTTGATCCGTAGGAGTTGATGGTCGGGACCACAGGTGAACGACTTGGAGGCAGTGGCTCGCCAGTTGCCACAGATCGAGTAGCCACGTTTAAAATATCATATTTTTAGCGGGGTTAAGAGTTCCGATTTTCAATGGCGCGTTATAAGTACTAAGTAGTTTTTAGAATGATTGGTATGGAGGGAAAATGGAATTCATAGTACTACGTACCTCCTTGGCATATGGTTGTATGGGTTTATGTTGTGAGATGTTGAACCTGGTAGTTCTAGGGCAAATACTATGGTTTAGATTTAGATGCTGGTTTTCAGTAATGAAAATCGGAAGGGGGAAACCCTTCTTTGATTAAAAAAACTACTACCCCCATTCTGGTTTATTAGTCCCCATCGTATTTTGGGTCAAAGTTTGTCCATGAATTTTACTTGTAAAATGTGAATGGAAAACGAGATTTTGTTATACAAAAACAAAAAAGGACTAGAGGAAGTGATTGCTCTGACACGGATGCGACCTCTCATAGCGCAGGCATTGAACCGGCGCGCCGGCCAAGAGGGCCCACTCACTGCAGGCCCAACTGAACATGCCTCCTCGCCGCATGCAACCGGCTTCAGACTGCCCCGCCTGCCTTCATTGAATCCGTGCATGTGCCGGCAACACGTTCTTCCACGAGCCGACCGGCATTTTATATCACAAAAAATGACCAAAATATAATTAATTACGCATGGCCTTGACTTGTTGTGCTCGCACTGGTAGCAGGAACTAGAGGTTTTTCTTTATTCATAACTCTCCTCAATTTTTTTGGCTTTGAAGTGAATCATGGTTGTGGACATTATGTATGAATGTGGAGATATTTGTGAACATGAGTTTGATGTGGAAGTTGAACTTGGAATGTCGGGCTTGCGCGTGAACTATACCATGTCCAATGCTTCGTCTGTTATTGTAGATGCACGGACATCACAACAGGCATGCTGACTGGATAAACATTTGAACCTAGCTACTATGAAGGAAATTTTGTATTGACAACAGTTTTAGATAGCAGGTGATGCCTAGCCTGCTCTGCCTCCGCTATCTTATTTCTGGCTACTTCCATCTCTTCTTTGGCATGGGTGAAGAGAGCATATGATTGCTCTTTTCGCTTCTTCAGGAACTCAGCTACATTCTCAAGGGCTGCTGCACGCTTTCTTTCAGCCTTTACTAGAGCCACGAGGACACGAACAGCTGACGACTCCACCTGGCTTGTGTGTAATCCAACATCATCTGGGAATTTGCACCTTGTGTCTAATCCAGCATCATTAGGGAACTGGCACCTTGTGTGTAATCCAGCCTCATTTTGGAAACATGATCTCGAGGTTGACCATACTTCCCTCCTCGCAGGAACTGCATCCTGACATGAAGTTACTTCTTTTTTAGATCAATACTCAGAGCAACCCAGATCCATTTAGTAGAAGCCAGATAAATAGAATTGGGAGAAGTGAATTCAAAAGGAAAAAATATATAAAAACAGACTACAAGGTGAGAACACCCACTTCCTACATCAAGCAAAAAACGAAAGCATTAGGATGATTAAGACTCTTCTTATGACACATCGAAGAACACGAGGCTTAAGAGAAACAGAAACTACAACATATACACATCGAAGAACACGAGGCTAAACGAAAGTAATTGAAAGGGTGTTACTTACCAAAGCTCGTTTTACAGGTTCGGTGCAGCTCCTCTTTAACTTGCCACGCTCCTTGAAGATGTCCCCAATATCCCGTGTTTGGTCTTCATTGCTCCTCTGCATGATCGCACTCATGGTTTTAAAATCTCAACATGGCAAAAAAATGGAGGCTATCACCAATTACTTTTACGGGAACAATAGCACCCAGGAAATTTAGAGGGTAGGTATGAACAAAATTGGAACTGCACATGTACTGCTAAGTGATTCAATACACACATTACCAATCGAGGAAAAGAACGATGGTCGCGGCGGCCTCTGTGAGTCATGGTCGGCAACGGGAGTCAGTTCATTGTCCACGACGGTGGTGCTTCTGCGCTTGGCGTCGGCTCCGGGAAGCAGACCCGAGACCGTGGAAGACGGTGCCGGGGAAGAGGCTCCGTGTACGACAACGATGATGGACCAGCTCCAGTGTGGCGTACGAGGTCGTCGATGAGGCAGATGCGCTGCAGTGGACAAGTGCACCGATGTAGAAGGGGAGGAGCACGAAGGGCGCGGTGCCATGGAGAAGTCTATTTTGCGGTGGGGATAGAAAATGGGGAGTATTCAAGTGTACTACTCTGGGTGCCGGGGTGCGGTTGGCTGGGTAGGGTGAACCTGAAGTTACGAAAACAGCCCCCTACCAACCATCATCTGTAGGCCTGTTCCAAAGGCTATGATGGTAACTTCCCACTGTTCTAATCAGGGTCGCGGGAGATTTTCCCGCCGACCTCAAAATTTTGTGACACTGAACTCCCCGTGTGGCGTGTTGGGTGATTCAGCTAAGCAACTAGTGAGTAGTACTAGTAAACTCTGCATATTAGGTTTGACCAAAGTCAAACTTCCTAAAGTTTGACCAAGTTTATAGAAAAATATAAACATTTACCATAACAAATATGTATGTTGTGAAAGTACATTCAATAATGAATCTAATGGTATTTATTTGTTATTGTATATGTTAATATTTTTTGTTATAAACTTTCTGAGAGTTTACAAAACTTGACTTCGACTAATGCTAATACGCGGACTTAAATAAAAATGGTGGGTGTGCACATTTGTTTTCTTAGTATGTAGTGAATTAATCATTTGTTGAAATTGTGAAATAAATATATTAGGCTACTGACTTCAAATGTAATGGTCTATACAATTCAATAGTTACAATCATTGTCGAATTCCAAGATGTGTACGAGGTCTATAGTACTTCACAACATGCTCAAACTCGCATAATCCCAGTCAAATGACAAACAAAATGCATTTCATAGTTATTACTTTGTAGGATGCAACAAAACCTACAATAACTCTACATCAACCATTATAAAAGGAACATTTTGAACATATCCCAATGTGTGAATGAAACGTGCAGAGAGAGCTTGCGAAGATGGAGCAGATAGGGCGGGAGAGATTGTATGTATGTGGACGAGAGAGTAGGAGACAAACCTAATGAAAAAGAGAGAGGGAGATAGAGAGATAAAGAGAGAGGAAGAAGTTAGGTCTGTGAGAAAGATGGAGACATCTAATATACGTGATATGTGTGTGCATCTGGATTCTGTACACATGGAAGGAGAAGAGACAACAGGTTTGGTGAGTGAGCTGGAAAAACATGGACGAGAGGGGAAGGATCTCGTGGGTTGAGGTATTGATAAATTTGTGCGGGGGAGAGAGGGATTGGTAATTTTGTGCGAGAGAGAGAGGGTGGGGGGAGGAGTCAGTCAGCCGTCGTCACATCATCCTGCTTCCAAATGGCCCCGCATTCTCTAGCGCACTTTGGTCGCCGTCTTCGATCTCCTCGATGCCCTCTTTGAAGATTGAGGTGTTGTGCATGCTGGGGTGCAGCGAAGCACAAGTGAGAGTGGTCGCCATATAACCTTGGATGGGTATGAATTGTGTGCTCAGGGGAGGGTGTGTGTGTGATGTGTGATGTGTGTGTGTGTGTGTCAGATGTTGAGAGAAAACAAACCTAAGGAGAGAAATGTGTGTGTATGTGATGGAAAACTACATGCTAAACAGGGTATTCACGAAGAGATTGTGCGTTCGAGATAGAGAGCGATGTGCGGGCCTTGAGGTGGGCAGGGTCCGGGTGAGGGTGTCAAAATGTGCGCGTTGATGAATGTGTTACATGCGATCATGCGAGGGACGAGCGAATCGAGAGAGATGGTTGTTGTGTTACGAATGCTCCTCTCTCTCTCACACACACACAAGTAAAATAGAAGACTGTTCTCTCATGTATACACAATGTATCGGCATCTGTCTATGTCTCACTCATGCATGATCATTTGCACATTCACACCTCTCTATGTCTCTATCACACGCACACCGTCTCCACATTGCCCTTCCGCCACAACAAACATATGGACACAGACACACGTTCTCTCTCAGTCACACACACAAAATCAGTATTAAAAAAACTAGGGCACACCTAAAACATCCAAATCCAAATAAACGCGAACTGGAGCTATATTCACATATATGGAAATATTGTAGCATCAAGAACTTTTCCCGGGTAATATTCGGGGACTGTTTTCACACACACAAAAAGGTTCGGTGGATGTCCTTCGAGCGTGACACGGTGACGCACCGTTCGATCGACCGCGACGCACCGTTCGATCGACCGCGTGGCCGCGGTTCACGCGCTTGCACAGGATTTCGTATCATGGCTGTGGTAACTAATAAAAGCGTTGCCTAAGTCTAATGTTTACGTGTACTAGTACGGTTTTCTTTTAAGTTTGACCAATCCTATATAAAACTAAACTAAGCTCCCATACGCGCACTCATCAATATGTCGCTGCCGTCGCGCATGCCGGTGCCCGCCTGCTCCGACCAACAATTTCTCGCCCATCACCGCCGTGTCGCCGCCAAGCCGAAGGCTCACCCACTCACATCGTCTGCAGTCCCTGCTCGCGATGCCGCCGCGCTACCAAGCACGCGAGCAGCTGGTGGAGCCGCGTCTATGCACGCAGCATATGAAGAGGAGGACGAGCGCGTGCTCCAACACATCGGTGAGGAGGAACTAGCATGTCATTGTCGTCTCCGCCCGCGTGGAGGAGGCGCGCATGGTGGCTGTCGCAGCAGAAGCCGGCCGCGCGCGCGTCGAGCCCGCAAACCGGGTGCGGACACGGAATCTACCTTCGAGACCTTGAATGCCACGTGGATCTTGCAATCTGAAGGAGCAATTTGGGTCAGTCAACTCTTGTGAGCCATTTGATGCAACATGTATGGCTAGAAGAGCTTCTTCAACCTTCGAAATTGATGCACGGTTCATCTTCTCAACCCGCCACACGCCTAACCGCCTGCCGCCGCCGTCGTGCCCTCCCCTGAACCGCCTGCTACCGCCATGCTCCCCCCACCCCCGCCAACCGTTTAACCCCAGCACGATCCATTTTTTTCGGCCAACTGCATTCCACACCCAACACTCATAAGATAGATCATGGGCACCATGCCACCCGAATATAGATACTTGGGTAGCTTCTTCCCTAGTACTCAGCGGCGACCATGGAGATTTGGGAGGCCATGGATTTTGGAGGAGGGTTAGGAGAAGTTGAACTCGTGTAATGTCAAAGGACGGGACGACTGGGTGTCGGTGTCAAAACCTGCGGATCTCGAGTAGGGGGTCCCAAACTGTGCGTCTAAGGCGGATGGTAACAGGAGGCGGGGGACACAATGTTTACCCAGGTTCGGGCCCTCTCGATGGAGGTAATACCCTACTTCCTGCTTGATTGATCTTGATGATGTGAGTATTACAAGAGTTGATCTACCGCGAGATCATAGAGGCTAAACCCTAGAAGCTAGCCTATGGTATGATTGTTCTTGTCCTACGGACTAAACCCTCCGGTTTATATAGACATCATAGGGGGCTAGGGTTACACAGAATCGGTTACAAGGGAGGAGATCTACATATCCGTATTTCCAAGCTTGCCTTCCATGCCAGGGAGAGTCCCATCCGGAAACGGGCTGAAGTCTTCAATCTTGTATCTTGATAGTCCAACAGTCCGGCCAAAGGATATAGTCCGGTTGTCCGAGGACCCCCTAATCCACGACTCCCTCAGTAGCCCTTGAACCAGGCTTCCGTGACGATGAGTCCGGCGTGCAGATTTGTCTTCGGCGTTGCAAGGCGGATTCTTCCTCCGGATACTCCATAGAAGATGTTGAACACAAGGATAGTGTCTGGCTCTGCAAAACAAATTCCACACACCACCGTAGAGAGAATAACATTTCCACAAATCTAATCTGCTGACACACTTGGCAGCATGACATCATACCACGGCCCGGTCATTATTCAAACCATTTTTCTTCAACCAGCCACCGCACATATCGCGAGGTGGTTTCCTTGGCACGTCTTGTCGAAGCAGAGATCATGTCCCCTTATCACGGGATTCTCATCAATACGGGTGTGGGTAACCCAACCGCGCCATCAATTACGGCACTTGGGGAATAAGCGATTTTACCAGGTAAGTGGGGAAGCGCATCGCCTCTTCCGCCCTTATAAAGGGACAAGGATTCACCCTTTTTACCCACGCCTTCTTCCTCCTTGCTTATCCATTCTTGCGCACTCGAGCTTCAGCGCCCAAGTTCACGTTTTTCTCCTCAAACCACTCCAAGCATGTCCGGAGCGGGAGGCAAGTGGATGGTCTCCTCCGTCACGGAGGAGAACATCACAAAGCTACGGGGGCCGGATATCTGGCCGCGGACATTGCACACCGGCTGCCAGATGCAGGGCAGATCATCCCTACGCCCGAACCCCACGAGAGGGTGGTTTTCCTTACCCACTTTGTCCACGGACCGGGATTTTCCCTCCACCTGTTTGTCTGCGGGCTCATTTTCTACTACGGGCTAGATTTTCATGATCTGAACCCCAATTTCATCCTCAACATATCGGCGTTTATCGTCGTGTGCGAGGCCTTCCTCCGCATCAGACCCCACTTCGGCATGTGGTTAAAGACCTTCAATGTTAAGCCGAAGGTGGTGGTCGGCCAGCAAGCGGAGTGCGGAGGCGCCATGGTGGGAAAAATGCCTAATGTCACCTGGCTCGAAGGCTCCTATGTAGAGACCATAAAGGGGTGGCAATTGGGGTGGTTCTACATCACCGAGCCGCGCGACAACAACTGGGCGGCGGCCCTCGAATTCCGATCCGGAATCCCCACGCGGCTCACTTATTGGAAGGAGAAGGGCCTGTCCTGGGGTTCATCGGTGGAGCTGACCGGACTCCAGAAATGCATGAGAAACATGATAAGCAAGAAAATCAAGCTTGTCAACGTGGTCCAGGTCATGCTCTTCCGCCGGATCCTCCCGTGTCTACAACGGGCATTCAATTTGTGGGAGTTCGACCCTGTTGAGCACCAAACGCTATGAGAGCTCTTCGACACGACACACAAGGACGTCTGGAAGGTGCTGTTCAAGGGCGCCGAGGTACCTCCTCCCCTTACCGAGGACCGCAGACTCAGCGCAAAGCGCCATGCCAATCCGGTAGGTGTTTTATATCTCACAGGGTGTTTATTTTCCCTAGTCTAATCATGTGTGGGATCTAAGCCTCCATGCCATTAACAGGACTGGGTGGAGACAGCGGAGCAGATCAATTGCCCAACCCCCCTGCCCAAGGATCCAACAGATGCTCTCCTAACGGAGATGCTGGTCCCGGCGCCTTACGAGGTGCCGGTGAAGAAGGCCAAGAAGAAGGCCACGGGAACCCTACAGGGTCTCCGGCGCAAGGTTATATCGGACTCATCATCTGAAAACTCCAAGGCACACTCCTCCCACGAAAACGAGGAGGAGGAGGAGGAGGAAAGTTCTCCCCCCCAGCCGGGGGAGACAAGGAAAGGAAGGCCGCCCCGACCGGGGAGGCTGAAGGGTCAAAGAAGGGAAGGACCCTCCTTCCGGGCTGCTCCATGACTGCCGCCTATAGCGATGACGAGTGGATGCCCAGGGACAAGCCCCTGGCAAAGTCATAAGTATCCGGATACCATAGTAATTCATGGTATGTTTTTATTGCACTACTTCTCATCACACCGAACATGATTATGCAGTCCGTCCTGAGCGCGTATTGACGTATCTTCGTCGAATGGTTCTTTGGACCCGTCCGATATGAATAGCGATTCACTTCTGACCGCCTCCACCCCTTGCCCTACGGACAACATCGAGGTGTTTTATCAAAGGGCACCAAGCCGAGGGGAGGTAGTCCTGGAGGCGCCTCGAGGCAACATTACAGACCCTGGGCGCAAAGGGAGCAAGACTCCCATGGGCTCCGAGTTCGGCCTCCAGCCGAACACAGCGCCGGAACCTCCAGTGGTTCCAGACTCTGTCAGGCGACCCCCCGTTAAGAGGGGCAAGCCGCCCGTGCCGGTGGCCTCTGTCCATACAGAGGCACCGGGCAACTTGCTGGAAGCGCTTCGCGGCGCTTCCATCGACGAAGAGCACCGCACTATCATGAGTGCGGTGATCGAGAAGGTTCAGTCCGCCAAAAGCGGACTAACTGAAGCTTGTGCTAGCCTCTTAACAGGCTTTCAGGCAAGTAATCAAATTATAGGAAAATATTACTGAAGGAAATATGCCCTAGAGGCAATAATAAAGTTATTATTTATTTCCTTACATATCATGATAAATGTTTATTATTCATGCTAGAATTGTATTAACTGGAAACATAATACATGTGTGAATACATAGGCAAACAGAGTGTCACTAGTATGCCTCTACTTGACTAGTTCATTAATCAAAGATGGTTATGTTTCCTAACCATGAACAAAGAGTTGTTATTTGATTAACGAGATCACATCATTAGTTGAATGATCTGATTGACATGACCCATTCCATTAGCATAGCACCCGATCGTTTAGTATGTTGCTATTGCTTTTATCCATGACTTATACATGTTCCTTTAACTATGAGATTATGCAACTCCCGTTTACCGTAGGAACACTTTGTGTGCTACCAAACGTCACAACGTAACTGAGTGATTATAAAGGTGCTCTACAGGTGTCTCCGAAAGTATTTGTTGGGTTGGCGTATTTCGAGATTAGGATTTGTCACTCCGAATGTCGGAGAGGTATCTCAGGGCCTTCTCGGTAATGCACATCACATAAAGCCTTGCAAGCATTGCAACCAATGAGTTAGTTGCGAGATGATGTATTACGGAACGAGTAAAGAGACTTGCCGGTAACGAGATTGAACTAGGTATTGGATACCGACGATCGAATCTCGGGCAAGTAACATACCGATGACAAAGGGAACAAACGTATGTTGTTATGCGGTCTGACCGATAAAGATCTTCGTAGAATATGTAGGAGCCAATATGGGCATCCAGGTCCCGCTATTGGTTATTGACCGGAGACGTGTCTCGGTCATGTCTACATTGTTCTCGAACCGTAGGGTCCGCACGCTTAACGTTACGATGACAGTTATTATGAGTTTATGCATTTTGATGTACCGAAGGAGTTCGGAGTCCCGGATGTGATCACGGACATGACGAGGAGTCTCGAAATGGTCGAGACGTAAAGAATGATATATTGGAAGCCTATGTTTGGACATCGAATGTGTTCCAGGTGAAATCAGGATTTTACCGGAATACCGGGAGGGTTACCGGAACCCACCGGGAGCATAATGGGCCAACATGGGCCTTGGTGGAGAGGTGAGAGGGCTGCCCTCATGGGCTGCGCGCCTCCCCCTTCCCCTAGTCCTATTAGGACTAGGAGAGGTGGCCGGCCCCCTCTCTCTCTCTTCCCCTTGGAGAATCCTAGTCCAACTAGGATTGGGGGGGGGGGAATCCTACTCCCAGAGGGAGTAGGACTCTCCTGGCGCGCCAGGCTTGGCCGGCCAGCCCCTCCCCCTTGGCTCCTTTATATACGGGGGCAGGGGGCACCCCATAGACACACAATTGATCATTGAGATCTTTCCTTAGCCGTGTGCGGTGCCCCCTTCCACCAAATTCCACCTCGGTCATATCGTTGCAGTGCTTAGGCGAAGCCCTGCGCCGGTAACACATCAAGATCGTCACCACGCTGTCATGCTGACGGAACTCTTCCCCGACGCTTTGCTGGATCGGAGCCCGGGGATCGTCATCGAGCTGAACGTGTGCCAAGAACTCGGAGGTGCCGGAGTAACGGTGCTGTGATCGGTTGGATCGCGAGGAGAACGTAGGACTACTTCCTCTACGTTGCGTCAACGCTTCTGCTTCGGTCTACGAGGGTACATAGACAACACTCTCCCTTCTCGTTGCTATGCATCACCATGATCTTGCGTGTGCGTAGGAATTTTTTTGAAATTACTACGTTCCCCAACAGTGGCATCAGAGCCTAGGTTTTTATGGTTTGATGTTATTTGCACGAGTAGAACACAAGTGAGTTGTGGATGATACAAGTCATACTGCCTACCAGCATGTCATACTTTGGTTCAGCGGTATTGTTGGACGAGACGATCCGGACCAACCTTACGCGTACTCTTACGCGAGACCGGTTCCCTCGACGTGCTTTGCACATAGATGGCTTGCGGAAGACTGTCTCTCCAACTTTAGTTGAACCGAGTGTGGCTACGCCCGGTCCTTGAGAAGGTTAAAACGGAGTCTATTTGACAAACTATCGTTGTGGTTTTGATGCGTAGGTAAGATGAGTTCTTGCTTAAAAGCCCGTAGCAGCCACGTAAAACTTGCAACAAAGTAGAGGATGTCTAACTTGTTTTTGCAGGGCATGTTGTGATGTGATATGGTCAAGACATGATGCTAAATTTTATTGTATGAGATGATCATGTTTTGTAACCGAGTTATCGGCAACTGGCAGGAGCCATATGGTTGTCGCTTTATTGTATGCAATGCAATCGCGATGTAATGCTTTACTTTATTACTAAGCGGTAGTGATAGTCGTGGAAGCATAAGATTGGCGAGACGACAACGATGCTACGAAGGAGATCAAAGTGTCGCGCCGGTGACGATGGTGATCATGACGGTGCTTCGAAGATGGAGATCACAAGCACGAGATGATGATGGCCATATCATATCACTTATATTGGTTGCATGTGATGTTTATCTTTTATGCATCTTATCTTGCTTTGATTGACGGTAGCATTATAAGATGATCTCTCACTAATTATCAAGAAGTGTTCTCCCTGAGTATGCACCGTTGCGAAAGTTCTTCGTGCTGAGACACCACGTGATGATCGGGTGTGATAGGCTCTACGTTCAAATACAACGGGTGCAAAACAGTTGCACACGCGGAATACTCAGGTTTAACTTGACGAGCCTAGCATATAACAGATATGGCCTCGGAACACAGAGACCGAAAGGTCGAGCGTGAATCATATAGTAGATATGATCAAACATAGTGATGTTCACCATTGAAACTACTCCATCTCACGTGATGATCGGACATGGTTTAGTTGATTTGGATCACGTGATCACTTAGAGGATTAGAGGGATGTCTATCTAAGTGGGAGTTCTTAAGTAATATGATTAATTGAACTTAAATTTATCATGAACTTAGTACCTGATAGTATCTTGCTTGTCTATGTTGTGTAGATAGATGGCTCGTGCTGTTGTTCCGTTGAATTTTAATGCGTTCCTTGAGAAAGCAAAGTTGAAAGATGATGGTAGCAATTACACGGACTGGGTCCGTAAATTGAGGATTATCCTCATTGCTGCACAGAAGAATTACGTCCTGGAAGCACCGCTAGGTGCCAGGCCTGGTGCAAGAGCTACGCCAGATGTTGTGAATGTCTGGCAAAGCAAAGCTGATGACTACTCTATAGTTCAGTGTGCCATGCTTTACGGCTTAGAACCGGGACTTCAACGACGTTTTGAACACCATGGAGCATATGAGATGTTCCAGGAGTTGAAGTTAATATTTCAAGCAAATGCCCGGATTGAGAGATATGAAGTCTCCAATAAGTTCTATAGCTGTAAGATGGAGGAGAATGGTTCTGTCAGTGAGCATATACTCAGAATGTCTGGGTATAACAATCACTTGATTCAACTGGGAGTTAATCTTCCGGATGATTGCGTCATTGACAGAATTCTCCAATCACTTCCACCAAGCTACAAGAGCTTCGTGATGAACTATAATATGCAAGGGATGACCAAAACTATGCCCGAGCTCTTCGCGATGCTGAAAGCCGCGGAGGTAGAAATCAAAAAGGAGCATCAAGTGTTGATGGTTAACAAAACCACTAGTTTCAAGAAAAAGGGCAAAGGGAAGAAAAAGGAGAACTTCAAAAAGAACAGCAAGCAAGTTGCTAATCAAGAGAAGAAACCCAAGTCTGGACCTAAGCCTGAAACTGAGTGCTTCTATTGCAAGCAGACTGGTCACTGGAAGCGGAACTGCCCCAAGTATTTGGCGGATAAGAAGGATGGCAAGGTTAACAAAGGTATATATGATATACATGTTATTGATGTATACCTTACTAATTCTCGCAGTAGCACCTGGGTATTTGATACTGGTTCTGTTGCTAATATTTGCAACTCAAAACAGGGGCTACGGATTAAGCGAAGATTGGCTAAGGACGAGGTGACGATGCGCGTGGGAAATGGTTCCAAAGTCGATGTGATCGCGGTCGGCACGCTACCTCTACATCTACCTTCGGGATTAATATTAGATCTAAATAATTGTTATTTAGTACCAGCGTTGAGCATGAACATTATATCTGGATCTTGTTTGATGCGAGACGGTTATTCATTTAAATCAGAGAATAATGGTTGTTCTATTTATATGAGTAATATCTTTTATGGTCATGCACCATTAAAGAATGGTTTGTTCTTACTTAATCTCGATAGTAGTGATACACATATTCATAATGTCGAAGCCAAAAGATGCAGAGTTGATAATGATAGTGCAAATTATTTGTGGCACTGCCGTTTAGGTCATATCGGTGTAAAACGCATGAAGAAACTCCATACTGATGGACTTTTGGAGTCACTTGATTATGAATCACTTGGCACTTGCGAACCGTGCCTTATGGGCAAGATGACTAAAACACCGTTCTCCGGTACTATGGAGAGAGCAACAGATTTATTGGAAATCATACATACTGATGTATGTGGTCCAATGAATGTTGAGGCTCGTGGCGGATATCGTTATTTTCTCACCTTCACTGATGATTTAAGCAGATATGGGTATATCTACTTAATGAAACACAAGTCTGAAACATTTGAAAAGTTCAAAGAATTTTAGAGTGAAGTGGAAAATCATCGTAACAAGAAAATAAAGTTTCTACGATCTGATCGTGGAGGAGAATATTTGAGTTACGAGTTTGGTCTACATTTGAAACAATGCGGAATAGTTTCGCAACTCACGCCACCCGGAACACCACAACGTAATGGTGTGTCCGAACGTCGTAATCGTACTTTACTGGATATGGTGCGATCTATGATGTCTCTTACCGATTTACCGCTATCGTTTTGGGGTTATGCTTTAGAGACGGCCGCATTCACGTTAAATAGGGCACCATCAAAATCCGTTGAGACGACGCCTTATGAACTGTGGTTTGGCAAGAAACCAAAGTTGTCGTTTCTTAAAGTTTGGGGCTGCGATGCTTATGTGAAAAAGCTTCAACCTGATAAGATCGAACCCAAATCGGAAAAATGTGTTTTCATAGGATACCCAAAGGAGACTGTTGGGTACACCTTCTATCACAGATCCGAAGGCAAGATTTTTGTTGCTAAATTCGGAAACTTTCTAGAGAAGGAGTTTCTCTCGAAAGAAGTGAGTGGGAGGAAAGTAGAACTTGATGAGATAACTGTATCTACTCCCTTATTGAGAAGTAGTACGTCACAGAAATCAGTTTCTGTGACACCTACACCAAATAGGGAGGAAGCTAATGATAATGATCATGAAACTTCAGATCAAGTTTCTACTGAACTTCGTAGATCAACCATAGTAAGATCCGCACCAGAGTGGTACGGTAATCCTATTTTGGAAGTCATGTTACTAGACCATGATGAACCTACGAACTATGAAGAAGCGATGGTGAGCCCAGATTCCGCAAAGTGGCTTGAGGCCATGAAATCTGAGATGGGATCCATGTATGAGAACAAAGTGTGGACTTTGGTTGACTTGCCCGATGATCGGCAAGCAATTGAGAATAAATGGATTTTTAAGAAGAAGACTGACGCTGATGGTAATGTTACTGTCTATAAAGCTCGACTTGTTGCAAAAGGTTTTCGACAAGTTCAAGGGATTGACTACGATGAGACTTTCTCACCCGTAGCGATGCTTAAGTCTGTCCGAATCATGTTAGCAGTTGCCGCATTTTATGATTATGAAATTTGGCAAATGGATGTCAAAACTGCATTCCTGAATGGATTTCTAGAAGAAGAGTTGTATATGATGCAACCAGAAGGTTTTGTCGATCCAAAGGGAGCTAACAAAGTGTGCAAGCTCCAGCGATCCATTTATGGACTGGTGCAAGCCTCTCGGAGTTGGAATAAACGCTTTGATAGTGTGATAAAAGCATTTGGTTTTTTACAGACTTTTGGAGAAGCCTGTATTTACAAGAAAGTGAGTGGGAGCTCTGTAGCATTTCTGATATTATATGTGGATGACATATTACTGATCGGAAATAATATAGAATTTCTGGATAGCATAAAGGGATACTTGAATAAGAGTTTTTCAATGAAAGACCTCGGTGAAGCTGCTTACATATTGGGCATTAAGATCTATAGAGATAGATCAAGACGCTTAATAGGACTTTCACAAAGCACATACCTTGACAAAGTTTTGAAGAAGTTCAAAATGGATCAGGCAAAGAAAGGGTTCTTGCCTGTGTTACAAGGTGTGAAGTTGAGTAAGACTCAATGCCCGACCACCACAGAAGATAGAGAGAAAATGAAAAATGTTCCCTATGCTTCAGCCATAGGCTCTATCATGTATGCAATGCTGTGTACCAGACCTGATGTGTGCCTTGCTGTAAGTTTAGCAGGCAGGTACCAAAGTAATCCAGGAGTGGATCACTGAACAGCGGTCAAGAACATCCTTAAGTACTTGAGAAGGACTAAGGATATGTTTCTCATTTATGGAGGTGACAAAGAGCTCGTCGTAAACGGTTACGTCGATGCAAGCTTTGACACTGATCCGGACGATTCTAAATCGCAAACCGGATACGTATTTACATTAAACGGTGGAGCTGTCAGTTGGTGCAGTTCTAAACAAAGCGCCATGGTGGGATCTACATGTGAAGCTGAGTACATAGCCGCTTCGGAAGCAGCTAATGAAGGAGTCTGGATGAAGGAGTTCATATCCGATCTAGGTGTTGTACCTAGCGTATCGGGTCCAATGAAAATCTTTTGTGACAATACTGGTGCAATCGCCTTGGCAAAGGAATCCAGATTTCACAAAAGAACCAAACACATCAAAAGATGCTACAACTCCATCCGGGATTTAGTCCAGGTGGGAGACATAGAGATATGCAAGATACATACGGATCTGAATGTAGCAGACCCGTTGACTAAGCCTCTTCCACGAGCAAAACATGATCAGCACCAAGACTCCATGGGTGTTAGAATCATTACTTTGTAATCTAGATTATTGACTCTAGTGCAAGTGGGAGACTGAAGGAAATATGCCCTAGAGGCAATAATAAAGTTATTATTTATTTCCTTACATATCATGATAAATGTTTATTATTCATGCTAGAATTGTATTAACTGGAAACATAATACATGTGTGAATACATAGGCAAACAGAGTGTCACTAGTATGCCTCTACTTGACTAGTTCATTAATCAAAGATGGTTATGTTTCCTAACCATGAACAAAGAGTTGTTATTTGATTAACGAGATCACATCATTAGTTGAATGATCTGATTGACATGACCCATTCCATTAGCATAGCACCCGATCGTTTAGTATGTTGCTATTGCTTTTATCCATGACTTATACATGTTCCTTTAACTATGAGATTATGCAACTCCCGTTTACCGTAGGAACACTTTGTGTGCTACCAAACGTCACAACGTAACTGAGTGATTATAAAGGTGCTCTACAGGTGTCTCCGAAAGTATTTGTTGGGTTGGCGTATTTCGAGATTAGGATTTGTCACTCCGAATGTCGGAGAGGTATCTCAGGGCCTTCTCGGTAATGCACATCACATAAAGCCTTGCAAGCATTGCAACCAATGAGTTAGTTGCGAGATGATGTATTATGGAACGAGTAAAGAGACTTGCCGGTAACGAGATTGAACTAGGTATTGGATACCGACGATCGAATCTCGGGCAAGTAACATACCGATGACAAAGGGAACAAACGTATGTTGTTATGCGGTCTGACCGATAAAGATCTTCGTAGAATATGTAGGAGCCAATATGGGCATCCAGGTCCCGCTATTGGTTATTGACCGGAGACGTGTCTCGGTCATGTCTACATTGTTCTCGAACCATAGGGTCCGCACGCTTAACGTTACGATGACAGTTATTATGAGTTTATGCATTTCGATGTACCGAAGGAGTTCAGAGTCCCGGATGTGATCACGGACATGACGAGGAGTCTTGAAATGGTCGAGACGTAAAGAATGATATATTGGAAGCCTATGTTTGGACATCAGATGTGTTCCAGGTGAAATCAGGATTTTACCGGAATACCGGGAGGGTTACCGGAACCCACCGGGAGCATAATGGGCCAACATGGGCCTTGGTGGAGAGGTGAGAGGGCTGCCCTCATGGGCTGCGCGCCTCCCCCTTCCCCTAGTCCTATTAGGACTAGGAGAGGTGGCCGGCCCCCTCTCTCTCTCTTCCCCTTAGAGAATCATAGTCCAACTAGGATTGGGGGGGGGAATCCTACTCCCAGAGGGAGTAGGACTCTCCTGGCGCGCCAGGCTTGGCCGGCCAGCCCCTCCCCCTTGGCTCCTTTATATACGGGGGCAAGGGGCACCCCATAGACACACAATTGATCATTGAGATCTTTCCTTAGCCGTGTGCGGTGCCCCCTTCCACCAAATTCCACCTCGGTCATATCATTGCAGTGCTTAGGCGAAGCCCTGCGCCGGTAACACATCAAGATCATCACCACGCCGTCGTGCTGACGGAACTCTTCCCCGACGCTTTGCTGGATCGGAGCCCGGGGATCGTCATCGAGCTAAACGTGTGCCAAGAACTCGGAGGTGCCGGAGTAACGGTGCTGTGATCGGTTGGATCGCGAGGAGAACGTACGACTACTTCCTCTATGTTGCGTCAACGCTTCCGCTTCGGTCTACGAGGGTACGTAGACAACACTCTCCCCTCTCGTTGCTATGCATCACCATGATCTTGCGTGTGCGTAGGAAATTTTTTGAAATTACTACGTTCCCCAACAATTACCGCATAGACAGTAGCCCCTGATGCTCTGTTTGGCGTTCGCGAAGAAAGGCCGAATAAAGGATCAAATAATAACTCCGGAGTTTAATCGGAATATGTCTATGTGCATATGCAGGCTTCACTGTTGGCCGCTGCCGCACGTACCGCGGAGGTCGCTGCACTGAGGCAGGACCTTGAGCAGTCCAAGGAAGAGCTCGGCCTTACCAAGAGGCAGCTCGAAGAGAACAAAGGTAAGCGATACCCTATCTATATATTAAAAAGAAATTTGGTTGTAAAATAATAGGATCATCATGAATTTGCCAAGGGCCACGACCGAAGTGGCGATCCTAAAGAAGGTGTTGTCCGAGGCCGAAGACAAAGCGGCCAAGGAGCGCATCAAGGGAGAAAAGCAAGAAGCCCGGGTAGGCGAGGTGCAGCAAGAGCTCAAGGCTCTCGCCAAAAAAACATGAGTCCTTGGAGCTTGACTCTAAGACGCGAGAGTCCGAGCTTGCGAAGGCGCTTGAAAGCGCACAAAGCGCCAACGCTGAAGCCCACAAGGCCCTCCAGGAGATTGAGGCGGTGAAGAAGATAGCAGCGGGTAAGGCATTCATTATGCAAAGCAAGCATGTGAAGGAAACTTTCCTTTTACTTACCCGAGTTCGAAGCTCTCCAGGAGCGTTCGCAGATCTTCCATGCAGTGTGTTGGATGCCGTGGAGTTTTACCGGGCTGAGGAGGGGAGCTCGACAGAGAAGTTGGTCTAGTCTCAGTATACTGGGACCGAACACCCATTGCCCTTGAGTGACCAGCTGAAGTAACTGGTCGAGCTTCACAAGGCGGCCGAACAGGCCATGAAGGGTCTTATAGTCCGGATGTGGCCTAGCGATCCCCTGCCTGACAGTTACTTCGGTCTGGTGAGGCGGATTTGTGAATGCCTGCCCACGGCTTGAAGTCATAAAGCGGTTCGTCTGCATAGAAGGTGCGCGCAGGGCTTTTGCCCAGGCGAAGGTGCACTGGGCGAAGCTGGACACCGTAAAGCTGGTGAAGGAGGGGCCGCTGGAAGGTAAGGAGCATCGCCACCCCGAAACGTATTATGGCAGTGTCCTGAAGGGTTCCTGCCTTGTGGCGGAGGAATGTGCTGAAGATGTAATATTTGAGTGAACGTACTCATGTGATCCTGTAGTGTGAAATGAGTTCATTTGCGCTATGCAACGCTTTTGAATTAAAAATATTACCTTCTGTGCAGCCGTTTATAATATCTGAAAGTGGGCCAGTCATCGGCTTCTGCCCCCATGTAACTAGTACTGAGGTGTTCGGGATAAACCTGAGCACTCTTTATCCCAATTTTGGGTCCTTTGAGGGAGGTGTTCAGCACAACGAACCAGGCAATCTGACTATAAGGCTTTATCACTCTCACTTAGCCATAGAAGTCTACAATTTTAAATTTTTGCGAAGCCCCTAGTATTCGGAAGGCCGAATTTGGGGCGCTATATACGCCTAAGTCAGGCAAGGATGACTCCTCGCCCGAAGCGGAAAAAGTCTTTAAGGACTTGAGACCTCTCGAACAGCGACCAGCTCTCGCCTTATCATGACAGTCAGTTTTTGGCTTTCTCTACTGAGGTGCTCGTCCGGAAGAAATGGGACACAATCGCAGTAGTTCTCCCAGCGCTACCTTCGCTGATTTTGCGGAACGCAAGGTACCAAAACATGGGAGCCGGGCAAACCCAAATATTAACCCAAGACATGATTCGGAGCTGATGCATATAATGCTATAAGTTCTGGGTGCCGCACTGTCGAAAGTGTTCGGACTTCTCACGCTGTATTATGGGGTATACTGAAGCCCCTGGCGTACTGGTCGTACCAGAATGTACGGGTGCAAGTTGTCGTTAATATACAGACAAGAAAAAGGAAGGGTAATTCAATAATAGACTAATGCTATGCATTGTTATTTAAGTAATACGTCGAAGCGTACTGATACAAGTAGTGCGATAAACAAAAAATAGGACTATTTGACATGTCCTATCCAAGGGTAAGTTGCGTATGGGTATTAAAAATGGGTACTTCAATTGTTATCACAGACCACCTGGGGATTCCCTTGTATGTCTTAGCTTCTTGCGTCCTTGGTTGTTCCTTCCCGTAGTGTGTCCAGCAATCAGGCTACCGGAAAGGGCTTCCAGAGAGTAAGGTCCTGAAAGAGAGGAAATGATAAAGGTATACAGCCCCTGGGGCAGTCAAGCCGCAGTGTGGGACGTGCCCTGGTCGTGCCCCCGCCTATGCCCATGGTATTTTCAGTGCGTAATTATGTACGCGCGGCACGGATTTCGTTGCTTGACTGGGTCTAGGACGGGGGCCGAATTGATAGGCGAGCTCTGAACGTGCCAGGCGATCCTGTTGTAGGTTACTCCGGACTCGCTTGACGGTGTCCGGGGGCTTTATCGCCGAATTGGCAGTTTGCCTTAAAAGGCTGCTTTGTGCTTCTGTAGTAAGGGCCATAGTATGCTCCTCCGTGCGGAGCGAGCGTTCTATGTTTCCATTGACTGTGATGACCCCCCTAGGTCCTGGCATCTTGAGCTTGAGGTATGTGTAGTGAGGTACCGCCTTAAATCTTGCAAATGTTGTTCGCCCGAGCAGTGTGTGATAGCCACTTCGGAACGGGACGATATCGAAGATTAACTCCTCGCTTCAGAAGTTGTCCGGAGATCCGAAGACCACTTCCAGTGTGATTGAGCCCGTGCAATGGGCCTCTACACCTGGGATGACACCTTTAAAGGTGGTTTTAGTGGGTTTGATCCTCGAGGGGTCTATACCCATTTTGCGCACTGTATCCTGATAGAGCAGGTTCAGGCTGCTGCCGCCGTCCATAAGGACTCAAGTGAGGTGAAATCCGTCGACGATGGGGTCAAGGACCAATGCGGCAGATCCGCCAGGTCAGATACTAGTGGGGTGGTCCCTACGATCGAAGGTGATCGGACAAGAGGACCATGGGTTGAACTTTGGGGCGACTGGCTCCATCGCATAGATGTTCCTTAGTGCATGCTTTCGTTCCCTCTTGGGAATGTGGATTGCGTATATCATGTTCACCATTTTCACTTGTGGGGGGGGGACCTCTTCTGTCCTCCTGTGTTCGGCGGCCGGGGCTCCTCCTCATCGTCGTTGTGCAACCCCCTATCCTTGTTTTCGGCATTCAGTTTGCCGGCATGCTTGAACACGCAGCATTCTCTGTTGGTGTGATTGGCTGGCTTGTCGGGGGTGCCGTGAATTTCACACGACCGGTCGAGTATGCGGTCCAAACTGGACGGGCCCGGAGTACTTCTTTTGAATGGCTTTTTCCGCTGACCGGATTTAGTGCCACTGAATCCGGTATTGACTGCCGTATCTTCGGCGTTATCACCATTGTTGCGGCGCTTATGTCTGTTATGACATGGTCTGCCGTTATTATCTTTGGCATCTGAGGTTCCCGGATTCCTTGATGTGTTGTTGCTGCGAGCCAGCCAGCTATCCTCGCCTGCGCAAAAGCGGGTCATGAGTGTCGTGAGGGCTGTCATAGACTTCGGCTTCTCCTGGCGAGGTGCCGGGCGAGCCACTCGTCACGGATGTTATGCTTAAATGCCGCTAAGGCCTTTGCATCTGGACAGTCGACAATTTGGTTTTCCTTAGTTAGGAACCGTGCCTAGAATTGCCTGGCCGATTCCCTCGGCTGCTGAGTTATATGGCTCAAGTCATCAGCATTCGGTGGTCACACATAAGTGCCCTGGAAGTTGTCAAGGAATGCATCTTCCAAATCCTCCCAACTGCCAACGGAGTCTGCTGGCAAGCTATTCAGCCAATGCCAAGCTGGTCCTTTGAGTTTTAGTGGGAGGTACTTGATGGCATGTAGACCATCACCGCGAGCCATGTGGATGTGGAGGAGGAAATCCTTGATCCATACCGCGGGATCTGTTGTACCATCATATGATTCAATATTTACGGGTTTAAAACCCTCTGGGAATTCGTGATCCATTACTTCATCAGTGAAGCATAGGGGGTGTGCGGCGCCTTTGTGCCGGGCTATATCACAAAGCAGTTCATATGAGTCTTGACTTCTGTATTCGGCCCGGCCGGATTTACTTTTAGTGTATCTGGGGTGACGGTCATCGTCCCGCGTTGGTGCGCGCCCCCGTGATCCGTAGATCGATCTTGCGTGTTTTGCCTTATTTTCCAATACGTCTCGCAGGTCCCGCGTGCTGCCCCGGGTCTTGGTATTTTTGTTTGAGTGGCGGCGGGGTGCAGGCTGAACTTCAGGCTGAAATGCCTCTCTGTATCGGCCACGAGGTGGCCGATCAGCCGCATCGTACGCTGGAGATGTAGGTTTAAATGCTTCCTCCTCGAGTCGGGGTAGCAATCTGCGCTTTGGGTAACTCTTGGAGGGGCGTTCGAGTTCATATTCCTCGGCCGCAAATACTTCGGTCCATCTGTCTGCTAGCAAATCTTGATCAACTCGAAGCTGTTGTTGCTTTTTCTTCATGCTATTTATTGTGGCTATAAGCCGGCGCTTGAAGCGCTCCTGCTCGACGGGATCCTCAGGCACGATAAATTCTTCGTCGCCGAGGCTTACCTCGTCTTCGAAGAGAGGCATGTAATTGTTATCCTCCGTTTCTCCAACTGCTGCCTGTTCTGGAGGGCTAGATTGTTCATCCTCCTACTCTAAATCTGGCTGGAGGGGATTGTCGTCGTCTTCGGCACTATCCGGAGTGTTATTGTCTCTTGTGCTGGTATCACTACTTTTGCAATGGCGGGACTTAGAGCGGCGCCGGTGACGTCGCTGCTTGGGTTGCTTCTTGGAGGGGTCATCCTCCGCTGCCTTATCGCCATTGCCTTCTTTGGGGCATGTATATATCATATGATGAGGTGGCGGTCCAGCGCCCTGCGGGCAGTGGTTCCTGTTCGTCTCCTGCATCGTCGTCCATACCGTCGATGACTTCGGAGTCAAAGTCGAGCATGTCGGTTAAATCGTCGACAGTGGCTACTAAATGGGTGGTGGGTGGGGAGCGAATTTCTTCGTCGTCCGCATCCCATTCTAGCCGGACATAGTTCGGCCAAGGTTCTCCTGACAGGGAGAGAGACCTTAATGAATTTAGCACATCGCTAAAAGGCAAGTGCTGAAAGATATCCGCGGAGGTAAACTCCATGATCGATGCCCAATCGGATTCGATAGGCATGGACGCAGGCGGCTCGAAGCCCGTGGCCGGGGATGAATCCAATGGTTCGGCAACACGGCTCTCGTAAGGGGTGAAGTCAATATTCGGCTCTATCGCCACTGAGAGTGTGGCCTCCATGGCGGGGTCTATCCACCCGTCCTCGGATGGCGCGATTTGCTCCGGATCGAGGGTCGGAGTAGGTGCAGGTGTGATCTCCCGAACACAGTTTGATGGCAGAGTTACGTCATGCTCGTCGTGATTGTGCAGCGCACCCGACATGGGTTCGAACCCGTCGAAGATCAAGTCTCCACGGATATCGGCAGTATAGTTCAAGTTTCCGAACCTGACCTGATGGATAGGGGCGTAGCTCTCGATCTGCTCCAGATGACCAAGCGAGTTGGCCCGTAGTGCGAAGCCGCCAAATACGAAGACCTGTCCGGGGAGGAAACCCTCACCCTGGATCGCATCGTTGCCGATGATTGAAAGAGCCATCAAGCCTTACGGTGACGACGCAGTGGAACTCTCAATGAAAGCACCAATGTCTGTGTCAAAACCGGCGGATCTCGGGTAGGGGGTCCCAAACTGTGTGTCTAAGGCCGATGGTAACAGGAGGCGGGGGACACAATGTTTACCCAGGTTCGGGCCCTCTCGATAGAGGTAATACCCTACTTCCTGCTTGATTAATCTTGATGATGTGAGTATTACAAGAGTTGATCTACCCCGAGATTGTAGAGGCTAAACCCTAGAAGCTAGCCTATGGTATGATTGTTCTTGTCCTACGGACTAAACCCTCCGGTTTATATAGACATTGGAGGGGGCTAGGATTACACAGAGTCGGTTACAAGGGAGGAGATCCACATATCCGTATTGCCAAGCTTGCCTTCCACGCCAAGGAGAGTCCCATCCGGACATGGGATAAAGTCTTCAATCTTGTATCTTCATAGTCCAATAGTCTGGCCAAAGGATATAGTCCGGCTGCCCAAGGACCCCGTAATCCAGGACTCCCTCACTGGGAGTGAACTGTTGTAAGGCGCTGTACTAGTAGAAGATGGGGACGAGTAGGGCGTGCGGATGGCGTGGGGTTGCTGGCTTGCCCGGTGGATAAACGGCTGCAAACCCCTAAAGAGTTCTCGAGAACTATGAGGGACCCACTAGATGTCATGTCTACTAGACCCATATCATAGGCCTGACGGTATAGCTTCTGCCTGTTCGCATGCCATGCCGGCGCGTGGGTAACTTCACTTAATTCCGTCAACCTTCGCGTCTCCCATGACCTTCGCCTCCCTCGCGCGGTCGCGCCCTTTGAGACTTCGGCCCGCTATACATGAGCAATTTTTTTGCCTACTCCGCATGCATGATACTCCCTCTGGTCCTTTTTACTTTCGTCAACCATTTGCAATGTGTTTGACCAAATTTATACTAAAAATATCAATATCTACAATACTGATTATAATGAGTATAAGAACTACTATTAGATGAGTTAAAGATTCTAACCCTGAACTAACCCTGAAGTAACTCTAGCGAAAGAGGTGTTTGGATGACAGGGTTAGATGGAGTGCGGATACGGCGAGGTGCCTTCATGGGCGGTGCCAGAGGGAGGGAGGGAGAGGACGAGAAGCTTCGAGGAAGTGGGGAGGGATCTGCTGGCGGGAGAGCGAGAGAAAAATGTGTTTTTTAGTGTCCCAAGAAGAACTAACCCAAATAAGCACCTCTTGGGTGGGTTATAATTTTTTTGGGTTAGTTGAGTTCAAACTAACCTAAACTAACTCTAACACATGGATCCAAACAGGGCCAAGGTTAGCTATTAGAGTACTACTACCTCCCTTCTAGTTTAAAGGGCTCGATTCAAAATTTTCACCTACTCTTAGTAAGATAGAGGCGGTGGAATAGTTTTTGTAGTTCTTCAAAAAAATGTGTTTACCAATGCATGCATGAACACTAGTTACTCTAACCCCCCTCTCTTCTTTAATTCTTTGCCACATCAGCATGTTTGCTATTCCCGTGTGCATGATACCAGCTAAGATACCACCATTTTGGCCAGCCTTAATCATCGCATGCAATAATTTAGTGCACCTTGAAATATGAACATGTGTGGGGCGTGTATGTTTTTAATGACTTGAGACTATACGTAGCCCGGCATGCAAGATGAGACTTATTATGCACCGTTCCCCATACCCGCAGGAAGCCTGATACGTCTCCAACGTATCTATAATTTTTTATTATTCCATGCTATTATATATTATGTTTTGGATGTTTAAATGGGCTTTATTATACACTTTATATTATTTTTTGGACTAACCTATTAACCGGAGGCCCAGCCCAAATTGTTGTTTTCTTGCCTATTGCAGTGTTTCGAAAAAAAGGAATATCAAACGGAGTCCAAACGGAATGAAACCTTCGGGAGAGTTATTTTTGGAACGGAAGCAATCCAGGAGACTTGGAGTACACGTGAGGGAAGCTTTGAGGTGGCCACGAGGCAGGGAGGCGCGTCGGCTCCCCCGACCGACTTCTTTCGCCTATATATATCCATATACCCTAAAAACATCGGGGAATAGAATAGATTGGGAGTTCCACCGCCGCAAGCCTCTATAGACACCAAAAACCAATCGGGACCCTGTTACGGCACCCTGCCGGAGGGGGGATCCCTCACCGGTGCCCATCTTCATCATCCCGGCGCTCTCCATGACGAGGAGGGAGTAGTTCACCCTCGGGGCTGAGGGTATGTACCAGTAGCTATGTGTTTGATCTCTCTCTCGTGTTCTTGATGTGGCACGATCTTGATGTATCGCGAGCTATGCTATTATAGTTGGATCTTATGATGTTTCTCGCCCTCTTCTCTCTTGTAATGGATTGAGTTTTCCCTTCAAAGTTATCTTATCGAATTGAGTCTTTAAGGATTTGAGAACACTTGATGTATGTCTTGCATGTGCTTATATGTGGTGACAATGGGATATCACATGATCTACTTGATGTATGTTTTGGTGATCAACTTGCGGGTTCAGTGACCTTGTGAACTTATGCATAGGGGTTGGCACACGTTTTCGTCTTGACTCTCCGGTAGAAACTTTGGGGCACTCTTTGAAGTACTTTGTGTTGGTTTGAATAGATGAATCTGAGATTGTGTGATGCATATCGTATAATCATACCCACGGATACTTGAGGTGACATTGGAGTATCTAGGTGACATAAGGGTTTTGGTTGATTTGTTTCTTAAGGTGTTATTCTAGTACGAACTCTATGATAGATCGACCGGAAAGAATAGCTTCGTGTTATTTTACTACGGACTCTTGAATAGATCGATCAGAAAGGATAACTTTGAGGTGGTCTCATACCCAACAATAATCTCTTCGTTTGTTCTCTGCTATTAGTGACTTTGGAGTGACTCTTTGTTGCATGTTGAGGGATAGTTATATGATCCAGTTATGTTATTATTGTTGAGAGAACTTGCACTAGTGAAAGTATGAACCCTAGGCCTTGTTTCCTAGCATTGCAATACCATTTGTGCTCACTTTTATCGCTTGCTACCTTGCTGTTTTTATATTTTCAGATTACAAATACCCATATCTACCATCCATATTGCACTTGTATCACCATCTCTTCGCCGAACTAGTGCACTTATACAATTTACCATTGTATTGGGTGTGTTGTGGACACAAGAGATTCTTTGTTATTTGGTTGGAGGGTTGCTTGAGAGGGACCATCTTCATCCTACGCCTCCCACGGGTTGATAAACCTTAGGTCATCCACTTGAGGGAAATTTCCTACTGTCCTACAAACCTCTGCACTTGGAGGCCCAACAACGTCTACAAGAAGAAGGTTGTGTAGTAGACATCAAGCTCTTTTCTGGCGCCGTTTCCGGGGAGGTGGGTGCTTGAAGGTATATCTTTAGATCTTGTAATCGAATCTTTTAGTTTCTTGTTTTATCACTAGTTTAGCCTATAAAAGAAAACTACAAAAAAATGGATGGAAAGGAAAATTGTGCTCAAGTTCTAGAACAAGAAGTCTATAAAATTTTTGGCACTAAATCTTTGAATGATGAGCATGATTGCAATGTTGTTAGTATGAACTCTTTGAATATCCATAGTACTAACGATGATTGTACTAGTCATGATGAGAATGTCTCTTATAAACATGTCAATTTTTGTGGAGTGCATAGAGCTTGCAAGTACACACCAATTAGGGAAAATAGATTTTGTAAGAGGCATAAGTATTTGGAAACTAAATGATTGCAAGAGAGGCTAGATGTTTGTGCTGAAAATTTAAACTTTCTTAGCCGTACTTGTGAACTTTGCAATGAACGTGATCATTTCAATACCCAATGCAAATTGTTTCATGATCGTATCGTGTCCAAAAATTGTGATGACTTGATTTTCCTTGCACATCACAATGAACTTAGTTTGCTTTTGGGTTACGAAGAAATGAAATGTATAACTAAGGATCTTCCAGAATTTGTCCTTGATAAAGTTCTTGATTTTGATCTACAAAAAATTTATATGTATTGTGCGGTGAATTGCATTGAAAATCCTTATATTGCCAATTACATAAAGAAAGGAAAACAAATAGAAGATGAAGAGAATACTAACGAAAGGGAAGAGACTTCCCAATATTCTCCTATTATTTCTTATGATGAATCAGGTAATGAGGAGGGGCCTTCTATTCAACCAATCTCATTAATAAGGATCTCCAAAAAGAGGATTGAACCCACACATGATGTGAAGAAGAAAAAGAAAAGACAGAGAAGCAAAGGTAGAAAGGTATCTCTCCCAAATGATGTTTCCCCTATTACTCATTGTGATGATGATAATTGCTATACTATTGGTGCTATCCATACATTAATGATGAGAGTGATTATGCTTATGATATGAAAGGGCCCAGGCTTGGGGATGCCATGTTTGATGAGAATGACATGTTTGAGAATACATTTGCTGCAATTAATGTTTGTCCCAAGCTTGGGGGTGCTATGATTTATGAAGATGATAATTTGAGCCTCCCAAGTTTTGATGAGCAAATTTATTATGATCATAGCATGCCTCCTATTTATGATGATTATTGTGATGGCACTTATGCTATAAAAAGTAGTGATGATTGTATTAAAACTTGTCATGATTATGATTACTCTTTTTATGAATATTACTCTTTTAATGTGGAAACAATTTATAGTATTCTAGTTTCTTATGATACTCCCACTATTCCGAATGAGAAGAATTTTGCTTATGTGGAGAGTAGTAAAATTTCTATGCTTGTAGATCATGAAAAGAATGCTTTAGGTGCTGATTATATTGTTGAATTCATTCATGATGCTAATGAAAATTATTATGAGGGAGGAATATATGCTTGTAAGAATTGCAATAATTTCAAGTTTCCTCTCTATGTGCTTAAAGTTTCGAAGTTATGCTTGTTTTGCCTTCCTATGCTAGTTGATTATTGTTCCCATAAGTTGTTCGCTCACAAAATCCCTATGCATTGGAAGTGGGTTAAACTTAAGTGTGCTAGTCATATTCTTCATGATGCTCTCTTTATATTTAAATTCTTATCTTTTATGTGAGCATCATTGAAATCATCATGCCTAGCTAGGGGCATTAACGATAGCGCTTGTTGGGAGGCAACACAATTTTATTTTTGTTCCTTGCTTTTTGCCCCTGTTTAGGAATAAATAATTCATCTATCCTATGGTAAGATGTGGTTTTATGTTTTAATTAGTGTTTGTGCCAAGTAGAACCTTTGGGAAGACTTGGGTGAAGTCTTTATGATCTTGCTGCAAAAAACAAAAACTTTAGCACTCACAAGATTAGCTTCCATTTTTTACTACAGACTGCTTTTAGGTTGATTATTTTGGCAGATGATTAATAGACAAATTCCTCAGGTCCACCAATTTTTTAAAGAATTTTCGGAGTTCCAGAAGTATATGTTTGATACAGATTACTACAGACTGTTCTGTTTTTGGCAGATTCTGTTTTCTATGTGTTGTTTGCTTATTTTGATGAATCTATGAGTAGTATCGGAGGGTATGAACCTTAGAGAAGTTGGAATACAGTAGATATTACTCGAATATGAATTTAGAATGAGTTCACAACAGTACCTAAGTGGTGGTTTTATTTTCTTATACTAACGGAGGTTACGAGTTTTCTGTTGAGTTTTGTGTTGTCAAGTTTTCAAGTTTAGGGTAAAGATTCGATGGACTATGGAATAAGGAGTGGAAAGAGTCTAAGCTTGGGGATGACCAAGGAACCCCAAGGTAATATTCACCGACAACCAAGAGCCTAATCTTGGGGATGCCCTGGATGGCATCCCCTCTTTCGTCTTCATCCATCGGTAACTTTACTTGGAGCAATATTTTTATTCACCACATGTGTGTTTTGCTTGGAGCGTCATTTTATTTTATTTAGTTTTGCTTGCTGTTTGAATAATATCCCAAGATCTGAAATTCTTAAATGTTAGAGAGACTTCACATAGTTACATAATTATTCGACTACTCATTGATCTTCACTTATATCTTTCGGAGTAGTTTTTCATTTGCTCTAGTGCTTCACTTATATCTTTTAGAGCACGGCGGTTGTTTTATTTTGAAGAAATAGATGAACTCTCATGCTTCACTGATATTATTTTGAGATTTTTTAGAACATCATGGTAATTTTCTTTGGTTATAAATTTAGTCCTAATATGATGGGCATCCAAGAGGGATATAATAAAAACTTTCATATAAAGTGCATTGAATACTATGAGAAGTTTGATACTTGATAATTATTTTGAGATATGAAGATGGTGATATTAGAGTCATGCTAGTGGAGTAGTTGTGAATTTGAGAAATACTTGTGTTAAAGTTTGTGATTCCCGTAGCATGCACATATGGTGAACTGTTATGTGATGAAGTCGGAGCATGATTTATTTATTGATTGTCTTCCTTATGAGTGGCGGTCGGGGATGAGCGAGGGTCTTTTCCTACCAGTCTATCCCCCTAGGAGCATGCGCATAGTACTTCGTTTCAATAACTAATAGATTTTTGCAATAAGTATGTGAGTTCTTTATGACTAATGTTGAGTCCATGGATTATACGCACTCTCATCCTTCCACCATTGCTAGCCTCTCTAATACCGCGCACCTTTCGCCGGTATCATACACCCACCATATACCTTCCTCAAACAGCCACCATACCTACCTATCATGGCATTTCCATAGCCATTCCGAGATATATTGCCATGCAACTTTCCACCATTCCGTTTATTATGACACGCTCCATCATTGTCATATTGCTTTGCATGATCATGTAGTTGACATTATATTTGGGGCAAAGCAGCCGTTCATAATTCTTTCATACATGTCACTCATGAGTTATTGCACATCCCAGTACACCGCCGGAGGCATTCATATAGAGTCATATTTTGTTCTAAGTATCGAGTTGTAATTCTTGAGTTGTAAGTAAATAAAAGTGTGATGATCATCATTATTAGAGCATTGACCCGGTGAGGAAAGGATGATGGAGACTATGATTCCCCCACAAGTAGGGATGAGACTCCGGACTAAAAAAAAGAGGCCATAAAAAAGAGAAAAGGCCCAAATAAAAAAGAGAGAGAAAAAGAGAGAAGGTACAATGCTACTATCCTTTTACCACACTTGTGCTTGAAAGTAGCACCTGTTGGAAATATGCCCTAGAGGCAATAATAAAAGCATTATTATTATATTTCCTTGTTCATGATAATTGTCTTTATTCGTGCTATAATTGTGTTATCCGGAAATCGTAATACATGTGTGAATAACAGACAACAATATGTCCCTAGTAAGCCTCTAGTTGACTAGCTCGTTGATCGACAGATAGTCATGGTTTCCTGACTATGGACATTGGATGTCATTGATAACGAGATCACATCATTAGGAGAATGATGTGATGGACGAGACCCAATCCTAAACATAGCATAAGATCGCATAGTTCGTTTGCTAGAGTTTTCCAATGTCAAGTATCCTTTCCTTAGACCATGAGATCGTGTAACTCCCGGATACCGTAGGAGTGCTTTGGGTGTGCCAAACATCACAACGTAACTGGGTGACTATAAAGGTATACTACGGGTATCTCCGAAAGTGTCTGTTGGGTTGACACGGATCGAGACTGGGATTTGTCACTCCGCTTGACGGAGAGGTATCACCGGGCCCTCTCGGTAATGCATCATCATAATGAGCTCAATGTGATCAAAGTGTTTGATCACAGGATCATGCATTACGGACGAGAAAAGTGACTTGCCGGTAACGAGATTGAACGAGGTATTGGGATACCGACGATCGAATCTCGGGCAAGTAAAATACCGATTGACAAAGGGAATCATATACGGGATTAATTGAATCCTCGACATCGTGGTTCATCCGATGAGATCATCGCGGAGCATGTGGGGGCAACATGGGTATCCAGATCCCGCTGTTGGTTATTGCCCGAGAGTCGTCTCGGTCATGTCTGCATGTCTCCCGAACCCGTAGGGTCTACACACTTAAGGTTCGGTAACGCTAGGGTTGTGAAGATATGTATATGCAGTAACCCGAATGTTGTTCGGAGTCCCGGATGAGATCCCGGACGTCACGAGGAGTTTTGGAATGGTCCGGAGGTAAAGAATTATATATAGAAAGTGCTGTTTTGGCCATCGGGACAAGTTTCGAGGTTATCGGTATTGTACCGGGACCACCGGAGGGTCCCGGGGGTCCACCGGGTGGGGCCACCTGCCTCGGGGGCCACATGGGCTCTAGGGGTGCGCCTTGGCCTACATGGGCCAAGGGGAACCAGCCCCTAGAGGCCCATGCGCCTAGAGGGTGGGAAACCCTAAAGAGGGGGGCGCCCCACTTGCTTGGGGGGCAAGCCCCACCCTTGGCCGCCGCCCCCCTAGGAGATTGCATCTCCTAGGGCCGGCTCCCCCCCTAGGGGGCTATATAAAGGGGGAGGGGAGGGGGGCAGCGCACCCTTTCTCCTGGCGCCTCCCTCTCCCTCTCCAACACCCCCTCCTCCTCCGTAGAGCTCGGCGAAGCCCTGTCGGAGTACTGCAGCTCCACCATCACCACGCCGTCGTGCTGCTGCTGGAGCCTTCTTCCCCAACCTCTCCTTTGCCTTGCTGGATCAAGAAGAAGGAGACGTTACGCTGACCGTACGTGTGTTGAACGCGGAGGTGCCGTCCTTTCGGTGCTAGGATCTCCGGTGATTTGGATCACGTCGTGTACGACTACATCATCCCCGTTCGTTGAACGCTTCCGCCCGCGATCTACAAAGTGGTATGTAGATGCAATCTCTCTCCCATGAGTCGTTGCTTAGATGAACTCATAGATGGATCTTGGTGAAACCGTAGGAAAATTTTTAATTTTCTGCAACGTTGCCCAACAGCACCATGATCTTTATGATAGAGAGTCTCCTATGTTGTCACTTTCATATACTAGTGGGAATATTTCATTATAGAACTTGGCTTGTATTTTCCAATGATGGGCTTCCTCAAAATGCCCTAGGTATTCATGAGCAAGCGAGTTGGATGCACACCCACTTAGTTTTTTTTGTTGAGCTTTCATACACTTATAGCTCTAGTGCATCCGTTGCATGGCAATCCCTACTCACTCACATTGATATCTATTGATGGGCATCTCCATAGCCCATTGATACGCCTAGTTGATGTGAGACTATCTTCTCATTTTTGTCTTCTCCACAACCACCTTTGTATTCCACCTATAGTGCTATGTCCATGGTTGACGCTCATATATTGCGTGAAGATCGGAAAGGTTTGAGAACATCAAAAGTATGAAACAATTGCTTGGCTTGTCATCGGGGTTGTGCATGATTTAAATTGTGTGATGAAGATAGAGCATAGCCAGACTGTATGATTTTGTAGGGATAACTTTCTTTGGCCATGTTATTTTGAGAAGACATGATTGCTTTGTTAGTATGCTTGAAGTATTATTGTTTTCATGTCAATATTAAACTTTTGTTTTGAATCTTATGGATCTAAATATTCTTGCCACAATAAAGGAAATTACATTGAGAAATATGTTAGGTAGCATTCCACATCAAAAATTATCTTTTTATAATTTACCTACTCGAGGACGAGCAGGAATTAAGCTTGGGGATGCTTGATACGTCTCCAACTTATCTATAATTTTTTATTGTTCCATGCTATTATATATTCTGTTTTGGATGTTTAAATGGGATTTATTGTACACTTCTATATTATTTTTGGGACTGACCTATTAACCAGAGGCCCAACCCAAATTACTGTTTTCTTGCCTATTTCAGTGTTTCGAAGAAAAGGAATATCAAATGGAGTCCAAAAGAAATGAAACCTTCGGGAGAGTTATTTTTGGAACGGAAGCAATCCAGGAGACTTGGAGTACACGTCAGGGAAGCTTCGAGGTGGCCACGAGGCAGGGAGGCGCTCTTGCCCCCTGGGCGCGCCCCCACCCTCGTGGGACCCTCGTGGCTCCCCTGACCGACTTCTTTCGCCTATATATATCCATATACCCTAAAAACATCGGGGAATAGAATAGATTGGGAGTTCCACCGCCGCAAGCCTCTATAGCCACCAAAAACCAATCGGGACCCAATTACGGCACCCTGCCGGAGGGGGGATCCCTCACCGGTGCCCATCTTCATCATCCCGGCGCTCTCCATGACGAGGAGGGAGTAGTTCACCCTCGGGGCTGAGGGTATGTACCAGTAACTATGTGTTTGATCTCTCTCTCTCGTGTTCTTGATGTGGCACGATCTTGATGTATCGCGAGCTATGCTATTATAGTTGGATCTTATGATGTTTCTCGCCCTCTTCTCTCTTGTAATGGATTGAGTTTTCTCTTCGAAGTTATCTTATCGAATTGAGTCTTTAAGGATTTGAGAACACTTGATGTATGTCTTGCATGTGCTTATCTGTGGTGACAATGGGATATCACGCGATCTACTTGATGTATGTTTTGGTGATCAACTTGCGGGTTCAGTGACCTTGTGAACTTATGCATAGGGGTTGGCACATGTCGTCGTCTTGACTCTCCGGTAGAAACTTTGGGGCACTCTTTGAAGTACTTTGTGTTGGTTTGAATAGATGAATCTGAGATTGTGTGATGCATATCGTATAATCATACCCACAGATACTTGAGGTGACATTGGAGTATCTAGGTGACATTAGGGTTTTGGTTGATTTGTGTCTTAAGGTGTTATTCTAGTACGAACTCTATGATAGATCGAGCGGAAAGAATAGTTTCGTGTTATCTACGGACTCTTGAATAGATCGATCAGAAAGGATAACTTTGAGGTGGTTTCGTACCCTGCAATAATCTCTTCGTTTGTTCTCCGCTATTAGTGACTTTGGAGTGACTCTTTGTTGCATGTTGAGGGATAGTTATATGATCCAGTTATGTTATTATTGTTGAGAGAACTTGCACTAGTGAAAGTATGAACCCTAGGCCTTGTTTCCTAGCATTGCAATACCGTTTGTGCTCACTTTTATCGCTTGCTACCTTGCTGTTTTTATATTTTCAGATTACAAATACCCATATCTAGCGTCCATATTGCACTTGTATCAACATCTCTTCGCCGAACTAGTGCACTTATACAATTTACCATTGTATTGGGTGTGCTGGGGACACAAGAGGCTCTTTGTTATTTGGTTGCAGGGTTGCTTGAGAGAGACCATCTTCATCCTATGCCTCCCACGGATTGATAAACCTTATGTTGTCCACTTGAGGGAAATTTGCTACTGTCCTACAAACCTCTGCACTTGGAGGCCCAACAACGTCTACAAGAAGAAGGTTGTGTAGTAGACATCAAAGCCCGTTCGTCTCCAAATCTTTTCCTCTCCATGTGTGGAAACAATATGCCTGCCAGAATCTCCTTCTCCCTCCGGTGGTCCCACCACTCCACCCCGTGTAGAAAAAATCTGCAAGCATGACTCTCCTCCCCCCGCGCTCGTCCAATTCGTTGTGCCCCGCAATATTTCCACCCCTTCCCTCCCCTGTAATTTACTCCAACAAATATTCCCACGTAGGTGTTACTCCCTCCTTTTCGGTTTTTAGGGCTTATCTCAAATTTTAGTTTTTCCATTTTATAAGGCTCAATTTGGTTGTTTCCCATCACAGGTTTAGATTCCAATGTGCATTAAATCATTGCATGCCAGTATTAAGAGAAAATTGACCAATGCATGTAATTTATGCATGCATGCATTGCAATTAATGCATTGGTAAACATACTTTTTTGAGGAAAACAAGAGCATTAATTGGGTGCTTTTGCAAACTACAAAAAGTATTCCACCACTCACCATCTACCTTGGTTGGTGAGATTTTTGAATTGAGCCTTATAACCCGGAAAGGAGGGAGTATGTTAATCACGCAACATATCTTCTGGGACGCTGCTTCAGTTACTTAACTGCAGGTGCATTGGGTCACTGACATATGGGCCCAATAGGGGTCTGGCCCACATGTTAGTGACGCAATAGGACCTGCAGTTAAGTCAGTGCAGCTCAGTCCATATCTTACATAGGTGTGCCATTGCTCGCTATAAATACAGCGCCTCCCACGACATCGCTATCTCCTCCCCCTCAAGTTCACGTTCATCGCTATCTCCTCCCCCTCCCTCTCACGTCGACCACCATGGCATCGCCCCTCCCAAGCCCTAGGCGCCCCTCGCTGCACCGCGCGGACGGTCACGCGTCGTTGTTCCGTTCCTCACCGCCACTAATCGAGGAGGACGCGTCGGCATTCCGCTCCTCGCCGTGATGCGTCGAGGTGGACGCGTCGTCGTTCCGTTCCTCGCCGCCACTAGTCGAGGAGGACACGTCGGGGTTCCGCTCCTTGTCACGACGCGTCGAGGTGGACGTGTCGGCGTTCCCAATCTCGCCTGCATGCGCGGCGAAGGACGCGTCGGCTCCCTGTTACGAGGAGAATGCCGCGCCACCCGTCGAGCCCCCCTGCCTTGAGGAGCTTTGGAAAGAAATGGATGTCGCCTTGTGGGAGGTTTTGCCTCCAGCAGAGCGCGCCAAAATAGAGGCAGAGAAGAAGGCCGAGGAAGAGAAGCGCACCGCGGGACAAGCTGCCTGGCAGGCCTATGTTGCGTCCGAGAGAGTTAGGCAATTGGCTCTTTGGTAGAAGGCTCGTGCGAGGGTCGTGAGGGTGGAGGAGGACGCCCGTGCCGAAGCCCTGAGTGCAGTCGGGCCCAAGCGCCTCATCTACGCTTGGTGGTACGTGGATCGGGTGGACGCTTCCAGCAAGGAGTAGTACCCGTTGGCGCCGGATCACCACACCGGTGAGATCGCGCTCGCCCGCCGGCAAGCCGCCAATCAACACCTCACGAGTTGCGAGGCTGAGGAAGAGGCGTTGTGTCGGCGCGCTGGGAAACGGCCGCGCACCAGGGCACTCGTGGCGCGCCGCAAGCGCTCATGCCAGCGTCGGGGCTTTTAGTAGGAGTATATTTTTTTTGTAAGGCGATCCCATTAGTTTTGGGACGCAAATTATAAATCCCGAACGTTCAGGAATTATTAGCATCCTTAATTAAGTATGTAAAAGGGAAAGTTTGGAAACCTTGTGTATTCGTACGCATTTTGTAAGTACGTTCATATAGCACAAACTTTACTATATACTATCGCACTACACGTCTCTCTGTATATATGCTTGCAGACTATGCTACTCCCTCCGTCCAGGTCAATAAGTCATCTTTGGTTGTGCACCGTGACCAAGACGGAGGGAAGACTTATACACCTAGACGGAGCGAGTACTACTATTACTTATGTACGTGCAAATGCACGTTTTAACAATATGATGCGGTATTTGTAAAAGTAGGGAAACAACACTAGTCAAGCTTGTGAAACGATTCAATGCAAAACAAATGCAAAAATGCTCGTTTGATTGTTTAATTTTAGCTTCCTTCTTTGTGGTTATTTCTCTGTTGTACTTTGTACGGAGTATCTCACTGGTCGGAAAGGCATGCAAATTCCCAAACCGCTTCCTACACCCTGTATCGAATTTTTTCCTAAGTGCCATGCAATTGGAATTCCAACTTGAGTACTACTACTAGTAGGAGTACCAAGGGCCAGTTCTTTTAGGCTTCTAGATTAGTAATCCCATAACTACTACCTTCATCCTGGTTTATTGGTCCCCATTGTAATCTTTGTCAAATTTTGATCATAAATTTAACTAATGAAATGTTAGTGCATGTCACATGCACTAACATTTTATCAGTTAAATCTTTGGTCAAAATTTAGCACAAATTACAATGGTGAGGAATAAACCAGAACGGAGGTACTGTTGGAAATATGCCCTAGAGGCAATAATAAAAGGATTATTATATTTCCTTGTTCATGATAATCGTCTATTGTTCATGCTATAATTGTATTGTCCGGAAATCATAATACATGTGTGAATACATAGACCACAATGTGTCCCTAGTAAGCCTCTAGTTGACTAGCTCGTTGATCAATAGATAGTCATGGTTTCCTGACTATGGACATGGGGATGTCATTGATAACGGGATCACATCATTAGGAGAATGATGTGATGGACAAGACCCAAACCTAAGCATAGCACAAAAGATCGTATAGTTCGTTTGCTAGAGCTTTTCTGAATGTCAAGTATCATTCCTTAGACCATGAGATTATGCAACTCCCGGATGCCGTAGAAGTGCTTTGGGTGTATCAAACGTCACAACATAACTGGGTGACTATAAAGGTGCACTACAGGTATCTCCGAAAGTGTTTGTTGGGTTGGCATGAATCGAGACTGGGATTTGTCACTCCGTATGACGGAGAGGTATCTCTGGGCCCACTCGATAAGACATCATCATAATGATCTCAATGTGATCAACGTGTTGTTCACGGGACGATGTGTTACGGGAACGAGTAAAGAGACTTGCCGGTAACGAGATTGAACAAGGTATCGGTATACCGACGATCGAATCTCGGGCAAGTATCGTACCGATAGACGAAGGGAATTGAGTACGAGATTGATTAAGTCCTCGACATCGTGGTTCATCCGATGAGATCATCGAGGAGCATGTGGGAGCCAACATGGGTATCCAGATCCCGCAGTTGGTTATTGACCGGAGATCGTCTCGGTCATGTCTGCATGTCTCCCGAACCCGTAGGGTCTACACACTTAAGGTTCGGTGACGCTAGGGTTGTAAAGCTATTAGTATGCAGCAAACCGAAGGTTGTTCGGAGTCCCGGATGAGATCCCGGACGTCACGAGAGGTTCCGGAATGGTCCGGAGGTAAAGAACTATATATAGGAAGTGCCGTTTCGGCTATCGGGAAGGATTCGGGGGTCACCAGTATTGTACCGGGCCCACCGGATGGGTCCCGGGGGTCCACCGGGTGGGGCCACCCATCCCAGAGGGCCCCGTTGGCTGAAGTGGGGAGGGAACCAGCCCATAGTGGGCCGGTGCGCCCCCCCATGGGCCTTCCCCCTGCGCCTAGGGTTGGAAACCCTACGGCAGGGGGCGCCCCACTTGCCTTGGGGGGCAAGGCTCCCCCTTGGCCGCCGCCCCCCTTGGAGATGCATCTCCAGGGCCGCCGCCCCCCCTAGGGGGCCTATATAAAGGGGTGGGGAGGGCAGCCGCACCCTGCAGCCTTGGCGCCTCCCTCTCCCCTATTACACCTCTCCCTTTCTCCGTAGACGCTTGGCGAAGCCCTGCTGGAATTCTGCTGCATCCACCACCACGCCGTCGTGCTGCTGGATCTTCATCATCCTCTCCTTTCCCCTTGCTGGATCAAGAAGGAGGAGACGTTATCCCAACCGTACGTGTGTTGAACGCGGAGGTGTTGTCCGTTCGGCACTAGGTCATCGGTGATTCGGATCACGGCGAGTACGACTCCATCATCCACGTTTTTCTTGAACGCTTCCGTTGCGATCTACAAGTGGTATGTAGATGCTCTCCTATCCCCTCGTTGCTAGAATACTCCATGGATAGATCTTGGTGATGCGTAGGAAAATTTTAATTTCTGCTACGATCCCCAACAGTGGTATCAGAGCTAGGTCTATGCGTAGTTTCTATGCACGAGTAGAACACAAAGTAGTTGTGGGCGTCGAATTGTCAATTCTTCTTGCCGTTACTAGTCCTATCTTGATTCAGCGGTATTGTGGGATGAAGCGGCTCGGACCAACCTTACACGTACGCTTACGTGAGACCGGTTCCACCGAATGACATGCACTAGTTGCATAAGGTGGCTGGCAGGTGTCTGTCTCTCCCACTTTAGTTGGATCGGATTCGATGAACAGGGTCCTTATGAAGGGTAAATAGAGATTGACAATTCACGTTGTGGTTTTAACATAGGTAAGAAACGTTCTTGCTAGCAACCTATAACAGCCACGTAAAAACTTGCAACAACAATTAGAGGACGTCTAACTTGTTTTTGCAGCAAGTGCTTTGTGATGTGATATGGCCAGAAGTTGTGATGAATCGTGTATGTGATGTATGAGATGATCTTGTTATTGTAATAGGAATCACGACTTGCATGTCGATGAGTATGACAACCGGCAGGAGCCATAGGAGTTGTCTTTATTTATTTATGACCTGCGTGTCAACTTAAACGTCATGTAATTACTTTACTTTATTGCTAAAGCGTTAGCCATAGTAGTAGAAGTAATAGTTGACGTGACAACTTCACGAAGACACGATGATGGAGATCATGATTACGGAGATCATGGTGTCATGCCGGTGACGATGATGAACATGGCGCCCCGAAGATGGAGATCAAAGGAGCGAAATGATGTTGGCCATATCATGTCACTGTTTGATTGCATGTGATGTTTATCATGTTTTTAACATCTTATTTGCTTAGAACGACGGTAGCATAAATAAGATGATCCCTCATTAAAATATAAAAAATGTGTTCTCCCTAACTGTGCACCGTTGCTAAGGTTCGTCGTTCCAAAGCACCACGTGATGATCGGGTTTGATAGGTTCTTACGTTCGCATACAACGGGTGTAAGCCAGATTTACACACGCAATACACTTAGGTTGGATTGACGAGCCTAGCATGTACAGACATGGCCTCAGAACACGGAGGACCGAAAGTTCGAACATGAGTCGTATAGAAGATAAGATCAACATAGAGATGTTCACCGATGATAACTAGTCCGTCTCACGTGATGATCGGACACGGCCTAGTTGACTCGGATCATGTATCACTTAGATGACTAGAGGGATGTAAAATCTGAGTGGGAGTTTATTCATTAATTTGATTAGATGAACTTAATTATCATGAACTTAGTCTAAATCTTTACAATATGTCTTGTAGATCAAATGGCCCATGCTAATGTCACCCTCAACTTCAACGCGTTCCTAGAGAAAACCAAGCTGAAAGATGATGGCAGCAACTATGCGGACTGGGTCCGGAACCTGAGGATCATCCTCATAGCTGCCAAGAAAGATTATGTCCTAGAAGCACCGCTAGGTGATGCACCATTCCAGCAAACCAGGACGTTATGAACACCCATCAGTCACGTGCTGATGATTACTCCCTCGTTCAGTGCGGCATGCTTTACAGCTTAGAACCGGGGCTCCAAAAGCGTTTTGAGCAACACGGAGCATATGAGATGTTCGAGGAGCTGAAATTGATTTTCCAAGCTCATGCCTGGGTCGAGAGATATGATGTCTCCGACAAGTTCTTTAGCTGCAAGATGCAGGAAAATAGCTCTGTCAGTGAACACATACTCAAGATGTCTGGGTTGCACAACCGCTTGACTCAGCTGGAAGTTAATCTCCCGGATGAGGCGGTCATTGACAGAATCCTTCAGTCGCTCCCACCTAGCTACAAGAGCTTCGTGATGAACTACAATATGCAGGGGATGGAAAAGACCATTCCCGAGTTGTATTCAATGCTGAAATTTGCGGAGGTGGAGATCAAAAAGGAACATCAAGTGTTGATGGTGAATAAAACCACTAAGTTCAAGAAAGGCAAGGGTAAGAAGAACTTCAAGAAGGACGACAAGGAGGTTGTCGTGCCTGGTAAATCAGTTGCCAGGAAGAAGTCAAAGAATGGACCCAAACCTGAAACTGAGTGCTTTTATTGCAAGGGAAATGGTCACTGGAAGCGGAATTGCCCCAAGTACTTAGCGGATAAGAAGGCCGGCAACACCAAAGGTATATGTGATATACATGTTATTGATGTGTACCTTACCAGCACTCGTAGTAGCTCCTGGGTATTTGATACCGGTGCGGTTGCTCATATTTGTAACTCAAAGAAGGAGCTGCGGAATAAACGGAGACTGGCGAAGGACAAGGTGACGATGCGCGTCGGGAATGGTTCCAGGGTCGATGTGATCGCCGTCGGCACGCTACCTCTACATTTACCTACGGGATTGTTTTGAACCTCAATAATTTTTATTTAGTGCCAAGTTTGAGCATGAACATTGTATCTGGATCTCGATTAATTCCAGATGGCTACTCATTTAAATCTGAGAATAATGGTTGTTCTATTTATATGAGTGATATGTTTTATGGTCATGCTCCGATGGTTAATGGTTTATTCTTAATGAATCTCGTACGTGATGATACACATATTCATACTGTGAATACCAAAAGATGTAAAGTTAATAACGATAGTCCCACATACTTGTGGCACTGCCGCCTTGGTCACATTGGTGTCAAGCGCATGAAGAAGCTCCATGCTGATGGACTTTTAGAGTCTCTCGATTATGAATCATTTGACACATGCGAACCATGCCTCATGGGCAAAATGACCAAGACTCCATTCTCAGGGACAATGGAGCGAGCAACCAACTTGTTGGAAATCATACATACAGATGTGTGTGGTCCAATGAGCGTTGAGGCTCGCGGAGGCTATCGTTATGTTCTCACTCTCACTGATGATTTGAGTCGATATGGGTATGTCTACTTAATGAAACACAAGTCTGAGACCTTTGAAAAGTTCAAGGAGTTTCAGAGTGAGGTCGGGAATCAACGTGACAGAAAAATAAAGTTCTTACGATCAGATCGTGGGGGAGAATATTTAAGTCATGAATTTTGCACACACTTAAGAAAATGTGGAATCGTTTCACAACTCACGCCGCCTGGAACACCTCAGCGTAACGGTGTGTCCGAACGTCGTAATCGCACTCTATTGGATATGGTGCGATCTATGATGTCTCTTACCGATCTACCGCTCTCATTTTGGGGCTATGCTTTAGAGACTGCCGTATTCACTTTAAATAGGGCTCCGTCAAAATCCGTTGAGACGACACCGTATGAATTATGGTTTGGCAAGAAACCCAAGCTGTCGTTTCTGAAAGTTTGGGGTTGCGATGCTTATGTCAAGAAACTTCAACCTGAAAAGCTCGAACCCAAATCGGAAAAATGCGTCTTCATAGGATATCCCAAAGAAACAGTTGGGTATACCTTCTACCTCAGATCCGAAGGCAAGATCTTTGTTGCCAAGAACGGGTCCTTTCTAGAGAAAGAGTTTCTCGCGAAAGAAGTAAGTGGGAGGAAAGTAGAGCTTGATGAAGTACTACCTCTTGAGAATCAGAGCAGCGCAGCTCAGGAAAATGTTCCTGTGGTGCCTGCACCGATTAGAGAGGAGGTTAATGATGATGATCAAGATACTTTTGATCAAGCTCCTACTGAACTTCGTAGGTCCACAAGGACACGTTCCGCACCAGAGTGGTACGGCAACCCTATCCTGGAAATCATGTTGTTGGACAACGGTGAACCTTCGAACTATGAAGAAGCAATGGCGGGCCCAGATTCCGACAAATGGCTAGAAGCCATGAAATCCGAGATAGAATCCATGTATGAAAACAAAGTATGGACTTTGAATGACTTGCCCGATGATCGGCGAGCCATAGAAAATAAATGGATCTTTAAGAAGAAGACAGACGCAGATGGTAATGTGACCATCTATAAGGCTCGACTTGTCGCTAAGGGTTATCGACAAGTTCAAGGGGTTGACTACGATGAGACTTTCTCACCCATAGCAAAGCTGAAGTCCGTCCGAATCATGTTAGAAATTGCCGCATTCTATGATTATGAGATATGGCAAATGGACGTCAAAACGGCATTCCTTAACGGCTTTCTTAAGGAAGAATTGTATGTGATGCAGCCGGAAGGTTTTGTCGATCCTAAGAATGCTAACAAAGTATGCAAGCTCCAGCGCTCTATCTATGGGCTGGTGCAAGCATCTCGGAGTTGGAACATTCGCTTTGATGAGATGATCAAAGCGTTTGGGTTTATGCAGACTTATGGAGAAGCCTGCGTTTACAAGAAAGTGAGTGGGAGCTCCGTAGCATTTCTCATATTATATGTGGATGACATACTATTTATGGGAAATGATATAGAATTCTTGGAGAGCATAAAGGCCTACTTGAACAAGTGTTTTTCAATGAAGGACCTTGGAGAAGCTGCTTATATATTAGGCATCAAGATCTATAGAGATAGATCGAGATGCCTCATCGGTCTTTCACAAAGTACGTACCTTGACAAGATTTCGAAGAAGTTCAAAATGGATCAGTCCAAGAAGGGGTTCTTGCCTGTATTGCAAGGTGTGTGATTGAGCACGGCTCAATGCCCGACCACGACAAAAGATATAGAAGAGATGAGTGTCATCCCCTATGCCTCAGCCATAGGGTCTATTATGTATGCCATGTTGTGTACCAGACCCGATGTAAACCTTGCCGTCAGTTTGGTAGGTAGGTACCAAAGTAATCCCGACAAGGAACACTGGACAACGGTCAAAAATATCCTAAAGTACCTGAAAAGGACTAAGGATATGTTTCTCGTTTATGGAGGTGCCGAAGAGCTCGTCGTAAAGGGTTACGTCGACGCCAACTTCGACACAGATCTGGATGACTCCAAGTCACAAACCGGATACGTGTATATTTTGAATGGAGGGGCAGTAAGCTGGTGCAGTTGCAAGCAAAGCGTCGTGGCGGGATCTACATGTGAAGCAGAGTATATGGCAGCCTCGGAGGCAGCACAAGAAGCAGTCTGGGTGAAGGAGTTCATTACCGACCTAGGAGTCATACCCAATGCGTCGGACCCGATGACTCTCTTCTGTGACAACACTGGAGCAATTGCCCTTGCGAAGGAGCCCAGGTTTCACAGGAAGACCAGGCATATCAAGCGTCGCTTCAACTCCATTCGTGAAAGTGTTCAAAATGGAGACGTAGAGATTTGTAAAGTACATACGGACCTGAATGTGGAAGATCCGTTGACTAAACCTCTCCCTAGAGCAAAACATGATCAACACCAAAATTCCATGGGTGTGCGATTCATCACAATGTAACTAGACTATTGTCTCTAGTGCAAGTGGGAGACTGTTGGAAATATGCCCTAGAGGCAATAATAAAAGGATTATTATATTTCCTTGTTCATGATAATCGTCTATTGTTCATGCTATAATTGTATTGTCCGGAAATCATAATACATGTGTGAATACATAGACCACAATGTGTCCCTAGTAAGGCTCTAGTTGACTAGCTCGTTGATCAATAGATAGTCATGGTTTCCTGACTATGGACATGGGGATGTCATTGATAACGGGATCACATCATTAGGAGAATGATGTGATGGACAAGACCCAAACCTAAGCATAGCACAAAAAGATCGTATAGTTCGTTTGCTAGAGCTTTTCTGAATGTCAAGTATCATTCCTTAAACCATGAGATTATGCAACTCCCGGATGCCGTAGAAGTGCTTTGGGTGTATCAAACGTCACAACGTAACTGGGTGACTATAAGGTGCACTACAAGTATCTCCGAAAGTGTTTGTTGGGTTGGCATGAATCGAGACTGGCATTTGTCACTCCGTATGACGGAGAGGTATCTTTGGTCCCACTCGGTAAGACATCATCATAATGAGCTCAATGTGATCAAGGTGTTGTTCATGGTATGATGTGTTACGGGAACGAGTAAAGAGACTTGCCGGTAACGAGATTGAACAAGGTATCGGTATACCGACGATCGAATCTCGGGTAAGTATCGTACCGATAGACGAAGGGAATTGAGTACGGGATTGATTAAGCCCTCGACATCGTGGTTCATCCGATGAGATCATCGAGGAGCATGTGGGAGCCAACATGGGTATCCAGATCCCGCAGTTGGTTATTGACCGGAGATCGTCTCGGTCATGTCTGCATGTCTCCCGAACCCGTAGGGCTACACACTTAAGGTTCGGTGACGCTAGGGTTGTAAAGATATTAGTATGCAGCAAACCGAAGGTTGTTCGGAGTCCCGGATGTGATCCTGGACATCACAAGAGGTTCCGGAATGGTCCGGAGGTAAAGAATTATATATAGGAAATGTCGTTTCGGCCATCAGGAAGGATTCGGGGGTCACCAGTATTGTACCGGGACCACCGGATGGGTCCCGGGGGTCCACCGGGTGGGGCCACCCATCCCGGAGGGCCCCGTGGGCTGAATTGGAGAGGGAACCAGCCCATAGTGGGCTGGTGCGCCCCCCATGGGCCTTCCCCCTGCGCCTAGGGTTGGAAACACTAGGGCAGGGGGCGCCCCACTTGCCTTGGGGGGCAAGGCTCCCCCCTTGGCCGCCGCCCCCCTTGGAGATGCATCTCTAGGGCCGGCGCCCCCCCTAGGGGGCCTATATAAAGGGGGGGAGGGCAGCCGCACCCTGCAGCCTTGGTGCCTCCCTCTCCCCTGTTACACCTCTCCCTTTCTCCGTAGACGCTTGGCGTAGCCCTGCTGGAATTCTGCTGCATCCACCACCACGCCGTCGTGCTGCTGGATCTTCATCATCCTCTCCTTTCCCCTTGCTGGATCAAGAAGGAGGAGACGTTATCCCGACCGTACGTGTGTTGAACGCGGAGGTGCTGTCCGTTCGGCACTAGGTCATCGGTGATTCGGATCACGGCGAGTACGACTCCATCATCCACGTTCTTGTTGAACGCTTCCGTTGCGATCTACAAGTGGTATGTAGATGCTCTCCTATCCCCTCGTTGCTAGAATACTCCATGGATAGATCTTGGTGATGCGTAGGAAAATTTTAATTTCTGCTACGATCCCCAACAGGTACTACAAGTAGTAGTTTAGAAGCCCAAATAAATGAGTGAGGCGCATTAATGTTACTCTCCACTGTGACTAGTCTTATGGGAAAAGCTGGGGAAGCCGCCAAAAGAACTGGCCCTAGGAGTAGTAGCTAGGGATACTAGGAGTAGTAGCTAGGGATCGAGTATGCGAGATGAACCGGTGAAAGTAAATGCAGAGAGATGAAATGCAAAAAAGACGGAGGGATGTGATGGTTGCTTGTCCGTTTATTTTACCAGGCCACTTATTACTGGGAGTGGTTGGGTTCTGTGATATGACGGCTTTACTGCCGCGCCACGAGCGGGGTGAGACTCCCGTGCAGCGCCGCCCTCTACACTAGTACTTGGTCGTGGTTTATCCCCCCATTGAATTTGACTGAAGATTTAACTCACACAATGTTAGTGCATGTCAACAAAAACAATATCGCTGGATTCGTATTTGAACATAGTTTTCAATGATATAATTTTAGGTGACATGCATCATCACTTATCGTACTATATATAATGTTAGTTCAATTTTTGGTTGTACTAATCTATAGTAAGGTGCCTGTGCGTTGCACGAAAGAGTGAAATGCATTGATCGGGGAGTTGTTTATTTTGACAAAGGATGTGGGGGTCATCTCATGTGTAACGGGTATCGATAGGTTTCTTCGGATATTATTTCATCTCTAGAGCTCACAAACATCCGGGTGAAATAGATAAAAAAGTATCTTTTGCAAACAAAAGCGTTCAACTGTTCAACCTGCATCCAAAACTTGTGAAGAAATAACTCTTATTGTGCTTTGCAAGAAATGATCATCAAGAATTAGTTTTTGAGTATCCATTGTTATACATGTTGGCTACAGATGACATGGCACTATCTTATAGTCAACAGTTGGCTATACTATTTAAGTATTAACCATGCCCTTATACACCTAGACGGAGGGATTAAATCAGGATGACTTGGAAGGGGGCAGAGGATATGTAAGAAATGGTTCATCATAACTCTTTCACCAGTACTGTAGTAAAAATTCATACATGGAAGATTCTAGACTAAACCATAAATGGATACACCTTTATTCATGCGCGATACTCCAATAGAGCAAGATCATGCATGCACTACAAAAAAAATACACTTCCGTGATGATACGTGTTTGTCACAGTAGGTCGAGTTTTTTGTCATGCATGTACGTCCATGACAAATTTATGACAGAATCAATATAGTCATACCTGTGCTGTCGTAGAAGTGTTCCATGACATTACTAAAATTATCATCACGGAAGTGTCCACTTCCATGATGATAAATCGTGCGTTACAGAAGTGCTTTCGTCAAGGGTGACCGACACGTGGCATCCACCGTAACGGAACGCTGTTAAGCTATCGGGTCGGGTTTTGGATCCGATAACCCGTTAACAGCCCCGACCAATGGGGATTTTCCACGTGTAAAATCATCATTGGCTAGAGGAAACATGTGTCGGCTCATCGTTGGGACAGATGTCATATACTCACTGGACAGAAGGCGCCTATGATACGTCGACACGTGGCACGGCCCAACAGTGGCCCATTCTTGTGAAAAGGCCGGCCCGTTTGACTTGGTCAAAAGCTGGCGGGCGGCCCATGGAAAGCCTGTTAACGGCCTATTCGCATATAGCCCATTTACAACCCGCTAACCCAAGGCCCGTTACGCCCTATCCAAATTAGGCCCAATAGCGTCATCTGGGCCATCCAATATGATTCCATCCTGTTTTCACTTCTGGCCCATGTATAGCCCATGACGTCTTTCGGCCCATATGAGGCCCTTTGTAACTCTTGGCCCATCAGCGGCCCGTGCTGAAACTGGCCCGTAATGAATAGTGTATTACTTTACACCCGTTAACGGCCCGTGGTGAAACTGGGGCGTAATGAACAGTGTATCACTTTATACCCATTAACGGCCCGTTATTCCGTTGGGCCGTTTCCAGCCCAAGTTAACTTTTGGCCTTCTAAGGGCCCATCTATTCTTGGGCTCATTTGCAGCACTCGGTTACTTACGGCCCGTTACTGTCATTTTCTGCTTGTGGGCCAAATACAGCCCGTCGTTACAGTCGGCCCGTTTGTGGACCGTTGTCTGTTGGGCAATTTTCATAGCATCACCAAATACGGCCTATTAACGGCCCATTATGGTCAGCCCATAAAACGTACGATTTCCATTACAGGCCCGTCTACGGCCCATTAAAGGCCCGTACAAGACCCATAAATGAGTCTGCGGCTCATGGATCCTATGAGACGTAGAAGGCCCATGATCCGACGGCCCGTGAAGGGCCATGGTCGGGCGAATTGGCCCCCGTTTGAACGATATCGCATATTCAAAGAATTATCCTACTCAATACTATCACCTCTAAAAAGCATACACTATACAACAAAGAGATCAAGGCATAGAAAGGTAGAACAATCCTACACTGTACAATAAAGAAATTAGAGCCGATTATACCCACTGGGCATTATGGTTAGGCACAGGTGATAATAAAGCATACACAAACAACAAATTACATACACTAGGAAAATACAGCTCATACATCATGGATGCGCATCAACTTAACTCCATTTGAAGCATAATCTCTTCAGAAAATAGGATTGGCCGGATTCAGATAGCACAAATTTCAGTCTGCAAAATCTCCAATTCCTTCATGGTTACCTCAGTGTCTTTGTCGGTGTCAAAACCGGCGGATCTCGGGTAGGGGGTCCCGGACTGTGCGTCTAGGCAGATGGTAACAGGAGACAAGGGACACGAGGTTTTTACCCAGGTTCGGGCCCTCTCGATGGAGGTAAAACCCTACTCCTGCTTGATTAATATTGATGATATGGATAGTACAAGAGTAGATCTACCACGAGATCAAGGAGGCTAAACCCTAGAAGCTAGCCTATGGTATGATTGTTGTTCATCCTACGGACTAAAACCCTCCGGTTTATATAGACACTGGAGAGGGCTAGGGTTACACAAAGTTTGTTACAATGGTAGGAGATCTACATCCGTATCACCAACCTTGCCTTCCATGCCAAGGAAAGGCCCTTTCGGACATGGGACGAAGTCTTCAATCTTGTATCTTCATAGTCCAGGAGTCCGGCCAAAGGTTATAGTCTGGCTATCCGGACACCCCCTAATCCAGGACTCCCTCAGTAGCCCCCGAACCAGGCTTCAATGACGACGAGTCCGACGCACAAATTATCTTCGGCATTGCAAGGCGGGTTCTCCTCCAAATTCCGTGTACCTGTTGAATAATGTCCGGTTTCTTGTAAATGTAGCGCTCCTTGGCTTCTACGCCCAATAATGGCCGTCTTCCACGTGTCAAACAAATACAAAAAGTCAGGGTGTTTTTACATTTACACCCCTAGCCGCGTAAATGAGCCGCCTATTTAAAGGGACGAGGATTTAGATCCAAACCACACCTTCTCCCCTCCGCGAGTATTCATGAGAGCGTATCCGACAGAGGTCCATTCTATCATGGCCGGCCGCCGCAGCTCCTCCTCTCGCCCTTCCAGCCCTCAGCCTGGAGATTGGGAGAGATGCTCCATCCCGCATAGCGAGCTAGTGGCGCTCCAGACCAAGGGATTTCTCCCCCCAACCTATATGGTCCCGGTTCAAGCCGGACTTGCCACCTATAATGATGGAGAGCAAGCGGAGAGCTCCCCCAATCCCTCCAAAGGAGAGCAGGTATGCCTTGTCCCTTATTTAATAAGAGGGCTCGGATTTCCAATTCATCCGTTTCTCCGGGGGCTCCCGGAGTTCTACGGCCTCCAGCTGCACAACCTCACGCCTGCCTCCATGTTGCATATCGCGGGCTTCGTAGCTCTTTGCGAGCTGTTTTTGGGCCGCGAGGCTCATTTCGCACTATGGAAGAGGCTTTTCTGCCTTGTGCCCCGTTCTCAGAAGGGGTCAATATATCAAGTGGGCAGAGCCGAAGTGTGGCGCATCGCCGGGACCGAATATCTATACGGAACCCCAAAGAAGGCGTCCGGGACTGACCTTCGGAATGGTTTTATATAGAGGATGTCCCGCTGCCGGATCCTGTCTGGATCGGCCTCCCTGAGTTTGACAGTGCTCCCCTAAAGAAGCGCCTAAGCTGGCGTCCACGGAGCCCTCAGAGGGAAAGTGACAAGGACGTTCTTTACCTGATGTGCCGGATAAGGTTATTAGCCCATTCCGGACTGACCATGATCGGAGTCATGGCCGCATGCATTATGCGGGGGGTGCAGCCGCTTAAGTATAGAGGCCACCCCATGTGGGACTTCAACGGGGAGGACGACGCCACCCGCCACGGCCGTAAGGGGTCGGAATCGGCTACCGCTCTAATGAAGATCTTGTCCGCTTTGTACAAGGGAGAAGAGGAGGAATTTCTCCACGTCAACCCACAGGGTGGATTTTCTATGTACGATCCTCCAAGTTGGGTAAGTGGACACTTTTACTTGCCCATCCGTTTTATTTTCCCATTGTTAAATATTCAGTCTAGCGACTTCAACGCAGGAACTGCGCCACGCAGTTAAAGAAATAAACAGCCCTCCTCCACAACCCAAGGATCCGGGACGGTCCCTCGACCCGGCCTCCCAAGAGGATCCGGACTTATCTGTGGAGTTGATTGATGGAGTGTTTCATCAATTGAGCAAGGACAATGCCTTGGTGGCCATTACGGCTGATTACCCCGGGATACTCCCCGCCTCACAGGTAACTGAGACCGAAGTCCCAGCACCTTGAAAAGGGATCCATCCTCGCGTGTTTTCGATTTCGTATAACAACCGTGTTTTGCAGGGGAGGTCCTTGAGATGGGAGGCCGAGCCTGCGGCGACTAGCCAACGAGGGGCTGCAAGGCCCCGTAGGCTGAAAAGAAGTGCGGTCCGGACTGAGGCGCCGACGCAAAGGTATAGCGCGCCATCTTATTCCCAGGTGTTATTCCTTCAAGGCATAATAACGCTCATGCTTTCTTCAGACAAAGAGACCTCGCCGGACTATATCCGGAGAGGTTGCCAATCGCGCCTCCACCAGCCAGGCTCCAAAGCCAGGTCCAGAGGTGGAGGCGAGCACGAGGCACGCACCGGACGCTCCTCCAACAGAGGATACGGACAGGCTGTACGCCACTAATTCCGAGGTGGAGAGTGCCATGAACCACAGGCGTCGCTGGACAGTTCTTCGCGACGCTTGTTTCTCCCAAGAGGCATTGGATGCCTTCAATTCGGGAGATGCGTACCTCCGTGCCGCTCAAAATGGTCTAGCTAGAGCCACCGAGCAATATGTAAAAGACATACAGGTGAGAAGATTTAATGGTTATATATATATCAGTAGCCCCCAAGACTTGAAACAGTTAGAATAACTGATTTAAGGATCATGTATAATGCAGGTTCTTGCGGAAAAGAATACCCAACTATCCCAGGAGCTAGAAGAGTGCAAAGCCCAACTTGAGGCCGCACTAGCCGCGGCAGGGGAGCCCAAGGAGACCCCCTCTAGTAATATACGCTTCGAAAGATAAGTATTTTGCGAAGTGCGGCGTGGGTGCAAATCTGACAAATGAAATTGCAGATGGCGCCGAATTAAATCCGGAAAAGCAACAACTCCTTCGCTAGCTGAAGGCTGGTGAGAGCGTGCTGACAAAGGTGAGGCGGGAGAAGAACGATCTCCAAGATGCCAACACCAAGCTGGGCATTGAACTGAAGGATGTTCGTGCCTAGCTGTTAGACTTCGTTAAGGAGAATCAGCGGCTTCGACGCGGCATATTTAGTAAGTGCTTAAACGAACTTTGAAAAAAGAGTTCGGCGAGGAAGTCGACTAACAGAGTAATGTCTGTAGGTCTGCTAACAGGTCGTCCTGCAGAGGAAATGCCCGGTTCTACGGGTGACCTTCTTCCCGAGCTCTCACAACTGCACGAGCGAGTTCGGCAGGTGATGCAAAGCGTCGCCCAGGCCTTGTGGCCATCCGTCTCCATGCCGAAGGCCTTGGAGAGCTTGCAGAGAAGCTGAAGGGAGCGCGGCGGCACTTCCAGTTGTGGAAGATATCAGCCTGCCCTCAAGGCGCCAGGGAGGCCTGGGCCATGGTGAAGACGCGGTACACGAAGGCTAACCCGAACCACATGGTCGAGGTCAGACCTGTGGGGCCCGATGGGAAGGAGATCCCTGTGAGCTTAGTATACGGCCAAGTAGAATTGGCCGCAAAGTATTCCCAACAGGACTGTAAACTAGACAGCCTGTTAGATGGTATTGAAGAGGAATACATTCAGTCAAATTGACTATGTAATTTTAATTGACATGTGTAATGCCTTCTAGCCGGATTGTAGATCGTTTGTCATGGCCGACCTTTTCGCTTCAACCTCGGGACCTGACGGTCCGGAGTGTGTCCAAATACCCTCGCGGTTATATAAGAACCGGGGTATGCATGGAGACCAGGCGTAGGGGTCATTAGTGCTTGAATAGACAAGTGCCCAACTAGTTATGTTATATTACATGGTTAGTAAGAAACATCTTCCAGGGAGAATAGTTCCGTTAGGGGTTCCTTTCCCTGGGAGGCATGCCCTAAAGTGCATGTCCATTCTGTGAAAAGAGAAGCAGGAAAAACATCTGGGGGCGCATAAATAAATAAGTGAAAATATTATCTTTTAGTTCACCGACCGAATATTCCCTTAAGAACGCTAGCTTTCGGCTTCACCCAGTCTGAGGTACACATCCGGCTGACCCGGCAGTAACAATCGCAGAGGTGCTCCCTTTACCACCTAGCCGAACAATCGGGAACGTAGGGGTAAGCACAGGAGCCAGGCAACCCAGCTTGGCCAAAACTTAAGTCATATCGATGCATATAATGGTGAATAAAAGGTACATGCGGAAGTGTGACACATGTGTTGGGCATAAAGCCCGTATAAATAAGCTTCTGTTAAAAGAAGCCCCCAGGTTTAATGAGTGCGGATAGCACGTCATTTGATGAGCCTTTAAAGGCTGTAAGAGAAAGGGAGGGGAGAAGGAGAGAAATGTAAGACAGAAAGTATATAAAAAATGGACAGAGGAAGGAGACGAACATAGAGTCCGGCGCTAGGCATAGAATCTTCGGAGATGTGCTGCGTTCCATGGGTTCGGCTCGAGTCGGTTATCTGATGCATCTCACAGGCGGTACGCTCCACCAGTCAGGACTTGGTCAATTATGAAGGGACCTTTCCACTTGGGCTTAAGTTTGTCCTTTTTCTTGTCCGGCAGGCGTAGAACTAATTCGCCAACATTGTAATTTTTGGCCCGTACTTCCCTGCTTTGGTATCATCGAGCCTGCTGTTGATAGAATGTGGAACGGGCTTTTTCCACGTCACGCTCCTCCTCCAAGGCGTCCAAACTGTCCTGCCGATCGAGCTTGGCTTCTCTTTCTTCGTACATGCGCACTCGAGGTGAGTCATGAATTATGTCGCAGGGCAAAACTGCCTCTGCGCCGTACACCATGAAGAATGGTGTGTATCCGTTGGTGCGATTCGGCATGGTCCGCAGGCCCCAGAGTACGGAGTCGAGCTCCTCTACCCAGTGCGCATTAGATTCCTTAAGGTACCGCACTAATCTGGGTTTGATGCCGCTCATGATAAGACCATTTGCACGTTCGACCTGGCCGTTAGTTTGTGGGTGATAGACGGAGGCATAATCGAGCTTGATGCCCATGTTTTTGCACCAGAGTTTTACCTCGTCGGCCGTAAAGTTCGTGCCGTTATCAGTGATGATGTTGTGGGGGACACCGTAACGGTGTACAACCCAGGATATAAAGTCTATCACCAGTCCGGATTCGGCCGTCTTAGCAGGCTTGGCTTATATCCATTTGGTGAACTTATCCACCATGACCAGTAAGTATTTTTTCTTGTGGGCTCCGCCTTTAAGGGGTCCAACCATGTCAAGCCCCCAGACCGTGAAAGGCCAAGTGATGGGGATAGTTTGGAGGGCGGTGGGTGGCATATGGCTTTGGTTTGCAAAAAGCTGGCAACCGACGCATCGCTGGACTAAGTCCTGGGCGTCTGCCCGGGCCGTCGGCCAATAAAAGCCTGTACGGAAGGCCTTGCTTACAAGGGACCGAGCTGTAGCGTGATGACCGCCGAGTCCGGTGTGAATTTCAGCCAGAAGGTTCCGCCCTTCCTGTTCGGAGATGCACCTTTGAAGGACTCCGGTAGTGCTTTTCTTATAAAGCTCTCCCTCATGGACTTTGTAGGCTTTAGATCGCCGCACTATGTAGGGTGCCTCGTTTTGGTCCTCGGGGAGTTCCGGCCTAGTAAGGTAGGCTAGGAAAGGTTCTGTCCACGGGGCGATGACGACCATTATTACGTGGGCTGAAGGTGTTATTTCATTGGCATACCCTTCGATTATGTCAGAGTGTTCGGTGTCGGGGCAGTGTGGTTGGGTCCGGGCTTTTATTGTGGGGCTCCCCTTCCCATACTACGGATGGCTTGAACAACCTTTCCAAGAAGATGTTGGGGGGGACTACATCGCGTTTTGCACCGATGCGTGCCAGGACATCTGCCGCCTGATTGTTTTCCCGGGCTATATGGTGAAATTCGAGCCCTTCGAACCGAGCTGACATTTTTAAGACGGCGTTGCGATAAGCTGCCATTTTTGGATCCTTGGCATCAAAGTCTCCATTTATTTGGGATATTGCGAGGTTTGAGTCCCCGCGCACCTCTAGGTGTTGAATGCCCATGGATACTGCCATCCGGAGACCATGTAAAAGGGCCTCATATTCGGCTGCATTGTTTGAGTCTGTGTACATTATCTGGAGTACGTATTGAACTGTGTCTCCTGTGGGGGACGTCAAAACGACGCCCGCCCCTAGACCGGCCAACATTTTGGAGCCGTCGAAGTGCATGCCCTAGTTTGAATATGTGTCATACTCTTTAGGGAGTTCAGCCTCCGTCCATTTTGCGACCAAGTCGGCCAAGACTTGCGACTTAATAGCTCACCGCGGCTTGTAAGTTATGTCGAACGGGAGCAGCTCAATGGCCCATTTTGCAATCCGGCCTGTCGCGCCGCGGTTGTTTATAATATCGTTAAGTGGCACTTCCGAGGCTACTGTTATTGAACACTCTTGAAAGTAGTGTCGCAGCTTTCGGGATGCCATAAATATCGTGTACGCAATCTTTTGATAATGTGGGTACCGTGATTTGCACGAAGTAAGGATAGTGGACACATAATAGACCGACTTTTGAAGGGGGAATTTGTGTCCGTCTATTTCTCGTTCGACAACGAGCACTGCGCTTACAACCTGATGGGTTGCTGCAATGTATAATAGCATTGGTTCACCAATGTTTGGCGCGGCCAGGACTGGGTTTGTGGCCAATATGGCTTTTATTTCATCGAGTCCGGCCGTGGTTGCGTCCATCCACTCGAAGTGTTCGTTGCGCCGAAGGAGGCGGTAAAGGGGTAGTGCCTTTTCTCCCAATCGGGAGATAAAGCGGCTCAGAGCCGCCACGCATCCCGTTAAATTTTGTATTTGTTTGAGGTCCTTTGGGTTATCCAATTGTGACAGAGCTCGGATCTTGGCTGGATTTGCTTCAATTCCTCTATCGGATACAATGAAGCCCAAGAGCTTTCCGGCTGGTACGCCGAAAACGCATTTTTCCGGGTTGAGCTTGATATCGTATGTTCGGAGGTTATCGAATGTGAGCCTCAAGTCGTCTACTAGAGATGTCTTGTTTTAACGACCACGTCATCTACGTATGCCTCCATTATTTTGTCGATCTGGTTTGCCAGACATGTCTGAATCATGTGCTGATATGTTGCGTCGGCGTTTTTGAGCCCGAAGGGCATTGTGTTGAAGCAGAATGGGCCGTATGGTGTGATGAATGCCGTTGCGGCTTGGTCTGACTCTGCCATCTTGATTTGATGGTAACCGGAGTATGCATCGAGGAAACACAAAAGATCGAGTCCTGCGGTAGCGTCAATAATTTGATCGATGCGGGGGAGGGGAAAGGGATCCTTTGGGCAAGCCTTGTTAAGGTCTTTAAAATCAACACATAGGCACCAGGATTTTTCCTTCTTTGGTACCATCTCCAGGTTTGCTAGCCAGTCCGGATGTTTTATATCTCTGATGAATTCGGCCTCCAATAGCTTGGCTAGTTCCTCTCCCATGGCATGTCTCTTAGGTTCGGAAAAACTCCGAAGAGCCTGTTTGACTGGCTTGAATCCTTTTAGGATATTTAAGTTGTGTTCGGCCAACCTGCGTGGGATTCCTGGCATGTCTGAAGGGTGCCAGGCGAAAATGTCCCAGTTCTCACGTAGGAACTCCCGCAGTGCGGCGTCTACATCAGGGTTTAACCGTGCCCCGATGGAAGCTATTTTATTGGGGTCCGTTGGATGGACCTGGAATTTGACTATTTCGTCCGCTGGTGTAAAGGAGGTGGACTTGGATCTTTTGTCGAGTATCACATCGTCCCTATTCACCATGGAGCGTAGCGCAGTCAGTTCCTCAGCCGCTAGGGCTTCGGATAGTGCTTCGAGGGCCAGTGCGGCTGTCTTGTTTTCGGCGCGGAGTGCTATGTCCGGATCACTAGCGAGAGTGATGATTCCATTAGGCCCGGGCATCTTGAGCTTCATGTACCCGTAATGGGGTATTGCTTGGAAGATTGTAAACGCTTCCCGCCCTAGCAGAGCGTGGTATCCGCTACTGAACGGGGCCACTTGGAACGTGACCTCTTCGGACCTGTAATTATCCGGCATGCCGAACACCACATCTATTGTGATTTTTCCTGTACAGCGCGCTTCCCGACTGGGAATTATTCCTCTAAAGGTTGTGCTGCTTCGCTCAATGCGGTTCCAGTCTATTTCCATTTTTGAAGGGTTTTCTCATAAATGAGGTTCAATCCGCTGCCGCCGTCCATGAGTACCTTGGTAAGACGAAAGCCGTCCACTATTGGACTGAGGACCAATGCGGCTGGTGCTCGGGCTGTTCGGAATTTAGGTTCATCACTGGCGTTGAAAGTAATAGCCGCGTCACTCCATGGGTTTATTGTTGCTACTTGGTAGACTTCGGCAAGGCTGGGGAGTGTTCTTTTTCGCATATTTTTGATGCAAAAGTCTCGAAGACTGTTAATACCGCACTGGTGTCTCTGGGGTGGCTTTCTGTGGCTTCTGGGATTAGAAGATCCTCGCCAATTTTGGCCACCTGCCGAAGTATCCAACATGCTCTAAGGCTGTGAGTTGGTGTGGCGCCCTCTGTACTGTGCATTTTACAGGGTCCATTAAGCCATCCTTCTAGTACGGTTCCATGCCCTGTAGAGGGTTTTTGCTTTTTGGTGTTTAACCCGGGTGTCTGGCGATGATGCACCCTTTTATTTCGGACTGGGTTTGTATTCAGGGCCGGATTATCCCAAAAATTTATTTCGGTTTTCCAGGCACTTTTCATCACACAGTACTTTCGTACTATAGATGCCAAGTTAGCAAAGCGTGTAATATCACAACGACTTATGGCGTTGAGGATTCCCATGTCCATGCAATTATTGCAGAAGAATGAGATTGCGTCTTCCTCGCGGCAGTCCTTGATCCTGTTCATAACCAGGAGGAATCTGGCCCAGTAGTGATGTACTGTTTGTTCGGGCTTTTGCCTAATTTGGGATTGATCGCTTATGTTCGGGTGGGTGGGTGGAATTAAATCCGAAACCTCACCCAATATGAGACTCAGAGGCCAAGGAATTTCCGAACTCGGAAGTTTGGACTCTTGGATGTTGTCCAATGAATCTAGCCCGTAGCCTGACTCTAAGTTCAGGTCTTGAGTGACGTCCTCCCCTCCGCGGGTATCCGGCTTGGAGGGATCGGGAATTCGGACGTAGCTAGTCCTTCAGATAGATGAAGGGTCGCCGCACTGTCCCTCTACCACGGCAACGTGATGGGTGACCTGGGGAGAGTTAATCTCTCTCAGATCGGGTTTGGCCCAATCTGGTCGTAATCTGTAGCGACTCCGAGGGCGGCGATGCGATCCAAGAGCTCGTTTAGGAAAAAGAGCTCCCTTGGATCTAACTGCTCGGCGAGTTCCAAGCTGACGTGAAGATTGGTTTTGATGACCCGAGAGGTCATCGTCGGCGCAACGGTCGAACAGGCGGTCATGAGAAAACCGCCTAGCCGGAGAGTTTGGCCGACAGCCAAAGCTCCCTTAGCCATGGTGCCGTCTTTAAAGATGGGATGAGGCATCCTTCCTGATGGCGACGACATAGAGGAACTCTCAATGAAAGCACCAATGTCGGTGTCAAAACCGGCGGATCTCGGGTAGGGGGTCCCGAACTGTGTGTCTAGGCGGATGGTAACAAGAGACAAGGGACACGATGTTTTTACCCAGGTTCGGGCCCTCTCGATGGAGGTAAAACCCTACTCCTGCTTGATTAATATTGATGATATGGGTAGTACAAGAGTAGATCTACCACGAGATCAAGGAGGCTAAACCCTTGAAGCTAGCCTATGGTATGATTGTTGTTCGTCCTACGGACTAAAACCCTCCGGTTTATATAGACACCGGAGAGGGCTAGGGTTACACAGAGTCGGTTACGATGGTAGGAGATCTACATCCGTATCGCCAACCTTGCCTTCCACGCCAAGGAAAGTCCCTTCCGGACACGGGACGAAGTCTTCAATCTTGTGTCTTCATAGTCCAGGAGTCCGGCCAAAGGTTATAGTCTGGCTATCCGGACACCCCCTAATCCAGGACTCCCTCAGTCTTGTTTCATTTTTTTGAATCCTGCATCTAATACCTGCATGTCCAGTCTCAACTTGTTGATTATACGTTGACAATCATGTACACGTTGTCTTGCCACCTCTAGTTGATGCTCGAGAACATCAGCACATTCCAATTCCAATCCATAATCATTCAGTAACGGCCATGCCACACTGCTCGCAGATATTTGTGTTGATGTCACTTCATCCTGAAATGTTTCTGTAAGTACACCTGACTAGGGCAAAAATATAGTTACAACAGTGAAGGTTACAACACTGAAGCAAACAAGACACTATTTTGTACTACATGGCAAAACATGACTAACAATAATGTTACACGTCACTTTCGAAAAAAACTGTTACACGTCATGAAGCATAAGCAGGTAATATTTTAAAAATTATAAAAAAGATAGTTTGTGCAGCCTGCATACAGAAATCCCTCTTAGCTCACCAGAGGAGCATGATATTGGGGCCCAATCGAAAACACAGACAAGTTACAAATTTAGACAGCACGTTGCGTATAAGTAAGCAAGCAGTTGGCCATTCTGTGCCTCAATTAAAGTCTTAGGGATCATAATGAACAGCAGAGGGTTTCATACAAACATACTACAGTAGGCAAAACTATGCAATCATTAGCGTAATATAAACTAGATTGTGAGCCTCATGCAATAATAGTTGGTTAATAGACTTCAAAGCTTCAGGCACACTTCGGCAGAGTAATTAAATGGTAAGGCCTTTAATTATGCCAACTAATAATGATACAAGTACCGAACATCAGGCATGATTATTTGGGCATCTCATTAACTGAGGACAAATAAAGCAATTGAAAAGAGAAAATTAACTATGCCTGAAACAAACAAGGAATTGAACTGTTGAGTTGCATATAGTGACTTACCTAAGCAGGTTGAAGAGGCTCAGCACAGCTCCTACTTCTCTTGAAAGGCTCCTTCCTAACATATTTTACTTGGAAATCCTCAATCTTATCTTCATTGCACCCCCTCTGCAAGGTGACACATACTAGTTACTCGTCTCCTTGGAAGATAAATATGCATACTTTCCAGTCTGTGAACACAAAAGGATGAGATTATAACAAAACAACACCCCATAATGAAACATGCCGCATCTCTTGCACTTGCACACAATGAAATGAGCATTTACTTTGTCTGCACTATGTAAAAACTAGGCATACCTTCGAACTGGATCTCCAGGTACTCTTGGAGAGCCTACTGTAGTGTACAGCCAAACCTTTATGTCACCTATGAGTTAGACAAGGCCCCACTACAACAGCCCTTAGTGTTTGAATTGTTGACAAGCACTGTTAGAGTGTTAGATCAAAAACAACAAGTAATCAAAGCAAATAGTCCTAGTATGGCTTGTTGATGCAAACAAGCAATTGAACAGATGTGTGAGCAAATCTTACATATCAAGAAAAGAAGCAAAGAAGGACGCTTAAATACCATCACTTGACTGACCAGATTTAAGGGGCATTTAAACATCATGTGCAATGTATGAACTAACATAAACATTGCATATTCCAGATTCTACAATGGAATGCACATGTATTAGGTTATGCCATGTATGATGATGCCTAAATGTATAGATAGCATGCAGGAGTGATTCATCATTGCACGCACAATTGAACTGTAGGTTAAGGTCCAGTTCGATTCCGCCTTTTCAGGGCATATTGTCAAAGTAAGCCATAAAAGATGTAAAGAAGTCTTTTTTGATTTATGGGCTTGGGCTTAACTAATTTCGCTTTGGAGGGGGTGTTTCGGGTAGAACCTCGCAAAATATTCAAGGGAAGGGGAATAGTGAAATGACTCTGTTGTCTGCCTATATTACACTCAAAATGCAACTGCTGACGCCCGTGTCACACCTGACCCTCAAGTAAAAACAAACACACAAGCATTCATTGCCCTGCCCGCTTGCATATCCTCTCCCCTTTCCCTCTACCTCGATCCCCTGCCTGTAGCACTTTGGTTCCTCCAGCGAGCCGTCGCCACTAGTCCCATCTGGCCTGGTCCTCGACGATGCTATGTCCTGCTAGGCTACATGGCCGGCGGGTAGGGGCAAATCTCCCTGGCTGCTCCTCCCTCTGGCACCACCCCTCATTCTCATGGTCTCCAGCAGCTGCTCCACTGTGGTTCATCCAACGCACTACTCCGGCGGGCGCTGCACAACTACGTCTGATGCCACACTGCGGCAGAAGGCACCATATTCCCCCTTCCCTCCTTCCAGGCCATGGCCTTGAGGTGCTGTTGAAGGATGAGCTCATCCAACAAGGTGAGGATCTCCTCTGATTTTTTGCCAAAGTTTCATTCTGATCCACTATACGACGAATTGCTATGAGCTGCTTGTGCTGCTGCTATATGATGCATTGCTATGAGCTTCTCCTGCTTGCTGCTATATGATGAATTGCTATGAGCTGCTGCTGCTATATGATGAGTTGCTATGAGCTGCTGCTGCTATATGATGAATTGCTATGAGTTGCTGCTTCTGCTATATGATGTGCTGCTACAAGCTGCTCCTGCTGCTGCCATATGATGTGTTGCTACAAGCTGCTCCTGCTGCTGCTATATGATGAATTGCTATGAGCTGCTCCTGCTGCTGCTATATGATGAATTGCTATGAGCTGCTGCTGGTATATGATGAATTGCAGACTGCTGCTGCTGTATGATGAGTTGCTATGAGCTGCTGCTGTATGATGCTTTCAGGTGGTGCTGCTATACGATAATAACCAGCCACTTGGACCATCGAATTTCAATAAATAATTGTTCTTCATTTAAATGTGGGTCATGCGTTCTTCATTTAAATTAGGCAATGGGATCTCTATGGAAAACATTGACCAAAGTAGATTGTGCCAAGTAGATGGTATCTTTGTATTTGCATTTTGAGCAAATAGTGATCGTCTGTTTTCCTATCATATTAATTACTGCACTGGGTTCAATTTGTGATGTTTGCAAGTCAAATTAATTTTCATATGGGCAGCAAAATGAAAAAAAATATAATGCAATCTAGACTTTCCACTGATCATACCAAAGATAAGCTGAAAACACAATGAAAAGAACTGGTTGGCTTAATACATGGAGCTTATATTCGCAGGTGCTTATTTTCTTAGGATAACTCATAATAACTGTCCATAAGAAACTTGGCTAATAGAACTGGCATACAAATAACATGTCACGATGATTGCAATGGAGGAGTGACGTACCATAGCACACTGTATAGGCTCACCGCTGCCTCTCCTTTTTTGCGATGTTCCATGAAATTGCCACATACATCTTGTACTTTTTCATTGTGTAACCCTATCTGCAAGCTGACACGGCTAATTTCAGACATATCTACATGATACTACATTGCATATCCCTTGCGCATATTTAAACCACCAATTAACGATTGTGTGCGTACCATAAACTATCCATGACTCTGTATGCCGGACTAGCAGGCACTCTAAGGGAGCCTAATGTAGTGCACTGGAATTCCTACATGCCACCTATGATTTTGTGTAATGTACTTCACCTGTTCCTAAATACATGTCTTTGTAGAGATTCCAGTATGGACCACATACAGATGTATATAGATGCATTTTTGAGTATAGATTCACTCATTTTGCTCCGTATATAGCCTATAGTGGAATCTCTAGAAAGACTTATATTTAGGAATGGAGGTACAAGGTAGTATCATGTATGACATCTACATATCTAATTTAGCAGCCAGTAGTAGAAATCATTGTCTGCACAAAGGGATTACTGGTCGAAAATCCTAGCAAAGCATGCTGGCAGGCACATAACAATACAAGAGAGAGAGACACGCTTACAAGATCATAGCAATGCCTCAGTCCAGGATCTTGGTTGGCCAAGCTGTTAGATCCAGAAGAAACATCGTCCTTGTAGTTTTTGCCAGCTGCATAACAGGTAACAGCGACCGTTAGTATATTTGAAGTACATCGGGCAGGTGATGCTGGACGGGTTTAAAGGTGACAAGTACTTAGCCCGTGGCGGGTGCTTGGCATCTCTCTAGACAGTGGGAAACAGGTTAGAAACGTCGAGGGTGATGACGCTGCGCTGGCTGTCGGGGTCCGGTAAGGAGATCTAGAACCGTTGAGTAGGGTGTTTGTGGAGCGGCTCCGGTAGGGTGGACTACGGTGTGGGCGAAGCGGATCTGTGGCCGTGGACGAGGGCGTAGGTGAAGCTGCTCCGGTGGTTGGGTTAAGGATGGTGTCGAGAAAGCGGATCAGCAGCCGTGGACGGGGCGTCAGAAGCTGCTCTGGTGGTTGGGTTAAGGATGGTGTCGACGATGTGGATCTGCGGCCGTGGACGGGGCGTCAGATGCTGCTCCGGTGGTTGGGTTAAGGGTGGTGCCGATGATGCGGATCTGCGACCGTGGACGGGGCGTCAAAAGCTGCTCCGGTAGGTTGGATGAGGGTGCGAGGAAGCGGATCTGAGGCCATGGACTTGTGAGTTGGCAAAGCGGCCCCGGTAGGGTTGAGAATGGTATAGGCGAAGCTACTCCGGTAGGGTTGACGATGGTGTCGGCGAAGCGGCTCCGGTAGGGTTGAGGAAGGTGTCGATGAAGCGGCTCCGGTAGGGTTGAGGAAGGTGTCGGAAAAGAGGATCAGAGGCCGTCGACGGGGGCGTCGGTGGGGCGGCTCTGGGGGGTGTGGACGAAGCGTCTCCGGTGGGGAGTACGAATTAGCCGCTGCAGATGCGCGGCGGTTGATGAGAGTACCGGCGAAGCAGATCTGGCGCCGTGGACGAGGCCGACACTGAATGGGCTGTGGTACAGTGGTGGATGAGCAGTCTACTTGTTTCTAGGGGAGGTGGGAGGGGTAGATGCGGCCGCAGAAGCAGATCCGGTGAGGTGGACACCGCTGGCAGTGAATGGGCTATGGTACGCCGGTGGATGAGCAGTCTAGGGTTTCGAGAGGGGAGGGGAGAAAGGGCGATGAAGTACGGACGGCGTGATGTAAGATGCTCTGGTGCTGTGGAGTTAGTCGTTTTTGCGGGAGGGGGAGAGGAAATGGGGGTGTCGTGTAGTGGGGGAATCGGAAGTTACCAAAGCATCCCCGACCTATCATGTAGATGAGAGCGGTATTGTAACTGTTGGTCTCCGTGCACCAAGGGCAAAAGGGGGATTTCACATGCTAAAGACTAAGGTGGCGGAAATTTTAGAAGGAGGCAGGAGATTTTGCCGCCCGCGGGATCGTTCGTATCCAGTTTCAACTAATTTTGGACCGTGCTAGCGTGAAGGTCATGCTAGACTGTGTACATGGGGCACGCGTCAGTAGTTAATAACTGGTGTGAAGTCCACCCCAGAAAAAAAAGATAATAACTCGGGATGATGCGCCGATAACTTGGACATTCACACGGGCGCGGCCAATCGTACGGGTGTAGTGGCGCGTTCACAAAAAAGGGATCAAACGCTCAGCCTATGTATTTCTCGTGTAAATAGATAATTTAGTGCCATTGGTTATTTACTTTAAACATAATGCATTGACGTGTTAGTGTAGAGGCGCACAAAAAGAAATGGATATTGTAGTTAGCTACTTAAAAGTGTTACCTCATATGATTACATAGCCTCCATTTCATAAATTGCGTACCCGTTGAATTCATGTATGAATATTACATATATTACTTCAAAATAGAAACTTAAATCATCCAAGACTAATGAATTTGAATGCAAGAGTAACAATGGTGCATTTACATGATAGCTACATTGGTTGTTTGAAGAAACATCACTGTAACTTTGGCATGCACGACTGAAAAGGCTTATTTAAATAGAAAAAATGTGATATGTGAGTGTCCAATCTTTATAGAGTTGAATCGATATTGTACTTTTGGCCACGATACGAAGTAGATATTGACTTATGTTCAAGCGATGCATGTCCACGATCGCTAGATAGTGATACATGAATGAATTGCGCGATCTCTCTCACACGCATACATATCTCATTTCCCTGCGGGCATCGGAATCACATACGTGCACTTCATGTATTTATCTCCCTCCGTCAGGGTTAAATTCGTCTTTCTACCCCGTCCTACAAGTCTCTCACACAGAAACACACACGCTCACTATGTCTAACACGCCCACCCCTTTAATTCCGCCCACCCACAGCCACCAATGTCTCTCACACATATGCTATGTACCTATCCCTTAATATAGCTAGATATGTGTCACACAAACTCCTTCTCCCTACTAGCAAGATGCCCATGTGTTGCAGGGAACATCAAGATGCATTTGTTTGAGAAGTTTATCTTGTGGGAGAAAAGGATGAACGAGGGAATGCCTTATTTGCAAATGCGGAGAGGGGTGTGGGTATCTTTTTGCAAAATTGCCATAGTTTCCTTCCTGTCCGTCGGATATTAATTGGATGGCCTATATTGCAGGATGGCAGGAACACCATCATCACCAACTCTGTTTTTCTATAAGAGTAGAGATATGTGAGTGTCACTGCCCCTCCCCACCCCACACACACACCCACACTTCCCAACACCGAGGAGTAGGGTGACAGCTCGATCTTGATACTAATCTATTGACTGGCTTCTCTCTCAAAAATACACACACACACACACACACACACACACACTACTCGGCACCGAAGGAGTAGGGTGGCACATCGATCTTGAAAATAATCTATCTACTCCTCTTTCAACCACACACACACACACTTGCTAGTTGTGCCTCTATGCCTACCGCGCACACTCTCGATACGTCTTTCTCTCCCTCCCCCCCCAACAATGACAGCAGAAGAGTGACAACTCGATCTGATCATAATATGTCAATTGGTTTCTCCCTCAAACATTGTGTCTCGGTGCCTCGCTCGGTAGCCCCCTCGATAGGTAGACTTCTCGCGCGCACACAGCTGTAGTGACGATGACGCTGAACCCAGTGTGCCTTGTTTTTACCGGCCTCATGTGATAGTTTTCACCCTGTTTTCCGTTAATTAACAAGGCAACCTTTTCTTTGTTACTACTAGTGAATCTGAAATCATTCGGGCCAAACATAAAATATATCACTTCAACCCAATTATCGCAGCAACTATTTTAAAAGAAATTAGCTAGCTGCCCGTGCGTTGCACGGAACATCAAGATGCATTTGTATGAGTAGTTTATCTTGTGAGAGAAAAGGTTGAACGAGGGAAGGCCTTATTTGTGAACGTGGAGAGACGTGTGGGTATATTTTTGCAAAATTGCCATAGTTTCTTTCCTATCCGTTAGATATAAATTCGACGACCTATATTGCAGGATGGCACACACACCATCATCACCAACTCTTTTTCTAGTCCCTCCGTCCGAAAATACTTGTCATCAAAATGGATAAAAAGAGATGTATCTCAAACTAAAATACGTCTAGATACATTTCCTTTTATCCATTTTGATGACAAGTATTTCCGGACGGAAGGAGTATTTGTCTTTTTAGAGATTTCAACAAGTGACTATGACCGCACCTTACCAACATACTCAAAAAAGTAGTCCATAATTTTGATGTTACCCTCTTTTCTTGACGGTGCAGTGCCATCTGGATACCTCATAAATAAATCAAGGACAAATATGACCCCTTCCTGAAAAGACATACGGAGCAAAATGAGTGAATCTACACTCGAAATATGTCTACATACACATCCGTATGTGGTAGTCCATTTGAAATCTGAAAAAGACAAATATTTAGGAACGAATGGAGTATATATAAGAGTAGACATGGAGATATATCTCCAGCATGGTCTACAACAAAAATGTGCTGGGCTGGTTAGAGCTGGATGCTCGCAATGCGATGACATGAGTTCAAATTCTGTCTTTTAACTTATATTTTTATATTATATATTACTCTACTTATTTAATATATACTTCTTTCGCTACTGTACTGACAGTGGAACCCACAGAGTACTTAGAATACAAGATTAAGGATGGACTTGTTTCTTTTTAACTTTCTGTACGAAGCTGTAGCCATCCCGGAAGTCATGTGTACACTGTACATGCAATTAACTTTTTATAGAGGGACAATCATACAGGCAATTAACTCAAATGGATTGGATGTCACTCTATTATTTCCAGCATAAAGAGCATCTCCAACGGCAGCCGGCAAATTTCCTCCCGCTTCCTTAAGCGGAGGACGACAACAAACGCCAGCGGCATACATTTTTACAACTCTAACCAACCAGATGAAATTCATGCAAACACGGACTGATTTCATATAAGCATGAAGGATTTTGTATAAAAAAGCCGGATCTTCATATAAACATGATGGATTTCATTACATTTACATGAACTAAGAGGTGCCAATCTGGCTCTCTTGTATAATTAATACTCCCTCCGTCCGGAAATACTTGTCCTAGAAATGGATGTATCTAGACTTATTTTAGTTCTAAATGGCCGCCCGCGGATCCCTTTGTCTTCCTCATGTCCGTCAGACACTTGCGGGGTCGACGAAGGTCCTCGGAAGAGACGAAGCAGCAAAGAAACCACCTGAATCCGCGGTCGTCGCCTCGGCGGTGGCCTTCATGGGTCCCAAGTGGCGGCGGCCTCCCGTGTTCTACTGCTCCTCAATGATGGCGGGGGACACGGAGAAGCTGGCCACCTTCTCGTCGCTCTCCATGCACCCGGCTTCTATCTCTGCCTGCATGGCACTGTCGCAGGCACGGGAGGCGCGCCCACAGACACGGGAGGCGCGGCCACCGCAGACACTGGTGGCGCGGTACGACGCGGCAGCGACGGCGCCCGTACCGGCGTGCTCGCCGCCGTGCCGGCGTGGAGCAACTCGCCACTCCTCATCAAGCTGAACTGGAGCGGCTAGTTGCTGAACCACGCGCCTGCTTGGGGCGGCAACTGGCTCCGTCGGGCCAAGCGAGGTTGGTGAAGCACCGAGCGGCCTCGCCCGTATCCGGAGGGCTCGGCGGGCCACCCAGCCGGGTAATATGTCGGTGAACAGCTCATCGGAAGCCATCGGAAGAGTGGAGAAAATGGTGAAGGAGGAGATGGGGGAGCAGCGGAGGGGTGTGACTCTTGCCCACTGTCTGTCTGGCCTCGTGTAAATAGAGGGCGGACGGTAGGAGCTTGGTCGACGTCTGGCCTCATTTAAACTGAGGGCGGACGGGAGGAGCTCGGTCGGTGATGCGTTTAATTCTGACCCGCTCATGAACGGACGTGTGGCCGGAGTAGGATTCTCGGTTTGCATCCGGGTTTAACGAAGGGGTTTAATGGAGGCGCCGGGCGTGCAGCGGGCGGTGCAATACTATTCGATTTGACAGCAGTAATGAGCCGTCAAATCACAAAGGCCCTCGCCTCTCGTGAAACCGATCGAGCTAGACTATCCCGCCCTCTAGCCTTTTAAAAAATGTATATACTCCACTTTTGTACAGTAGTAGTATCGATGGATTGCGCCATGGAGCAAAACTTGAAATTAAAAAAGGTGGTACATATAGAGAGCGCTCGTCGCCAAATTATGCATATAGTACTATTAAAAAGGTTTGTCACAATAATGGTGTCCAGCACAAGTGCACAACCCACCCCTCAAATAAAACTAACCACCCTGGAATTCTTTGACAAAACTAAGCACCCTGAAATTCTTTGACAACTAAACTGCTGGCTATATGATGTTGGCCATATATATTGTACGTATATAATGTGAAGAAATGAGTGGTTTTCGTAAGATGACTTAATACTCACCTAGACGAAGGGAGTATTCGACTTGACAGCGGGCAGCGCAGTTCCTGATACGGCTTTAATGCAGACGAGGGAGGGAGTAGCTGTTCCCGATATGTTGAACAGCCAATGCATCCTCCTTCAATTAATGCATGAGGGAAGTAATGGGAGGAGGTCTGGGAAAAGAGGCTGCATGATGTGAATGCAACGCAGTTTGCCCTCATTGCCTTCATATAAAGGCGCCCCTCCATTCCAACGCATCTACCACATCGTACGCACCTAAGCATTTTCCTAAGCACCTACACTAAGCGCAAAAGAGCTCACTCCAGACCCTTGGCGGCGATGCGCGTGAGCGGCCAGCGGCTGCGCCAGATGGTCCACGACGTCGGCATGCGGCATGGCGCCGAGGATCGTCTCCAGACGGTGTTGGAGACCGGCTGGTGGATGGCCGCCGTCGACGCCAACTACGAGTCTCAGTTGGACCAGATGATTGTTGCCACCAGCAACAAGTTCACCGTCATCAAGAAGCTCGCGGACGACATCGCCGTACTCCTCCAGCCCGCACGCCCGGGATCCTCATTGCGTGCCACCCTAATCGGCCTCCATGGCCGGAACCTCTTTCAAGCACTGGTGGCCCTGCGACTGCCTGCCAACGCCACAAAGAATGTCCACCTGGAGGTCGCGCTCGCCGCAAGGCGCCTCGCCTTGCAAGAATTCGTCGACCTACACATCCACATGTACGAGCAAATCGTGTACATAGGTATCTACAAGGCTAGTGAGGACGCGACAAGGTTGGCCTTCCTCAACCGGCTGGAAGCCTTGGATGCCTTTGCTGAGAAGCACCTCGACCTCGCCACAAAAGCCGCCCCTCCTTAGCCACCGGTCGGTGGCCCGGCGCACTAAGTTGAGGAGAAGGAGGTCGTACGTTCGTGGATCCATCTTTCTTCTTGCCTTCTGTAACCACCACTGCGATCGCATCATCGTGGCCTTAATTCTTATTGTGTTGTTGAATTCTTGTTCCAGTCAATACCGACATGTGCGATCCCTTTGCTTAATTATATGCATCACTGTAACTAGTACTCCATCCGTCAATTTTTAAGTTGTGCTTACCTTTTCCATCAACTTCGTGCAACGCGCGGGCATCTTGCTAGAAACACTAGAATATGTCTATATAATCCGTATGTGATAGTCCATTCGAAATCTCAAAAAAGACAAATATTTAGGTACGGAGGGAGTAATATATTAGGAGTATATCAAAACAATAGTGATTTCTTTCAAGTTTGTGAACAAATACTACTATTCTACTACTTTTGATCCGTCGCAACGCGCGGGCACATTGCTGGTAAAAGGAAAAGGCCTGCCGCGTTCGCGTCACACCCCCACACTCCCGGGAATCGGGAGTACAACACGGCCCGTCCGGCACGACACATAGCTTAGGGAAGGCGTGTTGCCTAGCATTTTCACTTTCATGTGGGACCACCGTTGAGCAAACCGACACCCCGCCCGCCGCCGGATTGGAAAACAGAAACGAGAGGAAGATCTAATTGTAGCACGGAAGCCAAGAAATTTGATGTCAGACGGGGCTCGATGATAGAGTAGGAGCATTCCGTACTAGTACTACTCCTACTAGTACCAAGTTTGTACTCCTAATACTATATTACTAGTACTACCACTATACAACTAGTAGGTACGTGCACGACACAACATCGTAGGAACAAAAAACGGGAAGATCTTGTTTTGGGTGATTTATCTTTTTTTCAATCAACGTAGTATGAATAATATGATGTGGGGGGCACCCATGAAGCTTATGTGGTTTGGTTGCATGGCTATGGAAGGTTAGAGAAAAATAAATAGATAATGTGTTTAGAGTGCACTCCACTAAATAGATATACTTTGGATCCATTGCAACAGACTGACACATCTATATCTATACCCCCTATATAGTGTGTGAAAAACTTTGAAAGTTGGTCATTGGATGAAGCCAATCCGACGGTACAAAGATGGCAAATCTGAGCACTATTGGCCGTTGGATATCATCCACGAGATTCTGCCACATGTATAATCTAGAAGACTCAATGGTTGAACTGAATTCATGACTAACTTTGCCACAACTAAGCTTAGGCAAAGTTATTAGTTCTTCAAAATGAGAGCCACAAGTTGGCAAGCCTAAGGGAATCTTGCCACATTTTTTGTGTGTATGTCATGTGGGGCCTTAGTGTGGCTTTCCTAAGGTGTGGCTTGAACCAAACACTCACCTAAGTTAATCAAACTTGCCTAACCTTACATTCCACCAGATTTTTGCCACGTGTTAGAATCCAGAAAGCTCCACATGTAGAAGCATAATGCACAAACCACCAGAATCTCATGCGTGCAATGCACCTATACCTTACTAGTACTAGATGGTAGTAGTAAGAAACAAATTCCAGTTTTGGCACGAGCTCGTACTGCGGGAGCACCACAAGGCCTGCCGCAGGAGTTACATTTCCATCTCGGGGCCCACGGGAACGAACTTCAGTGGCTTAGTGCCCGGCCTATGAGTCAATGACATGCGGACCTTAAATGCGGCTGGCCCACATGTCATTCTCATGGTGGTGGCGTGGTTCACGACTCACTCATTCGAGATGAACCGGTCGGTGGTGGCGTGGCCGTGGCGAGGGTGCCACAACTGGGCGTCGGGGCGTTACGAGGCATAGATGGCCACACCGGCGGGTACTACCTGTAGTACATAATTACTCCAGCTGAGGATTGATGCCCGGGACGAAATGTGTCACAGCCGCTAGATGAAAATTCGATGGTGCGGGAGTACGGATCAGAGCACAGCAGCGAAGCAGGCAAACCGCGTCCAATCGGGTGTGTTTGTGGTAGAAAGTTGATGGTCGCCGCAGTTCAGCTGGCCCGCATGTCATGCACACAAAGGCAGAGGAGCGGTGGGGCCGAGAGGGATGAGGGGCACTTCGGGGGGATGAGGATCCCCTGACGCGACAATCCTACCATTCTATCACTGACATGTGGGACCCATAAGCGTGGGTCCCACCTATAAGCGAAGGAAAGGCAGTGATAGCCACGTCAGAGGATCCATGTCCATGTCGGGGGACTTCGTGTCGTGGGTTGGAGCTGCGTCGTGGGAATCGCGTGTGGGTGTGGCAGTGGTAGAAACAAGAAACGTGATGGTCGCCGTGGTTCAACTTCCATGGACAAGCTGTCATGTCTGCTGACACATGTATATCAAAACTAGAGTGTTTATATTTCAAGCACGTGAACAAGT